>JAGTJL010000007.1:0-1456995 GCA_020746875.1 Rhexocercosporidium sp. MPI-PUGE-AT-0058
AATAATAATAACCGATTTAAAATAAGATCTGAAGTTTATAAGAGTTTAATAATCGCAAGCGGAGCCGGAATAAAAGAAAAGTCCTTATTATTAATATCGGTAATTAAAAAACTTAATTCAGGTATTAAAAGATCTGTATTATTTAAAAAGCGAGCGTTTTTAATAAATAACTCCGAATTATTTATAATACGAGTTATCTTTTCGCGCTTTACTTATCGTTTTTTATAAAATTAAAAAGAATTATAAGTATTAATAAATATAAAGATAATCTTCTAATTAATAATAATAAAAAGATCTGAATTAATATTCCGCTTATCTTCCAAGTATTAAAAATAATAATAAAAAGTAATTTTAAAAAATAATATCTTTTGCTCAACGATTATAAGCTTAAGACGTTACTTTTCTTAAATACAAGCTCGTGCCTTAAGTAAGAAATTAGAATTCTTAAAGTTATTCATAAGATTAAATTAACCGGTCTGAATTACTATATTACTTATACGTTTAAAGATATTAAAAATACTATTAATCTTTTTATTAATAATATACGACTTCTCTTCGCTAATTATACCGGCGAATTAATTTAAATTATTATTATCTTTATTTTCTTCGGTATTAAATTTAAATAAATCATTCTTATCGATTATTTCTTTAATAAAGCTCTCACTAATAATAATTATATTATATTAAACTTCTTTAAAACAAGTAATAGCGCGAATAATCTTTAAGTCCGCTTTTATAACTTAGCTAGTATTCGGATTAACGATTTAATAACGATTATCGACGTAAATATAAAAGAATGCCTAAATTAGATTATTTTTAGTAACTCGGGCTTTAAATATATTAAAAGTAGCTCTACGGCCGCGCTAAGTATAATTATAAAAGTACGCACGAATTAAGAGAAGCTTATAATTAAAATCCTTAATAAAGAAATTAATACGCGGAATAATCTTATCTTCTTTATAATAAGCTTACGCGAATAAAACTTTAAATATTATATCGAAGATATAACGAACGACGTATAAGAAGAATAATATAATTTTAATATAATATACCGGAATATTATTATTATTAATATTAATAATAAAAAAAAGGAATATAATATAATCGCCGAATATAATTACGCGCTGCTTATTAATAAAATTACGAAAGACTTTATAGAAATTATCCGCTTAAATTGCCGCTTTCTTCAAAGTATCGCTAATAATATACGCGAAAGCTGAATAATTGAAATCGTAAATATACTTGAAATCTATAAACGTATTACGGATAAATAAAAAAGTTATATTAATATTAATATAAAAAGTATTAATTATAAATAAAAATCTGAAAAAGAATGAGAAAGTAGCTTATAAATAAAAACTTATAAATTAATTAGATTATAAGTTTTTATCTGCAGAATAATAATTAAATAAAGTAAGGAATTAATAAAATGAGATAAGTTTTAATCTGTAAGAGTTAAGACAATTATAAAGTAATACTTATAAAGGAAAAGAGCTTTAAGAGCCTTTATATCCGGCAATCCGACGTAGCTTATTAAAACCTGACTATTAATAGGATTATATTCTGTTATTCCGCAATAGATATGTTTCGGGTGATAAGTATTATTAAAGAATAATTAAGTAACTTATTTTATAATATATTAATTTAAGAATTCAAATATTATAATTAAAGTAACAAAGAATATAATATAAAGTTCTATAATACCGATTAAAAAAAGCAATATATCTAAGGTATTAAGTTCTTCCGGCTTATTATCGTTATTATTCTGGTTTTTATCGTCCTTAGTCGTAGCTTTAGCTTTACTCTTACCCTTAATTAAAGGCTTTTTTTTAAGCGGGGTCTTAATAACTTTAAAAGTTTTAATTATACGAGCGCTAGGCTTTTTAATCTTAATAAATCTAATTTTACGTCTAAAAGGCCGCTAAATAATAAAAAGCAAATTAATTAAGAAACCCGACGGCCGCGAAAGAGATAAGTTTAACGTGCTTATAATAAGAGGATTTATAATTAAATTATTCGGCAAAACTTATATAAATATCTTAATTATTATTAACTTGAGTTTAAAAATATTACTTTAATTAATTAATTAATTTTTATTAGTAAATAATTCGGCATTTAAAAAAGGATTCGTTAAGCGGGATACGAGAAGTAAATAACGCGGCTTAGATATAGATTCGTAAGTGCTATTCTCCGACTAAAAAGACTCGGGAATTTCGGCGAGAAGTCTAGAGCTAATTATTATATTTATATAAATAAAAACTTATAAGAATAAAAGCTAATTATAAATAAAAACCTCTAATATAATAAAGTCAGTTAATATTTACTTATATTATTAAAACAAATTTTAAAAGTAAAAGTATATAAAAAGACATATATTTTAAGCAAAGAAAACGCCAGAAAACGCGCCAAATATGCCAAATAATACTCTTCGCGACTAAAAAGTATTGCGAATAAGTATAAATTTATATAATATTATAATTATTTAAAATAATATATAAAAGAAGCGGTTAAAGCTAAGCTTGTAAACCGTAATAATAAACTTACTTATAAAAACGCGTTAAAACTGACTTATATAATAAAAGAAAGCAAAATTATAAGAAATAAATTAATTATTATTTACTATATAGTAATACTTAAATTAAGCGAAATATAAAGTTCTAAAGTAAAGTAAGAGGCAAATTAAAAAGTTAAATATATTAAAAATATAATTATAAAGCGTAAAATAGTTAAAGTAAAAGCAATAAAAAGAATTATAATTAATATAAACGATTAATAATTAAAATCGAAGAAAAAGAATAATTATAAAAGTTAAAGAAAAAGAAAAATATTAAAAGTTAAAGAAAAAAAAGGTATAAAAAGGTCGTTAACGCTAAAAAGGACTAGCGTTATTATAATTAACGGAACGTTCGCTTATTGCGTTATTACGTACACGGCAGCATATATAAATAAAGTAGGTTTTTATTTACAGTAAATATAATCTTATTATATATATAAAAATAAATATTTATTAACTAGAAAAAAGAAGTATTAATTTAATAAAAATATATATAAAAATAATAATAAAGCTAATTATTTATTATACTTAAAAACAGATAATACGACAGGATAAAAATATATATTTAACAGAAAGCGGGCAACCAAAACGGTATAATTATACGCATAAAAATTTAATTACTTATAAAAATAAGTAGTTTCTTAAAGGGTAATATAATAGCAGTAATTAAATAAGCCGAATACTAAATTCTACTTATAGTCTCCGACGTAATTACTTAAAGTTCCTTTTAATAAAAAATAAAATAAAGCGAGTAAAATTAAGTTTCGCGTTAAGAAAAAGAATTATAAGAGATATAATTAATTATAATTATATTAAGGAGTAAGTACCAAAAATAAAAGAAAAGCAAAAAGAATATAATCCTTATTTAGTAAAATATTAAATAAAATATATTTTAATTTTAATATTTAATAAATAAAAATAAAAAAATTAAATAGAATTGTCGATCCTCCTTTCGAAAATCGAGCTTTAATATTAATAATAAGGCCTTAATTATAAGGCATTTCACTTAATATTTATTTAAATTATAATCGGAAGAAATATTCTTTAATCGACCGGAATAAATATAAATATTATAAATAATAATCTATAAGCTAATTCTAGTTTATATAAATAAAAACTTATAATAAGCTATTAAGCGCAGAATTACAGATTTTTATTTAAAGAAGTAAAAATTATATAATTTTATTATTTATCGCTAAAAGTGAGTTATGAATTTAAATTAATATAAACAAATAATTTCATAAAACAACGGCGTTAACTTTAATATACGTAATATAAAGTCGAAAAGGATTTAAATTTAAAACTAATCTTATTTTCTAGATTTTTATTTATAATAATTAATTTAAAAACTTAAGTTCTAAATAAATATATATTAATTATTAAAATAACGTAAATAAAGTTAATAAAGTAAGTAAAAATAAGCAAATTAATAACGGGAAATATTTAATTTTAAAGATAAAATTTATTAAAAATAAAAAGCAAAAATAAATATAAGATTTTTAATTAAATAAGAATTTTCTAAAGATTAAAAAAAAGCAATTATAATAAAAAGTTTAAATAAAAAAATAAGTAAATAAAAAGAAAGTTCTTTATTTATAAAAAGTTATATAAGACGAAAATTATATGAAGAAATATACTTAAAATATATTTATAAAAAACTAATAAATTAAATTCGCAAAAATAATAATAAATACGACTAAAGTCTTTTAGTTATACTTATAGCGCCGTATACTATTCTACTTAAGGTACAGAATTAATATTAATCTTAATTAACGCGGTCGGCACTTAATATTTGCGTATTAAAATATCTTAATTAAACAGTAAAAAGAGCTAAAAATAAGCGACGAATATATAAATACTATATTACCGACTAATAAAAAAAAGCAATTCTAAGTAAGACTTATATAAAGATTAATATTATATCTTTTAATAAACTTAAAATAAAAATACTTTATTATAAATTATTATTAAATAATAAAAAATAATTCCTAATTTAAGAAACACGTTAAAAAAAAGTATAATATTAAGGAAAAGCGCTTAATTATAATTACGACTTTAATATAATATATATTTAATAATTTAATAATATATTTTCCAATTGAAAAGGAGCGCAGAAAAGAAGCGAAAACGGCCCCGGAACTAGACGAACTTAAAAGAGTAATAACGAGATACCAGCACGAGCGATAATTAATAACTTAAATAATCTTTATAAATATTAATAATAAACATATAATAAAATTGTCGTATAGGCACGGGCAGCTGCTCTCTTAATACTATACGTGACCTAATTAAGTTCTGCTACTGTAGACCGCCTTCAGGAGAATAATTATCTTCTCCTGATTTTTAAAGCTTTTAGAATAATAAGAAATTACTTTAATTTAATTATAATTGCTTATAGCGCTTTAATTCACTTTTATACCATAATTATAAGCTCCGTTAATAAAGCTATTAAATTAATATTCTTCTTTTTATGCGCTATTGATTTAAATAAAGCTTATGAAGTAAGTTTATAAGTAAAAAGCATTTATTATACGTTACAGAATTTTCTATTTTATTATAAAATATAATTTATACTACTATTTTATTAATCCTTCTATTTTACTTTAAACGAATATAAAAGCCGAGCAACTAGACTCTCCAGTCCTTCTTCTATCGAATACTCGGAGCTTACGAGAGCAACTCTTTTATTATAATAGACTTAATTTTAGTTTCTTTTTTAAATAATCGAACTTCTCTTAATTATAATAAGCGCACTTAGACTCCTTAATATTAGGCGTTTAAATCCTTTTATATCTTTTATAAAATATAGAATTTAATAAATTTTATATTATTAATTACTCTTAACCTTCTCGACGCCGAACCGAAACCCTTATTGTTAAACGATTTAAGAATATAATAAAATAAAAAAGCTATTAAATACAACTTTTAAGCTTAAGCGAAGTGGGACGAAGATGCTCGCGACTCTATAGAGAAAGGCCTTAAGCCGAGCGTATTATTATCGGCAAAAGCTATAATTAAGAATATAGCTTTAATATATATTATTTTTATAAGGGAATACGTAAGGAAGCTCGTATAATGGACGGAAAAGGCTTAAGCTTATAAGGCAGCTTATAAGTGGATTTAAGAGATAATTAATCTTTTTGTTTATTAAAGAGTAATTAAGGAATACGAGAATAAATAAGCTTATATAGAAAAGAAGTAATTAACCGAGATAATAAATAAAGACTTTTAATTAAAATTATAGATTCTTTAATTATTTTTTTAAATCCTTAAGAGAGATTACGCTTTTTTGGAAATAAGTACTTATACGCTGGTATAGTTTACTTATAAGAAGAAGCTCGCTATTATTAAAGTAAAGCAAGTTAATTTTAAGGAATAGCTCTAAGAATGAAGAACGGCTTATTAAGATATTCTCTTATACGACTTACCGGATGTTAAAAGATTGCTAGTAATACTTGATTTTATTAAGGCGGTGCAAGAAAAGCTTGTACCGGAATGGGCGCGCGAACGGTATTCTGAATTATTAAGAAATAATACTTTCGGGATAATAAACTAGTATTTTTTACTTAATTACGTTAATTAATTATTTATTTTCAATAAGAAATCACTTATAGCTTCTAAATAATAAAAGATAATAAGCTTATATACTATTCTTAAAGGAAGATTAAATGCTTTTATAACCCCGTTTATTTAACGAAACTAGTCGCTAAACACGCGAGTAAATACCTGCCCGTATAAGTATCGCTTTTACCGTCATAAGGCTATTAATTGTCATAAACTTCGGTATTATTACGACGGCTCGACGGCGAATAATCTTAAGAACTTATTATTAGTAAAGGAAATTAAAGAGACTCGACTCCGATTAAAGAGCGACTTCCTTAACTTCCGCCGAGAAATTACTAAACTTAGCGGGAATATATTATTAATAGTATAATTAACTATTGGATTACTTTTTAGTAATTCCTTTTTTACTTAAGCATTAGTAGCTCTTATAGCTTTAAAACTAGTTGCTTTAGTAAAAGTAAGATACCTTAGAAACGTTTAAGTTTACCTTATAAGCTCTGAATTTCTCGACGAAGCTCTTGCTACTGCGGGAATATACGCTATTATAGATATGAATCGCTATCCGCTCGCAGAAAGCACTTTATTTAATAACGGAGCTGCTACTTATTTAATAAATTCAAAAGCTCTCCTTGTCCCTAGAAGCTTTATTAAATTTATTACGGACGATAGCGTTAAGGCCGGAACGTCAAATCTAATAATTAAAGGCCGCAGTACTCGAGTCTTTAAAAGTGCTCTTTACGGCCTTAACGGACTAAATACAGGCGATTTAATCCTTTCGAACGTCGCTATTATTAAAAGCTTTAATATTAATATTATTTCAGAAGCTCGCCTTTTGTAAATAAGAGTTTAATATAATAATTTAAATTGTACTTTGCGCACGGGAATAGCTGAGGACAGTCTAGTTTTAAAGCAATTATAACGACAGTTTAACTTAATTTTCTTTAAATATAAGCCTTTTAATTACTTTTCGGTTTCTCTAACTACTCGCCGCATTTTGACTCGCCTAAATTATAATTTTCTAATATTTCTAACGCTAAAAAGAAGCATTTGCTAAAGCTTTTAGTCGAGCAGACGATATTTAAAGCTATGAGTCGACGAAGCCTACTTATGGCATTTGCGCGCAGGTCACCTTAGAAAAGAAGCCTTAGAAAACTTAATAAAAAATGCGCGTAACGTCGAGATTTAAGATTTAACTCGATTGGAATGCAAATATTATATAATAGTTATAGTATAATAAGTAATAAGTCGTCGTTAATTAAAAAGAGCAGTTACTTGTCCTTTTTACCGCATTTCTTAAGATTTATTCGATTTTCTAGTAGGGTTTAACGGGAATAGCTGGCTTTTATTAATTAAAGACGAATATAATAGGAAATTTTACAGGCGGCTTTTAAAAACTAAAGGGTTAATCGCCGTCTTAAATACTCTTAAACTGTTTAAGGCGTAAATAAGACGCTAATTCGGGCTCTCGGTTTGTAAAATACGCTAAGATAACGACACTTTAATTATAAGGATTAATAAATTAATTAAATATGAAAAATAATATAAGGAGAATAGTATTAATATTAAATCTACCCCTTCATATATATATTAATTTAATAAAAGAGCTGAGCGCGCAAATAAAAAAATAATTGATAAATCGATTAAAATGCGCCTTTCCGCTAATTTACTCCGGGCGCTTTAGACGGAATTAATAATAGCGGTAATTATTCTTTATAATATAAGTCTATTTACTCGCAAAGGCTTTAAGAGTCTTAACGAAGTATTTTAAGCCTAATTTAAGTAGTATTTTCGGTATTACGATCCTAAGCTCACGCTGAAGCTAATAACCGATTTACGGCCTGACTAAAGTAACTTATATACGTACGGCTATAAAGCTTATTTTATAATTAAAGACCGAGAAGCTCTCCGCTAAAAAAGAGCTTTTAAAGTCAACTCGCGAGCGTATCTTAATTATTTAATTAAATACGTCTTATTTAATATTTATAAGATCTGAGTGTCTTAATTATAATATATAATAATGACTCAGAATATTACTTTTAACGAAACTCTCTTTTATTTAAGCTTTTTAAATATAAAGAAAGCGATCGGCCAGCCGCGCTTAATATTAAAAGATCTTACGGAAATACTAAAAGAAGAAAAAGGAGATTAAAACGCTAGTTTTATTATAATCAACCGACTGAGCGTATTTAATATATTAGAATTAAAAACACTATTTATTACTCCGAATAGAAAATAATTAAGCGAAGCAATAAGCGCTATAAAAGTCGACGAGCCTATAAGCTTAAAGGTATTAAAACTTCTAGTTAAGCTTTTAAGCTCGGGGGTAGAGTTATTTACTTCCTTTTTAATTAAATTAATAAAAGTAAATACGCTACTTTTAATTAATTTAATAGCTCTTAATTTTATTTAGCCGCTCGTTAGCAAGAACTCGGGGGTAATTTAACTAAGAAAAAGTGCTAGACTTCTTATTCACGAGTACTTTAATTAAGTCTTAAAATAAGCCGATACTTTAAGATAATTAGCGTTTAAGAGCGCAACTAAGAGAGGTATTTTACGTAATATATTAAACTTTTAAAATAATATAAGCTTTAAGCGGAAGTCGATATTATAAGTTATAATTTACTTTAGAAGGCTATATAACCGAAAGCGCGGTCTTAAGCGTTAAGAAGCACTTAAAAAAAGTATCGGCTTTAAGTAATTAGAAGCTCTGCCTTAAGCAACTGAGTATAAAGAGCATTTGTAATCATTGGAATTAAAAGAAGACGGAAAATCAGGTTTACGCTTGTTACTCCCGGCTTTAATTAAATTAAATTCCGGCTTACTTAAACCTCTTAAAAGGAAAAGAGTAAAAGACCGAGTAATTAATAAAAGTCGAAAGACTCGAGTTAGTAATAAGGTAATAAAACCGAATCGAAGCGTTTATATAATAATTATTAAAGAATTAATTACGGAATTATTATAACCGTTAAGTAACCGCGAGTACTTAAAGGATTTTTTAAGAACTTTTTAGCTTAATTAAGAACTAGTACGAAAAGACAGAAAAGACTTAAGCGCAGTTTACGTTATTATATTAGCGTTTATATTTAAAAATATCGAAATTCGATAACTAGTTAAGTTCTTACGGATTTATTAATTACAAATGCCTAAGGACTTATTAAATTAAAAAAACCTTAAGGACTATTCGTTAAAAGAGCACTTCTGAGCCGACGCTATTAAAGAGATTATTAACCTTAAGTCGCGCAATTACTGGAAAGTCGTTAAATATACCTTTATTATCGAGCAATTAATTCCTTTAAAATAAGTATTTCACGCTAAAGTCGATTCGTCAAGGTATTTAACCCGCTATCGCTCTCGAGTCGTTATAAAAGGAGACTTACAGCCTGAAACGTCAATTTTATTAATATATGTAGCTACTTTAACTGTTTGTTTTTTCAGAACCGCTATAGCTATTATAGCTTAATTTGATTTAGAAATAATTTAATTTAATATAATAAATGCCTTTATTAACGCCAAACGAAATAAAATAAATGCTCGCGTACGTTATTATTTACTGAACGGCTTTAAATAAGACGGAAAAGTAATAGAAGTTAATCGCGCACTTTACGGACTCAAGGACTCACCGGCGCTATAATACGGTGACTTTACTCATACTTTGACAACTTTAAGGTTAATTGCTTATAAAAAAGAGCCTTATATATTTATAAACGAATAACGTATAATATTTGTAATATTTTATATTGACGATATTTAAGTGCTTTACTACACTTCGGCTTTCAAAGACGTTAAACTAATTATTAACGGCTTAAATATAATATATGAGCTTACCAGAGGAGAGCAAACGAAGTAATTCTTAGGCGTTCGTATTATTAAAGATCGATTAGCAAAGATTATTTCTTTAATATACGATATTTATATTTAAAAAATTACTCTTCGATTTAAATTAATAAATAGAAATTACCTAAGTATATTATTACTTTAAGTCGAGCTACTAAAGAATTAAGAATAGGCTACTTTAGCTTAAATTAAGGAGTTTTAAGAGAAGGTTAGATTAGTATTTTATATTGCAATTATATTGCGCGCAGACGTCGCTTTTACTATTTTAAAGCTTTCTCACTTCTTAATTAATCCTTCTTAAGAGCATTTAGCTGTAATTAACTAGATAATTCGTTACTTTTTCGGCACTCGTTTCTTAGTAATCACTTATAATTATAAGCTACGCGACTCTTACCTTATAATAATATTAAATGCTTCTTTTGCGGATAATATCGAAATAAGGCGATCTTTTAATAAATATATCTTCATACTTTTTAAAGATTTAATCCTTTAGAGAATAGCTTTATAAAATACAATTATTACGTTTATAATATAAGTAGAACTTCTTAGAGTTAAGCGCACCGGCAAGGAACTTATGACACTTTAGCGATTCTTTCAAGAATTACGCCTTAATATAAGAGTAGCTTAAACAATTTTTTATAATAATTAACAGACGATTCAATTGATCGTTAAGGAAAATCAGCGTATTTTTATTAAGTTGCGCCACGTTAATATTCAGAATATGTAATTGCGCTAGGAGTTTTAAAAAGGCACTTTTATAATAGAATATCTTCTTATAAGCTATATGCCAGCTAACGGACTTACTAAAAACCTTTTTCGGCAGAAATTTAAAGTATTTATTATTTTTATTAATTTAATAGATATTCGTGCTTAATTGAAGTAATTCCTTTAAGAGACTCGCTTTAAAGTAGTTTTTTATATATATTTTTTACTTTTCATTTATTTTTAAAATAATTATATAATAAGCTTATTTTTTAATTAAAGAGCTTTATTTATATTATTATATATTCTTTTATAAAATTCTCTTTTATAAATTTCTATTTGTAATTTTATTTTATTAGAGATTAACTGAGCTCGGGGGTGTAAATTATTATATTTTTAAGAATTAATTACTTTTAATAATTCTTTAATTTAAAGGTAAACGCAAGCTTTGGTTTTTAAAATATAAAAGGATACTTAAAGAGTAAGAGATTCTTAAGCCTTAGAAAATAAGAGAGTAGCTTATTTATTAGAAGGTAAAAGGCTTAAAACCTTCCGAACTAGCTCGCCTAAAGTATTAATTATTATATTAATTAGCTTTTTAACGCGAGTAGCTTAAGTCTCTTGCTCAGGAGTAAGAACAACTCTACGAGTAGATATAGCCTAGAAGGCCAGAACGCTAGGACCCGGGCTATAAGCGCGAGCAGCTCCGGCAGTAGCCTCGGCAGCAGCAGCTTTAATAATAGCAGCAGCAGCAAGATAATCAGCTACTCTTTTATTATTCTTCTTAACGAAGAGAGCACTCGCAGCGGCAGTAATCTTCTCTTCAGTAGCATAAGTATAAGCTGCAAAAGCAGCCAAAAGCTCTTTTTTTTTTTTTAAAAGATTAATTAAATTAATTTAATTTTCTAGAAATAAAGCGAGTAACTTATTGTTTTCCTTATTATTATTATCTTTATTATTATTTCCGAATCTACTAATAGCTCTTAGAGCAATTCTATTATTAAAACTAATAGCAGCGCTAGTAGTAGCAGCTCTATTAATATTATTACCTTTAAAGGCGGCACAGACCGGGATTCTTAACTGCTTTAGCTCCTAAAAAAATCAATAATAAATTAAAAAGCGAGAAAAAAGTAGCTAAATCGATTTACTTTTTTGTTAGCTTTATTCTTTAACGTATTATAATATGCGAGGAAAGGAGCTTAAGTAGCAGCGGGAGCAATTACGCACTTATAGCCGGACAAGTAAGAGAAGCAGCGAGTATTTTTTTTAATAGTATTATAATATTAACCGCTATCTTTTATTTGAAAGGCGCTATTAATATAGCTTAAATAAACTACTATGCGAGCACTTATTAGCTGCTTTAGAGCCCGGGAAGCAGTAGCGGCACGGCGAGGAGCAGGGGCGGGGACGGGAGTAGCCGATAATCGTGCCTTAGCGACGACTTTCTTTTTATTATTAATAATAGCTTTAACTTATTATAAGTCAGCGGTTATTCTTTAATTAATTAATCTTTAATCAGTCGATTTCCGATTAATAAATTGAAATTAATAAATCGAAAATCGAGCTATTTACTTTGCTCTGGCGAGTAGATTGTCGTTTTGCTATAACGATTCTAGCGGAGCGCTTAAAGACACCTATAATGTCGAAGGAAGCAGTTAATTAGTTAATTGATTAATAGATTAATTAAGTGGTAGATCGAGAGCAGTCGATCTATAAGTTATTGAGTATTTACAGGTTTAGGTTTAATAGGAAAATCGTTGGTTTATATAATTAGGTTGTTTGCCTAATTACCGTATATAAGTGAATTTATTTACTTAATTCTTTTCTATTATTTGCTCTCGCTTAATATAGTTAATTACAATAGCAGTGGCTTATTACTGTTAATTGCTTAAGAGGTGTATCGTATAAGCACGGGCAGCTACTCTCTTAGTACTGCACGTGACCTAATTAGGTTCTATTACTATAAACCGCCTTCAAGAGAATAACTGTCTTCTCCTGATTCTTAGAGCTTTTAAAATAATAAGGAATCATTTTAATTTAATTATAACTGCTCATAGCGCTTTAATCCACTTTTACACCACAAAAATAAAATAAAAAAACCAGTTAAGTTTAATTTCACGAAAGCCGCGATATTAGGAAGATCGCGAGACTAGTAATTACTACGTATCCCGAAGACCCGGAAATTATTCGATAAGTAATTTAAAGTATTTAACGCTTAATTAACTGGGTTTATAATTAATTTTACGAGCTCGGAGGATATACTAAGTAAATATTCCGTAGTATTAATAATAACTTAAGCGAGAAGCCTATAGAAAAAGTCGGTAATAATATATTAATTACGTATATTAAAGTATAATAAAAGCTTATTAGCTTTTTTCTTAAATTACTCTTATAAGAAAAACGATTTAAGTTAAAGTTTAATAATAAATAAGAAGTATTATTATAAACGCTATTAGCGGCGGAGGATTACTTAGTTAGGAAAGAAGCCGTACTGAATCTTAGTTTAACTTTAATTAATTAGAAAATAATTAAAAGCGCGTTTTTATTATTAATAATATATTAAATATTAATAGATAGTTTTTATACGTAAAAAGTATAATAAAAGACGGCTATAGAATTTCAATATACTTTATCGCCGTTAGCTTATTACGTACGCCTTATATCGATGGCTAGTTAAATTCGCCAGGATTTAATTATAAAAACTATTACGGCAGAAGCGTATTATAAGAAATATATTCACAAGAACTTTTATATTATATTTAATTATATATAATAGCTGCGGAATTATATTAAAACAGCGGAAAGCGATTAATACAGGAATTCAATTATTACTTAAAAAGAAAATTCCCGTTCGCTATAATATAAGAGAAACGACTTAAAATTAAATAAAATAAAAAAGAGGTTAATAAGCTTACTTAAGGATTTAAAGGAAAAGCTGCTATCCGAGTTAGTTTTCCGTAATACGTCGTTTTTCGAGGAGTATATACCGAATAAATTTAAGGATAATTTAATATAAAATAAAAGAGAAGAATACTTCTTAAATATATATAATAATAAGCTCGGGTATGTGAAAGCAGTTAATAAGTAGAAGGTAGCCTTAAATACGGCTAAAGATTACTTAATAAGAAAAGTAATAATATAAAAGATGTAATTAATTATAAAGAAAAAGCGAAATATATAAAATAAGTAAGCTAATACTTACGAGGCTATATAATATATTAACGCTAGAAGAGGCGAAGAAATCATAAGTTAAAAGATATATAGCCTGCCTCCGATAATTAATAATAATAATATATTTAATAGAAAAGCTGACGGCAAGAATACAGGAATTACTTTTTATACGTTAAGTAAACGATTAAATAGGTCATCGAAATATTATATTAATATAAAATCTGATTATAATCGTTAATACGTATAATAAAATAAACGCGTTAAAAAAAACGCTAATTATAATTATAAGATTCCTATCGGAACGAGTAAATTAGATTATAATAGCGTGGATTTTAACGATTATTTTATTTTAAGTGGCGATTTAAGCGATAATAAAAGAAAAGAATTGCTTGCCTTTTTCTAGCTTTTTACTTTAAAATAAAAATAAAATCTAATTATTAAATAAATTAACGGTAATACTTAAGACCGAATTAAAGGCCCAAATAAAAGTTAAGTTATACGAGTAAGCCTAGCGTTAAGTAATAATCGCGCTTAATAAGAAGTTTATATAAACGGGTTATATAGCCGGTATTAACGCTTATATCTTATAATTAAGTTATAATAAAGAAATAAAAGAGTATTATTACGCGCTTTAAATAAATAACTTAATAAGTCTAAGTTTAAAACAATCGATACCTTCCGCGGAATATCGAAACGCTAATATACGTTCTAAGGGTTTAAACGAGAAGGTTTTAGAACTTCGTCTTAACCGTTTAATAATAAATTAATACTAAAGACTTATACTTAAGTCTTTTAGAAATCTCGGCAACGTAAAATTAATATTATAAAAAATATTAAACGAATTTTAATTAATTTTTTATAAATTAAAACTTAAAAAAAAGCTGCGATAAGCGCGAAATTACTTTAGATTTTTATTTATAAAAAATAATTATAAAAAATTAAAATATAATAAAAGCTAAAGCAATTATACGACTTAATAAGTTTTCGAACAATAGCGTAATAAAAATAATAAAAGTAATAATAAAAATAAAACGAAATATTATATAATAACTTTAATTAAAGCAAAAAGACTCTCGCATATATAATTCCGGCGAGCTTAAGCCTTAGCAAAGTAACTTTTATATTTATACCGTATATTACTCTACGACAAGAAGTTATAAAGCATTATTAAGACTTAAGTATATCGGCCGACGTACTTACCGCTAATATAATGCCTTATATAAATGTAATATTTGCAGTTCCTAAAGTAGCTACGGTTAATTATTTTAAGAAGTGAATTCAATTAATAATAAAATAATAATTATTAAAAAAATAGTTTTCGACGAATACTATTACTTAATAATAAATATAAAATAGCGATTAACTTAAGAAATAATAAGTAATTTATTTAAAAATCCGGCGTCTTTAGTAAATATATTATATAAAAGGTTTTCTTATTTACGACGCTCTTAAAAGAAATACGAATAATAATATATAATTAAATAAATATAAAGTCGAGCTAAGTAAAAGAAATAATAAAAGAAATTATAAGAAAAACTTACGCTATTAGGTTCAAGTAATAAAAGATAATATAAAATATAAAATAAAATAAAGAAGATTTAAAAGAAGCAGGACTAACGTCGAAAGTCTTAATATATATAATAAAGAAAGCTTTTAAAAAAGATTAATAAAAGCGTTAAGTATTAAGTTTTTTTATAAAAACTTATCTTTAAGTAATAAAAATAAGATAATAACAGGTTTTAAGAAGCTAATAAGTAAATAATAATAACAATAACGGCGGCTAATAAAAGACTAAATTTAAAATAATAATAATAATATATATTATAAAAGCGTTTAAGATTCTAGATTATTATTAATAATAAAACGAGCTAGCCGGAATAATAACGTAATAGATTTAATCTTAATTATTTCGGAAAATAACTAAGAAAACTGAAAATTAATTAAAAGCCGAGAGCGAAGGAAATAAAGGAATTAATATAAACGAAAGAATATAAGAGACGGATTTTGTCGGCATATATAAACGAAATCTAAAGTAATATAAAAAAGGAAATATAAAGTGCATAATTATAAGGCTTAAGATTTTAATACGCGTATAATAGAACCTCTGATTCCGTTTATTAAAAAGCCGTAATTAAATATAAATACTCCTCGAGGCGTAAATTAAGTATTTTTTTAATATAATAGATTTAGTATATCCGCGACGTTAATAGTAATACTTTTAGCCAAATAGTCTAATTCGTTAAAAAGGAATTATAATTAAATTAGTACTTATACGACGTCTTTAAGCTAATAATATTAAATTTAATATTAATAAATATAATTAAAAGTAATAAAAATATCGTTATAATAACTCGTCTCGAAAGTAAATATTATAACTTTAAGTTATTTATATAATAAAGAATCTTCGCGTATTATCGCCTCGCCTTCGAGAATTCCAGAAATACTTAAGCTTATAAATAAATAAGCATGAAGGTTCAAGTATAAAAAATGATTAAGGTAAAAAATACGCTAATTATAAAATAAGAAAGTTCGCAGATTATTAAGCTCGGGGACTGAAATCGAAATAATATAAAGTTATTAAATAAAATAAGCAATAAATAAAGAATAATTATAAGTTTATATTTAAAACGGCAAGGTTTTTAGCTTATATAAGTATAAAAGTTATTTAATTGGTTTTTATAATAACGTAAATAAGTAATTCGGCGTACGCTAAAGTAATAAAGAATTAATTACTAATAAAAGTAAATAAGAAATAATAAGCGAGATCGAATATAATAAAAGATTATTAAGAAAAAGAAGAATAATAACGAAATGCTTATAATATTAATTATAAGGAAATACGAAAAAGCGACGTATTCGTAAATTAAATGTAATAATTGCGACGCGAAGTAATTAATATATAAGAAGTAAAAATAAAATAATAATAGTAAAGCGGAAATATTTAAGTCGGAGTTATATTAAAAGTATTATATATTATATAAATAACTCTTATATGTATAAGAAAGCAGTTATATATAAGATAATATTATAAAAGATATAATAATATTAAATTAAAAAGTCGAAAGATAAAGGATATTTTTAAGGCTTATAAGGTTCGAAAGCGGCTAATATAAATAACTTAATCGAGGTTTTAAGCAAAAAGCTTAAAAGTAAGTAAGACGTTTTTTAGATTAAATATAAGTAATTTTATATATATTATAATTTAGATTAAAATAAAATAAATTATAAAATAATACGTCTCGATTAATAATTAAAAAATTATTTCTTTTATAAATCGAAAGAAATAAAAGCTTCTGAATATAATTATATTTTAGCCCTTACGAATATAAAAGTAAAGATATAATTTAATAACGTATAATAAGAATAAATTTAAATTAATTATTTTATAAATAAAAACTTATAAAATATTAAATATTTAATTATTATTTATAAAGTTAATTAGTATTAAAATAAGAGATTAATATAAGTAAGAAGAGAATACTCGAAAAGGAAAGTAACTAATAAGGATATATTAAATAACGTATTATTTAAAATAAAAAAAGTATAAGTATAATTAAAATAAATTAAAATTAATTAAAATTATATTAAAATTAATTCTTAAAATAATATATAATAATTAAGAGTTATATATATAAAAAAGTAAGATAATAAGCGGTTTTAAAATCATAAACGATTTTTAATAAAGGAATAAGGTTATTACGTTAAACTTTATTTATTAATAAAGCTAATAAGAATTATTTATTATATGTATTTTTGTCTATTATATAAGAACTATTAATTAAAACTTTCGCGTATTTTTGCTATAATTCCTTAAGGGAAAAGCTGGAAATTAAGAACAGAGCTTAGACTTAATAGCCGTCGATCAAGAAAACTTATAAAATCTAATAATAATCCTTACGTCAAACTTTAAGCTCATAATAACTCAACCGCTGATTTCCGAAGCCCGATAATTTAATTAAAAATAAAGTATTTATAATATAAAAAATTAAAAGCGTAAAAGAAATATAAAAAAGCTAAAAATTTGCAACTTATCAGCCGTACCTGCTCTACTTATCTTTAGCTTAACCGTCACAGTCTCGGAGTACTAAGCTCCGTTTCTAAGCATACTATATTAAAATTATTAATATTTAAGTAAACCTTTTATATTACTAATAATAAATCTAACGATCTTTATTATTAATATAAAATAATTACAATAATTCATTTTCCTTACAATAACTTATAGCTTATCGCGCGCTCTATCGTCTATTTGAATATATAAATTAATTTCATTTATTTAACTTTACAAACTTCTTTAGATCTTAAGTCGTCTGATTACGCGTAACCTCTTAATCGTTATATATCTTCTTTTCAAACTAATAGCTTATCTATTATAATCCTAAGAGTTATTCTAATTAAAATAAATCTTTCTCATTATAAAGTATTTAAATAATATTAAAAAAGAATTTCTAGTCTTCAATTACTTTTAAAGATTTATTATACGAGCCTGCTTCGGTAATATATCTCGGAGGGTTATTGTTTTCAGCGCTTAGCTTATTAATATATTAAGACTATTAATACTCTAAAACAGCTCGTCGAAAGAACCTCGTTTAACTTATCATTTAACTTTTCGTAAGATTTAATAAAGAATAAGTGCTCAATTAGATTCTCCTTTTAGAGTCGCTATTAAGTATTACTTAATCGTTCGACTTATCTCGTAATTCTTAGACTTTTCGCTTTATATTAATAAAGATATCGCGTCTTTAAGTTAACTTAAAGTTATCGAAGGTCTCTGGCTCTTTTATTAAGTCTTTTGTACTCTCCGCTTTTATTAAGTAAATTCTAATTATATTAAGCTTAATTAAGATTTAATCTTTATTATTATTATTTTCGGTATCTTTTTTAGTATTTTTAAAGTATTTAGGTTTTCTTAAGAGAATATTTGTTATTATATACGTAATACTTTTAATATAGCGCACTTCAAAGTCGAAAAGCCTAATTTAGGCGAGCTAACGAGTAAGCATCGTATTAAAATAGTTATAAGCAGCTTTTTTAAATTAAGTAATAAGAATATTTACGTTAATTTTTATAATAAAATAAACTCTTATAAGCTAGATTTTGAGCTTTTTAAAAATTAAAAGTATACTTTTATATTCTCTTTTTATAACGTCGTAATCTTGTTCTGCTTTCGTCTAAAAGCCGCTTTTATACCTCGCCGGTCTAAGCTTATTATTTTTCGAATTACGTTAATTAAAGAAACTATCTTATTCGACTCCGCTAGAATTTATAAAAACGACGATTTCGCTAACGTTCTTAAAGTAGTCGATTTTATAAAGCATTAAAAAAAAGTATAAAATATCTTAAAAGATTCTTATTATTTAGTTATAAATTACAAGGTTCTATATAAATTTAATTCTTTTTTTAATAAAGTCGTATAATAACTCGGCTAATAAACGAAAGTCTTTAATTTAAATACGAAAATAAATAATTAAACTTAAAAATCTTTTAACTTTTATAACGTTCTCTGATTCTTTCTATTTCTATACTTTAATTAAGTATATAACTGAAAGTTCTCTTTCTTACGAGTTATATACGTAATTAATAATATTTATATTATTGTAATAAAACTGAAATTTAAAGCTTATAATAGCTTTAGCGCGCTTAAAGCGTTTTAGCGTCTTATCGAAATTAAAAAGGTATTTAAAAACGAACTGGCGAATTTCAGGCTATACTTCCTTCCGATCGTAATTTATATATAATCCTTTTACGTTAACGTCGTTTAAGAACGGCATTATAATAAAAAGTATAATATCTTTTAGTATTTTACCGATCGTTCTTACGAATTAAATAATAGAATTTATAACTTCTTAAGATAGCGTCGTATTTCGGACTAATCCGATATTAAATATAAAGAAAACCGTTATATCTCGGCTGCTTTAATATAATATTTATTAATTATAACTTAAGTATAAATCTATTAGGCTCGCGATATAATAACTTATAAATTCCTTTAAAAATTCGTTAATAAAAAGAAGTAAATTAGCGTCTTTTAAAGTAATTATATTAAGTATAATTACTAAGTTAATCAAGCGGTACTTTCTTAATTCCTTCTTCTTAATTAAGAATTAAGCGTTATAATATAGTCTTTCAAAGAGTTCGAAAACCTTATATTTAAGTTTATTTTTTATTATCTTTTTGACTTTAAGAGCTAACGTTTTAAGAAATAAAAAGTATAATACTTATTAAGCTTTATAGTTTATTATTTTAATAATTATAAGTAACGAAATATTCTTATAGAATTTCTTATATTTAATTTAATTAAATATAATAATACTTTCTTAATTTAATATAATTTCGTCGAAAAAGGCTCTTTCTTTTAGTTATAATATATTTTTAATATTTAAAATAATAAGTCGCTTTTCTGTAATTTTAAATCCGCGAAAAAAGCTAATAAAATAAAAAAATAAAATATTTTAATACTTCTTAACTTATTCTTAAAGAAAATCCCTTTCTTTAAAAACTTTGTATTAGTTTTTATAGCCTTTAAGCGTATCTTTTATTTTATTTATTTAATTTATAAACTTAATCTTTTTATCTTTTGTTTTATATATAATATAAACTTACGAAACTTATTTACGTTCTTTAAATAAAGACGTTATTAATAAAATATTATAATCCGTAATAAATTAAAAAATAAGCTCGATTTTCTCAGTTAATACGGTATTAAATATACGTTCTTTATTAAAAGGAGCTTTAATAAAGTTTTTATAAAAAGAGTAATTATAAAAGTCCGTTTTTAAAATCATAAATTCTCGCTTTATATATTTAATAGAAATATATAAGATATCTTTAAAAAAAGAATTACTTTCACTTTTAAAGGTTTCTTTATTCCTTTTATAAAAAAGCTCGTCCTCGAGCTCAAAGGAAGTATCTTTTAAAGAGTATTCGACGGTACTAATTATAAAGCTTTAATTATAGCTAATTACTTATTTTCCGAGTTAGTTTTAGACTTTAAATAATCTAATTCCGGATTTAATAATATTCTACTAGCTTAGCTTTTAAACTTCGCAGTTTCAATGCTTTTAACGTATTTCGTAAATTCAGCTACTTTAATAATAATAATTAATCGCGTAATCTTATTTTATAAATTAACGTAAACTAAACCGCCTTTTATATTAAATAAGTATTTAAATAAAACACGCGTAATCCAAAAGAATAAAAATCTAAGAATAATTTTAATACTTGAGATATTTATAATATAAAACTTAATAAAAATAATACAATCTCTTATTATTACCGGGACGTTATCCGCATATCCTAGAAATCGCGATTTTGCGCTTATAATATTCTTTAAAGCTATAAAATCGCTTTTTATAATAAAGACTTTTAATTAAATAATAATATTATAAAATATATAACTGACTTCTGCGCCGGAATTAAGAATAACTTGGATATTATTAAATCTCGTCCTCTTAAGTATAATAATAATATACTTCGGCGTTAGAGAGTATTATTTATAACTCGGTCCTTAAAGTATATCGATTAAATAAACTTTAGCGGTTAATAATAAATTGATTTTAAATTCTCTTTTTAAAACTATTACTCTTTAAAGCGCTATTAAAATCGCGGTTAAAGTTATAAGTATTAAATTAAAGAAAGAAATTAAGCTTAATAATAATTAAAAAGTTAATTGCTAAATTAGCATTTCTTATATTAAGAAGATTTAATACTTTTATTTCTTTTATTAAATTTAAAGCTTATACGTAAGTTTAACTCGAGATATAATAAAGTAAATAATAACTCGTTATTCTTATTTAAAGAAAATACGTTTAAGTTATCGCGAAGCTCGTAGTTCTCTTAATATAAAATCCGAAGTATTAACTCGAAATAATAAAAAGCGTTAAAATATAATATTATTCCTTTTCTAATCGCAGTCCTAAAGAGCTTTTATATACTTTATAATCTTAATATTAATAATAACGATTTAATCCTGAATCTCTTAATTAATAGTCTTCGGTCGACTTATCTTTAATAAGTCGATTAAAATAAGGATTTCTTTTAAAATTAAGTTTTTAAGAAGTTCTTTTTGAATAAAAAGCTTATTTAACGTATTATTTAATATATAATTATTCCGTGATAGTGCTTAATATACGCGAGGTCGGCTTAAAGTCGTTTTAACGACAATAAATAAGTTGCTTTTAACGCGTTTTTAAATAATCCTTGTAAAAAATAATTTAATAATAATCGGTCTTTTTCGACTTATAATTAAAATAACTTTTTTTAATTTCTTAAAAATAATATTATTATTATTATCTTTTACGATAATCCGAGTAAGTTTTGCTTTAAATGCTTTAATTAAAGAATTTACGTTTATAAGTTCTTGAAATTTAATAATATTCTTAACTTCTTCGCGAACTTTTAATTTTTCGTAATTAGCTTAAGCTTTAAGGCGTTTTTAAAATAAGGTTCTAGTTATATATAATTCGGCTCTTATTATTACTTTAAAAGTAATAATATTTTATCGTCTTATTTCTATAAATGCTATTTCGAAGTTATTATTTATTCTTTTTAAATCGAAAGTAGTAAGTACGTTTTAAACGTTAATTAATTTTATTATATTAAAAAATTAAATAATAAAAATATTTAAATAATCTTAAGGCTTTTAACTTGCTTTTAATATTAGACTTTCTAAAGCTAACTTCGGCATAATATTTTATTAAGCTAAAAGAGCTTCTTAAGCGTCCCGGAGCTTCCTCTGAATTACTTTTTCTTTTTACTTTAAGTTTAAGTCTTTTTTTATATTAATTATTTATAAAATAAAGACTTTTTTTTTTAATTTATCCCGAGGAAATTAAACTACTTAAGCTTTTATTCCTTTTTTTTAAAAGCTTATATAAATATAATTATTTTTATTCTTATAAATAATTCCTAAATTAAGCTATTTTTTAAATTCGTAATATTAATTTTAATACTTATAGAATCCTTAAAATCTAGCACCCGAAATCGGCTTATTAAAGCAAAAGAGGCATCCGATACTTATATCGTTTTTCGTATTAAAGCGTCGATTATATTTAAAACTTGCTTTAGAATCTTAATAAAATACTTTAACTTCTTTAGAATATGCGATCGACTTATAAGTAAATAAAGCCTTAACTTCGGCTATTAAGTTTAAATTCTTTCTTTTTTTTATAATAACGTATAAAATACGCAAGTTATTTAATCTTTCCGTAATTATATTAATATTTTGTTTTATAACTTAATTAATATCGCGAATCAATTTTTTAATAATAAGAATAACTTCTTTTCGAATATGCTTTTCTTAATTCGGTCTAAGATAAAGCACCGAACTTTTTTTAAAAACGTCGTCGATCTTTTAAGTTAAAGAACTATCTTTATACTTTATAAGCTCGGGGCGAGTTATAAGATTAAGCCCCCGAATTATACTGCTAAAAAAGGAGTTTTGCTATTACTCGACTTAAATCGAAGGCGGTCGGCTTAAATAATTTATATAAATAATACTTCTTTCTTAATTAACGTATTAATTTCCCGCTTGACTCGGAGTAAGCTTTTTATTTTAACGTATATTTTATCGAAAGATTATATATTTTCTATATTAAAAATATTATTATCTTTTATAAAAATTCTAGCTTTCCGCCTAAAATATTTAAGTAAAATTATTAAAAACTTTATAATTATTTGCCGCTTTATAATAATTTTCTTTCGTATATAAACTTAATTAACTTCTTTAAAAGCTCGAAGGAACTATTGAAATTAAGATTTAAAAACATCTTCCGCGATATATTTAAAGTTATTAAATATCTTTTTTAAGTTTTAAAAAATATAATAATATTACTTAAGGTCGAACGTTCGGTATTTTCTTATAACTTCCTTAATTAATTCTTAATAAGTATTATTAAAGAAGTCGGGGAGCTACTTAATATTTTAGCTTACTTCGAGAGTATAATAGTCTACGACGTATTATTTCTTTTCGGCGTTATTTATAATACCTTGAGCCGTAAAAAGCTGCTTTAAAATCTTGAAAAACTTAATATTATTCTTATTAAAATATAAGCAGCTAAAAGTGCTTAAGATTAGCATAGCTTAAGCTATTACGAAATAAAAAAGTCTTTTAATAAAGTCCGTAATAAGTCGTATAGCCTGAGATATAAGCTATTAAGACGCTGTATTATTAGAAATAAGTTCGTAATAATAATTATTTAAAGCCTCGTTTATTTTATATAATATAAAAGTTTCAGTAAGTTTATATTATTTTAACGTAAGTCGTATTAATTAAAAAGCCTAAATAAAAGTAGCTTAAGCCTAAAGCGGTGCTATATAACCTATATTAGCAGGGTTAAGTCTCCTTTACTTCGGAGGCGAATATAATATAGCTTGAGAATATATAAGCTGAGTAAGTATTATATAAGCCGGTAAAGCTTGAGAGGCGGCCTAAGCTCTTGTATTAAAGTTTTCTGAATAGCCATCGCTTTAATTATAATTGAATATATTTTATTATAAGTTATTACCGCTATTTCTGTTTTTCTTTTTTCTTTTACTTATAATTAGAGCATCGTTTATAAATATTCCCGGTAATATTAATAAAATAGAATTAATAATTCCAGCGATATTAAGCTTTATTAAAAGCTTAATAAGCACGAAGGTAAAAGAGCTTATAGAGCTTATAAAGCCTATCTCAGTAATAAAGTAATTTATAATCGGGATTATAAAGCTTCCTCGGGTTATAGAAAAGTTATTAATAAGTCGTTCAAGCTCCTTGCCTTTCGGATTACTACTAAAAGCGTTATTTTTAATATTATTTTCGAATATAATTAATTTTTCTTAATGAAATTAATAATTTATTAAAAAGTAAATACGCTTAATATTATTAATAAAAAAGTAAAAGATATAATATATTATATTAAAAAAAGAAGAATATACGAGCTCGAGAAAACAAAAGAAATATATAAGTAAAATATTAAGTTAAAAAGCTTATAGCTTTAGGCTTTTCCCGGGATAATAAAGCCCGAAAGACGCCGAAGTCTAAGCCTCTTGTCTTTATAATAAATAAACGTATAAGCTTAAGCAAAGTAAATAAATTTCGTTAAATACTAAAGCTTTATTATTATTAAAGTTAATTTCGGCGTAAAATAACTTAAGACCGAAACTAACTAAAAAAGCATAAGGTAAAACCCCGTATACTTTTTTATTAAGCTCCGTCTCGTTAGCTTAAAGTAAGCTTTTAACGGAAAAAAAAGAAAAGGAGTAATAAATACGCTTATTAAAAGTGCGATTAATATTAAAATTTACCGAATTTATTTTAAATAATTTACTTCTTGTTTTCCGAAGTATTAAATATATTTTAATATTAATTAAGGCGTTTCTAATAGCGTAATCCGGTTATTTTCGGTCCGATTTTTTTAGCATCGATGCTCCACGTGCTAAAGCTGGCTTTTCTAGTAATTTAAGTATTTTTATATTAAAAGTAAGTAATTTCTTTTTAAACTTCTTATACTTCTCGTTATATTATAGAAAACTGTCGAAGTGCCGTATTTAGTTTTACTTTAAGAGCTAAGAGATTTCTAAGTAAATAAGTTTATATTAATTTAAGCACTTATCGGTTTCGGTCTTTATAATTAATATAAGAGGCCTTTAAGCTTTTTTACGTACCTTACTTTAGCTTTTCTACTTATTCCTTACGTTAGTTATTAAAATATATGAAAAAGAAAATACTAAGTATATAATAAGAGAGTAATAAAGTAAGTGTCGGAAAGTAAACGTAGGAAATACTTATTTAACGAATACTAAAGATATTATATATTTAAGGAGTATAATTTATTAAGAAAGAAAAGAGATATAATTTAAATAAAAAGGAAAAGTTATAATAATAAAAATTATTATTATCCTTAAAGGATATTGCCCTAAAGGCTATCTTAAATACAGCAAGATGCAGCTTAATTACGTAATAAATGGATCTCTGAGGTCAACCCTACCACAATATACTAAGTAGGCCTTTAAAACCAGACTTAATAGACGATACGGCTTATTCCGTAAGTGTCGCTCGACATTACTCTAGCTAAGAACTAAGCACGTCTAATAGCGCCGGCACATAACTATTTAATAAAACGAGTTATAAACGAGGTCTAGCGATATAATAATAATAACACTAATTAAATAAAGACTTTTAATAAGCGTAAATAAACAAAGTATTACTTATTATTAACCTCTTTTAAAATATAACTTTTTAAAATATAAGTCCGTGCCCGCCAGGGGGGCACAGAGCCGCAAGTGGTCCGCGCCCCTCTTTTGGATCGCAAAAGGAGCCTTACATAAGAGGTAGGACTTTTAATAATACCTCTTATATCCGGCTTAATATCTCTCTCGAAGGGTATATATTCTCAGCCTTACGTCTTGTTTTCCGTCGTCCGTCGCACTGTATTATAGGATTAAATATAATTAAAATATTTAATATATTTTATATATTATAAAACGGAGGACTTTTAATAGTATCTCTTATATCCGGCTTAGCGTTTCTTTTAAAAGGTATATATTCTCCGCCTTACGTCTTATCTTTTGTCTTCCGTCGCACCGTGTTATAAGACTAAATGCAATTAAAACATTTAATATATTTTATATATTATAAGACGAAAGTCTTCTAATAAGCTTCGTCTTAATGACCGTTATAATACTAAGCTTATATAAACTCGCTCGAAAGTAACAATTTTAACTTAAGCGCCTAAAAATAATATAAGACTTATAAATATAATATATAATTACTTAATATACTAGATTATATAAAAATATAATACTCGTACGCAAAAAGAGTCGAATTTAAGACGGAAATAATAAGATAAATAAACTAATGTCTTATTAAATAATGTTTTACCGGAAACCGCCTTAATTAGCAGCGCTTAAGCTAATCACAGCACCCGAGTTTTAGTGTTTTACCGAAATACCACCGTCACATAAGAGGTAAGAACGCGAAACCGAATTAATATAACAACTCGCTATAATATATATTAATTAAGGGTTATATATATAAAAAAGGTAAGATAATAAGCGGTTTTAAAATTATAAACGATTTTTAATAAAGGAATAAAAGTTATTACGTTAAACTTTATTTATTAATAAAGCTAATAAGAATTGTTTATTATATATATTTTTCGTCTGTTATATAAGGACTATTAGTCAAAGCTTTCGCGTATTTTTGCTATAATTCCCCAAGGGAAAAGCTGGAAATTAGGGACAGGTATACCCATGAAGGGCACTGGACCGTTATTTACCCACGGGAATTGACTCGGATTGGCGGATTTCTTGGTCTACCCGAGTTCTACATACAAAATACGTTTGTGCGTTCTGGGTACACTTAGTAATTACCTGGTTCGTCTATCTCCGTAATACCCAGACGATTTGAAACTGGTACCCGCTGGGTATACCCATACCCACGACCAAGTCTGAATCGACGCAGCGGGCAAGGAATTGTGGTTTCTTAATGCATCGAGATGTATTGCCCACCCTCCAATACAGCATGGATGTGTGATAGACCGGATTACGACAAGGCGAAAGATCCGTAACTGTCCATACAGAATTCAGCAACTTTTCGAAGGAAGGCTTGCATTGCGTCTTTGGAAACAAGGATCACAAAAATGAGGTGGTTTGGTTCAATCAATCCCCGGTTCGCTTAACTACGACGATTAATCAGCGACACGGCATCAGCCAACTGCCAAGACCTCAGTGTCGTATTAGACGGGAATGGGTTGAGAGGATACCCGGGCAATTCTTCTATCGACGGAGGGAATTAAAACAAAGCACTGACACTATTCCATGCTTCCTGTTCTTTACCTAATGCCAAGTCTATTCAGACCCCATTCTCAGACTCTCAGGGAGGCGCGAAAAGCCACAAAATTATAGGGTGTTGTATCTTTGTGGCTGCAAAATGGGTTCATATTTGTTCATGGACACCGTTATCACATGCATCTAAAATTTGACACAATACTCCCTAAACTCGCGCTTCTTGTGGAAGCAAGATGGATCGCCACGGGGATCTTAGAGAAGCTGCGAGCGGAACACAGAAGCGAAGCTTTAACTAGGTCGGTTTCAGCATTACTCGAACGACCTACGAGTAGAGAGGAGAGTCTAATGGTCTAGACTCAGGGCCAAATCCAAGACCAGGCTATCCACGCTCGCCGCTGGACTTCCCCCTAGTATCGCCTCCGCCTGGTTCGTGCTTTGGTACGTCAAGCATCTATCTCAAAGTCACCGAGAAGTCACAGTTACTTATATCCCCTTAACTGCGGCATGCGCACTCGCTTCAGGGCCAGCCACTGAGCGGAGGCGATAACGAGGGGGTAAGGTTATCAACATCGCAGGGGATGCAACACCAAATCCGCCGATCTTGGGCGCTTTTAGGCTTGGCTTCCCCGCCTTCAGGCTCCGGTACAGCGCCTTGCAGGTGCGCATTGAATCGCAGTTTAGGGGATAGTCAAATTTCGATTCACTAATCATATTTCACTTTTGTCTCACATGCATATGGAGGGTGTCTGTCTAACTATGCATGACAATTGACTTTATCACAGCAGAACCCCTCGCAGCTAGGCTGTGAAGCAAAGAAAGAACAATGTTCTGTAATCCATTCCGGTTGTGAGGATTTCTTCAGAAAAGCCGTACGATAAGCACCTGCATCGACCTTGGGTTCACGGAAAGTCGATATGAACTCCAAATTACTCCAAAATGAGGAAATTTCTCGAGCTGTAAATCCACTCGAGTAATATTAAATGCAAGGCTTCCTAACAAGATAACTAGGACAAATACACTAGTCCAACACTAATCCACCCTTCGGAATGGCTGCTACCAACACCAATAGTACCGGGGGGGTTGAGTAGCAGTTATGACTTGACCCCAATCTCAAGTTGCTCTCAGGAAGCTTTGTCTCCGTCTGATAATGCCTACAAACCGGTCGACGACAACTTCGTAAATTGGCTGCAGTGGGAGTCCTCAAGGTGCCTGGCTGCCGATGCCATTGAAGGGGCTATTTCAGTTGTTTTCGATCCTACTGCTCCACTATATAACGATGACTGGTGGCCGGAGGCTATAGGCCGAGTCCAGTATTCAGGCCTGGACTCCTGTAACTTCCAGGGCGAGGTCCTTTCCGATGGTATAGAAGATCCTAGAGAAACCGCAATGCCAGCCTACCAAGCCTCTCCACGTCAAGAGGGTCCCGCCTCTGCAGCGAAACCTCTGCCCAGTCTAAAGTGCACACTCCCCGACGAAATAAGCCAGGCTTCGGGTAGTTGCGAGTTCAACACACAACTAAGGATTAATTCAGAATACAGCAAGACGCCACGCAAAAATCCCGATCGGTCTTTGCGGAAATCGACTCGTCCAGCTCCAACTACACTTGCAGTCTTAGAGCCTGTGAGTGGCGCTACCACGGATTCTTCTTTTAGACGTAAAAGAAACCACAGCCGTGCCGAGAAGCAATATCGAACGCGCTTGGATACTTCCTTCCAAAATCTGCTTCGAGCGCTTCCGCTGAAAGTTATGGAACAGTCACAGATTGATAGCCTTCATAGGCCTCGGAAAGGTAATGTGGGAAAGGGGGAGGTTCTTGAGCTTGCAAGGAGATATATTGAAGCGTTGGAAGAGAGGCTGAGTTGGTTCGAAGAAGAGAGAAAGACTGGGATTGGCCGTTTAGAGAACTTCAGAGGGCTTTAGGTTGAGTCGGAGAGTATGTTGTGCCTTGAAAGTGTGACGGTACAGGAGCATGAACGAGGTCGAATGCGACTTGGGTAAAATGGTTGTTTACAAGGAAGAAAGAGATTCGTGAGGGAATCTCTGACTTGAGCTATTTTACACAATATTCATAAAGTGAGACTATTCACAAAATATGAACGTCACCTGATCATTCCCTCACAAAGATTCATGTAAATCCTGACAATTCAGAACCACATCAGCGGCACAAGAGTGCAGGATCAGCTGGGTCGGGGTCAAACAGAGGTGGAGATTCATACAACGGTAATGCCGCGTCCAGACGACGCACCTCTGTCTACCAGCTAACCTTCCCCCTTTTTCATGAAGCTCCGGTGTTGATACGATCATGGACTACTAGGATTTACATAAATCTCCCAGCGCTACTGGACACTAGTGCGACTCCTCCTTGACACGGCAGCACTGCTACGTAAGATCACGATCAGTAGATATGCCACCAGCGATCTCCCCTTTCTCAGTCTCGCTGATACGATGATCCCCTCTTGAACCTTAGTGTAACCCTTTGGTAGGGAAGTCTCGCAGCTGCATGAATCTTATGACCATTAATTGGCGAGCTAGTCAGCCCAATTATCCACCGCAGTAATCCAACTAGCCGCTAAGATAGAACTGGTATGAGACCCTTCACGTACATGAAGAGCACAGGAATCGAACTCGCCGGAGTACCTTGGCCCATGCCTACTTCAGGCAGAATAAAAACTAAGAGAAAGAGAAAATAAACGGGCGGGGAAAGTATAGCACTAAACATCTAAAGCAAAGAGGAATAAATTAAATAACACTGAAATTCGTACCATATGAAATCGCCCCTGTGGACATTAATGAGATGTTATGGAATAATGAGGCTCACTTACATTTCACGTGTATATATAAGCGAAGGTGGATCTAAAAATGATTCCGGGAGAATCTCGCTAGTAAGGAGCCAAAATGGGATCTGTGCTTGGAGACAAAATGAGGAAAGTATAACCGAGCATTAAGGGGGGCCAGAACGTGCCCCCCGGGAGCTAAAATGGCTTCTCCATAGGTTAGGCTGACTCTGCCATGTGCTCAGGCATGCTCAGGAATGCTCACCCTCGGCTCAGGTTAAAGCAGCAGCTGCTCGCATTTAAACACTAAAACGAAACGAGCGAAAAAAACGTTGAGTCTGACTTATGTGGTAACCAAGGTTGTAGGATGGACTAGGATTTATGGAGCAGCGAGACCTACATAACGTCGATCACCCCCTTTCCGCTCGCCTTTTACACCAAAAATCGCGATTTTGAGGCACTAATATCTTTATAACTAATTAATAAAAAAAATTATTTTTATATTCTTACTCAGTAGCACTTCTTAACCGAGTTTGCAAAAGCAAATGCAATTTAGATTATAAATTATTACGTAGTTTTAGATTAAGTTTTTACATATAAAAGACACCAAAATTCGCTTACTAATAACTTTATTAATAATGAATATAATCTTATAAAACTATACATGAATCCTAAAGTAGTAAAAATTTCAAGGTAATTGGATTAGTAGTTATGTTTTAATTAAGTAATTTCTCTCATACAAATTATTTGTATAATGTTTTATATTTTACTTAATTTTCATAGTATTATTAATAGAATTAACTTGGAACTTAAGGGTTTTAGACCTTTATATAAAATATACTTATATTATAAGTTTTACGTTTTTATATTAATAATTGTGAAAGCTATTAAAAAAATAAGAAAAGTTAAATTCATACTAAATTTGTATAAGAGAAATTTCTTAGACTTTGAACACTTAGTTTATAATATTACGTAATATGAAATAAATATTATTATAAGATATAATATATCTTATAAAAGTTATCACAAATCTTTCGTTTTAGCATATTCTATTAATAAATGAGAAAAATATGAATTGTTAAAGGTAGTGAGTTTTGGTGTAAAAGGGGTGGCGGAATAGGGGGGTGGGCGGAAAGGGGGTGATCGACGTTATTCCGCCATATTCTCCACGGCCAAGGCGGCTGTGCATTAATGAGCAAAAGGCAACTGCTCCTGGAGAGGTGAGTGGATACAGAAATCGAGCGGCGAAAATGATAAGCACGGGCTTTCCATGAGAGTTTTGATGAGATTTAAGTATGCCTGCCCTAAATCCCTATAGCTATGACGTATACGAGCTGCGTCTAACCCAGTTTATTTTAGTACTAAAGCAGAAATTCGGCATATGTTGCTCCGTATAATTTAATAAATTAAGACTGGAAATCGCCCGGCCTGGTCTGATACTATTATCTAAGGTGATCGACTGCTTGAAACTGGAGGCAAGTTGCAGCTGAGCTGGGCTATAGATCTTTCTCACTGATCCTATATTCAAGTGGCATTTGTGTGCTGAAGATCTATGCCGCTATTCATCCGAAGGCCCGTGTTGAAGTCGTCACGCCTCGCTTAGCAAATAGGGGCTCGCTTAAGCACTCGAACAACAACATCTGGAAGCCTACATGCTATTAACCATATCTTTTCACCTTAATGAATCGCAAATATCCAGCAAGAGTCACTATCAGTCCCTTCATAGGACGCCCGCTCGGCGCAGTAACAATGCGGGGCCACTCGGAGGTTGTTTGGCTAAAAGACCTAGCCGGCTTCTCTATCTAAAAGAGTGAGAAAAGGATCTGCATAAGGGGCTGTGTATCAGGTCTTTAATAATACATCCTAAATCACTGTAGATATATTCTGAAAGAGGAAGTTCATATGGACAGAAGTCCTGCATTATTACATGAACCTAGTAATACTTCCAAAACGCCCCTGCAAGGCTTATGGGAACATTTGTAACCTCTCCACGGCGGCTTCTGTGGGTCTCCGTGGCCATTTAATAAGGTTCTATTGATGTTCTAAGAGTAGTTGCTCGTAGGAAGTGGGGTTTGCCTTTAGCTTGCCTTGGTAGCCGTAATTATTTGACGGTGTGATACTTACTAGAGGGTGGAGGCGTCTGGTCCTCTTCTCAAAGTCAGCTGTATCTCCCCAATGACGTAGGTGTTTACTGCCTGAGACACTGTACCGAGGACGCACTGCTGAAGGGCTGGATGTACGAGGCGATGAAGAGCTGCCTCGATACTGTCCATGTCAAGAGCTCGAATCGGGTGGCTTTCATACTTTTATGAAGCTATTCAGAACTTTGTATCAGCCACACGAGCTAACTCGTCAACGAACAAAAAAGACAGATTTCCTTAAGAATATCTTCTCTCCTTGTAATCAGTCAATTCAACCAATTCGCAATTGTCCACGTAACGTACTTGCACTCGTTCCGTGACAGTCTCGGATGTAAGCTAACGTGGTAAGCCTGTTGAGCTACATACAACTCTGGTTCCGCCGACCAATTGCGGTGTGACCGATGATTTGTATTAATTTTGCTGCTGATATACATCGGTCCTTGCCAGGAAGTTCTTCAAAGAGGAATGGTCGCGTGTTCATGCTTTCCCTAAGAACAAAGTTTAGGCAGCCCATATGGCCTCGCTTGCAGCTGGCTTCATCGTCGGCTTCCGGGATCTGATACTTTGTATATTATAAGATATCTCAATTAATTATACAGAACTAACCTACTGTGTAGCTACCCTCGGCTACAAAGCCGTGGAGTTCACATGAATTGCAAGAACTATAAGACTCCGGAAGGAGGGCTTCACTTCGGGTTTCACGTGCGAGGTGGCATATTGTTCATCTTTCTAGTCTCTGTTGCTTCAAGTTTGGAAATATACCAGGCATTATCACTATCTCATGCTTTAATTATAACGACCACAAATGAAACTACCCGGATCGAATATAACAAGGGCCGTTTTTGTTGCCTTGACAAGAATCGACAATATGAGATTCTAATAGAGCTAGTTAAGATTAGCTACCGAAAGGCTTTCATCTCAATTGCGAATGTAGGGTATTTGAATACTAACGCAGGCGAAAGATATAAGCCGGTCACGCGGGAAAGGTAAGTTGTTAATAACGCTTGAATTATTCTGACCATTTCTAGTTTCTATTAGGACAATAAAATAGCAGATTTAAATAAATTCTTAAATCTTATCCTTCTCGACAGAGAAATATCGACGTGGGTAGCTCGTGGGAAAGCCATACCACAAAGCTCGTGGTGATCATGAGGGTATTATGCTTCGGACGAGGTCACTGAACTCGGGGTTTTAACTTCCCGCACTAGAGCTAGTCAATCTTAGGAAGGGGTCTATATGCTCTGAAGTCTTTTCCAACGAAACTCATTTGTCAGAGGTTTATTATGTTTATAATTATTGAAAATCGTTCATTTTGCAAATTTTCGCCTAATCCACCACGCCTCTCAGTATATGCTGGGAGGTGCAGGCACGCATTAGCAGTGCCCGTGCCGTACTTTTACAGATTTAAGAGTTTATTCGTTCCCTGAAGACTCCACGCCAAGGGTGCGAATTCGTCACATCTTGCTTGGGGTTAGGGGCTCGCTTACTCACTAGGACAACAAACTTCCGGAAGCTCACTTGTCTTTTTTACCACACTTTGCACGAATCCTACTTCTTAATTTATAGAAAATATACAGCTAAATTTATAGTTGGTTAGGCTTTATTACGTCGGACTCTTACTCAGCACCAGGCCACTTATCCCTTAAATAAGACTACTACAAATACAGCTGCATACTAAAGGGGTAATTTATATACACCGAGGTCTTGTATTTCTACCAGAACCTAATACTTTAGTAAACTTAACTTGTTTCCTTCCGACAAGGATTCTTCTCGTGTACTACCGTTCTAAGTCATATTAATTATAAAATGAAAGAAACCTTAACTTTAATCGTTATCGTAAAGTAAACATTGAATACTAAGGGATATCTTAAGCAAGGTAGCTCAAAAGGGCCGTCAAGCGTTTAGTCAAGCACATATACGCCCTTTAGGAGAACCTGAAGACTCTTGTAGGAACTAGTGGAAATAATACACACACACACAACGCACACACAATTTATTAACGCCCGACGGCTGAGCCGAAAGGGCTACTATCACTACTCTACTACTACATTTCCTAAAGTGCATCTTTATCTCCTTCAAGCCCATACAAAACTCCAACTGTAGTTTATATTTCCTTCATTGCTATTTCTCTTCCGTTTCTCGTGGAATTAGTTGTCCCGATTTATCTGAAGTTGGTTCGCATCAAGTCGACCTGTGGCTATTGCGAACCGTATCATTGCTCGAACAGCGTTCATATTTGGAGCCCAGTTCTTGTCATCTGTTGGAGTCTTTCCGGGAAATGATACAGTCGCTTAATTGCTTACAAAATCGGCTTCCTCTCTACACTTGCTAAAAGATTCTTACCCCACCTACCATAATAGGCTACGCGAATGATCAAGTGACTAGCAATCCGCAAGCAGATCACGACGCCCGTGAGCCGTACCGAATACTGTACGTAAGCGCTTGTGAGGTTCAAATGATAGGGATATCACAAATCGGAAGCTCACTGAAAGATTGCTGTAATTATGACAACTAATCTCTACCTTACCTCCCTAAATTCAGGGCCTAGACACCGTATATCAAAGGGTTCCCCTAGTCTTGGCACTGCAGAGCCTCATCTTCCGGCTCCATCCTCTACCTGACACCTAACAGCGCTACTCTCGAAAGACTGAACCCAAAGTTTCTAGAATAGTATAAAAATAAATATAAGAATAATATATAAACCCCACCTACCCCAAGCCTCTCTTTATCAAAGTTATAAATATTTCAAGACAAGAATTATTCGAACACATCAAGCCTCTAACAAGTCTTTAGATACAGATGTGTCATATAACTTTTCAATACTAGTTGTATCGCGGACGGAAGAAAATAATCTTTGTAAGCTAATAACAGCTACATGAATTAGAGTAATTGCAAAAGGTAAGACAATGCGTTCTCCGTACTACACGACTAGGATGGCTCGTAGGCAATTTCAGTCGTTTGATCTTACCACCTGCCTATTCGCCTGGTACGCTATCGCCAGTGCATGCTGCGAGGCGAGCCGGTCCAGGTGTGTCTCGGGCAGCGTGGTATGGATCTGGACCACCTGCTCGAGCAGCGCCACGGTCGCTTCATTTATCTCAAGTTCCATCAAGCTTCTTGCTTGAAGGCCATACAGCGGCAAGAACTCTTCCGATGGCTCTTCGGGATGTGTCTAAGCTCTAGGAACGTGTCTTGTCGCATGTCTAACAAAGCCCATCCGCATTCCAGAACAATTGGAGTGGTAATTGTATTAGATGCGAATCCGAACACCATATTAATCTTTATATCTAAATATTTTGTCTTCTCTCTTGTGTCTGCCACATGCGAGTATTAGCGCGAGAAAATCCAAGAACGCAGCCAGCTGCGATCTATGCCACACCTTGACGTCCTAAGTCTTGTCGATCTTTTGCCTAAGCGTGAGTCTACGGGTGCATCGAAAATCCCAGGTCGCTGTCCAGATCGTGTCGAGTGACTAATAAAAGTGAGGCAAGTAGAGAAATAGCCTCTTTAAGACGAAAAGGATCCCATTCGTCGTCCTTAGTCATTATAAAACCCGGTAGTTGCGGAACGTGACTTTGGGAGAATTCGTCCATACTCTTAACGTCGATGCTCCTAGCCTGTGAGATCTCTTCGCAACCCTTCTATCCTCTTCGAAAATCTGAAAAGGAAGTACGCCAGAGTCTAGCATCGACATAATCTCAAGTAAGCGAAGAGCATCTGTTGCAGACTCGCTTCCAGATTATTCGAATTTTTCTAAGACATCTGCTGATGCTTCAAATATCGCGTAAACGTTAAGATACCTAAGTTTGCCTCCTTCGGTCCGTACTTCAAGAGCCGCTATCGCTGCCGTTTGTAAACCTCAGGGTATTAGTAGAGTTGACAATAGCCGTGACCGATATATCCCCCGCTTGTATTAAGGCAGGTGTGTGCGATCCTAAGAGGCGGACTACTTCTTTAGCTAGATTATCATAAAATGACGACAATTCTGGAGACACTTCCGCTGCTTTAAATAAGAGGTTCTAAGAGTCTTGCTCTTCAAGACCCCCTAGCGCTTCGAATGCATCTGGACTGACCGCTTACCGCTTGCATTCGGCAACACGAGATGTCATAAGAACAGCACCATGATTCCCAGTTGGAAAGTAGACTTGGAATCGAAGTCAGGGTTATCGGTATTGTCGAGGATAAGAAGCCAGCTTTGATGCGTAATAGCAAGGACTTGAAGTGCCTCGGGAACACTCTCGACTAAGTAGCCAAGCATCCTTGCAGCAGCTATAAAATCCTTCTCCGCGGTAGAATGTTTATTAACTTCGACCCAAAACACTCTCCAGACCCTATAATGTAAGCTAAAATATATTTTAAAGATTTAAAGGCTACTTGGAAGACGTACTTCTCCTTTACTAGGCTCGCAATCTGAAAACATATCTCGCTTTTCCCTTGTTCGCCTAGTCTTGTAACACGAATCTCCTCTGCTTTTGGACTACAGATATAGATTGGCTTTATATCTTCTGTATTCGGGAAGTATATTGAAAAAAAGAGATTTGGTGTGAATGATGATTCCATTACTTCGGGGGAAACTAGGTCTATATAACTACTTTAAGCGCCAAGTTATTTAGCTCTCGCATCGGCTATTTGCTCTCGCATCGGTTATTAGCTTTATATTGAAGCTAGCTTTGTTTTAGAACTAGCTTTGTATCAAGACTAGCTTTATATCATGACTAGCTTTATATTAAGACTAGCTTTGTATTAGAATTAGCTTTTGTTTGAATTTAAAGTAGTCTCTTGCGAGCTATTTAGGTTTAGAATAGTCTTTTGCGAGCTGCCGAGCTGCCGAGTATACGGAAGCCTAAAGTAGTCTTTTGCGGGCTACCGGATATGCATGGAAAGCCTTAATATAATCTTATATATATCAGAACGCCCGGTGAATAGGCTATTAATAGCCTGAGGCACCATATAGTGTGTGTTGCCATTTATATTAGCACCTGTACTAAAATCAAGCATGTTAGCAAACTATATTTATAGCTCTCATTTGATTGAAGCCTTATTATAGACTTTATTGAATTTACCTCTGAAGCGTTTACTAATCTCTCCTCGAGCCGAATAAACGAATTCTCTCTCCTCTCGCTATAAATAAGTGGTATTTGCAAGCCGAAGATTCCTAGCAGAGAGTATACCTCGGCCTCTTTACGCTTTGCAGTGCGTTTTTTTGCTTATAATATTCGCTTTTCAATAAAGAGTTAAGCGGGAGGTTTTCCTTGAAATACTTTCACCGGGATATCCGTGATCTCATGAAATAATAGTTCTAGCGATCTCTTATCGCCCAATTGTTCGTTCTCCCGAGAGAAGAATTCGACTGATTATGGCGTAATAAGCTCTTGAAGTGTCCAGGCTCTAGCGAACCATTTAATATGCTAGAATTCTGATTTCTATGAAGACCGAGAGAACGATTCATTTGCATTGCTTCGTGTAGAAACGTTAGAGAAGTAGACGTAGCATTTAGCCGTATTCCGATACCAGCTGAACATGGAATTAATAGCCTCTAAAAGCTCTATATAATTAGATTTATTAATACAACACGTGTCTACCTAAATGTGCTATAGCCTAGCTCTTACGGCTTATTCGCCGCAAAACTGAATGTTTCTGTACCTAATATTATTCGTGTAAGTTCTTGCTTTAAAGTAGTCGAATGTGACTTCTTTGTATCCTTTCCCTAAGTATAAGAGAGTATCGCGTATGGTAGAATATGTTCGGTGTAGTCCTTGGTAAGGCTGAAGTTGCCAGAGCTTTTAAGGTGCGGATGACGCATTCTCATATCAAGATCGGCCGGATATTTGGCTTCATAGCTAGAGAAAGCAGATATGGCTGTAGGTCGATGCAGGATTGTGGGTGAAAGAAGAGAAAGCTTCCTGGCTAGGCACCAGCGGACGATGTCAAATGCTAACGCGCGCCCCTACGTTTTGAGACACACCCTGTCGCGAGACAAAATATGGGTACTTTGAATTCAAGCAGCTCTAAATCTGTGAACGCCTCAAAATTTCTCGTAAATTTCCCTATCAAATATGTTGCGTGCCTTCCCGAACACTCTTGACTAGGTTACTTCGAAAATTACGATCGCGTCGTCGCTGCCTCCATGGTTTGTGGAGAGCTTCTTTTCATGATGTCATCGGACCTATCAACCTGTAGCACTACTATCGAGCACTTTTCACCTTTAAAACTCATAGTACGTTTGGATATGGATTTCTAAGTCTCGTTACGATGCTAAGAAAGTTATTCTCATGAATTGGTACCTTTTTGTACGAAACGTATCCCTTACGTACCTTCCGTACTCAGGAATTCGGAAAACATAAAAAGTGGGGGCCCGCTCGCTAATCTCAGCGCATGCCGGAGACATGTGCCCGGCTCCGCGCTCGCCAATCTCGGCGTATGGAGACATGCCCGGCTCCGCGCTTCCGGCGCAGCTACTTGCTAAGCGACTGGAACCGAGTGACTTAATTAATTAATTACTCGGCGAAACTTTTTATGCCAGCTACACGAGGCTTATTGTTTTGAATGCGACTGTGGTTCTCATATATTACGCTTTGGCATCAGACGTCCGAAATTTGAATAACTGGTCATGTCCACGGTGCAGCAAAGGGCTGAATCTCGGGCATCGAATCCTACGAGGAGCAAACCGAGGATGGAACAGACCAAGACGTCTTAAGTTTCATTTACTATGTCAGGATCCTGCAGAAAACTTGCCAAAAAATAATAAGACATTACAAACAGAACGGCAGACCAATGGAGCAGAGCATGAGACGTAATTGCATAAAATTCGTCTCCAACACCGTGCGTCTCTCCTGCCAGGGAAGCACGTTAGTTGTACGGCTGTAAAGTGGCTTCTTAAACAACTTACTACTGGAGAGGTTCAAATTGAGGGGTTATATAACCGGGCTGTTGACTTCCTTTTAACGGGATCCAATTAGAGGTTCTAAATGTAACGATTAAAGAGAGTAAGGTGCCTCCGTACCTTCGTACCTCCTGGCTCTCTTCAACCCCCGAAGGGGGCGGGAGCGGATTCTGAGGGGCGGGGCTAGGGCACCCCTCAGCAAGGAACGCTAGTGCCTTGTAAGTAGTTTAGAAGTGTTTAGGTGCTTTAACGTAGTCGTAGATTAAGAATAGTAATCATACTGAATAGAGGAGCTTTCGGGGTCGTGCTGACTAGACTAGCACACAGGTTCACATGCTACAGTATCACATCTGGGACCACGTTGATACCAACGTGGTGGTTGCATACCAACCATGCAAACGACTTCTCATTCGTGAAGCTTTGGTCTACCTTTGCAGCCTAAGATCGTATCGTTGCAGCCTGACTTGGTCAGGTATCAGTAAAATCACAAGGACATTTTACCCCACCTCCTGACAACATCCAGATTCTTTTCTTTTCTTAACGTCTTAAGCCACACTTTGTTTGCACACATCATCTCACCCATTCCAGGTTCTGGTTCTATTAAAGCGCAGGACCTGCCTTCGATGCTCAAGACTTGTGGCACATATTTTCGTGCGAAACTAGGCTCTTTTTTGCGTCTTCAAGTAAGCAACCACCCTCCACATTAAAGGTGAACACAGGAAAATGCGCTGGTATCACTAAACACTGCGAGCTTATTTGCCATTATCTTCTTCGTTCCGGAGTTGCCTTTGAACTTGCCACAAGCATCACACTGACGTATCCCTAGAAACCGTCTCTCACGCTTCAGTCATCCAAATCCGAATCGAACATCTCCAACTCAAGCCTTCATCCAACACGACAGCTGTTAACCCTCAACCTTGTCTATCAACTTTGTCTCAGAAGGCCTATACCGCGGTACATACCCTTTTAATATGTTGCGATATCGCTAACAGGGCCGCGCTGGAAGGCAACTGTCTTGAAACCAAGTCGAGTTAAGATCTTGAACTCGGAGAGAATTTAATTACCGCAATGCCTGATGTTGGGTCCACTTCGACTTCTATTCTATCGACTCAATAATTCAACCTCCTAAGTCACTTCACTCGGCGGAGTTGGGGACGCCTCTAATGCCGCATTTTGTTTTCTCATGCAGCTCTGCAATATATATAAAGTGCGCTAGATATTTCTGTATTTTAGCCGTTCGCACTTGTTCGACCTGACCTCTCTACCTTCCGAATCCTTGGAAAACCAGCCAAAAGCACTCGGTGTCTATACATTCCCCAAACAAAATCACAGAAACTACTTTCATGGAACAAGGCTTCCGCCTTCGATCATCTCCAGCCGCCGGACCGAAGCTCAAGTGTGGTCATGATGGAATTAGCAGAGGACGAGTCGAATACAGCAACATTCTGGTGCGACTGGCAAGCCTGCAACAAAGTTAGTCTTTCGGTGACGGTGTGAGAGTGTAGATGGCCAGCTGACCATCTGAATAGAGCTGGAAGAAGAAATCTGATCTCGAGAGACACTACCGGATTCACACTAACGAGAGGCCGTTTCCTTGTGTGGCTCCCGGGTGTGGCAAGACTTTCATTCAACGTGCTGCTTTGAAGATCCACATTCGCACCCACACAGGGGAGAAGCCCTTTCAATGTAGTCACAAGGGATGTGGGAAAAGGTTCTCTGATGTAAGTACCAAGACTCGCAGTTCCTGACCTCTCTAATCCAAAGCAGACTTCAATACTTGCCAGACATCACCGGACTCATACAGGTGTGCAACCGTACACTTGTCACGTTTGTATCAAAAGGTTGGCTATGATAGAGTTCCTTGTGAGTTTCAGCTAACCAGGTGTAGCTTCGCCGAAAAGTCCAACTTATTGAGACACCAGCGTTGCCATGAATCAGCTTCACACTTGTCAAAATTGAGCAATAGAGAAACGTTCGAGTCAGATAATGGTGGTTTTAATTCTACACCTCAACATTCAGGCCCGACGCTGAGGCAACAGGGTGTTGAACCTCTGCATCAAATTGTTTCATATGCACCAACCTACAGTCAGCAAGCTTACGTCCTCAACGGATCAAGTCCGAACCCCCGACCTCGAGCACCGGGTTTCTCAGGTTACAATCCATGCCTCATTCCAGAAATAAACTGTCCAGGAATACCAAATTTGACACCAGTTGAGACCCGTGAACTTCTTTGTCAAATGGAAACAACAGAGACATCCCACGCCAGCGGCCCAAGCACCCGCCCTTCGAACACATCGCCCCAAACCATGGTTCAGTTTCCACAGGTTCCTCACCATGCGAACCATGTCCCTGTCTTTCAATTTCTAAACGAGCTAAACATATTCCCTCAACAGCTTCCCATGGCAGAGAACAGCCCCATCCCGGCACATATTTGGCCTCAGGAGTTCGAGGTTCCTTGGGTTCAGAGTAATGAAGGATTATGGACAACCTCTGCCCATTTGGAACAAACTTCTACGAGTCATATCAATGAACAAATAAAGTATAAAGTCTTTGATAACTAAATTTAATTAAATTCCAATATTAAAATTAATTCTTAATAAAACTTTCAACAAATTTTATTTATTTAAATAGCTATATAAGGTTTACTTTCGTTTTCAATTTGAAGTCAAATAATCTATTCTTGGAACTTTTATTAAGTTCTTAAGTTGGCTATTTTTGGTGGGGTTTTAGCTTGTCGCTTATCGCCGGATCACGAATGGCTGCACCCCCTGGTAGACCATTGAATTATCAAGTAGAGTCAGCGGCCAGTGGTGTCTTTGTCGCGTGAAGCGACTACCAACGCTGCAACCCAAGTGAAAGATAATGGGAAAAGTAATTGGGTATGGAGAATCTAATCTAGTATTGAATTTAATTATCCTCAATAACCATTAAAAACCGCAGCAATTGTCCATTTCTCGCCCTGGGACTCTTTAACTCAACGTGGCACCGTGACCAAAATATTAAACTCAGATAAACCTGGGATGTTCGCCGCCGCGTTCGCATGTCGGCTTGATATCCCTTATATTCAAAATTCTCCTCATTCCTTCCCGTGATGATTCTATTTCTTGGTATAAGGGCCCTATTTCGAAAAGAAACTTCAACTCCGCCGGTCCCATGGGCCCACCAAAACCTGTCTGGTTTGCAAACCAGGCGGAGAGTTCCGCGTAGCAAAATATGGACTTCTTCAGGGCCGTCAAGAGATTCTTAATCTAGACCAGGACGAGAACCTGACTGTCTAGGCCTTGTCTCAACACCTTCACGAAATATCCCGGATCCTCGACAAAAAAATACTGCTCTCCTCGCTTTTCTTGTTCTTCCACCCGCTGCAAATAGTTAGTTCCTGGCACAATAAGCGGCCATCGAGAGAGGCCCTGTAGTACCACCCGCATCTCCCTGCAAAATTCCCCAAAAGCCAAGTCATAGCGTCGATTGCTGTTATAGCACTCCTCAGAAAACCCCGACTGTATAGCTGATAGCTAGCCAAAGTCACAAATCACTCCAGCTAGCGACTTCTTTCTGGGCGGCTCATCACGGGCCCAAAAGGAATGCGCATTTCAGAATCTCCGACTAAGTAGGGCCCACGAAAGACCGCGAAGGGAATGTAATGGTCTGTGCTCTTAGCTCTGATTGCGTAATCAGCTGCCCTCATAAGGACGCTGAGGGGGAAGAGGTAATCTTCCCTCCTTAGCAATTAGCTTCTGTATAATTGAAGTATCACCAGCGACTCTACAGCGTCTCTCCAGCTATTCTATTGTGCTATAGTCACCTCAGCGTGCCAGTGATCATTACAGGGAACTCCAAAGCAATCGAGGAAGGACAAACAAAGCACGAACTCGCCACAGCAGCACTCACCTCTTCAGAACGTCGTATCTCGAAATGCCACTACAGCTTGCAATTGCACTTCCATTCGCGAATAAATGTGAGCGTGAAAGCAAGATGCTTTCAGCAATGCTTTATACAACATAAACATACCAATTGTTAGTCTGACCGGCCTAGGGACAGGGTTTGCTGCCTCAATGTCATTCTCTATAGTGAGAGCCCCTAATTAAAAGTAGAGCGGTTAAGAAAAAAATTAGGAAGAAAGACACAAAGACATCCCTTGATGTGATATTGTCGTAGGCACGTCAGCAACGCTCAACCATACGCAGATTTGGATTAGGGACCTCGCTAATGCCTCCACCAGAAGGGGGCAAAAGCAGTGGCACGTGGTTTAGATTAGTGCTGAAAATCCACCAGCATCAAATGAATTCTCCAAACTTTTTACGCATGCACAGATTGGTCTTCCAGCAAGTAAACAGTTGGTAACCGCGAGCAAGAATCCTGTAGTCACTTGTAAATCATGAAAATCTCAATGCAAATTGATATTATTTAGGTTTGGACCCTTTATTATTATTTTCAAAAATTTTCTAATCCTTACTTATATATATTAGAAAAATATTCGCATGTTAAAAAACATTCACATGTAAAAAAAGTATTCACGTATTAAAAAGTCATTCACGTATTAAAAAGTTATTCACGTATTAAAAAGTCATTCATTAAAAAACTATTCACATGTTAGGAAACTATTCACATGTTAGAAAACTATTCACATGTTAAAAATATATCATTAAAAAACTATTCACATGTTAGAAAACCATTCACATGTTAGAAAACTATTCACATGTTAAAAACTATTCATATGTATATTAGTAGTTCAGCCACCACATAATTTATGCGTCTGCAGCTACCCTTCACTATCAGTCCACTTGGATATTAATGTTGCACCATAACGGTCTAAGTCCGCTCGTAGAGTATTCCCTCCTTTCCTCTCTTTATGATTGTTCATCTATCGACTACCTTCAAGTCCTTGTTTTCCTTTCAGGAAGCTACTTGATTACATTTGGTCTTCCGTTCAATCATCCCCTATCTGTCGCCACAATCTAAGGGTTTTCTCCCCCCTTTTTTTGACTCCTGGATCATTCTCATCCTCTAGCCTATCGTTTAATATGGATGATTTTCAATCCCCCGAGCACACTTTGCCTTCCCTGGGACTGTCTCATAGGAAATGGGGCGAAGGAGCTCGCAATACCTTGCGGAATCACATTATTGCGATGATGGGCGAGTTTTGTGGAACGTTTCTATTTCTATTCTTCGGCTTTTCCGGAGCACAAATTGCTGTCATGGCGACACAAGCCTCGTCTCCTGCAGAAGCAGTAGCAAAGGCTCCTAATACCCCAAACCTTCTCTACATAAGTATGGCATTTGGCTCCTCTCTAGCCGTTAATGTATGGGCTGTTTATCGTATTAGTGGGGGCAATCTTAATCCTGCGGTGAGTCTTAGATTATCCTATAGAATATCTAAACTAAAACTTTAGGTTACCCTCGGGTTATGCTTAATAAAAGCCGTTCCAGTCATCAGAGGCCTCCTCGTCTTTCCATGCCAGATTTTAGGAGGAATTGCTGCAGCGGGAGTTGTCTCCGCCCTCTTCCCTGGACCCCTTGTAGTCGAGGTTAGGCTAGGTGGAGGCACTTCTGTTGTTCAAGGTCTTTTCATCGAGATGTTTCTTACAATCCAGCTTGTATTCGTCATATTCATGCTAGCTGTCGAAAAGCATAAAGCTACATTTGTGGCACCTATTGGCATTGGTTTGAGCCTATTTATAGCCCATATAACAGGTATGTTCCCGGGTGGCGTATGAGAGCGAGATTTCTAATTATTTGTCAGGGGTTTATTTTACTGGCGCCGGTGTTAATCCGGCTCGCGCCTTCGGTCCTGATGTTATTAATGCCAGTTTCCCATCATACCACTGGATCTATTGGGTTGGGCCATTTCTGGGGTCCCTCGTTACTTCAATATTCTATTACATCTTCAAGTCGCTTGGATACGAGACTGCGAACCCTGGGCAAGATTGCGGCAAGACAAGAATCCGTATAGTCTGCCACGAAAACGAAGGTCCACAAACGCGCTGAATGAACAGCCGTTGTTGCGGAAGCACATAAAACTGACCAGGATGGACTGTGGTGAAAACGATGCGTTGATCAAACCGAATGGAGATGAGGCCCGGACCGAGCTTCTAGTGTTAAGACTGTGATGGCTCAATTGAAACTTCATCGGGAAGAGCGAGCTAAGAGTAAGGGATACGTCGAAAAGGACATAGGCCTACAAGATAGCAGACTCTGCACATTGTGTAGAGGCAAAATTCAGTGTGATAGAATTTGTCAGGAGTGCCTAGAGACCTAATGTCGTCCGCCGTTACCTTTAATTGATTGAGCCAGAGGACGAGTAACGTCCATCGCTGGCTGCCGCAAAACCATACGTGCCAGAAAAATAATAAGTATTTTGACTTTAACATTATAAAATCAGCGTCAATGTGTCAAAGGATTATTCAAATTAATCTATTAATATTCTATTCTAATCAATTATAATTGATTGAGATAAATTAATGATTTTAGAACTTAAATAAAATAAAATTCAAATTATTCAAGAACATATGACTTTTATTTAAACAAAATATTTAAAATATAAATCAAATCTTTTGTTTTATATAAAAAGGAATATATTCAGGAGTATAACTCTTAATTAAATCCTTATATTCTTTTCCTTTCTCGTCTTTAAGAATTCCCTAACTTTTTAAGCAAATTATCCTTTCAAAAGTCTCTTTAAAAAGCCTATTTTTTAATTTAAAAATAATTAAAGCTCTTTAAGAGAAAAACCTCTTACTAACGGCTAAGCTAGCTAGAATTTAAAGATATTTCCTAGTTATTCGAGATAATATTTTATATTTCTCTATATTAAGCCGCTAATAGCCTAAGGCTTTAGTCTAATATTAAGTTAATTTTAAATTATATAATTATATTATTAAACTTATATATTTAAGACTTCTTTTTTCTTTTAAATAAGTAGTTAAATTCGTCGTTTTTAAATTCTTCGTCGTTTTCGGCAAATATTCCTAAGTCGTCGTCGTCGTCGTATATATTAAGATCTCCGTCCTCGTCGATTATAGGATTTTCTCTTAAATAGTCTAATTTATAATTATATAAATAATTAGTATTATGTCGTATAGGCACGAGCAGCTGCTCTTCTTGGCACTGCACGTGACCTAATTAGGTTCTGCTACTATAGACCGCCTTTAGAAGAACAACTGTTTGTTACGAACGCCCCGCGTCCCGTAATACTAAGCCCCTGGATAGCGTAATACTTAAGATTATAAGCTTAAAAAAGTAAAGATTTTAAGAAAAGTATATTAAAAGAGTATCGCTTTTAAAAACATTTTTTTAAAAGACTTTAATATTTAAGATTTCATAAGTTATATATTATATAAATATTATTATCGGTAAATAATTAAGAGGCAAATAAGCCTTTAAATTACGCGACTTTCTTACGTAATTAACCGCTGGACCGCTAAAGTTTAGAGATTTAAGACCGATAAGACTTAGCGGTCTTAGCGGTCGCGTAATATAAAAGTTTTATAAAAGACTAATACGTCTATTATTAAATAAGAGCTTCGTGTTCAACTGAAAATAGTATTTTAATTATATTAATTATTATTTATTTTATTATACGTGATATACTTATTTCTCGATCTTTAGGATTAATACAACCTACCGTATTTATACCGAGTAAATACGACGACCGTAACAAATAGCAAAGTGATATAAGATAAAAAGGGGGTATATACTTAAAAGAGAATAAGGAAAGCAAAAGCTTAATATAATAAAGAATATATTAAAAGCATAATTTACGGTAGCTATACTAGAAGAAGTGCAGTTATAAGGTCGCTTCCGTATTAGTTATAATATACCTGCTAAGAGTATAGTTTGCGGTGGCCGTGCTCGACGGTTACAATAAGAGGTCGCTCCCTTACTGGCTAAAATATATCTACTTTAGTATTGCGAATACTTATTATTGAACCCCTGGCGCTTTAGCTAGGCTCTAGGGAGTGGAAACTGTTATTTCTAATGTTTTTGAGCTTATTAGCTTTTTGCTTTTACCTTTTTAGGTATAAGTTGCTTTACGGAAAGTCTACGGTATTTCGCAGTAAAAGAGTTACTTAAATAAAGTGCCTTTATTCATTTATTTAAAGCGCCGGAATAAGACGGCATTATTTAAAGCGACATGGACACGTAAAAGGACGTATTTAAAGGTCAATTAGCTATTGCTTTAGCTTATATGCCATTATATAATATACTTGCTTTTCTTTTATATATTAAACTCTTATTTATCTAAGGGGTATATCTTAGAGCTCTATCATAACTAAGGGGTATGTTATGCAATACAAGTATGCGCACGTGCCTAGCCTACGTAAGCAAGGCTAGTTATAGGGGCAGTTGCGTACAATGCTTCTTCTTAAAATTAAACACTTTCACCATTACTTTGACAAAGCCATGCCTACCGTTGATTAGAGCTTTGCACGATAACTACTTTAATATTATATTAATTATGCTTAAGCAGTCAGTTCTCGAAATCGAAGGTAAGGTTTTTTATAATACGGATATTCTCATGTAAGGCACGAGGGAACTACGATTAACATGCGGTTCACTTTTAACGCGTTTAGTATTATATTATTAATAAACTTTATAAATATAAGTACGTACGATAATACAGACGACCTTTTACTTAAAGCAGCGGTCGTAATTCTTCTTATTTTCCTTATTAATATAACGGAAGAAAAGATCGACTAATATAGCTTTAAAGTATTAGCCGCAGGAACTTTTGCGGGGCTAGTTCGCAAGGTCATTAAATATAATAGCTTTAAGACGCTAGACAAAAGATATAATATTAATAATAATATTAATAATTAATTAAAAAAAAAAAAGAAAAGAAACGGGAAGATAGCGACGTATAAGCACGGGTATTATATATAATAAGCTAAAGAAGAAAAGTTATTAGTAACGCGATAAGAACGCTATTTATATATACGTCTCGGCGGAGTAGCGGGGTCGTAATCACTCTGCGGCCGCATTATTGTGTTTATATTATTTACACTTTATTTACTTAGTGTAATGACAGGTATGCTTCGGCTAGGTCAGGGGTCCGGAGTAGGTCCGACTCCACTCCGACTCCTTATATATATAGCTCCTTCTTATACAATAGCTCTATAGTTTTTGTATTCTAAATATTAAGTCTATCTTCACGTCTAAAGCTCTTGCGTCGTTACACTTAACAAATAAACGTGAATACGCTATTAGCGCGCAACTTACCTATTACTTCACCGACTGAAGACAACTTTCTAATAATAATAATAATTGCAGCACTCGAATAAGTATGTAGGAGCTTCTGCGCATATGCGTAAGAGTCTTATAATTAAAGTAAATAACTTCTATTATTTTATAAAGCTATTCTTATCTGCTAAGCAAGATATACTAATAAGTTATGCGGGGCGGCTTATAAAGCGATCGGACGACGTCCGACGAATTAATTGCGGTATAGCCTCGTGTGCTTAGCGCAGTGATTTAAATAACCGTATTAAATTTAATTAATTAAACTTGTTAATTAGAATGCGGCTGTCCCACTTACCGCGGCCTGATCCTCGCCTTAGACGACGCGAAGGCGTATCGATATATTATTAGTTAAAGTATAAGTATTACAGATGCTATTATTAAGAAAGGAAATAATTATTATATATATACGCTTATTTATTTCCGTTTTATAAGGTCGGGCTTATAGTATAGAGGGACCGAGGCTTTTATAATATAAGTAGAATTTATTATGTTAGTATTTTTAGTTACGCCGGCGTTTTATTTCCTTTTACGGATAATCTTCGTTATATATACGCTTTTCCTCTGGACTTCTGCAAAGGCCAGAGATTAATTCTTTAAATATATTTACCTTAAACCTCTACGAAGCTTCGCCTATCGTGAACTCCATCTAATAAAATGAGATATCATAAAACTAGCTTCTTTATCTTCTTCTTGGGAGTCGTTATCTTGTTGACTATTATTAAAAGACTCTTCTAAGCTTAATTGACTTGTATTTCGAGTTGAGTTAGGAATAATTATTCCTAAAAGATTATTAGTAAATAGAATTAATAAAAAGGTAATTAATAAATTTACTTACTTGGATCAACGTTGTTTTTTATAGGTTTTATATTTATTAATTTATGGGAACTTCGAAAGTGAGTAAAATAATTACTCGTCAATTGATTGACTTTTTGATTAAACCATTTTTTACTACTTGAATTAATATTATTCTATTAATAGATCTTAATACACTTACTTGCAATCACGAACTAAACATTGAACAGTAATGGTACGATAGTTTTTAAGCCTTTCCGGATTTAGATTAGATTTATTAAGAGTTTTTATTGAGTATTTAAACATAAAAAGAGGCGGTTTAATTTAAGAGGATCTAATTCGAATTCGGCCGAGTTTTGCTTAATATTTAAAGCAATAGAAATTGATTAAGACATAATAGAGTATATCAAAAATATATAAATGTAATTGGAAAAGTATTTCGTAAAGTATAAGTTGTTATTAATTTAATAGAGTATTTGTTAGAAATAAAAAGTTCAATTTAAAAAAGAATTTAGTTGTTTATATAAAAAAATAAATTACTTCTAAAGTTTTCTCGAGCTTTCTGATTATAAATTATTAATCTCCTTATTAGAAATGACTAGAATTAACTTTTCTTTACTTATAAATAATCTATTTATAAGACTTACTACTTAATATTAATTTAGAAGTATTGTATTAATTCTAGAAAGTTCCCTATCGCTAGCTCGCTTAATAAGCAAGACCGCGGGATCTATACCAAAAGAGGACGATTTCTGTCCAAAACGAGTGTAAACCCTGTAAACCTTAACCTTAATTAAGCAAAACTAATGAAAAGTATATTAGTCAGCATATTATTCAAATTAATCAATTATATTCAAATCAAATATTAATTAATTAAGATAGATTAAGATAGATTAATCATTAAAATTGTTGATTCGATTTGAATAATAGCCAGTATTCAAATCAAATCGAATCATTTGACACACTGTCTTGCCAACTAATGTAAGAAGCTGACGAAGTGAGACGCAATCACCTCGAAGTAAAAGTGACCATGTGGCTTCATTAGAGCCATGAAGTACCTTTGGAAATTAAACCTCCCCTTTACAAGCTCCTCAATTCTCTTTCCATCATCTTAAGTAGCTCCACTAAGAGCCATTCCGGTTCCCCCCTATCTGCCATCAATGGACTTTGATTCCCAATCCAGCTCCAATTTTCCCTTGGTTCTTCTTCCCTGTCATTACCCCTACCACTCGGCAAAGCAGCTACCAGTGACTCCTCACCACTATCTTGTATTCCAGTCCGTACTCTATCCAAGCCAGGACCTGATCTGCCTTCGTTGAGTAACTTGATATACCGAGCCCACTCATCGAATGTATATCTTGTAGGCGGATAGTTTTTGGTTTGTGTTATTACTGTACCGATTTCTTTTAACAAAATGCACATGAGGCTCTTTCTTCTCTCCCGAGTGAGGGTTGCTTCCCCCACTCCACTTTGTCGTACAGAAGATAAACTTTGTGTGGCAATTGCGGAATGCTTCGAATCGAATTCTGGGGAAGTATCGGCGTGGTGGTTTGTGTTCTCTCGGATTGCGGCGTCGGTTTCGTCGGTGTGGCTTGTGAACCTAGTTGCCTTGGTCACTCTATAGGCCGCGTGTTTGATGGAAGCTTTGCAACGTCGATTTGACGCAAATATGGCCAAATTCCCCACCCACAATATCACATCACTGATCTTCCTCGTAATAGTGTCTCCCATGTTCGAAATTAGAATAGTGACGGACGGTACGGCGAGAAGGGACCAAAAGACGAACCACGCCTTTCCCGCAGGTGATATTGGGTAGAAATCGCCGTAGCCAATAGTGAGAAGTGAGGTAAAGGTAAAATATAAAGAGTCAAAATATGACCATGACTGCTCTTTTTCGGTAGCTTTGAAGATAGATGCACTGACGAACCACAGTACGAACCAGGCCAAGGCAGAGATCAAGAGACAGGTCCAGCGGCGTTTAGTGATAGCTTGACCTTGTATCTGGCGTACAAGTTCGAATTCTTGCCTAGAATCATGAAACACTGCTCCGTAGTCATTATGAGAAAAGTTAAAGTGGACCGAATCTAACTTTCCTCCTTTCTGTCCTTTTTGTAGTTCTCGGTGTCGCAACTTCTCAACCAATAGAGTGCCCATTTTCACTTTCCCTCGGTCAAGTACTAAACTCCGGATAGAGCAGATTACTAGACCCAAGATGATGATTCCGCCGGTCGCATATGGAAATAGGAGGCTTCGGGCGAGATGCGTGCTTGGCGCCATGTCTCCGATTCCCACTGTCAAGATGGTATAATCTGCCCAGTACACTGCATCTAGGTAGCTCCAGTCTTCGATATGTGCATAGATAGCAGCTCCTGAGAGGAGATAGAATAAAAACCCACTAGTCTGAATCATCAAACTCCGGCGACGGACGGTCGACTTGAATTCCTCGTCGTAGTGACCTCTGTAGAGACCAAAAACCGCCACTACCATCATAGTCGCAACAAAGAAGTAAAGAACAGCCGAGAACACTGCATAGTAATACGCTTGTGTTAAGGCATACTCCGATGGCGCAGCAAGTTGCAAGGGCACAGTTGCTGTCAGTGCAACTAGTGAAATAGATGAAATGTACCTGTTTTGTTGTTAGCATAACCAATTATCCCAACTCATGTATAAACATACCACCCAACGATTACAATATATTGCGCGACGGAGAACCTTACTCTCCCTGCCATGCTTAAGAGCAGGAACAAATTTGATATGAGTGCTACAGCTAACTGTGCTGCATTAACCCCGATAAGCCTGTTATTGAAGTAAGCTAGCGAGACAGGGGTTGAAATCGCTTCAACTGGTGAATAAAGGTTCAAGCCTTGCCATTTCGGATCATCAATATAATTCACGTCCTCTTTTGCCTCTTTTCCCTGTGTGGTAGATCTCCAAGGCACCGTGAGAGCGCATACACTGAAGGCTGATGCTATTGGTCCAAATGTTCCTGCGATTAAGGGGTAGGGAAACCACCAACGGCTGTGATAAGATAGTTAGTATGGTAGTCAATAGCTTATTGGATTGACTAAGGAGTAGGTCAAGAAATCAAGCGGGATAGTTGGCTCGATGTTTACAGCTTGCTCGTGGAGTTAGGAGTTCTAGTTTACGAACCTCGGGGCCCGTTGCGCTGCTTCAGTTTTCTTCTCCTTTCGCTTTTTATCTTGGCATCCCGCAAGGTTTGCTGCCAACTTCCAGACAGCGAAATTTCCCATGGTTGAATTGTAGGAAGGATTTGAGAGAATACTTCGAGAATTGAAGACCTGGACATTGAAAACTCATGGCTGTTTGCCGCCTTTTCCTCTTGGAGATGCCCTTCGCGATGCTTTTCGAGGAGCACGTGTGAATCTGGATAGAGCCTGGCGTCCGCTTCTAGATGCATGTGATAGCGATTCCCATCGGTGAGTTGCAGTTATAACATATGGGATGCAGAACAGTAAAGTGCAAAACGTTTATAGCAAGTCTAACTAATATGGGTCAAGCGGGTGCGTAGCACATTTAGAGGTGGCCGAATTATAACGCGAAGAGGTCAAGCGGCTACTTATCGAGTTATAGTGTCATAGGGTGGGTTTCAAGAATCCGTCCACGTCATTCACATGCTTTCGTGCCTCGCTCGGGAAGCCGGATGTACTAGTACTGACAGCGATCCAAGGCGTTGTTTGTGGGCTGAGGCGAAGATAAACTGTGTGACTAACAGAATCTACTGTAAGGTCTGAATAGACTTGGCGAGAGCTAGTGTTTACCGCTTGCCGCCCCCTGCGCTCGTAGAATGAACAGGGATTAGAACGCACATGCAACTGCCGCACCTCCTTGCGGCAAGACTCTCAACTCCTGGACTTGGGTTGATGCAACAGGAATCGAAATATGCAAGTAAATCTACCTGCACAACATCCTGCTTCACTATTGGTCCTGAAATTGGACTGCAGAGCCCAGCACATTTGATTGATTTCTCAGTGAACGGGCGTTACTCTTCAGCAACAAAGTCTCGCACCGACTTGAGTAGATTAAACACAGATAAACCCAAGTATTGCTGTTTTCCCCTTTATCTACAGTCCAAATTCCAGCAGTCCGAACGATTTCAACGGTAAATTAATACAACATGAAGGGAACTTGCGGCTTTCTTCGGTCAATCGCTGCTATTACTCTTTGTAAGTATAGAGCTGTAGCTACTAAGCCATTCTCTGGGGGAATGAATTACTAACACAGTATTGAAGTGGGGATCATTCGCGGGAAGGCCTTCGCCGAAGAAGATGCTGCAATTGCACTTCCGGTCCAGGCGATGAAGCGTGGTGCTCCTGATTCACCCACTGGTGGATATGCGCCAGGGAATGTTGACTGTCCTTCGAATCGTCCCATTATTCGAACTGCCACTGCACTTTCCGCAAATGAGACCGCATGGCTCTCACTCCGAAGAAACAAGACAATTGCACCAATGGCCTCGTTTCTCACTCGAGCGAACATCTCTGGATTCAATGCGTCAGAATATATCTCTAGGATTGCCAATGACCCTGCCGCTCTGCCCAACATTGGGATTGCAATATCAGGTGGAGGCTACAGAGCAATGTTGAATGGAGCTGGCTTTATCGCCGCTGCAGACAGTCGAACGGAGAATTCTACCAATGCGGGAGGAATTGGGGGCCTCCTACAATCTGCGACATATCTGTCGGGTCTTTCTGGAGGCGCTTGGCTGGTTGGCTCACTCTACGCCAATAATTTTAGTACCGTCACTATGTTACGAGATGGTAGCCCTGGCTCAGCTGTTTGGCAGTTTGAAAACTCAATTTTGAAGGGTCCTAAATCAAGTGGATTGTCAATCGCAAATACTGCGGACTATTACGATATTCTTGAAGCTGACGTTGATTCAAAAGCTAATGCTGGATACGAGACGTCCATCACCGATTATTGGGGGCGTGCCCTATCTTTTCAACTTGTCAATGCTTCCAATGGTGGCCCGGCATATTCTTTTTCGTCTACTGCACTAGACGAAAACTTTCTTAGTGGCGAAACTCCATTTCCAGTCCTGGTGGCTGACGCTCGTGCGCCTGGAACCACGATTATATCCTTGAACTCAACTGTGTACGAGTTCAACCCATTCGAACTTGGTTCATGGGATCCAACGACGTACGCCTTTGCGCCACTCCGTTATATTGGATCCAGTTTCTCCCGCGGGTTTATTCCAATGAATGCAACTTGCGTTCGTGGTTTTGATCAAGTCGGCTTCCTAATGGGCACTTCATCTTCTCTTTTCAACCAATTCCTTCTCCAAATTAATTCGACGGATATACCCGATAAGTTGAACGATGCTCTCACGTCGACTCTCGAACAGATTGGCTCAAACGAGAACGACGTTGCCTTATTCAACCCAAACCCCTTTTTCGGTTATAACAACAACACAAACGAGAATGCTCAATCTACTCAGTTGACCCTTGTGGATGGTGGAGAAGACGGACAGAATATCCCCCTTTCCCCTCTTATCCAGCCATTGCGGTCAGTGGATGTCATCTTTGCTGTCGACTCCTCTGCAGATACAACTTTCTTCTGGCCAAATGGTACTTCTTTGGTGGCAACCTATAGACGCTCCCTGAACATCACACTCGAAAACGGCACGGCCTTTCCAGCTATTCCTGATCAGAATACCTTCGTAAACTTGGGTCTCAACAACCGTCCCTCGTTCTTTGGCTGCGACGTGAGCAATCTTACTGGCGAAGCTCCCCTCCTTGTGTACGTGCCTAATGCGCCGTACATCATTCAGTCGAACTTTTCCACATTTAAGCAAGACTATAATGACACTGAGAGGAACCTCGTGATTCAAAACGGCTATGATGTGGCAACTATGGGCAATGGCACTGTGGATAGTGAGTGGCTTACTTGCGTAGGATGTGCACTACTAAGCAGAAGCTTCACGAAGACGGGTACAGAGGTCCCAACAGCTTGCATTCTGTGCTTTGATAGGTACTGCTGGAATGGAACAGTGAATTCTACATTGCCGAGCATTTACGAGCCAGAAGCTATGTTGCAGGCCAGCGCTGCAAATAGTAGTAATTGCCTCAACAGGGGTTTCATGGTGGCGGTTCTTGTAGCGCTTTTTACGCTTGTTATCCTCTGATGAGATGAGTTGTGTATTTGGACAGATTGGCCGGTGGCTACCTTCTAACGTTTGTAGTTACGACTCTGTATAGGAGTATCTTGTAATTCATTTGAGTATTAGGGCATTAATAATTCCAGTTGCTTTTTTTTTTTAACTACAGAAATCCAAGAGAGAGAAACACAACCACATTCAACGAGTTCGCCTCCACCCATCCCAAATCGTGAACCCGAAAAAATAGGATACTTCTTCACGAGTCATCCAAAGAGCAGCTTGTCATTTCGGCATACGCTTTTGCGCCATCAAACTTGGCTCCCAGTAATAGTGGATTCATTGTTAGGCGCAGCCTCCCGATCGGTCTTGTGCCGCCAATGCGCGATTCTGGTGGAGCTTGAAACATGACCCATCACACTACTGGAGGAACTCCAATCTCCTGAATAATTCGTGCATACATATATCCCCTATTTGGTTGGGTAAGTATATAGTCGTCACGATATCGAGGTGGGAGAGGGGTGGTGGCCTACAAGAAACCCGCTGAAAAACCAGCACCAACCGCCAATGAAACTGAATGCGAGGGTAGCCAGCCACTCTGAACATGCTTCTCTTCCGACGATAGATTGCGTAATTGAGCTGTGTGGGATTGTATGCCAGTACCTGCCCCAATAGTATCCCCAAGAGTTCCAATACCAAAATGATCCGCATCCACCAGATACAGTGAGCTATAGTTCCATATTATTATGAATATAACAGGCACAACACTATCTTAATGACTACAGTGGAGTACTCACATTGCACAGCAACCCGAATGCAACCATCCAGCATACGAAAAGGGCAAAGTCAAGACAGAAGCAATAGAAGGAATACTTCAGCGGGGGCAAGAGGATCAGAGAAGCTAGTATACCGATGCCGGCGATTACTTCAGCATAGATGATGCGAGAACTTGCGTGAGCATTGGCAGAGGATAGAAAGTAGAGATATCGTCCTACGAGGCCGGCGACAACAGCGGCCGAAATGAGTTCGCTAAGGCGAAGGATCACAGAGCAGGTCTTAGATGCAGCACCCATTCTGGTAACAAATGTGATAGTGAAAAGGTTCGGTTTGTGGATTCAATAATCTGGTGAATGTATTGCCACTCATGGAGAGACAAAACTGGGTTTAAGAGTAGAATATCTGGGAAGAAGTGCAGCTCATGTGGCGAAATGACTAGAAGCCAATTATTAGAGCAACTGGAAATTTGAGGGAAAGAGCAAGGAAATTACTCTAGCGCTGCATAGTGTAGATTAATTTGTATGGAATGGTCAGATAGATGTCACGGTCTGAATGCAATTGGAGGATTCAAAAACTGTAGTGGCGTAGGGTTTCTCTTGTCGGTCAGAAGTTTTTCAATATCACATGTAAGCCAAGCTATCTCCTCCGTAAAGGGGTCCTGTGGGCTGATACTCAAAGCACGGTGGAGAGACCAGATCGATCAACCAATTGATGACAAAGGCCTCCGCTTTCACGGACAACGCATGGAATGGAAGAGGGTTGGATGACCGGAATTCCGGCAACCACCGAAAGGGGACACAAGCCAACGAGCAAAAGCGTACGAGTTTGGAGAAACCCATTGCTAGGATTCAAGCCCTCGACAACGCCGCTTAGGGCACTGGTAATGACTGGATTTCAAAGCGTGGGCTTACTAGGGCAATCATGGTGTGATTCGTTCTAAAACACGCATCGGAATTGATTATTCCACCCTTCTGGCAGAATGGGCGGGGACTAGTTGGGACGTGCAACTAACATACATCTTGGCTACTTAAACCATGCTTTCTTGATTTCAACGAGAAGAAAACTGCATCCTCAGGGCGCTTCAAAAACTTTCGGAATTTAAAGATACATATGCTCAATTGAGCTGAAGCATTCAATATGGCAAACGGCCATGCTGCACTGGTTGGTCACCAGAGGCAACCAGAATTGACCAACGCATACCTTATAGGCGATGGGATCGCATCTTTGGCATCCGCCGTCTATCTTATTCACCATGCACGGGTTCCCCCTTCGCAGATACATGTCCTGGAGTCGGGACCGAGCGGGCCATTGCGTAGCACCGAAACTCCTGGTTCTGGCTATGTCGTATCGGTTGAGCAGATGCTGAGTTTCAGCTGTGTCTGCTTATATGATCTGCTTTCTATCGTTCCTTCACTGAATGATGCTGCAATGACTGTGAAGCAAGAGATAGACGAGTTTAACGCCATGCCTAGGAACAGAACATACTCCAATTCCAGACTTATTGCAACAGGCCAGGACGGTCCGCAAATTGTGGCTGCTAAGGAGCTCGGACTGAGAAAGAAAGACACCCAGGATCTTCTCACAATGTATAGGACATCAGAGGAGAAGCTGAGTAGCCTCAAAGTCACGGACTGCTTCGAGGAAAATTTTTTCCAGACAAATTTCTGGTGTATGTGGGCTACGATGCAAGTTGAGAGCCTGTCTCTTGTGTTGAAGATCTTTAGTTGACAATAGTCCATAGGTTTTCATTTCAGCCTTGGCATAGCGCAACAGAGTTTCGGCGGTATCTTCACAGATTCATTCTCGGTTTACCGAGGATAAATACACTTGAGCGCTTAGACGTTACGCCATACAACCAATACGAATCTATTATCCTCCCAATTGAGACTTATCTAAAAGCTCAAGGCGTCAATTTCAGATACGGTATGGCTTACCCTGTGTTTCAGACTTCGAGGTAAACCCAATTAATTCTTTAGCAGATACTGGGGCTGTCAGACTTTCCTTCGCTCAGAGTTCTGATATCGAAGTCGAGGGGATATATTTCAGCAAGGATGGCGGCCAAGAATTTATCCAGGTGGAAGGCTCCGACATTGTCTTCCTGACCCTTGGTTCGACTACGGCTTGCGCCTCCATTGGTAGCAATGACTCTCCATCAGGGCCACTCCTGTCCCCACACGATGCTCTGAGAGCATCAGATGCTGGCTGGAGGAACTGGTCTTCCCTCTTCTTTTCATCCCTGCTGAATACTCCTCACGTCTCTCAACTCGGCAATCCCCAGAATTTCTATTCGCGCATGACGGAGTCCTGCTCGTTGTGGTTCACAGTATCTCTTGAGAGTCCAGAATTCTTCAAGTTGTTCGAAGAATTGACTTCTAATGCTCCTGGCAGAGGCGGAATAACGACTCTTAAAGATAGCAGCTGGCTTTTGAGTATTGTCGTCCCGCACCAGCCGTACTTCCTTAGCCAACCGGATGACATCCAAGTATTCTGGGGTTATGCACTCTTTCCAGAGAAAACTGGCGATAAAATCCGCAAACCGATGTTTGAGTGCACCGGCCAGGAAATCTTTACGGAGGTCTTAGGACATCTCAACTTCCCTGATGATTCTTCATGGAGAAATTCCATCACTATTCCATGCCTGATGCCGTATGCTACAAGCCCGCTTCTAGCAAGGGCAAGCCATGAAGATCGGCCACAGGTTATTCCTAAGGGAAGCATTAATTTCGCACTGTTGGGACAATTTGTGGAGATTCCTGAGGATGCCATGTTTCCTCTGGAGTATAGCGTTAGGGCTGCTCAGACGGCGGTCTTCAAGATGATGGGAATGCAAAAGCAACCTAATAGGATCTACAAAGGAGAACAAAATTTGAAGACCTTGATGATGGCCCTGAAGGCGCTATTGTCATAGTACCTCTTCCAATTGCTTCAAAGAGAAATCCATTGAGGTTTCATATTTGCTTTTATGGTTTCTGTGATGGTCGTGGAGGCGGTGGGAGGGTCCATATTAATGTTAATATAACTTACGTGCAACGGAATTTATCAAGAATCCTCAGTGCAAACACGTTAGGAAGAAATATATGTGAGGTTCAATATATATAGTAGGATAACCTTCCCCCATCATTCCTAATGAATATGATTTGCTCGTAGTTCATGAAATAAGTCAAGGTTGAGAGAGTGCCGTTGAATTAACCAAAAGGATCTATTGTAAAACAAAAGATACTAACTTCAAGTCCAGGTGTTTAAAAGTGTGAAACAAGTTTGTAGTGTGAGGTTCAAATGATAAGGAGCCACAAAACGAGCCCACCATAAAGGTTCTGTAATTATACCAACTAATCTCTAACTTCTCCCCGAATTGGAAACCTGAAGCCATACATATATACCAGGGAAAACTCTGCACATTTGGTGGCTTGGCGCCTCCGAGCGTCATTCAAGACCCCTCCGCCCTACCTCCTACTCTCTACCTCCTACTCTCTAACTCCTACTCTCTAACTCCCTCTCTAACTCCTAACACACCGACTATAGTCTCGACATCCCCAGCATCATCCGGATACAAGTGAAAGGCGAGGGCGATGATGATATAACTATGCGTCTCAAAGTTAGCGGACTTAGTCAGTCATACGAGTCACCAAGGAACTTACGTTCCCAGGCACAAGGCCCCTTCGAGGTAATTACTCTTTCCATCTTGGATCAAACTATTTACGACAAGAACACTCACGAAAAAGATGATCGTCTCAAATCTTTGGAAGTGGAGAGTCATCGGGTCCGCAGTATGAATGATCCAGCTAAGGATGACGAGAAAGGGAGTAACAAAGAGAGCAATTTGAATGCTGCTGCCAATTGCGACGTCGATCCCCAGATTCATCTGGCCCTTATAAGCAACGCTTATAGCAGTAATACGCTCCTTGCCATTGCCGAGAATGGGTAAAAGGATAAGCCCAATGAAGGTTTTGCTAATGTGGGTGGTTTTGAACAGAGGGCTAATGCTGCCAATCAAGAAGTGTGCGCTAATGGCAATGGCTACTAGAACTATAACCAAGGCAATTATTGAGGCTATTGGTGATATGGTCTGGTGTGATTGCCTCGCTTCTTCGCTCCTTTCTGCCTGTTCTTCGTTAAAGAGGCTGGCATGCGAAATGAGTCGGAAATATAGATATAGAATATAGATAAGAAGCAGAATGACAGCAGTGCCTCGGGAAAGCATCACGATCTTATCTCTTGAGCCAGACTTAGAGTTGTGGAGAGCAGCGTCAAGAGTTGCGGGAATGACGAGAGAAACAGACGCAATGACCATCAACGAAGACATTGTTGACGCTGCAGCGACGTTGAAGTTGGACTCCTGGCTCCTGATTCCACCAGCCAGGAAGCAGCTGCCGAGGATCTGAGTTGTTAGCTGTGTTAAATAGCAAGCATAAATGTACACGCATACCAAAAGCATATTGGAAAATATGGTTCCAAGCATACAGGACTGTGCAACTCGAATTTCATTGTATTGAACCGCAATAACGTTCACCTAAATATATCAGTTGGCTGCTCTTTCCTCAGCACTACCGGGCCGTGCAAGCTCACAATTATTTTCACTGAATTCGTCAACATTACGCTAAACAACTCTTTCCACGGCCGGTTCAGTCCAGCTGATAACTCATTGATCACAAACGTAAGGAGCACCGAGAGCGGTATGATAGCCAAGAAATTAAGCGTGAAGACAGCTGTTGGATTCCAGGACCGCGCTCCAGCAACACTACCCACAGGAACAAAAACGAGGAGAGCATTGATGTTACTGCTAGCCGCGAAAATCCAGGTCAGGCGGCAGATATTCGCCGGCCACCGCACGTAAGGTCTGTTGTCCTTCCAGAGTGGTTTCCGTCCCTCAGCAGCTCCTAGAAGCGGCGAATTCTCATAGTTGCTCATAGTGGTCGCTTCGATTTTGCTTGTCCCAGCTTCTAACCAACGTTTTAAGTGCACGGCGTCTACTCAGTTGCTGGGCAATGTCAGTAATAAGGCCAGTCGGCCTAGCTGTATTTCCCTACCTATATCGAAATGGACGTGAAAAGCAACAATCTTGAATTGAATCTTGGCCACGCGCCGTCCTCAGTCTCGGTCGCTTATTTTGATACTTTTAGCGTAGAGAGTTGGATAAAAACATCGAGGAGTTTATTGCAGACACATCCTGATAAAGCAGCGGGGCATTATTGCGTAAGATGCAACGGGGCCATCTGGCTGTTGCCAAACCGAAGTGGGCGAGAAACTCAAGCAACTGCCTGGACGTTAATTAACCTTGCAGTATGGACTTTGCGGCCACAGCCTGTCACATGCAAACCCATATCATTTGCACACCCTTTTCCCCACCAAAGCACTTAGAAATTTAATAACTTCTTCGATTTACACGCTAAGGAAAAACAAAAATATATTTGAATATAAACTTACTTAAGTGAAAATTAAAGCCATTTTAAATTTTTAGTTTCTTGCCTTTAATAGCTTTAAATTTATATTAAACCAATGAAACATTTATACATATATCAATATTAAATAATACTTAGTTATAAAGAGAATATTATATTTAAAGACATAATAACTAAATATTATATTTATTTCATGTAATACTTTAAAAATTTAATGTCTTTGGTGGTAACCCCTGTGCAAGAGGGATGTGGACGTGGCAGGGAATGCGAGAAACTGCATAAATGATTTCAATCATTTCATTCATGTGAAAAATCTGGGGAAGAGGCGGCCCGGTTTCCAATTGGCAACACAGAAAACCTGGAACCCTCACACCACCCTTCAATCTCGGGGTGAACGAGATTGCCCCTCTCCGCGCCTGGTTTCTCCCCGCCACACTCTTGGGAAACATCTTGGCCCGGATGCTGCATCTGCGTTCCATCCTATCACGTTTGGAGTGGACTGAATCCTTGTTAACCTACTGATGTGATTCTCGAAGTCAATTGCGTTGACAGAAAACAAAGTGCTGAACCCTAGGCACGGCGCGAGTGCAGCACTTGGGTTTGCATGTGATTAGGGTGAAGCGCTTTTTGATCTCACAGTTCCATTCTTCCCGTGACACTGATAGATTCATATGGAAATTGCTTTTGTGGTTGTCTTTGTTGTTAGACCTCTTTCATCAAACAGAACACAGAGTCGTGGCTCTTGCTAGCCACAGAAACAGATATTTGGATCTTCCTCAGTGCTCATTATGGGAGGGGGTTCAGAATTCCCTCAGGAGTCATTCCAATGGCACTCTGGGGTTTGCGGAAACGACATCAAAATACATGGCCATGAGTCATATCTCCGCGCGGTGGTTGATATGGGGAGGTACGAATCTCTCACTTTTTACATTCTTCTAGGATTGCCTGGACTGAACCTTACCTTGATCATTTATTTCTGGAGAAATATTCCTCTCCAGCCACTGTCCGCAGGTTTCTCATGCCTAGCTAACTACCACTTTCTCACCTCCAGTAACGGCATCCGTTTCTCAGTCACTGATTTGTCACCTCCTACCTCCCGCATCCTTCCTACTCTCCATGTGCACCGTAACGAGATATCCCTTTTCGATACACAGTTCGACTCGGAAACCGGTCGTCGTATACCTATTCCCTCTTCCATAATCAACGATGTCATTGCTGCCCTTCTCCGGTTCCAGATTATCTGCGCTGATCTTGGGGTCCCGGGCAATACCATTCGCATCATTGCTACCGAAGCGACGCGAACAGCCATCAATTCTGACGAGTTCCGCGACAAAATCAAGAAAGCTACTGGCCTGACCGTAGAAATGCTGGCGAAGGAAGATGAGGGAAAGGTAGGAGCCTTGGGGATCGCAAGCAGCTTCTCGGATATGCAAGGTCTAGTCATGGACCTTGGAGGCGGGAGCACGCAGATTTCGTGGATGATGGTACAAGGAGGCAGTATCCGGACCAGTCCGCTGGGAGCCTTCAGCTTTCCATACGGAGCAGCGGCGCTTACGAGGAAGTTAGAGGAGTTGACGGCAGGGAAAAGCAAGGACGACGCCGAAAGAGCTCTGGATAAGTTTCGCGAAGAGATGAAGACAAACTTTCTAGACGCATACAAGAAGCTTGAGATCCCGATGGAGCTCATTGAAAAAGCGAAAAGCGACGGTGGTTTCCCGCTCTACCTCTCTGGCGGCGGTTTCCGCGGTTGGGGTTATCTACTCCTATATCAAAGCCAAGTGCATGGACATCACTATCCAATCTCGCTCATCAACGGCTTCTCAGCACAAAAGGCGCACTTCGAAGATACGAAATCCCTTGAGGAGGTCGCAAGAACTGCACATCAAATCTTCCGAGTCTCGGACCGCCGTCGGACACAGGTTCCTGCGGTCGCGTTCCTCGTCAACGTACTGGCTAGAGCACTGCCGCATGGCATCAAAGAAGCCCATTTTTGCCAAGGTGGAGTCCGGGAGGGGGTTCTCTTTAAAGAGCTTCCGCCCAACATACGCGAGCAGAATCCCCTCGAGGTCGCGACTGCCCCATACTCGCGACCTTCCGCAGCAGCCATCAGCGAGCTCCTGCTCTGCGCGATCCCAGAACCCTCAACGGCAGACGGCAAACGGTTTCCGGAGTCAATAAGTGCATATGTGATTCGTGCTTTCGCTAACGTGCTTTACGTGCACTCAGTCATGTCCAAAGAAACGTCATCGACGGCTGCCCTCTACAGTACCAGTACAGGTCTGATGTCGACTTCACACGGCGTCTCCCACTGGGACCGAGCCCTCCTCGCACTTATGCTCGAAGAGCGATATCAAGGTGTGCTGCCGCCACGGGAGGTCAATTTCAAACTCGCGCTTAGCGAGCTCTTGACTGCGGAGGCCGTGTGGTGGACACGATATGTAGGGAAGATTGGATTCATGATAAGCTCACTGTACCCCGCAGGATTTATCGACCCGTATAAGCCTCGAGTCGGACTTACGGCCAGGTGGTCAACAGACTTGGGGAAGGAGGGGGTCAAAGACGGTCTGAAGTTGACGTTGTCTATTGAAAAGGTGAAAAACGATCCAATGAAGTTAAAAGAAGCTTTGGAGGGCGCTGTAGGTATAATAGAAAAGGTCGGGAAGAAAAAGAATTGGATTGGGGGTAGAGACGGTTGGGGAATGGCAGTCAAGGTAATGGTCGTAGAGGACCTGCTGTCTCAAGATTGAAAACTCAGATGTGGTTATTAGCTGAAGGTTTGGGCGTCAGGCTAAGCGTAACATGGCTCAACGGCAGTGTGGGTTCCGTCTCAGTTTGAAATATCGTGGCCCTATTCTGGGTTCTTTTGGATTTCCCTGAGCAGTTTTATATGGACCTAAATTGACTATTGCATCGATTCACGTGAGAACCCTTCCTTTTCATAGTAGCTGTGGCAATCGCGTGACGGAAGGTACTTTTAGAGACCAACAAACCTCGACTACTATCACTCTCTTCTCGTCCTAGATACATTTCCCAAATCGAGGCAAGGCGGTCATGGATAAGCTACCTAAATCAGAGATAAATACGCCTTCACTAGATCCTCGATCTCATCTCGGGTCTTTTCCCTGATGCCCAAGAGCTCATTGTCCGTCGGTTCCAGTCGGCCGCCAAAACCCTCAGCAAAGAGAGCTACAAAGAGATACGAATACAGAGTAGATAAGTCATAACTTCCCTTGTGCATGGCTGCGTCGGAATCCGCCTTCATCTCTGCGAGGTTGACATGCACAGGCTCCCATGCCTTACCAGGGGTGTGCCTCTTCACAATCGCTAAGAGCATATTCTGGGAGACAACAGCGTCCTGGATATAAACCGCTCGGTTTGTCGTCTCTTCGTAATTTTTCAAGACCCCAACGACGGCTTTGGCAGCCGTAGCCATAGTTGTAGTGCTAAAAGGCTCGTCGCCGCTGCCGAAGATTGTAGGCTTGCACTGCGACAGATCAAGAATAAAGTTGTGCTGCAGACCCCAGTCCAAGAATGCCGAGTTGATGATGTAAGTGTATGTCATCCCCGATTTCCGAATCTTCTCCTCCAAATGGTGCATAACTTTGAGCTTGTTTAAGAAGATGGGAAGCAGTCGAGCAAGAGGGTTCTTGGCGTCAAAGGCAAATTCGCTGGGGATGAAACGCTTGATGTTTGCGGCAATAGAGGCGTCGATAAGCCGGTTATGAACCGAGGCATCCGTTCCCATCCCCAAGGTGCAGATGACGGCATCCTGTCCTTCCAGAGCGAGTTTGAGCATCTCCAATGAATCATAGTCCACTTCCACGACTTTGACAGGTGCTGGGACCGTAGTTTCAGAGCCAACGCGCTTTAGGGCGGTAACGACAAAGTCCCCTGATTTTAGAAGCGCGTCCAGGACTTTGGCGCCAAGGTTACCCGTAGCCTATTCATGGTTATCAAGGGATAATACATCGAACGCTTTGATGGAGAAACACTTACACCGGCCAGGGCAACATGCTTGATTGTAGTCATTTTATGCTCGGTTTGGGTGATGCGGAATTGACTTTCACGACGACGGAAGTTAAAGAAGAGAGGGCAAATAACCATTTATATATGCCTCTATGAGGCAAGGAAGCAGGTGACGAGTACGACGGCGCATGCTCGAAGGACGTTTGGGGTCTCAGGCCGGGGGGCCTTTCAGAGGGAAACACCACCATATTGGTGAGCGAACTGGGGGCGACTGGGACAGGAGGAACCGGAGACGTGGAATGGTCGTGCATCTGAGTCAAATGTAACATCCATGAATAGCGGGTGGGAGACTGAACTCAATCTGTTGATCTCCCGATCTTTGGGCAATGCTGCCCGAGCCAAGTGCGGGGAGAGTGGACGGCTGAAGACGAGGACAGGAAGCGAGGATCTACCTCCACATCGTAGAAGATAATCGACATACGGGGATGGACTGGCGAGGGAAGGCCATGAACACTTAGGGTTAGGGGATCAAATTTGTACTAACTATCGCCTAGCACTGGCATTACATATGAAGGTAACACTGGCTCCGTCTGCCGGCCGGACTCTGGTTAGGGTTAGGGGTTGATTTTGAGAGGCTCGCTTAAGGAGAGGTGGGGGGGGGGGGGGGGGGGGGGGGGGGGGGGGTAGCAATGGCCGCAACTCCTACTAGTTATATAGCCTAAAAGGCCACACTCGAAACATGTCTTCCTTAAAAGTCCATGGTTATGTGTCTTTTTAGAAACTTTTTTTTAAGTTATAAAAGATGGCGTCCAGCTTTATTTCGCGGGGATAAAAGGGCTTCTTATCCCCTCGGTGCGGTACTGGCCCTTACATTCGAAGGCCCGCTTAAAGTTTCGATTGTCGATTTTGACAGCTATCTTAATAAGCTCTTATAAGTCGGAAGGCGCGTTTAACATTACGATCTTATCCTTTGCCCCGTCTTTTAATCCTCAGTATTATCGTGTTTTAAAAGCATCGTCGTTTTAATTAGTTTAGTTTGCAAATTACTAAAAAGAAGCGGTATACCTTATTACCGATCTTATTTACTTTAGGTTTTAAATGTTACGTTCGGTGGTGCGATTCTAATGAATGTCTCCAAAGACGTGGTAAATACGTCCTTTAAACCTTATCCGAGTCGCTGCTGTCAGGATTACACCTCCCAGATGTACACCGTGCCTCGGCGAATTCTGACCAATTAAAGAGCTTTATTTTAGAGAATTAGTGTAAATATTTATTAAAAGTTATGAAATTCTACAAAACAAGGACGGATTTTATAAAAGTATACTACGTATTGTTTACAGCTATACTAGTTAAGATTCCTTTTTAAAGGGCGATCCTTATTTACAGCGATTTCTCCTAATGCAACTCTTTTCTACGGCCGGTCTCTAAACCTTCTCCTTTTACACATAATATACCAGCCCTTTTTTACTATTTTAACGCGTTAGTAAGTATGAGGAGGCGTAGAATCGGCTTCCTAGCTTATAATAAAGACTCGCTTTTTAGGGCTACAATAAGGAGTTACTTTAGCCTTTATAATTAGACCTTTGACAAGTAGCCTTCTGAATTTCTATTAGCTCCAGAGGCTCAGTTTGCGTGATTCCTTTATTTCAGCACGCTTTGTACGTAAATAATAGTTTACGAGGATTATTTTAAAAAGCTAATGCTTAATAGCTTAATGCCTCCCTTTTTGTATCTCACGTAATCCGGCGTTCTAAGAGATTAAGTGATTAGCTTCATCTATAGCTCTTATATTGTAGTTATAGCTGTTAGCTATTACTGGAATCTCTAGTGTTTTAACAGCCTCTCTTTCGTCGAATACTACTCTAGAGGTCTTTGCCTTAGAGTTAGTTTCCTTTAGGCGCTTCCTCAAACGCTCGACTGCGTCTTTAGTAGATAAGACTAATGTTATAATAAAATAAAGGCTTAATCCTTTTAGTTAATTTGTAATGTTTTGCCGTCAGTCGTAAGAAAGGAATAGAGTTAACCTTACGGAATAATATCGTTCTTGTTTAACTTCTTTAAATTAAAGAGTTCTTTGATAATACTTGCGTTAGTTCAATACGTGCTAGCGATACCGAAACTAAGAGTTTTTACGTAAGTAACGAATTTGGCTGATATAAATAGGTTATAAGATCTACTCTTTATAGTCGCAACACAAAGGTTCTATTATGTTAAGAGGCCGCTAGTCATTTACAAAGGCTACCTACGGTAGTAGAGAATCGATTAGGCAATTAAGTGCTTACTCAAGAGTCTCTTAGTCGTAGAGTTACGTATATATAAATTAAGGATTTTAGCTAAAGGCTTTTTAGCTCTCTAAGGGGACCACCGACCGCTCGGAAAACACTTAACACCTCTGTTTTTAACACGGAATCTTATTCTAAGGACTAAGAGGCAGATATACGTCGATATTATACGTGTTACTAGCGCTTATTCTGAAGTTATTCGACTTTAATTTTAAAAACTAAAGATCCCTGCTATTAAAACTATTCTAGCTAGTTAGCGATAAAATATAAACGAAACTGACGTTATAAAAGGCTATAGCCTAAATGAATTAGTTATAAGGCACGCAGAAAAGCGCAAGGTTTAAGGGGAAAAGTTAGGTTCACGTACTTAAACGACAATTATTAAATATATTTCTACTACAAGAGTTTCTACGCAACCTACGGTAATTTATAAGCGAAAATCGGTTTAATAATAATAGTTTCCGTCTTAATTAAACGTATTTAATAAATAGCACTTTACTACAACCGATATTAAATAAACAATTAATAATACGGCTTTAAAGTAGCTAGAAAAGGTGTTTACCCCTCAAACGAAACCACGTGGTTATTCTATAAGACTCTTTATTTTAGACGGTATAAGAGCTATAAGACTACGGAATCCATTAGAAGTGCCTTAAGTATAATATATCTGTGTTGTTTTTATTTATATATACGTCTTACGTCTGATAACCTTTGAATTTAACGATTTTCTCGGTTTTAAAGCGTGCTTACCGAAAATAGTTTTAAAATTTAAGTTTATTACTCGATTCTGGTTTAATTAATAAACGCAACTTCCTTATCTATTACCAAAAGACACGTTAAAAAACATTACCTCTTTTAATATTAAGGCTAGCTGGAAAACCAGCGTATTATAGACGGTATCCGTAATTAAGCTATTAATAAGTCTTTTATTATTAGAAAACAGTAATAAATCGATAAGTCTATCTTCTCTAAAGCTTTAAGAGACGCTAATACTACCTCCGAAAGCTTTTACTTTTTTAAATTTGTTTTCTACGCTTAAAACTAAAAGAGATATCTATTTATAAATACGTACCTTAATACGCGAGTTATATAATTAACTTTTAATATAACGTTTATTCTTTAAGAAGGTTTTAAAGGGTATTAATAAAAAGGATTACGAATTAGGAAAGGCAGATGTAAAGATTAAAGAGCTAAAAAGGAGGTTAGAGCAATTAAAGTTAAGGAAAAGATAGAAAGTCTAAAGTAGTTTATATTCTAAATTTATAATAATACGAGCTATTCGAGAGGCTCAAATTACAATTAAAGAACGCTAAATTACACTTATAGAATTGGAATCAGAAAGACAATTAAATTCTATAGTTTCATATATTAAAGTTAAAACAATGTAAAGTTATTAACTCCTGAATAAAAAGTGCTGGAATTAAGCGAGGTCGTCGGAAAAGGGGTGGTCGGGATGGGGGGGTCAGACGTTATTTAATATTCCACGTTTCCCTATTAAAATAATAAACAAAGTTATAACATAAGAACGATTTAAACGTATACGAGGTCAAGTAGTTACTTAACACTAAGACTACTATTATAATTTAATAAGAGTACTTAATAAAATAAAAAATGTATGAAAGTAAGAAAAACTCGTGAAAGCTTACGTAAAACTTAAGAGACTCTTAAAAAGGATTATCGCTTAAACTTAAGGTAGACTATATAAGGTATAAAAGATTAAAATTAGCTAATTACTCTAGAAAAGTAGAGTTTAAAAAGTCGACGACGGTAAGAAGAAAACACAGGATTGAAAGACTAAGTACAGAAATTGAGAAACGACCCTCGCGCTATCAACGCCGAAGCGAAAGATGCCTGGGCTATGTGCTGGACGCGGAAGATGGAAATCGACTCGCTTTCAAAACACAACGACCTCGTAACCAGAGGCAAGAAAATCGCACAGCTGGAGGAGTTGTTAGATGCTAAGCGAAGGATCGAGAGTCTACCGGCAAGAAGGAGCACGGCGATAAAAGAAATGAAGTTGAGCGATATAAGAAAAGAGGCGCAAGCAGCACAAAACGAGAAACGGTTCGTAAGTAGCCTAATTAATAAGGTCTTATAAAACTTAGGTGGCATGTGTCAAAAATATTCAGTGGATTACTATGACTTTTAGTGAGGCAGAAAGGAATGGTGATGTTTGTAAATTCAAAGCTTCCAGTGGAGCTCATTGAGGCCGGTCTTGCTCCCCGATATCGTATTGTAGAAGCCCGCAAAGTCGTTAGTCTGATCTACGCATATACGAAAATAATTAGATATCCTAGTGCCCATATCGAAATGGTATGAAGGTGGAACAAGGGGAGCACGAAAGCGATTTCGTTGTAGCCATCAGGTGTATTTTAGAGAGCCACGTCATGCAATTCAGCATCTGACAAACGTAGAGTATAAGTCGTGTGGAACCTGCGAAAACATCAAGTTTCATAGATATAAGAAATGCCCAGTTCGCCCTTTGCGACATAATAACATTAGCCTAGCATAAAATTGTAAAACCGTCGAAATTTTGCAAGCATTACCCATGCCACACCATTGAGGCTAATAAGCTTCAAGTGGTTCCTTCTGTGGCAGCCACAGGAGAAATCACTTCATGATGTACCTGGAAGACCCCATCTCTCACATCATGGACTTCTGGATCAGTTGGCAGCGCTGTCTTGGTAATTACCCTAGGGGTACTGGTAAAAGATGCTATTAGCATCACGTGTGGTGATGGTATTTAGATGCATTTATATGACTTACTGGGGCTGGGGTTTAGCTAGTCGCCCATATTTCACCTCTCGATATTTCAAGCACTCATAGGCTCCCTACAATCGGTAAGAGAGGCCACATTGTGAAGATAGGATTCGGACATACCAAGCACGCACTCAACAGGTAAGTCATCGACACAATGAAAGAAAATGCAAGGACACATTTCCACGAGGAGCACCCGGCCCAGTCAATGTCCGCAGGACCGTGGACAACAATATTCCTCCTCCAAATTCCGCCCCAATAAAAGCCCCAGTAATTCCAATACCAGAAAGCGTCGCACGTATGTATACCTGTAAGCTAACGTGGTATCGGATTAGCGCTCCAATGCTCCCCCACGCTAACTAGCAGGGGAGAACTTACGGTTTCCATGAGACAGAACGCGACAAGCCATGTGATGAACATGACGAAATCCATTGGGAAAGCAAGAAAAGCATATAAGAACGGCAGGACAAAAAGGATGGAGAAAATGGTACTGATTGAAGCAATAACAGTGGTGTATATAAGTCGAGAGTCGGTGGAGGCATTGGCTTGCCCTACCATATACAGAAGGCGACAGACCAATCCCAAAATGATAACAGACGATGCGCATTCTCCAATTCGGAGTAGCACGTGAAACACTCTTGCAACGGCGCTCATGGTTAAGTCCAAGCGCAGGTAGTAATCGGAACAGTTAAGTAGTAAGTATGCAGAGATTTGACGAAGATATAAAGTATTACTTTAGGTTGAGAGTGAAAAAGAGTTATCCAGGAGATTCGTTGAGAAATCGCAGACGGTGATACACCAAAGACGCATATCTATCAACTAGTCATCAAGATCCTATCGTGCTGCTGTGGTGGATGTCCTATTCGCCATTCGATGCTAGAATGGCCATAGAAAACATGCAATCACATGCTAGTGGCGGTAGACTGGTTATGTGCATGGTTCACAAGACACGTAGCGATGCATGTGAAAGAGGGTAGACCTATTACTGCTATGCTGGGTGTAGTGTATATTTCTGATGAGCCTGATAATCCGGATCTGTGGATTGTAGAGCCCATTTTAAGCTGTATGCTAACTAGCGAAATCACGAACAAGTTAACTTTTTATTAATTTTACAAGTTATGCTTAAGTTATATAAACACAACGAAATTAAAATAAACTATAAAATTCAAGGGGTACTGTAACTTATTTGCATTTTTTAATTTCGAAGTTTTATTAATACAAAGAACAATATTATTACAGCAATGGAGGGCCTGTATAATGCCACCCGACAACAGCTTTAGGAACATCGAAATTGATGGTAAATCGATGCCGACGAAGGACAAGAAGCCGGAGCTGGTCCGAAGGTATAATGCTTCTGCACGTCAGTCTCCTGATAGAATCAATGGGAAGAGAAAGTTTGACAGAGTCTAGATTGTGTTCCTGGCGCCTGAGCAGAAGAGCCACCCTCGAGGTTTCAAAGTCTGCGAAACCTTTCGGCGCGGTCCACGCCAACGCCAACGCCATCGCCCTTGCTTGGGCGTAATAGATCTCAGCTCATTACCTAACTATTTAACGTGTAGAACGATGTACAGGGTATTTCTTCCTTGAGATCGAGACTCATGTGAAATCGAGAATCGATTAGAACGACTTACAGGGCATTTCTTCCTTGAGATCGAGACTCATGTGAAAATCGAGAATTGAAGGCGTACATCGATCGTCCGTTTCGTGCATAAGGGCTGACAACTTCGCGCTTCAAAAAATTATTTCCGATTTGCATCCTGCCAACCCACCTATAGTATCCTCTCATGATTGGATCCTTACTGATCCTTGGTTGCCAAGCCACGAGGAAGTGTGCTGATTTTACTGGAGAGGAGTCTGCCAAGAGCCCGGCACCTGGAAACAAAGCCGTGCAAATGCCGAAGCGAGATGGGTGTTGTGTGATTATCGAATCGTAGGCGCTAGACTCGCACTAGAGCTGCTGTGGTCTGCAACTCTCCGAACGTTGTCATCTTTTCACGTGTAAGATTCCCTTGACAGTAGTATATCGTTTGAGCGCGGAGGCAAGGTAGCCGGACTTAGTGCAGCCAGCGTTTCAACGCTTGGGACTACGAAATCTAACGACACCAGGCAGAAAGGGGTAGATCTATCAATATCGAATAGCCACATTATATTGCTCCTGGGGTTTCTCAGCGACGAGGTTAATTATGAATATGACCTGATGGAATATTGACGAGCCAATTTTGAAGCTTTGCACAGCACTCTCCGCCTTATGATAATTCTGACCAGTGGCTTATTGTGAGAAGAGAAGCACGAAAACCAAGATGTCGTGTTCAGGGGCCCGAATTCCTGCTCCCGCCGACAAGAGGAATAAAACCAAACCGATAGCTGGCGATTTGGAGCAAGCCTCCCTTCCTTCCCAGCACGACACTAGGATGCAGAGGCCTCGCAACTTGAACGAAGGGGCTGGAGGAAGAACCAACCGTGAATCAGTGCTATCCAATATCACTCCTTTCGCATACATGGAAATGCCTAGGCCAAACCTAGACCCTTCCCCAAACTTTGACTTCGAGCGCTGGTTCTCGCTCTGGTCTCGCGTTGTAATCAATTTAAGGCTGATTTTGGAATCCCATTGCCGCCCCGTTCCAGAGACTTGTTTAAAGACTTGACCGTTTGTGGTAGTAACCAAAAAACTAAGCTTCAGGAGGCAATTTAGACGACTATGACATCCATTTCGCCTTTGCCGCTTACTCCGGAAGAAACAGTCCATACCAATCATTCGGGGCTTTTATGGTGTGGTTTCACAGGGAGAGCTGCTCTTGGTGCTTGGATGTCCCAGGAGCGGATGCACAATATTACTGAGTACCATCACAGGCGAGATGCGGGATTTGGAGCCGGCTCCGCAGTCGTCGATTCATTACAATACTCTCGAAAGCAAGGAGGCACGACTGGAGAGAGGGCTTACCGCTGCCGCGCGAGGCATACCATAAAATATTTATATGTGTTTGATTGGTTGAAAATGTCACCTGACCTTGCATATCGCGGCTTTTTCTGACAGCTCTTACTGGCTCCAGCTAGTAGTGTGTGTTTACATAATCATAATCGAAGTACCATTTAAATATACGTACTGTTAAAGTGTATACCCTTGTACTTTTATACTTTTTAATTTACTTTAATTTTTTTAAAAAAAAATTTAAAATATAATTCAATAATAATTAATAAATTAAAATTATAAATAAACTAATAATAAGTAAATGAAAAATAAGCAAATTATTATTCATAAATATATAAAAGTATATTTATTTAAAAACGATAATAATAATAATAATAATAATAATAATAATAATAATAATAATAATAATAATAATAATAATAATAATAATAATAATAATAATAATAATAATAATAATAATAATAATAATAATAATAATAATAATAATAATAATAAATAAATACGTTTAGTTCTTCTCTTATATTTTCTAATCGATTATAAATATTATAAACCTCCGGGATCAAATAATATATAATCGGATATTTATCGGCTTATAGTTTCATAGTAGCCTTTACGAAGATATTAAATATCGTAAGGCAATTTTTTAAATATTGAATATCTAGGTCTTTTAATAAAAGAATATATTTATTCCTTTTAAAGGCTAATAATTCCGATAACGTAATAACTAGCTTCATAGCCGGCCATAAGTATAAAAAGTCTTTTAGCATATTAGCTGTCGAAGACCACCTAGTTTTTTAATCTAAAAATAAGTTAGCTTATATTAAATTAATAAATAAGTTTAATTATAACTTACCTAATTGAGGTATTTTAGCTTCTTTAATATTAAGAGCTTGAATTTGACTCTTTAAGAGTCTTATATTCTCTTAAGAGTATTTAATTCCAATTATAATTTTCCGAATTCTTTTCTATAAAGAAGTACCTGAATATAATATGGGTATTTTAAAGATTAAAAATAAATATATAGTATAACTTATTATTCGGAATATCTTCTTCGATTTCTTCTTCATTTTCGATATTATACATATCGTTATTATTTAAGTCGTTATAAGCGTCTTTTATAATCGCTTTTAATATATCTTGAACGACTAAGTTAAGCACGTGAATAATACAAGGTATATCGCCTTGAAATTATATTCCGGAGATATCGTAATAGCGTTTTAAAGCTCTTATGAAAGTATCGTTAGAGCTAGCATTATCTCTAGTAATACTAATTTAAAGTTAATATATAATAATATAAATTTCAATCAAAGTAACGTACCTAGAAAAATTGTATTCGATACCATAATCCTGTAAAGACTTTAATAACTCTTTAAATAAATAAAAACCTGAGTGAGGCTCTTTTAGGTCTCTTATTAATAAAATAACTATAATAAGTCAGTATATAATAAAAATTAATATAATTAAGAAAAACCTACAGAGTAATTCCGAGATAAGCGTCTTGATTAATAGCGGTACACGCGTCTAAAGTAAAACTAAAAGAACCGTTTATATTAATATTCTCTAATTTCCTCTTTAATAAGAGACTTTTTCTTTAAATAAATAAAGTTTAAGTCTTCTCTAAGAGATTAATAATATAGACTAAGTACTTCACTATAATAATAATTAATATTAATATAAATTAATAAATAAGTTTTACTTACTTATTAAGGTAATATAATAATCCTTTAAATGATGCCGGAGTAATTACTCGAAACAAGATATTATTCAATATAATAAATCTAAAAAGTAACTTCTTAAACTTATTAATATTAAACTTTTCCTCAGGAGATTTCGGTCTTTTATTAGCTCTTTTTGTAAACACTTAATAGTAGCCGATCGATAGTTTTCAATATTCTCGGGATTCTCTTGAATAAGATCGAAGGTTTTAGAGAATAACCCTTTTTTAAAGATAGAGCTATCTTTTAATTCGTCGAGTTAAAAATCCGAAGGGTTTTGAATTATATTTAAAGTAATAGAGGTTTTATTAGCCATTATTAATAAAAGGTAATAGTAATAATCGAGAGTAATAGGAGCAGTAGTTATAATAATTGTAATAATTATAAAAATATAAGTAATATACTTTTGAAAAAGAAAGAAAAGACTTAATCGAAGAAAACAGTTATTATATAAAGAATTACTAACTTCTAGATAATTCTAAAGCTTAGAAATAAAAACTTATTATTAATATACTTATTAGAAAACAAGATTTGATTTATAATATAAAGAAACGCTTAGAATATAATTAATCATTAATATAACAAATACTGATTTCTAATTAGTAATCTACTCTAGGCAACGCTCCCGCTCCCTAAGCCTAATTAAGCTAGCCGGAAATTACATAATCATTACTCGAGTACTACTCTAGAGTAGTAGAGTAGAGTAGAGTAGAATTAGAGTAGTATAATATTTGTATTAGAGTAGAGTAGAGAAGCGCCCACTACTCTACTCTACTCTACTCATTTGTCATACTGCTTACCGGTAAGACGATCCACTAGATCACGTGTTGTTCACATGGTAGTCACCTGAGTTAGGCAATTAAGGTTATAGATGCTAGGCCGCATCGGGACTGGTTTTGTCGTAGCACGTCGCAGAGCCTCACGCTAGCCGGCTGGCTTCGCTTAGCTTAGCGCGGCTCTCCGCATTAACGCTTCTTTTACATATATTTATACTCGGAGATCCTTACGATCCTCTTCCTTCTATGTCTTTAGTCTTTTATTAGTAGTAATATAATAGGAACCTGTTCGCGTCGTCACAACCGGGGGCTATAAGATTATATTAAGTATAACTACTTTTATATAACTTAATTACATTCGCATAAAGCTCTGGCTTCTGTGTTTTAAAGCCTCAAAAGTTTTAGCTTTTAGCAAAAGGTTATTTAAGGCTAAAACAATAGCTTTTGAAAGCCTTAGCCTTTGTGTTTTAAAACTTCAAAAGCTTCAATTTTAGTAAAAGATTATTTTAACTTATAGCTCGTAATTAAATGTTTAATTAAGTTATATAAGCGAATATGTACGTGATTTAGTAAAGTAATTATATGGACTTGGAAATCCCTCGTATAATTGAATTATTATTCACATTATATACTCCACTTCACATAATTAACTCCCTTTTCCGGAGAATTAAAGTATAAAACTTTATTATTAATTAGATTTCGTGCTTTACAGGAGCGAGTTTAACGTAAAACGTACTTATATATTTTATTCTTAAAACTAAGAGGTTTATTACCTTTCTTTTTAAGGGCAAGTACTTATTCTTATTCTTCTAATATCTTAGGAGTATTAACTTTGTGTTTCTCGTCGGTATTAGCGTCGGATTTAACTTTATTCTTGAAATCGATTGTTAATCCGAGATTACTAGTCTTATTATTTAAAGACTGCTCTTCCAGCTAGTTTTAGTGATTATTTTTATAATTTAGCAGCTCTTTAATATTATAGTTTTAGCTTTTAAAACTATCTAAAATGCCTCTTTTTGGTTTTGAAACAACTTTATGACTTTATACTCTTTTTTTTCCTTATTAATTAAAATATACACAAAGCAGCTAAAAACTCTTAAGTGTTCAAATAAAGGTCTATAGTTTGCATTAAGCTTAATATTATCCTAAAAAAGCCTCAAATAAAGTCTTTCCTTTAACTGTAGATGTAAAAGTATAATTAATATAAATAATTATTATTAAGACTTTAAGTTATATATTTTCAGGCATATTTTAATTAATTATAATTATATAAGTCTTTACTATAATAGTACGAATAAAGCGTTTAGCTTTTTTGTTTGCTCCAGAGTATATAATGTTGATTCTTTAATTAATATACTTAAGTAGTCTTCTAACTCTTTCATTTGTATACGACTCTATCTTTCCCCACTATTTAGATGGAATATTTTAATATCTTTATTATATTATATCTTAACTACTTTAATTATTTTTGAATTTATAAGATATACATTTGACTTTTTAACGTACGTATACGCCTACTTTACGGAAGCATTCGTATAAGTAAAGATTAAGGCATAACGATAGCTATTAATTCCTGTTAAAGTAAGATAGATTACATTAACGTTAATCTCATATAACGCATATACTAGCTCTATAGGTATTAAACGCTTATTGACTTTACGAATAAGGCAGCCTTTTTTATAAAGTGCGCAAAGACGGGTTTATTAGTATTAGTGTCATGTGCTTATCACGTGAGGTGTTTCCTGAAAGTAGTATATGTACTAGGTAGAACGTATTCTGCCTTAAGGCCGAATACTGTAGTCTTTTGGCTCCGATGGCGTACTAGTATAAGCTCTACTCTTGGCCACGTTACATTTAGTTTCGTTGAATTTTATATTATTAACGACGCCTTAAGTATTTCTAATTATATTAAAGCTAATATAACTTATTCTACGATGCCACAGCTTAATATCGATTCTAACTACTTTAATAATAACAGGAAGTGTTAGTCTTAATTCATTAAAATATTCAGAACTAATAAGTAACTCTTTTTTTATTAAAAGGAGCTTAAAATTAACGTAGTAGATCTCTTTATCTAATACTATAAACAGGTTATTTAACTGAAAGTAGTTATTTAATTTAATTAATTTATAACTAAGTAAAATATAAATAAACAAAGAAAGAGGCATATATAATGTATTATAATAGTAAACTATACATGCGGAATCGTTAAATTTAATTATTTTAAATATATATATTAATGTCGTTAAATTAAAAAAAAAAACTGTTAATTGTCGATATAAATAATAAATTAAAATATAATATATAATCAAGGAGCTTTAATAGGCCGTCAAACATATATTTAATAGCAGCCTTTTTAGCCTTGTTTATTATATAATAATTATCGGGTGTATAGTGTGAGTTTAATTAATTATAATACTTATAAGCTTAGTCTTAAAACCGTTTCCGCCTTTGCTTTTAATATTCCTAATATTAAAGTCGCTTTCGTTTTAGCCTTTATTCAAGTTCAAAATACTCTTGTTTTAATGTTATAAAAAGAGCAAGAATGTATTACTTTATTATTTAAAAATAATAGTAAGAGTAAGCGGCTATGATTAATACTAAAGCTTTAGAGTTATAAAACTTAATCGTCAGGGGAATAATAGATTAAAATTGCCGAAGGTGTTTTTCAAATCGATTATAAGCTAAAGCTTACTAAGGTGAGGAAAGAAATCAAACTATAGTGGAAACTATAACTAAAGTTAATAAGAGTTCTTCCTTGGTTAAGAAGATAACTTAGCTTTTGTTATTATAAACGATTTAAAACATAAGATATTATTGCTGATTACTGAAGGTAATTCAATTATATCTAGTATTCTTAGACTATTTATAACATTAGAATCTCAGTATCTTAGGCAATTAAATAAGCTTTAAAAACATATAAATCCATTGCAAAATCCAGTTCCTATATTATTTGAGTATACCTCTATCCTTTCACTCTTGTCGCCCCTTAAATTATTAGATAATATAAAACTAAAAGAAAGTTCATAAGCTAATGGATACTTCTAAAAAAGACATCGAAAAGAAGAGAGCAGTTAAAAAAGGCTTTTCTTATAAATGTGATCTAAATAAGAGATGCTTCTTTTGTTACTTCTCTTAATATTTCCGGCGGGCATTAGTTATTATATTAATAACTACGCTTTTTAATTTAAAAAGATTAATGAGAAAAATAAACACGTTGCTATTAATCTTATTAACTTTAGTATTAATGCTATAAGAAGACAAAATATACTAAGGGCGTGGTCAAGTAAGGGTGCTAAGGACTTCAACTTTTTTTTAAGCAAGTAATAATTAATAAGTAATATATCGCAACGTTTGGCTCTTTACTCCGTTACTACAGGGAGGCTAGTTGATTTCTAATAATTAAGAAATAAGTGTATTGCATATATAAAATAATTATTAAGTATAAATAAAGATGTTATTTAAAATTAAGTATGAAGCTTTATTTAATATTAAATTTGCTAATCTTATATAAAAACTTTATACTATTTGAATTCTTTTCTTAGGTAAAACCTTAAATTCCTTAAATCCCTGGATTCTTATTACTTTGTAAAGGTTTTAAGATGTAAGGATTTATTATATAACTGACGATTACCTAATTCTAATATAAGTAAGTTTTAAGACTTTATTAGATCTTAAGAGATATACTGTTTAGGTGTAAACACTAAACACACAACAAGAGGGTAGCGGAGCAAGTGCCGGGAGGATAGACGCAGGAAATACTTATTTAACGAGTACTAGAGATATTATATATCTAACGAGTACAGTTTGCTAAGGGACAAGAAGAGTATTATTAAAATAAAAATAAAAAGTTATAATAATAAAAATCGTCCTTATTCCTTAAAGGATATCGCCCTAAAGGCTACCTTAAATACAGCGAGAGACAGTCTGATTATGTGACAATTAGGCGCCTGATGTCAACCCCACCACAAGACTCTTAAGAACTATACGATTCCCAAGATTATGCGGCTCTTAAAACATTTCCTCTTAAAACCCCGTGCTCGTTAAAGAGTGTCCGTAACAAATATATACGTAGGATATCATGTTTCCTTTATTTTTTACAATTAATTACGTTGATTTTACATGTTATATTATACTTAATATATTTATCCCCAGCATTTTATAATATACCTTTACTCTCACTTAGTATTATTTAATTAGGAAATTAGTATTAGATTATCAAGTTTTTACTTTCTTTATATCTCTTATTGTAAGTAGTATAAAATAATATATTTTCAAGTTATCCTATAATTCTTAAAACATACCTTTACTCTTTACATAACTTCTAGACCCGTTCTCAACTTTTTTATAGCAAGCATAAAGAAAAACTAGTAAAATACGTAGTTTTTACGCTCTTTACGGAAGTTCCAATGTATTTAATATTTTAAATCCTTAGAACTCTGTTTAATAAGATTAAAATTAAGGGAATATAACAGTAGGAACTTAAGCTAAACACCTTTACGCTGGTATGCTTTTTATATACCGTCGATATTCATATAATAAATTAAGGCGTTATTTAATATAACGACTGATTGAGGCCCTAAAAAGGGTTTTATTACAGTAACAAATAATCCATTAAGAAATCCTGTATAACATCTGTAAAGGTAATGGTTCTCACTCCATTTATTATCCTTAAATATGAATAGCTTAGGACGTTACAAGAGAGGCTCGGCAAAGCTCGGTACTACGAATAAGCGATTTACGCTATATACTTACTTAATAATTAATTAAGTAAGGCTATAAAAGGCTAATACGTAATACGTACGCAACTTATAAGTCATGTAATTAAGTCTAATTAGGAATAATTTAAATGATGTCAAGAATATAAGGAGAGCAACCTTCCCTCAGGGAAAAAGCTTCTTACTTCGATATTCGCGTTAAAAAAGAGTATTATCACCTAATCCCGGCACTGCTCGCTTACTGAAATCCATGCTATTGCAATATCAGTATTATATTTGCCTTCTAGCGTATAAGAGGCTATATAGCCGTCTACAGTATATGCCGCTAATATAGACTCTTTCTTTATACGCTAATTATTAAGAAACCTTTGCTTTAGCACCTTTATTAGACCAACAAAAAGGTCCAATCTTTATTCGTTTTGTTATTTTTAAACTCTTTAACAGCGATTGCTTAATTTATAAAGAACTCATATATAAAATCAAGCTATATTATCCTTAATTCTTCGTTTCGTTAAGTCTTAATATACTTAAGTTATTTCCTAGTAATCTTGATTCGTTAAAGAGCGCGGTAAATCGTTAATATAAGTATATTTATATTATATACCTTAAAAAAGTTTTTAGCTCTTTAGGTATATCTAAGGCCGTAATCTAATAGAAGTACTAAGCCCTTTTTATGCTTTTATTAAAGTACCGAGACAAGTCTTTTAAAGAGGAGAAAAACTTTTAATTCCATATTTAACCTCTTCTTAATTTTAAGAACTGATTTATATCAAAATACTATTAATTACAGCGATTTGCCTAAGGTAATCAAATAGGAAAGGTCCCGGTTTGTCGAGGGCATACTAGATGTCCTTATGACGGATGTAAGTAAACGACGAGGCATGATATAATAACAAAAGGTGGTTCGTCAAAAAGCGTAAGGTAGTAAGTTGAATTTGATATATTTGCGAAGTGTTTTGAACGTTTCGTTATAAAGTTATGTGTAAGGGCGCATATATGACTAATAATAATGGGGAACTTGGAAGTCAGAAGTAGTGGGATCGCAAAAATCGCTTACTACACATGCAAATAATAATAATTGTATTTGGACGCCAATTTGAGTCAAATCGGAGCCCGCCTCATGTAGAGGAAACGAACGGAATCCGTAGCCTAGGCCCGTCCCAAGAATAATAACTGATGCTATTTATAAATTATAACTTAAAAGAGGTCCAAATCAAGTTTCGGACTTGACGAAAAGGTTACTACGACGAGAAATTCAAAAATACTTTTCTATTCTACTTCCATAAAAAATTCTTACACACGTGCCTTATAGTAGTCGTCCGAAGAGGCAGGACAGTGCGCTCACGTGGAGGCTAAGATGTGTTGATTAAACGAAATAACTACATCGGAAGGAAAAGACACGGTATGAACGAACATCACAGTCTTATCAAATTGTCTACATATCTCCTCCAAACAAGCGAGCTCATATTCATCAATTCCATCAAATACCCGTAATCTGATCCAAAACAAGTCCTTGTATCATTCCTACTGCAATATGTTGTAAGGAGTGTTTGTGAGGGTTGGTATCCAGCAGAGTGTCGATGGTCGCTGCAGCTGCCGCCACACCAGCAACCTTGAGTCCCTTCTCGCCAATCCAGTGCCCTGGATCGTTGCGTACCCGGAACGCCGCTGTGGCAGCTGCACCAATAGCTTTCTCAGCAGCTCGATCGTTCTTACCGCGTTTTCTTGTGGTTGGAACTTCCAAATGCTTGGCCCGCTCTGGCGAGATGCTGTGCGAATTCCGGAGATTGGGCGATTTTGACTCCGAACGGCGAATGCTGTGGGATCGGGCACGCTCGTTCGACTGTTGATGCCTAAACATCGTAGTGCCGTCTGGCCGATCGGAAGCTACGAGTGGACGATCATAGTGGCGATAGTCGTAGTGACCTTCGTCGAAGTGAGCTTCGTTGTATTTAACATGGCCATTGCAGTACCGCCTATCGCGTTCTAGATCTCGACCTCGGTGTGGCTCATCACCAATATTTGACATTCTGAGGATTGTGAAGTCCAAGCCTTGATGAAGTAAGGCACGGCATGAAATTAATGTCAAATCTAGTTGAGACAAGAACGTGTGCTAGTTCCACTGTCAAAACTGTGCTGGCCTTTATGCGCGAACGGTAAGACTTTATAGGCAAATGCTGGGACAGAAAGCTATAACAAGTTACCAGAATGATGCTGTCTCCTGGACGCCCGAGTAGGAGAATCAATTCCGCCACCGATATATCAACACACAACCATTACCCTAGTTAAGCATTTTGTATAGAACCGAGCAGCTAGCGCCAAAACTCGCACGATGGCATTCTTCCAATAGGGTCTACATTGATATTTGGTCTGACAAGGGATACTACGGGCAAAAGTAGGCAGTTCACCTCGTTATCAAACCAGCCAAGTTTAGGTGCGCACCTTCAGGAGCCTCTGGCACGGAAGCCTACAATATTGAGCTCCAATACCAGTGGTGCTCAGAATAATGCTGCGTTTAGAACTAAGGCAGGTATCAGGCCACTCCTCGTTGTTTATTAGTCATTTGGCAGAATTGGTACTCTTACTGAAGTGAGTGTGACAGGTGCATCCTCGTTCCTGTTCACCGCACTGCCAGGCGCCGCCCTCGTCGTACATATGGAATGGTTCCAGGCGATGCCAAAATCACGAGCTTTTGCCAAGTCTATTCGGATCCCTAAATACGCATAGGTTCTGTTAACCATACGCAACAATGTACATTCAGCTAGCCACCGCCGTTGGATCACTGTCAAGACCTCCAGCACCCTCAAGCCAAGTTGAGCCGTCAATCGAGATGGTCGGCGACTGCCTTCTCATACCCTGTGTAGTTCAATAGATACTATATGGGGAGGCGTGAAAGCCACAAAATTACGGTGCGTTGGCATCCATCACATCATTTACTGCATTTCATAACTTTTGTAGCTGCAAAATTGGTTCAGCTAGTTTATGGAGATCGGTACCACACGTATCTAAAATCGAACACCAGGCTCGACCTAGCTCGTTTGTGCTGTGGAAGCCTACTTTCAACATGAATCGCCACAGGGAGTCTCTAAAGAAACTGCCAACGTGGCATAGAGGCGAAGCCTTAACTTAGGTCGGGGTCCGGCATTGCGCAAACCACCTGCAGAGGAGACTCTTTGAAGGTCTAGACTTTTCTCTAACACCTGCTTTCGCATAGTTCGTGCGACCTTGACGAGCGGCCTGTGATAACGTCGCGAACTACCGACTATTCATGTGATTTTAACATTCCCTCCCCTCGCTAGCTTTAAGTGGTGAGGTTCAGCGACAGGCGGGAGCACAGCCCCTACGAGAGCTTGCCGCGATTGCCATCGACTAAAGGATCTACTCAGTGAGTTAGGGAAGGGTTTTGTCGTTCCGTCATGGAAATGAATAGGCGTTGGTTCGGATGTTCTAACTCGTTGCAGTGTTTTTCTTGCGCTTGAACTGATGAGGAGCCGTTACCATCCTTGGCTGACACTTGACAACCGAGGATTGATTGATTGATTTCTCGGTCAGTCTCTGAGATCGCGCTTTCTTCCCAGGCTCTTGGGAGGCTTGTCAGTCACTTAACTTTGGCTGTTATAGTGACGGTTGTTTGATTTTCAGGAGAATTATGCAAACTCACATGGCAAGGATTAATCTAAATAAGAAGTTGTGGGCAGGATTGTTGGTTAAGCTTAGGATTCTGCGGCTGAAAAGCCTCAAGCGAGGTTCTACGGAGAAATGCGAGAATCCGTCCATTAGAAACCCGCCAGACCCGTGCCCAAGTCTCTCTACCACCGCCTACTAGGTTTCTGCTCGCCCAGCATGTCCGTATTATATATTATTCGTCCTTAACGCTGACGGTGGTTTCGAATTGGCGGCAGCTGGAATACGGGCGGACACATGGCGTATTGCGATTCTCGAATCAATGACGCAACCGGCGAAGCGCAGCACCAAACTTTTCGCGTCCAGCGTGCACCCGGGGAGGTTCGACGGGTCCTGTTCTGCCTGGGACGTTTGGGATTGGTGCAGATGATAACCTTGGAGGAAGCGGTTGCGGTTGATCAATTGAGATAGTTATGGTGTCAAAATTGTTGGTGGTTGCGACATGGAGGTCGTAGCGGCTGGCCGAAATTAGTAACGAAATTTGAAAGGGGAAAAAAAGAAGCCTACCACACAGGGCAAGTTCCTGATGTATCTAGGAGCCAAGGGTCGATGCAGCCGGGGTGGAATCGATGGGTACACGGGAGCATACGGGTCTCTTCGCCTTGGACGAAGTCATCAACGCAGATGGAGCACTCGAGACTATGGGATTGAGTCTGAAGCGGGGGTACTTGAGCAGTCGAGAGACTGCCTCCAGCAGTTTCTAACGTATTAGCCCTTTGATCAGAAGCAGCTTTGATTTTCTCGGGGATAGTAGAGGAACTCGTTGCGAGGATGGTAGTCGATTGAGAGCCGTCGTTTATTTGACATGTAGCGGCAGGCTCGATGTCTCTCTGTCCAGCTCCCTTTACATTATCCTCGCCAAACCGAACGATCGGGATGCTCTCAATAACAATCCTATCTATGCCGCTTGTTCGACTCTGCCTTGGTCGCGGTTGTGTTGCCTGCTGGGTGCCATGTCGCCTCTGATTGCGGTGAGTGATAAAAGTTCCGGTTAACATAGCAAGAACGAACACAGCAAAAATTATACCCAAAGTGATGTAAAAGATAACGTATCCACTACTAGTTGTTTGGTCAGATTCGGACGATGTCTGGTCAGGTCGAGGGGATGTCGTTATCGTCTCTCGCGCCAGGACAACTGTAATTGAGAGTATCATAGTCCAAATAGAGATTTTGTTAAACAAGGGATGCTATTGTTGAATTCATAAGACAGAAAATGAAAAAAATGTGATGTTATGCTTTTATTCTATCATGGGATGATAATTCAAAGAGATTTAAGCCACCCTGCTCCTCTATTCAGAGAAGCGGGGTTGAGAGTCTTGCCAAGATTTGTAAATCGAAAGATATCTTCAATAGGACTTGTTTAAGTTGTGCGATAGGAGTTTTGTATGCAGCCGCCGAGCTTTCCACAAGAGCGGGGTTTGGCTTATAAACCGCATAGCAGGAACCAAATCTTGCTCTTCAGCTCTCCTAGTCTTTGGTCGAGAGAATGAAGAAGCTCACTATGCGCCCCATTGTCGACGCCGATATTTCACTTCTGGCGCCAACTGTTCCAGGTTCGCAAATGGACGATGTGCCCGAATGTGGAAATATGATGTCGGGCTTTCCGTCGCGCCAGCGAATTTTCAGTCACAGCATCAGATTGGTGCCGATGGGCGCGATTGGGTGCTTCTAGTCGAACAAATAGCAGTTATCCCTTTTCGTTTCACAACATTGTGATAACCGGCTGATTTCTTTGAACGAATTGTCTAATTGAAACACAAAGTTGTCAATCAGACCACTCCTAATCAGGAATACTCCACAGTATGTAAGGAGGCGGACTAGGATCAATTCATTCAGCTAAAAGTAGTCCTTCTAATATTAAATAATATTTCCTCTAAACTGATAACTTAAATATCTAAGTATCGCTGGCACTAACGCACTAAAGGCAGAATACCTGAGATTGGGAAATCAATTGCCCATCTAAATATAGAGCTAATACAATTCCAGTTAGTTCGAAAGGACACTAAAGGGGCTAAAGAATGGATATTTTTATCCTCGATCACATGCTTCTGACACAAGCCACGTCGATGACTTGCATTAACTAGCTGCAGTTAGTTAACCGTGCTGAACGGAAAATAGCGTTCATATGTAATTAAACGATTGGACATTACCAATGTTATCCTTGCAGCAACCTTGAGAAAGTTGGTCAACATGATGTATATCGCTAAGCCAGTCAAACACATTATTTAACAGTCTGACACATCTTCACCATCCACAATGCTTAGTGGTTTATGAGGAAAGCCTCGATAAAATTTGAGAGGGTCTCGGCAAGCCACAAACCCAGTCGCAAGCGGGACCGCGAGAAAAGTGGTGCGGCATATGACTATCAAGACTAATCCAGACTAAACAGCGAACCCTCCCCATCATTGACTATGATTGAGGAGACGGGAGCGAGATGATAAGAGTACCATATCTCATCTCATCTTTGCGGTTTTGCCAGCTTTCTGGCTAATGTCCTACCCGATTTTGAAACACAAGACTACGAATTCCTGCTCCAGAAGTCCACATACGACTGGCAAACCAAGCAAAAAATATTTCTGCTTCTAAACTGATCGCGAGCCATAGCACTCTTTTCACAAGTCTCACCACTATGGGGACCCCCTCCAAGGTTACATCGGCGTGTCTTCGCGTCTTGGAGTTTGGAATCTCCTGCATCATACTCGGTGTTCTTTCGAAGTTCATCTATGCTCTCAATCAGGGCAACGGCTCTGCGGATTCACGACTGATCTTCGCCATATCAATGGCTGCCATCAGTATCCTATTCACTTTCATCCTTGTTCCGCCCGTAAAGTACTCCTTTTACTGCTTCCCGTTGGATTTCGCTTTGTTTATCTGCTGGATAACGTGCTTCGCTCTTCTCGAAGACGTGAGTCTCCTTTCTTTATTACAGTCCCTCTTAAATCTCAGGAAGGTTCATGGAACATACCAACATCTAGTATAGCTCTCCGGAACGCACACTTGCTCGTCATACTGGTACAATCATTACTGGTCCTTTTATTGGGGCAGCGCCTGGAAACTTCCAGCAGGGACGGTGGTCGTCACAGATTTCGGCTGTTCGCAATGGAGAGTAGTACTTGCGTTTAGCTTCATAATTTCATTCTGCTGGCTCACCAACGGGTTCTTGGTACGTATAATACGCTATTCTGCAGACCTAGACGCTTTAGAAGCTCTGACATATAAGTACAGAGTTTATATGTTTGCATTGAGCATTACAATTTGGGCTATCGGATCGTGGCTACCGTGAGGTGAGTTCACTTCTCTCAAAAATTTAGCTCCTATTCTAACCAACGTATTAGAAAATTCAAGTGGTGGAGAAAACCACATACAGACACGCCGAACGATGTTGAGAATCGAGTCAAGTAGGATCTAAACGAGCTCTCAGCCTCGATTCACCAAATTGCAGGAACACCTATCTTGTCTTCTCTTCTCATATGTCAACAGCGTTTTCGTTTCGTTGGTCTAGTAATCAAATTCTGCTATCTATCCAAGGGCAGAGGATGTGGCTGGCAGCATTGTTAGTTAATGAATCAAATCTTAATAGTCTGCGTTCAGGTTATAAATCCGCGAGCTGGTTCGGGGGACTAGGAGTGACGATGCTACATTCTACAGTGTGTAGCCATAAGTCTAAATAGGAGGATTATTAATAACTTCTCTCATGAAATTAATTGTATTTATTAAAACAACACAAAAATCCACTAAACTAAATCGTAATTGCATACAAATAAGATCGTTAAAATGTAAGGTATCTTTTTGCCTTCTCAGTATTTTATATAGTCCCACCCCACCATTCCGCCACCCCTTTTACACCATATCTTACTACTTTTAATACTTAATATTTTTATTATTTAATAATAGAATAAGCTAAAACTAAAACTTTACAATATTGTTTATAAGGGATTTTAGGTTTTATAAGGATGTTTATTTTGTGTCACGTAATATTATATACTAAGTATGTAAAGGTCTAAGAAATTTCTCTGGTATAAATTTAATATAAATTTAATTATTCTTGTTTTCTTAGTAACTTCTACATTTATTGATATGAAACTTTAAAACTTATAATTAAGGTGTATTTTATATGATATTTTAATATTCCTAAGTTTTAAGTTCATTCTATTAATGATAATTATATACTTAAGCAAAATATAAAGCATTATATAAATAATTTATATAAGAGAAATTAATTACTTAATTGAACCACATCTACTAATACAACTACTTTAAAATTCTTAAAACCTTAAGATTTATATACGATTTTCATACATTTTAAGTTTTTTAATTATTAAAATAGTTATTAGTAAGTGATTTTTGGATTTTTTTGTATGTAAAAAATTTAATTTAAGATTACAGCAACTTAGCCCTTATATTACGCGACCGCTAAAGTCACGTAATAAACCGCTAAACTATTAAAATCTAAAGGTCTAGGACCGACAAGACCTGACGGTCTTAGCGATTATATAATATAAAAGTTTTATATAAGACTAGCACGTCTGCTATTAGATAAGAGCTTCGTGCTTAATTAAAAATAATATCTTACTTATATTAGTTATTATTTTTCTTATCGTACGTAATATACCTGCTTCGAGATCATTAAGATCAATATAACCTACCGTATCTACACCGAGTAAATACACGGAACGGGACATATTAGTAAGCGATTAATTCGGATAATATTAATAATTACTTATTCTAGACATTATGATATTGTGAGAATAGGCGAGCTAATCAGAATGAGGAAGCGCAGTAGGTGAGGACACGTGATCAAAGAGAGAGAGAATTGCTTTGCTTGCTTAAAGAGCTAGAAGAGCTCTTCGGTAGTTATATACAAAATAATAGTTTCTTTAAAAGCTTTTACGACTACGTAACTAATTACGTAGCTTATACGAGCTACGTAATTGAATACGAGCGTAATTTCCCGGAATACGAAGGTAATTTCCGGGCCGCGTAAGCAGTGGAAACTCCTTCGGCTATTCTAGGGTAGAATCGGCACGAGTTACCGAAGTCAAATCCAATAGGTATAAAAGTAAATTAAAGCACTGCGAGCAGTTTTGGTTAAATTAAAGTGATTTATTATTATTTTAATTATAAAAGAAAATTAAGAGAAATAATTATTCTCTTAAAGGCAGTTAATAATAGCAGAAACCAATTAAGTTACGTGTAATACTATGTATTAATGACTTTTATAGTTTTAAAGTTAGCTGCTTTAATCAAAAGTTAAATACCTTGGAAACGTTTAAGCTTGCCTTATAAGCCCTAACCTTTTAAACGAAGCTTTTACTTCTTCGGGGTATACGTTATTATAAATATAAATGTCGTATAGGCACGGGCAGCTGCTCTCTTGGCACTGCACGTGACCTAATTAGGTTCTGCTACCGTAGACCGCCTTTAGGAAAATATTTATTTCTCTTAATTTCTTATTATAATTAAGAACAACAATTAATCACTTTAATTTAATTAAAACTGCTCGCAGTATTTTAATCCACTTTTATACTATAGTTATAAGCCTTATTAACGAAGTTATTAAATTAATATTCTTCCTTTTATGCGCTATTAATTTAAATGAAGCCTATAAGGTAAGTTTATAAATGAAAAGTATTTATTATATATTATAAAATTTTCTATTTTATTATAGAATATAATTTATACTGCTATTTTTCTTTTAATTCTTTTATTTTACTTTAAACGAATATAAAAGCTGAGTAACTAAACTCGATACTTCTTTAATTCTTCTTTTCTTATTAAATACTCGAAGCTCACGAGAGTAACTCATTCGTTATAATAGACTTAATTTCAGTTTCTTTTTTAAATAATTAAACTCCTTTTAATTATAATAAATAAACTTAAACTCTTTAATATTAAGCGTTTAAGACCTTTTATATTTTTTATAAAAGATATAGAATTTAATAAACCTTACGTTATTAATTGCTTTTAATCTTTTCGACGCCAAACCGAGCCCTTATCGGTAAACGATTTAAGAATTTAATAAGATAAAAAAGCTATTAAGTATAACTTTTAAGCTTAAGTAAAATAAGACGAAGATATTCGCGACTTTATAGAAAATGGCCTGAAGCCGGGCGTATTATTACCGGTAAAGGCTATAATTAAGAATATAATTTTAATATATATTATTTTTATAAAAGAATACGTAAGAAAGCTCGTATAATAAAAAGAAAAGACTCGCGCTTATAAAGCAGCTTATAAGTGGATTTAAGAAATAATTAATTCTTTTATCTATTAAAGAATAATTAAGGAATATAAGAACGAATAAGCTCGTATAGAAAAAGAGTAATTAACCGAGATAATAAACGAAGACCCTTAATTAAAGTTATGGATTCTTTAGTTACTTCTTTAAATCCTTAAGAGAGATTATACTCCCTCGAAAACAAGTGCTCGCACGCTAGTATAGTTTACTTATAAAAAGAAGCTCGCTTTTATTAAAGCAGGGTAAGTTAATCTTAAGGAATAGCTTTAAAAATAAAGAGCGGCTTATTAAGATACTCTCTTATACGACTTACCGAATATTAAAACCCGCTAATAATGCTTAACTTTATTAAGGCGGTATAAGAAAAGCTCGCACCGAAATAAACGCGCGAACGGCACTTTAAATTATTAAGAAATAATGCTCTCGAGGTAGTAAATTAATACTTTTTACTTAATTACGTTAATGAATTATTTGCTTTTAATAAGGAATTACTTATAGCTTTTAAATAACGAAATATTATAAGTTTATATATTACTTTTAAAAAAAAATTTAAATACTCCCGCAACTCCGTCGGTTTAACGAAATCAGTCGCTAAATACGCAAGTAAATACTTACTTATATGAGTATGGCTTTTACTACTATAAGGCTATCGATTATTATAAACTTCGATATTATTACGACGGCTCGACGGCGAGCAACCTCAGGAACTTATTATTAGTAAAAGAAATTAAAAAAAAACTCGACTTCGACTAGAGAACGATTTTCTTAACCTCCTCCAAACGATCGCTAAACTTAATAAGAATATGCTATTAATAACGTAACTGGCTTTAGAACTACCTTTCGGTAATTCTTTTTTTACTTAAGTATTAATAATTCTTATAATTTTAAAGCTAACTACTTTAGTAAAAGCAAAATAGTCTGGAAACGTTTAAGCTTACCTTATAAGCTCTGGATTTTTCGACGAAGCTCTAGCTGCTGCGAGGGTATACGCTACTATAGATATAAATCGTCATTCGTTTATAAAGAGCACTTTACTTAATAATAGAGCTATTATTTATTTAATAAATTCAGAAGCTCTACTGGTTCCCGAAAGCTTTATTAAATTTATTATAAATAATAACGTAAAGGCCGGAACGTTAAGCTTAATAATTAAAAAGCGCGATACGCGAGTTTTTAAAAGTATTCTCCACGGCTTTAACGGACCGAATACAAATAATTTAATCTCTTTAAACGTTATTATTATCAAAAGCTTTAACGTTAATAGTATTTCAAAAGCTCGCTTTTTATAAGTAAGAGTTTAATACGAAAAGAAGAGATTTGGCGTGAATAATAATTCTATTACTTCGGGGGAACTAGGTCTATATAACTACTTTTAGGCGCCAAGCTATTTAGCTCTCGCATCGGCTATTTGCTCTCGCATCGGCTATTTACTCTCTCATCGGCTATTTGCTCTCGCATCGGTTATTAGCTTTATATTGAAACTACCTTTGTATCAAGACTAGCTTTATATTTACCAGAGCTTCCGAGGTTTAAAACACGGAAGCTTAAGGCTTCCGAAAGCCACTGTTTTAGCCCTGAATAACCTTTTACCGGAAGCTTAAAGCTTCCGAGGTTCAAAGCACGGAAGCCGGAGCTTTATGCAAAGGTAGTTGAGTTATAGAAAAGTATGCTTAATATAATCTTATATTAATTAATTGATTTATTAATTAATTAATTAAGTACTAGATCGAGAACAGTCGATCTATGAGTTGTCGAGTATTTATAAGTTTAAGTTTCATAAGAAAATCGTTAATTTATATAATTAAGTTATTTACTTAATTATTATATATAAGCGTAATTATTTACTTAATTCTTTCTTATTATTTACTTTCGCTTAGCGCAGCTAATTATAATAGTAGTAGCTTATTATTCTTACTTACTAAAGGAGTGTGTCGTATAAGCGCGGGCAGATGCTCCTTTAGTATTACACGTGACTTAATTAGGTTTTACTACGGTAAACCGCCTTCAGGAGAATAAATGTTTTCTCTTAATTTCCTTTTATAATTTTAAATATTAATTAATTACTTTAATTAAACTTAAACTGCTCGCAGTGCTTTAATCCACTTCTTTACTATATTAGGCCTTAAATCTTAAATTTACGTGCGTTTTTTATTAAATTCTTTAACGCTTCCTTTTTGAGATAACTTACGTATAAATACTATAACGGAGCTTCGTCGACTCACAGCTATATATAACGTCTACTTAATTAAAAGCCTTAACAAATACTCCTCTTAACGTTAGAAATATCAAATTATAATAATTTAAAGAATTTAAAAATACAGTAAATAATTAAAAGACTAAAAGGTAATTAAAAGGCTTGTATTTTAAAAAAGCTAAGTTAAACTGTCGCTTTAATTACTTCAAAACCAAGCTGTCCTTAGCTGTTCTTATACCTAAAGTGTAATCTAAACCGTTATATTAAACTTATACAGTCCCAGTCAACTGATATCCGTCTGCTTAGCGAAAATACTAAAATTAATATATTATACGTAATACAATTTCTAATATAATTACATAACAATATTAGTTATACGTAAAACAAATACATTAAATTAATCGTTATAATCTCCTTTTTCTAAAACTTTAATTAGTTTCTTTATAAGTTGCGCACAGACTTCAATATTTCGTATACTATTTATTCGCTGCGATACAAGCTTTAATTCTAGCTAGCATACTCGCACTTAAAATATTAAATAACGACTTATTTAAAGTATTCTACGCAGCTTATAAATAGCTTTTTCCGTTGCCTTATATGCTCTAATTTTAATTGTCGGCCGTAATATTAAGGAACATTTCGTAAAATCGTTTTTTAAATGCTATTATACGTACTCGATAGGATTAAGATCGGGAGAGAAATCTAATTAATTAATAAGTAAAGTAATTAGTTTTCCTTTAAACTAAAGTCTAACCTTTTTTATAATATATATTAAAGTATTATCTTATATAAACTCGTACTTAAGGTTTAAATCTTTAAAAATCGGTCCGACTTTAGCGTTTAAGACTTCTAAGTAAGACTTAATTAAATACCCGTGTTTCTTCGACTTAAAATCGCGGTTTATAATATAAAAGTTGCTTTTTCCGATATCTTAAAAGGCTCCTTAAATTATAACCTTTATACTCTTCTTATAATTATACGTTTAAATCATCTCTCGATTCCATTTTTGCGCTAGCGTGCGAAAGCACTATTCGGCATTTTTACCCCGCCCCCGCTTTATAAAGCACTTGTCGCTCTAGTATATTATTCCCTATTCCTCGACACTCTAATTTTTATCTTAAGGCATTAAGTAAGACGTTAAGCTACGTGCTCTTCCGTAAGTACTGGCCGTCTCTTCGCTTTTTAATTAAGTATTCCATGCTTTTTTAAGATCTTCTTAATTATAATCCTCTTATAACTTAAGTTATACGCTATAATAATCTCTTAATATATATCCTTCGGGTGTAAACGTACGTATTATATAAGTTTCCTTTCTTTGGTATTTATATACGATTTGCCCCTTGCTTTACGTAATATAAATTTGCCGTCGTCTTATAATTTGTCTTACTAAAAAGTATATTATACGGTGCTACAATAGACTTTTAAGTTCCTAGCGATCTCGTACGGATTTGTATATCTGCGAGCCTGCTTAAGGATTTGTCCGCGTAAGAATAAAAAGAGTTCGTATCTTTTTCCTCGATACCCAAATATCGCATTAAGAGGAGTACGTTGAGCTAGCATTTTTATTACTATTGTAAAGAGGAAGAGAAACGCGTATCGCGAAAAGTCGCGGTTTTACACTTTTCGCTTAATATCAGTTGGCACTGACTGTAAGAGGCGAGCTTTTAAAATAATATTAATATTAAAACCTTTAATAATAATAATATTTAAAAAAAATTAAATCCCTTCTATTCTATCCGTTAAAGCCGTAGAAAGCACTTTTAAAGACTTAAGTACTACGCCTCTTAATTATTAGGCTTAACTTTATCGTTTATAATAAATTTAATAAAGCTTTTAAAGACGAGGAAAACTTTTAAATTTATTAAATAAGTAATAGCTGCGTTGTTAAGTAAAGTGCTTTTAACGAGTGACTAGCGATTTATATTTATAATAGTGTATACTTTTAAATGTAACATTCACGGTTTCGATAGTTAAGCTACACTAGCTAATTGCTTTATTAACTGCAGGTAGCCTCGGACGTCACGCGCCTATCGTCGTCTATATAGCCGTCGAACCCCTCACGACACCCGTTTTACCTGCTATCGACAGCAACAGCATCACATTCAACACGCACACAACCGCAAATGTGACGCCAACGCAGATTTGACAGAACCAACCGAGTCGCTCTCTGCGATAAAGTATACATCCGAAGCCTAGCATGGCAGAGAATAAACTGGCTATAACTCCGACGAAAACTCCTGCATCGACCTCAACGCGAAGTCGATGCCTGCCTGTAAATACGACGATGCTGACACCTAGAAGAAACAGTAAAGCTGCGATAAAGCTGCCGATGGCGCTTCTGAATAACAATCTTTCGCGGTATTGGGAGAGCTCCTGACCTCTAGTACTGGGAAACGTAGCATAGTGCGTTCTATAGCCACCCGGAGAGCCGTTGGGAGATACATGGTTATCGGCGTCGATGTCAGTCTCCGTTGCGTTCGCTTGTGGAGGGAAGCAGCTGCCGTCTTTGAGGAGGGGTCGTCGCTTGCCTAGTAAAGTAGCGGGACTTAACCGGGCTTTGACTTTTCCTATGACATCTCTCGCCGTTAAGATGACGGATGCCAAAGTTCGCGCGCTGGGAAAAGTTGATTCGGCATTTGGATCCACACTTATAGTATACGGCTCATTTTGTGCCTCGCTCCTATTATCGTATTCGTTCCAATATATTTGACGCACTTCTTGGACTAGTGTCTGGACACTTGGCTGTCGTGACCTTGTTATAGGCGTTTCTGGCTCACTCAAAGCGGGTGTGGATGCGCGAAGAGCAGAAAGGATCTCATCGTATTGTGATATTAAAGGCTCGAAATCGCAATTTATGAAGCTCTCGGGAGCGCCAAGGATTTCCTTAAATCGTGTTCCGAGTGTCTGAGACCCCGTCCACTTCTAAAGTGCAAGTCAGCATATTCCATGGGAGCATTGTGCCTTGAGTTCCTGCACCTACCTTGTACTTCTCCAGTATTTTATGAAAGGCTATACGCTGAGAATCAACATAGCAGGAGAGTGTTTTTGCATCCTCGCCACACCTATAGGTCGTCAATACTGCTTCAGCCATTGATCTTAGAGTCTGGCATACTTTGTTATGAAACCATCGTACTTCACAAACCTTGCGCGCCGTTTCCGTAAAACTTGCTGGCCATTGTTGTATGTACATCGTGCTAACAATCGAAAGATCGCGTTTTGGGCCCATCCTAATCTTTAATTAGCTCCTTGTCAAGGATCTTTACGAAAATATACTCGCGGAGACGACGACTGATCTCATCGGCCTTGCTCTTGACGAAGAGGTCCACACAGCTATGCTGATTGGATAATTCGTTAAAGAATAAATCCTCAAACTCCTTCGACGCGATGTCGTTTCGTTCCAGGATCACAATAGCCTGTCTTTCATCTTTTGCAGTGTGAGCTTTGATCAGGTGCTTTAGCTTCTCATAGTCGACGTCGTCTAGCACCAACCAAAATTAGAAAACTATTGTGTATACAGTCGTACAGGAATTTTTGGGTCTCACATGGCGCCCATTGTGGCACGCGAAAAGTTGTCCTAGACTTCATTCCCTTGGATACTATTCCCGCCGATATTTCTGCAAGATACAATCGTGACGAAATTGGCCTCGGAGGCCGAATCTGTAAGAGCAACGAGGGGGTGGACTGGCAAAGTTTCACAAAAGCAAGACCGAAAGAGAACGTGAGGATCTAATAAGATCATAAAGTCCCCACGGGACTACAAAGTTAATCACGCTTATGCGCACCTGCGATGCAAGAGATCATCGCAGATCCAATCTTCATACAGAGATTAGTAAGTGGATAACGGCACAATATCTGGCCTTACAAATATATTTTCCTTCCGAGCCGTGGACGACATGTGAAGCTGCAAGACAGAATGCGCGATAGCACAGAGTGCCATTGGCGAAGCCACCTGCACTCTGTGACCAACCCCGCATTACGAGTACTTTCTTCCTGTTCGTGCTTTCATTCTCCGTAGACTCATTCACTATTGGCTAGTAGATCGCATCTAATAGCAGCGCTTATTCAATAATGCACGGCATCGCCCGATGCACCAGTTAACACGTGCGTTCTGAAAGAAGATAAACGGAATTCTAAGAGAATAATAATGCAATGCCATTTTTAATTGATTATTATTCATGAATGCTCGTTTATCACGAGTACGGGCGTCGATGGTGGTTTGAGCTGCAGCCATCCCGATTGCAGCAACGACAATGAGAAGCATAACCTAATGCACGATCTTGTTATGTTGACTACGTATTCGGTACCGAAAGGACCCTCACTCGCCACATCGATTCAACTAATGAAAGGTACCTGGTACTAGGCGCTTCTATTACTCGGTCGGCTTGTGCAAGCATTCGGAAGCGAACGGGCTTTATTAGCTTTTGATGTGTGATCAATGGATAAATACCTTTTAAAAGCTACTACTATCAGGCCATAGTAGGCACAAGCATTCCCAGCTCCCTACCTTCCGCTAATGAATTAATTAATTGATTACAGCAGCTAAGAAAAGCAACCTAGCCAAAGTACGGTGCGGACATGAAGCAAGCAGCAGATTGATTGATAGCCTCATTTTCAGCATTGGATTTCGCTGAGCTGCTGTCGTGTAACTTACACGGAGCTGTTGTTCTACACTATCGCATAATTTTAGTGATACAAATTGCCTTAATGCCTTATGTTTTCAAGGGAGCTAAGACTACTATATACAAAGATAAACTGAATTTGGGTCTGTAGAATCCCAACACTGAAATAGACAAAACACCAAAGCCAAGAACTATTGCGATACGTAAAGGTACAAATCAAAGAAAAGAGTAAAGCATCCAGTGAGTACACCAGGGTGGCTGGAAGGACTATTTTTGGTTGGTACTGTTTGACTTTACCTACCATCCGTTGTGAACCATGCCCTTTAAAATGAGCTTTCTGGGTAGTTTGGAGTATAAGCTATGCGGAGATGCGTCAACTTATCAAACCCGATGTTCTGTTTGCTGCCTTGCAAAGATGATGAATCGTGTTGAACGCTAATTATCACCCAACTTCTAAGTCTTGGGGGCGTGTTCTCAAAGACTTGCAGGATTTCAACGGCCATGTACTGACAGTGCACGGCATCAGCCTTCAGGAACTAAGGTTTAAGCGTTCAACGAAATAGACTGCGTTTTATTTTATATATATATCGTAAAATTACTATGCTTATCTATTATTATTTTTATTCTTTTTGGCCTTGCTGGCGATTTTGTGTTATATTTAGAAGCGAGACCTTACTTTCGTGATGCAAGTTTTACATCTCGCCAGTAACGAGGGGAGAGGACAAGGCAGTTGTCTTGCTTGGTATTTGAATACTACAGAATTATCTTCAGCTTTACTTCTTCTGCCCTGGTAGCTCTACCAGAACCCAATGCCAGCCGTCAACATAAATGAAGTCATCCACAATGCCAGCTTGATACACTGATAAGTCCTCGACTTTGCTATCTGCCTGCTCATCTATCTCCAACTTCTCGTGTTCGCCTGAACTCTGCTTTATATCTCTAAAGGCAGCACCACACTCGCTCTCATTAACCAGCCAGTACGGTCCTTCTCCAGACTATGATTGAATCAAGTTGGAAATCCATGATAGCTGTCAATCGACCTTTTCAATAGCAAACGCTGTATTATAAAGCTTTATTTCTATGCACTTTGCCTTTCAAACCATTCAATATTCTACTCGGAGGTGCTAGATCACCTCTGGCGATTAACTTACAGAGAGGCAATCGGGTCTGGAAATCAAGTGGAAACTACTTGTCCTTCCTGGTAAAATAAATAGATCCAAACTGCTTTACATTACCAACACGCTCACTCAGATCCTTTAACTCATGAGATCCTTGTCAACCTGCTTGATCTCCTCCTTGATCAAGCCCCAAGAGTCCGGGCCAAGTGGGACTCTGACGTCGGCTGACAACTTCGTATATGGCAACCTAGATCTTCTCCTGCCACTTCTTCACATCGCGTAAGGCTCGAGGAATGTCGATAAGTCGAAAAGATTTCGGAACGGGGGTTGTCGGGGTGGCTGACGTCTAGGATGAGTTGGAGAGAGATTCTGTGGTTAAGGATTGCCCTGACGTCGTGGGCTCACGTACTGCTTGTACATGTTCAAAAAATATGCAGAGTCAGAGCTCTCGTTTACGTTTAATATATGCTTCTGAAAGGAAGAGGAGTACGAGGTCGATAATACCTCCTAGATAACAGCTTTTATATCTAGCCAGCTCTTCTCACCTTAATTAAGGAAGCTTTTTTATTAAGATAGAATAAGAAGCTTATTTTTAACGTACAAAAGAAAATTTATTAAAAAAGGAATTAAGTAGCGAAATAAAAAGTCGACGCTAAAACAAGAAGCAGCATTACTCTTAATAGTAACGTCTCACCCCACCATTCCGCCCACCCTTTTACACCAAAAACAGCGATTTTGAGGTATTAATAATTTAATAAATAATTAACCAAAAAGATTAATTTTTAACTGTTGATACCTGTTAACGCTTTTCAAGTGACTTTATAAATACAAATGTAATTTAGATCATAGATCATTACGTAATATTAAATTTAAGTTTTTACATACAAAATCAACTAGAATCACTTATTGATAACCTCCGTAATAATTAATATAAATTTTTTAAAAAAAAAACTTAAAATAGGCAAAGAATATATAGAAATCTTATAGTTATAAGAGTTTTAAAGTAGTTGTATTAATAGTTATGTTTTAATTAATGTCGTATAGGCACGGGCAGCTGCTCTCTTGGCACTGCACGTGACCTAATTAGGTTCTGTTACTATAGACCGCCTTTAGGAGAACAACTGTTTTCTCCTGATTCTTAGGGCTTTTAAAATAATAATTAATTACTTTAATTTAATTACAATTGCTCGTAGTGCTTTAATTTACTTTTATATTATAATTATAAGCCTTATTAACAAAGTTATTAAGTTAGTATTCTTCCTTTTATACGCGATTAATTTAAATAAAGCCTGTGAGGCAAGTTTATAAGTAGAAAGTATTTATTATACGTTATAGAGTTTTCTATTTTATTATAAAGTGTAATTTATACCGTTGTTTTTTATTAACTCTTCGATTTTATTTTAAATAAATATAAAAGCCGAGTAACTGGACTCGATACTTCTTTAAAGCTTTAAATACTTAAAGGAAAATATATTTAAGTACGGATAAGTAAATTTTAAATGACTTATACCTTACTTTTAAAAGCAAACAATCCTCTTACTTAATACCTTTAAATATTGTCTTTTATTTTATTATTCCTTTTTCTTTCTTTCCTTTTTAATAACTTTATTACTCTTTTTTATAATACTTTTAAGAAGGCTTTACGCGTCTTTTTACACTTATATTAGTCTTTTTATACTTCTTAATACTTAGCGCATCGTTTTCGTCGCTTAAACTTGCCTTTTTAAATATTATATCCGAGTAAACTTTAGCTTTAGTAAAATTAAAGTAATTCTTTTAAGATAAATTAGCGTATAATTAGTATTTTAAATAAGTTCTCGACTCTTTTTCTTATAACGTAAAGACTGACTTTCTTTATAAAATAAAAAGTAATTTTTATAACGCGTCGAATTCGTCGATATTCTCTTATACTTTAAGTTAGCGTGTCTTTAACGACCTTATTCTTTTCTTATACTTTTATTTTAACGAATCTTTTATAAACTTTTTTAATTTTTTAATTATTATTAAAAATAAAAGGAAATATATTAAAGATATATTAAAAAAGTAAAAATATATAAATATATAAAATTAAAAGTAAATAAGTAATCGGAGGACGGTCTTTTTACCTTTAAGGTTTAAAACATAATAAAGAAATAAAAAGAAGCCAATCGGAGTATTTCTTTTATTAATTTAATTAAGTCTCTTTTTCACTTTTATCTTTTTTTTTTTACTTTTACTTCTTTAATAAGTGTAACGACAAGTATGCTTCGGCTAAGTTAGGGGTCCGGAACAGGTCTGACTCCCCTCCGACTCCTTATATATATGGCTCCCTCTTATATAGTAGCTCTGTAGTTTTTATATTTTAAGTATTAAGTCTATCTTCACGTTTAAGGCTCTTACGTCGTTATATTATACAAAAACTCCTCTACGTGCGTCTAAAGTATTTATTACTGCCGCCGCTGCTATTATTCCTTTTGCTACTCGATTAGATTAGAGTCGTTAATTTTATCGTCGATACTACTTACTTACTTTTACTTTTTACACGCATTTTTACTTATATACGACTCCTTTGTATCTGGCCCGTTCCTTTTAATATTATATAATATTTTAAAATCAAACCTTTTTCTTTAATTCCTTTCTTTATTATAGACTTCTAATAATAATTATAAGCTCTCCGCTAGTAATTTACCGACGAGCTTACTTATAGAGACTCTTAAATCGAAGCTCTCTCTTCTACAGTCGCTTCTCTCTAAGGCTCTTTAACCTCCGTCCGGAACTAGTCCGAAACGGCTCCGAAACGGCAAAAGCGCCAGCTCCCGGACCTTTTAAAGTTTGACGGCATATAATTACACTACGACACTTGGCTAGCGCAGCTTCAGCTCGTGCTCGGCGTCGATAGTGAAGCAATTGGAGATACGCAAGCTCAATTTGCGTACGTTTACCTCCGACTTAACTCTGGACCGGCTGCCCTTTGCCTAAAGCTCCTAAAGCACGCGAACCTTACTTTTATATACGATTATTATGCGATCCTAGATTAACTTAATAGGCATAATAGAGTCGAAAACAAAGTATAGCGTGCGAAGACAAAGCTCCATAAGCTAGCTCAAACCGGTAGCTTCCACGGGTTCTTAATTTCCTTTAAAGTGACGCTCGGCGAAGCAGGAGGGTGGAATTAGGACAACGAGAGGAAAATCGACACGTTACGGCCATGCCTTTCCGAATATTGTGAGAATAGGCGAGCCAATGAGGAATGAGGAAGCGCAGTAGGTGAGGACACGTGATCAAAGACAAAGTAGAATTGATTGCTTGCTTGCTTAAAGAGCTAGAAGAGCTCTTCAGTAGTTATATACAAAATAATAGCTTCTCTAGAAGCTTTTACGACTACGTAACTAATTACATAGCTTATACGAGCTACGTAATTGAATACGAGCGTAATTTCCCGGAATACGAAGGTAATTTCCGGGCCGCGTAAGCAGTGGAAACTCCTTCGGCTATTCCAGGGTAGAATCGGCACGAGTTACCGAAGTGAAATCCAACAAATATCTCAAGCGGAAGCTTTAAGAGCACGATGTTTTAGGCACTACTCCTTTAAAGTACTTGGAATTCGTCTCCCTTTGCAAGAGATACGCCTCTTAATCGACTTTTGCGGCACCTACGGCTGCACACACCTCCGGAAACCACTCCGGATCAGGTCCGAATCAGCATCGCTCCTTGTACGACCTTCAAAAAGCCGACAAAATAGACTTTTCCGCTATTAACGCTATTAACGTAGCCTTTCGCTCCTCTTCTCCGTTAAGTATCGATCGCTCCCGCTGTTTCCGATGCGAATCGATTAATTACTACGTCTCTGTTTATCTTATACTGCTACGGCTAGATTCTCTAGTTTAAATACACTTAATTTAACTAATTATGCGATTTTAGCTTACTTAAATTAATCGTATGGTTTTTAATCTTATATAATCACGCCTACCGGTCCATAAGTAACGTCAGCTTATAAGTGACGTAGCTTTATAATTAAAAGAATTAAAACGAGAAATGGATATTATAGGAATCGATGCCGTACTTAATACTCTCTTAAAGTATAAATATAATAATAGAATTAATTTAAAAGAAGAGTAAGAAGGGTAAGAAGCACGAGGACGAGCTTCGGTTTCCTAAAGGGGTAGTGTAACGACAAGTATGCTTCGGCTAGATTAAGGGTCCGGAACAGGTCCGACTCCCCTCCGACTCCTTATATATATAGCTCCCTTCTGTACAGTAGTTCTGTAGTTTTTATATTCTAAGTATTAAGTTTATCTTTACGTTTAAGGCTCTTGCGTCGTTATAATAAGTCGATATTAAATAACGACGAAATCAGTCTTAAGTAATTCTTTTTCTTCTTATTTTAACGGTTATTATATTGAATAAAAGCGTTAATAATATCTTAATAACTTTTTATTATATTTTCTTATTATTTTTTAATAAATAAGTAGATTATTATAAGCGGCTAAAATTTATTATATTTAAAAAAGAAAGAAAAGAAATACTATACTTTATATATTAACTTCGAGCTGCTTAATCTTATTCGCGGTCTTTTTCTTTTTTTAACGGTAAGTTATAAGGTAAAAGCTTCTCGAGAATAACCCTTAAAGCTTTAATAAGTTATAAGCTATCTTAAACCGCTTTTATTATTATTTTCTTTCGACTTACTTCTTATTATTAATTAATTAAAAAGGGTAAAAGGCTAAAAGTAAGTTCTTTTTCGTTTAATATTATTAATTCTTAAATTATAATAATTTTTTAATATAATTTAAAGACTTAAAGTAAAGGCGTAGCTTTAATTATTTTATTAAAATAAGAAATGTTTTTAACTTCGTTACTTATTTTAAGCCTTTATTAATTATATTTTAAGTAACTTTTAAATTAATAATATCGAGCTTTTCGGAAGTCCTTTCTTATTAAAGCAATTCCTTTTATTTAAAAGTAAAGTTCTTTTTTAAAAAACTTTATATTAATATAATTTTATAATAACTTTAAAGGTAATAAAAATATACTCCGAATACTTTTATAAGCCGGTGTAAGCTAAGCCGGATTTTAAGTCTAAAGAAGAAGTAAATATATCTTAAAGGTAGAAATAATAATGCTCTTTTTTAATTAATTAATATTTTTAATTTAAGGGTTCGAGGACTAATATCTGGCTAAGGAAAGCTCTTAACTTAAAGTCTGCTTAATTTACTTAATAAGAAACAGTTTTATAATAATAAAATTAAAGGAATACCTATAAATAGCTTAAGTGTTTATAATAGGACACTATTTATCCGCTTAAGTCCTCTATAAAGTTATTATCGCGACGGAACTATAATAATAGTATTTGAATTTTAATAAGCGAGATTTCGGAACGACTAGAAAAGAAGCGTATAATTTAAATTAATTAAAATCACCTTTTATATAAAGTAGTTTTATTTATTTTATTATTTTTAAATTAATTAATTAAAATTTTAAGGAAATGGAATCGTTATTACTTTAGTACTTCGATGCGTTACTTAAAATAGCTTAAGGTAGGCTCGGCCTGTCACAGTATTTAATCCGTTATCTTATACTTTTGCTTTTAATTAAGTTATTATTATTAATACTTAAGTAACGTAAAGGCCTAGACTTAATAGCCGTCGATTAAGAAAACTTATAAAGTTTAATAATAACCTTTATATTAAACTTTAGGCTTATAATAACTCGACCGCTAATTTCCGAAGATTAATAATTTAATTAAGAATAAAATATTTATAATATAAAGGGTTAAAGGCGTGGAAAAGATATAAAAAAGCTAAAGATTTATAACTTACTAGCCGTACTTATTTTACTTATCTTTAGCTTAACTGTTACGGTCTCGGAGTATTAGGCTTTATTTTTAAGCACGTTATATTAAAGTTATTAATATTTAAATAAACCTTTTATATTATTAATAATAAATTTGACGATCTTTATTATTAATATAAAGCAGTTATAATAGTTCATTTCCCTCGCAATAACTTATAACTTATCGCGCGCTTTATTATTTATTTAAATATATAAATTAATTTTATTTATTTAATTTTATAAATTCTTTTAAATCTTAAGTCGTTTAATTACGCGTAATCTCTTGGTCGTTATATATATATTTTTTAAAAATTAATAGCTTATTTATTATAGTTTTAAGAATTATTTTAATTAAAGTAAATCTTTTTCGTTATAAAGTATTTAAGTAATACTAAAGAAGAATTTCTAGTCTTCGATTACCTTTGAGGAATTATTATATCAGCCTGCTTCGGCAGTGTGTCTCGAGAGGTTATTATTTTTAACGCCTAACTTATTAATATATTAAGATTATTAACGCTCTAAAACGGCTCGTCGAAGAAACTTTGTTTAATTTATTATTTAATTTTTTATAAGATTTAATAAAAAGTAAATGCTTAATTAAATTTTATTCTTTTATAGCGTAAGTTATAATCGACTTAATTTAATTAAATTACTTTATAAAGCTAAAACTCTTTCTGAGTTTCTTAAGGGCTTTTTTAGCTTTATAAAGTATTAATAATTATTATATTTATAAGCTTTTAAGCTTATACGTCTAGCGTTAATAATATTGAATTATTTAAAGGACAGTTACCGTAAATATATTATTTAATTTAATTGAGATGCTAATATTATTATTACAGAACGACTTATAAGTGCGATCGAAGGGTATTTATAAGCGTAAATAGTACTCGAAGTACTAAGGGGATTTTTTATTATTTAAGGAAAAGCCCTTAATGTTTTAATATATACTTTTACTATTATGCCTTAATCTTCGTCCTTTTTATAAAATATAAAAGGTACGTCCTCGCTATAATTTAATATTTAATAACGCTAAGCGATAAGTTATAAAAATTATAGTAAAAATAGTTAGTAATATTAATCGTGACAATTAAGTTACTCGCTAAAAGAATAAGTGACGACTCAATATTGACTTTATTTCGCGGAAGTTAACTTTTTAAGTATTTTAATAATAATTTTATTATTCCGTATAACTTATTTTATAAGCTCTTTAAGGTCTTTAAGGCCCTGTAAATTTCGCTTCTCGAGACTAAGTTTAGGCTAGTCTTTATTATTATTATATTAAGTTATTATTAAAAGCTTATTATTACAGCTGGCTAAAGGTTAATACGGTGCAAGAAATAGCTTTATATTTGGACTTAAAGCTACGCTCAGAATTAAAAAGAAAAGACAAGGAGAAAAAGGAGAGCTCTTTATAAGAGGGAGCTCTAATATAAATATATAAAGGGTCCCCTTAACCTTTCCCAATTAGGCCTAGCGCCATAATTACTATGCCAAGGCAATGCTACGAGCGATGCCGAGCTCGCTCGGTTAAAATACGAGGCTTAGGGAATTATAATATTACTCCCCCCTCCCGAAAAACTACGTCTTCGCAGTTATAGTTATAATAATATCGTCCTTTAAGTCGTTATAGTCGTCGACACCGGCGTTATATACCTCTAGTTACTTAAGTAATATTAATAAAGGACCTTTGGCGTTAAGATACTCTAAGTAAAAACGTTTAACCGTATAAGGTACTGTCATAACGTTAGAGCACGGGTACCACTCTAAGTCCTTATTGGCACTTAGCTATTTAATACGGTATAAGAGTTTATTCCGTATTACCTTTAAGCTTAATATAACCTCAATTTCCTATTCGTCTTAATCTAGCAAAAGCTAAATTAGCGCCGGCGTTTATCTTACTTATTTTAATAAGGGATTATTAACGTACTTCCGTAGCGAATAGGCATAAAATATAAGGTATATAATTTAATCTATCGGTAATTTTATTTTCTAACTCTTTCCTTCTTTTAAGAGTACTTTAATTAGGCTATATTATTTATCGGAGAGTTTTTTTAAAAGACGGTCGATATTCTAGTTCCGAGTGTCGACTAATATTAAGTCACTAACGTCTTAATCGACAGCGCGCCGATTATAATTAGTTAGACGTTTTATTTTCTTTTATTAAGCCTTTAACGACGATTATATAACCTTTATAACCTCCTTTATACGTAAAGCGACTTATAAAGCTTTTTCGCGGTTAAGCTTCTTTATTGCCGTAACCGGTAATTCTAGGTTTATTAAGTCTTAGGAGGTCCTTGGCTTTACGCCGTTAAATAACTAAAAAGGCATAAGGTTGTCAAAAGACTCGTAAGGCAAGGTGAGTTGCGCGATATTTATAATAAGTAAGAAGTTATTTTAATTGTCTTAATAATAATAGTAAAAAAAGCGGAGCTATTACTTAATATATTAGTTTATTATTTTAGTTTAGCCGTCGATATTAGGGTTATATGTCGTCGTAAGCTTAATTTTAATGCCGAGTATACGGCAATACTTCTTTTAAAAGAAGGAGACGAATTAAGGACTTCGGTCTAAGACGATAAACTCTAGTATACCGAAATGACGAGTTTAATAGACGAGGAAGAAAGTAGTTATTCCTTTAGCTATAATTATATCGTAATAAAGTATTAAGACTGGTTTCTTAGACAGGCGGTTTACGATAATTATAATAAAGTTAAAACCGTTCTTATTTAGTAGCAATTTCGTAAAATCTATCGTAAAGTATTAATATAGCCGAGCAGAAATAAGTAAAAAGTATAGAAAACTAGGTGTTTTATCTCTTTTAGCCTTTTATTTAAAGTAGCTATAATTCGCTATATAATAGCTTACGTTAATAAAAAGGCTATTTTAATAATATTTTCGGCCTAATATAACCTTTATTTTTCCGATTCCGGCATAAGCGATTAAGGGTTGCGAGTATATATAACGTAATAATAATATATAAAGCTCCGGCGGTTCTACAAGCACTTCCAGACGGCTTTAAAAAAGAAGCTTATTATTCGATAGCTCGTAATCTAAGTCGTTCTCGCGGGCTCGTTGTCGAAGAGGCTTTAGTAAAAGAGATTCTTTATTAATTATAAGCACTTAATTAATCACGTCGTATTTAGTAATATCATATATAATTATAGAGTTAAAGTCTAACTCTTCCGCGGCAAATACTTCCGGGTCGATTAGCACGTGATTTTAATTTAAAGCTTACTCTACCTCCTAGTCTACCTCCTGGTTTACCTCCTAGTCTACCTCTACGGGAGCTAAAAAGGCAATTAAAGTAGCGGCCGTACGACTACTCCGTATACACCGTCTTAGGATTTCTAATTAAGCGCTTTACGCTATTATCGAATGAAAAGTGATTTCGTAAAAGAGAGGTATATTTAAATACTTTAATTAAGCGGCCTTAGCTAAAGGACGTTTTTTTCTTAAAAGTATTTTATTTATTAATTTAATTACTTGTTTAAGAAACCCTGCTTAATATATTTCTCGATTAGGTAATTACGACGACTTAAAGGAGTCGACGGCTGCTAGCTGGAAGTCAGCGGTAATTAAAAGGTCGATCTTATTATCCGTAATAAATTACTAACTACGAATAGCTCGCTTACGAGCCTTTATTACCGTAAGGTCTTGATCTCTTCGGGAGAGAGTATTAGTAAAAGTATTTATAATCTCGGTATAATATATAATCGTAAAATAAAATTCCGCGAAGAACTCGGCTTAACGTACTTATTTAATTATAAGGTCCTTAATAGTTATAAAATACTTTAAAGCTCGGTGATTTATATATACGTAAACGTTTTTTTAAGTACTTAATAATTTTAAGCGGTATTACTTAAACGACCGAAAGATTATTAATATCTCTTTATTATAAATCGAGTAATTGAGCTCGAGATCCGCTATAGTCTTAAAAAAATAACTTATAAGGTAAAAAATGCTATCCTCTTAGAATTAAAATAATACGCTAGCAACGATTCTATTAAAAGAGTCGGTCTCTAGCCGCGTCTACTTTACTGGGTCGTAATAATAAAAGACCGGTATAAATTAAAGGGCTTCTTAAAGAGTTTCTTACGCGTTTTTATAAGTATTATCGAAGTTAAAGGGCACGTCTTTCCCGGTAAGCATTATAAGGAGTCGAGCGATATAATTATAATCCTTAATAAACCGACGGTAAAAGTTATAAAAACTAAAGTAGCTTTATACGCTATATACGTTACTAGCGTATTTCTAGTCTTTAATTACGCTAACCTTTTCTAGGTTTACTTTTATGTTATCGACGCCGATAATAAAACCTAAGAACTTCGTCTTTTATACGCTAAACTCGGACTTCTTAATATCGACTTAAAGTCCGTACGCTTATAATATTATTATTACTTTTTTAATATAAATCTCGTGCTCTTCGGGAGTCGACGAGTATATAAGAATATCGTTCATATAAGCCGCGCAAAAGTCGTTTAAATATTCTATTAAAATATCGTTAATAAAACACTAAAAAGTCGCCGAGCCATTCGTAAGGCTAAAGAAAAAGACTTTATATTTATACGTATTATATTAAATACAAAAAGTCGTATAATCTTCGCTTTCGGGGGACATATAAATATAATAAAAGGCTTATTAAATATTAAACTTTATAAAGACTTTTATTTTATAAATACGAGCTATTATCTTATTAATTAAAGGAATTAAGTACGGATCCTTCTTCGATAAGGCATTTAGCTTCCGGTAGTCGATATAAAGCCGGAGACTGCCGTCGGCCTTTTTAGCGAAAAGAATAAGAGCCGCATATAATGCGCTAAAGGGTTTAATAAAACCTTTATATAAGTTATTAATAATATACCGCTTAGTCTTCGATAATTATTCTTTAATTATACGCTAGAAAGGTTTAAAGAATAAGTCGTTTTCTTTAATAAACTTAATCTAGTAGTTTACGCTTTGGCGGTGCACGGGTAACTCGTCGAAGGCTCGCTAGGAAAAAAGTGGAGCATATTCTTAATATTTTACCGAGAGCTTTTTACTTATTAACTCGTCGTCTTATACGTATTTAATTTCTAAGACTTCTTCTAGGGTTAAGTCTTCATTTATTAATATAAGCTCGATACTTAATTAGTTTAAGGCTTTTCGTCGGCGACGAGTTAACTCTTAGTCGATTTCATATACCGATATTATAAAGGTTTCTACCTTATTTTTCTTAACTTTCTTAAGTTAAAAGTACGTCGTAAATATTATTACTGCTAATATTAGGAAGATCTCCGTAATAAGCGCTATAAGCTAGTAATTCGCTAAGGAGGCTTTATAAGCCTTTTTGTCTTTAAGTAATAATCCCGGATCACAGGATATTAAAGGGTTTAATTAATCTTTTATAATACGTAAGCGCTCCTTAACTTCTTTAGCAAAGCTTAAAAGTCGAGTCAGCGAGACGCTGGCTGTAAGTCGTATAAAGACCTTAGACTTAAAGGAATTGTCGAGTGCCGTAATCCTAGCTTGCCTCCGGCGATAATTATTTAAGTTTAAGAGAGCGTCCCTTCGTTCCGCATCGAGTTAATAAGACTTAATAATTAGCTTATCGAAATAATTAATATTAACGAAGACTCGCTGGTCGAAGTACGGCTATACGGGCATATTTAACGGCTATTCTAACCGATTGCGGTTCTTTATATATAATTACTTTAGGTTATAATACTTAAAGAACTTCCGGCTAATTAAAACGTCGGTATTTCTTAAGTCAATTATTAAGAAAAAGAAGTTAATTCGCCGGTAATCGATAATTAAAATAAGTAAAATAGCTGTATTAATTGACTTACCTTTTTTATTATTATAATTAATTAAAATAATTAATTAAAAGAGTATTATAAAAGAAATATTAAATTACTTAACGAGTCGGTATGCGAGGGAAGTCTTAATTACACCGAAAATATTTGCTCCGCTATTAATATACGTAAGTATTTTAATAAAAAGTCTATTCCTTTTTAATTTAATATTAATTAAGAATTATCGTCCTTTAATAAGAGCACAAAAATTAAATACTAAGTCCTTTTATAAATTATAACTTACGCCGAAATATAAGTCTTTACTACGGCTTAGGAATTTTTTAAAAGTTCGTCGCTCTTTAATTCTTTATTTACGACTAACTCGGAAATTAATTTATTAAGAGCTTAGTCTCTTTGGCGCTTAAGGCAGTCGCTAGCTTAATAATTAGTTTTATTATAATAAAGGCAAATATTAAAGGAAACGTCTTTAAGAGTAAGGAGCGGTATAAGAGACTTAAGGCGACAAAAGAACGGCGCCGGGGATGGCGAGCGCGGGCGAACTTCTGGCGATAATTTATAAGTTAGTATTAAAAGTTTTTATATTATTGTAGCCGGCGTAAGAGAGGTTATATATTAGCTTTTCTTTTTAAAAATACCGCGTGCGTTATAATTATTAAAAATAACGTTAGCTTAAGCCTTACGAGTCGTTATAAACTCTTTTAATATAATATTACGGGATTCTTAATCTATAATAATTAGGAATTCGTTAAAAGCCGTATAATTTCTGTTTATCTTATACTTTTTTATATAAATTATACGCTTAAAAGCCGGAGAGACCTTTTTATATACGTTTTTAAACTAGCGAGATCGAGTAATCTTATTAATAATAATATAAGAAGTGAATTTAATTTAGAAGTCGTTATAAGTTATATTACTTATTAATAATTAATTATATATTCTCTTAATAACTTAAACTCGATTATAATTAAAGAATCGCTAGTTTAAGGCCGTTAAAACATCGGCGGTAGTCTCGAAAGTACCGGTAAATTCGGGATTTATATATTAAAAGATAATAATCTTTGCTTCGCTAGTAGTACATTAGAAGTAAGCCTTGACTTATGATATTTTATTCTTAAAGTTACTTAAGTAATAGTCGGTGGTCGGCTAAAAGTCCGCCGTAAAAGCACGTACCGATTAATCGCTTTAAGGGGAAGGAGTGCGAGTCTTTTAGCGGGGGTTATTAAAAGTATATTAGTCGAGGGCCTACTTAATAGCGGCAATAATAATAAAATTAACGGAGATCTCGATTAGTTAATTTACTTTTACTTATTAAGCGAGGGTAAGGCCTTTTATAATAGCGGTAAGCTTTAACAAGGCGTCGAAGTAATTTTAAGGTTTGTCCTCCGAGTCAGAATTAAATTCTTTAAAGTTATTAAGTTCTTTTATAAGAATTTCGACCGAAGGGATAAGAGTATCGGTAAAGCTTAGCCGTAAGAAGGCGCTTCTTTTTCTAAAGCTTTACTAATAAAGGGGAGAAGTTAGAAGAGGTAGTAATATAAAATAAAAAGGTATTTGAAGTTATTAATCGATTTATTAATTAAATATAAGTCGAAGTCGAAGTTCGAAGTCGAATAGCGCGCGTTAAGTTACATAAGATAAGTTAACGGCAGAGAGTTTTCTAGCTTTTTGTAAAGCAATTTATTATTAATAAAGAGGTATTTATTTATTAAATAAGCTAAAGTATTAAGATTTGTCGTTAACTTACTTTAAGAGTAAGGAAACGTAACGCGTAAGACTTAATAAAATATAACGCTTTATAATAAAAAAGTTCTTAGTCTTTTCTTATATTACGGCTAGCTAAAAGTTAATATAATATAAAAAATAACTTTATATTTAAATTTAAAGTTACGCTTAAAATTAAAAAGAAAAGATAAAAAGAAAAAGAAAAGCTCTTTATAAAAGAGAGCTTTAATATAAATACACAAAAGGTCCCCTAGCCTTTCCCGATTAGGCCTAGCGCCATAGTTGCCATGCCAAGGCAATATTACGAGCGATGCCGAGCTCGCTCGGTTAGAATACGAGGCTCAGGGAATCGTAACACTTATTGTTTTTATAATAAATAAAGCGCTTTCGTTTATAAAATAACTTAACGCGATTAATTATAAAAGTACTATAAAGAAATGCACCGTTGTCTTTTAATTCTTTTAGCTTATAATAATTCTTTTTAAGGAAGGCCTTATAAATTTCGTAAGATTTTAATTATTAAAAGTCAAGCTTTTTACTCCTTAATATATTAATTTTTTAAATAAAATCGTGCTTAAGAATTAAGTCTTTAACTTATAATAGCCTATTTTAAATGTCTTTTTTTATATTAAAAGCTCCTTTTCCTTCTTATTTACGGCGTGTCTTTTAAAGCCTAGCTTCTTTTATATTATTATTTTATATTTAATATTAAAGAGTTTATGTTAGATTTCACTTCGGTAACTCATGCCGATTCTACCCTAGAATAGCCGAAGGAATTTCCACTGCTTACGCGGCCTGGAAATTACCTTCGTATTCCGGGAAATTACGCTCGTATTCAATTACGTAGCTCGTATAAGCTACGTAACTAATTACGTAGTCGTAGAAGCTTCTAGAGAAGCTATTATTTTGTATATAACTACCGAAGAGCTCTTCTAGCTCTTTAAGCAAGCAAAGCAATTCTCTCTCTTTGATCACGTGTCCTCACTTACTGCGCTTCCTCATTCCTGATTGGCTCGCCTAATCTCATATGGTAGCAATTCGGCAATTCGCTAAGGCAGCTAATAATATCAGTTACCGACACACACCTTCCCGATCGAGACGACTAAGCTGAGCTTTCTCGGCTAATACCGCTTCGGCTGCTTCCGTTCAAACGCTTGTCGATAAAGCCATATTAGCTTCTCTTAACTGAAGTAAGCTAGACCCCTTTGAGCCCTTACTAACCCGATTAGGACGAATTACGGACCCGAGGCCTTTGACCCTGAGACTAAACTCTAGGGAAATTATAACCTAGCGGTCCTTAGACGTTATAAGCGCGCGTAGCCACCTAGATTGCGGTTTTAGGTCTTATAATAAATTTCTCATTCCTAGGTGCCTATACTTTTTACGGCGCTAGCAGTGGCTATAAGTAGCGTGCTAGCGTGGCTTGTATTAAGGAGTGGCTGTCCGAATCGTCATTAGTCTAGTATAAATTATAGTAGGTTTTTAGGCTTTTCTAGCTGTATAAGAAGCCATCCTCGGAGAGGGTTACAGCTAGTTAAGCTTATTAATTCCTATGAGAAAAACCAAGCTAGTAGTGGCGCTAGCGTTGTAATAAGAGCCTAAGCAGACCCGCTGGGAACCCTGTTATAATAATAGCTAAGCGAAACCCTCGGTAAGGTAATATATAAGTCCTTAGCAAGACTTTTTACTTTAAATATCGATTTTATATCGATTCAGGGCATACTAAATCAAGGAGGGTAGCCTTATTATGAGGTTATAAAGACTTAAATAAAGTCTAAAGACTAGAATAGTCTAATAAATCACTATAAGTGATAATCGCCTAAAGGAATTAAAGCTAAACTCAATCGAGACAAGCTTAAAATGGCTGCTACTGCCTTTAAGGGAGAGAAGCTAGTAGGGAAGTCTAACTATATTAAGTGGATAAATCCCGCTAGTCTATTCCTAGAAATTAACGGCTATATGCCTTATATTTCCGGCAAAGCTTTACCTCCGGATCAATCCTTGTATTACGCTAGGGGTACCGAAGGAGGTAGAACCGTATTAGCCCCTTATTCTCATGAGTTAGCCGTAAAATATCACGAGAAGCTAGATTACTTTGAAACGCAAAGCCAAAAAGCGCTAGGGGCGCTAAAGTCGATTATATCGCTAGAGAATCAAGAGCGATTTAAAGATAAAGATACGGCTAAAAAGCTATAGAACGCTATTTAATTTACTTTCGGCCAATTAACGCTTGAGTTAGTCGGCCGCTATATAAATCAAATCGTCGATTCTAATTACAGCTCTTATAAGAGCATAGACGAATATACTAGCGTAATCCAATCAAGCGCCATATACCTAAAGCAGCTAGACTGCGAGATTCCTAAGCCCATAATTGCTAGCCTAATACTTAAAGGCTTACCGAGCTCTTTTGACGCCTTTTCGTCTCGTAAATACGAGAAAATGTCAGGTGATCTTAAGAATATCGATATTAACGGTCTAATTAACGACCTAATTTCGGAAGAAGCTCGTATGGGCGCTAACGCCGACCTTAACGCTAATAAAGCGTTTAAAGGCGGTAAAGGCGGTAAAAAGCATTGTAATAAGTGCAAAGTCACGGGATATATAACGTCTACGTGCTGGGTCTTATATTCTGAGCTAAAGCTTAATAATTCGGAAAATCCAAATAAAAAGCTTAATAAGGCTAAAAAGGCTAAGGAGTCAAAAGGCGAATTAAAAATAGAGTCTACGAAGGCTATTATGGCCGTATCTAAGACTTATACGCCGCCTAATAAGCACGTGAGGGCTAGAAAGCCTATAAAGGCACATATAAACGACTTACCCTTACCGAAGGGTAAGTCAAATGTGAAGCCTAAAGTGCAGCTTGAACCTCTTTTACTTATGAGTACTTTTGTAAATACTATAGAGGAATTAAGCGAGTCCGATTCTGACTAATCAGAGGGAGATATTGCAAATTAAGCTTTTAGAACCGTTTATAATTATAGATTAGTTCTAGACTCCGGTGCTAGCGAGCATTATACGCTTAATAAAGGATGGTTATTTAACTATCAACTTACCCTTCGCAAATCGGTCATAATCGCTAATAGCGACGTATTACCGATATTAGGCACGGGAGATATTCCTATTAAGGGTAATAACGGCATGGAAGTAGTTATCCAACGGGTAAATTATATTCCGGGGCTAAAAACGACCCTTTTAAGCTCAAGGGAAATGATTAAGAAAGGCTGGTCAATCAACTTTACCGAGAACGGTGCTTTATTAAAGTATAAAAAAGGCCAATTACAAGCTAAATAGGACTATAACGCTTATTACGTTCAAGCGGAAGTCGATATTAACGCTCTCGAACCTGTAATATATCAGGTAGACTCAAATTCGCCGCTAGACCTTTATTATAAGAGGCTAGTGTATATAAATAAAGAGTCGATTCTTAAAACGATCGAGAAAAGCCATAGATTAAAGAAAATCCAACAAAAAGACGTAGAGCTAGCCGATTGTAACGCTTATAATAGCGGCAAAATGCACGTGATCGGCAGTAAAAAGCCTATGTCAGACGCGCTACCTTTAACTATATTCGATATCGATATCGCGGGGCTTTTTAAAGTTAAAGGACTTAAAGGAGAGCGCTATTTCCTTACTATTACATGTAGAGGATTAAGAGTTATTTGGCTATACGCCTTAAAACTCAAAGCCGACGCTTATGACGTACTTATTGACTTCTGTAATATGATAAATACGCAGTTTAGTCAGAAGGAAATCAAATTTATAGCGAATATTAAAGCTTTTAAGCTTAATAACGCCGGGGAATTCAAATCTAATAAATGGACGTATTATTGCAAGTAATAGGGGTATATATGTGAATACACTAGCCCTTATTCCCTTTCCCAAAACGGAATAGCCGAAAGGTTAAATAAATACCTTATTAAGCGGCTAATTAGCGTTTGTAAGGCTAAGAGAATACCCTTGTTTTTATGACCTTATTTATTATAAGGAATAGCTCATATTAAGAATCGGTCATATAATTCCGTTATAAAGAAGACGCCTTTTGAAGCTTTATACGGTAAATTACCGATAATCGACTATATTCGTATACTAGGCTCTTTAACTTACGTACTTGAGAATAAAAGAGCTTATAAGCTAGCCGATAAATCCGACAGGGGTATTCTTGTCGGTTTTGAGTCTTCTAATAATTACTTGGTTTATTTACCGAGTAAAAGAGCCGTTATAAGCTCTAAAAACGTCTTAATTAAAGAGGATTTAATCCTTAAGGACGATATGACGGAAGAAACCGAATTCGACTATATAATCGAAACACTTAAAGAGTTTGAAAGCACTAGCGACGATATTACTAAGCCAATAAGTGGTATCAACGACAATATGCCTAATAAAGGCAATATAAGCGAAAAGTCGCCTATCGACTAATCAGAGGGCGAGAAAACGGATTTTGAAGACGAATCCGACTTATTCGCACTAGAGCTCCCTCAAACGCCAAAAGCTAATAAGAGGCCTAATACGGCTAGCCCGGAAATGCCTAAAGCGCTTATTAAGAGGCCTAGAAAGGATTATTCGAGCTGGGAGCCTAACGTCGTAACTAGAAACGCTAGTACTAGCGCCAAAGACTCTAATAACTCTTCGGAAAATCAGCCGGTAATACACTTAAGCTCTAAGACGGCTATTCGCCAGCTAAATAACCGGTTAATCGAAGAGGAAAAAGAAGCTTTTTCTGTCTATAAAGACGCTAAGAGACTAGCTTCTATGGCTTTAATAAGCTCTAAAATAGACGAAGATCTAGAAAAAGAGCTAATAAAGCTACCCGAAGAGCTAGAGGCTAATAAAGTCGTTATTAAACGGATTAAAGGCCTTTAAATTTACGAGCCTAAGAGCCTTAAAGAGGCTATGGCCTTTCCGTACAAGGACTATTGGCTAAAAGCTATAGAAAAAGAAGCCAATTCCCTAGAAAGTCACGAGACCTGGGAAATAGTGCCAAAAGACGTTAGCAAGGCTTATAAGCCTTTAAAAACGAGGTGGGTGTATAAAATCAAAGAATCACTTAATTACTTCGAATTTAAAGCTAGATTCGTCGCTAAAGGGTTTGAGCAACTTTATAGCCTTAACTACGTAGACACGTTTACTAGCGTAGTAAAACAAATGGCTTAGCGACTTATATTCGCCTTAGCGGTCCTTTACGGTTGGCTTATATAGAAAGTCGATATAATATCGGCTTTTACGCAAAGTAATATTGACGTAAATACTTTGTATATAGTGCCTCCCGAAGGCATAAATGCCCAAAAATACGCTAGTAAACTACTCTTACTTAATAAAGCCTTATACGGGCTAAAACAGTCAGTTAAGCTCTGGTTTATTACGCTAAAGGAAGTCCTAGTCCAAAAACTCGGTTTTCAAGCCTTAATTACCGAGAATTGCATCCTAATTAATAAGAAGCAACAGCTTATAGTCTTTATTTACGTAGACGACTTAGCGATAATTGGCCTAAGCGTTAATAATATCAAATCCTTCATTAAAGAGCTTAAAAAGCTCTTTAAATTAAAGGATTTAGGGCTAATAAAGGACTACTTAGGTATAAATATCGACTATAACTTAAATAAAGGTTATATGAAGCTAAGCCAAGAGAGTTATATTGAGAAAGTGCTAGCGCGGTTTAATATGACCGACTGTAAGCCTAAAGATATACTAATGGATTCGAAGGCTAAACTAGAGCTTAATCTTAATCAGGCTAATAAAGAGGAAATAAATTAATATCAGCAAATTATAAGCTGCCTCTTGTTTCTTACGCTAGCAACTAGACCTGATATTTGCTACTCGGTTATAAAGCTCGCTCGATTCGCTAGTAACCCTAGCACCGATCACATGATTGCCCTTAAAAACGTGCTTAGATACCTAAAAGGATTAAAAAAGCTAGGGCTAATTTACGAAAAAAGCTCTAGTCGATATATAAGCGGCTATTGCGACGCCGATTACGCCGGAGATATTGGTACGGCTAAATTGACTAGCGGCTTAAGCTTTTACTTAGCGAGTTGCTTATTCAGCTGGAAAAGCAAGCTCTAAAGTATTATAGCTTAAAGTACGACTGAGGCCGAATATATAGCTATTAATTCGGCTTTTAAAGAGGCTATTTATATAAAGCAGCTTCTAACCGAATTAGGCTATTACATATAGGAACGATTCCTTGTTTATACGGATAATAACGGCGCTCTCTTATTAGCTAATAATTCTCAATTTCACGAGAGGACTAAGCATATTGCCGTCAAATACTATTACGTCCGCGACCTTATAAATTAAGGCGAAATAGACTTAATTTATATAAGAGGGTCTAAATAAAAAGCCGACGGCTTTACGAAGCCGCTAGATAAGCCTAAATTCATTGAATTCATAAGGCTTTTAAGACTAGCCGAATAGGGCTAAAGCGGAGGAAATAAGATTGTAATTTGTATTTCTCTTTTCACAACTGGCTTACCCTCCGTAAAGGGTTATTTTATGTATTTAATCTATTCTTGTAAATATAAGCTCTGCTTTAAAGCTAGCTTATATATAAGCTTATAAAGCTATTACGTCACTCATTAAGAGGGCGTGTTAAATTTCACTTCGGTAACTCATGCCGATTCTACCCTAGAATAGCCGAAGGAATTTCTACTGCTTACGCGGCCTAGAAATTACCTTCGTATTCCGGGAAATTACGCTCGTATTTAATTACGTAGCTCGTATAAGCTACGTAACTAATTACGTAGTCGTAGAAGCTTCTAGAGAAGCTATTATTTTGTATATAACTACCGAAGAGCTCTTCTAGCTCTTTAAGCAAGCAAAGCAATTCTCTCTCTTTGATCACGTGTCCTCACCTACTGCGCTTCCTCATTCCTGATTGGCTCGCCTAATCTCACAGTTTAAATATAAATTAAATCGTTAATACTCTTAATATCTTTTAAGAAAAGGCTTCTTTAAATAAAGTAACGTGTTTTAATAAGAAAAACTAGTTCTTTACCGTAAATTATATAAAAGGGGGTATAATTTATAAATTTATAAATTATAATGTAGTCAGTAAATAAAACTATTAATAAATTACTTATTTAGTCTTCTTTTATTTTAAAAAGAGCATTTTTAATAAGGCTATGTCTTCGCTCGATTATACTATTAGCTTTCGCGTTATAAGTCAATATTTAAATTTATTAAATTCTTACTTTATTTAATAATTTAACGACTTCGCTTATATTCTCTATGCTTTTATTAATTATTAGCTTTTAAAACAGCTTATGTCGGTAAATAATATCTTATTAAATAAAATTAGTAATACTTTTAACCTCTTTTAAAATAAGCGCCCTGGCTTCGACTTAACCGCTTATATTATTTTAAGTAATAACAAAATACTTTTTCCTGTTTTATATTAATATATAAGTAATATTTAACGCTTATTTTTTTATAAGTCCGTTTAAAGTAATTAAAACTATAAGTTCTTTTTGTCGCTTAATATTACGTAATATATATTTATTATATGTTTTAACGAATTCCACGGAGTCCTTAAAATAACCCTTTTAAAAATAACGTTAGAAAATGCAATAATATATACTTTTCCTTTTTTTATAACTAGAGTTATTATAGTAGCTTCATAAGATATATACTTTATTTTTATTAATATTATTGACGAGTTTAATAAGTGCGCCTTTTAATAAAAGTCTTTAAATACGTTAATTATAAACTTTATATAATAATACTTCTTTTTTAAATATATAAAAAGCTTTTAAGTTTATACTTTTCGGAGTCTTAAGTATAATTAAATAAATAGTTATTTTTTAATAATACTCTTTATAATATTTTAAAAATATTAATAAGTTTACTTCGCTCTTTTAGTTTATATTCGAGTTATTATTAAATATTACTTAATCGTTCGACTTATCTTATAATTCTTAAACTTTTCGCTTTATATTAATAAAAATATCGCGTCTTCGGGTTAGCTTAAGGTTATCGAAGGTCTTTGGCTCTTTTATTAAGTCTTCTATATTCTCCGCTTTTACCGAGTAAATTTTAATTATATTAAGCTTAATTAAAATTTAATCCTTATTATTATTATTTTTAATATCTTTCTTAATATTCTTAAGGTATTTAAGTTTTCTTAAGAGAGTATTTATTATTATATACGTAGCACTTTTAATATAGCGCACTTTAAAGTCGAAAAGCCTAATCTAGGCGAGCTAGTGAGTGAGTATTATATTAAAATAATCGTAAATAACTCCTTTAAGTTAAGTAATAAGAGTGTTTGCGTTAATTTTTATAATAAAATAGACTTTTATAAGCCAGATTTTAAGCTTTTTAAGAATTAAGAACATGCTTTTATATTTTCTTTTTATAATATTATAATCTTATTTTGCTTTCGTTTAAAAGTCGCTCTTATACTTCGCCGATTTAAACTTATTATTTTTCAAGTTATATTAACTAAAAAAACCATTCCATTTAACTTCGTTAAAGTATATAAAAACGACGATTTCGCTAACGCCTTTAAAGTAGTCGATTTTATAAAGTATTAAAAAGGAATATAAGATATTTTAAAGGGTTTTTATTATTTAGTCATAAGTTATAGGGTTTTATATAAATTTAATTTCTTTTTTAATAAAGTCGTATAACGACTCGACTAATAAACGAAAGTCTTTAATTTAAATGTAAAAGTAAATAACTAGATTTGAAAATCCTTTAATTTCTATAACGTTTTTAAATTTTTTTTACTTTTATATTTTAATTAAATATATAATTAAAAGTTCTTTTTTTTATAAGTTATATATATAGCCGACGACGTTTATATTATTGCGACAGAATTGCGATTTAAGGCCTATAATAGCTCTAGCGCGCTTAAAGCGTTTTAGCGTCTTATTAAGATTAAGAAAGTGTTTAAGAACGAACTGGCGAATTCTAGGCCGTGCTTCTTTTTAATTATAGTTTATATATAATCTTTTTACGCTAACGTCGTCTAAAAACGGCATTATAATAAAAAGTATAATATTTTTTAATATTTTATTAATTATTTTTACGAATTAAGTAATAAAGTTTATAATTCTTTAAAATAACGTCGTGTTTCGGATTAATTTAATATTAAATATAAAGAAGGCCGTTATATTTTAGCTACTTTAATGTAATACTTATTAATTATAACTTAAGTATAAGTTTATTAAGCTTATAATATAATACTTTATAAATTCCTTTAAAAATTCGTTAATAAAAAAAATAAGTTAACGTCTTTTAAAATAATTACGTTAAATATAATTACCGAGTTAATTAAGCAGTACTTTTTTTTAATTTCTTCTTTTTAATTAAGAATTAAGCGTTATAATATAGCTCTTTAAAGAATTCGAGAACTTTACGGTTAAATCTGTCTTTTATTATTTTTTTAACTTCGGGAGCTAATACTTTAAAAAGTGAAAAGTATAATACTTATTAAGCTTTATAATTTATTATTTTAATAATTATAAATAACGAAATATTTTTATAGAATTTCTTATATTTTATTTAATTAAATATAATAACACTTTCTCGATTTAATATAATTTCGTTAAAGAAGGCTTTCTCTTTTAATTATAATATATTTTTAATATTTAAAATAATAAGTCGCTTTTTCATAATCTTAAATTCGTAAAAAAAGCCGGTAAAATAAAAAAGTAAAATATTTTAATATTTTTTAATTTACTTTTAATAAAAGTCCTTTTCTTTAAAGGCTTTATATTAATTTTTACGGCTTTTAAGCGTATCTTTTATTTTATTTATTTAATTTATAAGCTTAATCTTTTTATCTTTCGTTTTATATATAATATAAACTCGCGAAACTTATTTACGTTTTTTAAATAAAGATATTATTAATAAAGTATTATAATCCGTAATAAATTAAAAGATAAGCTCGATTTTCTTAATTAATACGGTATTAAATATACGTTCTTTATTAAAAGAAGCTTTAATAAAGTTTTTATAAAAGAAGTAATTATAAAAATTTGTCTTTAAAATTATAAATTCTCGCTTTATATATTCGATAAAAATATATAAGACGTTTTCGAAAGAGGAATTGCTTTTATTATTAAAGATTTCTTTATTTCTTTTATAAAAAAGCTCGTCCTCGAGCTTAAAAGAAATGTCCTTTAAAGAGCATTCGACGGTATTAATTATAAAGCTTTAATTATAATTAATTATTCGTTTTTTAAGTTAGTTTCGGACTTTAAGTAATTTAATTCTGGATTTAATAATATTTTATTAACTCGGCTTTCAGACTTTATAACTTTAATACTTTTGGCGTATTTTATAAGTTTAACTGCTTTAATAATAATAATTAGTTGCGTAGTTTTATTTTATAAATTAACGTAAACTAAACCGCCTTTTATATTAAATAAATATTTAAATAAAGCGCGTGTAATTTAAAAGAATAAAAATTTAAAAATAATTTTAATACCTAGGATATTTATAATATAAAACTTAATAAAAATAATACAATTTCTTATTATAATCGAGACGTTATCTATATATCCTAGAAATCGTAATTTTGCGCTTATAATACTCTTTAAAGTTATAAAGTCGCTTTTTATAATAAAGACTTTTAATTAAACGATAATATTATAAGATATATAACTGACTTTTACGCCGAAATCAAAAGTAATTTAAATATTACTAAGTCTCGTCCTCTTAAGCATAATAATCACATACTTCGGCGTTAAAGAATATTACTTATAACTCAGTCCTTAAAGTATGTCGACTAAATAAACTTTAACAATTAAAAGTAAGTCGAATTCCCTTTTTAAAACTATTACTTTTTAAAGCGTTATTAAAACAGCGGTTAAGATTATAAGCATTAAGTTAAAAAAAGGAATTAAACTTAATAATAATTAAAATAATAATTATTAAATTAATATTTTTTATATTAAGAAAACTTAATACTTTTATTTCTTTTATTAAACTTAAAGCTTATATATAAGTCTAGCTCAAAATATAATAAAATAAGTAATAATTCGTTATTCTTATTTAAGGAAAATACGTTTAAGCTATTATAAAGCTTATAGCTCTTTTATTATAAAATCCGAAAATAATAAAAGGCGTTAAAATATAATATTATTCCTTTTTTAATCGTAGTTTTAAAGAGCTTTTATATACTTTATAATCTTAATATTAATAGTAGCGATTTAATCCTAAATTTCTTAATTAATAATCTTCAGTCAACTCGTCTTTAATAAGTCGATTAAAACAAGGATTTCCTTTAAAATTAAGTTTTTAAAGAGCTCTCTTTAAGTAAAAAGCTTGTCGAGTATATTATTTAATATGTAATTATTCCGCGATAGCGCTTAATATACGCGAGGTCGGCCTAAAGTCGCTTTAATAACAATAAATAAGTTACTTTTAACGCGTTTCTAAATAGTTCTTATAAAAGATAATTTAATAATAATCGGTTCTTTTCGACTTACAGCTAAAATAGCTTTTTTTAATTTCTTAAAAATAATATTATTATTATTATTTCTTACGATAATCCGAATGGGTTTTACTTTAAGTGCTTTAATTAAAAGGTCTACGTTTATAAGCTTTTAAAATCTAATAATATTCTTAATTTCTTCGCGAACTTTTAATTTTTTATAATTAACTTAAGTTTTAAAGTATTCTTAAAATAAGGTTCCGGTTATATATAATTTAATTCTTATTATTACTTTAAAAGTAGCGGCATTTTATTATCTTATTTCCGTAAGTATTATTTCGAAGCTATTATTTATTCCTTTTAAATTAAAAATAATAAATACGTTTTAAACGTTAATTAATTTTATTATATTAAAGAGTCGAATAATAAGGATATTTAAATAATCTTAAAGCTTTTAATTTACTTTTAATATTAATCTTTTTAAAATTAATTTCGGTATAATATTTTATTAAGTTAAAAAAGCTTCTTAAGCGTCTTAAAGCTTCTTTTAAATTACTTTTTCTTTTCGCCTTAAGTTTAAATCTTTTTTTATATTAATTATTTATAAAATAAGGACTTCTTTTTTTAATTTATTCTAAGGAAATTAAATTACTTAAGCTTTTATTCCTTCTTTTTAAAAGCTTATATAAATATAATTATCTTTATTTTCATAAATAATTCTTAAATTAAGCTACTTCTTAAACTTATAATATTAATTTTAATACTTATAGAATCCTTAAAATCTAATACCTAAAATCGGCTTATTAAAGTAAAAAAAGTATTCGGTATTTATATTATCTTTTATATTAAAACGTCGATTATATTTAAAACTTACTTTAAAATCTTAATAAAATACTTTAACTTCTTTAAGATATGTGATTAACTTGTAAATAAATAAAGCCTTAATTTCGGTTATTAACTTTAAATTCTTTCTTTTCTTTATAATAATATATAAAATACGTAAGTTATTTAATTCTTCCGTAATCGTATCGATATCCCGTTTTATAACTTAATTAATATTACGAGTCAGTCTCTCGATAATAAGAATAACTTCTTCTTAAATATGCTTTTTTTAATTTAATTTAAAACGAAATACTAAATTCTTTTTAAAAACGTCGTTAATCTCCCGAACTAAAGAATTATCTTTATATTTTATAAGCTTAAGGCGAGCTATAAGGTTAAGCCCCCCGAATTATACCGCTAAAGAAGGAGTTTTATTATTACTTAACCTTAATCGAAGACAGTCGGCTTAAGTAATTCGTATAAATAATACTTCTTTTTTAATTAAAATATCGATTTCTCGCTCGACTTAAAGTAAGCTTTTTATTTTAGTATATATTTTATTAAAAAATTATATATTTTTTATATTAAAGGTATTATTATTTTTTATAAAAATTCCGGCCTTTTGCCTTAAGTACTTAAGTAAAGCTATTAAAAACTTTATAATTATTTATTACTTTATAATAATTTTCTTTTATATATAAGTTTAATTAACTTTTTTAAAAGCTTAAAAAAACTATTAAAATTAAAATTTAAAAGCATTTTTTATAATATATTTAAAATTATTAAATATTTTCTTTAGGTTTTAAAAAGTATAATAATATTATTTAAGGTCAAACGTTTAGTATTTTCTTATAACTTCTTTAATTAACTTTTAATAAGTATTATTAAGGAAGTCGGGGAGCTACTCGATGTTTTAGCCTACTTCGAGAGTATAATAATCTACGACGTATTATTTCTTTTCGGCGTTATCCGTAATACCTCGAGCCGTAAAAAGCTACTTTAGAGTCTTAAAAAACCTAATAGCATCATTCCCGTCAAAGTATAAGCAATTAAAAGTGCTTAAAATTAGCATAGCTTAAGTTATTATAAAATGAAGAAGTCCTTTAATAAAGTCCGTGGCAAGTTATGCGACTTAAGATATAAATTATTAAAACGTTATATTACTAAAAGCAAGTTTATAATAATAACTATTTAAAGCCTCGTTTATACCGTATAATACAGAGGTTTTAATAAGCCTGTATTATCCTAGCGCAAGTTATATTAATTAAAAAGCTTAAGCGGAAGTGATTTAAGCTTAAAGCGGTGCTATATAGCTTATATTAACGGAGTTAGGTCTCCCCTGCTTCGGAGGCGAATATAATATAAATTAAGAATATATAAGCTAAGTAAGTATTATATAAGTCGGTAAAGCTTAAGAGGCGGCCTTAGTTCTTATATTAAAGCTTTTTAAATAATTATTATTTTAATTATAATTAAATATATTTTATTAGAAGTTATTACCGCCGCTTTTATTTCTCTTTTTTTTCTTATTAATAATTAAAATATTATTTACAAGTATTCTCAGTAATTATAATAAAGTAAAGCTAGTAATTCTAGCGATATTAGGCTTTATTAGAGGTTTAGTAAGCACGAAGGTAGAAGAGCTTACAGAGCTTATAGAATTAGTTTCAGTAATAAAGTAGTTTATAATCGGGGTCGTAGAGCTTCCTCGGGTTATAGAAAAGTTATTAATAAGTCGTTTAAGCTCCTTGCTTTTCGGGTTATTATTAAAGGCGTTATTTTTAATATTATTTTCAAATATAATTGATTTTTTTTAATAAAATTAATAATTTATTAAAGAGTAAATACGCTTAATATTATTAGTAAAAGAGTAAAAGATATAATATATTATATTAAAAAAAGAAGAATATATAAGCTCGAGAAAACAAAGGAAATATATAAGTAAAATATTAAATTAAAGAGCTTATAGCTTTAAGCTCTTCCCGAAATAATAAAGACCGAAAAACGCTAAAGTTTAAGCCTTTTATTTTTATAATAAATAAACGTATAAACTTAAGTAAAATAAATAAATCTTATTAAATATAAAAGCTTTATTATTATTAAAGTTAATCTTAATATAAAATAACTTAAGATCGAAACTAATTAAAAAAGTATAAAATAAAACCTCGTTTATTTTTTTATTAAGCTTTATCTCGTTAGCTTAAAGTAAGCTTTTAGCGGAAAAAGAAAAGGAAAAGAGTAATAAATACGCTTATTAAAAGTGCGATTAGCGTTGAAATTTATTAAATTTATTTTAAATAATTTACTTTTTGTTTTTAAAGTATTAAATATATTTTAATATTAATTAAGGCGTTTTTAATAGCGTGATTTAGTTATTTTCGGTCCGACCTTTTTTAATATTAATACTTTACGTATTAAAGCTAATATTTCCAGTAGTTTAATTACTTTTATATTAAAAGTAAATAATTTCTTTTTAGACTTCTTGTGCTTCTCGTTAAGCTATAAGAGACTGTCGAGGTGCCGTATTTAATTTTACTTTAAAAGTTAAGAGATTTTTAAGTAAATAAGTTTATATTAATTCGAGCACTTATTAGTTTCGGTCCTTATAATTAATATAAAAGGCCTTTAAGCTTCTTTACGTATTTTATTTTAGCTTTTTTACTTATTTTTTACGTCGGTTATTAAAATATATAAAGAAGAAAATATTAAGTATATAATAAAAGAATAATAAAGTAAGTACCGGAAAGTAAACGTAAGAAATACTTATTTAATGAATATTAAAGATATTATATATTTAAAGAGTATAATTTATTAAAGGAAGAGAAAGATATAGTTTAAATAAGAAAGAAAAGTTATAATAATAAAAATCGTTATTATTATTAAAGAATATTGCCTTAAAGGCTATCTTAAATGCAGCAAAATGCAGCTCAATCACGTAATAAATAGATCTTTGAGGTCAACCCCACCACAATATTTTCTTTAAACTACTCTTTTATTAAGTAATTCTTAAAATTGCTTTATTATTTTAGTTTTAATAGAAAATCTTAAACTTTAATTTTTAAAAGTAAAATCTTTCCTTTTAATAACTAACGACTTAATTATATTACTATTATAATTACATAATATATAGTCTTTATTAAATCTCGAAGATTATTTTACTTTTTTAATAATATATATTAATTAAGTATAAGCCCTTAAAGTATTTAATTAATTTCGAACCGAAGATTATTATATTAATCGAGGATTTAATTACTCCTAAAATTAAACTTATCCCCGAGCTTAAGGTTGCTTTTATTAAGGCGTATTTATTTAAGAAAAGTTATAAATATTATAAATACTTTATTGCCTTAATTCTTTTATAATCTTCTTCTTTTCCTTTTACTTTTAATTAGCTTTTTTACTTTTGCCGAGCTTTTAATAAATACATTTAATTTTAATTAAGCTTTTTCCGCTATAGTTTAAAAGCGTGTTATTCTTATCTATTTTGCTTTCGTTATTTAAGCACTTTATACTTTAATTTAAAAATATAATATTAAAATTATTATTAAAGACTCCTTTTATAATCGAGGTTTCGACAGTATTTAAATCTTAATACGTAATAATTAAGGCGGATCCCGCGCTTAATCTTATAATACGTTCGAATCTCGATTAGTAAGTTATATACTCTTACGCGAGTCGAATGCCTTTAAGTCTTACTTTATATTTAAAGTAAACTTTTAATTTAATACATTTTCTTTTAACTTTTTACTTTATTTAAGAAGGCTTTTTAAAATAAGAATATATTCCGGAGTTAAAAGTCTATTTATTATACTCGAGCTATTAATATGCTCTTTTACCCTCGAGTTCTGACTTTTAAAGCTTTTAATTAATTTTTGAATTTATTTAATATATAATTAAGGCAAGTCTTTACTTAAGAGATTCATATTATTTTCCTCGACAGTTACATTTTTAATAATATTCTTAATAATTTTAGCCTAATTTATAATAAACTCATTCTCTTTAATAAGATCGTAAATAAACTTAACTTCTTAAATCGTAATCTTTACTTTTTTATTTAAGGTAATATAAAAGCTATTTTCGTTAAAGCGTATATTACGCGTAATAATTATTTTATCGAGACGTGGCACTTAAATTCTATAAATATTAAAAGCGTAAAAACTTATAAGATATTTAATATGCGCATATATAATTATTTTAAACGCTTTCTTATTTTATCTTTTAGCTTTCTTTATTATTAATAAGTACGCTTTATAGTTATATATATAAATCTCATTTTAATTTAATTTAAAATCTACAATAAGTCTTATAATAAGCGCTAAGTTATATTATCGAAAATAATTCTAAAACTACTTATTATTAACTTTAATAAGTAATAGCCAGTCATTTACTCGCCTTAGGCTTCTATTATATAAATAAATCCCTATAAGTACACATTTAATGCTTAAATCTATGGGGAAATTAATTAATAGTTTTATTTTAATGCTTTTATTAATTGCTTTTTAATTAACTCGTTTAGCTCTGCCATTTAACTTATAAGTTACCGTTAATAAAAGCTCGAGGTCAATTCCGAGCTCATTAGCCCATCTTTTATATTTTATAAATCCTCGAATTATAATAATTGCTTTTTCTTAATTATATTTAAATTTATATATTAAAAGTCTAAATTACTTTCGAACCTAAGCTTTAAAGCTCTTAATATATTAAAACACTTTATTATATTCTTTTATTTATAATATATAATTAATAAGTAAGTCACTATATTCGCATTTAAGCACAAAGAGTTAAGAATAATTACTTTAATATTTTAAATAATTAAATAAATTTTAAATAACTTTTTAAAATAATTTAAAGGATTTCCTTTTCGGTAGACGTTTAAAAATTACTTAAGTAATATAAGTTAAAGTATATTACTTACACTTAATTCTCTTTATTACTTTAATAATTTTAACATTTCTCGTTATATTTATTAATTTCTTTAAAGCATTCGGGCTTAAATAGCTTACTTATAAATATTAAACACGCTTTAAGTTTATTTTAAAGTATTTATAATCTTTAAATAGTTTATACGGCTTGTTTACTCTTTTAAAAAGCGTTAGAAATATTATAATTCTTATAGCGCTTAAAAGTATATTATAAGTATTCGAAGAGTAAATTAAACGTAGCTTATATTTAAAGAAAACGAGGTTCTATTTACGCTTTAGCTATTGTATTATATAATATTTATTAATTAATAAGCCTTTTTTGTTCTATCTTAAAGTATAGTTTATATTATAAAATTAAAGACTAGTTTTATAAAGATAAGCTTTAAAAATAATATTAATATAAAAGTTTTTTATAATTATAACATCGTAAAGCGTAAAATCAAATGATTCTCTATTCGGACTCTTAAGTATTTCTTTTATAACTCGAGTTCCGCGCCTAATAATAAGTAATTAAGAGTTTTTATATTTAATTAAATTCTTAAGAGTAGATTTTATAAAAAATCTTTTTAATAATATTAAACAATCGTTAACTAAATTAATTACTTTATAATTGTTTAATAAAGTAAACTTTAATAAAGGATAAAGTAAATTCTAAAGAGAATATATACTTATAATTAAATATTTAATTAAATTAAGTAAGAGCACCGAGTATGCGTAAGTCTCGCTTATTCTTCCTTTATTTAATAAATTTTTAGGAAAAGTAAACTTCCTTTTATTTAATTTCGTTAAGAGATCTTTTATTAATTAAGGGAAAGGCTTGTTCGAGTTTATTTGCCTACGGAGAGCTTTTTACTATAGCGTAGTAAACTACTGCCGAATCTTATTATAATATTAATTATTTATTTTTAAGTTTAAACGAGTTATTTTATTTTAATATTTAATAAATACTTTTTTATAAATTATTATTTAAAAATAAATATAATTTAAAAGAAACCAGTAGTGAGTTTTGTCCTTTAAATATAAATATGCCTTCTTTATAGGTTTTCCTTTTGTTTTAAATCGATTTAATCTTTTGCTATATAAATTAAAAGCTTTTAAGTCGGGTGTTTTATTATTATTAAAGCGTAAATTAAGAGTAAAGAAATGACTATGCCTTGATTTTCTATTAATAAGTTATTAATATTAGCAATTAACTTAATTAGAATAAAACAATTATGCGAGTTATTTTAAGGAGTATTTAAGAGGTATTTTGAGCTCGTCGGCTTTCTTAGTCTTAAGAAAGTACTTTTGAGCTCATGAATTATTAAAATTATTAACTACGATTAAGCAAAGGTTAATACTAAGGGTATTAAGCACTTTTAATATATAATATAAGTTCCCTTTATAGATTAGCTCTTAATGTTATATAATTTAAACCTTTGGGTTTTAAACGTTTTTTATATTTAGAGATTATAGGTAATCTTAATGAGTTATTGTTTAAATCGTTATATTTATTTAATATAAAATTATCTCAAGTATGCGAACTAATACTTAAATGTTAGCTCTTTTCTTAACGATAAGTTATATAGTCGTTATATTAAAGAATTAGCGGCTTATAATTTTCTTAATTTATTTATAAAGCTTAAAGTATACTATAGTTTGTGATTATTATATTATATATTTTATAATATACGCTTTAGCTTTAATCTCGGCTTCCTTTTGACAAGATTTTACGGTTATCTTAATAAGCTCGTGCGGTCGAGTGGGAAGAGGGGTAATAAAAGCGTTAAAGCTTATAATTATTTAGTTTAAGAAAGACGTAATTATTACGTAATAATTAAGCGCCTATTTCTAAAGTTATTTATTATATTCGTTTGTTTTTATTATATATTTTAATTTAACGAAATTAATCTTTTATTAAGCGATTTATTTAGCGGTCCGTGGATTTTTATTAATGATTTTAACTAGTGTTTTTGTATTTAAAGTATTTAAGTTAATAAAAGGCTAGAGTCCGAGCATTTAAGCGCTAAGAGTTAAATGATTTATTTATAATAAGAAGTCTTTAGGCTTTAAGTATATAATATTTACGTTAAGATTATTAGGACTGTCGTACGATGACATTTTAATAATCGCGCTAAGAAAGGCATTAAGGTTTAATTATGAGAAAAGGAAATAAAAATTATAAAATTAAAGTTAAATAAGCTTAATTAAAGCTCGAAATCTATATATACCAAAAGTAGCTTGTAAAGACAAATGTAGCTTTTAACTGTCGGACAGATATAAAGTAGGCTTTTAATAGTTTAAGAGCTTTATAATTAACGTAGAAAGTAAGGGTTTAAAAAATTTATTAAAGTAAGCGTTACCTTTTGCAAAAGAGGATTGTGACTCGAGTATATATACACGTGAGTGCTTACGAGAGCATATACATGACTAGTAGACTGCGCTAGGGCGCGACATAAGGTTTATTAAAGGCTTAATAAGCACAAAAGTAGAGGAGCTTGTAAAGCCTACAGAGTCTGTCTCGGTGGTAAAGTAGTCCATAATCGGGGTCACAGAGCTTCCTCGGGTTATAAAGAAGTTATTAAAAGGTCGTTTAAATTCTTTACTTTTTAAATTACCGTTAAAGGCGTTATTTTTAATATCGTTTTCGAATATAATTAATTTTTCTTAATAGAATTAGTAATTTACTAAAGAGTAAATACGCTTAATATTATTAATAAAAAAATAAAAAATATAATATATTATATTAAAAAAAAAAGAATATACGAGCTCGAGAAAATAAAAGAAATATATAAATAAAATATTAAATTAAAAAGCTTATAACTTTAGGCTTTTCTCGGAGTAATAAAGCCTAAAAGACGCCGAAGTTTAAGCTTTTTATTTTTATAATAAATAAACGTATAAACTTAAGTAAAATAAATAAATCTCGTTAAATATAAAAGCTTTATTATTATTAAAGTTAATTTTAGCGTAAAATAACTTAAGACTAAAACTAATTAAAAAAGCATAAAATAAAACCTCGTACACTTTTTTATTAAGCTTTATTTTATTAGCTTAAAATAAGCCCTTAACGGAAAAAGAAAAGGAAAAGAATAATAAATATACTTATTAAAAGTGCGATTAACGTTAAAATTTACTAAATTTATTTTAAATAATTTACTTTTCGTTTTTAAAGTATTAAATATATTTTAATATTAATTAAGGCGTTTTAACGGCGTAATTCGGCTATTTCCGGTTTAACCTTTTTTAGTATCGATGCTTTACGTATTAAAGTTAGTATTTTTAATAGTTTAAATACTCTTATATTAAAAATAAATAGTTTTCCTTTAGACTTTTTGTGCTTTTCGTTATATTATAAAAAACTATTAAGGTGCCGTATTTAATTTTATTTTAAAGGCTAGAAAATCTTTAAGTAAATAAGTTTATATTAATTCGAGCACTTGTCGGTTTTAATCTTTATAATTAATATAAAGGGCCTTTAGGCTTTTTTACGTACCTTACTTTATCTTTTTTACTTACTTTTTACGTCGATTATTAAAATATATAAAAGGAAAAATATTAAATATATAATAAAAGGGTAATAAAATAAATATTAAAAAGTAAACGTAAGAAATACTTATTTAATAAATACTAAAGATATTATATATTTAAAAAATATAATTTATTAAGAAAAAGAAAAAGTATAATTTAAATAAAAAGGAAAAGTTATAATAATAAAAATCATTATTATTCTTAAAAGATATTGCCTTAAAGGCTATCTTAAATACAGTAAGATGTAGCTTAATCACGTGACAAATAGGCCTCTGAGGTCAACCCCACCACAATAGAATTTCCTATTATATTTGTTTTTAATTAATAAAAGTCAGTTATTTCCGTTAAACCTTATTAAAAAGTTAAATAAATCCTAAGAAATGCGGTAAAAAGGACGGGTAACTGCTCTTTTTAATTAACGACGACTTATTATTTATTATATAATAGTTACCGTATAATACTTGTATTTTAACTAAATTAAACCTTAAATTTCGACGTTACGCGTATTTTTTATTAAGTTTTTTAAGGCTTCTTTTCTTAAGTGACTTACGCGCAAATATTATAAGTAGGCTTCGTCGACTCGTAGCTTTAAATATCTTCTATTTAATTAAAAGCTTTAGCAAATGCTTCTCTTTAACGTTAAAAATATTAAAAGGCTATAATTTAAGCGAGTTAAAATACGGTAAGTAATTAAAGAAACCGAAAAGTAATTAAAAGGCTTATATTTAAAAAAAAAAAAGCTAAATTAAATTATTATTATAATTACTTTAAAATTAAACTATTCTTAATTATTCCCGTACGTAAAGCGCAATTTAAACTATTATATTAAACTCTTACTTATAAAAGGCGAGCTTCTAAAATAATCTTAATATTAAAGCCTTTAACGATTACGACGTTTAAAAAAATTAAATCGCTTATATTTAATTCGTTAAGGCCGTGGAAGATACTTTTAAAGACTCGAGTACCGCGGCCTTTAATTATTAGGTTTAACGTTCCGGCCTTAACGCTATTATTTACAGTAGATTTAATAAAGCTTTCGAGGATAAGAAAAGCTTTTAAATTTATTAAATAAGTAATAACTTTATTATCGAGTAAGGTGTTTTCTATAAGTAGATAATAATTTATATTTATAGTAGCGTATACTCTTATAGTAGCGGAAGCTTTGTCGAGAAATTCAGGGCTTATAAGGCAAGTTTAAACGTTTTTAAGGTATTTAACTTTTATTAAAATAACTGGCTTTAAAGTTATAAAAGCTATTAATATTTAAGTAAAAAAGGAATTATTAAAAAGCGGTCCAGAAACTAGTTACGCTATTAATATTATATTCTTATTAAATTTAATAATTTCTCGGCGAAAGTTAAGGAAGTCGCTCTTTAATTAAAGTTAAGTTTCTTTAATTTCCTTTATTAATAATAAGTTATTAAGGTTATTCGCCGTCAAGCCGTCGTAATAATATTCAAGTTTATAATAATTAATAGCCTTATAGCGGTGAAAGCGATACTTACACGAGTAAGTATTTGCTTACGTGTTTAACGAATAGTTTCGTTAAATTAATAAGATTGCGGGAGTATTTAAGTTTCCTTTAAAAGTAGTATATAAGTCTATTGTTTTTTATTATTTAAAAGTTATAAGTAATTCCTTATTAAAAATAAATAATTAATTAATATAATTAAGTAAAGAGTACTAATTTATTATTTTAAAAGCATTATCTCTTAATAATTTAAAGCGTCGTTTGCGCGCTTATTCCGGTGCGAACTTCTCTTATACCGCTTTAATAAAGTTAAGTATTATTAGCGGTCTTTTAACGTTCGATAAGTCGTATAAAAGAATATCTTAATAAGTTACTTTTTATTTTTAAAGCTATTCCTTAAGATTAACTCGCTTTATCTTAATAATAGCGAGCTTCTTCTTATAAGTAAATTATATTAGCGTGCGAGCACTTATTTCCGAAGAAGCGTTATCTCTTTTAAGGATTCGAAGGAGTAATTAAAGAGTCTATTACTTTAATTAAGGGTCTTCGTTTATTATTTCGGTTAATTACTCTTTTTTCATACGAACTTATTCGTTCTTACTGTTACGAACGCCCCACATCCCGTGACACTAGGCCCCGAGACAGCGTAATACTTAAGACTATAAGCTTAAAAAGGTAAAGGTTTTAAAAAAAGTATATTAAAAGAGTATTACTTTTAAAAGTATTCTTTTAAAAGACCTTAATACTTAAGATTTCATAAGTTATATATTATATAAATATTATTATTAATAAACGACTAAAAGGCAAATAAGCCTTTAAATTACGCGACCTTCTTATATAATAAACCGCTAAACCGTTAAAGTCTAAAGGTTTAGGACTAACAAGACTTAGCGGTCTTAGCGATTATATAATATAAAGGTTTTATAAAAGACTAATACGTCTACTATTAAATAAGAGCTTCGTACTTAATTAAAATTAATATCTCGACTATATTAAGTCATTATTTATTCTCTTATACGTAATATACTTACTTTTTAATTATTAAAATTAATACTACCCCCGTATTTGTACCGAATAAATACACGGACCGTAATACTTTAAGCACTTTTTCGTTAAAAATACTAACTTTCGTATATTATGTTAACCCCCTTAACTAAAGGCTAAGTACTTAGCTTATAAGGCAATACTATCGGCACCTCTTTACTATTTGCACCTATCCTTAAGGAAAAGAATTATAAAGAAAGCAAAGATAAAGAAATGCCTAATATTTAAGACAACTTAATACACGAACTTAAGAAAACCTTAAAGGTTAAGGTCTTAAATACTTTTTAAAAGAATTAAAAAGACTTAAAAACTTTCATTTTTTAAGTAAAACTTTATTAATACTTTAACGACGACAAGTTCCTTATTAATAAAAGCTACGCCCTTTAAATAGTATTGTACCTTAAAGGCAAGGTTATATAATAAATTAAGCCGTTCTTTAAGGACTACTTTAAATATAAAGCCACTTATAAAGCTATACTCGCCATATAAACTATATTTAAAACTTAAAAAAGATTTAAAAAAGAAATTTAATAAATGTTTAACAACATTAATAAAATTAAAACGGCAAAAACTTACTTATATAACTTAAAATAAGTTAATAATATAATAATTTATATTACGGAATTCCAGAAGCACGCTAATAAGACTAGCTAAAACTCTTAATTACTTATTAGCTATTATTAGCAAGGGCTTAAGGATTATATTCGACTAAAACTTATTAAAATTAATCCTTAAGTAAAAGACATTTTTACTTTTATTAAGTAAACCGTTTAAATTAATAACCGCTTACATAAGTTTAAACGTAAATAATAAACGTACGTAAAGGGGGGCCAAAAGCAGTCTGGCCACCGATAAAATAAGGGACGCCGACGACAGAATAACCTTAAAAATAATTAATAATTAAACCCTATAAAGTATAACGCTACTTATAAAAAAGGAAAAAGTAAAATACAATAAGGAAGACTATTAAAGGAAGTCATAAACGAGCGACGTAAAAAGAAGTTATATTATAAATATAACCTTTCGGGGCATATAACGAGCTCGTATTATAAGAAGGGCATTAAGAGGAAATAATTTAACTTTATGAGACAAAGGGCGTACGACACTACCGATATACCTCTTCCGCTCCCGCTAAAAGAAGTTTAAATTAATGTTATTTACCGTTATATAATAATAAACGAGCTTAACGTTAATTATATTAATAGTTAAATCGAGAGTAATAGCGGTAAAGAAAACAATAAGTAAAGTAAAACGAATAACAATTATATTCGTTAATATATATTAAGACCCCAGTTTAACGACTAGACTTAATAAAACGAGTATTACGTTTAATAATAAGTACCCGAAACCACGCGTAAGATATAAAGCTTAAAAGACATGACTAATGTCGAGAGAAGTAAAGACTCGTAATATTAAGGTAACGTTATATTATTAAGGCCAGCGTTATCCGGCCCTTAAGAGCGTAAGGTCTAGCGAGTCACCTAACGGGAGGAATACCTTACCCATAAAGCTCTTAATATTAAGCACTAAATAAACGTCGACATAAGAGTTACTTATGTTGAACTAGGGGTCGTCCCGCACGGAGAGCCGTAATAAAGCAAAGAGTATAAGATAGTCTTTCGAAACAACTTACGTATTATTTAAAGGACCGCAGACGTTAAAAATAGTGTTTTTTAAACTTACGTTTAATAAATTCTAGTCGACGAAATACCGTTTCGATAAACGGCAATATAAATAAACGTAAGAAACGTATAAGAGGTTATCGTAAAAATATTACGGAATTAAATATAAGTCAACTTATAAAATAACTTAAAAACCTATTATAAGAGACCTTTTAAACCCTTTATATCCTTAAGTATAAACTAATTATATTATATTATATATAAAAATTTAAAGAATCGGCAATAAGAAAATATATTAATTAAAAAAGTTTACGTTAAAAGAATAAACTTATATATACTTATAATTATAAGAAAAGTAATCACTTAACCTTTAACGTCGATATTAAAAAAGTAAAGCTATAGATTATAATAAATTCTAAAGCGTAAGAAAACTTTATATTTTCTATTATTACGATTTAGTATTTCTTACTTATTAAAGTCAAAAAGGACGGGTATTAATTAGTATTCGCCGACGGAAGACTTACCGCGAACGACTTAATTAATATATAAATAAAGTTATTATATATAAAAATCGGCAAATACTTTAAATACATTTAGTTTAATATAACTTAAATCGAGAGACACGACATTATTTTAAAACTATTATAAATATAATTCTATAACCCGAAAATCGACTAGAAAACGTAAAAACTAGAGTTTAATAATTATAAAGGCTGTTTTTAAAATAAAAAAGCAATAAAAGACTTAAAAAAGTTAAGCGTAACCTTTAAAAAAGAGTTAAAAGATAAGGTAATAAGCCCTATAACGGTCGATATATCGTTAAAATATAAACGATTTAAGGTATTATTTAAAAAGAAATTAAATAATAACGCCTTACTTAAACACTAAGATTACAATTATTAAATCGAGTTAACTAAAGGCATAAAACCAATATTTTAACTATTACGGAAATATTTAATTATAAACTTAATAATAATTAAAAATATATTAATAAAAACCTAATAAAAGGATTTATTTAAGAGTTTAAATCTCCTTAAAAGAGTAACGTCCTTTTCGTAATAAAAAAGGACGGCGAACGGAAAATATATATTAATTACTATTAATTAAATAACGCTATTAAAAAGGATTATTATATATTACCTTTAGCAAAGGAGTTGCGCGATAGGCTTAGCGGCGCCAAAATCTTTACTTAACTAGACTTATAAGGCGCGTATAACTTCGTAAAAATAGCCGAAGGATAAAAGGAAAAAATAGTATTTTATATACGTTTTAGTTATTATAAATATTCAATTATATCCTTCGGACTGACTAACACGCCTATTATATTTTAGCGTTTAATTAATAAGATTTTACGGCAATACTTAGACGTAATATATATATATTATTTAAATAACATTTTAATTTACTTTAAAATAAAAGAATAATACGTAAAAGACGTCATAATAATATTAAAAAAGCTTAAGGCTTTCTTAATACTTTTAAAACCCAAAAAGTGTCATTTTCATAAAGAAGAAGTCACTTTCTTAAGCTATATAATTATTATTATAAAACTAGTTATAAACCCCTAAAAAGTTAAGACAATCGTTAAGTAAATTAAACTTATAAACGTTAAAAAAGTATAATCTTTCTTAAAATTCGCTAACTTTTATTAACAATTCATTTAAAACTACTTAAAAATCGCCGCGTCTCTTATAAAATTAATATATAAAGACAAAAACTTCGACTAAAACAATAAAATAAAAACAGCCTTTTAAGACCTTAAGAAAGCCTTTATTAAAAAACTAGTCCTTATATTCTTCGATTTAAATAAGGAAATCATAATAAAAATAAACGCTTTTAACTATATTATTAAGGCCGTGCTAAGTTAATTAAGTAAAGACGGTAAATAATAACTAATTGTATATTATTTACGGAAACTCTTATTAATAAAACTTAATTATAATATTTATAATAAAGAATTATTAAAAGCTATAGACGTAATACGTAAATAAAAGGTCTACCTTAAGGAATTGTCTTACGAAATACGGATTTTAACGGATTATAAAAATTTCATTTACTTTATAATTATTAAAAAATTAAACTAATAATAAGTTCGATAATATAAAATACTTTTTATAATTAAACTTCGATTTTCATATATTAAAGAAACGGAAAACGCTAAGGCCGACGCCCTTAATAAAAAACTAAAATATCTCGTAAATAAAATATATAAGTCGTATATTATACTTAAAAGGAATAATAACTCGCTAATAGTTAATTATAAATAGCTAATAACGACAAGTTAAGTCCTTAAGAAAATCTGGAAAGGCTATATTAATAACTTAATAATAATTAAATAAAAAAAGTAATTAAGTAAAGGATTCTCCTTTATTAATATCGGAGCTTTTTTATATTAAGGACGAGTTTATATTTTAATTTAAAATAAAGTAGACTTCGTTAAAAAATAATATAAATTATTGATTTATAAACATTAAAAAGTAACTAAAATATTGTCGAGGCTATTTAAGGAATATTATTTCTTAAGAATAAGAAAAGTAATTAAGGACGTAATCTCGTTTTATAATATATATATACGGAATAAAATAAACCGCTATACGCCGTATAAGCTTATGAAGTCGTCGACGACACCGCCACGTCTATAAAAGTTAATTGCCTTAGACTTCGTGATTAAACTATTACTCTTAAAGGATTTAATTACCGAAATTATTTACGATTTCATTTGCGTAATAACGGATAAAACGACAAAATACGCGTATATAATACTAATATTAAGTACATAAAACGCGTCGATAATAGCGTAAGTATTCCTTCGAACGATTTTCGCGAATCACGGAATATTAAATAAAGTTATTTTAAATAAAAACAAACTCTTTACCTTAAAGTTTTAAAAAATATTAATATTACTTTTAAAAATAAAATAAAAAATATTAATAACATTCCACCTTTAAACCGACGGCCAAATAAAATAAATTAATTAAATAATAAAAACTTATCTTTAATATTATATAAACTATAAATAAAACGACTAGGTTTAATTACTCCTAATCGCTTAATTTATATATAATAGCGCGAATTAAGAAACTATTAAAGTATTGCCGTTTTATACAAACTACAAGTATAACTCGACGGCATATAATATACTAATTGCAGGTTAAAGGACCGCGTATAAAGCCATATTATAAAGAAATAAATTTAAGCAATTATATAATAAACTATTAACGGATATTTTATTTATTATATAAAGATTAGCTATTTATTATAATAAAAGGCGTAATATAAGACTAACGCTAAAAGAAGAGAATAAGGTTTACTTACTAAAAAAAAACATTACGACTAAATAATTAAATAATAAATTAAATCACAAAAAGTTAAGACTATTTAAAATTATAAAAGTCAAAAGATTAATTAATTATTAATTAATACTTCCGAAAACTATAAATATTTACTTAATATTTTATATATTTCTCCTCGAATTAGCACCGCTAAGGGCACTACTAGCCCTTGTCATAAAAGTATAGTCAATAAACTTAAACGCTAAATATAATATCGAAACTGTTTTAAACTATTAGTATTTTCGCGGCGTTATTAAGTATTTAATTAAGTAAAAAAGGTACTTATAATCTAAAAACACTTAAAAAACTTAAGTTTAACTTTTATTACTTTAAGTAATTTTAAAAGTTTTGTGAGAATAGGCGAGCCAATCAGGAAGAGGAAGCGCAGTAGGTGAGGACACGTGATCAAAGACAAAATAGAATTGATTGCTTGCTTAAAGAGCTAAAAGAGTTCTACGGTAATTATATACAAAATAATAGCTTCTCTAAAAGCTTTTACGATTACGTAACTAATTACGTAACTTATACGAGCTACGTAATTGAATACGAGCGTAATTTCCCAGAATACGAAGGTAATTTCCGGGCCGCGTAAGCAATGGAAATTCCTTCGGCTATTTTAGGGTAGAATCGGCACGAGTTACCAAAGTGAAATCCAACACGCCCTCTTAATAAATAACGTAATAGCTTTATAAGCTTATATATAAGCTAGCTTTAAAGCAGAGCTTATATTTACAAGAATAAATTAAATATATGAAATAACCCTTTACGGAAGATAAGCCAGTTATAAAGAGAGAAATATAAATTACAATCTTATTTCCTCCGCTTTAGCCTTATTCGGCTAATCTTAAAAGCCTTATAAATTCAATGAATTTAAGCTTATCTAGCGGCTTCGTAAAGCCGTCGGCTTTTTGTTTAGACTCTCTTATATAAATTAAGTTTATTTCGCCTTGATTTATAAAGTCGCGGACGTAGTAATATTTGACGGCAATATACTTAGTCCTCTCGTGGAATTAAGAGTTATTAGCTAATAAGAGAGCGCCGTTATTATCCGTATAAATAAGGAATCGTTCCTGTATATAATAGCCTAATTCGGTTAGAAGCTGCTTTATATAAATAGCATCTTTAAAAGCCGAATTAATAGCTATATATTCGGCCTTAATCGTACTTTGAGCTATAATATTTTAGAGCTTGCTTTTCCAGCTGAATAAGCAACTCGCTAAATAAAAGCTCAAGCCGCTAGTCGATTTAGCCGTATTAATATTTCCGGCGTAATCGGCGTCGCAATAGCCGCTTATATATTGACTAGAGCTTTTTTCGTAGATTAGCCTTAGCTTTTTTAATCCTTTTAAGTATTTAAGTACGTTTTTAAGGGCAATTATGTGATCGGTGCTAAGATTATTAGCGAATCGAGCGAGCTTTATAACTAAGTAGCAAATATCGGGTCTAGTTACTAGCGTAAGAAACAAGAAGCAGCTTATAATTTGCTGATATTAATTTATTTCCTCTTTATTAACCTGATTAAGATTAAGCTCTAGCTTAGCCTTCGAATCTATTAATATATCTTTAGGCTTACAGTCGGTTATATTAAACCGCGCTAGCATTTTCTTAATATAACTCTCTTAGTTTAGCTTTATATAACTTTTATTTAAGTTATAATCGATATTTATATTTAAGTAATCTTTTATTAGCCTTAAATCCTTTAATTTAAAGAGCTTTTTAAGCTTTTTAATAAAGGATTTAATATTATTGACGCTTAAGTCAATTATCGCTAAGTCGTCTACGTAAATAAAGACTATAAGTTATTACTCCTTATTAATTAGAATGTAATTCTCGGTAATTAAGGCTTGAAAATCGAGTTTTTAGACTAGGACTTCCTTTAGCGTAATAAACCAGAGCTTAGCTAATTGTTTTAGCCCGTATAAGGCTTTATTAAGCAAGAGTAGTTTACTAGCGTACTTTTGGGTGTTTATGCCTTCGGGAGGCATTATATATAGAGTATTTACGTTAATATTACTTTGCGTAAAAGCCGAAATCATATCGACTTTCCATATAAGCCAGCTGTAAAAGACCGCTAAGGCGAATATAAGTCGCTAAGCTATTTGTTTTACTACGCTAGCAAACGTATTTACGTAATTAAAGCCATAAAGTTACTTAAACCTTTTAGCGACGAATCTAGCTTTAAATTCGAAGTAATTAAATAATTCTTTGATTTTATACACCTATCTAGTCTTCAAAGGCTTATAAGCCTTACTAACGTCTTTTAGCACTATTTCCCTAGTCTCGTGATTTTCTAGGGAATTGGCTTCTTTTTCTATAGCTTTTAATTAATATTCCTTATACGGAAAGGCCATAGCCTTTTTAAAGCTTTTAAGCTCGTAAATTTAAAAGCCTTTAATCCGTTTAATAATAACTTTATTAGCCTTTAGCTCTTCGGGCAGCTTTATTAATCCTTGATCGAAGTCTTCGTCGATTTTAAAGCTTATTAGAGCCATAAAAGCTAATCTTTTAACGTCTTTATAAACAGAAAAAGCTTCTTTTTCCTCTTCGATTAACCAGTTATTTAGCTAGCGAATAGCCGTCTTAAAGCTTAAATATATTACCGGCTGATTTTCCGAAGAGTTATTAAAGTCTTTAGCGCTAGTACTAGCGTTTCTAATTACGACGTTAAGCTCCCAGCTCGAATAATCCTTTCTAAGCCTCTTAATAGGCGCTTTAAGCATTTCCGGGCTAGCCGTATTAGGCCTTTTATTAGCCTTTAGCGTTTAAAGGAGCTCTTGTGCGAATAAGTCGGATTCGTCTTCAAAATCCGTTTTCTCGCCCTTTAATTGGTCGATAAGCGACTTTTCGCTTATATTGCCTTTATTAGGCATTTCGTCGTTAATATCACTTATTGATTTAGTAATATCATCGCTAGCGCCTTTAAACTCTTTAAGTATTTCGACTATATAGTCGAATTCGGTTTCTTCCGTCATATCGTTCTTAAGGATTAAATCCTCTTTAATTAGGACGTTTTTAGAGCTTATAACGGCTCTTTTACTCGGTAAATAAATCAAGTAATTATTAGAAGACTCAAAACCGACAAGAATACCCCTATCGGATTTATCGGCTAGCTTATAAGCTCTTTTATTCTTAAGTACGTAAGTTAAAGAACCTAATATGCGAATATAATCGATTATCGGTAATTTACCGCATAAAGCTTCAAAAGACGTCTTCTTTATGACGGAATTATATAACCGATTCTTAATATGAGCTATTCCTTATAATAAGTAAGGCTATAAAAACAAAGGTATTCTCTTAGCCTTACAGACGCTAATTAGCCGCTTAATAAGGTATTTATTTAACCTTTCGGCTATTCCGTTTTAGGAAGGGGAATAAGGGCTAGTGTATTCATATATATACCCTTATTGCTTGCAATAATACGTCCATTTATTAGACTTGAATTCCCCGGCGTTATCGAGCTTAAAAGCTTTAATATTCGCTATGAATTTGATTTTAACGTCTTTTTGACTGAACTACGTATTTATCATATTACAGAAGTCAATAAGTACGTCATAAGCGTCGGCTTTGAGTTTTAAGGCGTATAGCCAAATAGCTCTTGATCTTCTATATATAATAATAAGGAAATAGCGCTCTCCTTTAAGTCCTTTGACTTTAAAAGGCCCCGCAATATCGATATCGAATATAATCAAGGGTAGCGCGTCTGATATAGGCTTTTTACTGCCGATCACGTGCATTTTGCCGCTATTATAAGCGTTATAATCGGCTAGCTCTACGTCTTTTTATTAGATTTTCTTTAATTTATGGCTTTTCTCGATTGTTTTAAGAATCGACTCTTTATTTATATGTATTAGCCTCTTATAATAAAGGTCTAGCGGCGAATTTAAGTCTACTTAATATATTATAAGTTCGAAAGCGTCAATATCGACTTCCGCTTAAACGTAATAAGCGTTATAATCCTATTTAACTTATAATTAGCCTTTTTTATACTTTAATAAAGCACTGTTCTCGGTAAAATTAATTAACCAGCCTTTCTTAATCATTTCCCTTAAGCTTAAAAGGGTCGTTTTTAGCCCCGGAATATAGTTTACCCGTTAGATAACTACTTCTATACCGTTATTGCCTTTAATAGGAATATCTCCCGTGCCTAATATCGGTAATACGTCGCTATTAGCGATTATGACCGATTTGCGAAAGGTAAGTTGATAATTAAGTAACCATCCCTTATTAAGCGTATAGTGCTCGCTAGTACCGGAATCTAAAACTAATCTATAATTATAGACAGTTCTAAAAGCTTAATTTGCAATATCTCCTTCTGATTAGTCAGAATCGGACTCGCTTAATTCCTCTATAATATTTACAAAAGTACTTATAATTAGAGATTCAAGCTGCACTTTAAGTTTCACATTTAACCTACCCTTTAATAAGGGTAAGTCGTTTATATATGCCTTTATAAGCTTTCTAGCCGTTATATGCTTATTAAGCGGCGTATAAGTCTTAGATACGGCCATAATAGCCTTCGTAGACTCTATTTTTGATTCGCCTTTTGACTCCTTAGCCTTTTTAGGCTTATTATTAGGCTTTTTATTCGGGTTTTCCGAATTATTAGGCCTTAGCTTAGGGTATAAGACCCAACACGTAGACGTTAAATGTCCCGTGACTTTGCACTTATTGCAGTGCTTCTTACCGCCTTTACCGCCTTTAAACGCTTTATTAGCGTTAAGGTCGGCGTTAGCGCCCATACGAGCTTCTTCCGAAATTAGGTCGTTAATTAGACCGTCAATATCGATATTCTTGAGATCACCTGACATTTTCTCGTATTTACGAGACGAAAAGGCGTCAAAAGAGCTCGGTAAGCCTTTAAGTATTAAGCTAGCAATTACGGGCTTAGGAATCTCGTAGTCTAGCTGCTTTAGGTATATGGCGCTTGATTGGATTACGCTAGTATATTCGTCTATGCTCTTATAAGAGCTGTAATTGGAATCGACGATTTGATTTATATAGCGGCCGACTAGCTCAAGCGTTAATTAGCCGAAAGTAGATTGAATAGCGTTCCATAGCTTTTTAGCCGTATCTTTATCTTTAAATCGCTCTTAATTCTCTAGCGATATAATCGACTTTAGCGCCCTTAGCGCCTTTTAGCTTTGCGTCTCAAAGTAGTCTAGCTTCTCGTGATATTTTACGGCTAGCTCGTAAGAATAAGGGGCTAATACGGCTCTACCTCCTTCGGTACCCCTAACGTAATATAACGATTAGTCCGGAGGTAAAGCTTTGCCAGAAATATAAGGCATATAGCTATTAATTTCTAGGAATAGGCTAGCGGGATTTATCTACTTAATATAATTGGATTTCCCTACTAGTTTCTCTCTTTTAAAGGCAGTAGCGGCTATTTTAAGCTTGTCTCGATTGAGTTTAGCTTTAATTCCTTTAAGCGATTATCACTTATAGTGATTTATTAGACTATTCTAGTCTTTAGACTTTATTTAAGTCTTTAACCTCACTTTAAGGCTACCCTCCTTGATTTGGTATGCCTTAAATCGATTTAAAATCGATTAATTAAGATAAAAAAGCCTTGCCAAAGACTTTATTATTACCTTACCGAGGGTTTCGCTTAGCTAATATTATAACAAGGTTCCCAGCGGGTCTGCTTAGGCTCTTATTACAACGCTAGCGCCACTACTAGCTTGGTTTTTCTCACAGGAATTAATAAGCTTAACTAACTATAACCCTCTCCGAGGATGGCTTCTTATATAATTAAAAAAGCCTAAAAACCACTGTAATTTGTGCTAGACTAATAACGATTCGGACAGCCACTCCCTAATACAAGCCACGCTAGCACGCTACTTATAGCCACTGCTAGCGCCGTAAAAGGTATAAGCGCCTAAAAATAAGAAATTTATTATAAGACCTAGAACCGCAATCTAAGTAACTACGCACGCTTATAACGTCTAGGGACCGCTAAGTTATGATTTCCCTAGGGTTTAGTCTCAGGATCAAAGGCCTCGGGTCCGTAATACGTCCTAATCGGGTTAGTAAGGGCTCAAAAGGGTCTAGCTTACTTCAAGAGAAGCTAGTATGGCTTTATCGACAAGCGTTTGAACGGAAGCAGCCGAAGCGGTATTAGCCGAGAAAGCTCAGCTAGTCGTCTCGATCGGGAAGGTGTATATCGGTAACTGATATTATTAGCTGCCTTAGCGAATTGCCGAATTGCTACCATATGAGAATAGGCGAGCCAATCAGGAAGAGGAAGCGCAGTAGGTGAGGACACGTGATCAAAGACAAAGTAGAATTGATTACTTGCTTGAAGAGCTAAAAGAGCTCTACGGTAATTATATACAAAATAATAGCTTCTCTAGAAGCTTCTACGACTACGTAACTAATTACGTAGCTTATACGAGCTACGTAATTGAATACGAGCGTAATTTCCCAGAATACGAAGGTAATTTCCGGGCCGCGTAAGCAGTGGAAATTCCTTCGGCTATTCTAGGGTAGAATCGGCACGAGTTACCGAAGTGAAATCCAATAAGTTTTATTTATAAAACCTAAATTTATTTAAAAAGCCGAATCTGCGAAATTAAATAAGACTTACTCGACTAAAAGAAACTCGGCGAAGTTAATAATAAATAATAAAATAGGCGGGCAAGTAATAAAGGCCTCTTACTTTTCTTTTTTTATAGCCTCTCGCGCTTTTACTTTTTTTAACTTATTTATACTCTTAAGACTACGACAAAGCATTTTAACTCTTCGTTTCTTTAAGAATTTCCGCTAACGAGACAGACGGTTTAGGCGGGCCGCGGCCTTTTATAAGGCGTGACGTGTTTACGCCTCCTCCTTATTTAGCTTTTTCTTTACCTTTTTAAAAGCATCTTAACTCTCGATTAAAAACATTTCGATATTATACCTTTTGTTAATTTTAATATACTTTAAGTAATAACTTAACTCTGAGGATATTATATACGTCTTATTATTTTAAGTATAAAACGTATAAGACATCGTCTTAAAACCGTTCTTTTTAATTTTATAAAATAAAGTAAATTATTTTTTCTTTTTTTTAAAAGATGTCGTATTTTTCTTTGTAATATATACTTATTTAATTATAATAAAAAGGGAAAATAGCCGTAAAATATACATAATATTTCCTTAAGCTATTTAAGCGTGGGGACTATACTAGGCTAAAAAGGGGATAATATTATAAACGCCCCGCGTCCCGTGACACTAGGCCCCGGGATAGCGTAATATTTAAGACTATAGGCTTAAAAGAGTAAAGGTTTTAAAAAAAATATATTAAGAAAGTATTATTTTTAAAAGCATTTCTTTAAGAAACCTTAATACTTAAGATTTTATAAGTTATATATTATATAAATGTTATTATTAATAAACGACTAAAGGGCAAATAAGCCTTTAAATTTCGCGACTTTCTTACGTAATAAACCGCTAAACCGCTGAAGTCTAGAGGTCTAAGACCGATAAGACTTAGCAGTCCTAGTAGTCGTATAATATAAAGGTTTTATAAAAGACTAATACGTTTATTATTAAATAAGAGCTTTATGCTTAATTAAAATTAATATTTCAATTATATTAAGTCATTATTTATTCCCTTATACATAATACACCTACTTCTCGATCATTAAAATCAATATTACCCCCCGTATTTACACCGAGTAAATACACGGACCGTAACACTTACATTCTTTAATTATTTCTTAATAAATAAAGAGATTAATTATTTTTTAAATCCACTTATAAACTGCCTTATAAGCTCGAGCCTTTTCCGTCTATTATACGAGCTTCTTTACGTATTCCTTTATAAGAGTAATATATATTAAAGCTATATTCTTAATTATAGCCTTTACCGATAATAATGCGCTTAACTTAAGGCCTTTCTTTATAAAGTCGCGAACATCTTTGTCTTATTTCGCTTAAGCTTAAAAGTTATACTTAATAACTTTTTTATCTTATTATATTCTTAAATCGTTTAGCGATAAAGGTTTCGGTTCGGCGTCGAAAAGGTTAGGAATAATTAATAATATAAGATTTATTAAATTCTATATTTTATAAAAGATATAAAAGGACTTAAACGTTTAATATTAAGGAGTTTAAGTGCGCTTATTATAATTAAGAGGAGGTCGATTATTTAAAGAAGAGGCTAAAGTTAAGTCTATTATAACGAAGGAGTTGCTTTCGTAAGCTTCGAGTATTTAATAAGAGAAGAAAGACTAAAAAGGTATCGAGTTCAGTTACTCGGCTTTTATATTCGTTTAAAGTAAAATAAAAGAGTTAATAGTAAATAATAATATAAATTATACTTTATAATAAAGTAGAAAACTCTATAACGTATAATAAATGCTTTTCACTTATAAACTTACCTTATAGGCTTTATTTAAATTAATAGCATATAAAAGAAAGAATACCAACTTAATAGCTTTATTAACGGGGCTTATAATTATAATATAAAAGTGAATTAAAATACTATAAGTAATTATAATTGAATTAAAGTAATTAATTATTATTTTAAAAGCTCCTAAAATCAGAAGAAGACAGTTATTCTCTTAAAGGCGGTCTACAGTAGTAGAACCTAATTAGGTCACGTGCAGTGCTAATAGAGCAGCTGCCCGTGCCTATACGACATTTTTAATAAGAGAATAAGGATAATTACGCTAAACTTTATTTATTAAAAACGCTAATAAGAATTGTTTATTATATATATTTTTCGTTTATTATATAAAGACTACTAATTAAAGCTTTCGCGTATTTTTGCTATAATTCCCTAAGGGAAAAGCTGGAAATTAGAGACAGGTAATTAAAGGCTTTAATTAAGGATTAGGCCTTAATTATTTAGAGACTTTTTCGGTTACTTATAGACTAGAATCTTATAAGTTAATATTTATATTAATAATGACAAATAAATAAAAATAATATTAATACGACGTTAAAAACGCTTTTATATACGATAAAATAAACGCCCAAATATACGTAGAACAACTAATAGGTCAAGAACGATATTATAATAAAAATAATAATACTTATAAGTTAATAAAAACCTTTAATAATAATAGCGACTCTAAAATATATTATAGCCTTATTAAGCTATGAAGTTGAATATATGGGTTTTAAAAAAGCAATAAAAGAAATATTATATTCACATATTTAATAAATTACTTTAATAACTTTTTTAATAATAAAATAACACTTATACTAAAACTATTAACAGATAGCGAATCAGCTTTAAAACTAGCTAATAACCCTGAATTCTATAAAAGAAGTAAACATATCGATATAAGCTATTGCTTTATACGAAATGAAATAGCTAATAATAAACTAAATCTATATATATTTAATATAATAGTTCAATTAGCTAATGGATTTACAAAACGTCTAGATAAAAATAAATAATTAAATTTTATAAATTCTTTTGAATTTAAAACCTTTTATATAAAATAAAAATAAAGTATAAGATAAAATATAAATACTTATATATATCTTACGAGGGGTTATAAGATTATTATCGTGCAATATACCTTGAGGCTCCACAGAGGCGAATATTAAGTCAATTGAAGGCTGCGCAGTTGCGTATATATCTATTGTTATTATTTTTACATATGGCGCGTACAAGCTCCTTAAATAAAGGAGCTTATTAGCGCCATAGTTATAGTGCTCTTAATTAGGCTCGCTTAACCAATTGATTAAAACCTGCACAACACACCCCCTCGCTAAAGATAATACGTAGCTTTAGCGAAGTAAATAAATGCGTAATAAATATAATAAATAATAATAAAACGACAAATAATAAGGAAAAATAATAATTAATAATTAAAGCAAACATACTTAACGTTTAAGCGAGAGTATATAAACAATTCCCCTTCCCCCGTAACTTTCTTTTATAAGTATATTAAATTTAAAAATAAGTCGTATTTCTGCCGTTAAGTTGGCCGCCCGTGCCTCTCGCCGCTTTAATCTCGCTATTACTTATATAATTAAAAAAGTATATTTCCTTTTGCTTTTTATATTTTTAAGTTTAGTTTTTAACGTTATTTAAGTTAAAAGATCGAGAGATTAAGTGAATTAAAGCATATTAATTAATTATAATAACCTATTATTACCCCTCGCCTTCCCCCTCGCCGTTGCCCTCGCACTCCCTTTCTTGCGCCCCCTTTTGTCGCCCTTGCCGCCCCTGCTACTCTCGCCCGCCGGCGTATTAAGGCAAGTATTAATAAAAAAGTCCTTTACTCGGTATATATTAAAGCTGCCTTAAAAGGTAACCTTTTTATTAATATTTATTAAGATATTACTAGTTCGGCTCGGTGCCTTCGGTATTACAGCCAGAATTATAATTATATTAGTCCTATTAAGTCTACTATCGCGGTGGCTTTTGCCGCTTTTATAAAAGAGAAGCGTAATGCCTTTCGCATTCGCATAAGTTTAACTTTAGTTTTTGTATTTTAAAGTTAATTAATTTTAAATAATAATTAAAAAACCTTTAAGCTTTAGTTTATAATACTCTTATTACGCTTAATATATTTATTTTATTTTTATAAATAATTTTAAAGAATCTGACTTTAATTATTTTAGCTATTACTACGGCCTCCGTCCCCGCCCCCGTCGTCCTTGCCCTCGCCCCCCGCCTAATCCTCCTACTTATTTGGGTTAGTATTAGTATTAGTACTAATACTATTAGTACTAGTATTATTATTAATAATGTGGCCGCCCGCCGCCGCCGCATTAAGGAGTTATTAATGGAGTTAATAGATTTATTAATGGTTTAATTCGCAACTTAATAGCGGCTTAAAACGTACCCCTTTAGAGTTATAATTTACTACTTTATAAGCAGCTTAAGAACGGGCCCTTTTATATTTACTTACGTTAATTTAATTATAGCTTCGGCCGGAATAAAATTCTTGCCTTTTAATAATTTAAAAAAAAAATATTTTACGTAATTATATTAACTTAAAAAGTACTTTAAAATATAAAAAAAAATAAAAAAGTGTGTTTATAATAAAGTATAAGCTTTAATAAAGCTTTTTTATTGACGCTTTAGCGTCTTATAAATTAAGTAATATAATAAAAGTCTCAAACTTCTATTGTAAAAAGCTTTTAATAAGGCTATTAGCGTATATTTCGCTTATAGGTAAATATATAACCTTAAAACTTCCTTTTTAGTGCTTCTAACGTAATTATATATTTTGAATATTAACGTGCTTAAACTTGGTCGATATACGTTGGTTTTCTTTAACTATAAGTTTAATCGTTTATTAATTATTATAAAAAATATTCTAAGGGCACTTTATATTAAGGTGCATCTCTATAAAGAGCCTTTATAGTGTTATAATTATTTTTATAATTTACTTTACCCCTAAGAGCTCAGCCTCAGTTATTAAAGTAATAATTATGTCTTATTTAATTACTATTTATAATATGGCACCCCCGAATAAAATAATAATGAATTTTTGTAAAAAACGCTTAGTTTTTAAATTATTTGCGAAAGAAGCATTAAAGGCTATTATAAGCTGTGTTTCGCTCTCTTAACGACTATAAATAATGCTTAAGAAGCGTGTGCTAAAGAAGTAGCGTATAATCCAATTTATAACTTATAAGTACTTTTAACTCGAGTTCGTTAAGAAATGCGACAATTGTAAAGCTGTAAAAGCTATATTTAGTTTAAGTATAATAATTAAATATAATACGGAACCGACCTTTTCTTAATACTCTTTGACTTAGTCTATAATTACCTTGGCGGTATTCTTAATTAAGTCGTAATATAATAAAAGAGTATTTAGGCAATTGTCATTTATTAAGTCGAATTTTTAAGTTACTTTTTTTATATATATATTATAAATAAGCGTAACTGTCTTTATATGTCTATTACGTATAATTTATACCCTTAAAAACCATTTTATATCTCTTATTATAATGAGTTCGTAAGCGTTATTTAAGCTATTAATGATTTTAGTTATTATAAGGAGGTTTAAGTTATAATATAACATTTATATATTATTTACATAAAAAGCCATAAACATTATTCGCTTGTCGTTTATAAAAATATAAGGCTTTTCTATAAGTAATATAAGACTAAGGCTTTTAAATATAATTAAGAAGTCGTTATATTATAACGCTAGAGAGTCGCGGAGGCTATATAAGGCTCTATTGATTTTTACAATTATGCCGGGCTATTTAAAACCGTCGGGGAGATAATAATAGATAAGTATACTTCGTTTGTCTTATTTTATATTAATAAACGTATTTACGACGTCGTATTATTTAATCTTTAAATCAAACTATATTATTATAGCTATTACGACGCGGAAAGACTTTATTATTAACGTAAAAGCGTATATAAAGAATATTATAGCATTTTTTTATAAATTACCCTTAATAACGACTCGCGATTTAATGCGTATAAGTTGTGTCGCTGAGTTAACTTTATAAATAAATACTTATTTTAATAATATAAGCGTTATTTTCGCATTTGCCTTTGGCACAATATACTAATACTTCTTAACTTAGAGATTCTTTATTTCTTTACGCGCGTCTTCCTTAAAGTATTCTCTTCATAAGTATTATTTTAAATCCTTTTAATACTTTAGTGCTTATAAAAGCTTTACTTAATATAATTATATTAATTTAAAGCTTATAATTACTTATACTTTAATCGATTTGCTACTAACTATAATTATAAATATAATATATATAGTTTTATAATCTTTTCTATCTTTACGCGTTATCTTATTATTTTAAAATATTATAATAAAAGATGCGATATACGTATAGTTTTTATTTATTTAATCTATAGATTCGGCGTTTAAAAACTCCTTTATTATAAAGGAATATATTTTTAGCCTTCTCTTAAACCGTTTATTTAATTATATTGCTTTTCTTACTTAACGTTTCCGCTGAGCTCGAGTGACAGGGCGCAATTAACTTTAGTTTAATACTTAAAGCACTTCGTCGAGGGTCTTTTAAGTTATATTATTTTTTAAAAAATATTATAATAATATATTCGACGTTGTGTTTTCTAGGAGGAGTTATTAATCTCCTTTAAGCTCGCCGTAATTCTCTTTTGACGAGGTGTTTTTATATTCCAGAGTATTTTCTGAGCCTATACTAATTACTTTAATTTGGCGTAGTAATTAACTTTAATTATTTTATAGTTTATTTTAAATTATAATTTAAGGTATTAAGTTATGCGCACTCTTAATCTAGAGTAGTTGTTTCCCACTTATAACACTCCTCTTAAGCTCGAAATGTTCGTTTTATCGTATTTAACTTCGAGTTTATTTTAATATACTTAAGCTTTTTAATATTATTAAAATATTTATATCGTTATTATTAAGCTTTATATCGTCTTTTAACGTATTAACTCGTGAATTTAGAGGAACTAGCTTATTTTGGTGTTCTTATAAAATAAGCAGTCCCGCTTCCTTTAAAATTATAAACTCTGTAATTACGTGTAAAACTACCTTTTTAAAAACTTTATCGACTTTTATTAAGTTAGACAGAAGTTCGTTTAATTTAATATTGTTTTTAGCTTATATATATTTGTTTTTTACGTATTTAATAGCTAATTCGGCGTCTTAAGCGGCTTTAGGCTTTATAAGTATATTAACGACTTATTTAAGTATTAATAGTAGTTGGCCGATTATCGCCTACTTATTATAAAATTATACCTTATTAAAAACAACGTTTTAAGTATATATTATATGCTTTAGTTAGGGTATTTAGATTTTATATATATTAATTACGCAATAATTAATTAAGTATTTAATATGCCCCTTAGAGTTGACCTTAAAGCCTTTCTTATTATAAAGAGCTTGTCGGTCTTTAATTATCGCGTAAGCTTTAGCGCTATACGTAAAGATATTACTTTAGTCAGGCCTTAAATCGATTAATAGTCTTTTTATTACCTTTAAGTCGTATTATTAAAAATATTATTTAAACTATGTCTTTAGTACTTCGTTTAATAATTATATAGCTTTTTTAATAAGTAGTAATATATTATAAAGATATATAACTATTAAAATAGCTTCCGGCTATAACTTAAATAGTAAGTTAATATTTATTATTATCTTTAAGGCTTTAATAATAAGCTCTCCGCTAACTCTTTTTGTACCCTTATTCAGCTTATATATATAAACTGGAGTAAGCTCCAGCTTTATATTATTATTTAATGTCTATTAATTATACTTTATTTAGTATTTTATATTAATTACTGACGTGTTATTATCAGACTTAATTTTACATATAACAAGGCCGTATTAGCGTTTAATTTATATTTAAACGTCTTAAGTACGCCTATAATAAAGTCTTAGGATTTGTTAATAAGCGTGAATATAAAAAGCTTTTTATTATATTCGTCTTTAATTAATAATAACTAATATATCTTATTATAACTTATAGAGTAATTAAATAGGTTTTATGCGATTCTAAAGAAAAGTCTCGGGGACTTATTATTTAACTCTTTACGCGATAGTTATTAACTTAAGTATATTATAATATAACTTTTGCATTTTATACGCGTGATTTCATCGATTTAAATATTACGTATATATTTTACTAAAGTTTTTAAAGCTATTTTACCGAGGTAACCGGCGCGTAAGTGTTATATTTATGTTGTGTCGCTCTGAGGTCGTAGGAAACTACGTATTAATTAAAAAGTATGCTTTTTAAGAAGGTATAATCGTTTATTAATTATTAAGTATATTATTATAATAAAAGATTTACGAGCTTTTATAAAAGTATATAGTTATAGAGAGCGCGAGTAGTTGTTAATAGGCTTGTATTCAAATACTATAAGGTTTTATTTGCGCTATAAGTTTTTTATTATATAGTTATCTTTAGCATTACCTACTCGTAAACTCGTGTTAATATTATTATATTATACTTTTAATTATATAAAAAGGCTCTTAAAAATAATATTAACGTTAAACCCTTTTATAATAGCCACGTTATTTAGTGTTAAATTCCGAGTATATAATTCTTTAAGACTATGTAAAGCGTTTTCGAAGATGTGTGTACTTCTGCTTATAATTAATAAACTTAAGGTATTAGCATTAATTATATCTCTTGTAATACGTTTAAAATTGTCGAGGACGAGTTTATTAATATTATTAATTAAGTGAGTAGCACCGTAATTGTTAATAAGCGTATTATTTAATAAAAGGTGGCGTTAAAACTCTATAATAATGTAAATATTAGGACCTAAAGTACTGTCGTAAAGTATGTCGTCGAAGAGCTTTAGGTCGATTATAACTACATTAATATTTAAACTATTTTATAAAGCTTTACCTTTGCCTTTATTATTTATAAGTGTAGCGGTATTAGGTGATTTAATATTTATAATAGGTTTAGAGTTATTATTATAATTAGCTCTAGTGATTTTAACGACTACAATATATTTCTATCTTTCTTTAACTATAGTTATCTTAAGCTCTTTAAAGTCCACAGTTTTTAACTTCTTACGAGTTATTAATACCTTATTAATATTTAATATATACTTTATACCTTTAAAAGTCGTTCCGTTAATTATATAACGTAGTCTTTAATACTTAAGCTGCTTAAAGAAATGCTTATTATTTATACCGTATAAGCATAAATTACCTTAGCCTCGAGAACGAGATCTGTTAAAGCTTATATTCGACGCATTAATATTAATTCCTTTAAGGGTTAAATATTAACTGCCTCCTCCTCTTTAACGCCTAGGCTTTTTAAATATAATATGTTCTTAATCTATGCCGGGGAGTATTTATATATAATTATTAAAAGTAAACTTATATTTTTTTTTAAATTAGTCGTCGCGTATAACTGTGCTAAGGATAGGATTTGCCTAATTTAAGTATATATAAGCTCTTACCGTACGTAGTCACTTCTTTAAAGTCACAATGCCTTTAACGTTAAGTATATCGTACGCCTTAATATTTCTATAAGCCTTTAAGAAGTCTCTTATTTATTAATTAACGTTAACTTTTTTTTTATATATTTCCTTTAAAACCTTTTTATATTTTGTAATTATAATAATAAGAACCGACGATTTTAACGGTATTATGTCGCGCTAAAATATATTAATTAACGATTATATATTTAATTTACTCTTACCGGCCAGTTCCTTAATCGCAGAGTCTAAGAGCGAATCGTTCACCGTTTCGAAGAGTCAGTTATATAAAGCCATATACTTATTGTTTTGGCTCGTCCATTTAGCTAGCGTGTATTAATACTCTCTAGTTTATACTGTGTAAATTTATTATATTTTTGCAATTGTCGGGTAAAGAGGTGGACTAGCTTCTTCTGGACTTATTCCTTTTATTAAGACATCTTTATTAAACGATTTAAGCGTTAAAGACGGCTATAAGTTTATTATTTTTTAAGTTATAATATTAACGTAATACTAGTCTAACTATGTCTTTACTACTTATTAAGCGGTGCTTTTAAGCGTTAAAGCCTTTAGTCGGAGTTCTGGAATATAGCCTGTTATAAAAGCGGTAAGATTTATTATATTTAGTGCACTTATGAACGTAATATGGAAATTTAATTATAAGTATTATGTCGCTTAATCCTTTTGTGCCTTTAAAGTGCAGTCCGTAGGTAGTTTTAAAAGTGATATTATCTATTTGAGGTATATTAATAATATAGCGTCGAGAATATTTAATAGTTTGAAAGTTGTCGACGAGTTTAAAGAGTTATAATAGCTTTTAAATAATAATATAAAATGCTTTTGTGGAGCCACGTCGGCGTGTATATACGACTGGGAAGCTTTTATAGCTCACGGGGCTTATAACTATTGTGTAATATACTTTAAAGCTTTACAGAGGCGAATATTAGGTTAATTGAAGGCTACGCAGTTGCGTATATATTTATTATTGTTATTCTTATATATGGCGCGTATAAGCTCCTTGAATAGGGGAGCTTATTGGCGCCATGGTTATGGTGCTCTTGATTGGGCTCGCTTAGCCAACCAACTAAAACCTGTACGACAATTATATTAAGTATACTTTTCCATAACTCAATTACTTTTGTATAAAGCTCCGGCTTCCGTGCTTTGAACCTCGGAAGCTTTAAGCTTCCGGTAAAAGGTTATTCAGGGCTAAAACAGTGGCTTTCGGAAGCCTTAGCTTCCGCGTTTTAAACCTTGGAAGCTCTGGTTTCCGGTAAGAGATTACGCCAACTCGTAATCTCGTAAGCAAATACTTAATTAAGTTATACAAGCGAATATACACGTGATTAGCTAGAGTAGTTATATAGACTAGAAATCCCTCGTATAATAGAATCATTATGTATACCAAATCTCTTCTTTTCAAATTATAATAGCAGTAGCTTATTATTATTAATTGCTTAAGGGTATATCGTATAAGCACGGGCAGCTGTTCTCTTAGCACTGCACGTGACTTAATTAAGTCCTGCTATTATAAACCGCCTTTAGGAGAACAACTGTTTTCTCTTGATTTCCTTTAATATATAGAATAATTAATCACTTTAATTCAACTAAAACTGCTCGCAGTGCTTTGATCCACTTCTACACCATGTAAATTTAATTCTTTAATTTAATAAGTTTTTTATTAATATTTAAATATAAACTTTAACAAGCGAAAAGGGAGCTTTAGTTCTAGCGCTAGCCTTCAAGAAGCTAGAACCTTTGGTAAGTTATCGTTTTTAATTTTAAACTTAATAAGTTGATTTATTAATATTTTATTTTTAAAGCCAGAGCTTATAAAAGGCTTGCCTTTAAATATTTAAGGGATAGTTTATGATATTAATCTCTAAAGTAAATTAAGAGCTTTAATAATTACATAATTATAGCTAATTTAACTTATAGTCAAAGAATTAAATAAACAAATTAATTACTTGATTCAAGAAGCGACTTTTAAGCTCTCAGGTAATTTAAACTACCTTAATTAAATAATAATAATAATAATAATAATAATAATAATAATAATAATAATAATAATAATAATAATAATAATAATAATAATAATAATAATAATAATAATAATAATAATAATAATAATAATAATAATAATAATAATAATAATAATAATAATAATAATAATAATAATAATAATAATAATAATAATAATAATAATAATAATAATAATAATAATAATAATAATAATAATAATAATAATAATAATAATAATAATAATGTAAATTATAGAGCCTAAAGCCGCTAATACGACTAGCGCAGACGAAGTCGAAGTAGTAACTGACGAGGATTTTGAGATTTCTTATATTTAAAATTATAAACTTATAAAATACTTAAGGTTTCCTTAAGTTTAATAAAAAGTATTATAATTTAAATAAATAAAAATACTTGGTAATTTTTAAATTTAAAAAAATCTAGTTATACATATATTAAAATAATTAATTTAAATTATAATTACAGACTGTGTAATATAATAGTAATACGATTTATTATTATTATACTTCAACTCCAGTTAGATTCTTGGCACGGTTCATTAACCTCTGGTTTGTTGGTCATGTGACTAATAAGTTAGAGGTTTTTTTTTTTATTCTGATATTTTACTGATTAAGTTAAAAAACCTGAACTTAAAGTAATAAAATAATCTTAGTATTTCTTTTATATATTGAAAAGTAAAAAATAAACGTAATATAATCGTTGAATTTTGATTCTTATTATAACTTAAATTACTTTAATTTTTACTTTTAGTATAAGTTTAATATTTAAGTTTAAATATTATTTTAATTAGATTAAACTTTTAAGGTTATATTACATAAATATGATAACTTTATAATATTTAAGTTTCACGTAAGTAAGAAATAATACTTAAAAAAATCTTCAATTATATATTTTAATTATTATATAATAAGAAATTATATTAACTTACTCTTTTGTAAATCGTAAATTTAATATATAATAAAAAAGAAACGTTAAATTTAGTATTTATCATTAAACTTTTAAGCTAGAACTCATACGAACACGTATTAGACTCATCTCGCTTAGGTTCGGCTAATTTTTATAAGAAGACGCTTATATGCGCCCTTATTCCACCTAAGGCTAGCCTCGCTTCGGCTCTATAACCTTTTTAAGCGAGATGTGCGTTTGAAAGCCCTTATTTAGCCGATTCGAACAAAAGAACAAATTTGTAATTCGGATAACGTTTAAAAATTACTAAATCGAGGTTAGCGCCGGACTCTAATTCCAAATAATCTTCGGTATTGATAAAGGTTGACGAAATTACAAGTAATAATAAAAACAAAGATATCTTGGGAATCTTAGTTTAATGCTTTATAAAATACGTCTTATAAAAGTACGCTAGCGTAGTGTTGATTTTTTAACGATTATTTAATAGGGTGCTAAGGCTCGGCACGCCCTGATTCCAACCCCCTGCTCCTATTTCCGCACTTTTTCCAAAGAGTGTATCGCTAATATTAATTATTATAAACTTATAAAAACTAGCGCGTTTGATAGCCCGTAATTTAACAATTTTAACGATTTTTTTTTTATATAATTCGCATTAGTAGTGCGCGCGCAATCGCCAATCTGCCTCTGATTCCGAGGCGTGCCCCTTTGGGGAATAGATCCGAGGCACGCTCCGTTCGGGCTCGTGTGCATTCCTCTATATCTAACAATCTATCGAGTTCAGCAACGGAAATTATTTTGCGCCTCATCGCTCTTTACCCCTCTTTTTTTTTTTAGTACAGGCTCCTGCCCAATTGTGCGGGCATTCGTAGCCTGTGCTACATCGACTCCCTGCTCGCTCATCAGTTTCTCCAGCTGCTCCTGCTCCAAAGCAGGGACACCTTCATCACTCCCAGTATCACCAGCTTCCTCTTCTTTTGCTTCTCATCCACGGTAGAATCTGCATAGATGGCAGTCGGGTTAATTAGCAGGCAACAATATTATTACGAATATTTCAGGTCAACGACTTAATTTGCAGTTCTGTGACCGCTCTATGAAGTTCAGCAATGAAGCACAAAGGGCAATCGAGTTTGTCTTGGATCTTTTCGGCTTCTAGTTTGCACCTGCTAACTAACCGAGTCTTGAACGGCATTCAAGTGGCTAGAAAGATATAATATTTGGCTGTTTTAGGGTCGTTAAATAAATGGATAAGAAGCGTAAGTTAGAAGAAGCATCGACTCACCGTCTTATGTATGGCCGGCATATTATCAGAGCTATGGATTAATTGTCTTATACTGTACCGGTACTTAATAAGACGTCCTACGGGTCGAGGTATGCTTACTTATGACTAATGATTGATAGGCGGGTTCTGGAACGCATGCCGAGACGGCAGATGAGGTTGAATCAGCCTCGCATTCTCTGTCTGTCTGGGGCCCTGGTTTTAATAACAATATTTCAAGGCTTACGTATCACGCTTTAACAGTTAATTCAACGACGCTTTTAGTAATAAAACAACGGAACTCTAATACTCTAACGATATGACGACGTTACAGGATCTTAATTATTAATTATATTAATATAACGCAATTCAAAAGCGGGCAGTGAAGTGAGAGTAAGTTTAAGGGCAGGGTTGCTTTGTGGCTCGGGGCGGGCGGTAGGGATTTCCCGCATAAGAATATGCTTTTGATGCCTCGCGCTCACGCAAGGCAATGTCAGGATGGGTCCATCCATGTGGTTAGGCCAGTCTGTGCTGCTCGTTGTTCTATAGGTTGCCGAAAGCGGGGAACCTGGCAAATCGATCCCAGAGAACTGCAGCCCCTCGGCAGGACGCTCGGGAACTTCGACATAGCAAATTCGGCGGGCAGGATCGCCCAGGGCATATTCTGATATCTGACATCTGACATCTGACATCTGGCATCTGGCATCTGGCATCTGCCGGTATCAACAGCGGCACATATCAGCTGCAGAAGAACGGTTCACTGGTCCAAACCTGACATATTTGACGAGACGCACAAAACTCAGAGCATAAATACTAATGGTAGTTGAGAATCGTTGCTATTGTGATTACAGAATTCAAGTTGACTGTAGAGAATGAATCTTTGAAACATAAATGTAAGTAGTTTTTCTGCGAGGTTGCACTTGTATGAGAGAATTTCGCTGCTTGGAAAATTGTGGCTTCCTAACGCATATCCAATCGATTTGATACTCACAGGAGCACGTCCTTTCAGAATATTTCTTATTGTGACAGTGGCTTAAGCTGAAGGATCATGGCTCCCATGTGCTTCCTGGCTGAGAATTCCAGCAAAGGGGGCATTGGAGCCGTTGGTGGCTTCGAAGCGCAGAAATGCACATTCTGGAAGCCAGTGCATTCGAGTGACTTGCATAGTTGATTGGTGATGGCACTCTGTGGCTGCCTTTCCCCTGTCGGGTTCGGCGCAAGGTCGAATTTCCACTGCCCATAATTGTAGTTAGGCGCATGCTCCACATACGGAACTTTCCACACGCCTCAAGCCTCTCAAAGCTTTCCTGTCCCAGAAGACGCTATGATGGTGACAGATTAGCGTACAGAAGGCCTTGCAGCATGGTTAGTCACTACAATACTGAAGCAGATGTTGAGAAGATAAATGCCCCTTATAATACGGTAAGTAATGCCAGCTTATCCATATATGTGGGCTCTGGTCTGGCCCTAGTCAAAGATCTGATGCCAGAGATTTGATACTCCATTCCTGAGACGAACCTGCTCTCCAAAGCATCCTTGTCGCCTATTGGCATACGAAGTCGCGATGTTCGATGTCGCTTCCAATGTTAGGCGACAAGCAATTGTCGGGACTCTACCTCCTCCCCCTGGAGTGACGCCGAACTTTGTGAATCCTGAGTATATCGGACATCAGGTGGTTGTCGTAAACGGAATATTCTTGTTTCTTGCGACAGTTGTGGTTGTGTTGCGAATATATAGCCGACTATGTCTTATATCCAGCGTTGGCATCGAGGACTGTACGTTACTTGAACACCGAGAGTCATGCCGTGAGACTGACGATTCCCAGACTCCATATTTGCAGGATGGGTATGAACACACGAATCATGGCTCCAAGTGAACGAATGCTCACAGTTCTTGGAAATAGATCCTGTCCGTCGCTTTTTCTATTGTCTGCTTAGTCTGTGAGTTCAAACTCTACTCCAACAACCGTTCGCGTCTAAAGACACTAATCAACTATGTGATAGCGTGCAAATATGGACTGGGTGTTCATTTGTGGAATGTTCCTCTTACCACCTTCAGTCCATATTACCTGAGGGTAAGACTCTCGGATTAACTCCACATTGTAATTAGGGGTTTGTAATCAGAATGTGCTTTGCAGAATCTTCTAGTAAGGAAAGATGCTAACTGTGATCTTTCGACAGATTAATTTGGCTTCAACCATTATCTACTGTCTCTGCATCCTCTTCATCAAACTTTCGATCCTTCTCCTATACCTTCGAATTTCTCCCGATAGAAAGTTCAGGACCGCGGTGTACTTGGTAACAGTAGTTGTGGTCGGGTACAACCTGGGATCAGCGTTCGCAAATTTGCTCAGCTGCACTCCGATAGCAAAGAGCTGGGACCTCTCTATTACCTCCGGGTCGTGTATCAATCGGCCGATATTCTACTTTGCCAACGCGGGACTGAACATCGGAACTGATTTTGTAATGCTCTTTCTCCCGATCCCGATGCTGTGGAACTTGCACATGCCAATGAGACAGAAAGCCGGCTTGATCGGTGTATTCATGGCAGGATCATTGTACGCAACCCTCCACCCACTCAAAGAGTTTGACGAACATCTGGCTGACAATCTTGGCCCGGAAAAGTGTCTGCATCGTCAGCATCGTTCGTTTAAAGTTTCTTTTCCCTTTGCTCAAGAACCCCGACATCACATGGGCTGTTGTCCCTGCATTGGTATGGTGGTACGTGTTACGGTCTTAATAGCTTCTGCCTCTTATCATGCTAATGCAACACCTAGCACAATCGAGATCGATGTCGGGATCATCTGCGCGTGTCTACCAACTCTGAAGCCTGTGCTTCGGCGCCATTTCCCAATTTTACTAGGGAGCTCAGGCCGCGTTGCCAGTAGAACAGCCCAATCAGGTCGCCGTCATACGCTAGGCTATCGTCCAGACTTTGAACTTGACAATGTTTCCAGCAACAGAGATGTATTTCGGAAAAGTGCAGGTCGAACAACAGAATGCAGTGCAGGACTAAAAAACGAGAGTCAGGAGGATATAATTGGGGCTAAGAGTCACGATATTGTTAAGACCACCGAGTTGTCGTTGAACTACTCAGACGCGGATAGAAGTGGATCCAGAGGCTCGGCTGAACCATACATAGTGTAAAGCGAGCGTGCAGGGTAACGACAAGTTTTAAGAAGTGGTAGATTGAAAGTCAATTTTTCCTTCGTCACACTTTCACTTTCCACTTTATATTTAGTTTCCAAAGGGACAATATCGACTGCTAAGCTATCTTTGGTGGCTACTTATCGTATCATAAACATCTCCCCATTGTTACTAAACTTTTGATTCTCATTTGTAATACGATGGCAAGGACGGGGCTTAGCAATTGCGACTTACTGTAGATTAGGGTAGTAAATTCAACTTGTATCCCCTGAGGCAATAGTTTAGAACTAATAGGAATGCTGTTATAGTTAGAAGTTTCTACCTTTGAGGGCTGGTGAATTCGGCTTCACGCCTCTCACCTGGTTGAGGGATGGCGGATGGGGATATGGATATGTTTGAAGTCTGACCAATGGTCGTTGAGAGAAGCTGATTTTTAGTGCAGGTTAGCTAATTAGCTGGATTCGGAATTTTAGGTACCAATGTATGTAATGTTCCGGGTTGACTATGTGACTTTCGCGTCGATCTCTTCTCAACGCGACAGTGTTTTTTTTTACCCTTTCGAGCGCAAGGCTTCCTTCTTGTTCTTTCTCAGCAACGATGTTTTCTTACAGCCATGATCTGGAACATACTTTCTACTTCTGCGGAGGGGTTGGTGAGCAGCTTGCTTCGAATTCGGACGCGTTACTTGCCGAACCCCTTGGGTCGAAGTTACCATGCTCTCCAGCCCTATAAGTGCAGAATCCGTATGACAAATTTTTTAAAAAGCAGGATAGTAAGATAATAGTTCTTTTTCAGTTTTCTTTGGATTCTACAAGTGTCACACAACTCACAAGTGGAATTATGACGCAATAAATATATTCCTATGTATCTTTACTTAATGGTCTTCGGAAGATTCTATAATGTGGCAAGGCTATGATCCGACCTATGTTGTTATGATTCAACACCAGGAGAGTTTGAGATGCTTAAAGTCAAAGTACCTCTCGTTTTCTCGGCACGTTGGGTTTCTCGGCACGTAGGGAGGGACGTTAGGGTATTTCAAAGCGAGATGGATTCACGGGGAATTCGTAGGGAGCTAAGCGTTTCGAGTGTGGGTAAGGAGGATTCACCCGTCCAAGTGCTTGATTTACGAAATAGTTATTCAGGTGACATCTGAAGTCGATATAAAAAATACTAAAAAACGCGGCACTTACATAATTAAAGATTCCTCCTCATGTCCTCAAAGCCACAAAGATAAGTAAATATCATTTAAGAAACGAAGACTAGGATTATTATAAAAGAAAAAAGGTTTTCGATTATTACCGTCGAACGATTAAGAAAAAGCTTCGAGAAAAAGACTTTTAAAGTGCTAAATTGATAAAAAAGCTCTTTTTTATAGATCTCTAAAAAGTATAGAGATGTAAAATAGTTCCATCGAGGAAAGATTAGAGAATACGCGAATAACGAAAGATTATTTTTCCAGACGAAGCTTCGATTGTTATTTTCATTAAAGGTAATATATAAAATATCCCTCGATTTCTAAACGAACGATATTATCCCCATTGTATTAAACGATAATATAATAACTACTTGGAAGTTATATTCTAAGGATATTTCACTTACAATTAAAAAAGCTCTTATTATATTTATTATTCCGAAACCTTTAAATAAAAAGCAGCGAATTAAGACGTTATTAATCTTTTAAACGAAAAAGAAATCGAAGCAGAATACCGAAAGGATTTCAAGGCTTAGAAATCAGTAAAAGAAGCTAAATAAACTCGAAAAAGTTAACGTTTTCTAATGAAACGAAGAAGTTAAGAAGTTTATTAAAAGAATTATATATAAAAAAAAAATAAACGTTTATATAAAAAATTTAATAACGTTCGATATTTTTCTAAAGTTATTAAACTGTTTATAATTCATTTTTAGCAAGAGCCTATAATTCAACGATACGATCTTAATAATTTCGAATCAAATTACCTTTCATATATCTTTTCATAAGATGAAGCTCTTTCTTACAACTCGGAATAGATTATTTAATAACTTATAAAAGAAGGAATTCTAGTTCCTAAATACGTAAGTAATTTAATTAATTCAAACGCTATCGAAGGCGTATATTAAGAGTGGAATCTAGTATAAGGAGGGTCGGGGGTTTTACGGAAGGTTTATAAGCTTCATATAAATTATGTATTAAGATTTTTATTATTTACTTCGGAAGAAAGTAAAAAGGATTTAAAAGGCTAAAGATTAGTTTAAATTACAGTTAATATATTTTAAACTTCTTAAATAATAATTCCTTATTATTTGAACTTTATATTCTAATTTCTCTATATATACGGAGATAATTCGTTATTTATTCGAAGCTTTCACGAAGCAATTATAATAACTAGAAACAAAAAGAAAATAGCTTTAATAATAATAAAAATATTACGATTATTTTTGTTTTATTTTATAAATTAATTATTAAATCCTTTTTAAAATAATCTTAAAAATAATTTACTTACGTGTAACGAGCAGTTTTAGCGCTTTAATAGGAATTTAAAGGATCTTATAAATAATAATAAAAGGAGCTTAAATACCGAAGAAGTTATTAAAGTTAAGCGACGATGAATCTTAAAGATTTAAATATAAATTAAGCGAAGAAAAAAAAAGGAAAAAGCAGTTCGAAATCGAATCGAAGAGTTAAAAAAAAGTAATATAAAAAAGAAAGGGCTTAAAGAAAGAGTTAATAAATATTATATAAAAAAATAAAAGGAAAAGAAAAACAAAAAATATATAAATAAAAAAAAGCGTTAACGTGTAAATACAGCCGGGAACCGCTATTATAATAAGCTTACGAGACTTCTTCGAAATGACTTTAATATACGCTTATTATTATATTAATAAATCCTAAAAATATAAAAGCTTCCGATATATAAGAGTAAAAGCATTAAAGAAGCTTAATCTTTTATTCGAGGTATTAAGTAAAGGTTTTATTAAAATAAAAGAATAATATATATTATAAATAAAATTAAAATTAATAAATACGTTTTTATTTTTAATGAAAAAGTAAAATAAAAATAAACTAGCTTTAAATCGAAAGCTAAAATAAATTCACTTATTTAAGAAGATTTTAAATAATAAATATAAAACTTAATTATAAACTTTGGAAATCGAGAGCTTGCGGTACTTAATTAATATAAAAACACTTAATAGCGCGAGAACGAGTTAATAAATAATTTCGTATCTTTTCTTAATAACTTAAAATAATAATTAAAAATCGGAAATAATATAGCGAAACAGCGGATCTTTTACGTTAAATTAAAGCTTAAATTAAAAAGAGAAATTATTAAACTTAATAATATTAAAATTACTAAAACTTATAAAGAACTAATATTTTTAGCTAATCGCATTAAGAATATTAATAAGGTAATCGATTAAAATAAACTTTAAAAAGATATTAATAAAGCTTTAAAAAAGATAATAATTACTTTTATAATAATAAATTATCTTATATATTTTTTTTTAAACTCAGATCGAAAGCGAAACGAGTTTAGTAATATAAATCGAACTTTTATTAATTCTAAGGCAGCGGCAAAAGGATTAAGTAATAAAGAATACTATTATTATAAAAAGCTAAATTATTTAATTGCAAAATACTGGAGATTACGTATTATAATTATTAAAAAGAAATATATATTTCCTTAAATTATACGGAGTTATAATAAATAAGAAATAAATTACCTTAATCTTAATCTCTTTATTCTTAATAAGATTAAGCGAGGAAGAAGAACGGCAGAAGATTATAATATTGATAAAGATTCGGACTTAATACAGAAAAATACGGATCGAATAAGTACTTTTCGATAATAATATCGAAGGCAATTATGTTTTTTAAGCGCTTATAATCGAATGCGGATAAAAGCTTATAATTAATTAAAAATTAATTTAGTTATAATTAAAAAAGAAAAATTATTATTGATAAAAATTTTTCCTTATAATTATATATTATTAATAGCGAAGATATTATAAAAAGGTATTAACAGTTGTATGTCGCTTACGACTTTAAGATTTTAAGAATTACTTTTATTTTAAAGTTTCTTTAGTTTAAAGAAGTTAATTTTATTATTAGCCTTTAATCGGAGAATTAGCGGTTTTCTTTAAAAAAATTTTTAAATTAACGTTATTTCCGCTAAAAGGCTTATAAAAAAAACTTAAAAGGATTAAGTATATTATATCGTACTTAACGCAAAGATTATAAAAAATATTAAATTGCTACCGAAATATATTAATTATCGGGGTATTTTTAATGAAATAAGTACTAAAATATTACTTAAATATTACTCGATAGTATACGGAATCGACCTCGAACTTAATAAAAAACTATTATAAGGGTGTAAGGTTCAAATAATAGGGAATTACTATTCGAAACGTTCAGGGTATATTATGAAAAGAAGAGATTTGGTGTGAATAATGATTCTATTACTTCGGGGGAAACTAGGTCTATATAACTACTTTTAGGCGCCAAGCTACTTAGCTCTCGCATCGGTTATTAGCTTTATATTGGAACTAGCTTTGTATCAAGACTAGCTTTATATTACCAGAGCTTCCGAGGTTTAAAACACGGAAGCTTAAGGCTTCCGAAAGCCACTGTTTTAGCCCTAAATAACCTTTTACCGGAAGCTTAAAGCTTCCGAGGTTCAAAGCACGGAAGCCGGAGCTTTATGCGAAGCTGGAGCTTTATGCAAAGGTAGTTGAGTTATGGAAAGGTATGCTTTATACCGAATACGGTAATATGCTTAATATAATCTTATATATTAATTATAATTCAGACTGATCTCTAGCCTTCTAAATCCTCTTTATTCTTATTTAAAGTAAATAAATAAAGATATTAATACGTAATCTATATTAAGCTTACAAATCTTCCGTAAAACCCTTAATTCTCTTTATATTAAATTTTATTCTTAATATTACCCCTTTTCTTAAAATCTTATTTATAAAATACGAGATAATATAATAATAATATAATATAGCGAATATAAATCGAAATATATACGGACTTAAATCGGACTCGACTCCTTAAAATAAAAATAATTTACTTATAAAATAAACAATAATATTACAGATTTAAATTAAAATATAACGAGTTTAGATTAATAATAGTTCGCGTAATTAGGCGATATAGCGAGTTCTGCCGTAAGTTATTTATATTTTAGCCTTTAAATAAATTTAATCTTTAATTAATATTATTATTCTTTCCTTTAATTTAGCTTTACTGTCCCTTTGTCTTTTCCTTCTTATATTTTATTATATTATATTAAATTATATATCCGACTTGCCTTTATTATAACTTCGATTTACTGCCGCTACGCCCGCTACTTCGTTAATAGCGTAATAAATTACGTTTATACTTTTTTAAAAGTTAATAATATTAAATATAATCGCTGCCGTAATTAAAAGTCTTAATATATCGCCGTAAATACTCCGATATCCTTTTATTATTAATAGATATTAAAGCATTTATATTAATTTTAATAATTCCTTGAGGAAGCATACGATTTTATCTTAAAGTTACTTGCGGCTTAAGATAACTTCGCCTCCGGTTTCGCCTTAACTAATAATGTTCGGGACTTTATTATTATTATAATAGCCGCGGTAAACCGATTTACTCGGGCCGCCCGGTTTACCGGCGGTAACGCCTTATCTCCCCTCCGTCCTGCCTCCGCCACTCTTCGCCTTGCCGCCGCTGCTCTTGCCGCTACTATTATTATTATTATTATTAACGACTTCCTCCGCCAGCTTCTTGTTACGCAAAATTAAACTAAAGACTTCTTTATAAAGTTATTACGTCGTATCTTTATAAGTATTAATATATTTTTATATTTCTTTTATATTAACTTTAATAAGCTTTTAAAAGCGAAATAAAAAAATAAAAAAATAAAAATAAAAATATAAAAGAAGACCTTTAGGCCCGCCGTTTCCGCTCTTTTAGCGGCAGCTTCGAGCTATAAATACGCCTTCGGGATTTTTATTATATTACGGTTTATATTTTCGGGCTTCTTTTATTTTGCCTCCGATGCCTTTCGGGGATTATAAAGACTTTTGTTTTTAATTTCTTTATTTTTTTAACTTTTATTATAATTTCGATTTTCTTTTTCTTAATATATTTTTTAAGTATTTTTATAATATACTTTTAACGTATATAAAATGATTTATAAACTCTTAAGTATTATTTATAATAAAATAACTCTTTTAACGGACTAAATACAAGCGGCCTCGCGTAATATCCTTATAAGCTTAAATAAACTTAACCTCGAACTCTTTTTACTTTTAGACTTAAATTACCTTCGGTCTAGCTTCGACTCCTTTTCGTTTTTATTACGGTTTTAAAAATAATATATGAAAAGTATTATAAATACCGTAAGTCGGGGGTAGTTCGAGTTAATATATTTAATCGTAATTATAAATAACTTTCTTAATTTTAAAGGGCCTTAAAAATTTATTAATAAGCTTTTAAAAAGGCTTTAACTGTCGAAAAATGCTTTATAATTAATAAAATTATATCTCCGACTTAAAACTTTATCTTTTTATATTTAATATTATATAACTTCTTATAAAATTTAAAAGTAATTTAAAGCTTTTCTGTAAGTACTTTTCTTTTTATTATAAGAGTCTTATTTTTTTAATTATAATAAGTGCTTCTCTTTCTTAAACGTCGTTTTCGACGTTTAAATTAAGCTCCGGGTTAAAGTTATATAATATTTAAAAAAGTATTAAATCGGTAAATATATATATTAAATTATTATATATGAATTCCGTTAAAGTTAGCTTAAAGGCTTAATTATCTTAGCGGTAATTATAATATATTCTTAAATAAAATTCTAAGACTTAATTTTGCCATTCGGTTTACTTATTAGTTTGCGAATAAAATATAATATTAAGTCGGCGTCGAACTTAAAAGTAAAATATTATTAAAAACTAGAATTTACTTATAAAAACAGAGCTTTTATCGGTAATAATATTCTTAAGATATTTAAAGTCCTTATATATATATTATATAAAGAACTCGGCTAACTCGGGTATAATAATCGTTTTTATTACGGGAATATACCGAACTAATTTCGTAAATCGATCGACGATTACAAGAATAAAATCGTATACTTAACTTATTTTTTTTACTTAATAATAAGTTTATAATAAAATCTATAATTATTTCTTCTTAAAGTTTTAAAAGAATAAAAAATAAGGCTAATTTGCCGTAAGGTCGGTGCTTTCTTAATTTCCTTTTTAATACTTTACTTAAGTGCTTATATATTTTTTAACGTTTATACATAACTTTTATTAAAAGTATTTCCTCGAAAGTAATTTAAAAGTTCTTCGGAACTCGAAGTATCTTATTACGGCATTATTATAATTAATATTTAAAATCTTACTCTAAAGTGATTTCTTAAGTAATATATAAATCTTATTATAATATTATAATAATCTATTTTCGTATATTTTTTAATATCCTTCGGACTTAATTTAACGTTTCCTCGGAATCGATTATACCTCTTATTTATTATAAAAAAATAGACTTTTTATAAATTAAAGATTATACTTTAAATTAGTTCTAAAAGTTCGCTACTTATTGTTTTAGTTTATAATAATATAACTACTACTCGCCGTAATATTTATTATTTATAATTAATAATATTAATAATAAACTCGTCGAGAGTCCCTCGTATTTCTTCCGATTGCTCTTCGCTGCGTTATAAATCTTTTATAAACGATTTTTAATTTGGCTTCGATAACTTATCGATACGAGGTTATTTAAGCCTCGACTTTAAAAATATTATTAATAAAGGCTTTTTCTTTTATAATATTATAATTAAGCGTAGCTTTTAATATAAGGTCGGTAATTACTTTTCTTTTTTGTTTTTATTTTAATTAAGTTCTAAGTCTTTAAGGTTAAGTCTTTGCGAAAGCTTATTAATAAGATTTATAACTTTAATTTAATATTTAATAATAAAATCGAATTCAGCTAGTTTATCGGCTTACTTCGCTTGCCGTCCAATAAGCTTCCGTTTCGTTATAAAGTATTTGAGATTATAATAATTTATTTAAATTATAATAATATTAAAAGCGTCTTAGAGGTATTAATTCTATTACTTAAATATATATATATTATCGCTATTAATTTCCCGTTATAAATTTTATACTATCGCTTAATAAGAGAAAGCTTCTTTGAGTAGAATACGGTAAGGTGCTATCGAGCTTCCGCACCGCCGCCGAATAATTAAGACAAAATCCTATTAATAGCGAATTTTAAAGCATTTATTTCTACTCGAATCTTTAGTTAAGGATCGAAGTAATAAAGGATAAAAGCTTAAGAGTGTTGGAAATCATGTGATCCAAGAATCACGTGAATATCGAATGCTTTAGAAGCATTGATTTGTAAACACATGGAAAGCTCTCGAAGCTCTCTCTTATGTATATAAACCTACTCTCACTCTACCTTTAGACGAGTGAGGCATGCAAGTACAAGAATCTGACAAAGAGAACCTCTCTTATAAGATTAAGAACGCCGTAATAACTACGCGAGGAAATCGAAATAACTTTGTCTTCCTTCTTTTTTATATTCCTTTTAATAAATTAATAATAAGTTAAGTAACTTTTGCATAATTACGGATAAAACGGCGGTAAAGTTAATAAACTTTAAGAATATTTACATATCTCGTTACGACTTAAGTAAAGGCTATTTCTAGATGCTCTCGACTCAAAAAGAGTTTATTCGGATATTTTTCGGGCTTATTATAAACCTTAGGAATTTTATAATATTAATATCGAATGCGTATTTCTTAAGATTAGCGTAAAATTAATAAATACAAAGCTTTTCGAGGACCTCTCGAATAGCTTCCGTATAATCTTTAATACTCTTAAAGGAAATAAGAATATTATTTAAGTAAATTATATAAGTAATGTTTATTAACTTAATTAAAGATTATAATATAAGCTTAAAATATCGCTGAAGCATTCGAGAATTTAAAAGAAAATACGTAATACTTAAAGTACTTATATTAGGTCTGAAATGCCGTCTTTCACTCGTCGCCTTACTTAATTCGGAGTCAGTAATACGTATTTTTTAAATTTAATTTCGTAAATATTTTAGCGCGTCTTAACCGGTCGAAGGTTTTATTAATTAAGGATAAAAGAGTCCGAATTTTTACTATAATAATATTAAGCCTTTTATAATTTATATATAATCGCAGTCTTCCGCCTTTCTTAAGTATAAATAAAATAAACGCTCTTATAAGGCTAATAAACCTTTGGATTTAATCTTTATTTAAACTCGTTTCGAAGTATTCTCGGAATATTATTAACTCTGACTTAAAGAGCAAGTAAACGGGTTCTTAAAATAATTCTTTATTAAGTTCGAGGTCGATTCGATATTCTATTATATACTATTTAAGTAGCGTCTTAATACTTATTTCGCTAAAAATCTCTAATAATTAATATATTTCGAAGGTAACTCGGCACTTTCGATAGTCTTAGCGTTAAGTACGACGTAATATACTTAATCTTTTCGAGTTTTCTTTATAAACGTTTTAATAAAAATAATATTAATTTAATTTCTTTTAAAAAAAAATCGCTAAGCTTTTAATTGAAAGTTAATAATAAGATTAATTTCTTTAAGTTAAGGAAATCTTAAAATAAAAGTAATTCTTGAAATCTCGAAGTCGTAGGCGATATACGATTCCCGATGCTTTTTCGTAATGCTTTCGTTATTAATAATATGTAATTATAAAGAATAAGTTCCGTAAGTAATAATTTCTTTTTTTTAATTATAATTAATTTAATTTAATTAATTATAAGCTTTCATTTGTATTCGATTACAAGCGCCTAAGAAATATAATTACTTTCGGTACTGCTATTAAGAAGTGCTCGTTTAATCCGCACTTTTTTATTATAAGTTCGAATTTTTACCGATATTATAATCTTTTACCGTTCTTTTCCTTTACTTAATCATATTAATAATAAAAAGATTAAGATCGGACTAGTTTATTTCCCGTTTATTATAATTTTATATAATTTAAAGAAATATATTCTTTCTTTTAATAATTATAATACGTAACTTCCGGGTATTTTATTATTAAATAGCTTGGTTTTTTATAACGGTAATATTCCTTATAAATCGATTCTTTTACTTACGACTTAATATTAATAAAAGTCCGATTCGTATTACTAAACTCGTCTCGCCTTCGGTCTGAGTTTAAAGAAGAAATATAAAATAATTTATTATTTTAAGAGCGATTGTTATCCTTCTTCGGAATCTTATTAATATCTTTTTAGAGTTTATTTTAATTATTTAGCTTATTAATATTTTTAATATAATAAACTAAAGATATTAGCTTTTCGTAAGTTTTAATAATTTTAATAATATTAAGTTTAATAATTTCTCTTTTTAACTTAAGTTTTAATTTAGCGTAAAAAGTCCGTCGTCTCGCCGTATCGTCTTTAATCTTTAATTATTATTTTAAGTTATTAAAAAAAGATACGAAATCATTTATCGATTTATTCTCGCATTATTAAGCGTTTTTATACCGATTAAATATAATAAGCTCTCGATTTCTAGGGTTTATAATTAAATCTAGCATTTATTACTTAAACTTTTCTTAAGTAAATAAGTTTATTTTAACTTTCGATTTAAACTTAGTTTATTTTTATTTTATTTTTTATCGAAAATAAAAACGTATTTATTAATTTTATTTTTATTTATAATATATATTATTTTTTTATTTTAATAGAACTTTTACTTAATACTTTAAAAGAAAATTAAATTTCTTTAGCGCTTTTGCTTTATATATTAAAAGCTTTTGTATTTTTAAGATTTATTAATACGGCATCGGGCGTATATTAAAGTTATCTCGAAATAATCTCGTAAGCTCGTTATAATAGCGGTCTTCGGCCGTATTCGCGCGTCGACGCTTTTTCTTATTTATATATTTTTTATTTTTCTTTTCTTTTTATTTTCTTTATATTATATTTATTAACTCTTTTTTTAAGCCTTTTTGCTCTTAAATTACTTTCTTTAATTCTTCGATCCAGTTCCGAATTACTTACTTTTCCTTTTTTGACTTAATTTATAATTAAACTTTTAAGATTTGTTATTGCTTAGCTTTAATAGCTTTATTAGCATCCGAGCTTTTTTCGTCGTTATCTATAAGATTTTTTAAATCTCTGTTAAAGCGCTAGAACTGCTCGTTACGCGTAAGCGAATTACTTTTAAGGTTATTTCGAAGGGTATTTAATAATTAATTAATAAAATAAAATAAAAATAATTATAATATTTCTTTTATTATTAAAGCTGTCTTCTTCTTATTTCTAACTATTATAATTATTTCGTAAAGGCTTCGAATAAATAACGAATTATCTTTATATAAGTAAAGAATTTAAAATTTAAAATTTAAATCATAAGAAAATACTATTCGAAACGTTTAAAGTATATTAATTGTAATTTAAATTAATCTTTAGCCTTTTAAATCCTCTTTATTTTTATTCGAAGTAAAAAAATAAAGATCTTAATACGTAATCTGTGTTAAGTTTGCAAGCCTTCCGTAAAACCCCCCGACCTTTCTTATACTAGATTCTACTACTAATTAAAGGCCCGTTTACTTACTTTTTAAATCAGAGTTAATAATATTTTAAGAATACTATGGTGTAGAAGTGGATTAAAGCACTGTGAGCAGTTGTAATTAAATTAAAGTGATTAATTGTTATTTTAAAAGCTCTTAAAATCAGGAGAAGACAGTTATTCTCCTGAAGGCGGTCTACAGTAGCAGAACTTAATTAGGTCACGTGTAATGCTAAGAGAGCAGCTGCCCGTGCTTATACGACACACCCCTTAGGCAATTAACAGTAGTAAGCTACTGTTATTCTAATTAGCTATATTAAGCGAGAGTAAATAATAAGAAAGAATTAAGTAAATAAATTCACTTATATGTGGTAATTAAGTAAATAACCTAATTATATAAATTAACGATTTTCTTACTAAACCTGAATTTGTAAATACTCGATAATACATAAATCGACTGCTCTCGATTTACTATTTAATTAATTTATTAATTAATTAATTAATTAATTATTTCCTTCGACATTATGGGTGTCTTCAAGCGCTCCGCCAGAATCGTCATAGTAGAACGACGATTTACTCGCTAGAGTAAGGTGAGTGGCTCGATTTTCGATTTATTAGTTTCGATTTACTAATCGGAGATCGACTGACTAATTAAAGATTAATTAATTAAAGAATAACCGTTGACTTATAATAAGTTAAGGCTATTATTAATAGCAAGAAGAAAGTCGTTGCTAAGGTACGACTGTCGGCTACTCCCGTCCCCGCCCCTACTCCTTGCCGTGCCGCTGCTGTTCCTCGGGCTCTAAAGTAGTTAGTAAGTGCTTATATAGTAGTTTATTTAAGTTATATTAATAGCGCTCTTTAAATAAAAGGTAGCGGTTAATATTATAATATTATTAAAAAGGGTGCTTATTATTTCGCTTACTCGTCCGGCCATAAGTGCGTAATTACTCTTATTATTACTTAGGCTCTTTTTCTTATATATTATAATACGTTAAAGAATAAAGTTAGTAAAAAAGTAAGTCGATTTAGTTGCTTTTTTCTTACTTTTTGATTTATTATTAATTTTTTTAGAAGTTAGAGCAGTTGAGAATCCCGGTCCGTGCCGTCTTTAAGGATAATAATATTAATAAAGTTGTTATTATTAGCGCTACTATTGGTTTTAGTAATAGAATTACTTTAAGAGCTATTAATAAATTTAAAAGTAATAATAGAGATAACGATAATAAGAAAAATAGTAAGTTATTCGCTTTATTTTTAAAAAATCGAACTAATTTAATTAATTTCTTAAAAGAAAAAAAAGAGCTTTTAATTGCTTTTGCAGCTTATGCTTATATTGCTAAAGAGAAAATTACTGCCGCTGCGAGTGCTTTTTTCGTTAAGAAGAGTAATGAAGAAATAATTAATTATTTTATTATTATTGCTATTATTAAAGCTACTCGCGTTGCTGCCGCTGCTAAGGCTACTACCGGAGCTGCTCGCGCTTATAGGCCGGGCCTTAGTGTTCTGGCCTTTTAGGCTATGTCTACTCGTGGAGTTATTTTTACTTTTAAGTAAGAGGCTTAAGCTACTCGCGTTAAGGAATTAATTAATATAATAATTAATATTTTAAGCGAATTAATTCGGGAGGTTTTAAGTCTTTTATTTTTTAATAAATGAGTTGCTTTTTTATTTTTTAAAGCTTAAGAACTTTTTATTCTTTAAGTATTCTTTTATATTTTAAAAACTAAAGCTTACGTTTACTTTTAAATTAAAAAATCGTTAAAAGTAATTGACTTTTTAAAATATAATAATTTATATCTTCGAGTTTAATTAATTTTTAATAAAATAAAATTATAAATGAAAATTTATAAAAGAGAATTTTATAAAAGAATATATAATAATATAAATAAAGCTTTTTAATTAAAAGATAAGCTTATTATATAATTACTTTAAAAATAAATGAAAAGTAAAGAATATATATAAAAAACTACTTTAAAGCGAGTTTCTTAAAGGAGTTACTTTAATTAAATACGAATATTTATTAAGTTAATAAGAGTAATAAATATTTTAAATTTCTACCGAAAAAGGTTTTTAATAAGTCCGTTAATTAGTATATAATTTATAAAAAGATATTTTATTATAAAAGTGCTTTTCTAAAACTCTTAGCGTAATTATATATTTTGAATATTAACGAGGCGTAACTTAATAAAAATACGTTAATTTTCCTTAATAATTAACTAAATTGTTTATTAATTATTATAGAAAATTATTTAAGTTGTTTTTATATTAAGGCGTAATTCTTAAAAGAATCGCAAAAGTGCTATAAATTCCTTGTCGGTGCGCTTAACTCTAAGAAGCTTTACTTATATTATAAACGTAATAATTATATTTTATAAAGTTACTCTTTAAAAGATTAAACTTTTAAAAAATATAAAAATATATTTATTAAAAGATTACTTTATTTTAATATTATTTACAAAAGAAGCATTTAATATTATTATAAGGTAGGAGTCGCGTAACTTATAATTATAAGTAATTATTAAGAAACGAGTGCCGAAAAAGTAACGAATTATTTAATTAACTATAATTAAGTGCTCTTAAGAAGAATTAATTAAAAAGTAAAAAAGCCTTAAAATAATAAAAGCGACGTTTGCGCGTAATATAATTATAATATAAAGTACTAATTTAACCTTTTCTTAAAACTCTTTAATTTAAGTTAAAATGGCCTGTTTTTAATTCTTTAGTAGCTCGACTTAAAGTAATAATATATTTAAGTAATTTTTATTTATTAATTTAAATTAAAAAGTAACTTTTTAAATATAAGTATTATATATTAAAGAAATAGTCTTTACTAATCGATTTCTAATAATACAAACGCTTAAGAACCACTTCGTTTATTCTCTTCTAGTAAGCTTATATATTATATTTAAGCCGTCGATAATTAATTTAGCGTCTTTAAAAGCCGAATTATAATAAAGCACTTAAATATTATTAATATAAAATATTATAAATATTATACGTTACTTATTTATAAATATATAAAGCTTCTCTTTATAAGCAATTAACCTTAAAGTTATTAAAGTATAAGTAAAGTCACTATATTATAGCGCCGATAAGTCCTTAAGTCCGTAAAATACGCAATTAACTTTTATTACTTTTCCGTCTTATTTAAAACCGTCCAGTAAATAATAGCGTACGCAAATACTTATCTTACTTTATTTAGCGTTAATAAAAGCGTTTATTATATTAAATTAAATTATTTTTAAATTAAATTAAATTGTAATAGCTATAATAGTTCTAAAGGAGTAAGTAATTAAAGTAGCTATATATATTAATAAAATTAACGTTTTAAGCTATAAGTCTCCTTTTATAACGATTCGAGAGCGACAGTAAGTTAAATACCTTAATAAATCGACTTTAGCGTGAAATACTTATTTTAAGGGAATTAATTACTTAGTAATAAAAGTGTATTTAACGACTTTTTAATAATTACGCGACTCAAAGTTAGTAATTTCTTTAATAGCGTCGGCTCAGAAGTGCTCTTTTAATAAGTAATCCTTAAGGTCTTTTTAATTTAATAAGTCTTTAAGCATTTATAATTAATAAATCTATAAGAACTTAATTAATTATTAAATTTCGACATTTTTAAGTATAAACGTTAATATAATAACGTAAACTACGCTTAAGTCTTTTCCGTCTTTTTATATTAGTTTTTAATTAAGTTAAAAAGTCCTTAAAAAATCTTTTAAGTGCTCGCGGTTATTTAACGGTTATAATAATTTTATAATTAGTTTTTTAATAATTATTATATAAACGCTTCAATTCGGTTTCGTTATCTTATTATTAACTCGAGTCTTTTGACTTTTATTAATTACTTAGTCTTTTACTTTTTTTTTTTAAAAAAAAGTTTAAATAAGCCGGAATTTAATTTAATTAAAGCCGGGAGTAATAAGCGTAAATCTAACTCTTTATCTTTTTTTAATTCTAATAATTACGAATACTTTTTATACTTAATTATTTAAAGCAAAGCTTTTAATTACTTAAAGCCAATACTTTCTTTAAATGCTCCCCGACGCTTAAGACTGCGCTTTCGGTTATATAATCCTTTAAAGTAAATTATAATTTATAATATCGACTTCCGCTTAAGGCTTATATTACTCTAAAAGTTTAATATATTACGTAAAACACCTTTTTTAATTACGCTTTTAAACGTTAATTGTCTTAAAGTATCGACTTGTTTTAAGACTTAATTAAAATGTTTATAAGTAAAAAGTTTAATACTCTTTTTTAATTAAATTACCCCCGAGTTTTTATTAATAAGCGGCTGAATAAAATTAAAAATTATTAAATTAATTAGAAGTAGCGTATTTACTTTTATTAACTTAATTAAAAAGGGAATAAATAGCTTTACCTCCGAGCTTAAAAGCTTAATTAAAGGTTTTAATACCCCCGAGTTCATAAGCTCGTCGACTTTTATAACGCTTATTACTTTACTTAGTTATTCTTTATTTAAAGTAATAAATAATATTTTTAATTTTAATATATTAAATACGTTTAGTCGGTTAATTATAATAAAACTAGCGTCTTAATTTCCTTTTTCTTTTTTTAATATTTCTATAAAATCCTTTAATATTAAGCGCGGCTAGTCGATTGTTTTCTTTATATTTAAAAAGCTTAAATAAAAAAGGGTTTCGTTAAAAGTAATATTCCGAGTCACTATTATATATTATAATTAAAGTATTTAAATCTTATAAATATTAAATAAAACGTATTTAATTAAGTAATTAAAATGCGCTCGCGAGTTAACTTTAAAAGCTCTCTTTTAGCGAAGAGCTTCTCAGTCTTTAATTATAAAATAAGCTTTATAACTATACGTATATAAGTTACTTTAGTTAAGCCGTAAATCGGTTATTAGCTTCAACGTAAGCTTAAGGTCGTAATACCGAAAATACTATTTAAACTAAGCTTAGAATACTTCGTTAAAACTCTTAAAGCCTTTGCGAGTAAATAAACTCATATTATAAAGAATAATTGCCGCTATTACTAATTCTATTTAAAGCGCCCAGGGTAAATTGGCGGAGAGGCGTATTTTAATCGATTTATTAATTATTTCTTTACCTGCGCGTTTAATTCTTTTATTAAATTAGTATATATATAAGGGGGTAAATTTAATATTAATATTACTTTCCTTATACTACTTTTTATACTTAATTAATTTATTGATTCTTATAATTAAAGTGTTATTATCTTGGCGTATTTTGCAGACCGAGAGCCTGAATTAACGTCTTATTTACGCCTTAAACGGTTTAAAAGTATTTAAGACGGCGATTAACCCTTTAGTTTTCAAAAGCCGCTTATAGAATTTCTTATTGTATTCGTCCTTAATTAATAAAAGTTAGCTGTTTTTATTAAAACTTATTAAAAAGTCGAATAAATCTTAAGAAATGCGGTAAAAAGGACGGGTAATTACTTTTTTTAATTAACGACGACTTATTACTTATTATATAATAGCTACCGCATAATACTCGCATTTTAACTGAGTTAAGCCTTAAATCTCGACGTTACGCGCATTTTTTATTAAGTTTTTTAAAGCTTCTTTTCTTAAGTGACTTACGCGTAAATATCATAAGTAAGCTTTATCGACTCGTGGCTTTAAATATTGTCTGCTCGACTGAAAATCTTAGCGAATGCTCCTTTTTAGCGTTAGAAATATTTAAAAGTTATGATTTAGGCGAGTTAAAATGCGGCAAATAGTTGGAGAAACCGAAAAATAATTAAAAGGCTTATATTTAAAGAAAGTTAAGTTAAATTATTATTATAATTGCTTTAAAATTAAATTATCCTTAGTTATTCTCGTGCGTAAAATGTAATTTAAATCATTATATTAAACTCTTATTTATAAAAGGCGAGCTTTTAAAATAATATTAATATTAAAGCTTTTAACGATAGCGACGTTCGAAAGGGTTAAATCGCTTATATTTAGTTTATTAAGGCCGTAGAGAGCACTTTTAAAGACTCGAGTACCGCGGCCCTTAATTATTAGGCTTAACGTTCCGGCTTTAACGCTGTCGTTTATAATAAATTTAATAAAGCTTTTAAGGACGAGGAAAGTTTTTAAATTTATTAAATAAATAGCAGTTTTATTATTAAGTAAAGTATTCTCTATAAGCGGATAGCGATTTATATTTATAATAACGTATACTCCTATAATAAGGAGAGCTTCGTCGAGAAATTTAAGGCTTATAAAATAAGCCTAAACGTTTTTAAAGTATTTTACTTTTATTAAAGTAATTAATTTTAAAACTATAATAATTATTAATACTTAAATAAAAAAGGAATTACTAAAAGGCGGTCCGGAAGCTAATTACGCTATTAATAATATATTTTTATTAAGTTTAGTAATTTCTTGGCAAAAGTTAAGGAAGTCGCTTTTTAATCGAAGTCGAGTCTTTTTAATTTCTTTTATTAATAATAAGTTCGTAAGGTTGCTTGCCGTCGAGCCGTCGTAATAATACTGAAGTCTATAATAATTAATAGCTTTATGACGGTAAAAGTAATGTTTATATAAGTAGGTATTTGCTCGCGTATTTAGCGACTAATTCCGTTAAACTAACGGGATTACGGGAGTATTTAATTTTCTTTTAAAAGTAATATATAAGCTTATTGTCTTTTATTATTTAAAAGCTGTAAGTAATTCCTTATTAAGAGTAAATAATTAATTCACGTAATTAAGTAAAGAGTACTAATTTATTACCTCGAGAGCATTATTTCTTAGTAATTTAAAGTGCCGTTCGCGCGCTTATTCCGGTGCGAGCTTCTTTTACACCGCCTTAATAAAGTCAAGTATTATTAGCGGTCTTTTAACGTTTAATAAGTTATATAAGAAAGTATTTTAATAAGCCGCTTTTTATTTTTAGAGCTATTCCTTAAGATTAACTCGCTTTGCCTTAATAATAGCGAGCTTTTTTCTATAAGTAGACTATATTAACGTACGAGTACTTATTTTTAAAAAGGCGTAATTTCTCTTAAGGATTTGGAGGAGCAATTAAAGAGTTTATAACTTTAATTAAAGGTCTTTATTTATTATCTCGGTTAATTATTCCTTTTTTATACGAGCTTGCTCGTTCTTATATTTTTTAACTACTTCTTAATAGACAGAGGGATTAATTGTCTCTTAAATCCACTTATAAGCTGCCTTATAAGCTCGAGCCTTTTCCGTTTATTATACGAGCTTTCTTACGTGTTCCTTTATAAGAGTAGTATATATTAAAGTCATATTCTTAATTATAGCCTTTGCCGGTGGTAATACGCTCGGCTTAAGGTCTTTTTTTATAAAGTCGTGAGTATTTTCGTTTTATTTTACTTAAGTTTAGAAGTTATACTTAATAGCTTTTTTATTTTATTATATTTTTAAATCGTTTAATAATAAAGGTTTCGGTTCGGCGTCGAAAAGGTTAAAAGTAATTAGTAACGTAAGGTTTATTAAATTTTATATTTTATAAAAGATATAAAAAGATTTAAACGCCTAATATTAAGGAGTTTAAGTGCGCTTGTTATAATTAAGAGGAGTTCGATTGTTTAAAGAAGAAGTTAAAGTTGAGTTTATTATAGCGAAGGAGTTGCTCTTATGAGCTTTAAGTATTCGATAAAGGAGGAAGGACTAGAGAGGTATCGAGTCTAATTACTTAGCTTTTATATTTGTTTAAAGTGGAATCAAAGAGTTAATAGAAAATAGCGGTGTGAATTATACTTTATAGTAAAGTAGAAAACTTTATAACGTATAATAAATGTTTTTTACTTATAAACTTACTTTATAGGCTTTATTTAAATTAATAGCGCATAAAAGGAAGAATATTAACTTAATAGCTTTATTAACGGGGCTTATAATTGTGGTGTAAAAGTGGATTAAAGTATTATAAGTAATTATAATTGAATTAAAGTAATTAATTATTATTTTAAAAGCTCTCAAAATTAAGAGAAGACAGTTGTTTTCCTGAAGGCGGTCTACAGTAGCAGAACTTAATTAGGTCACGTGCAGTGCTAAGAGAGCAGCTGCCCGTGCCTATACAATAAATACTTTAAAGTAAGTTTAAAAAAGATTAAATCCGAAGGTTTATTAATCTTATAAAAGCGCTTATTTTATTCATATTTAAAAAAGGCGGAAAACTATAATTATATATTAATTATAAAAGGCTTAATATTATTATAATAAAGAATTAAATTCTTTTATTTTTAATTAATAAAATCCTCGACTAATTAAAACGCGTTAATATATTTACGAAATTAAATGTAAAAGATACGTATTACTAACTCCGAGTTAAATAAAGTAATAAATAAAAAACGGCATTTCAGACTTAATACGAGTATTTTAAGTATTATATGCTGTCTTTTATATTCTTAAATACTTTAGTAATATTTCAAGTTTATATTAATTAAACTTTAATTAAGCTAATAAATATTACTTATATAATTTACTTAAATAATATTCTTATTTTTTTAAGAATATTAAAAATTATACGAAAGCTATTCGGGAAGTCTTCGAAAAGCTTCGTGTTAGATTTCACTTCGGTAACTCGTGCCGATTCTACCCTAAAATAGCCGAAGGGGTTTCCACTGCTTACGCGGCCCGGAAATTACTTTTGTATTCCGGGAAATTACGCTCGTATTCAATTACGTAGCTTATATAAGCTACGTAATCAGTTACGTAGTCGTAGAAGCTTTTAAAGAAGCTATTATTTTATATATAACTACCGAAGAGCTCTTTTAGCTCTTTAAGCAAGTAATCAATTCTACTTTGTCTTTGATTACGTGTCCTCACTTACTGTTACGGCTTGCAAGAGGTTAATACGGCGAGTTGACTCTAGCTTTATATTTAAGCTTAATGTTACGCTCAGAATCGAGAAGAAAAGATAAGGAGAAAAAGAGAGCTTTTTATAAAAGGGAGCTTTAATATAAATATATAAAGGGTCCCCTTAGCCTTTCTCGATTAGGCCAAGCGCTATAATTGTTATATTAAAATAATGTTACGAGCGATGTCGAGCTCGCTCGGTTAAAATACGAGGCTTAAGGAGTCGTAATATTACCCCCCTCCTCCTAAAAAACTACGTTCTTATAATTATAATTATAATAGTATTATCTTTTAAGTCGTTATAATCGTCGACACTAGTATTATATGCCTTTAATTATTAAGGTAATGCCTTTAAAAGTCCTTTAGCCGCTTTATTATTAAAGTAAAAGTTCTTAATTATATAAAGTACGATTATAATATCCGAGCACAGATATTATTATAAGTCCTCGTCGGCGCCTAGCTACTTAATATAATAGAATAACTTATTCTTTATAACCTTAAAGCCTAATATAGCCTCAATTTCTTATTCGTTTTAGTTTAATAAGAGTTAAATTAGCGCCGGCGTTTGTTTTACTTATCCTAATAAAAGATTATTAACGTACTTTTATAGCGAATAAATATGAAATACGGAGTATATAATTTAATTTACCGGTAACTTTACTTTCTAACTCTCTTTTTTTTTTAAAAGTACTTTAATTAAATTATATTATTTGTCGAAGAGTTTTTTTAAAAAACGGTCGACATTTTAATTTTAAGTATTAATTAATACTAAGTTATTAACGTCTTAATTAACAGTACGTTAATTACAATTAATTAAACGTTTTATTTTCTTTTATTAAGCCTTTAATAGTAATTATATAACTTCTATAACTTCTTTTATACGTGAGGCGACTTACAGAGCCTCCTCGCGGTTAAGCTTTTTTATTACCGTAATAAATAATTCTAGATTTATTAAGTCTTAAGAAGTCTTTAACTCCACGCCGTTAAGTAATTAAAAATGCGTGAGATTATTAAGAGACTCGTAAAGTAAAGTAAATTACGTAATATCTATAATAAATAAGAAGTTATTTTAATTATCTTAGTAATAATAGTAAAAGATACGGAGCCGTTACTTAATATATTAGTTTATTATTTTAATTTAGCCGTTGATATTAAGGTTATATATTATCGTTAGCTTTACTTTAATACCGAATATACGGCAATACTCTTTTTAAAAGAAAGAAACGAATTACAGACCTTAATTTAAGATAATAAACTTTAATATATTGAAATAGCGAGTTTAATAAATAAGGAAAAGGGTAACTATACCTTTGGCGGTAATTATGTTATTATAAGGTATTAAAACCCATTTCTTAAATAAGCGGTTAATAATAATTATAACGAAGTTATAACCGCTTTTATTTAATAATAACTTCGTAAAATCTATTATAAAGTATTAATACGGCCGAATAAGAATAAGTAAGAGGTATAAGAAACTAAGTGTTTTGTCTCTTTTAGCCTTTTACTTAAAGCAATTATAATTCGCTATATAGCGACTTACGTCTATAAAAAGGCTATTTTAATAATATTTACGGCTTAATATAACCTTTATCTTTCCGATTCCGGCATAAACGACTAAAAGTTATAAATGCATATAACGCAATAATAACGTACGAAGCTCCGGCGGTTTTATAAGCACTTCCAGACGGCCTTAAAAAAAAAGCTTATCATTCGATAATTTGTAATTTAAGTCGTTCTCGCGGGCTTTTTATTAAAAAGGCTTTAGTAAAAGAGACTCTTTATTAATTATAAGCACTTAATTAATTACGTCGTATTTAATAATATTATATATAACCATAAAATTAAAGTCTAACTCTTCTGCAGTAAGTGCTTCTAGGTTAATTAGCACGTGATTTTATTTTAGAGTTTATTTTACTTTTTAATCTAGCTCTTAGTCTGCCTTTTAATTTACCTCCTAATCTACCTCTTAGTTTACCTCTTAGTCTACCTCTACGGGGGCTAAAGAAGTAGCTAAAGTGGTAATTATACGACTACTTCGCAAATACTGCCTTATAATTTTTAATTAAGTATTTTACGCCGTTATTGAACGAAAAGTAATTTCGTAAGAAAGAAGTATATTTAAATACTTTAATTAAGCGACTTTAGCTAAGAGACGTTTTTTTTTAAAGGTATTTTATTTATTAGTTTAGTTATTCGTTTAGGAAACCACGCTTAATATATTTCTCGACTAGGCAATCGCGACGGCTTAAAGAAATCGACGGCTATTAGCTAGAGGTTAGCGGTAATTAAAAAATCAATCTTATTATTTATAATGAATTGCTGACTACGAATAGCTCGCTTACGAGCTTTTATTATCGTAAGGTCTTAATCTTTTTAAGAGAAAGTATTAATAAGAGTATTAATAATCCCGGTATAATATATAATTATAAAATAGAATTCTATAAAGAACTCGGCTTAATATGTTTATTTAGCCGTAAAATCCTTAATAATTATAAAGTACTTTAAAGCTCGGTGATCCGTATATACGTATACGTTCTTTTAAGTATTTAATAATTCCAGGCGGTATTACTTAAACGATTAAAAGATTATTAATATTTCTTTATTGTAAATTAAATAATTAAGCTCGGAATTTATTATAATCTTAGAAAAGTAACTTATAAAATAGAAAATGCCGTCTTTTTAAAATTAAGATAATATGCTAGTAACGACTTTATTAAAAGAGTCGGTCTTTAGCCGTGCTTACTTTATTAAATTATAATAGTAAAAGATTAATACAAATTAAAGGGCTTTTTAAAGAGTTTCTTACGCGTTTTTATAAGCGTTATCGAAGTTAAAGGGCACGTTTTTTCCGGTAAATATCGTAAAGGGTCGAGCGATGCGACTATAATCCTTAATAAACCGGCGATAAAAATTATAAAACCTAAAATAACTTTATATATTACGTACGTTACCGGCGTATTTTTAATCTTTAATTACGCTAATTTTTTTTAAGTTTACTTTTATATTATTAACGCTAATAATAAAACTTAAGAACTTTGTCTTTTATACGCTAAACTCAGACTTTTTAATATCGGCTTATAATCCGTGCGCTTATAATAATATTATTACTTTCTTAATATAAACCTTATATTCTTTAAAAGTTAACGAGTATATAAGGATATCGTCTATATAAGCCGCGTAAAAGTCGTTTAAGTGCTTTATTAAAATGTCGTTAATAAATTATTAAAAAATCGCCGGGCTATTTATAAGGCTAAAAGGAAGGACTTTATATTTATACGTATTATATTAAATGCGGAAGGTCGTATAATTTTCGCTCTCGGGGGATATATAAATATAATAAAAAGCTTATTAAATATTAAGCTTTATAAAGACTTTTACTTTATAAATATAAATTATTATCTTATTAATTAAAGGAATTAAGTACGGATCCTTCTTCGATAAGGCATTTAGCTTTCGGTAGTCGATACAGAGCCGGAGGCTATCGTCGGCCTTTTTGGCGAAAAGAATAAAAGCCGCATATAATACGCTAAAAAGCTTAATAAAACCTTTATATAAGTTATTAATAATATATTACTTAATCTTTAATAGCTATTCTTTAATTATACGCCAAAGAAGTTCGAAGGACAAGTCGTTCTTCTTAATAAGCTCGATTTAATAGTTTACGCTTTAGCGATGCGCTAATAATTTATTAGAGGTTCGCCGGGAGAAAAAAGGAATATACTTTTAATATTTTATCAGAAGCTTTTTATTTATTAATTTATTATTTTACGCGTACTTAGCCTTTAAGGCTTCCTTTAAGATTAAGTCTTTATTTATTAATACGAGCTCGACATTTAATTAATTTAAGGCCTTTCGTCGGCGGCGAGTTAGCTTTTAGTCGATTTTATATATTAATATTATAAAGATTTTTATTTTATTTTTCTTAGCCTTTTTAAATCAGAGGTACGTCGTAAATATTACCGCTGCCGATATTAAGAAGATCTCCGTAATAAGCGCCTTAAGTTAATGCTTCGCTGGGGAAGCTTTACGAGCTTTTTTATCTTTAAATAATAATCCCGGATTACAGAATATTAAAGGGTTTAATTAATCTTTTATAATATATAAGCGCTTTTTGACTTCTTTAATAAAGCTCGAAAGTCGAATCAGCGAAACGTTAATTATAAGTCGTATAAAGACTTTAAACTTAAGGGAATCGTTAAGTGCCGTAATCTTGGCTTGCCTTTAGCAATAGTTATTTAAGTTTAAGAAAGCGTCCTTTTATTTTATATTAAGTTAATAAGACTTAACGATTGGCTTATCGAAACGGTTAATATTAATAAAGACTTATTAATTAAAGTACGGCTATACGGGCATATTTAACGGCTATTTTAGCCGGTTACGGTTCTTTATATACGACTACTTTAAGTCGTAATACTTAAGAAACTTCCGATTAATTAAAACGTCAGTATTTCTTAAGTTAATTATTAAAAAAGGAAAGTTAATTCGCCGGCGGTCGATAGTTAAAGTAAGTAAGACAGCCGTATTAATTGGCTTGCTTTTTCTATTATTATAATTAATTAAGATAATTGACTAAAAGAGTATTATAAAAGAAATATTAAATTATTTAATAAGCCGGTATATAAGAGAGGTTTTAATTATATTAAAAATATTTACTTCGCTATTAATATATATAAGTATTTTAATAAAGAATTTATTTCTTCTTAATTTAATATTAATTAAAAATTATCGTCCTTTAATAAAAATATAGAAATTAAATATTAAGTCTTTTTATAAGTTATAGCTTACGCTAAAGTATAAATATTTATTATGGCTTAAAAGGTTTTTAATAACTCGTTAATTTTTAAGTTTTCGCCGATAATTAATTTAGAAATTAACTTATTAAAAGCTTAGTCTTTTCGGCGCTTAAAGCAGTCGCTAGCTTAGTAGTTAGTTTTATTATAATAAAAGTAAATATTAAAGGAGACGTCTTTAAGAGTAAGAGGCGGTATAAGAGACTTAAGGCGGTAGAAGAACAGAGTTAAAAATAGCGAGCGCGAGCGAACCTTTAACGATAGTTTATAAGTTAATATTAAAAGTCTTTATATTATTATAGCCGGCGTAAGAGAGGTTATACACTAGCCTTCCTTTTTAAAAATACCGCGCGTGTCGTAGCTATTAAAAGTAACGTTAGCTTAAGCCTTATAAGTCGTTATAGCTTCTTTTAATATAATATTACGGGATTTTTAATCTGTAATAATTAAAAATTCGTTAAAAGCTATGTAATTTTCGTTTATTTTATATTTCTTTATGTAAATTATACGTTTAAAGGCTAGAAAGACCTTTTTATATACGTCCTTAAACTAACGAGAGTAAGTAATCTTATTAATAATAATATAAGAAGTGAATTTAATTTCGGAAGTCGTTATAAGTTATATTATTTATTAATAGCTAATTATATATTCTTTTAATAGCTTAGACTTAGTTATAATTAAAGAATCGCTAGTTTAAGGCCGTTAAAACGTCGGCGATAGTCTCGAAAGTACTGGCAAATTCGGGGTCTATATATTAAAGGATAATAGTCTTTGCCTTGTTAATAATATATTAAAAATAAGCCTTAACTTATAATATTTTATTTTTAAAGTTATTTAAGTACTTTTTTATAAATAGCTTTATTTTTATTTTTTAAGTATTATACTCGATATTACTTTTATAATCGCTAAAGGAAATACGGGGGTACTTAACTTTAAAAGGCTTTATAACTTAAATCGAATTATCTAGCTTTAATAAGTAATAATCGGTAGTCGGCTGGAGGTCCGTCGTAAGAATACGTACCGATTAATTACTTTAAAAAGAAGAAGTGCGAGTCTTTTAGCAGAGGTTATTAAAAGTATATTAATCAAAGGCTTATTTAATAGTAATAGTAATAATAAAGCTAACGGAGATCTCAATTAATTAATTTACTTTTACTTATTAAGTAAGAGTAAGGCTTTTTATAATAGCAATAGGCTTTAGCGAGGCGTCGAAGTAATTCTAAGGTTTGTTTTCCGAGTCGGAATCGGGTTTTTTAAAGTTATTAGGTTCTTTTATAAGAGTCTCGACCGAAGGAATAAAGGTATTAATAAAGCTTAGCCGTAAAAGGGCGCTTCTTTTTTTTAAAGCTTTACTAATAAAAGAAAAAAGTCGGAAATAATAATAATATAAAATAAAGAAGTGTTTAAGGTTATTAATTAATTTATTAATTAAATATAAGTCGAAGTCGAAGTTCGAATAGCGCGCGTTAAGTTTCATAAAGCAGGTTAACGGCAAAGAGCTTTTTAGCTTTTTTTAAGGCAATTTATTATTAATAAAAAGATACTTATTTATTAAATAGGCTAAAGTATTAAAGTTTATCGTTAACTTATTATAAAGGCAGGGAGACGTAACACGCAAGACTTAATAAAATATAACGCTTTATAGCGAAGGGGTTTTTAGTCTTTTCTTATATTACGGCTTATAAGAGGTTAATACGGCGAGTTAACTTTAGCTTTATATTTAAGCTTAATATTACGCTTAAAATCGAAAAGAAAAGATAAGGAGAAAAGGAAAGCTCTTTATAAGAAGGAGCTCTAGTATAAATACACAAAGGGTCCCCCTAGCCTTTCCCGATTAGGCCTAGCGCTATAATTACCATACTAAGGCAATGCTACGAGCGATGCCGAGCTCGCTCGGTTAGAATACGAGGCTCAGGGAGTCGTAACACTTACTGCGCTTCCTCATTCTGATTGGCTCGCCTATTCTCACACTTCGCAATTATAAACTTTACGCTAATTTTAAAAAATACGCATTTAATATTAATATTATAAAGTTTTTAAAGTTTATAATAAGTTTAATAAGTATTTGAATAAACTCTTCTCGAGTTAAGAGTATTTAAAAGTAGCTTTTATTTAAATCGTAGCGGAATATATAAGTATTCTTAAGGTTTATTAACTTTTACTATTATTTTATTTATAATTATATAAAGGTTATTTAATTTATTATTAATTTATTAAAAGGAATATTAAAAAAACGAAAACAAAATTATTTCGATTCTTTTACGTAATTATTATAACGTTTTTAATTTTATAAGAAAGATTTTCTTAAGCTTTAATCTTTTATTATTTCGATCTTTAATTAAAGATTTAAATAAAAATAAATACTTCGAAATTCGTTATTAATAAAATCTTATTTTAATTATTTAATAGTGGTACGGAGGCTTAATGGCATTTTATTATATTTTACTTAAAGATGCTGTCCTTTATTAAGTAATAATATAAAGTTTATAATAAGGAGTTGATAATAGTAATATATACTTTTAAGTAATAAAATTAATATCTTTAAGGCGCTTTTAATATTATTACGGTTCGGACGGATTATTATAAGCTTAAATATTTTATAACGAAATAAAAGCTTATCGAACGGCAAACGAAATAGGCCGATAAGTTAATAAAATTCGATTTTATTATTAAATATTAAATAAAAATTACGAATTCTATTAATAAGCCTTTGCGAAGACTTAACTTTAAATACTCAGAACTAAATTAAAATTAAGACGAAAAAGAAGAGTAATTATTAACGTTATATCAAAAGCTACGCTTAATTGTAATATTATAAAAAAGAAAGCTTTTATTAATAAATTTTTAAAATCGAGACTTAAATAACCTTATATTAATGAATTATCGAAGCCAGAGTAAGGATCGTTTATAAAGGATTTATAAAATAGCGAAGAATAATTAAAAAAGATATAAAGGACTTTGACAAATTTATTATCAGTATTATTAATTATAAATAATATATATTATTATAAACCGAAATAATAAATAACGAACTTTTAAAACTAATTTAAAATATAATCTTTAATTTATAAAAAGTAAATTCTTTTATAATAAATAAAACGTACGAATCGATTCCAAAAGAACGTCGAGCTAAGTCTAAAGATATTAAAAGATATATAAAGATAAACTATTATAATATTATAATAAACCTTATATATTACTTAAGAAATTACTTTAAAGTAAGACCTTAAATATTAATTATAATAATATTATAATAAAATACTTTAAGTTTTAAAAAACCTTTAAATTATTTTTAAAGAAATACTTTTAATAATAATTATATATAAACGTTAAGAAATATATAAATACTTACGTAAAATATTAAAAAAAGAAATTAAAAAAGCACTGATTTTATAGCGAATCAGCTTTATTCCTTATTATTTTAAAACTTTAAAAGGAAATAATTTTAAATTTTATTATAAATTTATCGCTAAGTAAAAAAATAAATCGAGTATACGATTTTATTCTTGTAATCGTCGATTAATTTACAAAATTAGTTCAAATATATCTTTATAACGAAAGCGATTATTATATTTAAGCTAGCCGAGCTCTTTATATAATATATATATATATAAGGATTTTAAATGCCTAAAAGGTGGTATTATTTATAAAAGCTTTATTTTTATAAGTAAGTTTTAGTTTTTAATAATATTTTATCTTTCAGTTCGACGCTGATTTAATATTATATTTTATTCGCAAACTAATAAGTAAACTAAACGGCAAAATTAAGTCTTAGAATTCTATTTAAAGAACATATTATAATTATTATTAAAACGATTAAACTTTTAAGCTCGCTTTAATAAAATTCATATATAATAATTCGGTATATATATTTATTAATTCGATACCTTTTCGGATATTATATAAGTTTAATCTGGAGTTCGGTTCGAACGCTAAAACGATATTTAAAAAAGCAAAGCACTTATTATAATTTAAAAAATAATACTTTCATAATAAAAAATAAAAATACTTATAAAAAAGCTTTAAATTACTTCCGAATCTTATAAGAAATCTTATAATATTAAATATAAAAAAATTCGGTTTGAAGTCAAATATATGATTTTATTAATTATAAAGTATTTTTAATAATTAAAGCCTTTTCAAAAGCTTATTAATAAATTTTAAAGCCTTTTAAAATTAAGAGAATTATTTCTAATTATAATTAAATATATTAACTCAATTACTTTCGATTTACTGTATTTATAATACTTTTATATATTACTTTTAGAGCTATAGCAAGAACGAAAGGAAGTTAAAGCTAAACCGGAAGCAATTCAAGTTTAAGAATTAAAAGAGTTCGAGGTTAAGTTTATTTAAGCTTATAAGAATACTAAGCGAGGTCGCTTATATTTTATTTATTAAAAGAATTATTTTATTATAAATAATACTTAAGAGCTTATAAATTATCTTATATACGCTAAGGATACGTTATAAAAATACTTTAAAAATATATTAAGAAAAAGGAAATCGAAATTATAATAAAAATTATAAAAATAAAAAAATTAAAAGTAAAAGTCTTTATTTAAGCTTTAAAAGATATTAAAAGTAAAACGAAAGAAGCCTAAAGGCATTATTAACAGCTCGAGGCTGCCGCTAAAGGAGCGGAAGCGGCGCGCCTAAAGATCTTCTTTTATATTCTCGTTTTATTTTTATTTTTATTTTCTTTAACCTCGCTTTTAGAGGCTTATTAAAGTTAATACGGAAGAAATATAAAAGTATATTAATACTTATAAGAATACGACGTAATAACTTTATAAAGAGGTCGTTAATTCGGTTCTGCGTAATAAGAAGTTGGCGGAAGAGGTCGTCGGTAGTAATAGTAGCAGTAGCGGCAGGAGCGGCGGCGGCATAGCGAGGTGGCGGGCGCAGCGGTAGCAAATCGAAGCCATATCGAAGGCAGGTCGGATATATGGTATAGTATAATATAATATAATATAACGGGGGCGAGACGGAGGGACAGCGAAGCCAAATCGGAGGGGAGGATAATAATATTAATTAAAAGTTAAATTTATTTAAAGGCTAAAATATAAATAACTTACGGCAAAACTAGTTATACCGCCTAATTACGCGAATTATTACCGATTTAAACCTGTTTATATTCCGATTTAAGTTTATAATATTATTATTTACTTTATAAATAAATTACTCTTATTTAAAAGGATTAAGTCCGCTTTAAGTCCGTATATATCTCGATTTACGTTCGCTATATTATATTATTATTATATTATCTTATGTTTTATAAATACGATTTTAAAAAAGAAAGTAATATCAGGAATAGAATTTAATAAAAAGAAAGTCGGGGGTTTTACGGAAGGTTTATAAGCTTAATATAAATTACCTATTAAAATCTTTATTTATTTACTTCGGAGGGAAGTAAAGAGGATTTAAAAGGCTAGAGATTAGTCTGAATTATAATTAATATACCCTGAACGTTTCGAATAGCAATTCCTTATCATTTGAACCTTACAGCGTATAAATGCCGATAAGAATTAAAATAACTTAATAATAGAATACTTCTTATACGATAAAATAAATAAAAAAGAACGTAAAAGTACGTTTAAATTAATTTTCTATAAGATTGTATTCGAGTATTAATTGCCCGACAAGCAGTTATAAATACTTTAATAATTAAATATAAGAGTAGAAATAAGTTTCATAAGTAGTTTATTAAATTTATATGAAAATACAGTATTAAGTTGATATTCCTTCAGTGTTAATTCGTTAAAATTTTAGTATTCTTGCCCCGTATTCGCTTAGAAAATAGCCGGATTTCAATGCCGCCCGTCTTCGTACAACTCAGGAAGGGACGAGGGTTATGCAAGCTAAGCGTCTTGAAGGCACGTACGTGATAAAAAGAGAACGGCAGCCAATATATTTTCGTGCCCAATTTTGTCAGATTATTCAACAGCTAGCAATTGAATAAGGCCTCTGCATTAATAAAACCTCACATCCCTATACAACGAACTCCCACACCCCCTAAAACTAAGATTACCACCATCCAAAACTCCACTCCACTCTCAAAGCGAAAAGAAATCGAGCTCAGCATTCCTCCTTTCTCCCGTTTCCGTTTCGAAGGGGTCATACATCCCCTGTCCAACCAGAGGCGCATCAACCATATCCGCCAAGTTCTGGCCGCTCATCCAGGTGAATGACATGGGATGATCCAGCACATTGAAGTCGCTGTTCAGGCTCGGCCACACGGCGCACTCGCTCCGCGGCGTCACCATCACGTACCCGTTGCGCGCTCTCTCGCCCACCACCGGCGGCGGCATGCCCTGGAGCATGGTGAACGGCTTCGAAGAGGTGCTTGTGCTGACCATGGATTGTGAAGTGAACAGAGCCCCGGGTCCTCCTGCTGCATTTGCATTGGGATTATCGGGCCGAGTCGAGGACTTGGAGAGCTGTCGTTTCTTGCAGATGCGCGAGTCGGCATCATCGATAGCGTTGCTTTCCCTCCGCGCTGGAATGGCCATCGTTGCCGACACACCGTGATGCTGATGCTGCGGCGCGGGGGGCGAGGGCCGGGAGCTCGCGTTCTGCAGCTCCAGCATCACGGCTTGCAGGATGGCAGACATGGATGCAGCAGGCTGGTAGGTGGCGGACATGTCATGCAGTGCCGCGGCCAGGCACTCGAGATATGGGAGGTTATTCTTGCGGTCTGACGTGCTCTTGATGAATGCCAGCGCCGCGACGAGTGCCGTTGCGGCGGTACCGGCGTGCTGGATGCCCGTGACGAAGATGCGGCGCGTGTCGAAGCGTTGGCGGTGATGCCAGAAGATGCGCGCTACACGGATGGCTTGTCGTGTACAGATGGCGCGCGACATGAAGGCGTGGTGGTCGGCGATGCGATCGTCGTCGTCCTCGTGCCCGCCGCCGCCGCCGCCGTCGTCGTCGTCGTCGTCGTCATACTTGGCCCACGGGCGATGCAGCAGAATGAGACTGCAGTGATACTGCTGGTGCAGCAGGAAAAAGGAGAACGGCGCCGTCGCGATATTCTCTGGCTTCCAGACTAGACTTGCGGGCAGCTGGCGGTACCACGTCTGCAGCTGGCGGTCTAGATTTAGTACGTACATATACCTGTTTGCGTTGTCGGGATCCCGATCCCGTGAGCCTGGGACTTCTGGCCCGCGGATCTCTGCAATCTTGCCTGCGAGTTCCATCAGGTCCAGGAGCTCCTCGTAAATTTGCGTCTCGAGACTCCTCTGCTCGCCCGCCGGGGTGCAGGTCGACAGACTGGCAAACTTTTTCGACATGCGATACATCTCAAGATCCGACGTCTTGATTCCGGTCGGACGGCCGAGGAACAAAGCCCAGTATCTAGAGTAGTCAGCGACAGACAGGTGTGCAGAGGGGGTGGGTGGCAAGACGGACTTGTCGTAGATCACACACGCGAACAGAGTCATGTGCCGAATCTGCATCTCCTTCTCGTCCAGGCCGTCGTTTTGACAGTCGAGATGCAAACCAAGATCGAAGCACAGCCTGTTTGCCATTCCTACACGGGTCAAACAAATCCTGTCCCCTTGATATTTGTTCGTGGCATCAACTCACCAGCATACATCCACCCAGTATTGTCCCTTCCCACTCCACATTCGAGATCACCCAGCAACAAAAAGGCTTGAACGGATGGCAACCCGCCTGGCCTTTCCAGCTCCAGGTCTAGCATGTACCGCGCTTCGCGGTGCAAGGTGCATTCTCGATTCCCCAGGGTGATCTTCTTCATGTCCTCTCTCTCCATGTCCGCAAACCGATATCCCATCGCCAGAATGTTGATATGCAGAAAGCCCGAGTAATGCTTGTTCTTGGAGTCCTGCATGTCTTCGTAGAAGGCTTCCTTGTGGACAATATATAGGACACTGTTATAATATTCCCAGAACAGATCCATGAGGTAATCATGGGTTTCGATGGTCAGAGATCGAATAATCCGCTCGGTGCGGCGTGTCTGCTCCAGCGATTCACCGCTGTCGCGAGGGGCGGTGCTGTCCGCGTAGATGTGGAAGTTCGAGGCCGGGCCAAAGAATCGCAGACGCCCGCTGAGCTGGTCGAAACTAAGATGGCCGCGGGTGGAGAGAAGCATGCGCATCAACAATTCTCTCTTGTTACTATTCTGCACAGCTCGACTCTGTGTGCTTGGAGGCAGGTGTTGGTGTGTTTCGGTGAGCGGCATGCCGCCGTCGTTCTGATAGTTGTTGTCCCCGTCAGAGGACGAGTCTTGGGTGCTTCGAGGCGTAGCACTTTGTGCGGCAGGATCGGGGTCATGCCGCTGCTGCTCATACACGTCGCCGTCTTGGGGAACAGGAGCAGCCGGCGCAGGAGGTGCTTCGGGCTTGATTTGAGGGGGGTAGTTGGCGGGAGGAAGTTCTTTGCCGGTCTCTACAAGCATCGATTCCAGCATGGCCACTCGATTCGTGAGGGCCGACATATATGCCTTGGAGACAGGCCTGGGAAGTCCGTCAGTCAGCTTCATGCCCAAGATAGATTTGCAGAACAGACAGACTTGCCGTCGTCGCTCGTCATCATTCTTGATTAAGCATTCTGTGTTGGAACGTTTGCACTGGGTGCAATCTCGTTCGCCCGGTGGCACAACACACTTTGTTTACACCGTCAGTCGGTCCCCGAGCCAGAATGGGGAATGGGGGATGGGGCAAGCAAGCAAGAAACAAGACAATAAATACAACACTTACGCGGATCCTTCGATCTCTGCAGGCGGCGCACGCAATTGACGCTCGATGTCGAGTGGGCTTCGTTGCGTTTGCGTTTGCGTTCGCATTCGCATTCGCAGCCAACTGTTGTTCAGACGTGGTGGACGTGGGCTGGGTGAGGGCGAATTGGCCAGGCGGCAGAGCACTTGCGTCTGCATTCTCCATGTCGCTCCTCATGGCCGCGGTGATGGTGGTTTTGCTCAAACAGACAGACCTACAGACTGCTGGTCCGGTCCGGTCCGGTCCGGCCTGGCCTTGACATCTAGTCGATCGATGCAGCAGACACTCACTCACTCGCTCGCCCGCGATACTTCCTGTACAGTCAGTACAGACGGGAAGGGGAGGTGGGAAGTGGGAAGAAAGGTAATGAACAAACAAACGAACAAACAAACAAACGTTGACAGGATTCCATTCCAGCACGGGCACGGTGTGGAGAAGGCCCCTTTCCCCGCATGCTTCTCTCCCCAGCCGTGATCCTCAGCTCCACCACCCACAGCTGCTTCGATGCGCTGCCTCCGCCCACCCACCCGGTAGAAACATCCCATCCCCTGCCATCCAATCATCGATCGTCGCAGATCGAGCAGTGAGACGGCAGTGAGGGAAATTTGGATTGCATCTCTGGGGGCCACCCCATGCCCTTGTCCTTGCCCTTGCTCTTGCCCCGTGTGGCTGCATGCATGCATGCATACTTACGGAGGAAGCTGCGCTACTTGAGCCGTGTGGCAGGCATGTGGGCAGCGGGACTGACTCGTGTACGAACCGTAATGTAAGAGGTCAGTCAGGTCGTCAGCGGTATTATTATTCGTGAACCTCACCCAGACGACTTACTTGAGGGCCACGAACACCGCCCATGTACTCCTGTGAGTGGTGGGTCGGTCTTGCTTTCGCTGGAACGTCAGTCATCTTCTGTGACTGCTATTGTGCGAACAAAATTGAGAGAGAGAGAGAGAGAGAGAGAGAGAGAGAGAGAGAGAGAGAGAGAGAGAGAGAGAGAGAGAGAGAGAGAGAGAGAGAGAGAGAGATAGAGGGGGGTGGGAGGGTTGGGATTTGGGGTGTCACCAAACTTCCGCCTCAGGCAGAGCTCGCTCTTCCGAATTCAAACTTCGAAACCTTGCCTGTTGTCTCGTTATCAGACCGCCGTTAGCTACCATATGGCTTCTAAACTGGTCCTAACACGCCGCCGAACGGAAGCAGGTCAGTCAGTCATGGTCCTCAAGGTCATGTTATGTCTCGGCTCGTCCATATCACAGGATAATCCATCTTTGCCCCAGCATATATATTTATATATATATATGCTGGGTCTTGTCCACCACCCACTCCTATCATGAGACGCTCATATGGGAGACCTCTTTATCTATGGTGTGGCTCACACGACCTTATCATCTTATGTATCTCTGCTATCCTTCCTGCGGCAGTTGCTTGCACCTTTTAGTTGTCAGTTCAAGATTTCTACGTGACGACAGGGGCAACTCACGAAGATCATGTTGATGATCGTCAAGGCAAGAATGATCTTCCCCTCCTTTGCCGCACTCTTCGCCTCATTCCGAGCGTACCGAGCTTCTGTGATTTTGGCTTGCTTCTGCTTCAGATCGATCAAGTGATAGACCTGAGTTCATGTCAACTCTGACCCGCCTAATGCTCGTTAGGGTACTTACCGCACTGTATACATCTCTCGCGCGCGATATCATCTGCTCGATCGTCTTCCGATTGACACCGACATGATTGTCCCCCGGCTTCCCATCTACGTCGGGAAAAGTGGCATGGGGCATCAGTTTCGTAGACGCCTTAAGCTCTTGGCACTCGGCATCGCCATCCGCGAGGACTGAATGTTGATCATCAAGGACCATCTTGATGATTTTGAATTCACGAATATCCTGGATCTTGACGAGGAGTTCAAATTCTTCGTTGATATCGAGTTGAGACTCCTTCAAGTCCTTCTTCTTCTTTGCCTTCTTTTTGTCTTTCTTCTTCTCCTTGGTTTTGCTCTTCTGGTTCTCTGCACTGTCTTCACGAAGTCTTTTTCGTCATTCCAGCCTACATGTAGCTTTGCAAATATCTTTGAATGCCTATCAGCTACATCACTGATCGATGAACCGAAGAAATCCAAGAATTGAAGCTCGGGCTTGGGAATCTGAAATCTCCCGAAGACTCGAGTGCATTCTTTAATAATGACAGATGCGAGCGCATCCACCGATGTGATTGGGTCTCGGAGTGGCTTGCGCAGGTAGAATTCAATCTGCTCGAGTATCCCGCTATGGTCGTCTTTCGAGCGGCTGGCTTGGCCCCAGCCTTGCGGAAAACTGGTGATGGCAGTATTTGGGTGGGTGTCAGCGACAGGTCGGGTTAACAGAGCAGGGGCAACCGACTTTTGCCCAAGGACCCAGAGCCATAGTTGATCCACCATGATCAACTTGCCTTTGGAGCAACGCGTTCTCGTGGTCCTTGTCAATCTTATCGAGCCCCTTCACAGCATATCGTTGGACCGCCTGATTTATGTCGCGACCTTTAGTGTCTTCCATTCCAATGTAGTAGAACTGATCAATTGTTCGTCGGATATGATGACGATGCCCGTGCAGTGGCAAGTATGCTTGCACCAATTTGTCGTCTTTAGAGGGCTCTTCGCAAGCATGATCCCAAAGGGCTTTTGCGACAGCGTCGAATCGCTCTTCTGAAAGACTTGAATTTCGCTGAAACAGACCTGGCCTCAACTCTACCATTCTATGGCATTCTACCTTTCAATTGTTCGACTCTGTTCAGTCTTCGCCTTGAAATAGTTTGCCTCAGATTCGGACTCGGAGGAATTATCATCGTAGGCAAACAGCGCCTTAGTACTAGCCACTGAGTTATTGCTTTCTGCGGATACACTGGTTCTGTCGTCTTCTTTCTCAGATAGTTTCGCTAGAGAGCTTGCTGTTCTTATGATCGCATTGCTGAGCCTTATGAGTCCTTCGTTTGTCTCGAAGTGAAGGTATTGTATCTGTTGAATGTCAGCACATCGCACGCGGCAGAGAAACCATCGATCGGGATCAGGACAGGTTTGAGGAAGTGGCTACTTATGAATAGAACGGTATCTTTCTGGCTATTCTGATCCTGTTTGGGAAATTAGGACGAGGCTAGAACAGGTGAGTAGCACTCACCCCCATGAACATACTCGCTTGTGGCTGAAGAAATAGTGTATGTGGGAAATGGCCTCGATATTCCTGCTCTGAAAATCTGCCGTCTTGATTGTCAATTCCAAGTCGGATGAATAGTGCCTGGCCACTCGTCAATTCTGCACGGCATACTGTCCAGGGCAATCATACCTCGACCTAGTCCATCTACAGGACGTCTACGTCAGCAAATCTTCTCCTGTGTTTTGACAAATTACTTGCATTGTTGGCCGGCAGATGGTACCATTTCCATTCCTTTTCGGAGCAACTATAATTTAGTCCTTCATATCCTGACTCGCCTGGCAATATAGCAACTCTGAAAGAGGCATAGTTTAACAGCTATGGTATTCCCTTTCATCTTCATCCTCAACAGCCTCTGCCACCTTGTCCGGTGGTGCTTCATACACCGCAAATGGAAGGTTGTGATCGTAGCACGGAAGTTGCCTGGGGCAATACGACACTCCTCGGGTAATCTATCCTCATCAAACCTCGGGAGTACTTCTTGCTTCTTTGGATGAACTCGAGGACCTTCGAAGAAAGCGACACTATCAAACAGCTGCTGGAACCGCATGTCGGATCCATTTTGCTTGCTTTTCTCAGTCGCAATTTCCCTGTCCTTGTCGTCCGGCAAAGCGCCGCGGTGGAGCAAGGCTCGGAAGATCTCGTATTCGCCCTGGGGTAATGCCAGCCGCAAGGGAGACTGTTCGTCACTATCTCTTACATTGACATTGACGCCATAGTCGAACAGCAGCCTGATGATATCCAGGTCACTCGCATCTGTGGCGAGATGCAACGCAGTATTTTTTCGTGAATCCCCTCGATTGGAGTTTGCACCTTTTACAAGCTGCTTTCTGACCGCTTCCATATCTCTTGCAGAGACTGCATTCCAGAGCCGGCGAGTAGCCGTGAAGTCAAAATCCTTCTTGATGACTTGCCGCACTTTCAGAAAGCTCGGATCCTCGGAGCTATAAAAGTTACTGAGATTTGTATGCGTGCATGCCAGCCCGGCGTCCTCAAGCTCTCCAGGCGAGCCTTGTAGAACGGCAGAATGTCTGTCAACAAGATACTCCTGTCGATTAATCTAGTCAGTATGCTGATCGGTACTCATAAAATATCTTAGCACATTTCGAAAATCAAAGTCGATCTTCAGAGAATGAACGTACAGTATTGAGGAAGTGGCTGTGGACCTTGCAAATTGGCTTGACTGCCTCTGTGCGGAGCTTTTCATAGGAGCATGCAATGGAAATGTTATGCTACCCCGCTACTTTTGTCAACTTGGTCCTTATCTCAGCCAGAATTGCCGTATTGTCTGTGCTCTGATCCAAGAGAGTGTATAGCTGCCTTGTCTGCCCTGTGGTGACAGATTTCTGGGGCCGGGTTGTCCTAGCAGTGGCTGCGGCTTGGGCTTCGGCAAGTGCTGGTAGTCCGGCTTTCTTTGCTGCGGGAGGTAGCCTTGTAAATCTCGACCTCGATCTTTGGGGAATCCTCGTCTCTAGACGTGCAACTACTGCCTTCAATCCTGGGAAGGGTGTTCCAACTGGAAGTAATCAAGTCAGCTTTACAATTCAGAACAATCTGAAAGTTGTACTACGTACGGAACACCAGACCAACTGTAGCCGTGACTATATTTGAATGATCCCCGTCTTTGGCTAAGATTAGTACTTCGCTCACCACGATGCCGCCAAAGCTGTGCCCGACGAAAATGATTGGCCTTGACAATCCGGGACCACAGTCCTTCCTCTCATCCCTAAGTCTCCGCAACAGCTCAGAAGCAACAGCCTTTACGTTGTTGCTAGCAGTGTCGGCAAGTGAAGTCGGGTAGCTAAATTGCATGACTCTTGCTATAGGAAAAGATCTCGGCAACATGTATACATCCTTCAGCCAATTCATCTTTGTTGGACCAGCTGGAGTTGATTCATGGCTGAGCACAGAGGTGTTACTTGATTGAGGGATCTGTGCCTTGCCCTTGTTTCCTTCTGCCTGGGGAGTTCCTCCAGTGGGTACCTGAGCCGCTTGTGCAGGGCCTGGTGCATGTTGAAGCGGGTTCAAGGTCTTGCCAGCTGTTGTAACAGTGTTCTTGACAAAGCTCCCGGCGAAGTTCCTAGCAGCGACTCCCCCTTTAGAAATAGTGCTAACTCCTGGTATGAATGAGGATTCGCGTTTTCCGCCCGCAGAGCCAGTAGTCTCTTTAACGCGAGGTGGAAGATTGAACACCCACGACGATTCCGCGTCTTCAGAAAGCCCATGAACGGCCACGATGTCGACATTAGCTCCATGCACTGGGTCCGTACCAGGAGGATAGATAGTTTCAAGTTTGTATAGGTCTTCGGGTTTTGTCGAGTGTGATAGTGGTCGATGTTCGGCGGACACGTTTGAATCTCTCCCAGCTACAATGTTAAGCACTTTGGAGACAAGGCTAGCAGTATTGAAGTTCCCGTACTCTTGGATTCATTGGGGAGCTGGAGGCGCGGGAGGCACTGGAGATTTCTCAGGCGCTGTTGATGCTTCTGCAATCTTAGTTTCGGGGCTAGTTTCTGTAGTGTCTTGGAGAATCAAGAAGCTACGGAGAGGAGACATCCAAAAGCAATGTATTCGCGCACGTTGGCTTATATAAGGACCATTGGGAGGGGCGGCCGCTCTCTGCCATCAAATCGACTGGCCAATGACAAACGACAAGTGTACGGATCGCGGACAGTAATTGATACGCCAAATTTCTCCGGACATGTCCCTATTCACATCCAAATGGAGCGATGCTGCATGAAGATTGACAGATGGGGCTCTATCGGGGACCGACCCGCAAAGTGCACGGCTGGAGCCGGAGTCCAAAGGGCCCTCAAATAATGCATCGACATTTTCTACCTGGTATCAATCCCCTCCTATCGAGACTCGGGTGCTTCCACAACTTTTGGTCGCCATAGCTACACGGAAGTAGCCGACTAATGGGTTGCATGAATGGCTCGGCTCGAGGCGATGCTGCCAATTTACCTTTGAACCCTTGATACGGTCTCCCACACCGGCCCCGTGTTCAATCAGATAACAGCGCAACTCATACCCATGTATCGTTCGCATCCCATTGTCAAGTCCACCAGCCTCGCCCCCACGTCGACGAGAAAATCCCAAGAAGATACCTCGTAATGTCCAAAAGACCTAAGACTTGGCATCTGTGCGGAGTACAAGAAGATTCCACTTCACAAGGAATATGTTACTAACCAATAAACCAGTCCGCTTTCTTTGTTTCCTTCTGAAGGTAGTAAAATATGGGGCATTTAGCACAGACGCCACCGAAGGTCAGATTGTTCGGGCATGTACAAAGGAAGTAAGATGCAGTGACAACGAAAAGGATGCAATCAGATTGCCTAACCATTATATGACACACATGCCTACGCAATAGACCATTCATGATCCGAATTCCGCACGTACGGCGCCAGGCCCGCCACATCCCCTTTGCCATGTGCTTGCACCTCCCCATTCCCCAGAAACGCAAATCGATTCTTATATCTATACCGAATATTATAATCCTCAAACCGCGGTTCTTTGATGGTTTTCAGAAAATGGATAGTCTGTTCCGTCTATCGTCAGCTAGCTATTGAGTAGAAGTAGGTGAAAGGAAGGACGAGCTAGCTCGTCCGTCGACTTACAGATCCAGGCCAGAGATAAATTCGATTCTTGATTTTGCCGTCTTTGAACCAGCTACGACACTCTTCTTGCCACACTGTGGTTTTGTGAAACTCATCGAAGTGGGCGTAGATGTCGTCGAGCGCCTCTTGCTTGACGTCCATGCTTATGATCCGTTCCGTCTGCATCTTTCGCATCATCTTGATCGCGTACTCGACGCTCGTTTCGATCGAGGGCAAGAGGGTCCCGCTTGACCACGTCGCTCCCGGGCCGACAATCGTGTAGAAGTTTGGGAAACGGGGGGCTGAGAGGCCGAGGTAGAGGTTTGGGCCTTTGCCCCAGTCTTCGTCTAGCGTCGTGCCGTTGCTGTTGATGACCTTGAAAGCCGGACGAAAGGCGACCTGAAATCCCGTGGCACAGACAAGCACATCGAGCTTGTGCAGCTGTCCATCTTCGGTGGTGATTCCTTCGGGCATTACCCTCTGGATATTGCTGAACACGGGCTGGACATTCTCTCTCGCCAGTGCTTCGAGATAGCCATCTCCAGGAGAAATTCGCCGGCACCCGGGAGACCACTTTGGGATAATAAATTCCTTAAGCTTCTCATTCCCGGGACCGATGCGACGAGTCATCTCTGTAGTGATTACCTCGCGGAATTTGTTAGACATTTCAGAGCCTTGTTGATACATGCCGAAGAGTGAGTTGATTTCTGCTTCTATTTTTTTGCGGAATTGGAGGAAATATGCAGGGTCTTCGTTGAATCTCTTCTTGTCTTCGGTAGTGAAGGTGTACTGTCGCTTGCTAGGCTCCTGCTCTGCTCCTTTGAGTAACTCCTCATTAAGAACACCTGAAATATGTTAGATCCCACTATTCGAGGGAAAGGAAATCACTTACCACCACCAAACGGAGGACTAATCCACGTCGGACTCCTCATAAACACCTTCAAGTCCTTCGCTTCCTTCTGCAACTGTGGCACAATCTGTACGCTCGTACTCCCCGTCCCAATAACTCCCACCGCCTTCCCTCTAAAATCAACACTATGATCCCACTTGGCTGAATGCATCAACGCCCCGCCAAAATCATGTAACCCCTCGATATTGGGCCATTTCCAATTATTTAAAATCCCGCTCCCATTCACAAGCACGTGGCACCAATCCTCCCACTTTTCCTCACTCACCTGGTCCTCCAGTACAACTATCCACTTACCGCTTTTATCATCCCACCGCGCTTCCACAAGCTTCGTATTAAGCTTCATATACTTCCTGCTACCATGCCGCTCCGCAAACCGCTCAAAGTACTGCTGGATCTCCGGCCCGTACGCAAAATAATGGCTCCAGTTCGGATTTGGGTCCCAGGAGTACGTGTACAAGTGGCTCGGGATATCGCACGCCACGCCTGGGTACGTATTCTCGTACCAGGTGCCCCCGAAATGTGCGTTCTTCTCAAAGAGGGTGAGCTCCCAGGAGTTTGGTTCAAGCATGCGCTCGAGCTTGTAGGCCAGGCAGAGCCCGCTTGCGCCTGCGCCGACGCAGGCGATGCGCAGTTTTGAGGGCTTGGAGTGGTATTGTGGGAGGATCGTGTAGGGTTCTTGGGGGGAGTTGTGAGGGCAGTGGACGCCGACACCGTTGGTGGTGCTGCTGATGCCGTTGGGGATGGGCACTGCTGAGGGAGCCATGGTGAGCGTCGTGAGACCAAAGAAACGTAATCGTGATGAGAAGAGGGTTCGAACAGTGATTGGAGACTACATGAGGTTCAGACAGAAGAAAACGGCAGCAGAATCAACAAGCAGATACTTAAGCGATCATGTGCCAATGCGCTTGGAGAACCTCACCCTTCCTTAATTGCTGTAATACCAGGGCTCATGTGAACAGCCTGTGGTACGGCCCTAGATTTCATCCTTCTTCCTAGCCAGCTATGGCGAGCTTCTCAGTAACCGGAAACTCATATCCCAGGCTTGGAGTATTCCCGACCGGGGAAGAGCCATGAACTTCTGCAGTCGCCACCCCGGTCGAGGATGTTACTCTGCCTCGCCCATGGACAGGGTGAGGGGGATCCCAGTATTGTTGGCAGAGAAACCACTCCTATGATCGCGTACCTGAGCAAGGCGGCATCGTATGTGGAGGGATGGTCGAGACTTGCATGGAGAGCCTTGCATGGTTGTCCTGCGGGGAAGTCAGAGTCGGAAAAGGATTACCGGCGCGCTAACATGATCAAGGGAGCTGAGCAGATCTACCATAATGACTCGTTACGCGAATGGGTCGTTGACGTTTGGGGGTTTGAGTACGCTTAGTCGAGCGAATCTGCGTAGGAGTGACAGGCGTGAGCTCCGGGCGAGCGAGAGAGAGAGGGTGTGTACGGCTCCTATAGTGTACGATTCGGTACGACTGGAGGCTTTGTTTGCACCTGCTGTAATGTGAACTACGGTATCACAGAGGCCGGCCATCAACAACAACAACAAGATGCTCAGACTCTCTAAGATAAATTCAAAAGCCAATCAAAACCGTGCCTTTGTCTGTTTCTCCAAAAGCTTAGCATCAGCTTTCGACCATTCCCTCATCACCTTTCTCTGAATCTTCCCGCTTGCCAACTTCGGCACTTCATCTACAAACGTGACTCCTCCCACCAACCACTTATGCTTTGCAACTCTTGGTTTAATCCATTCCTTTATATCCCAAGGTGTTACCTTTCCTTTCGCCGCATCTTGAATCGTGACATATGCTCGTGGCCATTCCTCGCCGTGCAGTGTTATGCCAACCACCGCCGCATCTGCAATGTGTTCATGCTCAAGCAGCACTGCCTCAAGCTCTGCGGGTGCTACTTGCAGCGCGTTGACCTTGATGAGCTCCTTCAACGCGTCAATAGATATAAACAACATTTTGTCAGCAGAGGGGACGGACGCACCTTCTTTCGGTCCACAATCCAAAAGTAGCCCCTATTGTCGCAAATAGCCACGTCGCCAGTCTTCAGCCATTTGTCACTGCTAATCGCATCCTTTGTCGCAACATCGTTTTTCCAATATCTCAGGCAGACTTGTGGCCCGCGGATATACATCTCCCCTGGCTCCCCTAGCGCCACCTCGTTCCCATCATCGTCTAGAAGTTTGCATTCCGTGTTTGGATCCAGCTGTCCCACAGTGCCGGAATCATCGCGCACGCCGCCCGGAACATGAATGGCACCGCAGGTCGCTTCCGTCATCCCCCAGCCCTGATTAATCTGAAGGTTGAAGCGTCTCGAGACATCGTTCTGGAGTTCTTTGGAAAGCGGTGCAGCGCCACACAGAATGTCCGTTACGCTGCTGATGTCGTATCTTGTTGTCTCTGGCCGTTTACTCAACATGACTAGAATTGGGGGAGCCACTTGAAGGTGCGTGATCTTGTGCTCTTGAATCACTTTCAGGAAGGCTTCAAAGACGAATTGCTTCATAATGTAAACTGGGATTTGGAGTTTGGCAGCCAGGGCGATAGTGTACAGCTGTCCGTATGCGTGATAGAGTGGCAGGAATCCGACCCATCGTTCTGGTGGGTGGTTGGTCTTGTCGAATGGTTTGTGGAGATATTTCATGTACAATGTTTGCTCAATGTTGGCAATGAGGTTATGGTGACTGACACAAACCCCTTTTGGGAGACCACTAAAAAAAGTATCAGCATGCTGTTGGAACGGGAAGAATGGAGGAGCCTAATGCAAGCTGACATACGTCGTTCCGGACGAGTAATTTATCGTTGCTACAGTGTTGACTGATTCTTCTCCATTGGCTTTTGGCCAGTTGTATTGTTCTCCATCAGACGGGCTTCCAATTAGACATCTCCAATCCTCGACACCATATTTTGACGAATTTTCAGAGTCTGAAAACTGGAATATACAGCGCTTTGACACCCCAGCCTGAGCAGCGGCTGCAACTGCTGTTTCGAGCATTGTCGGATGAGCCAATATTATTTTCGCCTCGGTGTTCTTGATTTGATGTACAATCTCTTCACTTTAATTAGCTAGCCCAGGCAAACGAGAAGGGTCACTGACCGGATAACGTGTATACTGGGTTCGCGCCGCTGAACGCGTATCCAGAACCAACAACTCCAAGATACGCCACGGGAATAAAGATGTGATTTGGAGTATAGATCATAACGACGTCACCTTTTTTTAAGCCCATCCTCTCCAGGCCAAATCCTAATCGTCTTACCCACCGGAGTGCCTGAGACAGGGACAAAGACACACTTGTATCTTTGGAGTCTATCCATAATGGCTTCGTTGGGACAGTTTCCCCAGGCGGGAAGAGGTAAGTCAAAAGATCAACTTGGGGGATCGACAGTGGGGGAAAAGGTGAGGTCAACGGCATCTCGCAGTCTTTCTCGACTCAGACCGGCGAAGGACAAAATAGTAAAGGAAGATAGTTGCAATTGACAAGGCTACGAAGATAGGGAATAGATCTCGCTGCTACCGAAGTCCGAGGCGATGGCGAAAGCATAAATACTCTACCAATCGCTGGGGGCGGGATCCCAGTAGTGCGGGGAGCATGGTCCGAGAAGCCCGAGGCTATCGCAAGGCGGGCTTGGGAAAAGGAAAATAATCGACTTGGCCTCTCATCGCAGTGTTTGTCAATCAAGTTCACAAACGCAATTGATATTCAAAGCTGAGCTTTCACTCATCTCTCTGTCCTCCCGGAAAACAATGAGATCGAGCTTGACCCTCATCTCCCACGATGTCTGAATTACGCGATTTCGAGGGCCTCTTCCGCTTGGATGGGAAAGTGGCCCTTGTCACCGGAGGCGAGTTCACGCCTCGAGAACAAAGAGACAACACGCTGAAGAAGCTTTAGGATCGCGAGGGCTGGGCCTTCATACCGCGACGGCGTTCCTGCGTGCGGGAGCTGCGAAAGTCTTCATCACTGCGCGGAAGGCTGGCGGACCGCAGGGTATCGACCAGGCAGTGGCCAGGCTCAACAAGCTTCCCGGTGTGAAGGGCCACGCGACTGGCATTCCAGCAAATGCATCCAGCGAGGGAGAGATTGTGCGTCTTGTCAAGGCGGTTGAGAAAGAGGCAGGAAAGCTAGACATTCTGGTTGCCAATGCCGGCGCGACTTGGGGATCGAGATTCGAGGATGCGCCTGACCATGCGAGTCAGAAAATCTTGGATCTGAATGTGAGGGGTGTGTTTCTGTTGGCGCAGAAGTGAGTGGTGCTGTTTGTGCACTCACAAACGCCGTTGACAACGAGCAGGTTTGCGCCGCTTCTTCAAGCTTCAGGGACAAAACAGGATCCTTCGAGGATCGTGATCGTGAGTTCTACTGCTGGGACGAATGTTCCCCATGTCGGCGACAATGGCACAATCATGTATTCGGTTTCCAAAGCCGCTGCTCATGTGAGTTCTCGAACTCAGGAAGTGCGGTACGAAAACTAAAGCGCAGCAGCATCTTGGGAGGAATCTTGCGATCGAATTAGGGCCAACCAATATAACAACAAATGTAGTGGCACCCGGCTTCTTCCCCAGCAAGTTGGCATCAGGCCTGATCGAGAAACTAGGCGGCACGTCTGAGCTAGAAGAGGCCAATCCACGCAAGCGGCTGGGGGAGCCTGAAGATATCGCTGGAGTAATGCTATACCTTTGCTCTCCCGCAGGGAGCTACATGTGAGTTTTCACCTATGATCGTTATTTCAAGGAATTGACAGGCAGTAGCAATGGTGTTGATATCAGAGTTGACGGTGGGATGGTTCTTGGTGAGGGACGACACTCAAAACTATGAAAAGCTTTTATTTTTCTAGGCCTTATACTACTATGCTGCTTTTTCTGTCAAACCAGTTCTGTCCTTTTCGCGAAGCTATGGCAAAAGCATACTCCCAGAGTGCACACCGCGGCTGGACGAAGTTTAAAATTCCCGTCAGTTGGCATATTTGGACTCTATTATAATAATTTCTCATAAATCATTACTTATGTAATATTTGTATGGGCTATTTATATTCTATCACGCAGTTTATATAGATTTTGTTGAGGGAATCCAAGCTTGTTGACTTGGCCTCGGCTAAAGGGGGCACGGGCCGCATTCTCAAAACCCAAGGTCTGGCGACAGCACAACGAACCCCCGCAGATCGCGCGGGGTTAGTTGTCCCACCAGAGCCTGGCAAACGTTTTCCGTCAGCGCCGAGTGGTCGAATTTCAGCGCCGGAACCCTGACCAAGACAATCCGGTTCCCATTGGCTTCTCCCAAACGCAGTAAGGAACCTACGCCTCACTTGGTTCCAGTGCGCTTCACTACCTTTTCTGGAAAAAGATCTCAAGTCGTTGTTGCAATATAATTCTGAATTCGAATTCATCAACAGCCTCGCACATCTGCATAGTGTTTTCGTTTCACAAATTCAAGAATACACTGCAAGACCTTCAAATATGGAGGCGACAGCTCCCCGGACCTTTGGGGGGCTCATTGGCTTCTTCCTCACCGTTTCCATAAGCTTAGTAAAACACCGTCGCCCACATTCAAGTAGATTTGCTGACATCGTTTCCCAGGGGGCTTTTTACGGCGTGTGCCTGGTAGGTGATGTCTCTTAATTGGAATGGGTACCAACTGAACAACTTCCCCAGGCAATCTACCGTCTAACCCTCGACCCGCTTGCCAAGTTTCCAGGTCCAAAACTAAATGCCATTTCTCCCATCCCCGGAATCCGTGCTCTTCTCAGAGGCCGAATCGCCTTTGAGAACAAACTGCTTCATGACAAGTATGGCCCCGTTGTCCGAGTTTCCCCCACAGAATTACACTTCAACTCCGTGCAAGCGTGGGAAGACATCTACGGGCACCGTCCAGGACATCCCAACTTCCACAAAGACCCAGTGCACGTGGGATCTGTAGAGCCTCTTGCAGGAGTCACCACTCTCACGATGGCAGATGACGCGAATCACGCACGCCAACGCCGGGCCCTAGCTCATTCTTTTTCTCAAAAAGCTCTCGTTGAACAAGAAGACATCATACAAGACTATGTATCCCAATTCATCAAGCATTTGGGGCGCCTGGCAGCCAATAACGAGGCCTTCAACATGGTGAATTGGCTCAACTTCACGACCTTCGACATCATTGGCGACCTCGCCTTCGGAGAACCCTTCGGCTGCCTTGCTTCAGGAGAATTCCACTTCTGGGTGTCCCTCATCTTTGAGACCGTCAAAGCAGGTGCAATGGAACAGGCTACGCGGCGCTTCGCCGCCGCCGGTTCCACTTTCCAGAACTTCCTGTTGAAATGCATTCCTAATGATATGCGGGAGGGGAGGAAAAAACACCTGAAATTCAGCACGGAGAAAGTCATGAGGAGACTTGAAAACGAAAATACGGATCACAAGGACTTTATCTGGTATATCTTGAAGCAAAAGGAGAGGTTCAATTTGCATCAGGATGAGATTGTCGTCAATTCCGCTCTGTTTATTGTCGCTGGGAGCGAGACAACGGCTAATGCCCTGAGTGGAATGTTGGCTCGGTTGATTTACAACCCAGACAAATACGAGAGGCTATGTAAAGAAATCAGGAGCGCTTTCAAAGAGGAGTCAGAGATCAGATATGAGAAGTTGAGCCAGTTGACGTACCTGAATGCCGTTATTGAGGAAGGATTGCGCATCCATCCCCCTGTCCCGACAGGTCTGCTGAGAACGGTTCCAAAGAACGGCGACACTGTTGATGGATATTGGGTTCCAGGCGGGGTAAGCATGCCCTTCCCCTGCTCGAGTCAAAACTGACGTGGTGTGAAAGACTGCTGTCTCTGTAGGTTCCTGGGCGGCGTCCCACAACGAGAACAACTTCCGCGACGCAGACAGCTTCATTCCGGAGCGATGGATCGATCGCGCCTACGACAGTGATCTGAAAAAAGCCGCGCAGCCATTCTCGCTGGGCCCAAGGGGATGCATTGGGAAACAGTAAGTGACTTTCCTGGCCCATGTCCACTTTGCTCCGGCTCTACCTCGAACATTGATGAGCTGATATGAGAAGCCTGAGTTACTTGGAGATGAGAATCATAATAGGCAGGCTTTTGTGGAATTTCGATATTGTTTCAGTGGACGGAGCGCCGAATTGGAACCCAGAGAATGAGATGGGGAGAGCGAGGGCGTTCATGACGTGGGAGAAGCCGGATCTGATTTTGAAACTTATCCCTGTGAAGCGGTGAGATCCTGGTTTGGCTCTAATATGTCAAAAGTGGTGTGTTGTCGGGAACTGATTGAAACAAATCTTGGATACTTACTCACAAATGTATGACAATTCCCATTAGTGACTATGACGCCCGTTTCTATTGCTCTAATGTGGATTCATTTTGCTTGGGCATTCCTTAGGCGTAAAATCCCCGGTGTGTTGTAACTGTTTGCGATTGGTGAGTAAGTAGTGACAGAAGTTCAGACTGAACAGTGACACAACAATTGATACCAGGTTTTACCTGAAACTTCAATGTAAAGGAGTATTATGATTTATTGATTTCTAGTAAGTCATATTGATCATCACAGTCTTCGTATCCGTAAAAGCCCTCAAGGCAGCAATGCCACACTCTCTGCCGATTCCGCTCTCCTTTGTACCCCCAAATGGCGCAGACATAAAAGACAAACTGATACAATTGACCCCTACCATCCCACTATCAAAATCACTTGCCATCCTTATTGCGCGATTGATATCCTGTGTAAATACCCCCGCCATCAACCCGAAGTTGGTATTGTTTGCTTTCTCGAGAATCTCTTCCTCAGTCTTGAATGAATTTAGCACTGCAACGGGACCGAAAATCTCTTGTGTAATAATCTCGGCATTGGAGTCGACATTGGTGAAGACTGTGGGCTCGATAAAGAAACCTTTGTCGCCAACGCGGGAACCACCTGTGAGGAGTGTCCCTTGACCATTTTTGCCGCGCTCGATGAAGCCTGACACACGATCGAACTGAGCCTTATCAATCAACGGCCCCATTACCGTTGATTCAGCATCAGGATCTCCAATTGTCTTGGCCTTTGCCAGAAGAGCTTGCTTGTAACCTTCAACAAATTTGTCGTAGATGCCTTCTTGCACATAGACTCGCGTTGCAGCAAAACAAACTTGACCGGTATTGGCAGTGAGTGCGTTGGCCGTCCACATGATTGCATTTTCCAGGTTGCAGTCATCGAAGACCACGGCGGGGGATTTGCCACCTAGCTCCAGCGTGACTCGTTTGAGATTAGATTTTGCGGCTGCCTCCTGGATGCGTTTCCCTACTCCGATAGAGCCGGTAAATGAGATTTTGCGGACCCTCATATGGCTGGAGAGAAGTGCTCCTGTCGAGCCGTCCCCGCTAAGAACTTGGAATACACCAGGCGGGAAGCCAGCTTCAATAATAATCGGACCCAAAGCCAACGCCGCGAAGGGGGTTTTTTCCGAAGGCTTCAAGATAAAGCAATTGCCCGTGCAAAGAGCAGGCGCAGCTTTTAAACCAGTAGTGCCGAGAGGAGCATTCCAAGGCACGATCCCCGCCGTCACACCAAGCGGCTCATTCCTCACAATCTTCAAGAACCCGTCCTCCTGAGGATACGACTCGCCTGCAAACTTATCGATCCAGCCGGCATTGTATTTGAATGCTTCAGCAGCAAGGCCCGTCTCGAACTTGCCAAAGGGACCGTACGGAGCACCGAGCGTGATCCTGGAGAGCTCGGCAAGTGCGACGCCATGTTTTTCGATAAGAGAGGCGAACTTGAGCATGATGTCTCGGCGGGTGTTGGGAGACATTTTCTTCCATGTGGGGAAGGCTGCTTCTGCTGCGGCAACAGCTGCATCGACGTCCTCTGCGCCTGCCAGGTCGACATCGTTTGCCACGAGCGAGTCATCCTTTGGGTTGAAAAGCTCTAGTTTCTTCGAGTTCTTCGAAGCAACGTACTAGAGAGTATCAACACAGCGTTTCCAAGAGAAGTTGAGGAGGCAGACTTGATTATTGATGAATAGCTGCTTTGGCAGATTTGACTTGCTAAACGCGAACTCCATCTCGAACTTTGGGGAAAGTATGAAAGGAACCGGGTGAGAATTGCTAAACGTAGAAATCACAGCAGCATGTGAGTGATTGCAAAGCGCTACTTACCCTGCCGTTTAGCAAGTAAGATCAGTCTTATGGTAACGCAGCCGCGCATCCGATGTGGCCTTGTGCATGGAAAGCTGCTGATAGTACTGACTCGTGGAACCAATATTGTGTGGGGAATGCGGGGAATCTTGAGTAAGGAGGGAGGGTCGGCCGTGTGAGGAGAAAGCGGAGGTGAGGGGGTGCAAGGGCTGGCGTGAAGTTAGATTTTGCTTGCACTGAGCACGGCAGGTTTTAGGCATGTTTTCCGCTAAGCTGTCTCGAGTTACTTATCTCGGTTGATTGAAAATCATAAATTAAATAAATTAATTAACCAAAAAATAACAGCTTTAAAAAGAGAGTATTAATGTTTTTAAAAGAGAGTTTTATTAAACTTATTGTATGTTATAAATCATTATTTATTATTAGTCTCGAATTAATTAAAATTCCAAAACTTTAAAAAAAAACACATATAATTTTTATCTTAATTAAAGATTTTAACTTAATAGCAATTTTCTAAATAACTTCAGATATCATAAGGATTTTGATTTTCGATCGACTTGAGACAAGGGACAAGCGACAGCTTGGTGGAAAACACGCTTAAGATCTGCCGTAACTAAAGGCTGAGCTTATGCGACCCAGGCGGTGGCAGACCGTTGGGTGGACGGCGGCTGCGGTTTTCCTCACCCAGAAGGACCTGGGCACCCCACTACTTGTGCATACCAAGAACTATCAGCTCATTGCATCCAGCCACTGAGCCAGTCCTGTGGTACGTCGAGTCAAAGTAAAATTAGTCAATCAAATCATTTCAAAGGCGAATCCCGGATCCAGCGACCTTCCTCTCACAGTTCCATGTGAACTTTCACCACCGTGCCCTGTAATCTGATTTCAATATAATTCATGTTCATCAAGGTTATCACAAGTCAGCGCACAAATCGCCCGTCCAGATACAGGATGAAAGCTGCCCAGTGGGATCCGGTATGTCTGCAAGCAGTTCCCCAGGGTGGAAAGAAAGAAGAGGAAAGAGAAAAAGCTAACACCGAAGGAAAAGAGGCAGAAGAGGATAGTGGTGAACGATGTTCCCACTCCAGAGCCAAAAGAGAACCAATTTCTCGTCAAGATGGCATCAGCTTCATTATGCCATTCCGACATAATGGCAATGGAAGCTCCTCGCACCGAACCTGTAACTCTCGGCCACGAGGGAGTAGGACACGTGACGAAACTACACCCTAGTGCCATGGGTAAGGGTTTTAAAGAAGGCGATGCTGTGGGATTTCTCTACGTCATAGGATGCTGTTTTGAGTGCGAGGGATGTCAGGTACATAATTTGTCGTGTTCAAGTGGGACGCCCCTTCTTCAAGGCTTCACAACGGACGGCTTCTTTGCCGAATATGCACTGGTTGATTACCACAATGCGGTTATATTGCCCGATAATTTGGATATCAAAAAGTCAGCGCCGCTTTTCTGCGCTGGAATTACTGGTGAGAATATTTCTCATGCTTGCAATGGCATCTGCTGATCATGAAAGCATTTCATGCGGTGGAATCATGCGAACTGGAGCCTGGAGATTGGCTTGGAGTAGTTGGCTGTGGAGGTCTCGGGCAGCTAGCTATTCAGTATGCCAAAGCAATGGGTTTCCAGGTTGTGGGGCTTGATGTAAACGATGACATACTCGCCAACTGCAAAGTACAAGGGGCCGATGCAGTGTTCAACTCAATGACAGATAAAGGCTATGTCAAAGAGCTACTCGACTTGACGGGAGGTGGTGTCAAGGCTGCGGCAGTCTTCAGCAATGCAGATGCTGCTTACGCTGGAGCTCCACAAATCATCAAGCTGGGGGGGATCCTTATGGTTGTCGGACTTCCTCACAATCCTTTGCAGATCTCGAGTATGGATCTTGCTCTCGGAAAATATAGAATCAAGTCGGAAAGTACGAGTATTCCGCAAAGAATGGGGAGGGCAATTGAATTCACAGCGAAGAACCGTATACAACCTGAAGTAGACGTCAGATCAGGGCTCGGGGAGGTTCAGAGTATGGTTGATACCATGAAGAGTGGGAAAAGCACCATGCGCATGGCTGTTGTTTTCTAGCAAGTAACATCAAAGAGTCTCGCCAATTCAATTATAGCTCTCTAATTCCTATGCCTGCGTTGAAAAATTCATGGGGATCAAGCTACGTCTTTCATGTTCGAATGAAAAAATCCCTACAATATTTTTTTAAATGTGACTAAGAAGTCCGACTCAAATCCGGCCCCGCCTCAAGAACGAGTTTGGAATATCCACATACTTTGCCCTCAAATACTCACACAAATTCTTACCCAAGCCATCATACGTACTCGTCGCATTATAACTTCTATCCAAATGATCATGCAGCAAAAAATGCACAGCCTTGATCCCAGGAATCTCGAACCTTTCCACCAATTTCCCGTTGTATTCTGGACCAAGCAATTGAATGATTTTCTCAACCGTCAACACAGACCGTAACCAATCCCATTCATCATCATATCGCACGAAAAATCCAACATTGGCATCCGAAGCCTTATCCCCCGAACGACCCAAGACTCGCCATCCCATTGGTCCCCTTGTCGTCGGGCCAAAGCTCGAAAGCGAAACAGGGTCCTTGGTCTCGTACGACCATTGACGAGTAGTATATAACTCCATTCTTGGAGAGGGCGGAACATCAATTGTCTGGCCTGCCCACAAGAGATTGACTTGATGATTAACTTCTTTTTGTGGAAGCAAAGCAGCCCAATATTCGTAGAATTCCTTTCCCGCCGACTGCCGAATGTCATTCTCAATAGTGGCCCCAGGACAACTCTGCAGGAAATTCTCCAAACACCATCGATTGAACCCCGGGACCTCTATAGTGTCTTTAACCACCAGGGATCTGTCTTTTGTCTGAGCGAAAACGCGGAAGTCGACAGTAGCGACATCTTGGTTTAGGGGGTCTTCGGGACAGTATCCATTGAGCGTGAATTTCAGACATGAGAATCTATCCACGTTTTTCCCCATTGAAGTTCGGACTTGGCGTTCTGTCCATTCTGCTTTTTGCTCGAGGTCCAGCCCAACGAGGAGGAAGTGGAATTCAGCTTGGTAGCCACCGAATGCAGTGATTCCGACTTTTGTGGTCGTTGGCGGTGGTTTTCCTTTGACGCCCGTAACGAGGACGCGGTCTTTGCCTTCTTGTTTCATGTTGATGTCCTCAAGGACTGCCACGACATCAGATCCAAAGTATTGGGGACCTTGGATCTCATAGAGGAGCTGCGAAGCTACCGTTCCAACTGAGATTTCTCCTCCAGTGTCGGGCTCTTTGACAAGTGCACAACTGCCGTCCACGAAAACTTCGGCAATAGGGAAGCCTACGTTTTCGCAACCGTCGAAGAGCTCTTTGAAGCCAGAATAGTAACCACCACAGACGTAGGATGAACACTCAATCAAGTGACCAGCGATCAATGACCCAGCAAGTTGATTGAAGTCCGTATTTCTGTCCCATCCATGCCACCACATAGCCGCCCCAATCGCCGGCGCAGCATCAGCTACACGGCCACAAATGACAATATCAGCACCTTGGATGAAAGCTTCTGCGATGCCAGCTCCGCCAAGATAACACCTGCCATCACTCTGATCAGCAAATTCCATTATGACGTGAAACGGGGCTTACTGAGCAGCGACGGGTTCAAACCCCCAATCCTTGAGCTCCCCGCCAAAGCAAATATTTTCAAACTTCTCTCCCCCCTTTAATAAGCGATTCACCACATCCAACACCTCGTCCCCTTGGATCCACGCCACTTTCAGCCGTCCCTGAAGCCCCAATTCACGAATTTTCGCCTGCACAGTGCTTGCCAACATTTCCGTGTCACTCGCTCCCGCATTGACGGCCAGCTTGATCCCCTTTTCTGCCAGCAATGGCAGCGCAGGAGTGAGATTTGCCATGAAGGAGGGGTCGTAGAGGCCGGGTCGATTATCGCTGCTCCCCTTAGCGAGAATTGCAGATTTCGCAGCGCCGTGCCAGGACATGGTGCATTCGGACATCCAGTCGCCGACTATCACATCGACGTCGCAACCCGCGAGGGAGTGGATTGCTCGCTGACGGTCTGTGAATCCCCCTGAGGAACCCGCGATGCGGAGGGCGCGTTTGCGAGAAGATGTGCAATTGGCATGGCCGTTTGTTGCTGCCATTTTGAATCAGTCAATCAATGCACAGAATTAATATGGAAATAAAATTTGGCAGTATGAAGCACAGCGAAAGATGAAAAGTTCGCAAACAACGACCCCCAATCAACGTACCTGTAAGGTGTAGGCCTATCTCGTTCCCGTTCCTGTTCTTAGCTTGCCAGCACGCGGGAGAGTCCGGTTCCTTCGTAGTCCTGAGCCGCTTGCTCTTCTGAATACAGTACGCCTTAGCTGCGACCACCCCCCCCCCTTCCCGGCTCTCATTCTCCAGGGCTTCTCTAGCGACCGGAGAAGCAAAACCGAGACTCACTAAAATGGTACTGCCTGATTCGGTCTACCCACAGGGGAGGCGGGCTATGACTCGGGAGCTTGTCACAGGATCGGACGCCAAAGTTCAAGCCATGGGTAGTGCTGCGGGGTATTTCACAGCATTTGGACGCCAAAGTTCAAGCCGTGCGTAGAGCGGGGAAGCCTACAATGATACTACCTGAATCACTCTGGTCACAGATAATGTGGGCTTTGTTTCAGGTTCAACACAAACATGGAAGTACGGTTGAATGCAAGGACCTCAACTAGGATTTGACTACAAGCAGTAGAAATTTTTCTGTAGCGCTACGTTTATATCATGGAAACTCTCATTTTCCCACGAGCTTCACTCTCTGAAGCCACGAAGTCAAAGCCCCTTTTCAGGTTGCGATCATACGCCGCGATTGCTTCAGTGAGATGTTTCGAGGGGAAGGCCCAAAACCAGTGAGGATATCCCGGATACTCATCGTAAAGATTTGGCACGCTTTCAGAGAGTTAGTGATGCGACCTTCTTGTGCGGTATGAGTGAGTGACTTGCCCTGCATCATCCAAAGCACGCCTCAATATTCTCCCATCATCTCTTAGAGTATCCTGTCCTGCAACAGCAAGATAGACCCTTGGGATGTCCTTTAATCTCCTGTGAAGAAGAGGGGAGACATAGGGGTCGTCTCCTTGCCCTCCATATGCATCTGTATTGTCAGATTTCGTGCGCTGAAGCTCCGGTCTTTAGCTCACCTAAAAAACTCTTCATGGCGCTTTTCGTGTTAATCGTATGCTCTGCGTGCTCTTCATAGCTTGTATACGATCCCCGCCACTTTTCTGGCAAAGAATCAGGCGCAACGGTAACGGGGACAACAGAAACCACACCCCGTAATGTTTGCCCCCTCCCCTCATCAATAACCTTTAAAGCAACACTCAGCGCCAGATTGCCTCCAGCACTTGTCCCAAACGTCAGTGCAGCGCCAGGCGCCGTGTTCAGCATCGTGGCGTTCTCAATTGCCCAGTCATAAGCAAAAATGCAGTCATCAAACGGAGCAGGATATGGGTGTTGTGGTGCAAGTCGATAATCCACTGACACTATGACAATGCCTGCATCTCGACATACCGTCCGCACTTGTATATCTTCCCCTTCTAGATCGCCCATGGCCCATCCTCCTCCGTGGTAGAATACACAAACAGGCTTCTCACCCTCGTAGCTTTGAGGGGTGTAGATACGGACTTTAAGCCCTGGCCTGATTGTGAGGTCCTTAGTAGTGACGCTTTGATCGGGAGTAGGAAAAGTGAGCGTTGATGCAAGAGTTGCGCCGACTTTTTCGTATCCGGCGAGTATTTCGGATATAGAGCCATGTAAAAGAAGACGCCCCCCTACTTCTTCTTCGAACTGTGGAGCTAGTCACTAATTATGTTCAACTTCTCATGGCGGTACGCACCTCAAGCCATGGCTTTGCAAATCCTTCGTTATCAGACATGCTTGCACGGGATTCGACAATTTCCAAAGGAATGAATCTTGTACCTGTCAGAAACAGGTGAATTAAAATGAAAGTTTTCTGTCAGTCAATATTAACTTTGGGAAGTTCACGTCGATATGTCTGATTAGTGGAACTGCGGGTAAAGGTAACCGCCCTGCTTGATTAGTGCTTCTGAGGGACGCAAGCTTTCGTGTCCCTGCAGCTCAAGTCTAACTTGTCGAGGTCGGTATTCGGCTAGGTCCTTGCAGGGTTGGGCCAAGTAGAAGTCAGCACCCCCAAACATTATACCCATCTCTGCCCTTTTTTTCACCTTTTGCTATCACGCATTCAATCACATATTCAAAATGTCCGAACTAGACCACCCTGCATTTCACCGCATTCCCTCATGGGTGAAAGCAAAACTATCGCCAGTTGCAATTGAAAAGATCCAAAAGGTTTACGACTTTGTAGAGACAGAATGCATACCAGCAGAGCCGATCATGAGAGCACAAATTGCGGAAATAGGGAAGAGGTGGACCACTCAGCCTCATATGCATGAATTGCGAGAGAAGGCGAAGATTGCAGGATTATTTAACCTTTTTCTCCCGAAGCATTTCAAGGAGAGCCCTGGGCTCACCAATTTGGAGTACGCTTGTTGTTGCGAGCTCATGGGCAGGGTGTATTGGGCTCAACAGGTGAGTTCCAAAACAAGCCTCGTGTGGTCTAAGCTGAAGAAGAACTCAGACAATGAACTGTCACGCACCTGAGACGGGCAACATCGAGTTATTGGCAAAATACTGCTCCCCGGAGCAGAAAACCAAATGGCTCCAACCGCTACTTGATGGCACGGCGTCTTCAGCGTATTCCATGACAGAGCCAGATCGTGCTTCCTCCGACGCAACCCAAATTGGATGTCGCATTACTCGCAAAGGCAACGAATACGTTATCAACGGCCGCAAACTTTATGGCAATTGCATGTGGAACTCGGAAAACAAGTTCTTCATCCTGATGGGATGCTCTGACCCCACGAATCCAAATAAATGGGCTCGCCACTCTACCGTCATTGTCCCAACCAACACACCCGGAATCACTCAGGTGCGAAATATGACGATCATGGGGTATGATTATGCCCCAGAAGGCCACGGAGAATATCTCTATGAGAACGTCCATATTCCCGTTGAGAATATCATTCTAGGCGAGGGGCGGGCTTTTGAGATTGCTCAGGGAAGATTAGGTCCGGGAAGAATCCACCATTGCATGCGTCTCATAGGACAATGCGAGCGTGCATACGAGCTGGCTCTCATCCGTTGTATCGACCCGCGGAAAACGCCTCGAGGAAAGCTTATCGGCGAGTTCGACTCTACTATCGAGCGGATTGCTCAGATGAGACTAGAGATAGACCAAGCTCGTCTCGTAGTCTTGAATGCTGCGGACACGATGGATATTCATGGGAATAAGGCAGGAAGATATGCCATTGCTCAGAGCAAGATTTTGATTCCGAATATGGCGACTCGGGTTATCGATGAGTGCATGCAGCTGTATGGTGGGCAGGGGCTGACTCAGCACACACCTTTGCCAGAGATGTGGACGTATGCCCGATTTGTGAGAATTGCAGATGGGCCTGATAGCGCGCATCGGCATCAGGTTGGAAGGGATGAGTTGAAGACTGCGAAGAAGTATGCGGAGAGAAATAGAGAGTATCAGAAAAGGTACAAGGCACTGGCGGAGGAGAAAGGACTAAAGTATGAGACCTTTTGGGGGACTACTCCTAAGATATAAAGTAAAATAGTGTCTTTTTGTAGCAAATTGTAAATACGCAAGATTCTTGAGAGGTTGAATATCTAGCTTTTTGAGATGTTTAATTCTTTTCTCCACGTTGTAGGCGTGGCATGACAGCAGATATTTACTTGACCTCAACAGGGCTTTAACTTGAGATTCCCAGTTGCTTATAGCGTTTAACAAAGTTGTTCAGATACTAGCAAAGGTGGTAAACTACCCACACCTAATAGAAATTAAAAAGTGCCAAAGTCGTCATGGAATAATCTTCGCCTGCCGAAACCGGTCAAAAGCTTTCCACCAAGCACCCTTGGCATCCGTTTCCTCCTTCTGGGAACCCCATGCCTCGTGCATCTTGCTCATATCCAAGTTCCGATCAAAATCCAGCATCGTCATAATGAAGTACTGAAACCCCCCGAAACTGCGTTCGTTCCCAACTCTGCCCGTTTGTAAGCCCTTCTCCTGCTCCAACTTCCTCCATTCCGTCAAGTGATCTTCGATATATTTTCCCGGCTGCGGTCCAGAACCACCAGAAGGAGGCGGAGTCCCTTTCAGACCAAAGTATTCGCAGATCACCGGCCATTTCTTCGACCAAGAATTGGGGATCGCGTTATCGGCCGCATTGTACCTCTGGCGATGAGAGATTTCCGGATGCAAGCTTGCGTAGATTGCAAAACGGGCGACAATATCTTGACCCGAGTCGTTGCTTTTGTTCAGCCAGCTCTTTTCAGTTCCGGGGAAGTCGCATATGGCACCTTTCCCTTCGATGGCCGCGTAGAGTGAAAGATACGTTGCCAGTGTTTGAGCAAGGCAGTAAATATTGTTATTTGGTACGAATCCAACCACCACGTCGGGAGTAACTTCGCAGTATTTCCAGCGTTTCCCTTGGGAAGCAGCGGCCAGGTGGTCGGCTTGGGCGTAGTAGAAATTTTGAGAAGCATAAGGCTCAGGGAGGCGGGGCATAGATTCGACCAGTGGTAGAGTGAAGGGCATATCTTTGATAAGGTGAACCCCATATACCTGCATATCGTTAGTGAGTTGACCGGAAATCTTCCGTTACAAGGGAATTGACCTTGGTGCCTGTTGGTAGCACGACAAATCCAAGGTTCGGAGAGAGATTTTCAACCGCTGTGACAGCGCGGTCGAGGAGTTTGACATTAATTGCGCACTCTTTGTCAGAATCCAGATCCATGATATAAGCTGACCTTTCTGTCAGTATAGCTTGAGCTTATTTAGGGAAGTAAATATACCGAAAAAATAGACATGTGTCACTGTGTCAATGCCCTTGATCTTTCTCTTCATCGCTGCTTCCAAACCTTCTTGTCCTCCATCGGTCAGCAAGTCCAAACCACTTACGACTTGTAACTTATTGGAGTCTGGCCATAGTGCTGCTTCTCGACTTAGAGGACGGTTTGTGAGAGCTGTTACCGCCGAAAAGCTGGTTTCGTCTGGGTATCCTTCAATGAGGGCATTGGTGATAGCCCACCCAGTAATACCGCTAGCACCTCAAGAAGTGTTCAGTTATGCGGATTGACCCACTGGCTGCAAGTGCTTACCAAAAATAAGAGCGTGGTTGCCAGACATTGTGTGATTCTACAATAGCTGATGGTCTTCTTTCACGATGCAATGGCCTTGGAAGAATGCAAAGAATGTATTCATCACACAACACAGCCTGTTCCTCGAGGCTGAAATACTGCCATCAGTCCACTAAGCAACAACATGCCCAACAAACACCTTAACCCATAAATGGGCTTGCTTTGAGCGGACCAGTATTCCGTCCATACCCTTGTGAGACATCTGGAGAACCTTTCCCGGAGACCGCACATACAAATGCATTTTAGGGGGCACTAATGTGCGGATTCTAGGTGAAAAGGACGTGAGCAAGGGACGGCATGAACTAGGCGTAGTCTGGTTTCTGGCATGAGATTGACCTCTCTTTTGAGTTTGTCCCGTACTGTAGCGTTCAACGCTAGACAGTGGATACGAGACGCCCATCAGCAGCCATACCCCGTTGCGGCATAGGTCTTAAATCATGAATCATTCAACGCTGGTGATGCCTGTGCTTCAGAGTCAGAAGGCGGGGAAAGGGTCCTGGGCCTGGGGTTCGCAGGGTCCGCTGATGCGCTGCTGCAGGAAATAGCTTGGAGTAGAACTCCAGATCCCTAATTACCCCCAATGCCGGCCCCGAGTAACCCAAGCGGCAGCTGGGAGTAGTTTCCCGCGAAAGTCATGTAGGTTTCTTTTGATTGTTTCTCCTATCCATTTTCTTTTAATTCATATCTTTGCGCCCTCTTCTTTCCCTTGCTCTTCAACTCTTGCCCTAAGTCAGTTTGAAGACTCTGTCGTTCACAATGGCAGACTTTTTGATTCCCCAAGCCACATCATCCGACCTTCAGGCTACATACCGTCTAGGCCAGCCAATCCATTCCGAACGACATGTGAATATTGTTTGCATAGGGGCCGGCGCATCTGGCTTGTTGCTAGCATACAAGCTGCAAAAGCACCTCCAGAACTTTTCTTTGACGGTGTATGAGAAGAACCCAGAGGTTTCTGGAACCTGGTTTGAAAATAGATATCCAGGGTCGGTAGCTTTGAAACTAAAAGTCTGACGCTGTCACTGACCCTTCCCAGATGTGCATGCGACGTGCCAGCCCACAATTATACTTGGAGCTTCGAGCCCAAACTTGATTGGTCCGCAGTGTATGCAAGTAGCAAGGAGATCTTCGAATATTTTAACTCTTTCGCAAAGAAATATCATCTCAGGCAATACATCAAGACAGAGCACCAGGTCATAGGCGCAACCTGGGATTCTGAACGTGGGGGCTACGAGGTCAAGATCAGAGATATTCGAGCGGGTCAAGACCTCAGTCATTTCTGCGATATCTTGATCAATGCGTCGGGTATCCTGAATAACTGGAGATGGCCGGCAATTCCTGGACTAGAAAAATACAAGGGCACGTTACTCCACACAGCGAATTGGGATGATAGCGTGAATCTCGCCGGGAAGCACGTTGGCCTAATCGGAAATGGGTAAGTTGGTGAAGGTAATCTACAAGTGACGTATTGACAAAACTTCAGGTCATCAGGAATCCAAGTCCTTCCCAAGATCCAACCCATTGCTAGTCATGTCACAACCTTCATCCGAGAACCTACATGGGTGTCACCAGTTCAAGGACTAGAGCAACATATCTACTCTGAAGAGGAGCGCAGGGATTTTCAGCAGAAATCCGGGGTTCTCACTGAGTATCGCAAGAACATTGAGAGTGGCCTCAACGGTCAGTTTGGAATTTTCCTGAAGAATTCGAAGCCCAACACAGACACCCGCGATTACTTCCTTTCCCAGATGAGAGAGAAACTGCAAAACAAATATCTTGAGGAGCGCCTCATACCGAATTGGTCTGTTGGCTGCCGTCGATTGACACCCGGCGTTGGGTATCTCGAAAGTCTAGGAAAGGAAAACGTTACAGTAGTGTATGGCGAGATCACTTCAGTGACTGAAAGAGGTTGCATGTCAGACAATGGCAACGAATATCCAGTTGACATCCTCATCTGCGCTACTGGTTTCGACACCACATTCAAGCCCCGATTCCCACTTATCGGACCTATGGGCACAAATCTACAAGACGAGTGGAAAGAAGAAGCACATTCCTATCTCGGAATTGCGGCCCCTGGGTTCCCAAACTACTTGATCTTTCTTGGTCCCAACTCGCCAATTGGGAACGGACCAGTGTTGTGTGCAGTTGAGGCCCAAGCAGATTACATGCTCAAACTCATCGACCGATACCAAACACATAACATCAAGTCATTCGCTCCAACTGGAGAGGCGGTCTCCGATTTCATTGCCCACAAAGATAATTTCATGACACAGACTGTTTGGGCCGATCCATGCAGATCGTGGTACAAGAATCGTCCAGACGGTCCGGTCACCGCTCTTTGGCCAGGCAGTTCGCTGCACTACATTGAGGCTTTGATGGAATTGCGGATCGAAGACTGGGAAGTGAAATACACCGGGAACAGATTCGCGTGGCTAGGAAACGGATACAGTCAGACCGAACTGGACCCTACTGCTGACTGGGGATATTATATCAGGGAGAAGGATGACGATGCACCTCTCAGCAGGGCGGGAAAAAGGAAGTTGTTGACTAAGAGTGGGACTATGACTGCTTCGGCTGGTGTAAATTTCACAGGGAAGCGAGATGACGAAGTGTTTGTTGGGGAGGGGCCGAACTTGTAGGCCTGGGGCTGGTTGCTAGGCGTTTCATAATCTTCATATCCTTCAAGGTTTCTGGATATTCCAACTAGAGCATCTCTCAAATACTGTCTTCGACTGACGCTCTCCGGAAATGTAATAACCTCGGTGGTCAGTTGCAAGAATCGGGCGTTTTAATCCCTCACCATGAATTGGCATAGCCTTCAGTGAACCTAGACATTTTTCTCTCAAAGCAGACTAAAAGAGTTTATGCTAGCTATATCTCAGTTACAAATGTGTCTGAAAACTTTACATGTTTCGTGGTGTGTTCAGGCTTTTTGAACTCCCAGATACAACTTCGACGAACCACATCACTTCAAATAATATAATTCCTCGTCAATAACTGTGTTATCTTTGCAGTTTTTAGTTTATAGTGTATCCTCCATCTACTACCAAGCTACTTCCGGTCATGAAGCTCGCCATTGGACTGGCCATAAATACAAGGCAGTCAGCGATTTCATCCACACCTCCCATCCGTTTCATTGGGGTCTTGGCAATTTCTTCGCTCATGGTTCCCGCAGACTCAGCTGCTGCGAGTAATGGAGTACTGACATAGCCGGGGCAAATTGCATTGATTCGGATCCCTTGAGCGGCGTAATGAGAAGCGTCCTAGGAATACTTAGCGGAGCAATTTTTGAGTGGGAGCTGAGTGAATATTGAATGAAAAATGTGCACGAGATTATGGTACGAAGATGACTCTTACACTTTTAGTGAGACCAAGTACTCCTTTCCACAAATAAATTAGATTACTTTAGACGCCGATTTTGGGGAGAAGCCACTGCTCACCATGTTTGGAAGCAGAATATGGACTTGCTGTTATATTTGCTGGCATGCCTATAATCCCATACATCGAAGCAACATTTATTATGTTACCTCGCCCTTCACGCGTCCCCAGATTTCTGAAAGCCAATTGTCAGCCATACCGTCATCAATAGTCTTGGGTGCCAATGTCCTTCTTTTTATATAAAAAGAAACCAAAAAAATACATTGTGAAAGTTATATTCGGTGAGATCAGGTTTCACGTACTCTTGCTTCACCATCGCTCTCAGCTCCGCCCTCTGGCTCCTCCAAACGCCATTTAAATTGATGTCGATGACTTTCAGCCAGGCTTGCTCTTCACTCTCATCTGTGGCTTTTCCCGTTCCTGCAATGCCGGCGAAGTTAATAGCGACATCGACCCGTCCGAATCTTTTCACAGCCTGCAACACTGCGTTGTTCACGCCTTCCTCGTCACGGACGTCGACCTGCATATATGCAATCTCAACATCTGGATACTGAGATTTAATTGCTTCGGAGGTGGTGAGAAGATGCTCGCGATTGAGATCTGCCAATGCCAGACACTTCATGCCATGCTTTGCCAAATTGAATGCCGTCGCCTTCCCCAACCCTATTCGGCGTCAGAAACTCGGGCGTCCAAACGGCTTGTCAGCGTAGGGTATCAAGACTTGCCAGTAGCTGCTCCAGTTAAAAACGCTGCTCCCTTCAGCAAAGGTCCTGCCATTGCTATATGATCCTATGTTCAGATTTTCGAGCTGCTTGGGGCTTGAGCCGGGGGGGAATCGCGACCTTCAGTGGGCAGGAGCCAGATCACAGCGCGGTCACAGAGAGTGTTCACCAACTAATTCTCTAGAGTTCTGACTGCGATCGATCCCTGGTGCCCCGCGCAAACAAACTCGCACTCGCTCACCCATCGGCCCCGGCCAAGGGAAGCATCGCCAAGGGGGTGCGCTTACGTGGATCACTAACTAGACTGCAGGCTAACTATAAGCCGGTGATGATCTCCCGGGTCCCGACAGCTGTCTCTCTCCCGGGTGACGATATCCTCAAGCGCAGTTCAACTGCCGTCTTGTCTTACGCAGGCTGCCCTGGCTGAGTCAGTCCCGTGTCAGAGGCGGGGACGATGGTCGTCACTTGAATCGGGTACAGTAGTGGCCGCCGTCCAAACCAACGGACGGCAATCTGGCGCTTTCTTACTTTCTGCGAACCCTGGAAGAGTCGAGGCAATTAATTGTTTGATGAAAGTGACACAGATGCGGGGAGAGGGAACAACGAAAGGATCGTGGCGTCCGCTTAACTTTATGCTCTGAAGTATGCGTGCTCTATTTCCTTCAGGAGGAGCTCGATTCAGCAGGCAGGCCACGCTTGCACATTAAAGCTGTGTCTCCGCACATCTTTGCCATTCTTGTCCTTTCCCCCTTACGTATCGTTCTTACTCAACTCCTGGGCTTGTTTCTTCCGTTATCGACTGCCCCCATACACTGCTATCTCGTCTTGAATCATGGCACAAGAGGCAGACGAGAAGAACGGAATCAGTGAAAAACACGTCGAAGACTCCGGTCACAATGACTACGATCGTCATGTCGCCATTCACACTGATACTTTCGACATCGATGAAGATGCTCTAGGGAATAATCTTCCAAGGAATTATTACATGAGTCCCGGATTCATCGGAACGGTGATAGTAAGTAACTGCCATTCTGAGATGAAAGGAGGATATCTGATAAACCTCCCAGGCGTTGTGTCTCGGAAACATCTCCAACTATCTCGGCTGGATCATGCCCTCCAACTCCCTCCTTCTCATCAATGAAGATATCGGCCCTTCCAAAAACATTACTTGGGTAGCACTCGCGTACACCCTCGGTCTCAGCGTCGGATTTCTCGTCGTTGGACGCCTGTCGGATATCTTTGGGCGTCGCTGGTTTTTCATCATCGGGAACTGCTTCGCCCTCGTCGGCGCCATTGTCTCTGCTACAGCAACCCATGTTGAGGCCATCATCGGAGGCAATCTTCTAGGAGGCTTGGCCGGCGCTGTTCAGATCTCATTCACAGTTGCCATCGCCGAGCTTGTGCCGAATAAGCATCGACCCCTTTGGCTCACGGCCATTTTCTTTTCTTCGTTTGAAATTGCATGTTTTGGGCCTGTTATTGCGCAGTCACTTGTGACAGGCACTAAAGCACAATGGAGGTGGTCGTTTTATCTTGATATTATCGTTGCTGGATTGGCAGTCATCTTGTTCTTCTTTTTCTATCATCCGCCCAATTTCCGCCTGCTTCACAAGAACAGGTCGAGAATGGAACAGCTGAAGAGAATGGACTTTGTTGGACTCGTTTTGTTTTGTGGTGGTCTATCAGTATTTCTAATTGGATTGGCATGGGCTGGGACCGTTCACCCATGGAAGTCCGCTCATGTCATTGCCACCATCATCGTTGGAGCCGTAGCTCTTATAGTCTTCGTTCTATATGGTAAATCCAAATGTTTCCCTCCCTCATTGAAAAATTCTAACTGGGTTAGATGCCTATATTCACCCTGGCGATACCCTTCTCCCCCTCCACCTCTTCAAATCACGCGGCTACCTCGCAATGGTCATCACAGCTATGGTCGGTTCCTGTGTCTATTATAGTATGAACGTGCTCTGGCCCCAACAAATTGGCTACCTATTTCCCGGCACAACGACTCACAACGGCTGGCTTGCCTGCATCGTGGGCTCGGCCACTCTCGTCGGTCAAGTAGTCGGCGGGGTCCTGTGTCAGTACGTGCCCCAAAGCAGGCTGATACTAATCATTTCTTGCGTGAGCCTCACTGCCTTCTCGGCAGCAATGGTGAGCGTGGGCCCTGGTGATGAGGCAAAAGGAATCGCGCTCATGTTCATGGCCTGCTTCTCTGTCGGGATCATCGAAACCTGCTCCCTCGCTCTCGCCCCTCTGGCTTGCGCGTCTGAGGATCTTGGAGCAGCACTGGGAGCCCTGGGATCTATAAGATCTGGGGGTGCCAGTGTAGCAACAGCCATCTACACGACAATTCTCTCGAACAAACTTGGAAAATTCGTCCCGGCATTGGTGACAGCCGCTGCATTGGATGCCGGTCTGCCATCCAGCTCGCTCCCTGAGCTCTTTACAAACCTTTCAACGGGAACGCTCTCTACGGTACCAGGAATCAATCCGAATATCATTTCTGCTGTTGTAGCGGCAAATGCGGAGGCTGCGTCGAAATCATTCCAGTATGTCTGGTATGCAGTCATTGCATTTGGCGCGCTTGCTGTTATTGCAGCTTGCTTGACAATTGATTATGGAGTCTACTTGACAGATGAGGTAGCGAGGAAGATGCATGGCGCTACAGTGGGTGAGAATGAAGAGCAGGGAGACGAAAAGTAGATAGGTCCCTACTGAAAGTAGTAGCAGTATCAGGGGGGACTTCTACACTATCACTTAATCCAGAAAGCACGGAGAGAGGGTGGAGTTCAACATGAGATGACAGATTGCAGCTATCTTAAGTATGGAAAGTCGACGTTAATAATAATTATTTTGAAATTTTAGGGTCTATAGTACGGAAACTTGGAACCCTCTCAGGGTTCCTTAGGGTGTGAGGTTTGAGTTAGATTATTTCTGCAGTCAGACCGCATCAAACATGGTAAATTTTCAGACTTCAAAAAGGTAAGGTTATTTTTTAATCAAAAAGCTGCGCTTTAATATATAAAGCTATTTAGCGTTTTTACTTTTTTTTTTATTTTACTACGTAATTAAAAAGTTATACTTAAATATATCTCAAAAAAAAAAACCGATTCTCAAAACTTTTAGACTTCCTGGCCTTAGCAACAATATATCTCTTTTATTAAGACTTACAAAAATAAACCAATAAGTGCATTCGATTCCGCTCGATTAGCTCTATAAAATAGATTAAAAAGTTTTAGAAAATGTAAAGTTTTAATATTTATTATTATTAAGATTTTAAGCCTTAGCAATTAAGTTAAGCGAGCTAAAACATCTTTAATTCTAACGTCAATTCTATCTTAATATTACTACTACCATAACTACTACAACCACCACTTCATAATACCTATTATGGCTCCTTTAAAGCGTAATAAAAGTGCTACGCTCGCTAAATCACCTCCTAAATCGCCTATTCGGCCAATTATAAAGCGGTCGCGTTAATAAACACCTAAAAGCTTTAGCTCTTTACCTTTACTTTTACGTCCTACGAAACTTAATTCTACCTTTACGCTTACTGCTTTTAATAATAATTAAGTCAACAAATCAGAATTCGAGGAGGAAAGAATAACTTAAGTAATTAACAAATCAGAGAGCGAGGAAGAGAGTGAGATTGAAAAAGAAGATGATATTACTTATAACAACGAGTATTTAGATCAAGATCTTAAAGAGCTAAGCCCGGATAGGCTAGATAAGAAGGAGACGAACGAATCAGATATTGAGAGAGAAGTAGACGAAGAGGTTAAAATCTCTAAGTCTTTTTATTAATTAATAATCGATTCAGAAGGTAATTTGAGTATACCTTTTGAAAAAGTAATTAATACTTTAACTCTCCGTAAGTACTTTAACTGTTTTATTATATAATTTAACTCTCCGTAAGTACTTTAATTGTTTTATTATATAATTTTTTAACTTATAATTAGAACCTAAAGGCCCTTATAAAAATAAATTAGCTTCTCTTAAAGAGAAGGGTCGCTTACTCGTAAAAGAGCTAAACGTGCTCAAGACGAGATAAATCGATAAACTTCTTTATAAAAGCCTTCTCAAAAGCCTTCGAATATTAAGTTAATTATTTAATAGCCTCTTACTAGCTTCTTTTCGCTAAAGCTTTTACCTTTACTTTTATTATCGGAAGAAGAAGAAGATATATTCGAAGATATCGACTTTAGAGATGACGACGACGATTCTGAATTTGACAAGCTTATTAAAGTGGAATTACGAGCTGAAGACGATTCTATTAAATTAGATAATCTTAACGATACGGAGTTTATTAATAATAAACGATACGAGCTCTTATTGGACTTGCTTATTAAAGACGCTATTAATATAAGCTCTCTGGAGCTTAATTCTACGCCAAAGACTTATAGAAAAGTTCTTAACTCTATTAAAAAAACAAATTAATAGCAAGTATATTAAGCTTTTACCTCGCTTATACTTCGACTACTACTTAATTCAGTAATACGTCCAAAACATCTTATAAAAGAGTCCTCGTAGAAGTCGAATTAAGGCTTCTCTTCTTATTACTAAGAGTAATTATCCTACCGGAGACGGGAAAACCTTCGCCCGCAAAATCAAAGCGTTATTCTTTTATTATCGTACTCATAGATCTTTATTAATAGAGACTCGAGGAGGTAAATAACAAAATCGGTTTTATTTGGACAACGAAAACATTTTTCGAGTTTATAAGACTTGGTTATTAACTCAAAAGCTTGCTACTGTTACGCTAAAAGGATTTCGCCATGCTATTAATACGCAAATTATGCCTCGCCTACTTGCCTCAGCTAAAAAGAATAAGAAGCTTCTTTTAAGTAAAATTACCGGTACACGTAATAAAGCCGGTAAAAAGCTAAAGGATTGGAAGCTTCTTAGTAAAACAGTTACTTATAAGTGGCTAAATCGTCTTAGATTTTACGCTACCGAGGAAAAGAAAGGAGTTTAGGTAAACGACTACGAGAGAGAGGACGTAATCGAATATCGCTAAGAGGAATTCCTACCGTAAATAGCTTATTATACGGCTTTTTTTTAATTAATTCTCTTTAAATATAAGCTTTTAAATTACTTTTTAGTCTTTGTAATTGCTTACTGTATTTTGACTCGTCTGAGTTATAATATTTTAATATATTTAACTTTAAAAAAGAGTATCTTTTAAAGCTTTTAATCGAGCAGACGTTATTTAAAGCCGCGAGTCGAGGGAGTTTAATTATATTATTTACGCGTAAGTTATTTTTAAAAAAACAAGCTTTAAAAAGTTTAATAGAAAATATACGTAACGTCGAGATTTAAAGCTTAACTCGGTTGAAATATAAGTATTATACGGTAGTTATAATATAATAAGTAGTAAGTCGTCGTTAATTAAAAAAAAAAAAAGTAATTAATTGCCTTTTTAATTATATTTATTAAGATTCATTTGATTTTTTTAGTAGAGTCTAATAGAAACAGCTGGCTTTCATTAATTAAAGACAAATATAATAGAAAACCTTATAAATATGTTAATATTTCTTTTAATTAGCTTTTCACGTTGGATTTTTAGAAAATTCTTTCAATTTTTGCTTTAGCTATGAAATGCCATAGTCCCCAGCTTGTTACGACCTAAAAACAGAGTCTGACACTTCACTAAATTTCAGTATTAACTCGTCTACTGCACCACATTGGGACCCCATTCTTCGGTTTGGCTGTTGTATACATCACTTGATAAGCGCGGCCACCAGCACTAACTAAATTGTCAACCTCAACTGGTCTCGGTACATTAGAATTTCGATCCAATTCTTCATATGCCTCACGAAAGTCGAAACTACGTGACACAAGCAATAGTAGTAGCTTTAGTTCTGAGACTGCCAGCTCTTGGCCAAGGCAAGTTCGAGGACCCCGTTCAAACGGCCTATATGCGTGCTTGGGTATAACAGGGAAGCGGGAGTGACGGATAGGTAGAAAGCGCTCGGGATGAAATTCTGAGGGTTCTGGAAAAATTGTCGGGTCTCGATGTAGAGCAGGCCCTGCTAGATAGACCATGCTACCCTCAGTGGGAAAGAAGTGACGGGTCCCTTCAAAGTCGTAAACAATATCGAAGCTGTCTTCTGTTAGATGTATTTCAGTCCCAGACCATTGAATTGGACACTCACCCCGGCTTGCCCATTCGCGTTGAGCCGACTGGCGTATACAATCGCATGGTTTCCTTTATCACAGCCAACGTGAATGTCATTTCACTCTCCAATTTGGGATTTGACCGGAGCTTCTCAGCCGCGTTCTCTACATCACGACCAAAGATCTGATCATGCTCTTTCCGAAGAAGTTCAAGAGATTTCGGATGACGTGACAGCTCGAAAAGTACGTACTTGATATATCGGATTCAGCAGTCCGAAATCAAAACGTGCCGGATGATGAACTTACACAAAATACGGTTGAACTAGTGTCCAAACCTGCAAATATCAAGCTCTTGACGCTAGCCCAGGATCAGTTGAAGCCGAAATTTGGGAGAAGCTTTAGGCATAGACGCACTTTTCGACAAGCATTTCCACTGTATCGGCGGACAGTGCTCCGTATCTCTGGGCGTTGTCAATAAGCACATGTTCTACAAGGGACATCTTGTGGTCATTATTGCTCGATATGGCCTTCTCACTATGAGACATGATGGAGTGCCATCGGTTGAAAACCTTGTCCCTGATTTGCTCTGTGGATTTATTGGCAAAATGGCGCACCCGAAGTTGGTGGCGAGGGTTAAGATTGGTTAATGAGATCGATGTCGTTGAGCCGTGTATGAGTTGACTTGCAATTTGAAGAGAGGAAACAACGTCGTCAGACGAACTCGGTGACCGGAGTTGTTCACCTAGCACGATATGCCCGATGATATTAGATAGTGGGTCAACAACCAGTTCATCCATGCTTGAGATAAAGCCCCCTGATGACACAATATCATTCAGCTTATCAACAAAGAGTTCGGCTTCATAAATCATTTCATTTCTGAAATTCAGAACAGCGGAGTGGGAAAAGTTGGGACTAAATCTGGCACGAAGCTCTTTCCACTTCTGGCCATCTGCCACGACCAAAGTTTCCTTCCCAATCACAGGGGTGTACTTTGAATATGCGACGCTGTGTTTGGGTAAAGAAACTGTCGCTTGTTGTATAGTTTCTGGCCGTATCAGTACCATAAAAGGTTCTGTTTGAATGGGATACAAGCTGTACAAGCATTAGCGCAGTGGACCTGGATGGGATATCGGGGTATCCTGAGACGCACTCGAGATAGAAAACACCCTGTCTACGCAGGTCATATGTGTCGGCGAGGATTGATATCAATACTTGAATGTGCACATCAGGCGGCAGACTACGTTTCGTCTTTGATAAGACCCCAACATGTCCAAGGAAGAAGCTGTGCGGAAGGCTTGACTAGAAAAGTTATAGACAAAATTAGTGCCTAGTCATGATGATTCATAATCAGGGTTTGAAAAATGAAGTCATAAGCTCAGGGCAAAGGGACTTACCTGCTTTCGATACAACAATCGTCGATTGACAAACCAATATACATAGCGCGAGACAATTGCCAGCCAAAGAATTGGAGCGAGGTGGACGGATACTACAACAATTCGACTTTGGAGTATATGTGCGGAGAGTAGCACTATTAAGATCGCAATTGCTAGATATGTTTTGATTTGACGACAAATAACAAAGATGGGCACCCAGCTTATGACCACTCGCAGATTGGAAAGCGCCATTGCAATTGACTGTGAGTATTGAAGGATCAGAGGATATTGAATGGGTGTTTGCAGTTTTTCATCATTTTCCTTGGCCGTAGGGTTTGTTATGTTAAGCAAGGGCCGTGGCAAGACTTAGCAAACAGTCGGGATGGGGGGCTTAAGTGTCACACCGCCTTTTGCAAAACGACCAATTAATTGTTTGGTATCCTCGGATTTTGAAGCCAGGAGGCGGTGTAATACAACTTAAGGTTGCTTGAAAGTGGATATAAACTTTAGAGTTTATTTAAGGGCCAAGTGTATCCTATTAACTTTTTGCTGAACTCTACTTTTCTCATACAAATGCTTCAACTCATTCGAAGATTATGTATTCCTGATTCAAAGTAGGGCCAGAGGTTCAAGAGAGTAACGCGTTCTTGACAACTCTTGAATTCCAGCGATTTCTACATGCTTGATCTTTGTTAAATCCCTTACCACACTAGCTCGCTAATAAATGTTTTGTATTTAAAGTTTAAATACAACGGAGAAAACCGAGAGACAATTAATCAAGCTATTGTACGAAGTATCTAGGCGAATTAGTCACCTTGTGCAGCAGCTCAAAGCATAGTATGGGAAACGCCAACAACGCGCTCATACTCTTGACCTCTCCTCAGTTTGGACCTAAGCTGGCTCAGGCTCACAAGATTCTCAAGCCAGATCTAGGATATGCTACTATAGAAATTCTCAAGCGAAGCAGGCCAAGTTGAAGGATTAAAAACAGCTTGTTAAGGAAGGCTGGCAAGGCTACCTTACACTTGCGGCCAAACCCCCGGAAGCATCGGAAATCGAGGTATCTTTATAAAAGTATAGATTCGTTCGCTGAGACATTTGCTAACGCTAAGCAGGGGTGAGCGAGCTCGGTATATAAGAGGGAAATTATATTATTTTATATACTTTTATGTATAAATTACTTGATTATTATAAAAATATTAAAAGGTACTATTATATCTTTAGTTTTAAGATAATAAGCGCCTTAATCGTCACTTACTTACAAATACGATTCACTAATATAAAATAAAACCTTTAACTTGGGAAATTCAAGCTACTTATTAAACGTATTACTTTTTACTATTTAAAGTCAATATTAATAAGCTTATAATACGCTATTTTAGTTAATAAGTATTTTCTCTTACTTACTTACTTTATTATTATTAATTTATATCAAGTCTTTAATACTTATAAAATGCTAAATAAACTGATTAAGTATAAGATATACAAAATCGTAATTATAATTATATATATAAAATCGAATTTAGAGCTTTCGCGTACATAAACTATAATCTTTTTTAAACAATTATAGCTTATGCTTAGTAGTTCTCTTATACGGTCTCTTACACTTTTTCATTGCGCTAACGAATTACTATTTATTTTAATAATTACTCTATTTTTGTACTTTTTTTTAAATAAAAAACCTTTGAAAATATAGCTATAATATTATTAATATGATATAATTATATACTTAACTCTCGAAGAGCTTTAAAGTAACGCTAAGTGCTATATAAGAGTCGGGCCAGTTTCGGACCTGTTCCGGAGGCATATATAAGGAGTCTCTTATCCCTTTACAGCTCGAAATCTTATTATTTCCTTCATATTAGACTTATTATAACAACGCTAGCCAAGAGATCGGTGTAAGAGGTATATAATAGTACTTTAACTAAGGTTATCGAAAGGTAATAAGTTTAATATAAAGAAATAAAAAAATTTAAAAAAATTTAAAAAAAGAGAAAAAAGAGAAAAAAGAAGAGCGTAAGCTTTTATATATTGTGGAGGGGAAAACATTAAGCACACAACAAGAGGGTAGCAAAGCAATTGCCGGAGGGTAAACGTAGGAAATATTTATTTGACGAGTATATTACGAATATACCCCAGGAGGGGTATCACGTATGTCTTGGCCCCAAGGTTCAGCAGCCTTATTATATAAAGAAGTTAAGATTAAGAAAAAGATTAAGGGTTTAAAGATCACGTGATAAGATCTCGGCTATAGTAATCTAGATTATAACAGATATTAAGTTACGTGATAAATCCGTAGATCTTAAGATCTCGCGTTAATAAGAAAGATCCGAGGATTTAAGGATTTAAAAGATTTAAAAAAAGCGAAGGTTTTATATAAGATTAGCACGTCTGTTATTAAATAAGAGCTTCGTGCTTAACTGAAAATAATATCTTAATTATACTAATTATCGTTTATATTAATATACGTGATATACTTACTTCTCGATCATTGAGATTAATATAACCCACCGTATCTACACCGAGTAAATACACGGACCGTGACAGAGTACTAAGATATCACATATTTGAGGAGTATAATTTATTAAGGAAGAGGGGAAGTATAATTTAAATAAGAAGGAAAAGTTGTGGTGGTAAAAATCGTTGTCCTTAAAGGATGTTGCCCTAAAAGCTATCTTAAATACAGCACGAGGCAGTTCAATCATGTGACAAATGGACTTCTGAGGTCAACCCCCCCATAATATAATCGCCTTCGGAACTCCTCCGGTACTAGCCTAATAAAATAATTTTATAATTTTAGCTCTTATAAATATAAATATAAATATAAATATAAATATAAATATAAATATAAATATAAATATAAATATAAATATAAATATAAATATAAATATAAATATAAATATAAATATAAATATAAATATAAATATAAATATAAATATAAATATAAAAGCGCCTTATAATGATATTAATAAACAGCCTTATTAGTAAATAAGTTTTTAAGAATAAGTATATAAATAGTTACGAATTCTATACTCTACTAATAATTACAATTATTATATAAAAGAAGTTGATTGAATAAACTAATACAAGAAGGCATATAAGATCTATTGGATTATATTTAATTTAGTACTTATTAGTTTATTAATATAACTTGTACTAACATACCCAAGTTATATCTCTTATATACTAATATTAAGCGCCTATTAAGTTATTTGCAATTTAAAATCGAATTGTATGCTAAGCCCTTATAGATTTTATAAAGGTGTAATTGACTTCATTATATATTAAGTTAAAGGGAAAGCAACATTTTAATTCTAACTTATGGCATACACACTTTTAAGGAAATCTATTAAAAGGTAGTATTTATGTGTAATGTTTATATTATTAAAAACGATAAAAGTACTTAAGAATTCTCTTTTAAACCCTTTTAAATAATTATATAAAGACGATACTTTTTATATTATAACTTTGCATTAGGAGGGGGAATGTTAAAGGCGCTTTTATAATTATAATATAGCTTATTAAAGAATTTGTATACACAAAACATTAAAGTAATGCAAGCTTCCCCTGCCCTCCCTCCCTTGCTTAGCGTTAGCAAATATCTTAGCGGACGAAGGGTTACAAAGTAGAACGACTTGGAACAGTCAAGTTTTCGCCACTATTCTTTTGATATAGTTTTATCCCTTCGTTCGGTGAGACATTGCCCGCATTAGTAGAGGTTAAGCGAAGGAGGGTTGTCAGCGGTACTGCGCATTATTTTATGTACGGAAGGGGGTTGACAATGGGTCTCGCCTTCCCTTGTGGGGCAGGAAGGTTATTCTTCCAATAAACACCCTGCTTCTAGAATTTTCTCCGTCAATTTCCTCAAATGTTAAGACAGAATGCTCAGGGTGGGCGATATCCACTGTCTACCCCGTCCTATCAACCCCTGGCAACGGATACTTTGTACTTCGTACAAAGTATCATCTCACCGCCTATAAGGAGCAGGTTTAGGAGACAGTGGCTGCAAATTGTTGAAAGCACTGTCACTCGTCACTGACGATCATAAACCTTGCCGTAGTCAAATTTAGAGGTATATCTAAGGATGATGCCTTCTTTAACTCTACATTCAAAAGTCTCAAAATAGATTCTCATCTTCCCTCGAGAAAGAACGGAAACCCTAGCTTGCCGCTATGAATGCATCAAATGAGGATCCGGCCTTCATACCTTTCACGGGTTATGAGAATCAGACTGGGCGTGAAGATATCTCAGCACCATCTAATCAGAGCTACATCATCCCCCTATTTCTGAGTTTCACATTTCTTATACTCCTTTTGCACAAACTATGGGCAGTATGTTCTGACCGTTCGAATTTTCTCGATTTGCCAGTACTTAATCTCGCCAATGGAGATTTCTCAACTGCGTCGCGTGAGTGGAGCGCCAATTATGAGTACTACATGAAGGAGGGGTACAAAAAGGTACTCTGAAGAGCACTGGCCGTCTTTGTTCACATTTTTTTGCATTATGAGCTAACAAAACGTCAAGTACCGTCACAGCGCGTATCAGTTATGGGGGCCTGATGGCTATGTGGTGCGTATTAATTCCGCCTGTTTCCGGAATATGTATAGTCAAGAGAACTCCAGTTATGCCGGGATGGAATAGCAATAACATACATAGCTGATGCCACTTCACAAGGTTGTACTCTCGCCTGATTTCCTGCAAGAGTTGAAGTACGAGAAGGATGAAGTCTGTGACTTCTACTCTGCGGCAGCAAATGTAAGGGCTTTCATCCCATAGTTCCACCACCGCTAATAGATTCAGGCTGTTCAGGGCAAGGTCAAGTTCTTGAACATGACTGGGCGCGTCCCCGTTCACGCTTTGCGGTCCAGGCTCACGCCGAAGCTTGGTTAGTGACATCACCTTATACATCGGTTTGCAACTTCTTCTGACTATCTGCGGAGATTCTCTTATGCCGGCAATCCACGAGGAGCTAAACTATGCTGTGTGTCGCGAGTTTCCCGACTGTAGCGGTATGTAATATAAAGTTGATACACTAAAATACTTGTTTCCTTTTAATGCTCATCGAATTTCTAGACTGGACCAATATTACGATCGGCCATATTTTAGGTAGAGTCGTAGGTCGCATAACGGGTCGTCTATTCTTTGGGCCTTCTCTTGCACGGGATGAAGATTGGCTGCAGACCATTATTGACTATCCAGAGAATGTCTTCGCAGCTGCTCGAAAACTTCGACAACTTCCAAGTTACCTACGGCCGCTGGCCCTTCCTTTTTTGAAAAACATCCGTCGCGCCTTGTACATTCATTACAAGGCCAGGAAGACTCTTGTTCCTATTATGGAAGCGCGTCGTGCTTCTCAGCTGGATGGGTCAGAAAAGCCGCCGGAGGATTTCCTGCAATGGGTAATGGAAGGATCCGCACGGGAAGACAATCCCACTAGCTTTGGCCGCCAGGCTGAGCAGCACATGGTTATCATGTTAGCTGCTATCCATACTAGTACCATAGCAGGCACCCACATGATGTTTGACCTAGCTACCATGCCGCATCTCATCGAACCGCTACGACAAGAGATCAACGAAATCTGGAACAGTTGTGGAGGGGCGCTAAGCAAGCCTTCGTTGCGGAAAATGGTGAAGCTGGATAGTTTTATGAAGGAGTCTCAGCGCATCAACCCCCCTACGTATTGTATGTATCAAATCATTTTAAGAGGTTCAAGTGCTAACATCCATATCTTCGCAGCAACCTTTGACCGGATAATGACGTCCCCCAAAACCCTTTCGAATGGACTCCATCTCCCCAAAGGCACGATAATCACCATACCTTCGTCCCAAGTCTCCATGGACCAAGACATATGGCACGACCCTGAGACTTTCAATGCCTTCCGTTTCTCGAACCTCAGGGCTAACAGCAATGGAAATGCAAATAACTTCCAGTATCCGACACCTACTGAACAATCTCTCCACTTTGGTATTGGCATGTTCTCATCCTACCACTTTTTGCTCTCTCGAATATGCTAATGATTTTGAAGGGCGTCATGCATGTCCTGGGGTGAGTTGACTCTATCTGATCCCAAGTAATTCAAGAAAATTAGCTGACAGTAGACTTCATTAGCGTTGGACATCTGTTGTCGAGAATAAAGTAATCCTGGCCTATATTATTCGACACTTCGATATCAAGTTATGCGATGGGATGAACGGGCGTCCTAAGAATCTTACATTCGGACCTATTATCTCCCCTGATGTATCCAAACAAATTAGCGTCCGCCGAATTCGTGAACATCTTCACTAAAGCTAGTTAATATTAACCATAAGTTCATCCGATTCTCAACTTAGGGGTTTCTGGTTGGGGTTAAGGACCAAATGGAATAGCGTGGTAGTACTCCTAAGAGCTAGAGATACTTTTATTTTTTTTTACTATTCCTTACTCGTCCAGAAACACAACCCTTCCGATCGATCCCTGGGCAGGTGCGATCGCTCAACACACCGACCCATCACGATGACAGGATTCGCGCCACCAAATTACGTACAAGCCTGCTATAGTATCCAGCCACACATTAGCCAAAATCATCAAGCGAGTAAAAATCTTGAATATAGGCAAACAACAACCACTTAGTTAATTAGTTAGTCAGCCAGCACTTGCTAGTTAGGTGTTTGCTTGCTCCAGCTTGACTAACATACCTCCGGAGGAATAGCCGTGATCGTCGAGCCCACCATACATCGTCCTACCCAATATGAATTGTGAAGAACCATTCGCCGCCTAGTAACCTTCCAGCTTCCTTTTCTCAAAGCAGATTTATTTCTATGCGTTTCTGCTAGCGAGTGAGCGATCTTCTTCACGCCCGTATGGTGAGAATTCGGGAGGTGACATCTTGACCTTGACATACTTTGCGTTGGTTGGGATAGGTCTTTTTTCTTCTTCTCCGCATTCACCTTGATTCCGCGGTAGTGAGGTCGTGCGGCTTTCTCGGGAGGGGCCGCTACCATACTCAAGTACATCCCCGAGAATACAGTAAGCGCCAAGCGAGCCCAGCTGAGCCATAATCTACTTACCCAATTAGGAAATCAATCTCCCATAGGTCTTCCTGTAAATCTGACGCCTGACTATCCTCAGTTTGCCATTGTTTTCGTAACTTTCCGGATGAAACAAGCGGCACAAATAATGTTACATATCAGGATGCAAATATAAGTAAGATTGATACATGTCAGCAGCGCGAAAGGAAGGAGGTTGCTCTTTGTAGTATCATTGTCTCTTCTACAATGGTTGTCACATTTCTATCCTCCTGAACACGCACCTATTTTCCAAGGAAACCACGATTTGAGCCCATATTCGAACTCAATACGAACAGGCGATTCAATCCTTTTCCACCACTGCAAGACATCTGCCTCATTATGCCCTTCATTCATACCGTTTTGATTACTGGCGGCACCGCCAACTTAGGTTTCTACTGCGCCTTAACCATAGCCAGAGAACACCCCGAATACCTCATCGTGATCGCTTCACGAACAGATCCTAATTCTGCCGCCGAAAAGATCAATAAGACCCTCGGACAAGAAAATGTCAAATATCTACCACTAGACCTTTCTAACCTTGGCAAAATCCGATCCTTTGTCAAGGACTGGGAGGCAAGAGCATTTCCTTCCATCAACACGCTCATTCTCAACGCGGGGCTGCAATTTCCAGAGGGAATTCGCAAGACAGATGATGGGATAGAAGCTACCTTTGGAATCAATCATGTTGGCCATGCACTTCTCTCGTTACTGCTTTTACCACACATGGCGAACGAAGCCCGAATCGTCCTCACCTCGAGCGGAACCCATGATCCAGATCAAGCCAACGGAGGCTTTCCTCCTCCACGATACACCAATCCCGAAGAATTAGCCTATCCAGCTCCCGAAGATACCAAAATCGATGGCCGGTGGCGTTATGCAACAAGCAAGCTAGCCAACGTGTTGTGGACATACGCACTTCAAAGACGTTTCGCAGCCTCGGTGGGCAAGAGCATAACGGTCAATGCATTCGATCCAGGATTGATGCCTGGAACTGGATTGGGTCGAGAGTACTCTGGTCTACAACGCTGGATTTGGAATAACATCCTACCTCACATTTTACCATTGCTACGACTTATCATGTTCTCGAATATCCACTCTCCGCAAGAGTCTGGCCAGAATCTAGCATGGCTTGCAACCAGCGCGGATAGTAAAGGCGTGAGTGGAGAATATTATGAATCAAGAAAGAGGATCAAGTCAAGTGTGGAAAGCTATGATGAAAGGAAGCAAGACGAACTCTGGGAGTGGACAGTGAGAACTGTGGCAATAAATCCAGAAGAAGCTATCAAGTTTCAGAAGGCTGTGTGAAATGTGCGATATTCGTATTGGCGGATAGGTGAACGACAAACTCGTGTGCGAAACACGTCAAGAGCACGTACTTCAACCTCTGGTTGCCTTTATTTTGCCTCCTTTTGCATGTCATACTGAACTTCACGCTGAGTCAACTCGCTGCCAGATTTGAAATTTCAGACGATGGCTTCTGGAACTGTCGAATCTTGATTGCTTCGTAGATGAAGCCTACTCATCATTGTAATTGTAACGTCAGTTTTCTGTAGACAATAGATGCTCCAGAGATATTGACATAGCAGGCACTAAATTAGTGTACACAACAGGCACTTCCTATTTTTATACCAGGTTCAGCTATCAGTAAGATATCAAACTCTCAGAACGAAAATCGGCAGAGTAAACAACAACATGAAAATCAACAGTGCCAAAGCGTTCAGGTTTTCATTCTCAGTCTCTGATTTGTTAAAGCTCCGAACCTTACAGAGTTTGAATGCCCATTTCTATCTTTGCTAAAGTCAGAATAGTGATGAAAACAGTTCGGCAAGTCGATGCCACAACCGAGTTTCTTGACTAAGAAATTAATCTCATATTGCTGAGCTAAGATGTGCGTCGTACCAAGGCTGAACTGGGGAGCTGAATACCACCCCGGGAGCTGACGCCCCAAGAAAAAGTGTATTGATTTTCGATAGGGCGGATTTACGATAACGCTTACTCTTGATCTACGATATCAGCAGGAATGGGGCAGTGAGAGTGCTTCGTAGACTGTATCTGGCCATCTGGTGCGAAAACTGATTGGTTCTTAGATTCGTATCATTTTGATGCTCACCACTTTTACATATATTCCATCAGGCTTCTGCCGCTTAGTACTTTAAAGATTGTGAACAGTCAAGAATTTTGTACTCGGGGATTCTATGAAAGATTCACCAAGGCTATACTCGTGCGTCCAGTCCAAACGACCTTTCCAACATCGTCATCCCTCTTTCCTTCGACAACGTCTCTGACCACAGCAGAACTATGGTACATGTCTAGGCCTCACAACTCCACTACTACCTTTCCAGCACTAACACCTCCTTCCAATTTCTTCAACGCATCTTGGATATAGTTCAACCCTTTGCCAACCACAATTGGCCTCGGTAAACACTTTAGCTTGCCAGTTTGTAGTGCGGGTGTTATGTAATCGGCGAAGAGCGGAATTTCTACTTCGTTGACGGAGTAGATCATGCTGGCCTTCACATTGGCAGGCACATTGGGGGGAGGGGGGTGCGAGCAGATCAGATGGCCACCACCGAGCTTTTCGAGAATAGCAAGGGCCACTGGATAAGTTTCAGGAAGGGCGATGGTATCGAATATGCCAATGAAATCAAGCTTAGACTCAGCTATAGCTGCAACTACCTTATCCACTACAGAAGCGTCATTGCGGTCGAAGGCTTGAGTTGCACCGCAATGTTGACTAAGTGCAAAGTTGTGGGAGCTAGCAATAGTGAAGACGGTAATACCAGCTGCAGTGGCCAGTTGCGTCGCTACACATCCAACAGTAGAGGAGCCGCCATATATTAAAAGAGCCTTGCCGGAAGGGGTGACGGGGCTGCCCAGCAATGGGTATGGAAGCCCGAGCAATGGGGTCGGAACACCGGGCATAACCTCGCCAGGTTTCTGAGAGAATAATGCCGATGCCGATGCTCCTACAGCTATAGGCAGGACGACGCCCTCAGTGAAAGATATAGACTCGGGGAGAATGGCGGCTTTATCAGCGCGCATGAGAGTGTACAATTGAAACGCTCCATGTTCGGGAAGGCCAGTGACCAAAGTTATGCCATGCCTGTTACCGGTAGAAAATGCGTTAGCGTATTTGCTGTACTTATATAGTGGTTTATCGCTGAAGAACACCTGTGGTTCGGGGCAAGAGAAGATGAAGAAACACAAGATGATTTGACTAACCCAGCGATTCGATCTCCCTTCTTGAAGCGCTGCACATCAGAGCCAATATCATGTACGATGCCAGCAACGTCACTGCCGATAACAGCAGGCCACTGTGTTATGAAGACCCCCGCCCCTAACATCCAGTTATCGACCCCGTTCATTGCCACAGCTGCATTCTGTACGACAATCTCGCCAGATCCAGGCTTGGGCATTGGAGCGTCCCTGATTTCAAGAGGCGTGCCGGCTTTGTTCAGCCATGCAGCTTGATTCGTTGGTGTTGCCATGATTCGATTCTTGCGATCGTAGGTAGTATCTGACAGATAGGTTTTCTGTCGAAGTTGGTTGATGTAGAAGATAGGATTGTAGGAGGAGGAGTATCAATGTCAATATCCGCAAGATAGACGGTGCAGCTCTCCCTTCCTTTAAGTCCGCACTGCATGACTGACAAAAGTAAGCCAGCGGAAATATGTCCCGGAAGTCATAATCAATTAGTAAGGTTGTGGAGCCAAAAGGTTTATTCTAGACTTCCATCAATTTTGAGGTTTGACATCCTGGTGGGGAAAGTCGGGGCGTGTTAACAAAAAGGACCAAGTGTAAGCAAGTATTGAGAGTTTGAACCAATGAGAGACTGGTTTCCTAATTGAGTTAATTCGTCTGACTGTGGAGATGGGCAGAAAAGAGTGGGCCTTTCAATGAATATGACTTTGACTTCACCGCCTGGTACTACTAACTTACAACAAAGTTCGAAATATTTTTCTCAAGCCATGATGGAGAGAACATTTCAGTTTGTGGATAATAGCGCTACGGTGGATGGGGTTACCAGAAAATTGATGCGCAGCCATGTCATGAAAGGGAAAAATGCAGGAAAGACAGTCCGCCGTCGTTCGAGGCTTGAATTGGGCGCCAGCCGCACGACACGACGTTACTTTGAGACCCTCTCAGAGGATGAAGCGGCGAAGAGGCGTAATTTGGAAATATCAAGGCCAGTAGAAAGAAACCTTGGAAATGTGTTGAACACTTTTCATTTTCCTGTGGAGTTAAATGAAAGCTCACTGAAAAGCATGCATCAGTGTAAGTAGGATACTTCTCGATATCCATTGAACTTTGGTTGGCTAAGACGTTTATTAATAGTTTTCATCTTTATAACCGAGAACATGTACCCTTCCCAACTGCGTCTTTCATCGAACGAGTACAAACATGATTGGCTTGCAACGACGTTCGTAGATGAGGATGGTAATTTTTAGCGTACCCCTAATTACAGCCCGTATTAATTAAGCATGCAGCAGCATACTGCAGCCTCGCACTAATGGCATCGACGAACGAGTTCTTTCTTGGGAAAGGTACCAGCTCACCACAGGCACTGGCTTATCTCTCCAACTCACTTTTTTTGGTGAAACGAAGAATGGAAGGAGAAAATGCTCTCTCAGACTCCACGCTTTGCATGGTTATGATGCTTATTCTTCAAGAGCAAGTCCGGCATGAAGAAGCCTCACAGATACACTACGAAGGACTTAGGAGAATGATAAATCTCCGGGGAGGGCTCTCTCGGCTCCAAACTTGCCCCACACTGTTGTTAAAAATGTCTAAGTTAGTATTCTCAGCATATACTCTTATCCTCATCTGATCAAATCTCGCCTTATAGGATGGACATTCTCTATGCACTTCGTTATGGAAAGCCAATTGTGTTCTTTCGAGATCGCATGTCTGAGGTTCGAAGCACCATAGCCTCGATTACTAGAAATTCACACTACGTTTCGACAACCCCAACACGTCAGCAAAACGAAATAAATTCATATCTTCAGAATGTACTCGATGATACTATGATAGTCACTTCGTTCTTCAATATTGCCTCCAACAGCCAGACCCTGGATATCACTATGTTCTTGGAAATACTAGCATCGATATGTTGTCGCCTCATTCGATTTCAACCATTACAAAATCCGAAACCTGAGTGCAAAGAGGAAGCAGCATATCATATTGGGTTAATAACGTTTATGACAACGTTGTTTTTGCAGTGGGATATACGTCGGATAGACGAGTACAATCCAGTCTCAGAGCGGCTTCGAGAGGTCATCAACGAAGATTTGGATATCCAAGATAGCGATTTTGTTCTTTGGTTTCTGTTCATTGCTAGCATGTGGTTTTCAGTCACAAGTGAACACTGGCTCGTCCTGAGAATAAGGACTTTGACTACACGTTTAGACATTAGTAGTTGGTCAATGGTTCGTGAGTCACTCAGCAAGTTTCCATGGATATGCGCGCTGCACGATCAACCAGGACGCTTGATATGGAATGTCGTGGAACAAAGACCAAGAGAGTCGGAAGGTTGTTGAAATAACAATTTGGAAAGTCCCAACAGAATCATTTGTAAAGGAGTTATTATTAGACCAATGAGAGATTTATGTCCCATTTTGGGTATGTTGTCCATGGAGTAGCCTCGTCTCAGGTACACTAACCCTTAGCTCAGGTATGCTTATCCTTAGCTCAAGTTAAAGCAGTAGTTGCTCACGTCCGGAGACTAAAACGGAACCAGCGAACGGAAAATTGATCCTGGGTATGTGGGAATTGTAAGCTAGTAGAAATTATACCAATCTTCTACTATCAGAAATCTACATTCCCGAAATATAATTACCTCAGCAAGCCATCAACATGATGCAGCAACGGCACACTGCCTATCCAATGGAACCTCCGTCCCGTACGAGCCAATCATCTCAACTAGCTGGTGTTCGGTAAGTTCCCCTGAGAAAAAAACCCGAATTTTGTTACAATTCGCAGTCAAGTTCAGGGTGCATATCTCATCAATAATTGGACTTCCTCGCATGATGCCCAGCCATTCGTCTTTCCAGATTGGGAGCTTGTAGGCGCCTCCAATGCAACACCTTTCGATGACAGTGACTTGGAGCACCTCGGCCGTCGTTCCCATGCCCACTTTTATCGGCTACCCGCTCTAGGAGCTCCAGAAATCCCATCTTCTCTTGGCTTTCATTATGGATATGAATCGAGCTATCAAAATCATCCTCATTCAATTGTGCGGGATCAACCTCTTGTACAAGGAAACACTGGGACTAGAAGTCTTTGGCTTTCTGGTTTTCATTCTACTGGAGCTTGAATAGCTGTTGATTACTTGCCCTGAACTTCGGCAACGAGGAAAATTACATCCACCAAGGCTATGGGATGAGAAACGTGTGGAAAGAAAAACCCTCGCAGAGCGACTTTAAATTCGATCAGTTCAACACTTCCAACCCTTACACAACCTCTACTAAATAATGTTCCAAGCCGAGCGTTTATCTCAGCTTAGCCATCAGTCTGCTTAGACGATCGCGAGTGATAAGCATGAAGTAGGAAGGCCCAAAAAAGGATGTCTTATTATTATAATCTGCTCAGATTATTAACTACGGATTTTTATTGTAATCACGTGTTCGTTTCCTTTAATAGTTTTATTAAATCAAATCGCACAGTTTCCTAAAACCCTTCGTAATAATAATCCGTCTCAAAATACTACCTTTTACTGGTAGGGAATTCATTGAAATGACCTAGTGTTAGTCTCCCTAAATTCTGTGTAAGGCGCAGCCTGGTAGATTCGCTGCTTTGCAGATCAGGCCGCAAACTATATATTCGGCTCGCAAAGATGCCGTTGGATGCTAACTAATCTTTATTTAGCCTAGCGCCTAATAAGAATCCTAAGTTTGCGATCCTAAAATATCCCTAGATGTCGGCATTCCTCACGCTAAAGCTGACCCAAACCAGCTCGAGCTTGTTTTCTTAAATAGTAAGTCTTAAATATAAGTAGCTCTGGGGGAAGAAGGTGCTGCGTTCGCGAATTAACGAATATAGTAATAGCTGCCGCTGTTATATTTTATCCCGAACTTTAGCGTATTCATCACCTACTACCCTCTTCCTGCTTACATCCTCGAACTCTTCTATTTACCTCCGTTTATTAACTTACGGTAATATAAATTTGTTTCTTTCTTCTCTTTTCTAATTAATATAACCTCGCGTTAAGCAAACCGAAACATCTAAAAGGTTAGGCGGTAACGCTTAATACTAAAAGACGAAAGTAAGTAAACTATTCATACTAGTTATGTACTTTAACTAATTATTAATAAAAAAGCGGCTATAAGAGATTAAGAAAGAACGACCACAACTTCCTTCTCGTAAAAGCGCACGTCTACGCCGCTAAGTTCGTATTATATCTAAGGACAGCGAATTAAAGCACCGCTTTCCTCCTTAATTAGTAAAGCTCCTGGCAAAATGGAAGGCATAGTACTCTCCTCTTATTATACTATAAAGCCAACTTAAGTCAAGTGGAATCCGGCTGTTGCCACACTTCGATCTTATTAGTAAAGTCTTAAAATAAATCCACGATTAGCTCTGTTCGGTAGTTCGTGTATTCTATTGACCAACCTTAATGAATTCCTCCTATCTTCCAAGAATGTCCCCCATTATCTAGCATTCACACACGATCTAGAGTATTTAAGACAGAAGTCCTCCCTTTCCTTTTCTGTCCAGCCCACGGGCTTTTTGCGGTTGGTCAGAGAAGGAAGACCTTGTCGCACTACCTCTAGCTAGCTACCTCTTGCTCCCAAGTGCGTGCAAGGCAGTTTCCTCGTGATATCCCAGAACAATGTGACCGTTGGCGCCTAGTTCAAGCTCAAGTTAGACTAGTTTCTTAAATACCTAGGGAGCTAGGGAAGAGAGTAACCTACAATGGCACAGGATGGCCATGGAGCATATACAGTTCACTGTATCTATGGAATGACTGCCAAGTTAGTTGTTCTGAGAATGAATTATGGACACAGCAAACCGATGGAAGTTGGCAGTAGGGCTGCAGGAATGACACAAAATTTCAAGGAGAATTGTAACTGCAAGGACAGGAGTAGAAGAAGATTCTTGGGACTTGCCGTCGGGGAAGGATGAGGACGCCAAACGCCTCCAGCCTCTTAAGACTGGCGATACTTGTCCCTTCTGAAGCCGCGAGAAGCCAGCCCAAAATGCCGATGAAACCCGCCACAGACAAGGCCACGCCAAACACATCGACATAAAGCTTGCTGAAGTCCGCCTGGCTTTTGAGTAAACCTAAAACCCTGGCACCAAGAACTCTCCAAGCCCATCTGCTTGACCAATTCGGAAAAAAAAATCCTCAAAAATGGACTGTAGGTGTAAGCCAGATCAACCATCCACTTGCGATGGCCATGGATTGACGGCATGGTTCGATGACTTCTTCGCCGCCGTGATAACTATTGGCACCCTAGGCGCCGGATTCACATTCAGCGTGATATTCTCCACCCTCGAAGACCTCGACAAAACTGTGGACACCAATTTAGTTCGGCACTTCCTCATAGTCGCCTGGATATTATTCGTCCTATCAATCGCAATAGCTTCTATATGCGCTGCAGTCTTCCGGTTCACGAACGAATACTTGGTTGCGAATCTTAACGGCAAGAAACACTGGGCTACCATCGTTGTGTCGTTGTACTCTATCGTACTGCAGTTGCTGGTTGTAGCAGCGTTTTTGATGTCCGCGAGGGCACTGAGAATGTATGACGATGAGACCGGGAAGGTGGCTGTATGGCTTGTTAACGTCCCACCCCACCATTTGGCCTACCCCCCTATTTGGCCTACTTCGCTTAATTCTAATACTTCTTCTTTAAGAGTTAATAACTTTATTTTACGTTAACTTTTATATAAGATATTATAGAATCTAAATCTCCTTCTGATTCTGATTCTTTTGATATAATTTGACGTTCTCTAGTCGTAATTTAAGCCTCAATAGCACGAATCGTCGCAAACTTAGAATTTGGACTGGTCTGAACCTTCCTCTTTTTCTTCGGCCTCAAGTGCTCTAATCTCTTTTCTAGCTCTTTAATTCTAAGGTTTGCCTTCCTTAATTCGTATTCTTTTTTAAAGAGTAAACGTTACGTCAGAAGTTAGTTATATGATTTACTAGTTAAAGAGCGAATCTGTAAGTGTAAATCTTTCCGTGCTTTTAAAGTTTAAAGCTTAATTAAAGTATTAAAAATATCCGAAGGTAGTATTAGCGTCTCTTGAGGCTTTAAGAGCGTTAAATATATCGATTTATTATTGTTTTTTAATAACAGAGAGCTTATCAGCGGTTTAGCGACAGATACTGGCTATAGACTTATAATATTTTACCCCGATTTGATATTTAAGAGTATAATACTCTTTTGACGTGCTTTCTAGTAGTAAATAAAAAATTGCGCTTACTTATTAATATCGAATCGATGAGAGAATTTGATTTTTGTAGCTCTTTCTAATAAGCACGCTTAAGAAAAGAGAAAACCGTCAAATCGAGAGGTTATAAGACGTATGACGTGTGTGCAAGTAAAAATAAAAAGTAAATATTATACTTAAGGCATTTTTAAAGGAATTCTATAGTCTCGTGGCTCTTATAGCTGTTTCGAATAAGGAGTCTCGCAGAATTGTCGCGTGATTACGTCTAAGAGATAAATACCTTTTTTAATCACTTCAGAGCTGTAGTATCGCTAGTCTACTTATTTTCAGTAATAGTAAAGTGCTAATTATCGAATATCTTTAGCTAAAATAGAAACTATTATTATTAAACTAACTCTCTCTTGTAAATTACTAAATATAGTATCGATTCGCCTATTGCAAAGATATATTTAATAATTGTCGTTTAAATACGTGAACTTAGCTGTTTTCTTTAAATCTTACGTATCTTAATACTCTTTACAATATATCTATTAAGATCATAACCTTTTATAATACCTGTCTCGTTTATATTCTATTATTAATTAGCTGGAATAGCTTTAATAGCCGGAATTTCTAATTTTTGAAACTAAGGACGAATAATTTCAGACCGAGCGCAATTAATACGTATAAAATCGACGCATATCTGCTTTTTAATCTTAAGAATAGGATTACGAGCTAAAAATCGTGCTATTTAGTGTTTTCCAAGTAGTTTATAATCCTTTTAGAAGACGAGGAGCTTCTCTCTAAAAACCCGAATCTATGCGTGCGTAACTCTATAGCTAAGAGCTTCTTAAGTCAAAATCCAATTAGTTAATTAATCTTTAACTACTGTAAGTAGCTTTTACAAGTGATTAGCGGCCTCCTTATATAGTCATGTCGTTACGTTGCGATAACGAAAGGTAAACCTTAGAACACCCTACTTTAAAGCAGCCTTTCGTAAAAACTTGCTATTTGCGATTTTATTTAAAGCGTACCTAATGTTATATTCGGTATATTAAGGCTTTATTATGTAAATAACTAATATTCTAAATTTAAAAGAAATCGATTAAAGAATCAAATAATAATTAATTATTGAAGTGAAGAGGTAAGAGTAGCGCTGAGGTTACCCGAGGTAGGCCAAATGGGGGGGTGGGCTAAATAGTAGGGTGGGACGTTAGTACAATTGAGTGTATTCTGGTTGTTTGCTGGCTAGCAATGCCTATGTAAGACCTATCCGAGTTTTCTCAAGCTTTTGAACTAATAAGAGACCAGATGTTACGTTTACTATAATGCCTGCATATATGTTCAAGTAGAGCGTGTTTACCTTCGGTTCAATACTGTGGTCTATAGGCCCCGATAACTCAGTTGGTGTGAGCTCTGCCTCAGCTGCATTACAGCTCCCGACGAAGTCTCCAAGGAAGAAGAGATTGCAATTATGAGCTATCGAGTATTCGGGTTTGTCCCGAGAAGTCGGAAGTGGGCGAGTAGACTCAAGCCTCCCCAGCCAGATCTTGCACGGCTGGTTTGCTCTAAAACGCTCTTCTCCCTGCTTAAGCGTATAATGGTGAGTTGCCCTAATTAATATTTAATTCAGCTCAACTTGAACTTACCGACCTCAGATATGAGAACAAGGACAACAGCGACAGTCTCTTGTCGGCATTTAACCGTCTTGTGCTTCCGCCCGGGCATCGTGAGATGGTTAGGCCCTGGTAGCTCAACGCTTCCGTAGCAAACAGAACTTATTCGACAGAGATGAGAAGACTGATCTTATCCGTGCTAAAGGTAGGAGTTGGACCTCGCTTGTTTCGGCCGGTTTTAGTCGTTCTATATCTGATGTAGATAGTCTTTTAGGCAAGGGCCTTATTCTACTACTTCATGGAGCACCAGGGGTTAGCAATCGCAACAGCACATCCCCAGGGTGCTACTGGATATAACTTGCAGACTACTCCCCAAATGGCAGGTTCGCAAGGCCAACAGTCAGTGTCTCTTACCTCCAACTCTAGACAGGATACCATGAAGCCATCCAGGGTTTTGCAAGCGTAAACGACCCCACCAACTATCCTGGCACCCAGCAAGGACTAAACCATCAAACCCAGTCCTCCTACACCAATGTGCGCCAGGGTGCGCCTCCTCTAGAATTTGGCCAACTGAGCCGAGTGAACCCGTAAGGTTATCAGACAGTGCCCCAGGGAGGGCCTCCGAATGTGGTGCACTAGTTGATGTGTATGCTTAGAAACATGCTGACACATCATGAAGAATGGGGACATACATTACATTCGTTTCTCCGCGTGCTTTGTATGCGTTTATGCTTCCGACTCATCTGCCTGCTCTCTTAAGCATTCTGTCTCCTCAATTTGTGTCTTTATAAGCTCTGAACTCAACTAGCTAAAACCGGAGAAAGAAGACTCTTTTGGCACCTCCCAAGTCATAAACTGTAGCTCAAGGACAAGAACCTAAGACCAGAGGCTAATGCTGACGCCATTGTTTTGGGAATCCGGCTATAGGCTAATAAGTTGACAACTTTGTCGTTAGCGCTCTTTCTGGAGACTACGGAGATGTGAGGATAATAATTGTCAGGTATAATTAGGGTCAGGAATAGCACAGTTGAGCAGTAGAAGAGAAGTGATTTCATTAACCAGATAAACATCAAAACTAGGTAAGTACACAACAACCAGGACCTCATATGCGACTCGGCACCTCCACTGTCCCTGCAATGTAATGACGGAAGAATGCAGGACGGTGCAAAGCACCTCATGAGGTCTTGGGTAGCGGATGTAAATCCATCATTTCGTCCCTAAATACTCCTCTCAGCAGGCGTTGATCCTAACAAAGTCCCCAACAACGGAATGCATGCAAACTGCGACTGATCCTGTCGAATGGGAAGTGCCGTGCAAGTGCCAGTTACAGAGAACCCATTAATCTCCCCTGAATTACATGACTTCACAATATCTGCCTCGGTGCAACGTTCAATGGGTAGAATGGCTTGTGGAAGTGCTGATGCCAGAGCCAGGAGGCTGAAGACGGAGACGAGTGTGATTTGCACTACTGGAAACGTCAGTGAACGCACTAGGCATAGAGCATGTTACTTACTTGAGGAGGTCTGAGTGCACGAAGTGGCAGCTTGACTTCGATTCTTTATCTGAGTATGTCAGTGTGTCGTTTGACCAGACTTGACTGTCGAACTCTTCTGGGCTTTATATATGCTCCTATGCTGCCCCGGATCTACATTCCAAAGATCTACAGTACCATCGAACAGTGTGAGCAAAATTGATCATATAAATCAATTAATATTTGATTAACTTGATTTGATTTGATTTTGATTAATCGAAATTTTACTTGATTTGATTTGATTAATTAATCTAGATTAATCTAGATTAATTTGATTAATGATTTTTTCTTTAGATATTTAAATATAATATAAGAATGATTAAATAAGCCAGTATTTTAATAAATAATGAATGAATTAAAGAATAATCAACTTATAAAATAATTGATTAAATAAATAACAAGTAAAAACCTGTTGAATTCTTTAGATTAGTATTTAGAACTTGCTGACAAATACAAACACTTGCTTATAAATAGGTTTTCTATTAATAAAACCTTTTGCTTTTCGATCTTAAAACAGACTATATTATTACTAAGTTATTAATAAGGCTTACTAATCCAATATTAATTACTAATTAAGTGTTATAAATTAAATTAAATATGTTTCTTACTTTATTTGGGTTAAGCCAGGCTCTCTAGATTAACCGAGACTGTTAGACTTTAATTGATTCTATTATTAGTATATACTAATCTTCTTTAAGCTTAGTTTTAAAATCTAGTCCCAATTAGGATGCGGCTCTTATATTAAATCAAATCAAATCAAATCATTTTTCACACTGCCATCGAATGATCCACTACTTTACGATTGAAACCTCGGTCTTCCCTTGTTTATTTGCTCTAAATCACAACTTTTCGCCTAACTACTGTAGATCTTGGTCGATCACATGGACATAATCGATAAGCTGAGATTCTAAAATGTCGATGGTGTCAAAAAAGCATGGCGCTGCTGCTGAACCCCACTGCGGGGTACATGGATAGACACCGAGGTCCAGTTAGAAATCCCCACGATCTCCACAACCGACAATAAAACCCGAGGTTCCTGTTCTGCTGCTATTCTTGATCTCGTGTATTTCACGCACTGTGTCATGCGTCTTGACAACCATGTCCCGGCAATTTAACCTTCGGAATGGAGATAAGAGGCCCAGGGGTGGATGTAAGATAGAACGCAAGCTCGCTAGCCAGCTGGTAAAGCGCGTTCTATCTTCCCATGGCCTCAGAAGTTCTAAGGAAATGATATTTTCGGAGTGGCATTTATGGGACACTTCCTAATCTTTCACATGGAGTATAAAAGGTAAAAAAGCTGGAGCTCAAATATACATATTGGAGGAAGACTCAGCTGGTCTTCGGATTATTGTAACTAGTCATCTTCCTCATGTGTCGTAAGGTCTCGTTATAATTCAGCTAATTTCTCAACTATGTTTCCTGTCCTATATCCATCCCATCCCCATACTGATATTTTCATCGAAGTATTCCCTTTTTTTTTTTATAGAAATTCAGGTCCATCCTAGAGGCTACAACAGGTATTCGTCTATTGAGGAGAGGAAGTTTGTGGTTGAGGGGGCGATGGATAGTGAATTGTCTTCATAGCACGACGCTATAAGAGCATATAACAGAGGTGGTTTCAAATGAATCGTGTTGCCTTTCATGAGGATAGGCGATTTATGGTTGGTGGATAGGAAACGGGGAATGTTCAGGTCATTGAAGGACTTCAAGGAGGGAGGAAAATGCCGACAGTAAAAAGTGCGACAGCCAAAACGGAATTAGGGAGGAATAAATTTGAAAATAAACTTGATGACAGAGATATTGGAATGGAATCTCAAACGACAGCTTAAAATGGGAATGCATCTGTAGTCTTGATTCATCTCTGTCTATATAATCTAAATGATGGAATAATTGGATGAATGAGCATTGCGTTCACGTCGCGAGTTTCCCACCTTCTTCCCAGTCTAGTTCTATGGCCATCAGCTTCTACTTTCATAGCAGATTAAGTCCAAATTCAAAGAAAACGAGATGCGAGGGCATAAGACCAAAAGTTTGAAGTGTTCACAGCTAGTCTTCTTGAGACACTGTACGTAGAATTGGATTTCTAAACTGCTAAGTCTGCATGTCTTGTCGCACTAAAATGCCTACTTATACAATAGCAATCAAAAGTAGGTACAGAAAGAGTTACCGGCAAGAAAAGTTTTGCTCTATACTTTTAGCACTCACTTCATTACAATTTTCTCATGTGGATTGATTGGCTCATCATATAGACGAGGCTGAAGATTTTTCGCGAGGCGGGGATCTCCGAATTGCGGTGGGGTTGACCTCCAGCTCGAGAATCGAGACTCAAGTCAAGATCTTTAATCTACTATAAAACTAAAGCTGAGTCTGCCAAATCCTTCATTTCTAATTGATCTCTTCTGTCCATCTCTCAGAGGTACTCTCCGCCCTCTACCGACATCATCGAGCAGATGAGCATTCTCCTCAACTCTTCCATTGACTCTCCCCACCAACGCCTCGAAGCCCTCTCCTCCCATCTTCAACCTCCAACCACCATGAGCACCGCCACCAGGCCTCCTATAACCTGTCACGTCCTCGACACGACGACCGGCCGTCCAGCCGCCAACCTAGAAGTCAAGCTCTCCTGCTGCGATTTCCCAGATATCATCTTCGAAGGCACGACTAACACCGATGGGCGGATTGCTTCGTGGGGAAACAAGCAGGGCACTGCTGGAGAATATGTTGTTTCGAAGGGTGGAGTAATACCTGCGCTGTCTGCAATTATTGCTGAGCAGGCTGCGAAGGAGGGGAATGCGACGAGTGAGTTCACAGATTGTGGTGTTTGGAGTTCAGGAAACTGATGTTGGCAGGACCGATTGGATCGAGTCTCTGGAAATTGCAGTTTAATACTGGTGCTCATTACGGTATTGGGAATACATTCTTCCCTGTGAGTATCTCCATATAGGTCCGATGCTGGAATCTGACTTCTGCAGATCGTTGAACTCTCGTTCCTGGTCGTTCGAGATGAACACTTCCACGTACCCCTCCTACTCGGTCCATACAGCTTCACGACATACAGAGGAAGCTAGGGCGAGGACTAAACGAACCATACACGAGACTTACGGCGTTGAGATTTAACACTGGGCTGGTTTCTGGATTTCACCGGGGAAAAGATACCATATTCAATTGATGCTTTTTGCGAGTCCCGTCCTCGGGACTCGTCGGTACGCCCTACCATTCAAACTCCATTCCCAAGAACCATTATGTATGCCCTTCCCTTGCTGTGGGACCTACGAGAAACCCAGTCTCGCAAATATACCCCTCTTCCTCTCCCCGTCGCTATACCTCCTCCCACCCTTCTCTGAGCTCCCATCAAATGATGATCCATCCGACGAGCCCTTCCCCGACTCATCACTCTGCAGCTCCTTCGTGCTCTTCTCTTCCCTGCTGCCATCCGCGTATTGTATGTTATCGTACAGGCCAGAATTCTCGAGATCTTTCGGGAGGAAACTGCTGCTCTTTTGGTGGGAGTGATGCCGGCCGAGGAAGGATCGTCGGGAATGTGGGCGTGTGGGGTTGGCATCTGGTGCTTCTATCGTGGCATTTGGGGATGTGTCTGCCTCTGGATGTGGAAGGGTTGTATTTCTGTCTGTTGGAGTGTTAACGATGCAATCGTTCTTGGTCTGCAGAGCCTAGACTGACCTTCGGAAAGTGGTTCTGGAAATCCCGTGTCCTTCCCCAGAGAGTTCCTTTCCTGCGCGGGTGGATCTTGGATGTGGTTATTCATGACTGGATGGAACGTATGTGCTCTTTTCAAGTGGTTGCGGTAGTTCGAGGGTGGTAGTTGTAGGTCTTCGGAGCTGTATTCGAGAGTGACTGATCTCATGGTCAGCGAACGCTGGAGTAAGCCGTACATGGTGTGAGAAAGAAAGGGATCGTCTTGGAAATGAGGTATGCAATTCAAGAGTTCTCTTCCACTGCAGGAACAAACATTTATACCGAGTTCCCTCTAAAATCAGCGCGCCTACTGGGCGTTAAAGTGATTGTCTTGAGACTATTCCAGTCATCTGGTTGCGTGGGCATCAACCTCACAGCGCTTAGTGATACATTGAAGCGCCTGCGACTTTCCTTGCAGACGATTCTCGAAGGAGAAGTGAGACTTACAACAAGTATAGAATTTTGGAGTTTTAGAAACGAGGTAATAAGGTAACGAGGTAACGAGCGGTTTATACGTCTGCAGAAGTCCAGACATGGCCAGTACATATACTTCGATTCCCCGTCCTCAAAGTGGCAGGCCCACCCGCCTCCTTCCCCCAGCTCTTTGCGCAGCCTTAGACGAATCCATAGGAACCTTGAGCGGCCAAGCCCGCAGCCTTGTCCGGATCCCACCACAGCTGCGTTTGCGCCATCCAATAACAGAGCAGCCAGAGCCCAGGATCCCCCGCACGGTGACGTACCGCGAATCACAAGCCACAAGCCACAGACTCGATGGAGAAGCTTGTGTGGAGGAGGCGAATGGAGAAACTTGTAAGGGGGGGTTGATCGGTTGGGATGTTTTCAAGATTTGAGAAGAGGAGATCTTGGAAACTTTGTCCTCCAGGAATACTTGTATATGCATGTACAAATCAAATGTCGCATCATCACCCGTGCTTTGGCTTTTGAGATTGAATTGACGCGAGCGCTTTGCTTTGCGTGATATCTTGCCAGTTTCGTAGTCCGCGAAACAGAATAAGCTACTTAAAAGCATATCCTGGGCTCAGCTGGACAACGATGGCTGACCGGAACCCGGCAAAGTCAATGAGGTGTGCTAAGCCCTTTCCAGAGCTACAACACCATAAACATTGGACCTGCTCCCCCGCCTACTTGACCGGAAGGATACAAGCTCAACTTCTTTGACATGCGCTTAGTCTTGGGTCTTATTTTCCACGAATAGCTCCCGAGGACAAGGCTGAGAGCTCCGTGCCGTTCGGCCCGTCGGCATCGTTATTCACTGGGCACACTGAGGCCCTTCCGAACGAGATCAAATAGACGCAGTGCTGTACTGGATGGGGACCTAGCTAATCTGACTTGGAAATACACTGGCTATCAGCTTTTACTTGAACCAATTCTATTCTATCTATAACCGTATCCTATCGATGCCGACAAGCATCTGCACCAACTATGACTTATTACATACACGGCGTTGGTTGTCCAATCTACATCATCCACAGGTTGTTCACTAATCTCTTGGAAACTTAGCTTTAGTCTACTCCTTGCAACTTGAGTGCCCACCATGATTGTAGTATCCCAAGTCTTCAGCTCCAGCCACATGCGGTGGAACTTTTCCTCTCTTGACCCATCCGTGAACATCCACATCAGATCCTGTGCTTGTAAAGCCACCCCCTGTATCTCATCGTTGACACAAGTGTCTGTGTACCGCAGAAATTCGAATCCGAACAGCATATACCAAAGTTCCTTCTAGAGTATAGTTCGACAATAGTCTGATGGCGTTCGGGCTATTGTATGCTGAGAAATCCTAGTCTGCGCCGAATTACTGGCATCGCCAAATAACATCGAAAGTAGCTCGTGCGCCATTGCAAGTTCGAGAAACCACAGGATACGAAATACCAATCCCCGGCGCGCTGATTCGAGTAGGTTGTGCCTACGTTAGGCCATCTGCTTTCTGAAGTCCATTGTCACCTATGGGGACATTGACGTGTCGAATGGCTGGTGTTGCTGCTTGTCTCTTGAAAGACATGGGCAGTGGCAGACGACATCGGGCATTGCGTATGCTCAATACTCCAATCCTCCAAAAGAAAAGGTCATAAGAACATGACACCGAAGTTCATTCAATGTAACAGTCTCTCCATCAGTGCAGCCACAGCCCCCAACATGGCAGCACTTCGCCAACAAGGGCTTTGCTGTACACCGACTGCCTTTGAACTACTCGTCCCCACAACCTTCCCAGCGTTACCACAATTCGGCCCGTAGCATGGACCTTGCGTCGGCTCTCCTTGTCCCACGGCCGTTGCTGTTGGCGCAGCCGTAATTGGAAACCCTTGATCGTCGTAGCTTTTCGGGAGGGTCTGCCAGTCATATTGACGTGTGTAAGTTGTTGGAAACCCGCGGTCGTCCCAACCGGTAGACACATCAAGGCCACCTCCTAAAGGCGGAAATAATGGCGAGGGCGAGGGGCCCACCGAAGAGGAAGGGGTTGATAGAGGTAATATCTAGACATCGTTAGTTCATGATCAGAAAAGGCTCGAGCACGCGAGACATGGGGGTAGGGATAGGACATACGTACTGCCGCAGAACTTGCAGGCTGTATTTTTCCGGACGAAGTGATGATCCATCCATCGGGGATTCCGGCCACAGTGGGTACGCTTATTATTGTCGAGAGGGTTGTACTGGCGACCCACGGCCAACCGGTCTGGTGGGCTGTAGAGCCGTGGTCGTCTCCTAGCCCGGCTGGAATAGATGGCGAGGCAGATGTGACAGCTGGAACATCTGCTGTAGCCACAGCTGCTCCTGCGGCACCAGAATTTCCATTGACCTTGCCTCCAACTGCTTGGATTGATCCCCAGTTTCCACTGGTGTCACCATACTTATATTGTGTTCCGGTCGAATAGTCCGTTACAGCGATTGACTGAACAGTCATTGTGAATGGACCCTTCGAGTAATCGGTTGGCCCCCGAGCCCATGAAATTGTCCCGGATGGATTCGACGAATCTCCTCCCGACCACGAGCCAAACTTGATTTGCATAGGCGACTGTGGATATTGATTTGCATCGGCCGTAGCTGGAGTGAGGACCCGGACAACCTTATTCCCAACTGACCATTTTATCTGGTCCGCAGTCCAGTCGATCGTGTATGTAATAAACTCTCCCTGGTTGTTTGGCGCAGGATTGAAAGCTCCTCGGTTGTATGTAGTAACATCTCCCTTCCCGAAGTAGTTCGTTTGCACCTCCGAATCGTCGGCTCCCAACCACTCCATATCGATCTCGTCGAGGGTGTCGGACTGCAGCACGAGTGTACTGACAATACCTGCGCCTGGGGCAGACTTCATCGTGATTTGGACCTTCCCAAACATTATGTAGAATACGCTGGCGAGTTGAGGGGCATTTCCGCTGCCAGAGACCGTGAAGTGGACACCGCTCGAATCATAGGTAGGATTGCCGCTGGCTGTGAAGGAGTTGACCTGGCCTTTCGTGAAGTCAACACTGATTGCTTTTCCAAGAGCCGTATTCGCAGGACATCCAGCTGTTAGAACGTCAGTATTAAGATTCGGGCCCTGCGGTCTGCTCGTGAAGACTTACTTGTGAAGAGAGGATTGCAGGACGAGAATGTTTGAGCCGTAGCTAGCTTGCATATGGTTGCTGCAAAGGCGAGTATCGATTTCGAAAGCATTGTTATGTAAATGAAGAAAATTGTTGTACAGAGAAGAAAGAAATCGCTCAAATACAGCAAAGGCGAGGAGGGTGGTTGCTCTAATCTTCGTGAAATGATTTAGATCCCGGGATTAAGTAACACTGGGACACTGCGATAAGAGTCGAGGGAATGCCGATACGGGGGGGAGTGAATAATGTACAAGGGAGGCGGCTTGATGTAGTCTAGAGTTTTGGTAGATGCATCTTCACTTCCAGCAAGACTACGTAGATGTACCTCCCGCAGATGAGGTGCAGGTGGTTGGGAAAACATCAAGCGGGGTGGCTGGGGGTGGGACCACCACGACATCACCAGCTTCCAAGGTTGCGCTGGCGGATTTCAAGGACAGCGGAGCTTTTGGAAATTGCTTCGTATCCTGGGTTCCGGAACTTACAATTGTGAGTTCCACTTGGTAACATTGGCGGCGTCGTTGCGGGCGAATAATGATGCCCAATGTTTGTTGTTTTTGCAAGGTCAACAGCGCGCCCGTGAAGATTTTGACGATCCTCGCTAAGGTCAGCTTCACCGCCCAAAGCACAAAAACGGGTCGCTGCGGGTGGCTGGGAACTCCAGAGTGTTGTTCCTGAAGATCTTACCTAGGCATCCACAAAACGTGTTCAACATCTCAAGGACTCATTGAATGTTGTCTTGAAGACATGGACCAAGCGCTTCACCCGTATTATAGGTTCCAAGCTCACGGTACCAGCCTTCAAACTGGATCAGAAGCTGTCGCGAATAAGCGCCCGCCAATTGTACCGCGAATACCCTACCAGCCCGTATACCTCCAGGTCCACCGATCCTCCGCCTCCGATTCCGAGCCCGTTCGAAACACTCCGAGCGATAACTACTTCGAATAGCCCTGGGAACTCTTGGTTAATGAAAGAGGATGGGCAAGATTCGAGGGTTAGGAGCAGCTATAACCCAAAAGCCGCCCGAATCTCCCAGACACAGGCAAAGATACTTCAGGGATCACTTAGGATTGGCCACATGATAAAGAAGGACGACCGGTAATATGTGGCAGCGAAGGAGTGTAGCGCAAAGGATGGGAGTGTTGCATGATACCCGGGGCTCAGAGGGGCTCAACAAAGCTTGGGCTACACAGCGCAGAATATCCTCGAAACGACAACCCCTCAAAGAAATCTCTTCAGATCGGCTTGGTCTGGTGTCTCGATATGTTATGGACGATGACCAACATCTGCCGACGATGGAGCAGAATACGCGATGGGGTCGGGTCAGGCATCGGGATGGCCTAGAGAGAGGAGCAACGGAGCATTTCCAGTATGCTACGCTGGCGCAAGTGCCTCAGAAGACAACAGGCACCTGGTGGAATATCTTTGACCGAGCAGAGTCCGCCACTCTATGTGCAATGAAGTACGATCAAGGGAGCGCGGCATTGTGGCGGGGGCACCGATCCTGGCCCAAGGGACTTGACAGTTTAAGAATGATCGGGAGTCTGATAACACTGGGACACTCAAGAATCTTAGGAGACAATGACACATTCGTGAAAGCTTTTGGGATTGGACAGACCTTACGACTAGATAAACAGCCAGCTGTGTCCGCCTCCGAGGCAGCATGCACAAGAATATTCCGGGTCGAGGGTGGCTTGGGGAGTTGAAGAGAGCTGGAAGACTTTGGAAACACGCAGATCACATATCCATGATTCCATAGGGCTTTCTCGATGAAGGCTCTCCCATATGGACTGAGGGCAGTTCGCGATTTGGAGGAATACACGTTGGGATCTGCGAATCAGAGCGCAATGGAAGACAGTCTCTTCAAACTAACCTACCGTGCATGCGCACGCATCTTTCCACCGAAGCCCGCGATACGAAACCCTCATCCGCGAAACAGTTACCTTTGCTGCCGTCGCATGGCATGGGGAACGCCACTGGAAATTCATCAAGTCCTGTTGAATCTTCGAACGAGATGTTGGTCAAGTGACCGGGGTACGTCTGGTTGGGATGGGGGATGGCTCTTCACAGATCTCTACGACCTAGAACAATCGCCGAACAAACAGATAAGTACATATTTCCAAATAGTTCCGTCGACTCTTGGTACTATGTCTCAAGCGTTTGCCACCCCTCCATCCTGTTTTATTAAATTTTGCATCTCCGTATCGCTGCGAGTATATTCCGGCGGGTGTTGAAAGAATCCCGATTCTGACCTGACAGACATTCTCTGCTGCACTTCCTTCTCTTGAAAACCTAAACATTATTAGCTCTGTATCTAAAGTAGACGAAAACATACCATTCCATGCATTCAATACAGATAAAGGGGCTGCTCCAAGAATAAACACCGAGAGCAACTGCCCAAAAGTCCATTGATTATCTTCCTGCAACCGCAAGGAGGACATCCAACCACTTCCGTTCATCCACTCTCTCAAATGATACAACTCGTACACCGACCGCAACCAAATACCCCAAGCGCCTAGTAAAATGAATCCACGAATCAATCCAAGCCACCAGAACCATGTACCAGACCTTGCCCGGTCTTCCTGTGATCTCATCTCCCAAGTACTTCCAGGTTTGAAGTAATGTGTCAGGATATGAGCGACGGAGAAGGCAATGTTAATCGCGTAGAATACCGCAAGGACAAGGTACGATGAGAAGGCGGCGATGTCTTTATGGTGAGGTCCAGGAATCTCCTCGAGCCCAGAATAAGGTTTCGACTTTGGCAGTTGGAAACAAACGGCTGGCAGGACCAAGTTCGGATTCACGCCAGTGGGGAAGTCATCCGTCACTCTACTGCTAAATATGATCCCTGCAAAGAAGATCTGAGCAAATACAAGTGCAAATCTGACAACCGACAAAGTCTTTTGTCCATTTACGTAGCTTCTCAACACTAAAATCGAGGACAAATGCGACACGATTGTCATCAAGATCAAGTAGCAGAGGATGTTGTATCGGTACGCGTCGACCGTGCATGCTGAGGAAGTATACAAAGTTGCAATCGACATCGACAGCCCTCGAATGATCTGTTGATCACTGAAGCTGACGACAAGAGGTTCGAGAAACCATCGGAGTCTGTGCATCCGAAGTCGATCGCAAAAAAGTTGTACGAATGCACATGCCAAGAGCGATAAACCCGCAGTCAAGACGAAGGAAATGTCTGTCTGGACGCGCGTCAGTTGGGTTGGTCCATTACGAAAGGCGAAAGCTTACTCCAATGCCAGTGATGGCAGGGTTCGATCCGAAGTCACCATATCGCACCGATCCAGAAGTACAATTGCTTTCTGGAAGCCAGGGATATCTCTTTGAACACTCCAGTACAGATGTCGCAGTTCCCATCTTTCTGTCGATCTGGAGACGATTTGATGATCAAACGATCATACGGTAGGCCAGTACCCGGAATGTGAGGCTCAGCTCCCATTTTGAAGGTTCGTTTTGTGTTTCGAATAGAAGGCTGTGCAAGCACTCAGCCCAGCCCACAGCAAAACCGGGCACTGTGCAGCCTGATGGGTAAATCAACCTCGCTGAAGCCAAAGTATTGGTTGAGCTGCAGCCCATCCGAATAGGATTTCTCCATTGAAGCCATCTGGGCTTTCTGATACTTCATATGGCCACGTAGGTCCAGGTGGCTTTGGTTTTCAGGTAAAGTATCATGTATGTGTGTATGCTGCTTCATCGCCAACGGCTTGGCTTGGCTGATGCGATACTATGCTACTGTATGCTCTCCAGCGTGGAATTAGTCCCGGAAACGGCAAGCTTCCCCGTCAGGAATGTGGGAGAGTCCATCCATCCCTCCACATGAGCAACCTCGAACCTTATCAATGTGACCTTATCCCATCCCATATCAATTCCATATCAATTCCAGCAGTCTTGGAGGAACAAGTTGATCTTCGGGAATGTTCTAGCTACCAGTCCGCCGAGGAACGAGAAGCTTCGCGGGTTCGGATATGGTTTGATATGAATGAGGCTACCTCGCAGCCTCGTCAGATACGCAAACATCTACTCGTCCACCACATCTATCGTTATGGATTCAAATTCAAAATCCCACCGGGCCTTACGACTCAATTCTATAGCCCGGGAAGCAGGCGTTGTACTAGACACCACTCAAACGATCTTGACGCCACAGCAAACCCCATCATTCAAGGGTCCGGACGATGAGACGAGAGCAGATGCAGTTCTTATTCAATTGAAGATTGAGGGGTCTTCAGGGAAATCCCAATCAAAAGGATTGAGAAGATTCTCTGCCCGAGGTTCCAGAGCTGTGTTCACATACGATGACCTGTACGCAGCATTGACCCGGGTAGTCTCAGACAATGGATTGGCTGGAGTCGTTGAAGTGCTGCTCGGGAGGTTCAGTGTTGTCGATGGGAATATCAATCTTGCAAGAAGAACCAGTGTTGGTATGATCCAGAGAATTAGGAATACAGAAAGTTCTGAGCAACGAGGGCGACTCATTCACGTAGCCACCGGGATTGGTCGTGATGATCTGGTTCAACTTTTGGCTCCACTCGCGGATCAATCAAGTCTGGACCAAGCACTTCACATTGCTATCGAGCAGAAAAACTTGCCATGTATGGAGACCTTGCTGCGACATGGTAAGATTGCATGATCTCGGCGAAGTGATAGCTAATAGTTTTCAGGAGCCAATTCAGCATTGTTTGAGGACACGTTCATTGATAGTGCCAAGCATGGAGATGCAAAATTGCTCTCCCTCTTCCTGCGCGCAAGATTGAGGGTTTCCGATGAATGTATAACAAGAAGCCTACTTCCTGCAACTATGAGCGGTTCCCTGGACTCTGTGTTGCTTCTCGTCCGAGCCGGAGCGAAATCAGATCCCGATTGCAAAGCATTCATGCATGCCATTGAAATGGATCGGTTAGATCTCACAGCCGCCATTGTCTCGAGTCCAAATCCCCCTCCAGGTATCAGCTTGAATGCTGCGCTCGAATCTATATTCTCCACGACAACCTCCCCTGCCTCGCGTATTCCCATGGTCGAGGTGCTTCTTTGTGGGGGCCCAACTGGAAATGCAGCAAACGAGGGTCTATTCAAGGCGATCCTCCTCGCAAACTTTGACCTCATACAACTCCTTCTATCACACAAAGTAGACATCAACTACGACGGAGCGGCCGCCGTTGGTCATGCGATTCAACGAAATCGAGGGGACATTGTCGGGCTTTTGCTTCAAGACCAATCATTGACACCTGAGAATGCTTCAGACTTGGTGCGGCACATACCCCGTACGAGCCAACCATCCGATAAAAGCACCATTCTATCAAAGCTGTTGGTCAATGGTGCCACAGGGACTTACTGCAACGAACTGTTGGTCACCGTGGCAGAGCAGAATGATCTCGAGACTGCTCAATTGCTTGTTTCCTATGGCAGAGATCAGAACACTCCCGTGTGTTCCGTCGATTACAATGCTGCTCGATGCCTTCAAGTTGCTGTGGGTCGAAATCATGTAGAAATGGTCAAGCTTCTGGCACTTGAAGGCGGGCCAACGAAGTTCTCCCTCGCCACAGCCTTCTCATCGATCCCTCCAAATCTCAGTAAAAATGATCACTTTTTGATTGTCCAAACTCTCCTCCGCGGCGGAGCTCAAGGCCCAGAAGTCAATGATGCATTGAATGCCGCTGTCTCGGGTCATCATAAATCCCCAAGATTGGTTGAGTTGCTCGTGCAATTCGGCGCAGTCGTTACAGACGAAACCCTCTTCGCATGCGTCTTACATGGTGCTGTTGAGATTCTGGAAATCCTAACCACTGGAAATGTCACACCCCAATGCTGCGCTGAAGCAATAACAATTGCTGTAAAGGTTCACAGCGGTGGCGTCCGGTTTCGAATCGTCAAGCTTCTTATCGGTCCTGCAACATCGGCTGGTCTTGATGTCCCACAGATCGCTGGTGCAGTCATCGAGATTCTTCAGAATTGCCCCGAGGACGCCAAGCTCTTGACTCTCCTTTGCAGGGACGGAAAATCAAATGTAAATCACAACAACGGGCTTGCTGTGGTTCTTGCTACGAAGCAGACAGATCCCGTTATTCTGGATATCGTTCTCCGAAGCGAAGGGAGCGCCCCCTTCTCGGCAACAATCGAACAAGGACTTCAATGTGCAATAGACTTGCCGTTGACGGACCTAAGCCGACGAGTCAAAGTCGAGGCATTACTCCGGAGAATCAAGCCACAGGATGCAATGAACCAGGCATTGATCAAGGAGATCGAATCTGCGAAAATTACCAAAGACCTTTCGGTAATCGCAATACTCCTCGCCGCTGGTGCGGATATTAACTCGTATAATGCAAAAGCTTTGTCTCTGGCTGTTGGAGATGCCGCGATCATGGATCTCATCCTTTCGAAGCGCCCAAGTCAGAAGGGTCTTTCAACAGCTTTCTCGACGGCGATGAATCTCCAAGATCCAGTGAGACACATCATGTGCGAGAAGCTTTTGAAAGCGGGAGCTGCTGGTGAGGTAATCAGCAGTGGTTTATGTGCAATTGCGAGAGAAGGGCCTGCCGCCTTGCCAATGATGAAGCTGCTACTCCCACACGCAGACGTCAACTTCAAAGATGGTCGAGTGTTCCGTCTTGTGGTGCAAAAAGTTTTTAGCGATGCTCTAGATTTACTTCTCTGTTCACAACTGACGCTGCCCTCCCCCGCGACCAAGGCCGTTGCACTCCAAGAAGCCTTGAAGCTTCAAAATCAAGACGATCGATTGAAAATAACACAGCGGCTATTGAAGTTGGCAATTTCAGGACCTGTCATCTCAGATGCTTTGATCGCTGCTGTGAATATTGGTGATTTCGAACTTGTCGACCTCCTCCTTCAATCCGGTGCCTCCGTCGAGCACAGGAACGGCGCAGCTATCCATTCGTCGGCTAGCTCTGGGCATCATGCAATATTGAAGCTCTTGGTAGACAAAAAACCTACTCTTTCGACGCTGACCAGTGGATTTGGTGGTGCTTCTGCGATCAAAAGCCAACCCGATACCTACTTTCTAGTTCTAGACACTCTTCTCAAGGCTGGGATGCGCGGAGAAGCAATTGATGCTGCTCTGGTCGATGCAGTCAAAGGTGGAGATAGAAACCAAAGGATCGCTGGCCTGCTCTTCGCCAGTGGGGCATCGCTCGAGTGGCAAGATGGAGAAGCTTTGACGATTGCGACTCAAGCCGGCTCAATCAAGACACTCAAGATGCTTCTGGAACGATCAGTGCCTCAAAATATCCTAGCTAGATCTTGGAGAACTGCCTTGAAGCTACCTAGAGACCAGAGGTGGAAAATAATGGAGATGCTTCTGCAAGCAGGGAAAGCGATCGATGGACATGTCTCGAAAACGCTCACGGCTGCAACCAAAGAGAGTCCTTCGGATCGAAAGTTGATCAAGCTCTTGTTGGATGCCGGAGCATTCGATCGTGGGGAGTCTATGGTAAGCGCAGCGAGGTCCTTGGACCTCAGAACTCTCACTCTTCTCGCCAACTCTCCCAAGGCTCCCGACTTCATATCCACAGCATTCAAAAACGCGACAAGTACTGGTCTGCTTTGGCAGTCTGCAACAGGTCTGGCAATCGTGGAATTGATGCTGAAGAAGGGAGCTTCTGGCGATGCTGTTGGAGAGGCTTTGTACCAGGCAGTCGAAAGATCCGCAAGTGGTGCAGACATTCTTGCCGGCGACTTCTTGGAAGTCCTTTTGCGGTACGGAGCTGATGCTAATTACCAACGTGGGCTGGTTCTGCAACGTGCAACGCTACAGGTCGATATCGAACTTATCGGCAAACTTCTTCCATCCGCAAATGTGGAGAGCAAAGCGATGTCGATGCCGTACTTGTTTTCGTCAGGTGCCAACAAAGTAAACGTGCAGCGAGCTCTCGAAGCTTTCAGCGACTCGTTATCTGGGGAAGCGCGAGACGAAGTTGTCTTGTTTAAACATCCAGACGTCGAACTCGAACCAATTCTCTTCCAAGCTTTGGCGATATTCCCTCGAGATACAACAATCCTTCGAACCCTGCTGGATATCGGGTACAACCCCAATCAATGGCAGATTTGTGGGGACGAGGAGAGTTCAGAACCATGGCCAATTCTGTGCTGGGCGCTGGATCAGCCTGAGAAGAAGATCTCAAGTGCAGTAATCGAGATAATGATCGACGAGGGTGCAAACATCAACTTCAGATCCAAGTCTGGCATTACCCCGCTCACTCTGGCCATCCGGAATCAACGAGCAGACATCGTCTTGAAGCTTCTCACCAAAGGTGCCAAGGCCACGGAACCTGATGCAGAAGGGATCACGCCTCTCAACTTGGCAGGTTCTCTCACAAATACGGACATCATGGGGTACATTCTTCAAGCTGGAGCCGAGACTGACGACGGAAGCCTTCATGATGTTGCGAGACAACTTCGCTGTGACGCGATGCGAGCATTGATCCAGAATGGCCACGAGGTGGATTACCCTAGCGATCGCCACGAAGGCCGAAGTGCATTGGCTGAATTGTGTCTGAGAGCAATGGATAATTCCCCGTCCTCTGCAAAGCTCGAGGATGCAATCCAGTGTCTGATTGTGAATGATGCCAATATTCGGGAAGTCAGCTACTGTGGGAAAACGATCTTCCATTACGCATTAGATTCATCTGATCCCGTCACAATCCTCGCAGTGCTGTTGAAGATGATGTGGAAGTTTGTCAACGAAGATGTATTCCTCTTCACTGACTCAAAATACACATATTCACTGACGAAATACGTCGAGAAGGGGCTCTTTGGAGGCCCGCAGCATCAAAAACAAGAGCTGCTCCAGATTCTGCGGAACAAAAGAGCGAAAGATAGATTCTGGGCGAACTCAATTGATGATCTCCAGCCGGATGATTACTGCAATGGCCCACCCCACATCGAAGCGGAAGTCCTGCTTCGGAAATCAAGGTTGAAGAGACAGGCGGAGCAACGAGAAGATGTGCAGAGACTGCTTGAATTGAAGCGAGTCGCTGTGATTGGAGAGGTTGAAATAATGAACCTTATGACAGAGGCAGAGATCGGGCGGGAGAGGCAAAAGGGCTTAGTCGAGAGGGAATTGTTGACCGAGAAGGCGAATACCCAGATGCAGCTGGACATTACGGCGGACGTCCAGCGGGATAAAATGTTGAAGCAGAAGTACCTACGAGAAGAAGGACATAAAAGACAGCTGCGCGACATCCAAGTCTCGACACAGAGGGCGATCACGGCGGAAGAGTCGGAGAAGGAGAGGGCGCGAAGCGTGATGCAGATCGAGTTCATGGAGAAGCGGACGCAGATCGAGAATGCCGCGATGAGAGAGCGAGCAGAAATCGAAAACAATGGTACTAGAACTCGCCTAGCAATTGAAGGGGGTGCATTCCAGGAGCACGAGCGTGTGATGGTGAAGCAGCATGAGAGGGAACTTGCGAGGATCAAGATGCAGAAACAATTGGTGGCGGGGCAGACTACGTTGGCTGGAACTTTCCAAGGCACTGGGTTGAATCAGAGGCAGATTGGTTTTATTACGGAGGCTTGAGGAGATCTCGAGTTAGTGATTTGTGTTTAATCCGGGGTTCTTCATTAACGGAGGCGTTCGGTTACTTGGGGGGATCACCATGACAGACCACGACCAGGACTTCTAGGTATACACATGCGCGCAGGCTGTTTGTAATTAATATGTTGCAAGATATTGCATCATACAAGCCAAGGATACAGTTCTGGCATTATGACAGACGGAGATTAGTCATTCGATGTTGGGTTGACTTGCCCGTGTTATTGGGCCCCTCAAGTCAACGTTGTGACTTCTATGCTAATACAAGATCTTAAGCTTTTGAACTGAATCATTGATAGTCGGCTGTGCATATAATAACCCATTGAGATGTACACTTTCCCGCGTTCAAATTGCTGGTCGGGTTGACGCCGAGTGACCGTTCGCAACATCTGCCTGCCGAAGCCAATTCATCAATTCAACATATCCAAGTCGGCAGGGCATGGCTTCGACTATTTTTAAGCCTATGGACCATTCGAATATCCTAAAGAAGCCATCATCTCTGTGTCAAGTCTATCTCACTGAACACAACACGCGTTCGGACCTCCCATCCGCGCATCCTGAATTCCCGTCACGGTGTGCGCCGGCGACACCCTCAATTGAGACAGCGTTAGTCGGAGTCGTAGATCCTCCAAACCAGACTTCAACCAGTTTGCCATATTCATCCATCTTGTCTCTTGGAAATCGTTCTGCCATTCCTCCAGCATCCTTTCGATCTCAGCCTGCTCAGCCGTCCCATCTGTTGCCGCCCACGCAGACACAAGACAGAACGGCATGTAGCAGGATCCCAGCGGTCGATATTGCATGGCACTCTCTGACAGCAATATCATTTCTGAAGAAAATCTTGCTGCATCCGCAGACAAAGCGACGTCGTCAGGCGAGAAGATCCGAAGGATGCTTCCCAGGTTGAGGACGATGGAGCCGATCAATCCAACCGCTGCTTGCACAGCTGTATATCTTTTCGTCACAGGATACGACTCCAATGGCGTACGAGCAACTGCAAGTGTCTCTGCCGATACCGTTAAACGTTGTCGTGCAGTGTTGTAATCCATTAGCGCTTCCTGGTACATCGCTGCGATCTCGACGATGTATAGTTCTGGATCTCGAAAGTACTTCCCCATATTTGCGAGACTTGGCAATGTGATGCTCAACGGCGCGTCCTTGTCAAAGTATTTTTTGGGACCGAATGGTTTGCGATACGCATCGTCTAGTTTGGCAAAGAACTCGTCGAGCTGGATTCTCGAATTCGCAAAGCTCTCCATCGCCTGATGGTCAGCGAGGGTGGATAAGTGGATGTTTGACTTACCACAGCAGCACTGATCGTGATCAGCATTTCAATTTCGAAGCTGTCTCTCCATTTGTCGACGGGTGCGGCGTTCAGGAAATGCGCCATAATTTCTCCGTGACTTTTTAAAAGGTCCTCCCGTCTTCCAATCCAGGACTGCCAAGTTAGCCTGGTCTCGATGGAGGAGGATATGTTGTACCTGGCAAACATCCATCAAGTAGATTGCGCATAATGTATCAGGAGTGTAAGCCCTTTTTGGATCACTCAAATAGATTCGTAATGTCTTCAGAGCATGCCCATACTTGCTAAGCATATCCGGAGACAGTCTCTTGGTATGCACATAAGGGTATGCCGCAGCCAGAGCTCCAACAGACGCGTCCAACGCATCATTGGTTCCCAAACGACGGGGTAGATCGCTGAGGAAACCTCCGTAGTAGGTCAAATCGTACCTCACATCAATGACTCCAAGCGTGGATATAAAATCACTGAGCAGCAAAGTATCCCCATTGGTGGGTGGCAGGGCGACTGGCGCCGGCTGAACCTTCACAACATCTAACGCGGTAGTCTGATTCTTGAACTTGTATCGCTGCTGTCCACTGCCTATGCAGTTAATCTTAAGCCTCGCACACCGAGAACACGCTGGCTTCGATTGGTCGCACTTGGGAATCTTCAGCCACTACTCCTCACCGGTACCTTAGGGCTGCACAAACCTTCTTCTTCTGTTTACGACAAGCATCGCAGCCTCGACTAGACGGAACGCCAGGCATGATGAGGCGAGGCGCGTGGTGTTTCTCAATTCGGATGTTGACTGCGCTGGCGGTGTTGAAGTGAAGTGGGAATTAACCTTCTTTATAACCCCCGCAGCGGGAGACAGATGATCTATCACCTCAGGAGATCGTGATTCTGAAGCTCAAAGGCCAATGTGTATTCCATTCGCCTTCGGTCTGACTGTCTTGGTCTCGTAGACAAGGCTCAAAGATCGACCTTTGTGCTTCTAGTGACGCAATAAATACTTGGCAGGTCCTGCCACTGGATCAACACACAATCACAGCCTGTCCATCTGTGCTGAGCTGCTTGGCTGTAAGCATCTCCTCCGAAATCATAATCATCCAATGTGGTGACTTGGAATCTGGACAGGGATTAACTTCTACCGAGCGCGAGGTATTTCCCAATGTGGAATTGGTGCTTGGAAATGTACGTAAATTCTTTCAATACAGCTTCAACTTCTTGATGGCGAAGCAGTTGCAGTCAGCGCTGAACCAAGTCAGACATGGGACAATTATGAGCTTCGTCGGATATCTTTCGAATGGATATATATCCCTAGAGGAAACCCGTGGGATCGTTGCTCAAGCATTCCAAGAAGTCAAGCAAAACAACCCATGAGAATTTCGACCAAATTAAAGCTTTGTATCCAACCCCTCAACAGCGTCTTCATTCAGCCCGTTCAAAAGATAATCAAGCCAATACTCCGTCATGAGTAAAATCATCTCACGACTCCTGTCTTCCACCGCATCCGGATCGCCCGCTTTCTCGACATTTTCAATCCGCTCCTCCCCTCACCTACCAGACTATCTCGTCGTGCATCCGATTGGGTATCCTGCAGATGTACCACCACTCTTCACCATCGTCACTTCGCAGTCGAAACCAAACGTCTCGATCTTTCGTGGACATCCTGATCCGGCAAACAAACTTGGAGATGCCACCATGCACACCTTCTCATCGAGCATCGACCTCTCTCATAGAGGTCACATGGGCAAATTGAAGACGAACTCGCTGTCGGGAAATTTCACCCTCCAATCCCCTGCTGGCAAGTACAAATGGGTCCCTGGGCAAATAACGGGGAGCTCGTTGGAATTGAGAGACGGTTCTGGCACCAAAATTGCTACACTCAAATCTGCTGGCTTTCCTGGTTCTGGGGAGAGGAAGCTAGATCTTTTCATTCCTTGTGATGACATGTTTGTGGAATTGATCGTTTTGTCTGGTATGGCTGCCAAGACTTCGCAAAAACAGACTGAAGAGGCTGCAGCAGAGATTGCTCAAGCGGTAGCGGGGGCATAGATTCAATGGTCGGGTTTGAGCATTGGGGTTCTAGGAGTTTGTGTCATGTAAACTAGCTGTTCACCTTTTTAGTTTGGTATAGAAGAGATTGGGAATTGAGATCGTGTTATCGAGTTCTGCCAAAGCTCGCTTCACTTCCACTGCCTTTTATCCAAGTCTTAATCACATGAGCCCACTAGATTACTTGAAAACTTTGCACCACCAGTAGGATCTTATGGTCCTATAGTCAATGTATTCGGTCTCTTTATAAGGGGATCCATTTTTTCTGAAGATTTGGAGCATGGCACTGTGGAAAGTGTCAACTTTCGATTCACAGTTGTCTTTGTTTAGCTCTTTCAATTGCGGTGCTTCAGCATCCAGTTTGTTAGTCTCGAAGGAATGCCATTCAAACTTCTTGGGGACTGACCTCCACCTTCTCCGAAGCTCGAGAGTATACTCTGCCAGCGAAGGGTGTCAAAACTTTTTTGAATCCACGAGAGGCTGACGTCCCCTTACAGTTGCAATCGTCTCGGCTCTGCACGGTGACGCATTTCGTTTGTGCAGAGGTATTATCTACCCGCATGTTTTCATCTACCCGCCATTTTGACATAATTTTGTCGATACGCGTGAATCCAGGCAAGGTCTCGGAGGCTAATTTGACATCTAAAATAAGGTCCTGGTTTGCACAACTCTGCTGGCAGTTGTGCTTGATGCGTTCTAGTTCTTGGCATGAAGATCAAAGCTAGGGGATAGCTTCAGACCGCTTGAAGATTCCTAGGCATCTAACACCTGCAGCCAAGCTTTCATCTTCCGCTGTACTAGACAGAAAAGGTCAGACCATGCGCCGGGAACGAAGGAATGCAGATATGATAGCTCGTGGAGATGAGGGAGACGAATTTGACGTATCTTCAAAGCCTCAAATGTCTTGGATTTTGGTCAATAATAACTTCCATGACGCAGTAGCGATGATTTCAAGGCACAAGTCCATGTTCAACTAGATGTATAAATGTTTGGGAGGAGCGATGTGATTGTCGCTGTCCCATTCAACTCCATGATCAAGATGTTTGCTATACTTTCAAACATTTTCCTCCTCGCTGTAGCAGCAGCGTCGCCTCTCAATCACATCCGTTCCAGTTCCATCGAATGGGGGCCTTGTTCAATCAACGGTACCCTGCCCATCGACTGCGCCAACTTTACGGTTCCGCTTGACTACACCGATAAGAACTGTAACAGCACTCTAGACCTCGAGCTGCTTCGAGTTCCAGCGATTAATGGACCATCAAGGGGAAGTATCTTCTTCAACTTTGGAGGTCCGGGAGTTGAGGTTCGGGCGAGTTTGGCCGGAAGAGCTCACACCTTGCAAGCGTAAGTCCACCAGGTATCGGCGAGCTTTAGCTAACAGGTACAGAATAACTGGGGGGCACCATGATCTGATTGGAATTGATCCGAGGTTGGCTCCAAACCCAACGTCCTGGCCTCGCTAACTTATACAGAGGAACCGCAAACACTTTAACATTCCAATGTTATGCAAACGAGACAGAACAAGCAATGGCAGTACCAGCAACCGGTACAGGCCTCACGAATTCTTCAGATATCGCAGCAGGAGCTTCTTGGATTACCATGAAAGTAATGGGCAGAAAATGTGCGAAAACAGCGGGTGAGAATGGGACATTGATTGGGACTGCTTTCACGGCAAGGGATATGATGCAAGTCGTTGATGCGCTGGGTGAAGGTGGACTTCTTAGATACTGGGGTAAGTCAACTGAACCTTTTGAGGTGCAACTCTGACATACGAAGGCTTCTCTTACGGGACTCTACTCGGCGCAACTGTTGTTTCGATGTTCCCGGATCGAATGGATAAGGTTATTCTAGACGGAGTCATGAATCCTCATGAATACTACAGCGGACCGTAAGTACGACTCCTTCTCTATTTATTCAAGCTAATGGATGGCAGTGAACCTGAGGCCTGGTCAGACGCAGACATGGCTTTCTCGGCCTTCCTCCAAGCATGTCTGGATGCCCCTAGCGAATGCGCCCTCGCAAAGAACAACACAAGTGCCGCAGAACTTGAAGCATCGATCTGGAAACTCGTTTACGATCTCAAGTACCTACCGGTGGAGATCGACGGGACCATTGTAGAATATACCACCATAAAGTCGATGATCCGAACAAGTCTCTACACGGTTGAGAAATTCCCACCCTTCGCTAGAGCATTGAACGGACTTCTCGTCCAGAACTACACGCAATATCTCGAAGGAGCAGCAGAGATTGCTGCCATGACGCCTCCCATCATGGCTGGTGATAGTACCGATAACTCTGCTTATGGGATTCACTGTTCCGACAAGAGATATCGGAAGAGCAGCTTTACTGAAATGTTGCCCGATATTGAGATGCTTGAGCATGCTAGTCAGATTATGGGCGATATCGCTCCTGTTCTAATGCAGATCTGCGCGCAATGGAAGATGATGCCCAAGGAGCGGTATGAGGGCGATTTCCAAAACATCAAGACGCAAAATCCAGTGTTTTTGATTGGGAATACTTTCGATTCAGCTACCTCGATCAAGGGAGCTTTCAATGTCAGTTCTGGGTTTGTGGACAGTGTGGTGCTTCGACAAGATGGTTTCGGGGTACGGTTCCCATTCTTTGTGGCGAACAAAGCTAACATTTCTTAGCATGGAAGCTTGTCGCATCCATCTTTGTGTACTTCTAGAGCGGTGCGGGCGTATTTTGAGGATGGCGTTTTGCCAGAGCAGGGTGCGGTCTGTGGAGTTGATGTTGCGCCTTTCTCGAACACGACCTTTGAGGATTTGTTGCCAGAGCTTGGGTTTGATGTTAGTAAGATATTAGATGTGGCGGAAAGGAAGTGAATAAGGATGGGATTGAGTGGGGAGCTGTTTTCGAGACTGAGAAAGTTCGGGGAGGCAAGTGAGGGGATTGAGTCAGTGTTCAAGTACTGAGAACATATTCTACTTTCGACTGGGACCTCGAGAGGCGATGGCTACCGCCAGAAGACACCCGTGTGTCTCCTCATGCAGAAGCGCATGGTTGCCCCCAGACAGGCCTCACGGGCGAATGACAAGAATTCTTAAACATGTTGCATTTTGTTTTGTTTCTAAACTCCTAAACCCAACGCCCGACACCCAGATCCCAATCATTGGTCCTTTACATTTCCGTTTCAACTGCAAATTATTAGCCAAATCCACGCCCTCAGAAGAAACAAACTTACTTCCAGGTTCCTTCCCCTTCATACTAAACCTTCCCTTGAGCCTGTGTCCCGCAACCTTCATCTCATCCTTCAAGAACTTCATGTGCCTCACAGCCTTGATATTCATCTTACCCCTCTGCTTGCGATGCAACTCGTACTTGGAATGGATTTTGTCCTGTTTCTGGCGACGCTTCTTCAGATCCTCATCATCAATCTCGGAATCAGTCAAATCTTCTTGGATGTTGAGGGATTCGCGGTCATCGGAAACAATAGATGATGGAACGGATGTGTACTGTTGAAGTTCGGAACCGAAACCAGCCCATTGCTCATCGGTGGATGTCTCGTGGTAATTCGAGACTTCTTGCTCGTATCCTGGGGCTTCGCGGGGAACCTTGACTGGGTCTGGTTCATCTTCTGCGTCGGACTCCTCAGACTTGGCTTTTGTTTCTTCGCTGGTTCTGGATTTGATGGTGCCAAATTCCGAAATCATGTCGCTCTTGAGGCTGGTACCTGCGCCCATAACCTTGCCTTCTCTGATGAGCTGCTTGACGGTCTCTGGAGTCTCTCGCTTGACTACTCTAGTGCGATAGCCTTCCGCGACGGTACACAACCACGACTCGTATGTCTCGCGCTGATCATTATTCTTGAGCCATTGAAGGTGCGTATCGTCCATCCCCATCTTGAATCGGACAGTCATCTTGATTGTGCCCACCCTTTCGGCCTTGATCTTGTCCATCTCGATATTCGCGATATAGTTCTGTGTCATTTGTTTCGGCATTGGGGTCTTGTAAATTGGGATGTTGAGAGCAGTTTCCTTGTTGTCAACTAGATCGCATAGCCAATAGATGGCATATGCAACGGCCTTTCGGGATCCTTTATTGAAGAATTCAAGTCTGACTGGAGATTGATAGCGACGTCTGACAGGAGCGATAATCCGATGCTTTTGCATATCGCGATGGGCTTCTTTGATGCGCACCAAATTCCAGGCAGTACCTTGAGGATCTTGTTCAATCCAGCCTCTAGAAATTGTAGATTTACCAACGTCGGTGTGGACCTCGATCCGAGACTTGGAGAGCAAGCCGCTGTTGTCATTCTCGACCAGGACTTTATCGCCAAGTACTTCGAAAGATCCGAGATCCCAACCAAGCATGTTTCTTGGTAACTGCAAGCCGACAGATCTGAACAAGACTGAAACCGTAATTCTGCCATATCCCATGCCTCCGTCCAATGCAAAAACCCTGGTGACTTGCGACGATGTGCGGAGTACCTCGCTCAATTTGATAGTGATGCATCCAAGGATCGGATCATGCTCACGATTGAGACTGTTACGGCAGGTAATTGTGAAGACAGTATTGCGCCAGTCTCGGACGAAGCGTTCGGTTTGAGCATTGAAGATTGGATTGGACGCATGAACTTTCGTACGAGTACGGAAAACCAGCTCGTCATCTTGAAGAACAGTGCAGTATGAGGAAGGCAGCTCATCGCCTTCCTCGTCGGTATTTTCTCCAGTGACCTGTGCAGGTGTCCAAGGTTTGTAATCACCGAAGCTTCCAGATGGCCTCTCAACCTCGAGATTGTCGACCTGGTGGATAAGGATCGAGCAGATACCAGAAGGGAGGGATGGATCGGGAGGAGTTGTTGTCACACCGACTTCTTGAGCAGTCGTGACGGTTCCCTTATCATCTGCGAACTCAGGACGGTCACGAATCTCGGCTGGAACGCTGTCATCCTTGCCATCTGTCTTCATTGACTCCTTGAAGTTTGCGCGGGGGAAATATCCAATGTCCCAGTATAAGTGGCCGGACAAAACCTTTCCCTTGTCATCCTTCAATTCGTCCCGTCTCTCGACAATGTTGTTAGCATATTCCTTGATCAAATCCCTGAGATCAAACTCGATGTTGCCAACTTTGTCGTCACTTCCAACGGTGTCGGAATCCCAGAGCTCTACAGAAAGCTTCTCGCCTGAAGTGAGTTGATCTTGGTACACCAGCAAACATGTCTGCTCGTTCCACTGTGGGTCAAGCTCTTGTTCGATGATTCTCGTGCAGTAAACTGGCTTTCCGAACTCCGAAAAGGCCAGTGTGATGAAGGGATCGCTCTTCCCAGACTTGTCTTGCGCCGGAATACCTTCGGCGCGCTTGAGTTTGACGTAGATCAAACCAATGGCATCGGTTTCCTTCTTTACCGCATCTCCCTGAAGGATTTTGGACATGTCCATGATGAGTGATTTCGGTGCGACATAGACATCCAAGGCAGCAGCAATTGAGGAGTTGATGAAGCCGGAGATCAGGGGCAAGTCGAGGACGTTGATACCTTTAGATGTGAGCGGAACAGCGGATGCATCGATCTTTGGTAGACCCATGAATGTGAATGTGAGGTTCCGAAGGAAAGGCGGATTTGGAGTGAGTTGGAAGCGGAGGCGGATGGTACCGATGATGCCGTTCAACTCGACAAAGATTGGTAGAGGAACACCAAAAAATCCTTGGACACCGAGGTAGAAAATGACTTCGAGATGCAAATTTTTTGCTTTTCCAATGACACCTTTGGCCGGAATGGCGGAGTATGCGAAGGAAGCCTCCAAGTTGTCTGGAAAGTCAGCGGGGCTCCTAATTGACGGCCTCGGGGTGCCTACAATACTTCATGCTTGGGTCATCTTCTCCTTCCAATTCACGTTCTTCGCGCTTCTTTTCCATTTCTTCCTTGCTGAGTCCTTCACCACTTGCCATTTGCTTGCCATGTCCTTCCTCCTCGTCTGCAGAGGGCAAGGATCGTAGAGACAGGATCTTGAAAGGTTGGTCTCCGAGACCAATTGACGATACTTTGACGTTTTGGATCAAAGCAGGGGGCACGGATGCTTGCATGACATCCTCGAGAGTATCTGCCATTGCTGCAAACATCTCCGGGTTGATCAAGCCCCAGACAACGCCGACCAGAGAATTCATCCACTCGACAGACTCGGGGACAAGAGATTCGGTGGCTGCCATAGCTCGCTTCCTTTCTGCATCCCAGTTGACCGAATTTGCACTTTCCTGAATTCCACGAAGCCAGAGATGGAGTCCTGAAGACAGAATTACTCCAGCAAAAATTGATCCAATCAAACCTTTAATTCCACCACCCAAGAACATCCAGTTCAGAACACCAAGTCCAATGGTTGCGGCAATTGTCGTGTAGAGAATTGTTCCCTCGAGAGCGGAGAATGACTGTTTGAGGTCGGCAATTGGTACTGGGTGATAGATCACTTCATGATTCTTGGAATGATGCAGAAGATCTGATGTTTTGTCTGGATTCGCTTCAGGGGGAGCTAAATCGTCAAGAATAGCTCTGTAGGCTTCTCCATCGCCTTGTGGTAGATGAGGCTTTGGAACACCCAGGATATCCTTGGGTTGTGGTGCACGATCGGAATTGATGCCAGCCTTTGGGACTGTAATTCTTGGTCGACGGATTGAGTCTGCGAAATCCCCATCTACGTCTTGAATGACGACCTGGTTCTTTGTTGTGGGATCGACCACCCGTCTTCGTGATGCGGCTTTTGCCTTTGCAACCTTCTCTGGATCTTTACCGGCTGCTGCTTTCGATGCATCGGCATTTTGAAGATTGAGTCGTTCGGCGAGTTCTGCTCCTAGCTTTTGGATTGTAGGAACCTGGACAGATAGGCGTTAGAAAGGTTGTGGGGAGCTGTTTGATGAAGCAGACCTTGTTCCTGGCTGAATATGGCTTCATGATTGCTGAAGACGAGGGGTTTCTGTTTTCTGCCCAACTGGTGGTTGTTAAGATTTTGAACCTGGAAGCTTCAAACTCAAAGAAACACTTCACACCAAAGCAACAGCACCTTCTGGGTCAATCAATACTTGAAGTAAACAAGCAACTCAATTGAGAAGAAAATGAAGCTCCCGACAAATTCCCATGAACAAGTGGAAGTCAGTCTACCCCAGAACAAGACAACAATTGATTGCGTATTGCTTTGCTTCGCTTGCTTTACTCTGCTTTGTTTTGCTGTTCAAGACTTGAAATTAAGTTGAAGTTGAGGCTCATGACGTCAAACGCGATCTCCTCTGGCGCATGGGAGATCGACGCTAGGATCCAGAACAGGCCAAGTTTGTGGGGTAGGATGACGTAGGCGAGCTGAACAGGCCTGGGAAATCAAATCTGAGCTGGGAATGAATGCACCGGCGGCTCCAAGTCTGGCTGGCTGGCTGGCTGTCTCACAAGGAACGCAATCGATGATGAATGCCATGCAATTTGCTAGAGAAAGAAACAATTCACACTTTCACCAACGGCAGAGGTTGTTTGAGGGCATTCCAAGTTTGAGAGAAACCATCAATTCGTTGCCTGCAAGTCCTAGGAACCCTTAACAGGCAGACTGTGATCCTAAGGAGCTTTAGACAGCTTCATTCTTTTGTTTACTTCAATCTATCCATCAATCTATCCATCAATCAACCCATTTCGCCAACATGCCATACATCACCAACATGGCTTCTGCATCGGATCAATACGACACGGGAGCAACAGGAGGTACTATTCCGGCTTCAATTCTTCTGGGAAGAGAGACAGACATTCCAGAAGTCGAGGATACTCCAAGATATTCAAATGGGGTAGAGAAACCAACAGACGAATCAACCGTGAAGTCTAGGGGCGGACTGTACAGTACTTGGGAAGGGATGCAACCAAAAGATGATGTCAACGAAGGAGGAATTGCTAGAAAACCATTGCCTTCGGAATCCGCAGCAGTTCTCGAATCGATTCCCACAAATACCTCAACAATTCCTTCTGGAGATGCGTCTCTCGCATCCAGCAAACCACTTCCTGCAACTCCAGAAACTAGCACCACCAACCTCACGTCCCCACCTGCAACCAACTCCGCAATTCCCTCTGGCCAGTCAACTCTCAACCCCTCATCTGCCAACCTCACGGCAAATAATACTACCAACAACATCCCCCAACGAAAAGAAGTCCCTAGAAGTGTCAGTAGTCGTCCTGTGACAGTCGAACCTACACAATTCGGTCAAGCATATTCTGCACGAAACCCACCTCCAACAGTCGAGGGGTTTCGCGAGAACGAGAAGAAGCGACAGGAAGAATCAAGGAAATACTTCGCAGAAGGGACGGACGATCAACCTCGGGAAGAGCAGAAAACTGAGGATACAACTGGACATGAGAGTACGACGAAAGATGGGGATGGAGCTCGTGCTGGTGCAACAGAGGATGTTCCAATCGGAGCAGAGAAATCCAATGTCCTCTTCCAGCCAACGCCAAGTGTTGATCTGAGTCACGCCTTCAAAACAATCCATAAAGATGCCAGGACGGTCTCTTATGTGATCTGTGTGGCTGTCGTTTTGCTGGATTGGTTATTCATTGGTGGCGGATGGAAAGGATTGTTCAAATCACTCTTCCCAGCTGCTGGTGTTGCTGCAGGCGTCTACTTTATCCTCGTCAATGTCGGAGACACAGCCAGCAGCCAGGGAATCGAGCAGGCAGAAGCAAAGGTCGAGAAGCTGAGATATGTTCCGGAATCAGTTGAATGGATGAACAGTCTTGTGGGAACTCTTTGGCGCACTCTTCAGCAAGAATTCTTCGACGGCATCGCTACTCAAGTCAACGACACCATCAAGCCACTTATCCCAGAAGGTGTCCCAATTGCCGTCAAGATCGCCAAAATCGGTCATGGTGCTGTTCCGGTTCGAGTTTTGTCCATGCGGTCACTCCCAGATTCGGAATTCGGCGATCTCGTCCCCTCTCATGGTGATAGAAGAGATGCATCACCTGGCGACAAAGCTAAGCGAGACAAGGCAATCGAGCGGGAGCAAGGCGGTGTCTTCTACAATCTCGAGATTGCTGTCGCATACCATGAAGCACCTCTACGACCTCGAACCGATGCAATGCATGTTGACGTTGTGGCAATGCTGGGGCCCGTACCACTTCCAATCTTCGTCCAGGTCAAGGAATTCGTTGCGACGGTTCGAGTTCGACTACAAATGCATCCAGATTTGCCATTCTTGAAGAACATGACCTTTGCTCTGACCGAGAATCCGAAAGTCAACACTGCAGTCTCGCTTGGTGCTCCTTGGGCTTTCGACATTCTCAACCTACCACTTATCGACACAATTCTTGTCTCTCAGATCAACGCTGCAGCTCAAGATTTCGTGCAACCTAAATCAATGAGTCTTGATATGACGGTTTACGTTGGTGGATCTGATCAAAAGGAAGATACCGAATCCATTGGTGTACTTTTTGTAAAGATTCATCGAGCGAGGAGCCTGGCACGTCAGGATTCTCGAGGTCCAGGCGCAGATCCATATCTTACGATCGCATTCAGCAAGTACGAGAAACCGATGTATGCGACCCGAATCATCAAAGGCGATCGAAACCCAGTCTGGGAAGAGACCGCTATCATCATGATCAAAGCCGAGCATGTCAAGCGAAATGAAAATGTTCTTCTCCGTCTCTGGGATTCAGATACGACCGGCTCAGATGATGTGTCTGGTGTTTGCGAATTCCCACTACATGAGCTTGTGTTGAAGGCAAATGAGATGCAGAAGCGGGAGGACAAGTTGCAGGGTGATGTTGAAGGTACGGATGCCGAGGGTATTTTGGAGTGGGAGATTGGATATTTCCCTCGTGCGGAATACCATAAAGCTCTCCGGACCGATGCAAAAGACCCTCGAGATCACCGTGGTGAGAAGATCGAGGTTCCTGAAGAGGAAAAGGTACAGAACGCTCAGAACACAGTCCCGGACCCGAATCTGCCGTCTGGAATCCTGGCCTTGACAATTCACCAATGCATCAATGTGGAAGTGAACAATCCGAACAAGAAATCGATGGGATATGTTGAGGTTCAGAAGCAGGATGATGACGGAGAAGATGCGGGAGAGGCTGAGAATGTCAGCATTGATTACATTCCTTCGCTTTACGTCTCTGCGGATATCAACGATCAACTGGTCTACCGAACTCGAATCAAGCATATCAACAACACACCGACGTACAATTCCTCGACCGAGACGTACATTCGCGATTGGAGATTGGCAACACTGAACCTTTCCGTTTGGGACACGAGGAAGAAGAGGGATGATTGTTTAGTCGGTGTCGCAGCTGTGAAGTTGTCCGAGATCTTCCATGAATCGTCTTCCGTTGTGAAGTTCTACGACTTGAAGGGTGGTGAAGGGACAGGACGGATTCGAATCAGTATGATCTTCCGATCAATGAAAATGAAGCTTGAAGAGTCACTTCTTGGCTATTCTGTTGGTTCTTTTGTGTTCTCCTCTCCCATTGTTGCAAAGGGAGACATGAATACCAGCAAGATCAACATCCGCGCCTCGGGATCCAGACGTGCGATCAAAAATGGTAGTTCTTCGGAGGGTGGGTATACCTGGACACTTGAGAAGCCGAAGAATATTATTCCAGTCAGCTTCCGATACTTGAGCCCGGTTGTGATTGAGTTCGTCGGGTCGGGATTGACAGAGAAGATCGGTGGTCCTTTGGGGAAGAGCAAACATTACGCCGTTCTCTGGCTTCACAAGCTCGTCGACAACAAGGAATCGACCTTCACGCTGCCCATCTACAAGACCAACAACAAAGACCGACTTCTCCAGAACGTGGTGGACTCACCAGATGATACGATGACGCTGGATAAGGTCGGGGAGGTGACATTTACGGCGAAGTTCAAGGCCGGGATTGACGAAGCGCATGAGGAGTTTCTGGATGGGCATAACCAGTGGTGTACGTTCAAAGCGTGGAAGGCTGCGCGAGAATCGGGTGAGTGAGTGTGGACATCCCTCTTGCTTGATACTGCTGACTTGAGGTAGGGCAACGGGTCGATCAAGCCAATAGGGAGACGAGTGAGCTGGTGAACGAGCTTGCGAAGGGGATTAAAAAGAGCATGTCGATTAAGGTTTGAGGGGGGGGGTTGGGGTTGTGGCGTTTTGGAAGATAGTTACTGGAGTTTCTTGAGTTGGTTTGAAGGTACTTTGGTGATAAATAGGTAGTTCCACAAAATCATTGCAACATCTTGCAACAACACCAAAGATGGCAGTGAAGCATCCTAGTCGGTTTGGTGCGGCTGTAGTGCGGTCTACCTCTTGGTTTGTTTTGCGCCGGGATTTGGAAGCTACCGAGCCAGCCCAAAATTGGATAACAATCTTAGCGAGTCAAGGAAGTCAGTGGCTTAGGGGTAATTAAGTTATGTTAAGTCGGACTAGTACCAGAAGAGTTCCGGAAGCTATTGTATAATCTCTTATATTCTTATTCCTTTTTTTTTTCTCTTTTTCTTTTATTTTTCTAAGTTCTTTCTCCTTCGTAGTCTCCCCTCGTAGTCTTCTCTTATAGTCTTCTTTTATAATCTGCTTTTGTAATCTGTTATTATCGCTCTTAATATAAACGCCGAAATCTAAACGCTCCTTTTCTCTCGTATGATCTTCCTCTTAGTCTCACCACGTACCACCTTACCCCTGTGGCAATTCTAGACCCCAGGTCTCATCTAATCGTTTTACATGGGTTACTCCTCGAGGTCTACCTCGAGGAGTGCTTTTTTAGGGTGGAATGGCGTTTCTTGAAGCGCTTGGAGCATCTGCGGGGGAACAGCACGAAGCCCTTTGCAGTAATTGATTGGATGAGCGCTTGGTTCCTAACAAGAGCAAGGAGCTACACATTCAACGTCTCGTATTTTGTCTCATGAGAGTGTAGCGATGCCCACAGCAGCGAACTCAGTCCTACACAGTGGTCGTCGGCCAGCAAGACATGCCTCTCCCTGGTACTTATCACATCTAGGCAGTCTTAGACCTAAGTTGGTTTTATTACTCGCAGTCAATTCTTTGGGGCGGCGTGGGCTTTCATAAGAGAGATATTGCGTTTTGGGCGGAGATCGAAAATCGTGTTGGTGATGATCTCCACTTGCGGCTCTCACAGTTGGCGCGCTAGACAAAACCTTCTCTAGACGACGCCGTTCATGTTCAGTACGGTAAACGGATGGATGGAACTGAACATTGCATCCTGTTCCGATCATGCGAAGCCAAGTGGGACTAATTATCTCCTCAGGTCAGGTTACGAGTCACTGCAAGGCAGCTACTTGCATCGGAATCAGGTCACAGAGTCACACTCACAAGCAATCACAAGGCATAGGCAGTAATTGATATGAAGAGCAGTTCATCCATTCATCTAAGATTGGGATATGCTAATGCTTTCCCAAATGAACCTTTCTCGGGAAGGGGGTGGTGTTAAGGGAAGGGAGTTGGTGATTTCGATGCATTCAAAATCAAGCCACGGCCCGACCATCCTCCACCACCGATTCCTCCTCCGTAGGCTCCTCCATGACAAGCTCGAGGACAGATTCGTCTGCGGAGCTGGTGGCGAGAGGCTCGGCAGTCACTGGCACTGATTCTGGCTCTTTCATAGATCCTTCAGCGACAGGTCTCTCAGAAGCAGGGGTGGTTGTTCCAGCTTGATCCTTCACGGATCCGGATGTCTTCTTATCCTTCTTCATCGGAAGCTTTCTTGTAGGGACCGGAGGATGGGGAATAGCTTCAGATACAGGCTCCGTACTTAGAGCTGCCTTTGTACTCTTCTTCGCCTCCCTCATACCCCTGGTGAACTCGATCTTCTTCTCCTTCTCGAATTGGGCAGCGGCTTCATCGGCTGCCTGCTTCGCAGATTTCTCGATCTCCTATCTTTGTCGCACGAGTGCGTCGCATCTGACAAGCATTTCGATGGTCGAACTCAAGGCGCAGATCTCGGTATCGTAGAGGCCGGCGGACTTCCAGTCAAGGAGTTGTAAACGCAAAGGCTCAACTCTCTGTCTGGGTGACGACCACTCGGGGTGCAGTAGCTTAACTAGGCCATCGTACCACGCAATGTTGAGAAGGGCTCGCATCTCCTGAGAATCCCAAGGCGTGACGTCCTCTGACCAGTCTAACTGCTTGAATTGCTTCAGTCGTTGGGCGTACTCGAGGTGAACTTCTTCACCTCTTCCACGTTCTTCGCTGGTCGACTTGCCATCGCAGCCTTCTGGCTCTCGAGGTATTCCTTGAGCTTGAGCGCAGCGTTGGCTCTGAGCTTGTCCACAATGAGCGAGTGGTTCTTTACGTCCTTGAATATAGAATCGGGTCTTGAAGGAACGCTGACCTGGGGTGACACTATGAAGCGCTGGAATGCTCACGATAGTCTTGCCGCAGCTGAGATCCAATTGTGCAGGTCGAGTCTTGATCTGCTTCTTTGTGATCTTGATTGCTCGGCGATCCTGAGCCAACTGGAAAGCGACTGGGCTGGTCGAGTTGGCTGTGGCATGCCAGTACTCAAAGCAGACATCGATGTCGATCATGGCATCAAACCTGGAATTGTCAGGTCGGAACTTCTCTATCGTGGATCGCGACCAAACATCGAGGAAAGTCTTGGTCAGATGAAGTCGGCGAGCCATGATCTCGGTGACCGGCTCTCGATCGAAAGGTTGCGCATACACGTGCAGTACATCGAGGTATTCGAAAGACTCCAGTGACAAGCCCATGAACCTCTCAACGATCTCTCGAGATTTGAATGCTCTGGAAGCGTACATTGCTTGACCAAAAACCTTCACGCAGAACATAGGCGCACCACTAGGGAGACGTTTCAAAGTATAGGCCTCGCTCAGCTATCTTCTAAAACCCGTTGTGATTCCGACTTCTTCTCTGCCTGCTCTTGTCCCTGGCCCATCTGCATATAATGCACTCGCTTCTTTGCCTCTTTAGCGCAGCAGCGCTCCTCAATCAAGTCCTCTCAGCTCCAGCTCCGCAGAACTTCCCCGGTGACGTCTCTCAAGAAGAGCTCGGTTCACTTACTACCCCTTCGACACCCCGTTGACCGGTCCATGCGATCTCACAACCGGTCCAGACGGTGCCATTTGGTCATCGAACTTCATCACAAATTCCATTAGTCGAGTTGATCCAGTTACTGGTGAAGTAACAGAGTATCAGGTGCCTTCGACAAACCTCACACATCTCCAACCCGGTGATATTTTGGGGAAAGCAGGACTGTCCTGTGTCATTCAACCAGGGAACGATGGTTTTCTCTTGCTGCGAGTGGACTCAGGAATGAACTGATCAAGATACACCCAACGACGAAGGAGATCAAGGTCTTCACACCTCCAAACACGGGAGAGTTGCCCAGTGTAGTCGGTAATTTGGAGCCCTTCAATGATATGTGGAGAGGTCCCAAAGGAGTGAGCATACCCCAGCAACTTGTTGTGTACTTGTGCTGACTCAAACAAATACTGTACACTCAAACAACAGCCAACTTGATCTCGTACTTCACATACGACATCGAGGAGTTCATCGACTTCCACCCCCCAACCCTGCTGTCTGGACCTCTAGGAATCTACGTCACATCAGACGGATACGCATGATTCTGCGAGTTCTTCGCCAGCAAGATCCCCAACTGAGAACACAGTTGACAGCAAGGGAAATGTCTGGTTCAGTACAGCAACGAGGACCTCAGTCAATAAGCTCAATCCAAACATGGGAGAAGTCACCAGTGTAGAGCAGCCAGGGACTTTGATCGAAGCTCCGATTAGCGTTGATCCTAGAGTAAACATTGCGGCGCATTACGGCCCAGAGAATGCGATTTGGTTCACAGAGCTTGCGAGGAATAGGATTGGAAGGTTGGAACCATAAGTAGTCCTGCTTTTAGGAACTAAAGTAGTGAAATGGTGTATATTTTTTATCAAAACATATGCGCCGAGGCCGTAGCTGAGGTAGCTGCTGCGCTGTGCAGAATTAAAAAAGCCTGGCAGTTGTTCCTGATATAAGGAGGTCTTATTTTAAATTACTTTTTTCCCCCTTATCATCTATTTCCTTCGTACTAGACCTATTAGCTACTCGAATAGCGCAGCTGCAAAGACGATTCCACAGGATTCGTCCATATCTTTTCCTCGCCGAAGTGCTCAAACTTCTGCAAGTATCCTGTATGCTCGGCTACTGCTTGACATAACCAGATACTAGCTGGGCTATGAGATCCCGATCTAGATGGGTTGTGAGGTAGGATGATCCTAGAGAGCAGGGAATTGTTTTGGGGAGACAGATGTGGATATTTTTTTTAAAAAAAAAATCCGACTTCTAGACTTCCAATGCCACAGGAATTTTTCAAACAATTGATCAGCTCACAGCAATCCTCTTGCTTGGATTCTACTTCGCTTAGTGGCCTGGCATGTTGAGAACATGCTGGCCATTCCAGACGTCTTACCATTCTCCAAGCCCCGAAATCATATCAAACTATTAGATCAAAATACACGGCATGTAAAAAGAACGAGTGTTGGAAAGGCTGCGACTTTGAGAGGCGTGCGTGATTCTACCAGCGCGTTGGCTTCTCCTCTTTTGCCCAACTCTGGGACGATCTCAAGTCTCGCGGATTCTTCTATCTAATTGCGGAGAGCTCAGAGCAATTTCTTGCTGCTCGTTCAAGACGACTGCCCCTTATAAAAAGCAAAGGCTTGAAGCTCACCGTACACTTCTGCTCAACAATCTCCCCTCAATTCCTAGAGAAGCCTTCACACTAATCAGTCGAAGCTCTCTCAAGATGGATGCCCCTTCCAAAGGGTGAAAGCTCACCTTGCACTTCTACCAGCACAAGTGTCCCTACGGATGTATCCGGAGCACTCTTCCAGTAATATGCACCAATACGGGCTCTCAGCAGGTGTCGGCCACCACGCCTCCCAACGACGTAGAGACCACGCGTGACTGTCTTGCTAACTGTCTGCTCCTGAACTTCTCTTCGCCACCGAGCGGACTCATGTGGCTCTTAAGGTTCCGGTAAGAGTCAAGCCTTATGCTATCCCCTTCAAACCCGTCTGAAATCCGACGAAAGGGCGCTAGTCATCGTCAATAACTCTTCCCCGTTGACCTAAAGGCCAGGCCAAGCCAGGGGAATATCCCCAAGAGGACTAACACAACGAAGCAGGGCGGTGGGCGCAGATTCGAATTGATTGTTCGAAATGTTTTCTGGACGTCGGAGGCAGCCCTAGGGATACTTCACTTCCCAAGACACACTCCCACCGAGCTAATGACACAAAAACTATTCATGACTTTTCACATTGCTGCTATCTCTTATCTAATCCCCTACTCAATCATCACACGCCCACCCCCACACCTATCCATATCCCGCCCTCCTGAACACACCACAGATCCATCAAGGTTCCATCCTCAAACCACATATAACAATTGACCAGTCCAGCAGCGCAAATGTATACACGAAACAGATATCAAATCAACAATCCCAGTGTAAGCGCCGTTGGTGCCGTGATTTTGTATTTGATTTCTGACCGCATGCAGAAAATGAACACCTGAAAACAAACTCCTTTTACCCCTAACCGTACAAATGAGATCATCTCTGCGAAAGGTCAGCATTATCCCTGTTAAGAATGGATACTACTCACCCTTCCTCTTCTGGAGTTGACTTGCTGCTCCTGCTGCATATAACCCATTCCTTGCATACCCATCCCATATCCATACCCCATCCCAACATTTCCAAACCCAGGAGGACCAAATGCATTTCCTAGCATTGGACTTGAACTCATTTGGGGTTGCGGCGGTTGAATCGGGGTCTGATTGCGATAATTCTCAATCGAAGGACTACTGTATCCAAACCCAGATTGCATTGGTGGGTAGAAGTTGTTCATTGGAGCCGCGCGTGCAAGAAGGGATTGCTGGTATTGAAGTTGTTGCATGTTGATGGGAGGAATCTGAACAGCTGGATTGAACAATTGAGCCTGGACGCCATATGATGGATATGGTAGGTTTGAATCCACACTATCAGTTCTCTGCATACCCATATCGTACGGTTGTGGCATCTGAGGGAAGAATTGATTGCCGTATTGCGGAGGGTGAGCTTGACTGTGATTCGATCCAGGTCTTTGACGTTCATTTGAATGACTAGATGGTTCACGAGGTTGACTCCCGTTCCGAGTAGAGAGTCCAACCTCATCCATCAATCTCTTGTATCCTTGAGCAGGTTGAGCCTTGAGTCTGACCAGAACATTGCGAACATTCTCAACAACATCCGATCGAATAGATTCATCAAAGAATGGAGTTGTCAAGACCTTGAAGATTAGCGTAGCACCACAGGCATGATCGGAAAGGATGGCCTCGAGAGTCTCATCATTTTTGGAGAAGAACAATGCTTGGAGGATGGTGTCTCTTGCGTCGGCCTCGAGTTTTTGATTGATGACCTTGAGAACGGTAAGGTAGGCGACCTTGTGGGTGCAGAGGTGGACAAGGTTAGGCACAAGTTGAGGTGCAAGCACTGTGCGACGCTGAGGAAATGTACAAGTGTCGAGGAACCAGGTAAGGAGTAGAGCACCGTTGGCATTAGTAGCCAATTGGACACTGTGAAGGGCAATCGCGGCGGCAAGCATTCGTTGTTGTTCTTTGGTGGAGTGGTGACTTTCAAGACAAGCTCGCATAGCTCTGGCTCCATACCGCCCTTGAGCAATCTCCCACATTTGACTGAGCATGGACTCGAAGATGAAATCGTTGAATGGAGATCCAAACTTCAAGCAGCATTGAAGGACGTAATTTCCATACTGGTCGAGAAAGAGTGGGACGGTGTAGAGTTGGAGGTTCTTGATAATCATACCCATCTGCTTGGGGGTTTTGCTAGAACAGAATTAGCAAACGAGCTGCAAGGGGTAAAAAACGGCACGAACCAGGTATCAATGATTTTCTGCGCAGCCCAAGTACCATTCTTATGAACTCCAATCTCGGCCATGTGTGGAGCAATCTCAGTCAACATGGCGTCTCTCATCTCGTCAGAGCAGTGTTCAAATAATTTCTGAACCACGGTATTCCCAAGATAGTCGGAAGACAACTCTGCAATCTCAGGCAACATCTCGGTAGCGATATTCTCAATCTCTGCTTGCGACCAGCTCTGGTTGTCGATCCGCTTCCTGATATCGCGAAGCTTGGGAGCGTCGTGGATTCTGTTATGAGATGGTTCGGAGATGGTGGGAATCTCGGATTGATAGCCCTGGAATCCAATGGCAGACTCAAGACTGCGAGTGATCTTGATCTTATCGTCCGGGGTAGCACCAAACTCCGACACAATCTTCAAGATCTCCGACTTCATATCCGGAAGAGCTGGGATGGTCAATGGAGCAGTTCCTGGTCTCGAGATGACACCGGCATCACCATTCACACCCTCCTTGAATGGATCAGGACTTGGGGAGGGGAATGTTCCATCAGGACCAGGAGTACCGGAAGGAGAAGGAGGCTTTGCGAAATTGATTCGTACAGGACCAGCACCGGGGAAGATCTCAGTACCATTCATTGATTGCTTGGCAGACATTGCACTCTCAAGACGCTCGTAATTGACGAACCCGCAGTTCTTGTGGGTAAGAACACGAGCAGAGATAATAGGACCATGTGCTTTGAACATCTCCATGAGAGTCGAGACGGTGGTCGATGGTGGGATGCTTCCAAGCCAGAGAGCTCTGGTAGGTCCTTCCAGGTTGTCATCGGGGTTGAGATGATCATTTCTGCTGTTTGATCTGCCAAGAGACATAGCAGCTACAGCAGCTGGAAGATCGTCATATTCCCTAGCCTCAGCCATACCCAAATCCGAAGCAGTGATGCTGCTATCGAGTCGAGATGCTGATGGGTAGTAATGCTTCAAGAGACGGGATGTCGGGGATTCGAGAACACCTGCAGTTCTAGCTCTTGGTCGGTTGACAGAAGCTTGATTGGCAAAAGCTTGAACGGCCAGATTGTGCTGTTGAATAGCTGCATTCGTAGCGGCAAGTTGCATATGCAATTGAGCTTGTTGTGCCTCGTATGGTGTCATATTTGCGGATCCGTACTCCTCCTCTTCCTCCTCGGCGTATTTCTCCTTCGCGTTTACAGAGTAGGATCGGAATCTGTTCTTGTTGATATCTGCAATATTCGCAAGGAAAGGATTTGCCAATTGAGCTCGAGGTGGTTGTGGGGTGTCTGCCAATCCAAGGTAATCTAGAGTTCTCATCTGCATGTCATTCTCCCCGGTTCCCTCGCGTGAGAATGACGACTGTGCTGGGGAGCTAGGTTGATTGGAACCTGCGCTCGCAATGCTGGCAAGGGTAGATGTACGCTCTCTTCCTGAAGCCCAATTTGTAGAGAAAACCGAAGGTCCGAATGGTCCGGCACCATTGGAGAACTGACTTCTTTGTGGCATCGATCCAGCTCGTAACCGAGAGAGTAGAGCAGCGTTGCTAGCTGTGGCATTGTGTTCTGGCATTTCGCCAATCGATGATGGCGAAGGTGTCTGGAAAGGACTTTGAGATGGTGTTGGTCGGGAGGACTTCGCAAGTGCTGGCAGAGCCAATCCATTTGTAGCACCACCTGGAGAGAATCTGGACGGGACGGTACCAGCTCTTGCTCTTCTCACAGTCGAAGGGAGGCTCTCGGGGGTAGGAAGTTGTGCGAAATCAGGGAAGCCGTCGGTTGGTGATTCGGGGATGTTCTCACGAAGAGGAGTGGAGTTTCCACTGGTTGGAGGTCCCCAGACGTTGACTGGAAGTCCCTCTTGTGCTTGAATTTCTCGTGCTCTGTCGTCATTAGCCAAAGCCACCACACAAAACACACCAAACCTACCTCTTTGAGAATAATCTGCTTGCGCTGCCACCCAGTTCGTGCGATGGAGAGCCGGCCCCCGATCGCGAGTTGTTGGCCATTTTACCTGCAGAATTCAAGCCACCTGGCAGACCAAAGGGAGATCGGAGGGCGTTTCCGCTGGAAGGTTCTGTAGGGGAATTGTTGGCAGTCGAAGATCCTGAACGTGTGAGGCCCGTAGCCGGAGGTAGATATCCAAGCGTAAGGTGTTCGGATCTTGCAGATGACATTATAGATTATTCGTCCACCAAAGATCTCTCGAATCTGGCACGAGAGATGGGTAGGAAGTTGTATTCGAAAGTATCGCGGAGGAGATCCGTCAACTCAGTGACAAGATTTCGAACTCGACGGGAAAGGATCGAATCTATCGAGGGGAGGCGAGGAGAGGAGACTTCGAAGGGTTGAGTCTGAGTGGCCAAGGATGGGTTGTTATGGAAGGATTGTGGAGATGGCGGACTCGTGTTTTAGAAATTTTCCTGACGGAAGGGTTCGATCTATTAAAAAAGGGCCGAGAGGTCACTCGATGACGGCGCAGAGAAGATCGAAGAGAAGAAGGAATGAGATTGATGCCGATAGGGTTCGGTGATCCTGTGAAGCACTCGATGGATGGGGGAGTCTGCAGACAGTTGACAATGGGTGGTAGTCGACTGAGAAAGGGAGTGCGCTGAGACTGAGGAAGTTCGAGTTGCTGGGATTAAAGTTTTCCGTTCGGGAAAGGCAGAAAGGGGGATGCGATGATGCTGTTGATGCTCTTGCTGGCCAACATGCAGACTGACGATCATTAATACAAGAAAGCGAAGCTTGACGATGATGGTGGTGGGGGAGTCGAGATGACGGAGGACGTCGAGTCGATAGAAAGGAAGGGGGGAGAGAGGGTGGGTGGAGGAGGATGGAGTAGTAGGAGGAGGAGGAGGATGAAGAAGAAGAAGAAGAGGAGAGGTGTTGAAGTAGATGGGTGGGTCGAGTAGGGTTTGGGTTTGGGACTGGGGGGACTTGGCACTGGGTCGAGGCAGGGCAGGGCAGGGCAGGCAAGAAAGAGGAAAGAGAAGAGCGAAGGGGTCAAATCGTACGTAGCTGGGCGGGTCGGGCGGTTTTTTTTTAGCGTGGACGGCGAATTGTATGGTATAATAAGTATGTGGTTTGATTTAGTTTGGTTTGGTTTGGTTTACTTCTCGCTTTTATTGCGTACGAATTAAAACAGAAGAACTGGACAGGGTAGGATATCATGGGTAGATAGGTATTATGGCAGAGTAGTCATATTGGAGATATTGGAGAGTAGAAAACATAATAGAGTTAGTTGAAATTGATTGGATGGGTTCGATTGGAGTGATCGCATTCAGACGATCAGGTTCAAAACATCTCTACCTACTACATACAGTACCTACAGAAAGGCCAGGGGAAAGTGACAATAGGGACGAGGGCATGGGAGAGTACGAAAGTGACTACGGAAAGCCAGGCTCAGGTTGGAGAGAGAGAACACGATCACAGGGCAAGGGAGGGCGAAAGGCCAGATAGAATGATCCGGGCAAGGACTTAGGAGATCATATAGTAGAACCATACAGGGCAAAGCCTTGCATTTCACAATCAACTCGATGTATTGGACTCAAGTTGAAGCCAAAGCAGAACTCTCATCTCACCTGCCCTCCTACCCCATCCCCATCCCTCCTCACCAGCGAGAACACAACACGCTCACGGCACTTGTCCCCTCTCATCCTCCACTCGTCTTGCCTCAGACATGCCCTCACTTTTGACTCTGCCTTGGATGTTCCCTCTTCCCCCAGTCCCAGGCTGGTTAGTGGATAGCGTGGCCGTGTTTCAAGATCAGGATGTGCCAACAGACCCTGGAGAGGTAACCCGAGGGGGCATTCTGGCGGGCGAGTGACAACGCTGGAAATGGGATCCACGAGACCAGGATATATATCTGGGCATGGGCCATGCATGGACTCTGTGCTGTGATGTCGATGCTCTATTTATATTCCACCCTTACAGATACGAATGCATGTTCCTCCATCTATAGAATCGAGTATGAGACAGCAGATCTTCAATTCCACTTGCTTGTCTGCTTGCTCTTCGGAAGGGTAAATGTAAATTGTCCCTACAGTAGTCCATCTGCATGATTCTGCTCAAGCCCAAATAAAGGAGTTGGGATGACATGAGATCTATCCATAGAAAAATAGGGGAGGGGCGGTTGGTCAGAACAAAGCCAACCATGCATCACATCACACATTGGACTGGAGTTTCACATATTCCCCGTCCGCAGAAGGCACCCACTCAGTCGATCAGATTCAAAGCAAATTCAAAGCAAAGAGACAGTAATCCAGATGTATCGCAAATTGAACTTACAGACTACAATCCACTTGCTCTTTAGGCATGCTTCTAAATTGTTGTGAGTGCGCTTAAAGTCCGTGTGCACTTTATATCATACTGCTTTATTCTCCAGACTTTTGCCTAGTCTAGGTGGTTTCGTATGCTGCATTGTTATCGATATCGATTCGGCTGTTTCATCTGTTCCAAATAGTCATTATGACCTTTTCTGCTCTTGTATTCGGGACAGTCTAACTTCTTGTTTGACAGACCTCGTGTGAATTTGGCCGATGCCTGAGGAGACCAGATAGACGACAAGCTTCAGAGATTCCAGATTCCGATGATAACAGAGATACCCGTAAAAATACTGATCAATCCGTCAAAGTGAACTTCCCCTCTATTCGATTGGCAGTTTCAAGAACCAGATCAGATTGGAAACCCGACTCCGTTTTCCATCTCGATTTCTATTATCATCCGCCCATCCAACATGGAGAAAGTCCGTCCAAGACTCCAAGCCTCGCCTACACCTCAGTGTCTGAAAATAAAAAATTACTGCTTGGTTTTACCCCATCATCAGTGCGTGTTTGGCCCAGCCTTGCAGCAATCCACCAAGACGGACTAGAAGTCGAAGGCTCGAAGCAGCATGAAAAGAGTCAAGAGACCGTTCGATGAAGCTGTAACGTGCTCTACTAGTCTCGGTATCGCAACCCTAAAACCGTTCTCATCGAACTACCTACCACACCATTACCTGACATGAGTTGGGACGACTGACTGACGGAAACATCCTACTCGTAGTACCAGTACTTGAGTCCTCATCCGAGATCCCTGGGTCCTGTATCAAGTAAAAAGACAGACGACACGACACCATATCAGAGCAGAGCTACTGTACTGTACATACATTAGGCGAGCCAGCATAAAGGGGCAGCACACTGCAGGCAGCCTAGACCATGGAATAGATGTTTGGTTTAGATGCGAGATGGGATGATGTTTTGTTATGCGGTACTGCGGTATCAGACGTATTGTACAGCACCTCTCGTGAGTCGTGTTCGGCTTCATCTGGATTGTTTGATAGTACTGTATATACATACTGTACATACATATGGATGGGCGGTGTTCGGCTTGCTTGCATGAATACCGGGAGTCTGTACCAACCTCCTGACCTCCCTCACCTTCACCCTGCGTTGCGCAAAGATGTTTACGAACTGGATGAACGAACTGTAAAATTTTGCAGGGCTAGAAGTGAAGATATGACGTTGATTTCCACTCTTCTACTCGTACCAGGCCCATAAAAGGCCGTTAGTTAGGCTGAAGAATTACGCAACGCCATGTCCTCAACCAGCTGAGACCTCAGACCTACCATCGTTACGACCCCATAATACTTCGAAGTATATCAGATCATATAAATCCAATTAACTACAAGTTCGTATGAGCTTCCATCCACCTAAGAAAAAAAGGACCAAAAGGGGTAAATACATAACACCTCATCTTCATGCACACAAACTCTCCACGACCGAACGGCGCATATCCCATCAACGCATCCAATTGGACTCGCGTCGCCTCTGTCACCCGCATATCGCCTCCGCGGCTTTTGATTGACGCATCAGCGCACCCGATCTGCATCTTCTGAAACGTTAGCGGCATGTCCTGCGACGGGAGGGATCTGGAACCCACGAGGCACCACCTATGGAGTGAGGGAGGGCAAGTCGAGCCGGTGCCGTTCGGGTGGGTGAGCCGAGGGGCTCTTCTTGGCTTGGGGTTTGGTCGAACGTTGAACGCAGAGACCACAGATCCGGGGAAGTCGGAAGGTAGATGTACGAAGTACATCTACGTCGTACATTTACCAATCAGCAATGTGAAGCATTTACATCTGCGCAAGCTTACTAAAACCTTTGCTTCTCAGATGTCACAAGATGATAATGCACCCAGTACACCTTCAAGCTCACGTGGCTTGCATTAACTGCGCGGACTTGTGGACCTTAGCTGGAAAGCTATCCCGTCCAGCACTAACCGCAGTCATTGACTTTTAACTTCAACGGCGATTATCTGGCTACATATGCAACTCCAACCAGCTTCTTACATATGCAGCTATCGGTCTCGGGCAATGCACTCCTGTCCCTCGGCTCTCACTGGTTTCCCTTTGACCCCGGATTACTCCAGAGGTACAGTATTTCCACCAACCGAAAGCTGGGGTGAGATGCTGGATTATGTCCTCGCGTGATTCGACAAATCTCATCGATTGAGAGATAAGAAATAGCATGCTTTGGAATGGTCGTAAGATTTCTCGGCTCTGGCCCTGGGTTTTGAGAGCCTCTAATGTGTTGGGTTGAGCCTGACCAGGAGCCACAGAAGATTAGAACCCTTTGCCTTCCTACGGTTCTAATTTCCTGTCATTTGAGATCGAGAGGCGGCTTCAATGGCCCTTCAATTTAAGCTACTAGTCTGCATCACTACACTTATCCAATGATCAATATCACGGCATTTCCATAAACCCTAGGATTAAATGTACCCACAAGCCTGCTGCCTCGCTTAAGAACTTGCAGGTTGTTGATTTTGGAGATTTATATTTTCAACTCGTACTTTGTAGCGCTCGTGAGTTAGAACGATAGAAAGGATGCCTTCTGAGGGAAGACTTTACTATTCAATTCTACTTAGTTCCCTTGGCTATCTTGACAAGAGTGTCAGCGATTGCCTCGTGCCTCCCAACTGGTTGGTAGAAAAGGCGGGGAAGCATTTCAGGCAACTATTATAACTAACAACACCTCATCTGCCATTTTCCACTTCGTGAGCACAATTTCAATTGATTCTCCATAAATAATATCTGATTCCAATCCTCCGCTCAACAACTTCAACTGACATATCCCAGATTGAAGTTCACAGTAAGCAATAGCATTCCAAGCAACAAACCCATCAGCATCCACCAATTCCACTTCTTCAGCGCAACTTGAATCGATAACTGATCAATCATCTCTATTATCAAACATACATACTACATACTTCAACAGCTCAACCAACCTCTCCAGCGACCACCCTCCAAAATGCCAGTAACAATCAAACCCGCCCCCCACGGCGCCAACAAAATCAACACCACCCTCGCAAGCCCCTCCTCCAACGCCCGCGACCTCCTCCGAAGCTTCGTAGCAGACAGCGAAATACGAAACGACAACATAATCCAATCGACATTCCAGAACCTAACCCCTGAATCCCACATCTACCCCAAGCACAACGGCTTCGTAGACAGCGCCGTCCAAGCCTACAATCAACACCACCACCTCACCATCCGCCCCGACGACATCTGGCTCGCCATCCTCGCCCAGCTGAATATCTACATCAACGCCCACGCCGAGGAGCTCCGCTCTATGTTCGTAGACCACGCCGGTCAGAAAGAACTCACGATCTGGGAGTTGAGTGACATCAAAGGCACGGCGACGTTCGGAGTCGACTGGGGCAAGTTCAGCTTCAAGATGAGTAAAATGCTAGCGGAGAACATCAAAGATCCGTCTCTACGCGAGTGGATGCTCCCATGCTTCTCGACAACGACGAAAGTCGACCAGGCGGTTGCGTCCATTATGATGATGGCGAGTCTGCAGAAGTACTTCTCGTACGGGTGCGGGATATCTTGTGGGCTACCTTCCGTGACGCTGTTGGGGGAGAAGAGCGACTGGGAAAGGCTAGCTCTAAAGGCAGAGAGGTTGCCGACGTTTGGTAAGGAGGCGGGGGTATGGTATGGCTTGCTGCAACCGGTTCTCAAGAGGTTTGTTATGTCGTTTGATGAGCCTGATTCTGAAGGGACGAGGGATTTCTGGCAGAAGATCGCTCATTATTCGGGGGGTGGATCAGGTCCAAAATATTTGAGTGTAAGATACAATACTATCCCGTGATTTGCTCGTGCTGATGAATGTAGGGCTGGATCACGGCGTTCTGTTTCTGGGGAAGGGATGGGAATTCGTTCTTCCAGGCTAGGGTTAATCCTTCGGAAGGGGATGAGATGTATACTATGATGGCTTCGACACCGATACTGCAGCTTGATGATGCTAGGTATCATCGTGTTGATACCGAAGCTGTACCTCCTGGCTGGGCATCTGTTCCTGTTCAGCTTGATGATGATGGATTGATTACTAAGTGTGTGATGATTGCAGGTCTGATGGGGACGAAGTATAGTAGTAGCGATGAGTTAAACGAGGCGGGCTTTGATACCATTTCGATTGAGAGTGGATGGTGGATGTATGAGACGTATACGGAGGAGGAATTGAAAGCTGCGAAGGCGGAAAGGGACAGAGAGATCAAAAGGAAGTACAAAGAGAAGTATGGGTTTGATAGCTTTGCGGCTAGCGAGGATTGAAAATGGGGAACCAATTTAGAGGTTAGGCATTGATCGCTAAGATTCAGCAGACAAGTTGTGAAGAGAGATTTCTTTGCCTCGCGAATTCCTTTCACCATTTACTCTTCTACCTCCAAACTCTCCATTACTTTGATGCCGCCGGAATTCAGACCATGATCCGTACCTCAGCATAGGTTCCTTTTGATCCAGTTCGGCGCACAGATACCCACGGGGAGACTCTAATTCAGTCAAGCTGGAACTCTTGCTTCGGTGCGACAAGACATTTCTTTGAGACCTATGCGCTCTCGAATTGATCCCACACCCCTCTAACTTCTTTGAGCGATAAAATGCAATAGATTTTCGGCGATGAGTATCGAGAGCTACCACACCAGAACAGACAGCCAGCTAGTCAGGAGGTAGGGATGCTGGTAATTGATGCTTGATATTGCGGCGTTTCCAATGAACCGATGGCTTCTTTTCAGGTCCCTTGGTACATAATTTCGACATCTGAAATTGTCAGCTGTCGTTCAAATCCGTTCAATCATGAAGAATTAGAAAATCTACCCAGGCCCGTCAATTTCTCCTCGTCTTTGACTCCCGGTTAAGCTTCTCCATACCAATTTCCAGAGCCCTCCCCTCGACGACCAGTTCCCATTCGCCTCCTCGATCAACAATTCCCTACTCCATCGCCTCAATCCATCCTCCCTCGGAGCCCTCAATGCCCACGATTGACAAACAACCCACCCTGTTCAAACCCCCTACTCGACACCGAGAAAGAATGCAGCGACAGAATCGTACATGCGAACAGAACATACGGCAGCGTACAGACAAGCAGTGTGAGTGTCTGATTCTGTGTACCTCCTGGGGAGGACTTGGTCGCTGTAGTTGCCATTTTTGAGGGTAGATGGATGGACAGTGGTAACGTGGCGAGGATAGGGGTAAATAAAAGGTGGAGGACAGTGTGTAAAGGTGCGGGAATACAGAGCACAAAGAAACGGATTCTTGAATCGAAAATTCTCACGAATCAGGATAAGAAGAAAATATTAAAGGAACGTCAAATGAATGAATGAACGACTGATTGAACCTCTAAACCTTCGAAGAATATCGAGGGAGCGTCAAATATAAATACCACAGCAGCCCGAAATCAAGCAACCAAGCCAACCCCAGCCATCAAGCTTAAACCCAGACAAGCGCAATCTCCCAAGCCTCGTCACCCGCGGGCCGACGACGCGCGCGATAAGCATCGGTATTGTACGTTACAGATGTGGCCTTGATTTGGAAGATTGCGATCCGCTTTCTGTTGAGGCTGATCAGAATCTTCCGATGTGGATTTATTGCGTGTCTCGGGTTGAGATTGGGGGGGTTGATTGGGCGGGTAAAACCCTTGTGGAGACGTGGAAAGGGGGTTGTAAGCGAGGGTGGGGGTTGGAATAGGGGTTAGGGGTAGAGGATGAGGGGTGTTTGTTGTTTATTGACGGATGAGTAAGGGGGTTTGTGAAGAGATGCGATTGCAATAGAATTTGAAGACTTATTGAATTGGATTGTACAAGGAATATTTCTAAAGGTCGGCAACCGGCCATGCAGTATGGCAGACTGGTGCACAATCTGACAGACTGGTATATAGTTTGGCAACTAAGACTACAGAGTTACGACTCCTTGACGAAATTTTAAACAGCAGAATTAGAAAGTTAAGGGTAAATTGCAAGACCCAAGACAAAAACGGACGAAAGAGAATCCAAGGAAGGGCTGCGGATTTTAAATGAACTAGAGGTAGGAGTTTCGAGGTAGACATAGGACCAGAGTAGCCAAACTTGCTGGGAGGACAAGCGAAAGAAACGATGGCGACGAGATCAAGAGATGGAACAATATCTATTTAGCTGTAGATTCAATTGGCAAATTCTCTTATATCTCCACAATCGAAGCAATGAGAAGTACGAGCTTTCGAGGTTCAACCGGAACCTCAAGTTGCTTCTTCTCGCCCATCCTGAACATCTATGGCTTCGCGCACTTCCCACTTTTACAGACCAGATCATCCGCGCAGTCATCGCCAGTCGAGCACGCTGCGCCTGTTTTAAGTCATCAGCATGCGCATTCCTATCATTTTCATATATCCTCTCTCTGCAAGCCAAGCCAAGAAGATAAAACTCACAAAGACAATGCCCTTCCCACGTACATCCACCACATTTCCCCCCAGTACAGACAAGATCACCGTCACAATCGTCTGCAGACGCGCATGTAGCTCCTGTGATGCGTTAGTTGTGAGTCTTACGGGGACGAGAAGTAGAAGTATGAGAAGTATGAGATCGAGTGGATTTGGAGGAAATGAAGCAGGACTTACCAGCACAATGGCCTGTCCAAGAACAGGGAGTGCAAGTCGAAGCTGGGGGTGCTGTCTTGGTGCTCGTCGTCGTCGCCTTGGTACTCGTTGTGGTCTTCATGGTCGTCGTCGTCGCCGAGCCTCCAGAACCAATCCTCTTCACCAACTTATCACCCAGCGTCTTCAAGCTCTCCTCAAACTCCACAGCACTCTTCGCATTCCACGTCGCTCCATCTTTTCCAGGAACGGCATCGGCACCTGTGAAGGCCAGGTAGAGGACGTCTGTTTCGTCGTGTCCGCTATTCCCGTTGACGACTTTGCCAAAGCACAGGGTTGCCATCGAGATGGAAGCCTCGCCGATGACCGCCCGTGGACCGTCGTCTCCATTTTCGTCGCCCCAGATACCGTAGAACTGTTTCCATTAGCAGAAGTTCAAATAAAGCCTTGAAGAGGGATGCGAGCAGCAGAAGTCACTGCGGGGATTGAGACAAGGGATGCAAGAGAAAAGTAAATACCATCTTCCCATTCCCACAAACCACAGCAATCAAACCCAACTCATGGACTCCATCATTTCTCGGGTTGTAATTCACAAACCCAGCATTAGAGCCGACGTTACCGAAGACGACGTACGGGTGGATGTAGGCGTCGAGGCCGTTTACGCCTTTGTTGTACCCTTTCACAGTGTCTTCGAAGGAGGTGTGGGCTTGGGTGTCTGTGGATGAACCGCAGCGGCCGTCGGAGGCGGGGCTATTTTGGATACCATCACAGTCCTGGCAGTGTGTGAGATGAGATATTTGAATTGGGGTGAGAGGGAGACTTGGATGGGTTGGAAAAACGGAGAGGGATGAGACGTACGATATCCATATCCGCCAATGCACCACCGGTACCTTGGAGATAAACTACACCTTCACCGACATGATCACCACAATAAGAGAAAGCTGAATAAGATAACAATCAGCTTACTTCACTTTCGTTCCCTCAGAGCCCACTTCCTCGTCCAGGAGTCTCCAAAGAATTCAGATGATGCAGAGAAAGTCAAGCAATGGAAGGCGGACGTACTATTCGGCGGAGCATCCTTAGCATAAAACCCCGACTTCAATACCTTCGTACAATGCCCAGCCTTCTTGATATTATCATACAAGGTCTGGATATTGGCCGGTACGTCACGGGCTTGTGTTTGAAGCGCGAGGAGGCTGAGGATGAGAGGGAGAGTAGTTGTGAGTGGGTGATACATGATGGGCTATTTTCCCTGAAGTAGGTTAGACAAGACTTGGAAATAATTGTGTGAAAGAACGCGAGATGTAACGAAGAAGATGAGAGGATGTACGTACATTTAAATGAATAAATAATTCACATCTGATCACGTCCGTCTCGGTAACCTAGGCACATACGTCTAGGGTAACTAGAAGTACGAACAGCCCCCCGTTACTCTCCCCAGCCTTACCCTTTTTAACACACCGAATCCCTCAAAGCCCACTGAAAATGTCTAATTCAATCGAAAGTGTCGCACGAAATGGAAGGCTGACATGTTCTTAATCATCGCTGTACTTCCCCAACTTCCTTTCCTGACGTTCCACAGCTCGCTCCCTGTACTCAGCGCCTAGGATTTTTCAGCCCCAGGTCTTGGCGCATGCTTGTTTTGTAATACCCGGCTATGTGTTGTGCGGGAATCACGCAGGAACTCGGGTATGCTGATGTGAGATATTTGGGGGTTAAACGGAACAAGGCTGCAGAGATTGTCTAAAGGATTCAGCTTCAATCAAAACCCGGTTCAAAAAAGTGCCAGCCGGACTAAATCTGGATAAACGCAAGTAATTCATAGTCCAAGTTTGGGGTCCAGAACTTCTACCCTTGCTCAATCATGCCTTTCGGCCTTTAAGAGTATCAGTCTTCACGGCTCGAGGAACTCCAAGGCTCGAGGGAAGTCCAAGGCTCTTGAGATGCGTAGATCTCAGCCTCTGGACGTTACACAAAGCCGCTCTTGCCCTGGACCAGACCAGTGAGATACAGGAATCTGGTAATGCATTCGAATAATCTAGAACCAGATAGCGCTTCTTTTGACTATACAATGAGATCTCCGAGAGACTAGTAGATAGCAGCTGATAATTCTTGGGGTTTGGTGCTCTATTCCACGTAGGCGAGTTCGATTCCAGATTTCTAAGAAGCCGGAAGACACAAAGAGTAGGCGGAGTAATCAACAATCTCAAGCGGAAAGCTAGATTCGAGAGAGAATTGATTTGAAGGAACAATTATGGTTCTGGAGATGGATTGGGACGACTGGCTGGTAGACCATCCTGGGTAGGACGGCTTGCAACCCGATCTTCCTGATCTTGTGGAGGATAACTTCTCGTAGCTAATAGATGAAAAGGAGATACGTGAATAGAGATAGGAAGCGAAAACGCAAACATCCCCGGTTGGTAATGCAATTTATTCAACATTGCAGCCTCGAAATGCGAGGTAAAGTCTCAACCTCGAAGCATCTCACCGAATCGAGCCAACCCAAACCAACCTCCCCTCCCCCATCTCCCTCACTTGAAGAAGCTAATAGATGTCCTCTGCTCTTTCACTTCATAGAAACAAGCCTTTCCTTTCTTTTCTCCAAGATCTAGTGAAGTGGAGACGAGACACATCGCGGATTTCAAAGCAGCGAACCCTGATTCGAAGAGGGATTAAGTCATACCTATATACGCAGGATGCCGAAATTCCCGAGACATTTGCTCTTGTACCTACTTACTTGATTACCCCAACCCTCCTCTGCTCGACTTGACAGTTACCAACTTTCTGACATCACACAAATGCAAATACACAAGTACGCGTACAAGCACAAGTGCAAGTACAAATACCCCCTCATTCGTTACCCAGGTCCTGAACTAGCGAAAAAGTCAATCTGGTCAAGGAATGCGAACTCTCTTGTATTGTGGTATCCTTCATTTCAAATCAGTCGAACAAAACAACACTCTAGAACAAAATAGCCCAGAGCCAGAACCGCTGTCTAGTCTACTCTTTCTTGTCTATTCAGATACAAAAAGCAATCAACCCATCAATCAGATCGGTCCGTCAAATCGAATCGACCCCATCAATAAGAGAACAAAACGCCAGTCCATCTACAAAGCAGAACCCCTCTCTACTCTATCCTATCTATCGCGAGCTCTGAAAGCACAAACGATATACAAACAAAATTCCCATCCAAAGAGATCTAAAGATGATCAACCATCAGCCAAAAGAGGAAGGTTGGCCCTCAACTGCGCAGATTGCGACAATCTCCTCCTGGCATCCAAGTTTCGAGAACTCGACATGGCCGTAGCCATGGCGCTCTTCTCCTTGGTCTCGACAACCGCAGACGCATCCACAAGAGCGATTGGTTGAGTCTCGCCCTCATGCTTGTACAGGTTGCGGAACATATACACGCCGCTTCCCTCTGCGCCCTTTGTCTCCTCGACAAACTTGCATGTGCGCTGGTTCTTCCAGAAGGCGGTCCAGAAGGGGGTCTTGACGTCAGCGATGTAGTGCTTGCCCATGACGCGCTTGATGTGCTTGGATGCCTCGCCAGCGTGGTAGAAGGGGATTGTGGAGATGAGGTGGTGGCAGACGTGGGTGCCGATGATGTCGTGGAAGAGGTGGGTGTCGATGAATCCGAGATCGCGGTCGATTGTTGCGGTTGCTCCGCGAGCGAAGGTCCAGGTCTTGTTGTCGTAGTGAGGCATTGCTGCGTCGGTGTGTTGGAGGAAAGTGATGGCCACTGTATCAGTTAGTAAGATACAATTTGCTTCTCGCCGGAGGATCGAGACTCACCAATCCAGTTGTTCACCCACAACCACGGAACACCCCAAAGGACGATAACATTCCAGCTTCCGAACATCTGACCGGCGAGAACGAGTCCTGCAATCATGACAGCCACACCAACATCCGACAACATGATCAAAGGCAACTCGTTCTTCTTGAAGAAAACGCTATCCTCGCCATAATAGAAATGGGAGATCTTTGCACCCTTTGCACCGTTATACTTCTGCCCAGTCAGATTGAAGAGGAGGTATCCAGGCCACCCGAACAATTGATGGACGATATCGTGCCAGAGAGCAACGATTGGAGAATCCTCTGCCAGCTCTGCAAACTCGACCATGTTCGCCTTGGCCTTAGCACCGAATTGGGTCTTGATCCACGAATCGCGCGTGTGTGGCACGAACGCCGTATCCCTCTCCATATTGCCCGTCGCCTTGTGATGTTGGGAGTGCGAGAGACGCCACGAGTGGAAGGGGACGAGGAGGAAGGAATGCATAATCAATCCCATGGTGTAATTGAGGTACTTCGATTTCGAGAAGGCGCCGTGTCCGCACTCGTGGGCGAGGATCCAGATACCGGTGAAGACGAAGCCTTGGACGGTGGTGTAGGCTACCCAGGCTGCGAATCGAAGGTATGGGTTGGGGAGGAGGGGGATGTAGGTGACGGCGAGGTAGATGAGGGTTGCGAGGTAGAAGTAATCGCGGACGACGTAGGCCATGGAGCGAAGGATGGAGGGTTTGAAGCACCATGCTGGAATGGCATCGTGGATCTCCTTCATGGTGAAGGTGGGCAACTCGAAGACATTGCCGTGGAGATCGAGATGTGTCAATTGCTCTGCAGGGACGGAGGAGGCGGTTGCTGCTGGTGCCGGACTGGCAGCTGAAGGAGCCATGATTGTGGTGGGTGGTGGGTGGTGAAGCAAAGCAGAGCAGAGTGTAGCCAAGCGGAGCGGAAAGGGATGGGGAAAGGAAGAAGAAGAAGCAGAAGAAGAGGGAGAGGGAGAGACGATGATAATATTTCTTTTCTTTATTTCTCCCGAATTTATCTGTCTCCAATGGGAACTGGACTGGGTTGGACTGGACTGGACTATGCACTAGGGGGACACTAGGCTCGGGTAGGGGTCTTTTTTGGTGGTTCCATTTTATTTCCTCAACCCTTTTTCCGCATGGACCACCACGAGGACTGCAGGAGCATATCTGTTGTTCGAGATGGGGATTGATTGGCTGGGTTTGAAACAATTGAAGGAAGGAATTGATAGGAGAGGAGAGGAGAGAAGAAGAGAAGAGCGGTCTTTTGAAGTGGAAGGAAATTGAAGCTATCTTTGGCTAGAGTATCCTGATATGTGTGTGAGCTTCTTAATCAATTGATTGCTCTACTGTCCTGTCTTAGCTTCCACCTTCAACTCTCCTCTCCTCTCCTCTCCTCCCACCCAAGTCAATTCAAATCCCTCCTCGTTCGTTCTGACCGCTCTCCCTCTCCCTCTCCCTCCCCATCCATATCCCCATCCCTTCTCCTTCCTCCCCCGTCCAGTCAGTCTTGGCCGTCCTTGGAAATCATCTTCACAGCCCTCCCACATGTCAAAAAGTGCTACGAATAAGACGGTAAACTAGCCCGACACGCACAAATGCGAGTGCGACGTGCGACGGCATCTGCATGAAGGGTCCGTCGCTAATCCCGATGCGGACGTGGGCTTGACTCGCTGGGATCTGTGTGGGTCTGTGTGGGTCTGTGTGGGTCTCCGTGGGTCAATAAGGGTCTCTGATTGGGTCATGCTCATCCCAGACGCTGGCTATTGGCTCGCTTGGGAAAATAAAGATCTCAACCATTTCCATTTGACTGACCCCTTGATTTGGGTGGATCGGGAAGTACTCTACTATCTACGGTGGAGGGGAGGCGAGGCGCGGGGAGGAGGACTGGATCTCCATTTCTGTGTAGGACTGTGCAGTACAGTACTGTACGTCGACCGTTTTTGTCTTATATCAAGAACGGCATGGGATGGATGTAGGAGAAGATCGAACGGCTTGAGATTAATTAGGACCAATAGATGAAGCTTCCAACCGATTAGCTACAATCTACGAAGATTCCTCTGTTTCGAGTCTAAACCCAGATCAGGTCCGGTAGCGGATCTTCAACTCTCTCGATGTCAAGTGTCAAACATGTGCCTGACTAGTTGGAAGCCTACCTGCAGTACAGTAGCTACCTTATCTCTACCTGATACTATTCGTGCAGCTCCTGAGATTGCCAACTCTTCGATTCAGGGTTTGGCCTTTTGAGTCGACTCAGAAAAACCTTCTTCCTACCTGTACATCTGCAGCAAAGCAAAGTCAACTCTCGCTGGAACGAATACGATTTGTCCGATTCACAAAGTTCGCATTTATGTCCTGCTTTTACTGGTCGGGCGGCAAATGGCCAGGTTTTATTTTACAAAAAGCGGTCTGCAAATCGTACCATCGCCATGGATACCATACAGTAGTAGTACAGTAGGTGGAGGTGTTTTATCGAACCGTTGAGTCTTGGCCAACGAACTCAAGGTTTAGCTCGTCAGACCCGAGTGTTTTGAGGTTTGTAGATCTTGAAATAATCTTGAAAAAGATCGAGAAGGTATATTTCCTTGCTTCCGTCTTCTTTTGCATTGGAATCTGGCTTTTTTCCTCGGTCGTGCAGCGAGTGCAGATTTACGTCCAAGGTCATGTCGTGCGAAGACTGCGACGAGATCTACAGCTTTTCGATGGCCGAATTGATGAGAAGGCATCTGAAAACCGGTTTTGAAGAGCCGAATTGTGTGCATCGAAAAAGGGGTTTCGAGAAAAGAAATCAAGGCTCACTCTGATATTTCCAGAAGCGGTGCTCCTCGAATGTTTGCGACCGGAAGAGTGAAAAGGGCCATTAAAGGGCGATCTTGAGAATTCCGACCGGAGCCTTCGACGTTTTGCATCAAGAACCGAAGGAAAGCAAAGACAATTACTTAACAAGAAAAGTTTCGAGGCTCTCCTCAGTTCTATTCGTCGTCAGCTTTGCATCGTAGCATTTCCTGCTTCATTTCCATTCACTCCGATGCAGAAATACTCATCGCTATCCATGCTCTCCTCGCTCACTTGCTGCCTCCTTTGTGTATCGAAATTTACATTCACATGCATGATTTTGACTATTTCTAAGCTTTGCGCCGTCTTTTCCGCCTGCGAATCCTTCACGTTCTCGTTCCTTGATTTCGTCTGCATCTCAAGGAATGCCAACTGGCATCACCCTGGGCACAGACAAGCTTCCCGCCTATTATCTCTTGAGGGACTGCCGTGCTGGCAGGCTTGACTAGAAGTTGCGCAAGCAAATGAGCAGCATCGAGACTCAGGAAGGCGGATCTACAAGCTTTTACAAACCCCAGTAGCTACAATTAGCATCGGTAGAAGCTGCAGCTTAGTTCAAATGTTTCACAAGCCTTGGAGCCGCCAGAGACTCGCCCAGTCGAATTTTTGAGCTTCTCTGAAAGCGAGTAGCCAGAATTAACTTCGAGAGAACGTGAACCGTTGAATGGTTCATGGACATTCTACTTGAACACTAGCGGATTCGAGAGCAATTACAATTCTGGACACTGACTCATGAGCCTTTTATGTCGGATCATTTTCAATCTGGGAAATCCAGCGTGCTTCTGAATCGTAGAAAGGGCGATGGTTCGAACCCAACCGCATCCAATTCTGTTTCTTGAGTTCTTAGCAAGCTTTTAGCTAGATGAATCTGTGAAATAGTTGACTAGTCCCTGCAATGTTTGAATGATTCGTAAAGCCATGTTTGTTCTGCTGCTTCAAGCGGATCTGGTGGAATAGCCTGTTGAAGGACTGTTTAGAAGACGAAACAAACAGTGAAATAATGAAGCATGGCCATTATTTTCTACCAACTCATTTGGAACTTCTACATTTTCACTTCCAAATAGTCACGATAGGAAGTAGTGGTTCAACATCCATAACTGTTCCATCTCCGCGGTTAGGCTGAGGTCTAGATCAAACGGAATCTGGGTTTCACAAACTGTGATGCTGCAATGTTATCATAGATGGCCATGAATGGCTCATTTAACCCTCTTCTCTTGAGTACCTGGCTGGATTCAGAAACAGCAAGACACGTTCCGTTGCTCTCGTTATTACTGATGTGGTAGAGCAGCGCACAATTGCCATTTCAAGGGTTTGTTACTGCTTACCATGATCCCTGGTCGTTTAATGGCCTAGCCATATGTTAAGCTAACCCCAATCCGCGAGCTTCCCTCCTATTGCATTATCAATTTGTGGAATCTAGAGCTAGTGTCACGCTGAAATCACCAGGTAGTTCATGTGCTTGTCAATCAGGTCGTGCGATTCAGGGAGGACAAGTAATCGTCCCGACCAAACCTCGGGGTTGAACAGACACGATACAAGTCCAGCACTGCTCTAAAAGCACATCGAAACCTCGCAAAGAAATTCCAGACGTCTTTATCGTCCAACGGATACGGAGCCAGTGCCAACAATCATTTCCTTTGCCCCTAAAGCAAAGCAAAACTGAACTCATCCACACCAAATTCTACACCACAAATCCCCACGATACACCGTCGCACAACATTCTGTAATGCCCGACCATCAAGCACGTTTCCGACGCATCCATGCCTGTCCTCTTGTACGTCGTCACATTTTGTACATATGGGTTACCTTCAACGAAGCAGGTTCTTCGGCTGCACTTGCTCGAGGTCGGAGAAAGGTAGGCGAGGGGGAGGACGTCAACATGATCTTGAGGAGCTGTTATTTGGACTTCATCTTCATCCCCATCACTTTACCACCATCACCACCTCCTCAGAATTCAATATTTCAAAATATCCAACTTGTCAGCAGCCAAGATGATCTTTAATCATCTCCTGGTTCTCCTCTCTCTCCTCCACCTCATCGTCTCCACACCCATCGCACCCAGTACTGGCCCAACATGCACCACCTTCTCCATCCCCGTCTCTATCGCCGCTCAAAACGCGCGTTTCCCACCAGATTTCACAACTACCTCTCTCCTCTCCATAGTAGGTGCTCTCGGAGCCGTAGTATTCGATTCTTTGATCACGGATACCTATACGATTGTGGGCACGTACTGCGAGCCGGAGGTTATGGTTGAGGGGAGGAGGGGGACGGTGCAGGTTCTTGTGCATGGAGCGACCTATACTAGGGGTTGTGAGTCGATTCTCTTTCCTTTTCCTTTAACCTTGTTGTTTGGTGGTATTTAATAGTATGGAGTAATGTAATTATGGCTAATGAGAGGTAGATTGGACAGGTGATGGGTTTGACAATCGCTATTCGTGGGTAGCTGCTGCTTCGAAGGCAGGATATCCGACACTTGCTATTGACAGGCTTGGAAATGGAGACTCAGATCATCCTGATCCTATCCTTGCTGTCCAGTTCGTTCCCCTTGATCTTGGCTAAATATACCACCCAGCTGACCTGGAATAGATATCCCGTTGAAGTCGAGACCATTCACCAGATCATCGTCAAACTACGAGCCGGAACATTCCCTCCTCCACTGAACGGCAGGAAATTCACGAAAGTGATCTACGTAGGTCATAGCTACGGTTCAATCAGTATATCCTCCTGCCTCATCCCCAAAAACAAGAATCATCCAGACTAACCACATCCAGTCGGCAACGCCCTCGCAACCACCCACTCCCTCGACACCGACGCGCTCCTCCTAACAGGCTGGTCCTCAACCTTCATAACCCTCATCCCGACCGTCCTCGGAACCGCCATCGTCCTCCCCGCCTCCCTCACCCTCCCACGCTACAAATCCCTCCCCCTCGGCTACCTAACAATCAACTCCCAACCCGGCTTCCGCGCTCTCTTCTTCTCCAGCCCCGGAACATATAACACATCGCTCTTTGACTACGATTTCGCGAACCGTGGTACCATCACAGCAGGCGAGGCGGCGACGCTGGCATTCGGTGTCAATACCGCGGGTGCGTATACGGGGAAGGTGCTTGTTGTTACAGGGGAGAGGGATGCGATTTTCTGTAATGTGTTAGGCTTGAATATCATTCTTGGGGGTATCTTGGGTACGCAGAGTGAGTGTGGGGATGCGAGGACGGGGTATTTGGGACGCAGTAGGAGTTTGTTTCCTAGAGCGAGCGTGTTTGATGCGTATGTTGTTCCAGAGGCTGGGCATTGTTGGCAATTGCATTATGCGGCTGAAAAGGCATTTGGAACCGTACACGAGTGGTTGGGGAAGCAGGGCCTTTAGATTTTGCTGTGAGGCAGTGGTTTGCTGGAGCTGGAGAGTGGGTGTAATTGAGAGGATGGAAGGTAGAGTTGTTGCTGTAGATAGCTTGCGGCCCATAGCCCAGGACTTTCCTGTGTTGCTAGAGCTCTGGCTTATTCTCTGCAATCAATTGAACCACACAAAGCTCTCTCCCTTCACTTCAAAATCATCAAGACCACTCCTAATTTGCTTGCACATCCTAACAACCTCGCCGGGTCTGTCTCCTCTCTACATCCTCATCTTTATCTTGCCAAGATCCAAATTCCTTTGTCGAGTAGACTATATCCTAGCTCCGGAGTGTCGTTCGCCTCCAAGAAATGTCGCAGCAAACATCTCTCTCAATAAAAAGCACTCTTATCTTAAGCTGGATTAGACACGAACAACCTAGAGGGGAGAATTGCCTCTAGCCATCAATTTTGAACACAATGGTGCCCCTTCAAACCCCAACGGAAAAAGCAGAGCTTTGAACAGGTACTTTGGAAGGTCGCGCTTACGGCTCGCTCCGGGGCGCCTCGGGCCTCCTTATTGTTTGATAAACGATAATTCTGTCACTTTATTCAACTGATTCATCCATCTTTTATTGATATTGAGCCAAGATTACAATCTGACTCGAGGAGAACACTTCATCAGTATGGATGAAGCTAACAAATACTTACAGTGGACCAGACTCAACCAATCTCTCGCAAAGCTACAAATGTCAGTTTCATTCCTCACAGCGTCAGGATCTCAATTCTCACTACACTACTACAGTAAAGCTTTTTAACTTTTCAATTGGATATCTCATCAAGCTGAGAGAAGCTATTAAGTTATCTCCGACCATCTGTTCAAGCAAACAGGCCGGTCAATCGACCATACCCTACCTTCTGATCACCATCCACAAACCTAAAAGACAGTCCCCTTAGTCTGGGCAATCTTCGCCACATTGATATTTCTAATCATAAGAACCCACACGAAAGAAAGAACCATGATACAAGTACCCGCGATAAGCATCTTCTCCTGGGCATACCCATACGCCTTCTGGATGCCAATCCTCGTAGGCGATCCAACCTCGTAACTCAATTGAGTATCGAGATCACCATAAATAGTGTCGAAATCGGTCTGCGCCTCTTCAGGGAGGAAACGCATCAACGCGCCAGGGAAGGTGTTGGTCCAGATGGCGCCACAGATTGAGTTACCGATCGCGCCGCCGATGTTGCCTGAGACGTAGAGGAGGGCTAGAACGGCTGCGACGTGTTGATGGTCCGAAGCCGCCAGAACGGCGATCTGTTCGCAGATGATGATGATTGCCCCTCCGACCGAAATGAAGATCTGACACATGACAATGTAACCGATATACTGATCTGGCTGGCGGAAATGGATCATGAGACCCTGAGCGAAGATATACAGCGGGACGGCGAAGTAGAGGAGCCATTTGAAGTAGCCTGTCTTCCGGATGAGGAGACCAACGCCGAGGAGGAGAGCGCCGGAGAGGACGTCGAAGGTCGAGCCTACGTATCCTGCTTCTGCGAGGGACAGGTTGGATACCACTTGCAGGAAGGAGGAGAAGTAGGAGTTCCAGCAGTAGTAAGAGATCTGGTACGTCATGCAGAGGGAGCAGGCGCCGATGACGGTGCGATTTGTGAGGAGGTTGACGTTTAGGAAAGGTTGCTTGGCGAGGAAAGACTCGTGGAGGCCGAAGAGGATGAGGAGGACAAAGCCGACGATTATCATGGCGATTATGTAGCCCGATTTCCAGCCTTGAGGGGCGGTGTCTGCCAGGGTGAAGGGGAGGAGAAAGATCGTTAGGCCGGAAGCGAAGAGGAAGACTCCGAGGGCTGGAAAGGTTAGCCTGGGATATTTGGAGTTGGGGAGGATCTTACCATCAAATTCTTGGACGTAGAACCAGATGTTCTGGGCCAGAGATCGGCCACTGCTTTCGCGGACAACAAGGCCGTGACTCTCGGCTTTCTTGAGATGGATCTTCAAGATGAGGAAGAGAGGAGCAGCGACGAATGGAAGGATGATGGCAAAAGCACCGAATCCCCATCTCCAACTGACCTTGTAGTAGAATTCATCTGAGACTTTGGCACCAGCGAATGCTGTGATGATGTATGGCGAGGAAGTGAAGGCGTATGCGAGACCTCGATTCTTAAGTTTGGATACATCGGCTGTGATGACATCGACACTGTAAATCAAACCACCGAATCCGATAGAATAGAAGACCTGGATTTTTTATTAGCCTGAGTCTCAAATTCATGCGAAATCCTTACCTGGGCAACGCAGAAGGTCGTGAGTCCATTACTGGAAGCCATGAGAATCATTCCCAAAGTCGCAAATCCAACCATGAGAAGAAAACCCTCTGCACGACCCCAGAGATCCAACATCTTGGCAAGTGGGATGTAAATAGCCGCAGTCATACTGTTGGAAACAATATAAATGATTGTCAACAGGGAATGTGCCTCGAAAGCACTGGTTGCGAAAGGTACGAGGTTGTACAGAATGGACGATTGCATGGCGTTGACAAAGTACAACATCCACATGCTGCAGACTGTCAGATCTGGAAATGAGCATAGATTGAAGGGCTTACTTGAAGAAGACGGCAATGAGATATGGTTTAGTCCATGTCAAAGTGACGGCTTCGACTTGTTGAACACCGCGTTGAGCATCCTCGGCAGGGACGACATCTTTCTCCGGATCATTTCCTAGATCTTGGGACTGAGAAATCCCATTACCGGTGACAGTTGTGGGATTCTTGTCATCTACTTGCAAAGTCATGTCCACAGCAGTGGTCTCTTCCTTCTTACGAAGGAAATCCGGCTTGAATCTGGAAAATGTTGAAGCCGACATGGCTGTAGAGTCGGCGATTCAATTCGAGTCTGGGGGGTAGAGCTCCAGAGCAGAGCTTCAGATCGAGGGCAGGGGAGCTGGTTCTACTAGTAGTCCTGTGACTTGGCGACGCAGTAGATTGAGACCCATGAAGAGGAGATTGGGAACAACTCCACAAAAGGGCATCGCACCACGACCCGAGTCACCAACCCCATCTGCGGTAACCAACAAGAACCCACATGAAGAAAAGGAAATGGACATCCGAGATCGGGACTGAGACCAAGGAATTATCTGATTCCGTCTTGCTGGGCTTGGTAAGTATAGACGAGGCTGGATGTTGGTTTTCTGAAGCTAGATCTACTTTCTACTGGCCCATTCAGCTGCATAGAGACTTTGTTGTGCCGAGCCCCTGTTTGCGGAAATGTTGATGATAGGTTGGAGATGTTTTCTGCTGCCGTGAGTATTGAGAAGGTTTGTCCAAAGACCAACACGCTACAGGGTAGGGGGCGGCTCGTTCGGTTGCATCTATTGGTGATGGCGTTGAGCGAAGTGGGGGAGGCTTCGAAACCGGGCAAGCTTTTATCTAATCAGATTCGATATTTTCGCACGCCAGACTCGATCGGATTTAAAGGCCGAGGGTCGTGTTGATTGCGAGGATGGATCGAGGTTTTAATTCTTTGAAATGATAATGATGCGGCGCAGTTGTTGGAATATCTATTAACCATACGGCTCATGATTGCTTGTCCCAACTCAAGCTTCTGCACTGCTCATCTTTTCCTAAGAAATCCTTCCACAGAGCTTGTGTGCTTGAAAAACTTGACAAGCTTTGCTTTTTTTTCTTGGAGCGAACTGCTTCGGTTCGGTCAGTCATCTGATAAGATGAGATGATCTGATTAGATGATACCGCCTGTGCCGCTCGCTTCTGTGGAGACCTTGTATTGAAGAAAGTGGTTCGATGTGGATACAATATCCGCCCACATCTTTGATATTTTCGTCTTGGTTCTTGGGATGCAAGCCATCGGCCGCATGTTAGGCAGTTGTGACAAGCGACGGAGAGGGACACCTGCAGTAACGGCTGTCTGGTTGTGCATCTTTACGATGGCTGCAGATGCGAAGCGTATCTGACGGAGTGGATGTACTGACTGCTTCCATTGGCAAATAGTCCTGTAAGATGATACCACAGATAGAATAGGAAAGCGAGGTGAAATCGCATCGCCGAATATCCAGCACTGCAGTCGACGAGCCGGAATTGAGAACTGTTCCTTCTGTTATGCTTCAATTCTGTCAGCTGCAACCCCCCTCACTGGATCTAATTTTCCAAGACTCCACATCAACACCATCACATCTTACGACTCACCACAGGAAAGCCACAAAACCCAGCAGCAAACTTTTCACAAAGCCAAGCATGCCCAGCTTCGTTCATACTCTCTGCCGACCGGTGCCGCATCGGAGTCAAACCTCCACTCCTCACACACCCCACTCTCAACCAACGAGATCACGAAATCTAATCTGATTAGATCATGGAATTAAGTTATCTGATCATCTATCCGTCCGCCTTTGCCGTGCCGTCCTTGACCTTGTTCTCGATTTTCGTCCACATGCATATGCCCCTGCAGATTGTTTGATGCATGCAAGGACGGAGACAGGTGGGTAGGCGTTGTCCTACAATTTTCTCATGGGCGGAGACTTGATTTGCGAAGATGCTTGCTTGCGTGCTTCTTGACGACGTGTACACACTGGGTCGATTTGGTGATGATTGCTTGTGTGGGACTTTTGTAATCGCTTGGTAGGCAGTCAGAAAGAACGAGTCATGGCAGACTTTCTTTTGACTACCAGAACCAAGACACAAGAACAGAAAAAAGGTACATTATTTCTCCTGGGATTCAAAATAGAATGGAAAAGAGATGGCGCATCAAGTCACCGAGAATGCCCCTCCGATCTCGCCTTACTTTGCACGAGCGGATGCATCAGCCGAGAGAGAGCGGAGAAGAACTAAAGAAAGCTGCGCGTGCATGACATGTCTGTTTTCACATGGGCCTGATAGACGGGAAGGGAGAGCTCGGAGGGGTACATGAATGAGCCCTTGCCATAGCTCTAGTCTGCCGAGTACCACTCACAAGAACGCTGCTTTAACACACCATTTCGTTTCTGAACCATGGTTACCGAGCTAGATGTGAGAGCTCTGGATGGAGCTGTAGGTCGGTGGTGGGAGGGAGTACTTGTCTGTAGGACCTTACCTAGTTAGTAAGTAAATATGACTTTTCATGATGGAGTAGACGTTGTCACTTGCCACCTATTCCACCAATCGAAAGGGGTCTGTGACGAGCTTCAGGTACATTTTGATTCCTTTTTGTATTTGTACAGTACACCCCCAATAATATCTCATAGATATGTACGGTGGCTTGAGAGTCAGTCATCCGATCGATCGCTCTTGCACTGAAATAAATTTTGAAATTGCCGCCTTAATTTGGATTGACCAGTGGAAAGAAATAAGAAACTGCTGACCGATAATAGGGTTAGTTGTCTAATTAAAGTGCGACTCTTGATCCTACTGCCTGCGCTTGGGAATGTTCACTTGAAAGTGACGGAAACTGATATCCGAGGCCTGCGCCAAAGAAGATACTGGAAATTGGAAACCAAAAACGGAAACAAGAACACAAGAGAAAGTCCATTGCCAATACAATGGGGTCAATTCAAATCGAAGAACTAGCTACAAAGGCTTTAGAGCCTCAGCAAAAGGGAAACACTTTCCAATCATTCAGCATCCCCAACTTGGCCTCGGAATACACCCCAACACGTACACGCGAAGAAATAATCCTCCTCGCCTGGCTAATCGTTCTGCTGCGGACAAGAGAAGGGAACGTCAATTTCGACTGGAATTATGTCGATCGTGAAGATGACGTGGAGCACGAAACGATGATGCGATGTTTGAAAATGGAGGAGGTGATGCCCGGGGTGGAAAGTACGGTTGGAGATACGGGTTTTGCGATTGCGAGGTATATACAAGCTGTTCGGCCGAGGAGTGTAGAGGCGAGAAAAGTGTCGTTGCTTCTGAGCAGTACCTCATCCGAGAATGAGGAGAAAGAGGTGAGAAATTGCATGTAAAGCGGAAATGCCATACTAACTCTGAAGGGTCTGCAACTTGAAGTACGCTTCAAGGATGGCACCCTCGAGATCAAAGCTGTGGGATACTTAAGGAATATGCTCTCCTTCACAATATCCCATCACATTTCAACATTCGTCGACACAATCCGCATCTGTATATCCTCCCCAGAAACCACAATATCATCAGCACTCGGCCCAACTCCAAGCGACCTCTCCTCAATCTGGAGCTGGACATCACCCCTCCCACCAACCTACAACTCCTGCATGCACGACATGATCAGCGTACGCGCACAAACACATCCCACCAAAATTGCAATCGCCTCTTGGGACGGCGATCTAACTTATGCGCAAGTTGAGAGGTATTCGAGTATTGCAGCTGGGAGATTACACGAGATGGGTGTGAAGCTACATGATTTCATGCCTGTGTGTTTCGAGAAATCGAGGTGGACTATCGTGGCTGTTCTGGCGGTCATGAAAGTCGGCGCCACGATGGTGATGATGGATCCTTCTCTTCCGGTCGCGAGATTACAGAATATGGCGATCCAGGTTAGCGCAAGCATGGTTTTATGTTCACGGAAACAGGAGGGTTTGGCGAGCGAGATCATGCCGGACGGGAAGATCGTGGTTATTGATGAGGAAGCTTTCGTTGGTGATGAGGAAATACCTGGTTTGGAGGAGGTGCCGCCTGATGCGTTGATGTATGTCATTTTTACATCTGGCAGCACCGGAACGCCCAAAGGTGTCAAGATCTCGCATGAGACGTACACAAGTAGCGCGGTTCCGAGAGCCAAAGCAGTGGGGTATACGGAGGAATCTAGGGTCCTGGATTTCGCGTCATATGCGTTCGATGTCAGTATCGACAGTATGCTATTGACTTTGGGGAACGGCGGCTGTCTATGTATTCCATCGGATGACGATCGATTGAATGATATCAACGGAGCGATGCGGAGAATGCAGGTTAATTACGCGGGTCTAACGCCTTCAGTTGCTCGAATCTTGGAACCAGATGTTATTGCGTCGCTTAGCGGGCTTGGTCTTGGAGGAGAAGCTGCTTCGCCTCGAGATGTAAATTTCTGGGGACAGGTAACGAGGATTATCATTGGATATGGTCCGTGTGAATGTACAATTGGATGTACAGTCAATAGCAGTGCTGCGACCGGAAGAGATTATATCTCGATTGGACCGGGGAATGGAGCAGCTATCTGGATTGTTGATCCAAATGATCACAATCAAATGATGCCAGTCGGAGCTGTTGGAGAGCTGCTTGTCGAGGGACCGATTGTTGGTCAGGGGTACTTGAATGACCCAGAAAAAACTGCAGCCGCATTTATCGTCGACCTTCCATGGCTTACTGCTGGGCATGATGGATTCCCAGGTCGAACAGGACGTCTGTACAAGACTGGAGATATCGGGATGTACGACCCAGATGGTTCTGGAAATATTGTGTTTGTTGGACGACAAGACACGCAGGTGAAACTGCGCGGACAACGCGTAGAGCTCAGCGAGATTGAAAGTCAGCTCAAAGCAAGATTGCCTTCCGATGTCAACGTGATCGCTGAGGTTATCACGCCCCAAGGTGTAGGAGGACAGCCAACTTTGATAGCGTTCATCGCTCCGCAGTCGATAAAAGGACTTGCCAACGACGAGTTAAAGCTAGCTCGGCTCTCGGACGAGCTGCGTCGAGCATTGGCAAAAGCAGATGCAGATGTAAAGGAGACTTTGCCAAGGTACATGGTGCCAAATGCATACATCCCACCAAGCTACATACCTGTTCTGATCTCAGGAAAGACGGACAGAAAAAGACTTCGAGCCTTCGGAGCTACCGTCGACTTACGACAGATAGATCAAGGGGCTTCCCGCACTCCGGTGCGCGAATTGAATGTGCTTGAAAGTCAATTGAGGCAGGGATGGGGTGAAGTGTTGAAAATTGATCCCGAAACCATCAGACTGGAGGACAACTTCTTCGCTCTGGGTGGCGAATCTTTGACAGCGATGAAGCTGGTGTCAGTCTGTAGATTGCAAGGTCTCGATCTCTCCGTCACCAGCACGTTCGGTAACCCTACACTTGAAGCTATGGCAAGCATAATCACAATTAGCAGTTCCAAAGCGAAGACAGAAACAGCAGCTTTTTCAATGATCTCCCAGGATGTCGAAAGTGCATGCCTTGAAGCAGCGCAAGCCTGCGGAACGGATCCATCAGCTATCGAAGACATCCATCCTTGTACACCTACCCAAGAATCCCTCTTCACCTTTTCGCTTCGATCAAGCAAGGCATACATAGCTCAGAGAGTTGCATGTATACCATCGAGCATCACTGTCGGATCCTGGAAGAAAGCATGGGAAGATGTTATTGCAGCCAGTCCAATTCTCCGAACTCGTTTGGCTCAGCTTCAAGAATCTGGGCTCCAACAAGTCGTGCTAAAAGGTAGATTATGTTGGAGATCTGCGACAGATCTGACAAAATACCTCGAGGATGACTGCAAGGAAAGGATGGAACTGGGACAAGATTTAGCTCGATATGCAATTGTCAGTTCGGGCGACAAGCAATACATGGTATGGACCGTCCATCACGTTCTTTACGATGGATGGTCAGAACCTTTGGTGCTGAGAAATGTGAGCAATGCCTTGCAAAACCAGCCGTTCGAATTACAAGCGCAAATGAAGGACTTTGTCAAGTACGTACGCGGCACAGATGAAGCCGTAATGCAGGATTTCTGGCGACGAGAGTTGGATGGTGCTGTAGGACCTCAGTTTCCGCGTCTTCCATTCAGGGATTACTTGGCCACTCCAGATTCATTCCTTGAGCACCAATTCTCACTAGAGACTGTCGCTGGTTCGCCATTCACAATTGCAACATTGATCCGTGGTGCATGGGCTCTCGTTGCTTCACAATACATAGGAAGTGATGATGTTGTGTTTGGCGAGACACTCACAGGTCGAGATATCCAACTTGCTGGAGTTGAGGGTATCGTAGGTCCATTGATTGCAACTGTGCCTGTGCGAATCCGAATCCATCGCACGAAAACAGTAGAATCATACCTTCAAACTGTCCAGCAAACTATCTTGGCCCGTACGCCGTACCAGCACATGGGATGGCAAAACATCCGGAAGGTGAGCAAAGATGCACAGCATGCATCCGAAGCAGGCACAGGTTTGGTAATTCAGCCAGAACCCGAGTACGCTGGAAGTGAACTTGGATTTGAATATGGGGATGTTGTCCGTGAGGCGCTGCATTTCAATCCATACCCACTCATGGTTGCGTTTGGAATTGGAAAAGGCGGATTGAGAGTGTGCGCGAATTTTGACAGCAATCTCATTCAAGTGGCTCAAATGGAGCGGATGCTTGTGCAATTAGAAGTTGCCTGCTCTCAGTTGCTGAAAGGACTATCTAGAACATTGGATGAGATCTCTTGCTTGCCTGAAACGGAGTTGAATCAGATCTGGCAATGGAATCAAACACCTCCGTTAGTCTTGGATCAATCCAATCTCCGAGCGCATGTAGCGGTACAACCGGGAGTAACCTATCCCCGAGCTATGGTTCCTTGGGTTTGCGATCCACACAATTCATCGCTCCTGTCTCCAATTGGATGCGTGGGAGAGCTTTGGCTCGAAGGGGTTGTTCCAGGAGAAGGTGTCGATTTGCCTACTTGGCTTATTGCTGGAAGCTCTGATTATCCTGGACGAAGCGGAAAAGTCCAATCGACTGGCGACATGGTCGAACTACGAGAGGATGGCAGTCTGATATTTGTTGGTCGGAAAGAAAATTTCCTCCAAGTTCAAGGCAATGCCGTCGATATTCCTGGTCTTGAGGCTCATGCTGCAAAGCATCTTCCACCAACTGTTCGTTCAGCTACAGTTGTATCAAATTCAAGAAATGAGCCGGACCCAGAATTGATTGTTTTCATCGAACAACATGGTTTAGAAGAGGAAATAGTTGAGCTCTTGCCGGCGTCGCAAGAAGTCACTAGCGATTCCGGCTTCCAAATGACAATCTCCGCCAAACTCCCGATCAGCATTGTTGTAGCGATTAAGAAGCTGGATAAATCCATTGAAGAATCTTTACCGTCACACATGAATCCATCGTCGTATGTGGTGGTCGACAAGCTGCCAAGTAACGATGGGATAGTCGACTATGCTTTGCTCCATCAGCTCGCATCAAACATCCCGTCGAAGGTCCTAGTCGAGTTGGCTGCGGGGTTCACAAAAGCATGGATGAAGACTGCGCAAAGTAATCTGACAGCCACAGAAGACATCCTACGATCTGCATGGGCGAAGATACTTGGCGTCAATCCAGAACAAATCGATGTGGAGGATAACTTCTTTCGTCTCGGCGGTGATTCGGTTCTAGCGATGAAGCTGGTATCTAGCCTTCGGGCTCAAGGACACACGTTGTCCGTGGCAGATATCTTCAACCACATGCGGCTCGGAGATGCTGCAAAAGTTCTGAAAGTCAACCATGTGTCGCAGGAGAAGGTTCAGTCATATAAGCCATTCTCAACATTGGGGTGTTCGCATGTTGACCAGTTTTTGTCTGATTTCGTCCAACCAAAACTTGCTGAACCATGTTGGATCATTCAAGATGTTTTCCCAGTTACAGATTCCCAAAATCTTGACATCAAAGGGACAATCCAGGCACCGCGGACGTCGATACAATACACCATGCTGTATTTGAAGAAAAGCATCGATCGAGAGAAATTGTTACGCGCATGCAAGGAGCTGACCAAGACCCATGATATCTTGCGCACCGTCTTCATCGAACACGAATCAAAGTTTCTGCAGGTTGTCATTGGCAATCTCGAATCTCCAGTGGTCATGCACCAAACTGAAGATGATCTCGAGAAATGCGTCACGGAACTCTGCACAACAGAGATCGAATCCGAGTTCAAGCTTGGTTCGTCTTTCTTGAAGATGCTTCATGTTGAGGGCAGGGAAGGAGAATGCTTGGTAATCAGGCTCTCTCACGCTCAATACGACGGAAGCTCTTTGCCAATAGTCCTTCGAGATCTGGAGGCATTTTACACTGGGGAAATGGTTGTGGAAACCAAGCCATTTTCATCTTACATCGCAAGAATCGGTGACGAGGCCGTCCAATCGAAAGCGATCACATATTGGCGCAATCTCCTGAGGGGCTCGTCACTATCAGTCCTAGAAGGAACTTCAGTACACCCAACTGACAAGGCGATTCTCCAGACCAAACCCGTCGACATCTCCCAACGTCCCGAAGAGATCACGATAGCAAACCTGCTCACAGCAGCTTGGGCATTGGTTCTCGCTCGTCGTCTTCAGAAGGCAGATGTCACATTCGGGAGCATCACATCCGGCAGAAATATCGATCTTGTGAACGTAGAGAACGTGATGGGTCCATGTTATCAATTCACACCCATTCGAGTAACCTTTGAGTCGCACTGGACGGCCATGGACCTACTAAGATTTGTACAAAGCCAAAGCGCCGAATCTTCTGCTCATGACTTCCTTGGATTCGAAAAGATATCCAAACAATGTACGGAGTGGTCACTCGATGCTCAATTCTTCGACTCCATCGTGCATCATCAGGATTTCGAGGATTTCGATACCATGCCTTTCGCGGGGGGTTCGGCGAGGGTGGAGATCTTGAACCCACATGGAGATGCAGCTTATCCTTTGAAGGTTGTTTCGTTTGTCAAAGATGGGCAAACGTGTGTTGGTGTGGTTGGAAGCGAGAGAGATGTCGTGTTTATTGAATGGAGCTTGGGGGAATTGGCTGCGACGGTCCACGAGTTGGCGATGAAGGGAGACCACGCGTTGCTTAATGGGAGGTTATTCCAGAAGTGAGATACAGAGGACAGGATGCTAGAAGTGAAGTCTGAGTGGCATATGTGGGCGTTGAGTTGGTGATGCTTTGATAAATGAAGAGATAAAGAAATGAAGTCGAGAAACGGCCTGGAAGCCTTCATCGATCACGTGTTATACACGTATGTGCAGGAGTTTCATTGGTATATGTATATAGTTTTCAGAGTCTGTTTGAGTGGTTATTATCAACAATTGTCAGTTCTACTTATTCCAATATGTGTGAGTAGGTAAATCGCAACATCGTTGAGGAAATTCAGGTCCCGTGTCGAGCCAAGGCGCTCAAAGCTGTGCCAAATCTCCTGTTCCCTTGAGCCCGTCTTCACTGCAAGCTCTATACAACCAACCATCAACCGACCCCATCAACTCAATCAAGTCAAAACCCCCAAGGTCATGGCACGATATTGAGCCACATATAATTATATCGGTTGCAGCGGTTCATGCGTCACCTTCCAGTCCAACGATCCGGCGACGAACCTACCTAGGTAGATCATCCAGCGTTCTGCCACTAGTTAAGCTTCACAAGACTACTTGTATAAAAACAAGAGAATCAAATGGCGGCAAGTTTTCTTGGGATCCTCTTAGCTCCTCGAATTTGCTATTTCTTTCTTTCGATTCAAGCACGCCGATATCGCAGTTTCAACCCGGGCCTAAATTCTTGGGGCTTCTCTCCTCACACACCTTTCTTTTCGACGGGGATTCTATTTGGTCAGTGCAACCGAGTGTACAGTGACCCACTCATCAACACCATTGGATTTTATCTAATCTTATCAGATGAAAATTTTCTCATCTCTTCATCGATTCGGTCTAGTTGATCTGGATGGCGTGTGCACATGGCACTTCGTTCGGGGCCAGATTCTTGCTGCATGCTGCATGATGCATGTCTGGCATCGGCAGAACAAGCTCGGCGAAAGATAAAAAAGGAAGCTTGGCCAAGGGTCTATATCTTTACGTAAAGCGGCTAGACGCAATGGCAACATCTAGATGCAGGTATCCTTGTACCATCAAGTAGGTTCCAGGTGGTCGTATTGACCGGAGCGAGAGTCCACCCCTCAAGCATTTGCCTAGCCAAACTCACAGTGGTTCAGTCGATTAACGAACCCTTGTGAAGAAGCTTGGTTCTATGTACTCGCGATTCCGTCCTTTCCACAAGATTTTTGGGATTGCCACCGACAGTAGCCCTTCATTTTTAGAGAACTGACTAGATTGTTGACTTCTGGGAGCTCTCCTTGTCCCGAGCTAAGATGGCCTTCATCAAACAACTCGTGGGCTTTCCCAGACTCCTTCTAGCTGGCAATCCTTCAACACGCGATATTGGAACTCTCCTCGTAGCTATCGTATCAGCAATCGGTTCAGGAGTTCCCTTCCCAATAATCGGCATCATCTTCGGTCAACTTCTCGACGACTTCAACGCAGCGACTTGCGATCAAGCAGAGTCTAGCTCGGGAAGCGACGAACAGAAAGACATCAACAACAAAATTCTCTTGATCGTGTACCTTGCAATTGCTCAATTCGTCTTGATCTATGCCCACCTGTTATGTTGGACCTTGACTGGAGCTCGATTGGCGCAGAGACTTCGAGAAACGTACCTCCAGAACCTCCTCCGCCAAGAACCACTATTCTTTGATAATCTACCTCCTGGAGAAGTCGCTTCTCGATTAAATACCGACATACAAGCGATTCGATCTGGCACATCTGAGAAAGTCGGGATATGTCTGTCCAGTTTCTCTTTCTTCGTTACGGCTTACATCGTTGCTTTCATCAAGGATACCAAGCTGGCGGCCATGCTCATCTCGCTGATCCCTGCTTACTTCCTAATGTCCTTTGTTGGAAGTCATTACATTGAGAAGTACTCTGGTCTTATGTCGGATTATGCTGCTACAGCTTCATCCATCGCTTCAGAAGCACTCTCAAATATTATAGTGGTTCAGGCTTTCGGCGCAAATGGTCGACTGGAGGAGAAGTTCTCGAGGGAACTTAAAGCTTCTGAACAGGAAGGATTGAAAAAAGCTACTGCTGTTGGAATCCAGTCTGGGGTTCTGTACTTTGTTGCTTACTCTGCCAATGGTCTTGCTTTCTGGCAGGGAAGTAAGCAGATTGCTGCCGCCGTACGTCGAGAGAATGGAGGTACTACTGTGGGAGCTGTATTCACAGTCATCTTTATCCTAGTAGAAGGTGGGTTGCTCGAGACTCAGCGAAAGCCCTTCTAACAAAAACTAGCCTCCCTACTTCTCAGTCAAGTTGCCCCGTTTCTCCACATGTTCGTGGCAGCAGTTGCCTCGTACCAAAAGTTGATTGGAGACATCGATCGAGTCCCAACGATCGACGGCACAAGCGAATATGGACTCCGACTTACGCAACCGGAAGCTCGTTTTGAATTCAAAGATGTTTCATTCACCTATCCATCAAGACCAGAGATTACGGTGCTCGACAAGATCAATCTCAGCATTCCTGTCAATCAACACACGGCTATCGTCGGTCAGTCCGGTAGTGGAAAGTCAACCATTGCAGCTTTGGTTGGGAGATTGTACGATCCGACTGAAGGACAGATTCTATTCGATGGCCATGATCTAAAAAGTGTCAATGTTCGTGATTTGAGGAGCTTCCTCAGCTTGGTACAACAGGAACCTTCACTTCTGGACCGATCCTTGCTGGAGAACATCGCACACGGTTTGGTTAATTCGAGCAATCCTGAGCATGCGCGTTTGAAGCCAATACTCCTAGGCTCTACACTTACAAATGTAGCGAGTGCAGTTAGAGAGGGTGAGACTCTTGAAGCTGCAGCTGAGAAAGCAGGAGCAGAGGTTGTGGAGATCATCAACCTGGTGCGAGGAGCCGCTGCGCTTGCAGATGCAGATGCATTCATCGTCGCATTACAGCACGGGTATGGCACAGTTGTAGGATCAAGCGGGCGGTTAATCAGTGGAGGTCAAAAGCAACGAGTTTCACTTGCCAGAGCACTCGTCAAAGATCCCGCAGTGCTCATCTTGGATGAAGCAACAGCTTCCCTCGACTCGAGAAGTGAACAGCGCATTCAACGAGCGATCGCAAGTGTTTCCAGTGGCAGGACAATGATCTCAATCGCTCATCGCCTGTCAACGATTACCAATGCAGATAATATCATTGTCATGCACAAGGGACGGATCTTGGAACAAGGAACTCATTCAGAATTGATGACCAACAAGGGAGCGTATGCCGAATTGGTCAGACTGCAAACCATGGGATCTAGCCCAGCCAAAGGATCCAGCGCGGACCCCGTTAGCAAATCTGATATGGAATCTTTAACAGATTTGGATACTGAGAAGAGCTTGTCAATCGATGCAGAGAAAGGCGCAATCGCCGCAAGTGAAGTCGCAGCCGAACCTGAAGAAGAAGAGCCCCAGACTCCATCCAAAACCCTCTGGTCATTAATCAAAGGATATGCACCAGCATTGCGACCACATCTCCTCATCATCTTCATCGCTCTGCTAGGTTCCACAGCAGTCGGCGGTGCATTTTCAGCGGAAGCCGTCATATTCGGAAATACAGTCGGGAGTTTGAATCCCTGCAAGAGCGCTGACAGCATTCGAAGCCGGGGCGAATTCTACGGCCTCATGTTCTTCGTGCTCGCTATCATTGAGTTCTTCGCTAATCTGATCAGTTGGGCTGGGTTTGGTTGGGTATCGGAGAAGACCGTCTATTCTGTTCGGGTGCTTTCGTTCAGGTCACTCATGGAGCAGGATCTTCAATGGCATCAATCGAAAGGACGGACACCTGCTATGTTATTGTCTTACATCACTCGAGATGGCAACTCCTTGGCTGGACTGAGCGGCTCCGTCATTGGCACGTTGTTTTCAATCACCGTCAATCTCATCGCAGCTATCATCTTAACCCATATCATCGCATGGAGAATCGCATTGGTTTGCCTGGCTCTAGTCCCACTCCTCTTGGGGGCTGGATTGATGGAACTTCGGGTCCTGGGTCAATTCGAGGAGAAACATGAAACAGCATACACCAAATCTGTCGACATCGGGGTGGAAGCAATCACATCCATTAAAACCATCGCCTCCTTCTCACTCGAAGAAGAGACGCTTCAAACGTATCGCAAATCCCTGAAAGAACCTCGCAAAGAGACGTTCAAAGTCACCGTGCAAGCAAGTCTCTGGCAAGCAGTAACGTATTTCCTCGGTAATCTCGTCAACGCCCTTGCATACTGGTGGGGAGCGAAACAGATCATCGCTGGGAATTATACGCAGACGCAATTCCTGATCGTGGTATTCTCCCTCCTGGTCAGCGCTCTCCTATGGAGTCAAATGTTCGCACTCGCTCCAGAACTGTCGAGCGCCCGTGCAGCCATGGCACGAATCCTAAGTTTGATCGAGATCGGATCTGATAAAATGCGAGGGAAAGTCGGGCAGTTGACAACAGATATCGAAGCGACAGGGGAGAAAATCTCCCCCTCGCCCAGCACTCAAGCATCAAGTGTTCAGCTCCGCGACGTGCATTTCTCGTACCCCGCTCGTCCAGATATCAAGGTGTTAAACGGGCTATCTATCGACATGAAGCCCGGTAAATTCTACGCATTGGTCGGGCCCAGCGGGGCAGGGAAGTCAACGATCATTTCGCTCGTGGAGCGGTTGTACACGCCTTCATCAGGCGAGATATTTATTGATGGTGTTGACGTGACGAAACACCGCTCCGTCCAGTTCCGGGACAGCATTGCGCTCGTCCCGCAAGAAAGCGTGTTGTTCGAGGGAAGTATCGAGTTTAACATCAGTCTTGGGGCTAGACCGGGTCATCCTATCAGTAGAGCTGAGATTGAAGAGGCGTGCAAACTGGCAAATATCCACGATACCATCGCCGCATTACCAGAAGGGTACAACACTCTCTGCGGCCCGAACGGTAACCAGTTCTCCGGAGGGCAGAAACAGCGGTTATCCATCGCGAGAGCCCTGGTCAGGAAACCGACGTTGTTGATTCTCGATGAGTCGACGAGCGCGCTGGATGCGGAGAGTGAGAGGTTATTGCAGGATGGACTTACGAGGGCCGCGAGGGGAATTACGGTCATTGCGATTGCGCATCGGCTGCATACTATTAGGAAGGCCGATGTTATTTTTTTGATCGAGGATGGCAGATGTGTGGATAGGGGAAGTCATGAAGAGTTGCTGGTGAGGTCGGAGAGTTACAGAGCGAATGTTATGCATCAGACTGTTGCTAAGTAGAGGATGGAGTGCGGGTTTGAGTTGAAAGCGGCATATCTAGGAGTTTGAGGTGGGAATGGAAAATAGGCCTCGATTGTTATTCCGTTCATCAAACATGAAGAGATAAATCACGAGCTCTCCGCTATGAATAACGTGTTGAATTTACCCTAAACAGGTTTATCAAGTGGCCACATAACTTAGTTATCTAAAGACTCCTCTTTGCTCCATCCCAAACTTTCCATCAATTCTCTTCGCCCTCCCAAGCTAAAAGTGATTTGCACGATCCAGAAGCATTGCCACATTCCAAAATCGGTCCTCCTGCCCAGTAATTCCAACACATTTCTTCCAATTATTCCAACTTCATAGCAGCCGGCATCGGGTCTCCCTTCCAGAAACAGCTACCCTTCCAAGTCTAGCTCACTCCGCTTAACAAAACAAGTACTCACACCTTCTTTACCTACTTCTCGGCCATCTTCGGCATTAAAAACCGTCCTCCACCTTAGATCATCTAGCTTCGTGTACGGAGTAAATATGCAAGCAAGTGGACGGATGGCGGAAAACGCAAGTAAGTGGATTACATACAAGCAGGGTAATCTAATCAGATGGACAGCTGCACGGAGAGATGCAGTGTGAGCAGGGATAAAGGGACGGGAAACACAAAGTTAGCTTGCCGCTCTATCGGTGAGAAAATCTAATCAGATCACCAGGATCTTATCAGATTTTCCACTTGACAGGGTCCACGTCTTCGTATCTATTACGTTGCATTTTGTGAAGTGGATCCGTATGGAGGGAAAAGATGGGGTGTCATTCTTATGGAGCTAGGTTGAGGATGAGGATGCATGTGAAGTTGAAGCTGAAGCTGAAGCTGAGGAGCTTTGCCGATCTTGGTGGTGGGTGAGTTGATTGGATTTTAGGAACGAGGTAAGCTATCATTGTCGTTGTCGTGTACTGTTGTGAGATTTTAACTTGAAGCAATTTGAGTAATTTGATTGTTGGAACAGAGTCCCGAAGAAGCACACAACTCAAATTTGTGCCTGCTTTGAGTTTCAAAAAAAGAAAGAGGCGAAGAAACATTCCAGTATCGCCAGCCACCAACTCCAATTCTGAGAGCTTTCGTAAGCTTTCAAGCTACCAACACGAAGGGTGGCCTGTAAATGCTTTTGAACTACTGATTTCGCATCAATACAAATTCTTTTTTCCGAGGCTCGTCTTCTCATTCCAAAATGGGCTCCAAATTCTGGCCCAAAGGCGGTCTCCCAGGAATCCTCCACCACTATGTACCTCTTCCCTCTCACTCCCCTCTGCCACCTCTCTAACAACCACAGACCGAATCCCTCGTAACATTCGAATACACATCTTCTGTCCCAAAACCGCACGCAATAATATTCATAGGCGGTTTAGGCGATGGTCTGGCGACGACATCCTACATGGCCGACATAGTCAGCAGCCTCGCACCAACGCCTTGGTCCCTCTTCACGCTCAACCTCTCCTCCTCGTACGGACAATGGGGGACAGGACATCTTGATCGCGATACCGACGAGTTAGCAGAATGTATCTCATACATCTCGGCGTACAAAGAGTCGCAGAATAAATATGCGGATGTCGAGAAGAAGGTGGTGGTAATGGGCCATTCGACAGGAAGTCAAGTCGTGCTGCATTATCTACATCGCGAGAATCCTCACAAGGGCTCTTATGCCTTCGATAAAGATCTCGTGCATGCGAAGAGGCCGGTGCTGGATGGTGCGATCATGCAAGCACCTGTTAGTGATCGACAGGCTATCCATTGGATTTGCAAGGAGGGGTTTGGGGAGAGGACGCCCAAGGAGATGCAAGGCGTTTATGAGGAGTTGTTGAAGCTAGCTAGGGAGGCGGGGAGTGAGGTGGGGGATAGCTTGGCGCCGTTAAGGCTGTCGAGTGTGATTTATCCGCATCCGATTTCTTATCGCAGGTTCTTGAGTTTGTGTAGTCCGGATAGTCCTGAGAGGCCGGGGGAGGATGATCTGTTTAGTTCGGATTTAAGCGACGAGTTCTTGGGGACGACGTTTGGGATGGTGGCTGAGAGGGGCCTTTTGAGGGGGAGGTTGATGGTGCTATACTCGGAGAAGGACCAGTCAGTACCGGATTATGTGGACAAGGTTGCTTTGATGAAGAGATGGCAGAAGTCTGCTGATGAGGGGGGTGAGAGAGTAGGTAAGGGGCAGGTTTGGGATGAGGAGTTCACAGCTGTGATTCCGAATGCAAGTCATGCTTTGAGCAATGACGATCAAGCTGAGCCGAGGAGATATTTGGCTGAGAAGGTTCTGGGATATTTGACGAGGGTGGAGAAAGAGTAGGTATTTGAATATGCTTACTTCTCATTTGTGCCAGTGAGAGTACAGCAGTAAATGGAAATTAAATCACTGCAGCAATATGTTGCGCTGAGCTTCGACCACAATTACGTGTTGAAGGATCAACGAATCATATCCGTTGCACTCTTGTCAGAAGTTCAACAATCCTCCGTCTGAGACTAGTTAAGATTCAGTTCTATCCGGATACAAATAGAGCGGGGTATCGTTCAAAACAACAAAAGCAGCTTCAATCTCCTCAACCGCCAAGTACTCCCATAAATCGATCCTCCAACTCCTGAAAATTCGCGATTACAATAGAGCACCACCAAGAAACTCCCATCCATTCTCACTAAATACCCCTACTTCTCAACATCCTCATGTTCCACCACCTTCTCCGGACCGAATTTTGCCCACAGGAACTTCGACCAAGTGAAAGTTTCCACCGTTGCAATGATACTGACGGCGATGTAGACGACGATCTTGACGGTTTGTGTCGCGCCTAGTTCTTTGAAACTGGCAGCGCCGAATGAGGGGTTTGGGGGTAGTGGGGGTCCAGAGGACGCAGGAGATGGGCTGGGATTTTGGCTGCGGAGGGGATGCTGTGTCGAGAAGGACTTTATTGGTTGAGTTACTGGCATATAAGGTGGTGGGAGCGTTTGTTGGACGTATGGGCGATGGATGAGATTGTTTGGATGAGGGCGGAGGGATGAAGAACGCAGAGGAGCTGCGGCTCGGACGAGAGAAGTGCGCATAGCGACTGCGTTGAGACTGTGAAAATAGACGATCAAAAATCTTAACAGAAAGAGGTGCGTTTACAATATCGAATCAGTTTAACGGGTGTGTTGAAGTTCGAGGGCAGAGGATAAGGAGACCAGATATATAAATTACTCGGGAGGTTCAGGAACGGCTTGCCAAGACTTCGAGCGGCACACCAAGGAGCGCTACATCCAGCCTATTCAGGGCATGTAAGCGATGTTTACAACAGGGGCTCAAGTTATTCCTATCCTTTGGGCAATTTCAAACCTGCCAAGGTCGCAAAGAAGACTATTCAGTGCATTCTTTTCCATTCTGTTTATCCATCTAATATTTAAAGACAGTTCGTAGCGCGAGCACCCAGCCATAACGCCAACCACCTTCATCTATGCAATCTCCCGAATGATCTCTCTGAGTACACAGTCCTCCAATTTTCATCACCGAAATCCAGTTTACACACGTGTACAAAAGTCGCTCTATGGCTCAACCGAAACTTCAAATGGTTCTCTCCCCTTAGGAGTGAACTTCTTCAAGAACTCATCCCAATCCTTCATGAGTTTTTCCACCCCCTGATTTAGGATAAGTGGGTGTCCATTGTCAGGATCCTTACTCATTTTCAACCTCCTAAGGCGGGGGAAATTGAAGAATACGGAACAAACGCAGCTTTTGGGAAGCTTTGATTTATGAGTCGCGGAGCGAAGAGCTTCGTTCTCTTGAGCAGTAAACTGCCAATCGCGGATTTCAAGTTCCTGGATAGAGCTGAAAAATGTCGAATCATTGTCTTTAAGGATGGTCTGGAGCCCAAGTCTGTACAGTGAGTCTATTTCGGTAGTTGTGTTGAATCCAAAGTCTATGGCTGGATTGTAGCATATCGGACGTACGGCCGAGTATGGCTCGTACGGTGAGTCGGGGCGGAGCAGCACGTAGTAGCGTCTTAAAGTCTCTTGGCGGCTTTCTTGGTTGATGTATAGAGTGGTAGGATGTGCGCAGTGGGTTTCGATCCAGAATGTTCGCTTTCTATCTAGCTTAGAACAGGTGCTTCTGAAAGAATATCCCACCCAGTAATCGAGATTGACCCGCCGTCCACGAGGAAAAGTAAGGCACCAGATCACCAAACGTATCTTCTTCGGCAAGTTGGGGAAGCAAGTGAAGGTATTGAGCTTGTTGCTGGCTTGGACGATGAGGGTTCGGAAGAGCTCGGGGAGTTCGGCGAAATTGTAGCGGTCTTCGTTATGTTGGAGGAGAGGGATTACACTGAGTCAAAGAGGTTAGCTACTGACTTCCAAGTCTTTCGAAGATTAAATTAGTACATACCTCAAGGACGCGCTCGCTTCAACATGTCGAATAGCCTCATGTCGCTGTTGAGGAAACGGGGCCGCGAAGGCATTGATGGAGATTGCTGTAGAGTCCATTGTGCTTGAATTCGTATGGAGAGATGTTGCGGCCATCGCAGATCTGACTCAAAATAGACGAGTTAATTCGTAGGCTTTTTCGCTTTAGTATAGCGGAACGCTTAGGATCGGTTGGAAGGTGATGTTTATAAGGCTGCCCGAAAAAGCTGGTCACGTCGAGAATTCAAAAGCGACGGTGAATCATCAACAGATCTTGAGTCTATACTTTGATTGTTCCATTCATTTATTTGAAGGCGAATTCTAGTTCTGATGATGAGCGCTCTTATTAGGGGCATACCGATAGAGGCATACTCCTTCAGTGATACCAAGTCAGAGAGATATTTACTCAAGAACTGTCTCACGAAGCCTGCCCTGTATAATCAGCATCACAGGATGCCCATGCTTCTAATTAAAAAGAGAGCTGTTTCTTGATTCGGACGTCTTAAATCTACCTCAAATGAGTTGCAGATGTAGCTATTAAATCAAATCCAACTCTGACCATCCTATTTTGAAAATCCTGCCCTTGAGCTTCGACAGGCACCCCGTCGACGCAAATCGAACAAAATTTCTTTCAATCCATCCCCTCCAGCTTTGGTCTACGGGTCGGCCGACATCACAGGTAGCTTACCGTAGCTACGTAGATTACACTGTAATCTTTCGTGGCGAAGTCTTGAATGATATATATCACGGTACTCGGAGGTTCCGCCCTGCTGCTGAACCCCCGTTCTGCTTCAATCCTAGGTTTGACCTCGCTTACACTACCGTCCCTTTGTTCAGTAAAGCTCTGAGCGGCAACTGGTTCAAATTTCTTCATCTAAATTGCCCTAAGCTCTTGAACACTGTCCGGAAGTTGGAGATGCGATCTCGATGGGCATTGGCTGAATTGGCATAACATGCGAGATGAAGTTTTATCCACCGCAAGGAATTCTACAAGCAAGTTCTCTACTTCGGCCAGTGGGAGGAAATAAAATTTATTCACAATCTTCTCGACATCACAATCTCACTTGCATCTAGAGAATTGATCAGATCAAGAGTTGGAAAGGAAATTGCTGCTTCGCCCCGTACATTCAAATTGGCCAAATAGGGTAATTTTTGGAAGTTTTTGGGAGCCTCCTGTATAGTTGCCTGGTGAGAAATGGCGGAGATGATGGATGCTGGGCGGTAGGCTGTTCTTTAACAATCAGGGTAGTCGGTGCAGAGGAATTCTGCAGAACTAAACAAAACTTGACTATGTGACACAGGGTGCTCTGGGCTTGTGAGTCTTTCCACCGAAATTCTCTTCGACATCATTGCGCAAAGTCTCCAGATTCTGATCGAACGTCATCGTCGAGGAAGTATCCCTTAACGACCTCATTCAAGTCTGATCCAAGATTTAATTGTCCCTGGTTTACATGCTTTTCAAAAGTGATGCAAAACCTCGGGCCCATTGCCTTTGTGATGCTCTGAAGCGGGGATAATGTTTTATCAAGAGCAGCTAGGACAATCTCCGGCGTAGCTACTCGACCAATATATGCCGGGTTAGTAGCATGGAAGTAGATTTGAAGATTCTGGAGCCGGCTATGAACAGGGAAAATTTCAGCTATCCGGTTCCTGAAGTCTTTTTGTCTTGCAGGTCGCCATTCTAGCTGGATACGGGCACAGATTGACCGAGGAAACCTGAATGGTGGTGGAAGAGGAGCGTTCAAGAGTCGGCGCTGTCCGAGGAAGTAGATCCCATTGTTTGAAATGTCGATTTCAAAGTACACATGGTTGTTGTAGAATATGTCCAGGGCCTCTTTATAGATCAAACGACACACTGATAGGATGTCTGTGTAGCATGGTCCATCATGTCGTTGAGGAGCTCCGCACCACTTGATTGGTTTGGTGTTTGGTGCAAGGTCCTTGTAGATCATGATACGAACTTCACAGGGAAGCTCAAGGAAAGGAAGCGGTGTGAATGGTAGTCCGCTGAAATGATTCAGGCTTGATTCCATCCAAACTTGGAGTCACATACCGAAGCGTGTCTGTGTAATTGAATCGCGAGGTCGATTTCTTCTTTTCCTGAGATGTCTTGATTTGCCTTTTCCGCGATGGAAATACAAGCCTCGAAGGTTTATTGTATGGAGGCGGAGGGGGATTTTCAAATGTCCAGACTATTTGTTTGGTCAGAAGGAGCATCTTCATTGATTGGTAATAGCATTACCTGAGTGGGGAGTGAAAGGAGGAGGAAGAGGTGGTGCTTGAGGAGCCATAAATTGCCTCTGAACGAGGAGTAAGCTGTTTACGGTACACTATTTTATGCCCTTTCAGTTACAAGCAATCATAGCATTCAATCAAACAATGGAGACTCGGATGCTTCGTTTGGTATCGTATCGTGTGATGAAGGTATATTTTCTTGAGAGTTCGATGAAGTGAAGTCCAGGCATCAGACCCGCTTCCACCCACGTGATCAGATTTCAATCTTCTGGGAGATTGTTGTTTTGTCCAGAACCAACTTCTCGAAAGCAATGCGCCCCAACGTCCAGACAAATGCGATACATTCTTGAAGCTGCAGGGCTTGCAGCATCAACTGAATGGATTCTCACGCATCTCCACAGGCCAACAAATCTCTTCAACCAAGCTGAAAATTCCCCAGGCAGCTCTCATATTTATCGCGAACCCACAAACACGACCATCATCCTTTGTCCAACAACAACCAGCCTTTGAACTCGAGAACTTCATATTCACATCCAACACTACCAAGAGTTCCTTTGTGTATAAGATCCTGGATCTGTGGCTTCAATAACCACAATGACGGGCCCAGTAGCTTCCCTTGATGCGCCTGGAATCAAGGCAGAAGGGGACCTTCTCTTCCACATGCGCTCAGAGGTTGCAAGGCTTCTAGACAGAAAGAATCCATCGTTCCCGGGCGCCCAACCTGTTAGCTTTGCTCGCAGGCATCTGGAGGCATTGATGAAGCAAGAGTAAGTCTGCACCTCCAACAAGCATTCCAGTACTGACTTTATAGCTACTACGTCTGCGAAAAGTCTGATGGCATGCGATACCTTCTATACCTCACAACAGACGAGCAAGGGAGCGAGATCCACTACCTAATTGACCGTAAGAACGATTACTGGTTCATTCCTACAGGAGCTCTGCACTTTCCCGTTCCCCGCGACCAACAAGCATTTCATACGAACACCTTGATAGATGGGGAGCTGGTATTTGACAAGCTACCAGGAGGAGGCACACAACCGAAATATCTGGTCTTCGACTGCATGGTCCTCGACGGGAATAGCCTCATGAACCGGACTCTCGATAAACGACTGGCATACTTCAAGGAACGAATTTTCGACCCTTACAAGCATCTCTTGGAGGAATACCCAGAGGAGAAGCAATACATGCATTTCATCGTTGAGCTGAAAGCCATGCAATTCTCGTACGCGGTGGAGATGATGTTCCGACAAATCCTTCCAAAATTACCGCACGGAAACGACGGGCTAATTTTCACATGTCGAATGACGGATTACAAGCATGGCACGGATCAAAATATCTTGAAATGGAAGCCAGAATTGGAGAACTCGATAGATTTTAGGTTACAGTTGGAATTCCCACTCGTACAGCCAGATGCACAGGACCGAGCAGAGGGGATCACCGAACCATACCGCGATTACGACGCCTTGCCAATCTGCAATCTACTGGTATATGCAGGCGACCAAAGGGAGGATCCGTATTACAATAATCTGCACTTAGAAGAAGAGGAATGGGAGTCAATGAAAGCTCGGCGGGAACCTTTGAATGATCGGATTGTTGAGTGTTTTATGGATACGCAGAAGCGGTGGAGATTCATGCGTTTCCGAGATGACAAGACGAATGCCAATCACACGAGTACGGTGGATAGTGTGATCGAGAGTATCACGGATAGGGTCACAGAGCAAGATCTGATTGCTGCGGCGAAACAAATCAGAGATGAATGGAAGAGGCGTGCGGCAGAGGAGCAGAGTAGGGAGAGGAAAGAAGCCGAGAGGAAACGCGTCGCGAGTACGGGTGTTAGTAACGGACCACCGAAGAGGAAAGCAGAGGAGCAAGGTCCCGGTAGGCCGAGTCCTGGACCTCCTGGGAAAGGATGAGCCGAATCCCGAGTTCAGAACATTTGATAGAATAGGATGGGAGGAAAGAAAACTTGATGTCGCAAGGGTTCTGACCCGTTTGGTACTCTCTGCGCGTTGCAGGAGTGCGGCGTTCGTTTGGCTGTTTCACGGCGGAATGGATTTATCTGGCAGAGCAGGCAGGCATCGTCATTTGGCGTCTTGGGAAAGGCAAGTCCCTCACCGTAGGGCAGATACAAGGCGAGGAGGTCTCTATTTTCTCGGATCGTTCCAGGTGGGGGAGGCTCACATAAGTGCTCTGGTTGGGCTGCTTTGTGTGCGTCATTGGGGTAGGGAGCTGATCAGATCTTTTCAGAAGGATGGGCGTGTGGGTGGTTGCCTCCGGGGGGTTGGCGATCTGGCGTCCTACGGTACCCTCGCTACTGATGGTAGATAGTTAGTTGGTTGAATGAGAAATGATGCTTTTGTACCTCCCCAGCGGTATTTGCACAAATGATGTCACATTGATGTATTTTGTAATAGCTGCCCCACCCTAGGAAGCCGCAGCTCGTTCTAATTCTCTGCTTTTGTTTATCTAGAAATCTCCGCGGCTCATCTGCTTTGTGTATACCTATTGCGCGGTGACATGTTAACAATTGCGTAGCTGGAAAGGGGCTCGCTAACGAAGCAAGTGCAGCGGGGCAAATTCATCGGTACCCTCGAGATATCCTACTTGCCTCATCTAGACCTAAGCTCAAAATACATCTCCAATTCTACCCTCGCGTCAAATAAATCATCGCGAAGATCAAACCAACGTTCTTGGAAGACAATGCCTCCAGCAACACACCCGACTCGCCCTATTCAATTTCGCTCGCTTAAACGACGAAAATAAACATCATTAATCCAGCTAAGAACAAGAATTCTCGTTGATCCATTCCCTGAGTCGCTGAAGCATCAGAGGTAGGTAGCATCGTACTTGGAGTTAGGAAACTGGTTACGGTGATAATGCTCCTTGATGATTTTTGGCTAGTACCATAGGTGAATGTGGGATTGGGGGACGTTATCGTTGCATTGGAAGTTCCCGAGAGAGTGCTGGGAGTATATCCCGATGGAGGAGCGGTGAAAGGTGGCCCGGTGACTACGGTCACTGATGTCGCTGTGATGCTATCGCTACTCGATGTGATTGTCGAGGGGGGCTGGACAGAGATGAGCTGTACTGTGTGTACGCGGGTAGTGCTGTGTAGGAGGCTTTTTGAGTGACGGAGTTTATGTTCGTGACAGTCACGTTGATGGTCTGTATCGTTTTGCTGGGCTGGGCGGGTTGGAGTGTGATGGAGCTTGTGAGATGCTCGTTTGTTGTGGGGGAGAGAGGAGATGGTGCTGAAGGGTTACGTGAAGTCGTGGGTGGATTTGGCGACATGAGAGATGTAGGTGTTTGGGCAGTTGAACTCGAAGGTTTGATGGTTGAGGACGTCGTCGGGGCTGCGCTCTGTGTTGTGAAGGATTTGGTCGTTGTGGTGCCGTTGTCCACGATGACTAAGATCGGAGCGGCTACAGTTGATGTCTCAAACGTGGTTATGACTTTGCTCGAGGTAGTCTCCTTGAAAGAAACCGAAGAGACTGTCGACAGTGGAGAGTCAGATCTGGTCGACGAAGTCTTGGAGAGTATAATTGAGCTCGATGTACTTGCCAGTCCATTTGAGGCTGCGGAGCTTGAAGAACTTATCACAGGGATGGCCTGGATTGTTGATGAAGTGCTCGCGAGCACGGATGGCTTCGAGGTAGATTGGGATATCTTCATAGACCCGGTTGGGCTTGCTTTCACAGGAACCAGAGAGCTAGAATCTGGAGTCGCCCTAACATAAACATTTAGTGCCACGATTCCTCCACAATACTGTTGCGGACCTCCTGCGCACGGCATAGTACAGAAATCCGAATCGTTGACTTTTGTGGCGCCCTTCAATTCGTTTCCACACCAACACTCTCGACCATACTCTGCTCCTGCATATTTGTACGGGTAGCATGCTGCGGCACATTTTTCGATTGTGTTTTGGTCATCAGGGAAGAAAGCTTCGCCGAGCGCGCGGGCAACGAGGCCTTCGTTGTAGCAGGCCAGGTACGTGTATCCTCCAGCTGATGGGACGATGTGCGGCTTTTGAGTGGGTGTGGGGGCAGCTTTCTGAGTTGTGCTGGCGACAGGGACGAAGGAGATTGACGGTCCTGATTTTGTGGATCCTTGAATTTGAGACTGCGGATCTGCGAGACTCGTACTGAATGGTCAGAATGGTTCGAAAAACGACTGGATATACTTACCTGGCCGAAGGGCGGATGGCAGTGACTGTGACGACGTCCTCCACAGTTGAAGTCAAGATCAGGACAGAAGATGCGGTTACTTTAGTGCTTGTTTTTATGGTTGATCTAGATGTTCTGTAATGAGTATGGAGCATGAAGCTAGAAATAGAGAAACTTACGGTTCTAGGATGGAAGAGATCGTGGTAATTGCGGCATCCTGCAAGATATCACCTGCCGATTTCCTGGAAGGCGCATGTAGAGCATTGCTCGATGTCGGGGTGATGATATTGGTTGGAATAACTGCAGTCGTTCCGTTAAGCCTAATAGTCGCAAGAGAAATGCTTGCACTCAGGACTGTGCTTTGGGAGACTTGTCTTTTGGCCAGAGTATGACTAGAAGCGAACATATGTGGTAAAGCATGATTGACTGTAAGTTGTCTTTGGGCTAGCGTATGGCTCGAGGCGGACATGTGGGAAGATTGAAGGATTCGAATCTCTGCAGCGGGATCTTAACCTGAGTTAGAGGTAATGGGAAAATACGAAGTGGAGCCATACCAACAGGTTGCGGTACGATGCCTCCAGATGGAATGCCAACGGCCACACCAACAAAGGCTGCCAGCCAGAGAACCGCGAGCATTAGCTTCATGTCGCAGGTGATGGGTTGGAAGATTCGCTGTTGCGAAGAGAGATGCAACGGACCGGTATGGTAAGCGATGTTGCTATTCTTGAAGAATACAAGTTGTTGAAAGAAATAAGAACTCAAAGCAGGGCGAAATCCGAGAGTCAAGTGGTTGAGGCCTCGACGTCTTTTTGTAGAGTTGGTGGCGATGGAGATGCAGAAGGGGTGGCTAGGAATGAGGAGAGAGCCGTATTTATTCGGCTACAATAGTGACGAGGCTGTACATAATGCAGGGTCAAGTGGATTTATAGAAGATGCGTGTGGCAGTTGTGAATTGTGCAAATGTCTAAAGTGAATAAGATTCGAAGTACAGTCAAGTCGAGTCATTTGGTCATCTGGATTATGACACTTGGGCTTGAAAACACGAGCATGGCATCTTAGAACTGCTAAAACTGGCCATTCAGACCAGCAATCATATCAATAAGCTGGAATTATCCGCAGCCAGGTAGGATGTAGTCTCGGGCAATGATTCTAGCATAATAGCTTCAAGGGTTGTACTTTCGACTAAGCGCTCAGGGACATTGCACTCGCAACAGAATTAGAAGAGAGACAGCAAAGCCACCCTGGCCGATCTCGAAGGTTGCGGTTAATATGATTCCCCAAATCTCAAAGCAGGAATAATCACAGGTGGCGCTTTTACGGACTTGATAACAACGGACAAAGCACCTGGTCAGAGTCGTCGTGGGGATGTAGCATGCCACAAAGATCACAAGAAGGAATCTAAACATACAAGTAAAGAGACAGATCAACACGATAAATTATACAATACCCAGTTGCGGCTTTGCAAGAAGACTATAGGGAGTACTCTTTAGACTATTCACAGTTATCTTGGTGCTCATTAAGCTTGACCAAGCTGTTTTTTGAAGAGAGTAACAGCCGATAGTTAGTCTAGATGTAATACATCGCTTCCTACTAGAGTAGATTGATGAGCTGCTCGTATATAGATGCATTTCAAGTCGAATCAATCTGTCAAAGACAATTGTCGCGTAAGAGAATTTCAAGAAGTCCCGACCTTTGTTTTTCTAGCGCGGCTGGCTCAACGCGTCTCCGAGCGAGTGCCGACCAAACCATCTCGTGCAACGCGCGAAGCTGACAACACCAGACCACATCCAACCACCACTACCTCTCCAAACGACAACCCAACTTCCACGAACGTGCGCGCAATCGCCAATTTCTACCAACATCACGACTATTCTCATCTCTTCGGCACAGCGACTGGAGTTCTCAATTCGAAATGGCCCCGCGCCGCGGAGCGGAAGCTGTGTCCGAGGAGCCAGAGGAAGACCTCGTGAGCCTGACCTTCAACGAACCATTGTCATGGCGCGCTGGCAAACCGATTGCAACTGGGGAACTCTTGAGAAGATTGGACACTCTGTCAAATGAGCTGCGAGATTTGGATCAAGTAGTCGTAGACAAGGACTCGTTCTCCAAGGTCGCGAAGGAGCTTGCGGGGCAGAATCTCTTGGGCCACAAGGACAAAGGTGTTCGCGCATTCGTAGCTTGCTGCTTGGTGGATATATTGAAGCTTTGCGCTCCCGATGCGCCGTTTACGCCGACTCAGCTCAAGGTATGGCGTCCAAACTGCTTGGGAGAATGTATTTAACCCCACCTAGGATGTCTTCACGCTCTTCGTCACCTCCATCCTCCCAGCTCTCTCCGACCCTTCGCACGCCTACAATGCGCAGCACAAGTATGTCTTGGTCTCACTGGTGGATGTCAAAAGTATTGTCCTGCTATGCGATATTCAGAATTCCGATTCCTTGATCCTACATCTCTTCAGTTCCTTCTTCGATATGATTTCTGGGTCTACAAAAGCTTCGACGGGAGAATCCATTGCTAAGGACGTGGAATATAATATGACGCAGAGCCTGGTCACTTTGGTGGATGAGTCGCAAAGTCTACCTGCGAATGTGGTAGATATCATTGTTGCGCAATTTCTACGAGCTGCGACACCAGGAGGCGGCAAGGGCAAGCAGGAGGTGGACGGAAAGCAGACAACACTTCTACCGAAAGAGCTCCCAGAGGCCTACAATATGGCCAAGACTATTTGCAACCACTGTCCAGAGAAGATGGCACGTTATGTCAGTCAATACTTCAATGAAGTCATCTTGGAGGTCTCAACTGCAGCACCCTCCAAGCCGAATGGCCATCCAAAAACCGGCGATGGAGCCGACTCGGATGATGAAGATGCGCCAGCCGGACCCACTGAGTCAGATCTACAAGAGCTGGCAAAGGCACATAGACTTTTGCGGGAATTGTGGAGGGCAGCGCCAGCCGTTTTACAGAATGTTATTCCACAGTTGGAGGCAGAGTTGTCGGCCGACAATGTTCAATTGAGATCTATGGCTACCGAAACTCTGGGAGACATCATATCTGGAATTGGTGCCGCAGGCCCGCCTCCACCTCCGGTCATGGATCCAGCAGCGTATCCTCCTATGAGACTGGAAGACTGTCCTCAGACTCCTGTTTCAGATAGTATTCTTACGACCCCAATCTCGGCCCAATCATTTGCCCAGGCCCATCCGAGCGTCTACCACAGCTTCATGGGCAGAAAGAACGACAAATCGTCTGTCATTCGTTCGGGATGGACGACAGCAATTGGTCGAATTCTAATTACCTCTGCGGGAGGTATTGGTCTGAGCCGTGATGAGGAGGTGTCTTTGGTCCAAGGACTAGGCGAAAAGCTGAATGATTCGGACGAAAAAGTTCGTCTCGCAGCTGTCAGAGCCGTAAGCAGGTTCAGCTTCTACGACATCATATCCAAGCTCGCTCCAAATGGATCTGTCAACAAATCTGGGTCCGTACTTTGCAGTCTTGCAGACCGAGCACGAGATCGAAAGCACGCTGTACGATCTGAGGCCATGACTGCCCTAGGAAGAATATGGGGTGTGGCTGCTGGTGAGATTGCCGCAGAGAACGAGAGTGTAACAGACGCTCTAGCTGGTATCCCCACCAAAATCTTTGACTCTTTCTATGTCAACGATGTGGAGGTGAATGTTCTGCTGGATCATGTCATGTTCGAGCAATTAATTCCACTCAGCTATCCACCCGCAAAGAAGGGAAAATCTGCAAACGGAGATTCCCAGACCCAGACCAATGGAGATGGACCATTCGATGCTGACAAGATACGGACGGAGCGAATTCTCCTGGTTGTCAAATCACTTGATCAAAAGGCGAAGAAGGCATTCTATGCTATGCAATCTCGGAGGACAGCATACTCCCAGGTGCTCCAGGGCTTCTTGAAGCGATGTGAGGAGTTCAATGGTGGAGTAATTGAAGGGGATGCAAAAGACGTCAAGAACAAACTCGATTCGACCATCAAATGGCTTGCAAACCTACTTCCTGATCCGATGAGAACGACACAGGAGTTGTATAAGTACGCGAAGCTACACGACCGAAGATCCTACCAACTACTTCGGTTCGCCATGGCTCCCGAGAGCGATTTCAATACCGTCTTCAAGGCCATAAAGGAATTTCAAAAACGAATCAACGCTGCACCGAACGCGCCAGCTGGTTTACTTGATACACTCATCCCAATCATCTATCGCTCTGCATCCCTGGTTTATAACAGAAGTCATCAACCGGTCATTCTCCAATATGGTCGGACTGATGAGAACGGATTGGCAGCCACGGCACGCAGTGTGATGAAGGAGATCTCAGACAAGCACCCGGAAATCTTCAAGGCAAGCGTCAAAGAGCTTTGCAAGTCCTTAGAAGAACAAGTACCCTCGAAAACACGGTCCAATGATGCCGGAAGTGTTGACACTTTGAAAGCTCTTGCTTCCTTCGCCAAGGAATCAAAGGAAGAAGGCAAAAGTGAGATTGATCCGACACCAAAATTTGCGCAGACTTTGATAAACTTTGCATTGTACGGGTCTCCTGCCAAGGTAGCAAAGTACGCCGTCACCATCTTGCATTCGATCAACCCGGCAAGAAAAGAGATGCACATGAAGGATCTACTCGATAAAGCGCTGCATGGTTGGACGTACGGCGAGGATCACTTCTTGACTAGAATTGCCGCCATCTCACAGTTGCATCTGCTTGATCCGAAGCTGATGGAGGACATGAACGATGAGATTGTCGACATCACAACACAGCAAATTCTTCTCAAAACTCGGACTCCCAAGTCAGAGGACGATCCTCAATGGCAATCCGATGAGGAAATGGACGAGGAATGCCAAGCCAAATGTTGGGCTATCAAAGTGTTGGTCAATCGACTTCGAACGACCGATGATCCCGAAACTGCGAAGAGCATTGCTGTTCCAGTGTACAAACTTCTGAATCGCTTGATTTTGAAGTCAGGAGAGCTGTCCAAGCAGAATGATACGCCAACGCACCACAGATCGCGTCTCCGCTTGCTCGCAGCACAGCAGATGCTAAAGTTGTGTAAGATCAAGACGTTTGACGACCTTCTGTCCCCAGTCGAATTCAATCAACTCGCTCTTATCGCCCAGGATTCGCTGGCGAATGTTCGAGCCGGGTTCATTGAGAAGCTGCAGAAATACATCGTCAAGGGGAAATATCCACCACGATTCACGACAATCATGTTCATTACAGCCTTCGAACCCGTTACTAGTTTCAAGAACTCCATCATGACCTGGATCCGTTCTCGAGTAAAATTATGTCGCGATACGAAGAGTACGATTTTTGAGCAGCTCTTCCCTCGACTCCTTCATCTCCTGGCACATCATCCCGACTTCAGCACCGAGCCTGAGGAGCTAGCTGATATTGGGAAATACATAATTTACTACCTGTCCACTGTTGCATCTGAGCAGAGCCTAGCTTTGACGTACAAGTACGCCGAACGTGTAAAGCAAGCTCGAGACCTCCTTTCAGATGACGACAATATCTACATTCTCAGCGACCTTGCCCAGACTTTGATCAAGAAATGGGAAGAGAAGAAAGGCTGGAGTATGCAGACATATCCAGGAAAGGTTGGTATACCTGCTGGTCTGTTTGGTGCTCTACCCAGTCACGCCGTTGCTCAGGAGATTGCCGAAAAGAATTACATTCCAGAGGATATGGACAAGCTGCTAGATGCTCTGGTTAGGAAGGCGGAACAAAAGAAGGTTCGTACTCTGTTATTTTTCTTGTACTTAGCTAATATAATCCAAGCAGAAACGAAAGTCTGATGATCACGATGGTCGACCAGCCAAGAAAGTAAAGACTGAAGCCAAGCCCCGTCCAGTTAAAGTCCCAGCACCCAAGAAAGAAAAAGTGGCTCGCGAAAAGAAGACGCCGAAGCCCAAGAAGAGGTCATCTGCTGGAGTTTTCAGCACACCCGATGCTTCATCGATTGATAGGAGGAAGAGTGGTCGCGCGGCCAGTGCCCGGAAGAGTTATGCGGATCGAGACGATAGTGAAGATGACAAGGAGATGTGGGATGGTGTTGCCGAATGGGAATATCTGAGCAAAGACGGATCTGCGGAACCTCGAATCGCTCGACCTGAGACCGATTCTGAAGCCGAAGATGCCATAGAGGTGGATCAGGATGCCGAATCTGCTGTGGAGGAGCCCAAGGAAGAAAATGCCAAAAGCGCAGAGCCGGAACCAGAAAAAGAAGACTCGTCACTGTCTCCCGAACCGGAACCTGAGCCTGAACCTGAGGAAGAGGAGGAGGAGGAGGAGGAGGAGGTTGAGCCAACACCTCCAGCGTCGAATGGCAAACGATCTCTCCCAACACGTACAAGCGGCCGTAGACAATCAGCTATACCTGCGGCACCATCTGCATCAGTCACACCAGCTAAAGCCACAAAGACGAAGGCGACTAAAGCAAAGCCAAAGGCGAAGAGCCCTGTTATCGCAAAGACCGTGGCGAAAGCTCCGGCAACATCCAAGGCCAAGGCGCCAATTGGAAAAGGAAAAGGGAAAGGAAAGAAAGTTGCGAAGGGAAAGGCCGTAAAGGAGAAAGATATCTTCGATATGGATGAGAGCGATTGAGCAGTGTAGTTGATGAATGCGACTACGAAGCGAGGAATCGAGGGGGCGATGTTTGAGTATAATATTGCTGAACAGCAGCGGTAGGATTTTGCCACTGGCTATTGATTCTTGCCCTCGGTCGCTGAATGGTCTGGGTCTTCGGGGATGGATATGATATGATACCAGAGAATAATGGATGCGCTTTTTGTTGTTGTGAATATTGACACAGCTGCCTTTATTGGTGCATTTGATTTATCGCTAGCATTTGGCTTGTTTTTGGTGGAGAATCATACTCTTTACATACTAACCGTTGAGAAAATTTGCCGTGAGGCTATGGGATCGAAGCCTGTCATCGCGAATGGGAGGTGGTTCTGATTAATCACTGCAAGTCACAAGTCTTGGAGCGAAATTCTACATCTCACGCTTTGTTTGGCGACCAGGGATTGCCAAGGCTCAACGTGACTAACTTCAGCGATAAACCTACCATCTCAACTTCATTACACTTCGTCCCAATCCTCCCAGAAACAATACATCTCCCCCGAGAAATCCTCACCGAATCGCCTCCACTGCACCCCGTCGACCCGCGCAAGCAGCAGTGGAAGAAGTCTCCTGGGATATGTTCGCACTACGCTGTACTAAGATCCCTCGCTTCCTGCATTTATATCACGGTCATTACATCCGTCTTCTCAGGGAAGTAGTATTTACTTTCGAGTTTCCCGAAGTGAGGAAGCCGGGATATGTCGAGTGGGGTGGATTCAAGACTCGAGTGGCATGTTGGTGACTGGCAGCCGATCTGGCAAGTTGGAAAATTTGTTTTGTCTCCTTGTTCCAAAATGGCAATGGATTTATCTGTAGATCTTCGTTCTGTCGCAAGTAGAAATCCACGCACATTAAAGGGGAACATGGCAAATGCATGGTAGATTAGCTCGCTGGGGTCAGGAATATTTGTGGGTATGAATTATATTGGGTCATAGACTTGGGTATCTCGCTAGACGTAGCTACTCCTCCGCAAAGATCTTCAAACAATAACTTGGAGGTCCTTTCCCAAAGCACAGCATTTGTCCCACCGCATTATTAAACATTACTGACACGTCGATTACATGGCATTTTGACCTCCTAGGCCTAGGCTCTAGACCCTTCAACAGTAGACAAGTCGACTGCACAGCTCTTCGCTAGCTCTCGCTTAACCTAAACGGCGTTCGCGGGGGTGGTGACCGCTGGAGCTGTGGCAGCAGGCTCGGTGGCAGCTGGCGTAGCAGTAGGATCGGCCTTCTCAACCGCCGGTCCCTCGGGGTACTCGGACGGTGCCACACGTCCATACTGCGTGAAATACAGATTCAAGCTGCGATACTCCAACTTGGTAATCAAAAACAAGACCGCAAAAGCGAAGAACGGTGCGGTGAACAGATCCAAGATGCCTATGTAGATGAAACCAGACGTAACACTGATGACATTCCCGCCATCATCGACACCCCACGCGATCGGGTACAGGAACCAGAAGAAGACGAGGTATCCTGCGATGCTAAGGTAGGACTTTGTGATGTTGAGACGCTTGGCGGTAGTAAGGCCACTAGTGAGGAGGGAGGCTGAGAGGAGGAAGTAGGCGAAGGTTCCGAAGACGAAGAAGCCCCATTTGTAGGTTGTGGCTACGAGGGCACCGGAAAGCCAGGAGGCCACCCAGATCCAGGTTAATGCGATGTTGAAGATTATGGTAGCCCAGCTGACGCCGGAGATGAGTCCGATGGCGAGGACAAGAGGTGTCCATCCTACGAACCTGGGTGGTGTTAGGGTTTGCTCGTTAAGAGGTGAGAATGCATGCTTACCAGTTAATGTAGCGCACGTAAAAGATCTGTCGGAGCCCCTTGTCTTGTACAGAAGTCTCGATTGGGGTGGAGCCAAGATCCGATGCCATAGCGAAGTAGGAGATTGTTCCAACGAAGAGGGAGATTGTGAATAGGTAGTGGAAGATCTTCTCGCCGGCTTTCGCAAAGTAGGTGAGACCAATAACAATCAGTAACGACAGAGCATAGATGGCAGTCACGGTCCAGAGCCAATCAGATCCGTTGACGACAAGGTGGAAGTCTCCCGGAGGAGGGTTGATCTTGAGAGCATCATTGGTACGAGCGACGAGGACGTTCATTATGTTGATCTGTAAGAGTGGATGTTGGGTTTTAAGATTTGATAGTAACTGAGGATGTAATGTGAATGAAGAAAGGGTCGACGAATATTACTATATACTCCTCACCACAATACTGTTGGAGTCTGATATCATATCATGGGAGCGTCGGCATCTGACAAAACGCCCTACCAGCGCACAGAGAGGTTGAAAGGCTGACATGCATGTAGGAACCCAAGTCTCGAACCTTCTCGCCAACGTGAATCGATCATTGGAACAGCACAACCTCTTTTCACTCCACCGGGTCGAAATCCCTACAATCAGATGCTGACATGCGGCAGAGTCAAAATGGACCACCGTGTGATGAAGCTGTTCGGGAAAGGATAGACAACCATCTCACTAAATTTGCTGGCGCCGAGCCTCCAATTATCGGCTGCGACGGCGAGGTTGGTGGTGTTATTGTCGCGAGACGTGATGTTGTTGGTTGTCAGAACTCTTTCGATGTGGTATGAAACTCGGGATCTTCGGAGACGTTGCCCTCTCCAATTGGAAGATCACGGCAGACCATAGCAAGGTCGAGTAAATGATTGACTCATTTACCGACATGAGAACAAGCATTACTAATGCCGTGCAAGGCTGCAATGGGGTTATCCGCACACATCCCGACTCCGGCTGCCAGTCTTTGGGCGCATATGTGGGACCGATTGGCGCATGGATTAAATGCTCCGGAACTTCCGCCATCTTTGACTGAACGACGTGCTTACTTGGGTCTCGAAGCAGTGACGTAGGTGTAAACTTTTGACATGATGTAAGATATTGTGCTGTATGGCATGGGAGGGTGACATTGCAAAAGCGGATCTGCCAACGATTGGATCCATGGCTGCGAATTCCTATCCATACACACATATCGACTTTCTGAGCACGCCCACACCTTTTCAGTTTCCTGGCGTTCACACAGAGAAGTTTGATCTCGATCGTCTGCAGATATGTAACCACTCTCCCATGCCCTTTACCGGACCAGTGGGAAGCTGCACAGCACAATGACAACCCCGACCAGATCTGTTCCTTACTTCTTCAAGGACCCGGTTCAAGTAGTACAGGAGCGGTTTCTGGTGGAGTTGCCTTATTCCTCTTGAAAAGATCCAGAACGAGATCATTACTGCAAGCAGCAGCCACATCCTGCAACACGTCAGCAATGCACAATATACCTAGGTACATACCAGGTATCACCTACCAACGGAGTTCTATGGCTCTTATCCTCTGCCATCGGATCCAGTCCCATTTTCATCAGAAACTTGAACCCATTTAGAGCTGGATTGCGATTGAAAAGAAGATTGTGGAATCCATGGTTGGCCTTCTTCGCCTCAAGATGGAGCAATGTCTCTCCCTCCTTATTCGTTGTGAAGATGTCTGCGCCTGCTTTCACAAAAGATGAGAACAGCTCTTGGGATTCCCTTGTCACTACACTTCCGGTGACGTACTTGAACAGAGCGGTTTCACCTAAGTTGTTCTTTTCGTCAATGGAAATACCGAGCTCGAGAAACTTATTGAACCATCTCACCCGCTCCTCAGAAGCAAGTAATACGCTGGTAACGAGATGGTGTAGAGGGGTGTTGGAATGAGGATCTTTCAGGAGTGGATCTGCACCTGCATCCATAAATCTCTGAACAGCCCACCAATTCCATTTTGCAAGTGCGGTGTGCAAAGCAGTGCAGCCTTTACCGTTTCTTTGATCGATGAATATGGACCCGCTGTCCAGAATGATATCAAAGGCTTTCTCGAATTCCTGTCTATCAACTGGAGCCAATTCGGCGAGGAAATGGAAGACACCATTTCCATCGTTATCCACCGCTTCAACATCCGCGCCTTTGCGGAAAACAGAAAGAAAGACTGGTGGATCTCCAGGGTAAAGTGCTCGTTGGTCTGCCATCCTCTCGTCTTGGTTTCTACGATATCCTGCCTCAACCGGCATACAGGATGGTATATGCGTTCCCCACTTCGATTGGCAGGCAGCAAGGAGAACAGTTTGGCCTTTCTGGTCACGATGCTCGAGGTTTATATTCTGGAAGTCCAGAAATGGTTGGATGATGCCCCCAGATTTAAATATGTCATGCAAGACAGTGGCGTTCTCGCGGAACTGAAGATATGGATCACCGCCGTTTTCTAGCAGGAGTTTAATAATCTGGATGGCAGTCCTGCGATCTTTGGGAGTGTTGAATTTTGCGCTTGCGACATAATGTAGCGGGCTTGAATCGAGGTAAGGACCTATGTTCCCTTGGTTCCGTACTCCTATTGAGTTGTCGACTGGCTTTTGCTTTGCATTGCAGTCCGCTCCTGCCTTCAGAAGTGCTGATACTGCTGCAACATCGAGAGATTCAATGGCAGAGAACAAGACAGGCTTGTCTCCCAGTGCAACATCGGCACCGTACTGGATGAGTAGTAAGACGAGTTCCAGATCATACATTGCCGAGTTGAGACATGTATTTCCCTGGTTGTCCATACCATTGGGGTCTGCTCCATGATCAAGGAGAATTTTGATCGTTTCTTTCCTCCGATAAGTGCCGTGAGAAGAACCCAGGTGGATAGCAGAGTGTAGGACCGAGCGACCTTGATCATCTTTTACCTCTGTGCCGGCACCTTTGCTAAGCAGATAATCTATGGCGCTAGTTTGCCACCATCGAGTTCCGCGAGAAAGTATATGAAGAGGACTTGGGCCAGGAATATATTCCGCTTTGTCGCTCTGATAACGTCGTACAATCGGTTGAATGTTCACGTCTGCCCCGAACCTTTCGACCGCAATCTTCATGACTTCTAGATTCGGAAGCTCACTGTAAACAGCAGTGATGAGATATGGGTCCAGTGATCTCCCCGATCGGTTATCTTGACTCGTTAAGCCGTTAACCCACCTCGGTGTCGTGATGGAATCTCCCAACTTTCGAAATAAGTCTGCATAGCCACACTTGACCAATGTTGTGAGGAAATCAGAATTGCGGACAGGATTTGGATAAAAGTCGACCCCCAGTTCTGGGAGCTTCTCGATAGCTTTGAACTTCCCTAAGCTGAGAAGATTGTCGCAGAGTGATGAATCCATTGCAGTGTTCACATCATCCTCGGAGAGATCTTGTTCGCAGAGACCCAAAAGATATTTCTCTTTAAATCTACTATTTCGGCTTGTGCCCGGCTCACCGTATTGACGATTCTCCTCTTTCGCTTTGGCATAAATTGGCTTCATGTGAGGAAGTAGCTCGTCGACCATAGTAGCACATCCTTTCTGGACAGCAAGATCAATGGGGGAGGAAATTCGTCCGCAGAATGCAACCACCGCACCATTCTCGATTAACATTCGAATAATTTCTCGAATCCTCGCCGTCTTCGTCCCAGGACTAACTTGGTCCCAAACGGATTGATTGGATTGCCAATTGTTGGGCTGCCCTTCTAGTTCAGGTCTAGAATTGTCGGCAAGCAGAATTCCACATGCTCGTAGAGATTGTGTAGGAATTGTAAACCATAGCTTCTTCTCCTCTTCGACTTCCGCACAAGCATGCAGTGGGGTCTGCTGCTTCTTGTTCATGATGCCGACATCAGCGCCAGCTTTGAGCAGGATCTCAACTGTTTCTGGTCTCCCAGACCGGCAAGCATAGTGGAGTGGCGTGCAACCATTTACATCAACTGAATCTAATAGGTCCAGTCCATTAGCGGCAATCAGTTTGTCGACGGCCAATCCTACGACATTGCTTTGCCTTGTTCGCGCAGCAATATGCAGGATGTTCAAACCATCATGCGTCACTGATCGAATATCCGCGCCGTCGTCGATGAGTTTTGACACTAGCTGGTCGGAAATGGTAGCCGCCAGATGGATCGGCCGAATTCCATTGTTATCCTCGGCATTGATGCTTGCTGCCATAGGTGACCGAAGAATGAAATCGATGGCATTTCCCTGTGAGATGTAGGAGGGAAGGGCTTGGCTGCATATAAGATGGAGAGGTGTTTGGCCAAGGATGTTTTTCGCGGTAGGGGGAACTTCGAACTGTAATGAGATTTTCACAGCAGCCATCAGCCTGGCCGTGGAGGCTTCGCTCAAGAGTATCTCATGCAAGAGATTGTTGCCTGCGTGATTGGTGGACAGTGGGTCTACACCGGCTTCGACAAAGAAATTGATCTAAAAGATATTAGCTTAGAAGCTGGGAATGGCAAAGAGAAGCTGAGCAGAAATCTTGAAATTTGATTTACCAAAGAGACGTGGGGAGACTTTCTACACAAAAGGTGCAGGATAGTATTGCCTTCATAGTCGCGGCAATCAACCTTAGCACCATGATCCACAAGATACTGGACAGCTTCATGTAACTCGTAGCGATGGGTGTCAAGCAGGCGAGATAGAACAGTTCGACCATTATAATCCTTTGTCTCTAGATCCGCTCCAGCAGCTAGGAGTGAAGGCAGTACTGGGGCATGAATGCCAGAACCAGGCATAAACTCTTTCAAAACGTGAATGGGAGCTTCACCTTTGTTATTCCGACGATGAAGATCAGCCCCAGCTTCCAGCAGAATCTTCAATGCTGCCTCTGAAGGTTGGTAATGAGACAGGAGGATATGAAGTGCGGTGTCTCCATTCGAGTCCACGACATTCCAATCACCCACATGTGGTAGCAGGTATTGAGCGTTCGATTCTTGCAAGCTGCCGGTCATACAATGGATAGGTGTTCGGTTATCAGACGGACGCCTGGCATTCATGTCAGCTCCTTTGGCGATTAGCAATTCCATGACTGCACCACAGCTTTCATGGAGCTGCAGCAGATGCAAGACAGTGTTGCCGGCCTTGTCTCTAATCATCGGATCGGCTCCATTTTCCAGTAGCATTAAGGAAAGACTGGCCAGCTCCTTTTTGGAAACGCTATGATGCAGGGGTGTTTTCCCGTTTTTGTCCTTTGGGTTGAGGTTACACCCAAATTTTAGTAGAAGATCTAAGCAGGTCTTCATATTCTTCATCTGTTCCTCGTCTCCGTCCCGTGAGTAGTTGTGTCGAGAGAATGCGCAAATTGCGTGTAGAGGCGAGGATCCGGTCTTGCCTCTCTCGAGCAAATCGTGCATAGTATATCCTTGCATATAGCCTGCGTTTTCCGATATCTTGTTGGGATCTGCGCCCTTATCCAATAGAGATTTCATGATATTGGCATGAAGTCCCGATACTGCCAGAAAAAGGGGTGTATCGAGTTGCCCAGGCGGATCAGCCGAAACGTCAGGTAAGCTCAGAAGAAAGTCCACGATTCCCAATTTCCCAGACTTGGCAGCCCAGCATAACGCTCGGTTGAGATCCTCGGTCTTCAAATAGGGGACCATTACTCGCATAGACTCAATCGAACCGGCCTGACATGCGTACAGGAGAGGACTCTCACCGATACTCGAAGGAGAGCTGCCACAGCGCCGGCCGTGGTCTTTGGTCTTACCGGTTAAGGCTAAGGGTTAGGTTAGTACTCATTCCTCTCTCTGGGAAGAAGGACTTCAAGGGTTTCGGACACTAGCTTGGAAATGATTAGACTTACGACTAACACCAGAGGTCACAAGAAGCTTGACAATCTGATGATGGCTTCCTTGAGCAGCGTAATGCAATGGCTTCATTCCATGGTCATCATCTAAGTCCGGATCTGTGACATGTTCCAACAATGAAGCGACGACTTCAACATGACCTCTGGCGGATGCCCAAGATAGTGGTGTTCTAAGCTGGCCATCCCCACTGTTATTCTCGCAACCTGATCGGAGAAGGTGCTGGGTATATTCAGTCATGCCCGCCCACGCGGCAACATGAAGGGGAGATACTTTCACCACAGCCTTAGAACTGGCCCAGGTCATATCCACCCATGCAGAGAATGCGGAATTGCTGTTCGTCATAAACGCGTCCAGTTGGGATAGAATTGGCTCATCCAACGTCGTTTTGCAAACATGAACATAGAAATTGTTCATGGCATAATCTAAGAAAGAATGCTTCATCTTGATCGATTGTTGGGTTTGTTTTCGCGGATTGTAGAATTCATCGTCGTCTCTGCGATCTTTGATTGTCCAATCATTCAAGCATCCTGAATCGAGATACTTCAGGCAGATGAGTGCCATCGACCTATGCGTGGTTACAGAATCTATCACAGGGAATTGTGGATGAGAGCCAGTGACGGTTGGTCTTGACTTCCGGGTTTCGTCCATGAGGAATTCTGTGAAGGAATGATGAATGACAGAAACCGTCTCGTCTTCGAGGATTTCCAACAGAGGACCACAGGCTGCACGGGCAAGCGCCTTCGAATCCTTACTCTTACCGTTTGCTCTCCACAAATCAATAATATTCGCAAGTTCTAGAAGGCGGAGAGGCCTTGAGGAGTGGGTGACCCATTGGAGGATTGTCAGCTGTAGGTCCTGCGGTACTCGAGCTCGGAGAGAGTGATCAATTAGCATGCCGTTGTACATGTCCTCTAATGTAAGTGGAAGCCAAGACAGGGATCGCTCGATGTATTTGATGTCAGGTACCATCTGCTTCAAATGGTCTAGTAGTTCGTCCATCATGAGACGAGCGTAGAGGAATGAACCTTGAGCCTTGCCACCGATGGCTTGCTTCACAGATGTCTTCAAATCCCCGTCGACATTGGTGGGTTGTAGACGGTGGTCCACGTAGACAGCAATGTCTCTGTCGACCTTCATTTGCTCGAGTCTGACCTGAAGTACTGATGAGGTTCTGAAGAATGCTTCGATTCGAGGAAGGGGTCGGCTTGTCATCAAAAGCTTGATCGATGAAGGTTTCCGCGTCCCAAGGTCGACCAGATTGGCGAAGAAATCTTGTTTGTCGATATCCATTTCATCCAAAGCATCGACGACACAGTAGACCTTTGGGAGCGTGACTAGCGCATTTACCAAATGTTGCCAGAGTTCATTTGCCGAGATTGTTTCCAAGCTGCGGCGCTCGTCCGTGTACTTCTTCATCCTCGCTTGGAGTGGAGGAGAATGCGTCAAGATCATGGAAATCCAATCTCTGATCATAGATTGCGGGTCGTGATTTGTGGCAATGATTTGACGGAAGAAGAAGAATAGCACGGGGACTTTCTCGGTCTTTGACAGTCTATCAGCAAGCATGGCAGCAAGCACACTCTTTCCAGCACCGGCAGTTGCCTTAATCCAGAGGAAGCCATTTTTGGGCGAACTGTGCCATTGCTGGTAGGGTTCGGTCTCTTGAACCCATTCTCCGGTCCCAGGGAGATATGAGTTTAGATGCTTCCGATTCTCGCTTGACTCGGAGTGGTATTCGGTAGGCTCCAGCCACTTCTGGATCTGGGAAAGGATGGCTGGAGGCTGTGGAAGGATGCCGTCCTCGTTGTAGTCGTTGATATCATCATTGTTTACGAGAACAAACTCATGGCTATCGTCTGAATCCATATCGAACGCCACCAAGATCCAGTTGATATACTTTGAGAGCCCGAGGCGGAGGCAAAGGCCTTGTAGGACTTTGGGTTGAGGCTTTTGGTTAGATTTGTTATTTCAGACTTTATTTTAGTGATGAAATAGAAGAATAAAAGAACCCAAGGAGCATGTGGTGGAGTTGATGTGTGGTTGGTGCTAGCATCTAGGCTCTAGGTTCAAACGATGCTGCTGCGCCGCATGCTAGTAATTGACGATTCCTTGAGGGCTCAGCCCACCAGCCAAGAGTTGAACAGAGTGCTGCGCGCGTAAGAATCAATCTATGGTCATTTGTATCGGTACTTCGAAATTTCTCGCTTGGGTTCGGGTTGGTTATCTGATGGAGGAGTTGACCATGAGGCGGTTGAATTGAGAAGGCAAGCTTCTGGAGCGTGCTTAGTCATACTCGATGTCAAGACAGCACAACTCCACGACACTTCTACCGATCAAGAAAGCAGCGATATTTTCGAGAAGAAAAAGAAATGCCAGTCAAGGATTTTGGCCTCAAATTCTTTGTTTTCCCCTCTATTTGACTACAAGCGCAGCAAGGTCCACCGAGAGTTCAGCCTCCAGCGAGTACCACGACGTCTATTTTCAAGTTACAGCATTGGAAGCTGTGGTGAGGGGCGAACCTCCAGCGTATAGATTAACGAGAATCAATGTCGCAACCGATTTGAAGAACTTTGAGACCGGCTCATTTTCTCACTAATGGACGGAAGCAGAAGAGAGTATTGGGGGGCATGGCGGACTGATTTACATTTTCATTACAAGGTTCCATTACCACGTATCCTCGAGCCTTTTCCGCCTCCTGTGTGGGGGATTCGCCAACAGGCAATCCATCTAATATCTAAGCCAAGGACATGGTATTATACAGTTACCGTCCCAACAATCTATCAAACGCCATAACCCATATGTACAAAACGGAACCAAGAGCGTGTCTCGCTCGAGACTCAAATAAGCAAGGAAAAGATAATATCTAAACGATTACGATGCAGTCTTCGTAGCCTTCGTCCTCAGCTTCATCAATAAGAACACCATCGCGTAACTAGAGCACGCGAAAAGCGCCACGATACCCGCATCCCTCCAGCCGTAATAATACTTTGGGAGGTTGATGGTCGCGAGGTAATCGGCTCCCGTGCGGTACACACACACTCTACATCCACTCGTCGCATCAGGGTTGGTAAGATTTGACATCGCGCCCATACCTTGCATATAGCCCTGCAGATACTCGCCGCAAGTCTGACCCGCGGACGGCGTGTCGAAGATAGCGAATTCCTGCTCTGTGCAAACGACTGGCTCGGAGTAGGTGGTGAAGACGAGGAGGGAGCCCATGAGGTAATTAAAGGGGTTGAGGTAGTACATCCAGTATCTCCAGAAAGGCTGTATCTGTGCGTAGGGGACGAGGACACCACAGAAGGAGACGAGCGTTCCAATGATAACGGGGTTGACGAGGGAGGCGAAGACGGCGTTGGGGGCGTAGGCGGCAACAAATTGTCCAATTCCGGTATAGACGAATTCGTACATTACCATCACGAAGAGGACTGATGCGGCCTTCCCGCTGTCTCCGGAGAAACCAACCGTGTAGTACCAGCAGACGAAATATAGTACAGCACAGATGACGAGGTAGGGTAGCTCCGAGACGATAAGACCGGTCACGAAAGCGACCCAGGAGTACATCTTAGACTTCTTCTCACGGGCTTCGTAGATATCGCGACGATCCAAGAAGAGAGGTTGCAGCTGTGCGATGACTCCAGGAGCGACGAAGATAAAGTTGAAGACTGTGAATAGGCGGAGTTGAAGATCTGCGACACTATTCCCGATTTGCCAGAAGGAGAATCCGTTGAAGAGCGCGGATCCGATGTGTAGTGCCATCTTGTTGTTGACGTAGTCTGTGTTTCGCCACATTGACAAATTGGCACGCGAGCAGACGAGTTTGATTTGTTCCCTAAGAGGCATGGCGAATTCGAGGCCGTCTTCCTTGACACCAGGTTCCTTGGCCGCAGCGTCCGCAATGATGTGGTCGAGTTCTTTGACAGTGTGCTCGTGTTCGGGTGAGTCCAGCCAGACTTTGTTCCAATCCTTTCCGTGAGAGAGAGCTCCGGATACCACGTCGATCATGTGTTCAGCCGGATTTGCATCCTTAGGGCAGGGAGCGTCATGACGGGCGAAGTACTCCTTGATTGTGGAAGCGTTCTTGCCTATGTCACCGAAATACACTGTCTTTCCTCCCTTGGCGAGAAGTAGGAGACTGTCGAATTGTAGGAAGAGCTGGGCAGATGGCTGATGAATTGTCACGAGCACAGCTTGGCCAACATCTGCGAGCTTGCGGAGGAAGCGAACGATGTTGAATGCGGCTTGTCCATCAAGACCGGAGGTAGGCTCGTCGAGGAAGATCAGAATGCTGGGTTTTGAGACAAGTTCAACACCAATTGTGAGACGCTTGCGTTGCTCGACGGACAGACCGGCTCCAGTAGTTCCAATAAGCGTGTTCTCGATATCGTGCATCTCAAGTAGGTCAATGATGGTATCGACATATTGTAGCTTCTTCTCTCTGGGTATAGTTCTTGGCTGGCGGAGCAGGGCGCTGAACTCAAGTGCTTCTCTGACTGTCGCAAGAGGTTCATGAACATCAAGCTGTTCGCAGTAACCGGCAGACCGTTGGAAACTGATTGAAAGAGGGCGGCCGTCAACGAGAATTGACCCTTTGATTGTTCCATCAGTTTTTCGTTGAGCAAGGACATCGAGGAGAGTGGTCTTTCCAGCACCCGAAGAACCCATCAATGCTCCCAACATACCGGGCTTGACCCATCCTTGTACGTTGTCCAAGAGAACTCGATCGCCAGATGGGGTCTTGACAGTATAGGTGAGATTCTTCCAGGTGAAGACTGAGGTGTTGCGGATGAGCTCTTCCTCGACTCTTGTCTCAGACGAGCCACTTGAAGTAGGTTGATCCACAGCACCAACAGCTTGAGTCTCTTCATCCTCAGTAAGATGTTTGGTCTGCTTCACCTTCTCGCGAGGAATCAAGAGAAAGCCGCTGTTTCCAGATGAGGACTTCCAACCGTTTGTTGAGATAATTGTAATGACGACAAACAGGACCCACCATGCCCAAAGAATACCGAAGTTACGCCAGATGTTCTCGGCAGAATACGAGAGAGAGGCGATGTACTGCTCGCCAGTAAGGCTGGTGGCTCCTTGCGTTGCGCCACCAACTCCCGAGCAAGCTTGGAAGGCAGAATCGTTGTACCCAGGTCCGTTGGGCACGAGGTTATTCGCGACGCAAGGAATGATCGTATCTTTGAATTCATTTGCAAGGATAGCGGAGAAACCATATGCAAGTGGGTCTATCCAGTAAATCCAAACAAACCAAGGGTGCATTTGTGGTTTCCGGATCATGTAACCGGTGTACATGATGAGAGCCGCAATCATGAATCCCGATACCTTACTCGCAGCATCAAAGGTACTGAAGCCAGCCCCGATGGCACGGAACAAGGCAGTCATTGCCATTGAGGTCGCGAATACAACGGCCCAGAAAGTGAAGAAAGCCGCAGCCGAAGTCTTGAGCCCAACCATAAAGTACAAGATGATTGTGAACACGGAAACCTGACATAGAAGGACTGGTACATCTGCGGCGATCTGTGCTATACAAAAGGCTGCAGGGTGGTACAGTGCGAAGGACTTGTGTTTTGCAAGTACTGGACGGCCAGAGAAAGAATCGGTAACTTCGGACATGGCGAGCAAACTGTTGAAAAGAAGGGCGAAGAATAAGGCACCAGACTTGACGAAGAGACCAGCGGAATTGTTAGGTGCATTATAAAATAGCGAACCGGCGATGAGTGCCTGAACTACAGTAGAAGCCTGCTTGATGATGAACGAAGCCTTGTCACCCCACAAGATCTGGTATTGACGTATGACAGCAGCTCTGACCTGAGTGACGAAGCTGACGGTAAGAGGTGACTTCTTGGGTAGACTCTTGTGCTTCTCGTGCGACACGCTGATGCGGAAGTCCTCTGTATTTGTCTTGGCTTCGTCGCTGGAAGGATAGTTGAACTCGCTCTCCATCTCTGATTTGATGCTCGATTTCGCGTAGCATTGTTTGATATCCTCTGCTGTGCGAGGGAACGATTTCTCGAAATCAGGCTTGATCATACGCTCCGATGGGACAGTGACACCGGTCAAGAAGTCGGCAACATTTGCTCCATCTGCGCAGATGAATCCCAGGTTCTCCATAAATGGTTTCGCTTCCTTTCGTGGACCATAGTAAATTTGCTTTCCCTCGTCTAGGACAAGGACTTTGTCGAATTGGTTGTAAATGCCGTTTCCGGCCTGGTAAAGGGTGATGATTGAGGTCAAGCCGAAGATGTCGGTGATGGCTCGGATGGCTTTGGTGTACTCGAGGGCGGTGCTAGCATCGAGACCACGGGTGGAGTTGTCCCAGCAGAAGACACTGGCTCTTGTGGCCAGGGTTTCGATGATACTGACTCGCTTTCTTTCACCTCCGGATACTGTTCTCGGTCAGGTACATTCTTCGATACTTTGACGACTGCTTGAAAGTGCTACACTAACCTCCCCGAACATATTCGTTTCCAACCTTTGTGTCATTGGTATGCGAAATACCCATAGACTTCAAGAGAAAGTCCCGACTCTCTTGCTGAAACTTTGCGGCACTAGAAGTGCTCGATGGCAAGTTAAATGGGACCTGATACAGTTAGCAATCGATTTTTATGAACGATTTAAAGCGTGGTTGGATAATTGAAGATAAGCGACAGGAAGTGGTAAGACTTCCACATCCGCTGCAAGTTCGACGGCATACCTTCATTCTTGTCGCAAAGTCAATAGTCTCTCCAACAGTGAGAGAAGGGAAGAAGAGCTCCTCTTCAGTGTTGATCACAATCTGACCTCGGAACTGCTCGACTTGCTTATGATCCAGCTTCCCCCAATGGACATCGCCAGTGACCTCCGCATACCCTAGACGCTTGTTGGCCAACATCTTGAGAAGCGTTGTGCATCCTGCTCCTGGTCGGCCAAGAACTAACAGCATCTCTCCAGGCTTGACACATCCATTTGAACCCTCGATGATGGTCTTCAGTGGCGCGCCGTGACGGCCCTCCTTGAAGGCTCTTATCTTGTTGAATTGCGAGCCGACATTTTCATTGATAGCGGCATCTGCTCCGATTCCCTTGACCACCAAGTTCGTCCAGGTAACACCAAGCTTTCGACCTTTCACAGCATCCTTCTCTCCTTGTTCCTTGAACGCCTTGATCTCCGGCATCATGCTCCAATCACTGGTAATCGGCTCATCTTCGTTCTCCTCATCCGAATCGTCACGGGCCCGACTACTGCGTTGTCTGGAAAGGAACGAGTTGTTGGTGAAAGAGCGTGACACCTTGTTGCTTCTGGTACTACGGCTCGTCTTCTCGCGAACGATGGGCGCGAAGCCCTCACTCTCATGCTCATACGGAGCCATGTTGACTGTCTCAGACCCAGGATTGTGGTCCTCGAGATAGGATTCGAGAGATTAAAACCAAACAAGAAAGAGAAATACGAGGGATGAAGGAGATGAGGATATCGAGAAAGAAAAGGGGGAATGTTGATGATTTTAAAATACCTGTGAGACAGGCTGCCCCCATACAAACTCGGGGTCCAGCAAAGTGTTATAAAGAGAGTGAAAACTTGGAATCCACACTTCATATCATGGGCACCCACCCACCGGGAAGAAGGCTCAAGACACGAAGGAGTCCAAAGGCTTGCAAAAACCCCTAAAGCCTGCCTGTCCGGAAGGCTCTCAACATCCGAGCCTCCCACAGCCGCCCCTGTTCCTACATCTCGGCTTTCAACGAAAGGCCGAATCGTCGAGGACGAGATTATTTGTGTAGGCGTCGAGCTTTGTTACTATGAGACGGTAGTAGTGGGCCACGGAGTGCGTCAACGGTTGGTGGTGGAGGTGTCATGTGGAGTGGACTCGTTGGGAAGATCTAACAACGGACTTTTATGACAACCGCGAGTCCGATGGCTTGCTGCGATTGGCCGAAGCGGTGTTGAATCGCTTAGTCATGGAGATTGGCGGGCTTGAGGCAAGCCTTACTTGTCCGTTGTTGCGCTTTCATGAAGTGCCAGTGCATGTTGAACATGTCTGGGCAGACGACTTTTGGGTCAATAATAAGATCATACTCGTCATCACTTCAGGAATAACGTGAGCAGACTCATTACGGTTGAACATCCCTCCGATTCACATCTGAATCCGTATATCCGCAGATGTTGCTTTCCAATCCTCCCGTTCAAGTACCTTTACCATCAAGCAGCTTCAGGCACAGCTTTAGGTCCAGCCCGATTGTGTTGTGCTCCATGAAATATGGTTTGGTGTCTGGCCAATCTTCACACCTCAGTGCGGGATTTACCTATGTGGTCCACCCGACAATTTCTATCGCTCTGATGTTGTTAGTCTCGGTATTATTTTCAACTCGCTGTCAAATCTTCTCTTAAATCCGCGACCGAGTGCTCTTTCGTCCTTTTATAATTAGTTATGTTGCATCACCTGCATAAATAACGATTCACAATGCAGGCAAAGTTTAGGAAGGAGCCGAGGAAGAGATGGCAAGCCAAGCCATTTCAAAGATATTCATAATTGAAGAGTCAAACATATGGAGTATCTGTTCACATAACGGGCGTGTTTTTATTCCATTTAACTCCAGCCTTGAAACGGGTTGGAATCGAAGCGGTTCGTTAACATTAACATGTGTTGTTTTCACAAGAGGTCGTCGCCATGAGCTTAGCAAGCGAGTAACTTTGTCCCAACATGAGAGACATGCGTTTCAACCATACGAGTTACATACGCTTAAATACTCACAGTAGAGCTTATGGACACAATCTTTAATTCGATTTCAATCAGTAAACAAGGGCCCCGTAAACAACTGCTTTGTTCTTATGCTATGCGGATAGAAAACCACCTGTCCTACTTTCTTATATCCCATTTTTCTCCTCGCCCCACGAAGCAAGCTAAAGCATGCCAAATGCCGTGGTCGGATTCGCGCTTCGCTACACTTCTCAACCACTTCTACAGACGAATGGTAAAACAAAGCACTATTCTCCAAATCCAAAAGTTGTGAGTAGGTCGGAAGCGAAGCTACTGATCTATCAATGACTCCAACAAGCTATACAAAGGTTAGATGAATTGTGCGCAGAATGTAGCCATAATAACTGTATCTGCTCCGTTGCCCGGTCCTAATTCAGGCTCCGTCTAGCCTATGCCCTAATATTCAATGAAACGGGTTGCCTAATAAGCCAAGAAATGACCACTTCACTTCGTTACACGACAAAACTTTCACTCGTCTCTGTAAGTCAAATCATTGCTTCATTCAGGACTGTATCCTTTTCGTATAGACAGACCCGCTATGTAGTTTCGTCGCCACGTGGGAATATCCATCCTATCTATCCAGATACCTAACACCATTCAAAGTAGAGAAATATCCCCCAAACTCCATGCCATACCAAGTGCATCACGCTCAAGCTACCGCAATGCTTATCCTTGCCCCTCTCCGCTATGCAACCTGCATGACCGCCAATCTAGGACCAACCGCACCCTCAGGCTGAGGTAACTCCCAGAAATTCTCTACGTGCGGTCCCTTTTCACCATGACAATGGCATTCCGCAACACCAGAGTATGCCTTCCTTAACTCCTCGCTACCCTTCCCCTCGCACAACTTCTTGAGTTCCTCTTCAGAATACTTCTTCGGATCCGTAGCTTCGATCTCCTGTCCCTCAAGTACATCCACATCACCAGGCCCAACCTCCTCATCATCCATTATCCTCGGCGGCTGCGCAGCCGCAGATCCGAACCGCACAAGTCCCAAATCCTCTTCCTCATCATCATCAATATCGTCATCTTCCTCATCAGAATCACTCTCCGTATCTTCCTCCAACATAGGTGGTTGTGGAGGTGGTGGACTCCTCTTCCTATCTCTCTCGGCCTTGACGCCCGACTTGCCCGTCTGGAAACTAACTCTCCGTTCTCCCATTTCTCCAGGTCTCGTAGCAGTACATACCGCATTTGTACCATTATCTTCGGGTTCGGAATCCGAGTCGCTGGAACCGCTGACTTCTATCTCGGCGATGCGCAGACGTAGCTTGTCGAGTGTGAAGGCGTGCCCAAGGATGAAGCGGAGGTTGCGGTCCGGTCGGTCGGCTGCCATTTGTAGTTTGCAGCGCGCCGTGTGGGCGATTTTGTAGGTTTCGCGGACGGACATTGTGAGATATTATGGGGTGGTCTTGAAGGTATGTCGTGTGAGGTGAGGCAAGAGGAGACTGTTGATCGACCGCGGGGTAGTTCGAGGTTCTACGATGTTTTTGTTCAAGTCCGATATGCACAACACCTAGTGCAACCAACCAAGACGATACGTTTGATCGTGCGACTTCGAGGAGGCAGTGATGTAGATGTGGGAGAGATGCCAGATAGTCAAATGAGGTTATCCAAGATCGAGAGATTGTTGAGATAAAAGGATTAGACAAGTGAGTCAGCTCGAAGCTTGGCCTGGCCATGAATTTCGCATTGCGGGGTCACGCCATGGGTTTTTCCGCAGTGAGTAATCATCCGTGGATTTGTAAGAACCATCTCGCCTTTGTGATATTAATAATACAGCCGAAGCCTATTTCTTCCAAAGTTTTGAGTGAAATAACAGAATGATGTGAGAGAATTGGAAATCAAAAGAGTTGATGATGTTGTTAGTGATAAAGCTGGCGAGAATTTGCTTTTCTTGGCAACGATCTTATTTGCTGCCTCTATTGACCGTGGCAAGATTCTTCTTTTTGTTATTCTGCATCTCAATCAAAATTTGAAGAAAAATCAACAGCAATGATTCCCTGGCTTCTTCTTTCCCACATTGGACTCTCTTGTCTGAAAATCCTTTGAAATTGTCGTAATTTGCTACAGCCAGATTCGCTCAGCATTATCTATAAATTTTGTGCTTGGCAATCAGGAACAACACACGTTGTACCATCTCTTAGATTCAATTCATACAAGCACACTCGAGCAAGAATAGTAAATATCACCTCGAATCGGGGCAGTTGAGTTTTGCCGCTGCTTTTGACAATGGGCAATTTACTCATTGGTGTTTTTGTACTGGATTTGCCTTCGACTTTGAGTTAGTTATTTGCAGCTTACTGTAGGTCGTCCTTCACTTCGCTGATGCATGTTCGCTTCCGCTATGTAGCTCATCATTTCACTGTTGTTGCATCTAAGGATCAACTCAAAATAAAAGTCGGCGCGCCACCAATTGATGTTAGGGGATCTCTCTACATCTCCGAGACTGACTTTGGAATTGCAAAGCAGAACTTCTAGTTAAAACAGAACAGTCCTTCCCAAGCATATTTTAAATCACAACTTCCCAATCATCAGAGATGCATTTGATCATCAAAATTCAGAGCTCTTTCCGATAACGTCGCTACTGAAGCCAGTGGCAGCTCTTGCTCGGAAAGATTTCTAGTCCGGGATTCGCATGGATTAGCATTCTGAGCATTTGCTGCAATGCGAGATCCTAACAGTCTCAATAGTCGCCATTCGTATACTTCGCAGTCCACCAAGGGTCAACATATCCTAGACTTGCCTACTACACCATCACTTCGTCATCACGTGGCCCTGTACGAGCACAACCAACCATCCAACAAGTCCATCCCCACTTCCAGGACCGCAAGTGCGGCGGAGGCTGAAAGAATTACTCCCTCGGGGCTCAGGGGGTTAGGCCAACTCCACAAAAAGCCTAAGCGACGAGATTATGTAACCGTATTTACGATCCATAACGGCACTGCAATTGGCGAGTTCGTATCATTGCGGTTTGCAACAATAATTTGGGATCTTTGGCCGAGGACGACAGTGCCTCAATCGTATCTAGGTAAGGCAGATTTTTAAGGGAGTGGAGAGAGTTGTGCATGGAAGTTGAAACAGGAGGTGCCACTTCGTGCCTGGAGGGAACTCTTTCTATTGATTTGGGTTCTGTGGTGCCGTAGATGAGATTTATATATAGAGGCACGCTTTCTCTGTTTTTAGATGGGTTATCTATCTCAGCACTCTGCATTTCTTCTACTTGAAGTTCTTTAGAAATATTAGAAGTCTGTTTTCAAAGTACTGGGCTCAAATTCCTACTTGAGCTGGACTCAACGATCATTCCCGAACGCAAAATGTTCTCCCCAATACTCACCTCACATTCTGCCATTCTGACCTTTCTCATTTTCGCATCTGCAACCAAAGCAACAGTCATTCCCTTAGCAATCGAGGTCCTCATAACATCAACCCACACCATCCTTCAACCACGAGCCGACGTCACCCTCCCACCCGTCATCATCCCCAGCGTCACAATCTCCGAGTTCAAATACACAGAGAAGCCGTTCTCCCTCAAATCACTCGACCTACACCTCCCAACGCCGACATGCGTTCAAACCATTACACCGGATAAGAATGGTCATCTTCCACCTGGGACTTGTAATGCCTTGTGGAATTACTACCCAAGTTTTGTCGCGGCTGTTGTCACTGCGTCGATCTTTGGTGCCATTACTTTGGTGCATGTGGGTGAAGCGATATACTTCAAGACGGTAGGTTACTTTCCCTGAATGCAGATGGTTTCTGACCTTTCCTCGCAGGCGTATTGCTGGGTCATCAGCGTTGGCCTCTTCTGGGAATGCATCGGTTTCGTCTTTCGCGCACTCAGTACAAAGAACCAACGATCGGAAGGCATCCTCACAGTCTCTCAACTATCAATTCTCCTCGCACCACTCTGTAAGCTCCGCCCGCAAACAGCTCAAGGTCTCTGCTAACTATTGTTAAGGGATGAATGCTTTCTCCTATATGGTCCTAGGTCGCATGATCCACTTCTACATCCCCGACCACCGCCTTCTCCGACTCAAAGCCAGCACATTCGCAACCTGCTTCGTACTCCTTGACATAATATGCTTCATCATCCAATTGATAGGGGGTGGAATGGCAGGTGTAGGCGCACCGCCAGAACAGATGAAAACCGGTCTCGATATCTACAAAGCGGGAATCGCGCTTCAGGAAGTCTTCGTCATTCTGTTCATCGGCCTGGCAATCATGTTCCAACTCAAGATGCGTGGGCTTCAAAGTTCCGCCATTCTACCTTTCGAGAAGAGAACATGGCCGAGATTACTCTATGCCGTATACGCTTCTCTAACATTCATTTCCGCTCGCATAGTGTTCAGACTCGTGGAGTTCAGTCATGGAACCACGTCTGATAATCAGATTCTGAATCTCGAGTGGTATCAGTATGTCTTTGACAGTATACCGATTTTCTTCGCTGGATTTGTGCTGGTTGTTTGTCATCCGGGCATGTTTATGCAAGGACCGGATTCGGTGATGCCGGTTGCGACTTGGAGGAAGAAGTGTGCGTTGAGGAGGGAGAGGAGAAAGAAGAAGGTTGATGATGAGTATAATTCGATGTTGCTTACACAGCATAAAGATGTTTCGACGGGTAGATTGTAGGTGTTGAGTCTTGGATTGATGAGGGGAGTGTAAGGAAGACAACTAGGAGAAGGTAGCGAGGCTTGAGGGTGTGCACGGCTAGCCGAGAAGACAAGGGGTGTCACGTGTATTAAGAACAAATAACAGGCAGGTAACGGAGATTTAGGCGTGGTCCATCTGGAGTCCAATCTGTAACAACAAAGAAACTAATTGACCATCCTAAAGCTCCAAAAGCATATAAGTTCTCACCTGCAATGTACTCGAGATTTTCTCCACGTTATGCCACACCAAACCGCCTGGGTCACCGTACATGTCGAAAGCTACTCGTATTCCACGTCACGTGCACACCCCGCATACGTGCCTATACGGGGCGATATTAAGTGGCCGATTCTAGCGATACGCCCAACTGTATTCCTGTTACGAACGCCCCGCGTCCCGTGACACTAGGCCCCGGGACAGCGTAATACTTAAGACTATAAGCTTAAAAAGGTAAGGGTTTTAGGAGAAGTATACTAAGAGAGTATCGCTCTTAAAAATATCTTTTTAAAAGACCTTAATATTTAGGATTTTATAAGTTATATATTATATAAATGTTATTATTAATAAACGACTAGAAGGCAAATGGCCTCTTAAATTACGCGACCCCTTTATATAACGACTGCTAAGACTAATAGACCGCTAGAGGTCTAGCGGTCTTAGCGGTCTTATAAAGAATAAAGGTTTTATTATTACGGTCCGTGTATTTACTCGGTATAGATACGGTAGGTTGTGTTGATCTCAATGATCGAGAAGTAAGTGTATTACGTATAGTAGAATAGATAATGACTAATATGATTGAGATATTATTTTCAGTTAAGCACAAAGCTCCTATCTAATGGCAGACGTGCCAGTCTTATATAAAACCTTCGTTCCGTTTAGGACCGCTGAGACCGCTAGACCTCTGGCGGTCCACCGGTCCTAGCGGTCGTCACGTGAGGGGGTCGCGTAATTTAGGGGGCCATCTGCCTTTTAGTCGTTTATTAATAATAACATTTTTATAATATATAACTTATAAAATCTTAAATATTAAGGTCTTTTAAAAAGATATTTTTAAGAGCGATACTCTCTTAGTATACTTCTCTTAAAACTTTTACCTTTTTAAGCTTATAGTCTTAAGTATTACGCTGTCCCGGGGCCTAGTGTCACGGGACGCGGGGCGTTCGTAACATTTATATAAGACTGGCACGTCTATTATTAAATAAGAGCTTTGTGCTTAATTAAAAATAATATTTTAATTATATTAGTTATTATTTATTCTATTATACGTAATATACTCGATTATTAAGATTAACACAATCCTCCGTATCTACACCGAGTAAATACGCGGACCGTGACAACTCCGCCGTATAAAAGTTATACGATTGACTCCAAACTCTCGCGCAATCGCAGAATAATTAAGAAGGTCACATAATTCCAACGCAGTAAGCGCTTTAATTATATCTTCTGTTTCGGTTATATTATGATTTTTTGAAGTATTATTAGTAAGGGGAAAAGTACAAATTTTTACCTTATGCACGTATGCGGGGTATGCACGTGACAGGGAATACGAGTATCGGACCGTCTGAGAAAAGATCACCAATTCATGACACCACAAAACCACAGAATTCGCCTTGGCTCAGTTAGCCTGACCAAATGCTTCCGCCATCACAAGCTCCCGATTCATCATCTCAAACCCAAAATCGATTCAAAACAATGAAAAAATCAAGTGATTGAGCCAAGCTAGCCAAGAAGCTCGTCGCCTTGGTTTTGAAGCTTCATCCAATTCCAAGGATGACTGAAATGTTCCAGAATGCCTCCAAAAGCCGGGATCTTCTTAACCCTGGCATCACGTCAAATCCTTCCAAGGCCATGGGAACAAGTGGAATTCCTCCTTGAGCACGCAATCCGCGCTATGTATTCATTTGGGTGGCACGCTGAAAAGTTGTCATTTCTCTGTACTTTCAGATGCCTGATCCTCTGCACAAAACCATGTCCCTCCTCCTTCTAGAAGCTTTCTATTCTTCTTCCCTTCCTGTCAATTGCATTATCTGACGTTGCGCCCACTAAGTATATATCCGGCACTTGTATGCCCCACTCGCGGCTCTCACATCGACAACGTCGAAAAGAAAAATCATGGCGGACTCAAGAGGCAGCGACGTCAAAGTGATACATCACAGCGACAACGACAACGACATCGAAATTAGTAAATATCCTCCTATCGACGGTCATGATGGCGAACACCATGTCGTTGCGGATAAACTGGCGCGAAAGCTATCTGCGAGACAAGTTCAAATGATTGCGATCGGAGGGACAATCGGCACGGGATTGTTTCTAGGAACGGGCAAATCGCTCGCGACTGGTGGTCCGGCATCTATGCTTATTGCTTATGCGATCGTGGGTGCAATTGTATTGTTGACTATGTTAGCGTTGGGTGAAATGGCTGCGTATGTGCCAATTGCGGGATCGTTTTGTACTTTTGCTGGGAGATATGTTGATGATTCTCTGGGATTTGCTTTGACTGTGAGTCCCTCTACCTTGGAAGAAAGCGACTGCTTGCTGATGGATGCAGTGGAATTATTGGTTCAACGACGCAGTTTCTACAGCTGCTGATTTGGTGGCTCTTCAAATCGTCTTCGAGTATTGGGATACTAGTTTACCCGGGTGGGCATTAAGTCTCATTTTCTGGGTCTTTCTTGTTCTTGCAAATATCATCACAGTCAAACTATATGGTGAAGTAAGTCATTTTAAATTTTAAGAGGACGGAACTAAATCTTTTCTAGCTTGAATACTGGTTGAGTTTGTTGAAAGTCGTCACGATTGTTGTAAGTGGGCTAGAATGCAATAAAATCAAGATTCCAAGACTAACCCGGCTAGATCTTCATCATTCTTGGCATTGTCGTGAACTGCGGTGGGAACACTGAGCATAGATATTTAGGAGCGCACAATTGGTACATTGGCGATGCCCCTTTTGTCGGGGGTATCGGTGGATTCGCATCCGTCTTCGTAACAGCTTCATTCGCCTGTAAGTCCACCACTCATCTTCACGCGCTTATCTAACATCCCACAGACGGCGGCACAGAATCCATCGCAATCACCGCTGGAGAGACCAAAAACCCCACCAAGAATCTCCCAAGGGTAGTCAAGAATGTGTTCTGGCGCATCCTCCTCTTCTACATCCTCTCAGTCCTCATTATTGGTCTCAATGTCTCATCGAAATACCCGAACCTCTCAACCAAGAAATCATCCACTTCGCCGTTCACGATCGTCTTCCAAATGGCTGGAGCTAACGCGGCAGGATCTTTCATCAACGCCGTCATTATGACATCCGTCATAAGTGCAGGAAACCACGCCTTATTTGCCGGGACTCGTCTCATGTACTCACTCTCCGTCGATCGCCACGCACCAATGGTCTTCGCAAAGTTGAACCGGAATAAAGTCCCCTGGATCGCTGTTCTCGCCACGAGCGCAATCAGCGGTCTCTGTTTTGGTGCATCATTCATCGGAGCAGGACAGCTCTGGACATGGCTCCAGAATATCGTCGGCGTGTCTAATCAGATCGCATGGACAGCCATCGCAGCAACATCGATCCGTTTCCGAGGAGCTATGGAACGACAAGGAAAGACTCATCTCCTTCCCTTCAAGAATCTCACTTACCCTTACGGACCATGGATCTCGCTCATTCTCAACATCGTCATCATTTTAGTGCAGGGATGGAGCTCGTTCAGCCCGAAATTCTCGGCAGTGGATTTTGTGAGTTATTATGTCGAGATCCCGATCATGCTCGTAATGTACTTGGGATGGAAGTTGTGGAAGAGGACGAGGGTTGTGAGATATGAAGATATGGATCTCGAGACTGATGTTTATGTTGTTAATGAACACGATTTGGCAGAGACGGAGAGGGAGAAGAGTGCGAGGGGGAAGGTTGAGAGGGTGATTCGGTGGATTTTCTAAGCTTGTTGCATACCTGGATGGAACTTTATCAACGTATTGTGAGGATACCGAATCTTAGTTGCACCATCGTGATCTCCCTTTAAAGAGTCTCGAGGACGAGAATGACTTCCGCTGTCCTTTTTTCGACCAAGCCAATTGTTGTATTCCTAGACAAGTAGGCAGCCAAAACATCCTTCGTCCAACCCTTCAAGCCACGAAAGAAATCCAAAATCATTGCTCAAATCCAAAATAAACTTTGTACAACCTCGGAGTTAGATCCTCCATAAGCACCTCAGCCTCGGCCTCATTAAAGTTCAAGTGAGATTACCGTGACTTTAAACTTTTACGTGAAACAAGTCTTACCCCGACCTCAATCCATCACTCACTCATCTCAGTTCATCAACAAGCCAACGATTCTTGGCCAACATCGTCGATTTCAAGCCGATCTGAAAACAATACTGCACTTCACAGCCAGTATCTCCTCTCCTCTCTCGCAAGAAAGCCAACCAAAGGTCCCCAACCATCCATCATGGCACCGCCCACAAATTCCACATCTATAACCCACATCTCCCTCATCTATCGTTTCTATTTCCTGTACTACGAGCCCTTCGGCGCCATCTTAGGAACCTATCTCTGCCTATTCAATCCTCAGCGTTTCCTTTCCGGGACCGTGCCAGTGCCAGCCTACCTGTCCTTCTCATCCCCCTCCGGCATGACCACCTCAACCAACCACACTATCACCATCTCCCCCATTCTCCAAATGCAACTAATCAACATCGCCTCGCTGTACGTCCTCTTCGCCATCACCGAAGGCGTCGTGCTGCGTTTGACGCGCCAGAAGAGCATCTGGCTGGCTATCATCACGGCCATGGCGTGTGCCGATACGGGTCATCTGTATGCGGCGTGGAGTGTGAGTCCGGCGCGGATGGGGGATGTGGGTGCGTGGAATGGGGATGAGTGGATTAATTACGGAACGCTGTTTGCGGGGTTAGGGTTGAGGATTCTGTTTTTGATGGGGGTTGGGAGGAGGTGAGAAGTGTGAAGGGAAGTGTAACATGACATGAGAATGTGGTATGTGAAGGAGTGGAAGGTTTAGAGTTGGCAGGTACTAGAATCAAATTGATATTTCAGATGCTCCCCTATGATACAACAATGACACTCGAAGATCCCACCGATTCCTCTAAAACTCCAGCAATGCTGCCCGCAAACTCCACACCATGCATACAAAACACAAAACCAAAACAAAAGCCATTTTCCATGCAAAATCCAACCCACACACTCATTTACAACCCCGAATCAGTCTTTGTCGGTGGCCGTCCATGATACCACTTATCCCACGCCTTGCAATTCTCCTTGACCTTCCCCAAGTCCATGCTCTTCGGGATATCATTCTGCCTCTCGAGGAATTGTACCGCAAGCCCCTCACTCACATGCCACGCAATATGGCAATGCATGAGCCACGCACCTGGGTTGTCAGTCTGGAAAGCGATAACCAGCCAGCCGTTGGCGGGAAGCATGGCAACGTCGCGACGGGTCGGGTTGTCGAAGTTCAGATCGTCGATGTTGTCCGCGGTGAAGTAGGTCGGTTTGGCAGTGCCGTTGGCGGGCGCAGGAGCGATGTCTGATGGGTCGGAGATCCCAAGCACGAACATGTCGTGGCCATGGAGATGGATGGGGTGGGCGACTGCGCCTCCGTTTTGGATCACCCAGAAGGTGTAGATGTTCCTGTGGGGAATCTCAATGATGCCGAGTTCTTTGTTGGCAAGGAAGGAATTGTCGCCATCGCCGACGTATTGGAGGGTTGGCTTGTCCCAATTTACGTTGATTGCGTTCCTATTATGAATCAGTACTTATTTATTATTTACATCATGAATGAATACGGCTTACCCATTGATCGTCCAGAAAAAGATCTTCTTCTCGTTCTGCTTGAGTCCTACCGTGAGGGTGCTGGTGCCGTTGTAACCATATACCTTCCTGAACTCATGCTTCGGCACACTCTTCTTCAGTATAGGTTCGAGGTCGACTTCGTCAACACAACCGGCTGTATAATTGGCGACAGGCTTAGAAGTAGGGAGAGCAAGCGGAACTGTCTTGTAATTGAAGATACCAAGAATCTGTCCATTGTTGTCATTCGTACCGCACCCTTTCTGAACTTCGGCACGGAACCAGTAGTTAGCTGGATCTTCTGAAGCTGTGAAGACGACATCATATCTTTGCCCAATAGCAATGAACAGCCAATCCGTCTCGTATGGAACGATAGGAACGAAGTCGGCTTGGATGACCGTGAACTGATGAGAGTCGAGAGAGACCATGAATGCATTGTCGACCGCTGTGTTGACGAGACGAAGACGGTACCTCTTCCCTGGGATTAAGGTAGTGTTGAAATAATGACCAGCTGTTTTGGCTACGTTCATGTTGGCACCATTGATCAAGCCATTGCTTGCTGATGGGGGTCCGAATTTGCCAGGGATTGGTGTTGTGCCATCTGCAACCCGACCAAGCTTCCACATGGATTCGTAGTAGAAATCAGTGATTGCGATAGGACCGAGGTCGTCAATGTCATAGTCGGCTGAAGCAGGGCCGTTAATTTGCATGGTTCCAACAATCCCGTCTCCATACTGATGAGAAAAATGGCTGTGATACCAAGTCGTTCCGTACTGCGTGGCTCTGAATGAGTATCTACGAGTAGATCCTGGTGGAATCGGACATTCCGTGACACCATTGACGCTGATGAAGTTAGTCAAGTCTCAAAACTTGAGGGAATGAAGGATTGAAGGGTCGTTGCTTACCCGTCCTCGGTGCCTGAGCCGACTTGCGTAAAACCATGCCAATGTATGCTGGTTCTTGAAGATGTTAGACCAGTTCTCTTCGATGATCGATGTGACTTACCCATTGTCTTGCATACTATTCGTGACATCAATCTCCAACATATCTCCCCAATCTAATCTACATCAGTAAGTGCCATTAGCAGTTGTGGAGCTTGGCGACTTACCTGCAGTGATTACTGGTCCAGGATATTGTTTATTGATCACTAGCATCGATCTAGGAGTACCATCGAGTGATAAAGTCATGTTCGAGATGTCCAGGTCGTAATGAACAGTCTTCCCTGTATGCGGCCACCTCTCTTCAGAATCCGTCTCGACTGTGAAGTCTCCCGTCCAACAGCTCCTCGAATCTGGGCCATTCTCGCAGTTTCTCTGTCCCCAGCCTCCGTTTTTGCCGCCATGGTAATTTTTGTTTCTGTTATGACCCCATCCAACTCCTTTGTGCCATCCATGTCCAGACCCAGGCTCTGTGAATTGACCTCTTTCTTGAACAGTAGCATCTGGAATGACGGATGCAGATCCAAGTCCGAAGACTAAGACACTCGAAAATAATGCTCCGAGCAACATGTTGAGAGAAAACCCACTTTCTGCCCCAAATATTTGGCAAACTAAACAACTCAAATACTGTGTATTAAATCAAGGAAAGATAAGTGACCAAGGAGATAAATCAAACAATGTCGATGTACAAAGAGCGAATGTGTATGATCCTTCCAATGCAGAGAGGGAGTTCCGGGACTTATAACAACAGTAGAGAGAAGACAACCCAAGGAGCGTTGTCCAGGATTGAAGCTGCCTCATGTCGGTAAAGATGAATGAGGATATTTTTACTGGAGAAGACTCACATCAGATACACAGCCTCTTACTCCACCGGGGCCTGTAATACGCTGACTCTCAGAAAATTTGTTTGCACAAGGCACAGCACTAGTGAAGGCTGTGAAGCATTCAAGTCAAGATCCTTGGCTCCTCACAGGTACGAGGGCTTCGAATAGGCTTCCATGGCAAGGAGGATTGGTAATAGGCAGACTCTGGCCGAGAACGAACCCAGGGAATGGTTTCTTGCAAGGTAAATATATGAAATAGGGCGTTGGATCAGAACAGTGCAAGATCCAAATTGGTTTCATCATTTTATCCGTTCTGGGAACCCGCCAGATAAAGTGGAAAAGCAGGACAGAACTTGGCGCCGAGATCCACGCTGCCATTTCCGTGAACTGAGATTCCACCGATAGAACAATAACAAAAGACCCCGGCTCACAAGGCTGAGAATTCCTTCGGGCAGGGTGAAGGCCGCAGCTGGTCGAGGGGTTCTTGGCTGTGAGGTTGGTAGGCGAATTCGGTAAGCTTAATGTCAGCCCCGATGCACCTAATTATCGGCTGGTTTAAAGAATTCGGGCAACTAAAATATTTAACGTTAACGGTGCTTGTAAAATAATCATCATTACTCAAGCAGGGTTAGATTTTCTCGTGCGATGGCCGAGGACCTCGTAAACAAAGAGACCGAAGATATAGAATCTCTCGATTTCCTTCCTGCTGCCTTCTTTTGCCCAGGCAGCTAAGCGCCGAGAAGAAAAACGTGACACAAGGGCATAATCCATCGTCTGGGGCGCAATCCAGGCGGTTGGATCCTCAGCCAGACTATTTTAAGGTTCACCATGCGGCAACGAAACTGTGCCGCTCATTGGAGAGCCCGTAACCGGATATTGTGCTGCATCCTGAAATTTAGACTAATTCCATTATGATCAATTCTGGCAGGGCTGTTACGAACCTTTATCTGACTACATGTCTATATCGTCTCCTGCCGAGGGAAAATCAGACGAGTGTACTGGATGCGTAGCATTCAGACCTCCCATGCTTCAAAAGCTCCAGGGTGGATACCAAGACTTCGTGCCACTGCAACCCTCTTGTAGATCATCATTGCTTGATCAAGGATGAGGCTGACTGGACTGGACTAGCTGTTTCTTGGCCGAATAGCATGACACGAGACACTGCATGAAGTACTGCTGCGTACGAGCATCAACGATACCATTCAACAAGTGCTCAAATATGAATTACGTGAGAATATAATCCTGAGTAAGGGAGGTTGCTCAAAAAATTCAATTAATGTGCTGGCATTGTAGCAGCTTTGGACGTTTCTTAAGGAATGATTTGCAGGTATGCCATGTACTTCACTGCATTGCTCAGTATTAAAAGCTTGACGCTCGATTCGGGGTTCCCGGGGGTAGCTGCGGAGCATGCCTATGGCGATGAACAGCTGCACATTCTTATCTGCCTTCAGACGATTCACCGGATGTCCGTTTGACATTTGATCAGATGAAGACCCGTACTGAATGCATCTTTACAAAAGTGGAGGCTTACGAACGTCTAGCGGCGGAATCGCCGATTCAAGTAGCACAGAAGGGGCAAACGATGAATCGTATCTTTTCAACGGTGAGTGGAAAATTTTGTTAGGAATCGAAATGAAGTGGCAAACTGGTCGGTCATTCATGGAATGATCGGATGACGTTTGTGATAGGTTGCGTCCACTTTCGCGGAGAATTTCAACACGTTTTGCATGCTAGCTTTGCGGCTGTGGTATCTCAGCAGCACAGCTAAAGCCAACGACCCAAGACAAGAAATGGATGTTACCAAATCGCTTGCAGGAGAGAACGTACCCAATAATAGAAGCCAAGAACGACCAAAAGTAAGGTTGCAGTGGTACAACTTCCAAGTACGTTCAATGCGAACCAGGAGGTTTGAAGCAGAAAGACATGCAATGTCCTCGTAGCGGACAGCACAGATATCCGATCGAATGAAGCCATCGGACCTTCGAGATGGCCTTCTACGCAATCCGACGGGGTCGAATTATCTTCGCACATACATTGTTAGGCTTGGAGATCGATATTTGACGCGTACAATAGAATCGGAGCTTGTAGAAAGAAAACTCAGGAGGGTTATGGCATTGATGATGCTAATCGCCTCCACGGTGCAGCTCGCTTTCCGGCTCGGTCCGCCTCCCTTCATCGCCCTTATCTTGACTTTCTATTCGTAGATTGAGCTCCGTCCTCTGGGTGAGACAGCTGTGTGTCTTTAATCACCATTGCGGTTGTCGCCGGGTCGAGACGTTGTTTTAATGAGGGTAATTTTCTTTTGAAGGCTGCTCGTCCAGACGTCGCTGGTGGATGAAAATCCCAAGCTGACTAATCGACGCTATCAAGACCCAACAATCTCAATCTTTCGAATTCGTTCTATAAGGGTCCCTGATTAATCCGATGTTCTGATGATCTGGCTGATGAGGGGAGATCTATCTCTTGTTCATGGCGAAAAGAAGGCAGTCTTCCGATCTTCAGCTCGATCCTAGGCTCAGGAAGCTGCAATGACAGGGCGGTGCTCGCTGAAAACGCTGAGCTATCAGTGAACGTTGGCGAGACTTCCAGGGGCTCCAGTTAAGTGCGGGGTAATTTTCACACTTATAAGAGATATTACCATTGTGAGTTCGTCACGGTACTGTCTATAAATCAAAGCTACACACCTATCTTACCCTGCACTATTTTGAATCTGGTACGCGACTAAGGCGGGGTCACTCATGGCGATCAGGCTGCCATCGATCAAGTAATTATAGGGACCAGCTAAATCCACTTGGGCAAATAGCTAAATCCACTTGCCAAGGCCTCCAGTCTCGGGTACGGGGTGTGCATTTAGGATACTCGCGAACACCGTATAAATTACTACTAGGACTAGGTACCCCCTGTGCAACTAGTCGATCCATAACGCACGCTCCTGCGTACTACCATTCCCCCCCCTCCATTGAGAATCAGCCTCGAATGGTGCGTCAGTTTCAGTCAACTGACTCTCTGTGAGTACTCTGGACTGGTTCTCTTGCCACTGCATAGGAGTGACTCGTACTGGTAACTCTATTGGGTGAGAAGTAGAGGTAGTTGTGATGTCAATACAAGGGGTATTGTCCTCAACGTCATCAAGGTCGTCGTCTTGCATCAAGGCTAAGGTCTCGTTGACAGCTGTTTGCATTGCAAGTGCAGCAGCTGTAGTAGCATCTTCTATACTATCTGACTGATAGATTGATGAGAACGTCATATTAAAGGTGAGGGTGGTGGTAGGAGTAAAAGTGGTAGTATTGGTGGTGTTGTTATTGGAAAATCCTTATATCTTCAAATGTAGGGTGACGAAGGTAAGGCTCTGCCCTGCATCAGGCTTAGGTACATTCGCTAACAAATAGTAGGGGAAATTACTTTGATAAATGTACGGGCGCAGTCAATCAAAAGTTTAGCGAGGCCTTGGCAAGTGGATTTAGCTATTTGCCCAAGTGGATTTAGCTGGTCCCTAATTATAACTCGGCGCCGAAGACGCATAGTTCTGTCTTGTCTGAACTGGAGATGGCAATCCGACTTATACAACGGCAATATACCTGGCCGAACAAGGCTGGAACAGTCAGTCGATTCATGTACACGATCTAACGAAAATCGGTTCCATTCTCGAATTCAGATCTTGCTTCCAGCTGCCTCTGAAATTGGTATTGCAGTCTTTCTATGTTCACCCAGCGCAAGAATATCACCACTCGCATTCCAGAGGGTACATGTAATGTGAGCTGAGAAGCATCAGCGGTTGATACCTGATCAAGCCAGACGAAAAGAGAGCCTACCAAGTCGTTTCCCAATTCCCCTAACCTCACAATCAACATAAACAACCTCTCCACCCGGCACTAGCTTCAAACAAGTTACATTCAATGTCCTGGTCAGGCCTCCAAAATGCCAGAACTCCTCTGACGAAAGTGGAGCGACAGCCATCGTCGTGCACATGTCAACTAGTGGTGCTTGCGCTCCTCCATGCATGAAGCCTCGTGGATTTTTGAAGATTGCGCGTTACTAGAACGGAGAATGTTGTTTTTGCTGTTGGTGACGAGGCGTTGTTGTTCGTGACCTCGGCGGATCTACTTTAATGGCTCTCATGAGAGTGCCGTCGAAGCCCTAGACAAATTTGAACAACGACTCATAGATGAGGCCTGGAGCGCTTTGGCGCCGTATACGAAGTAATTCAGAAAGGGACATACCTCATAATCGGGGACCTTTTTTTACTCGTCAATGAAGGCCTGTACTCTTGCGATGGGATCACTTTGTTTGACTGCGAAGAGGATATCCCATGGAGCCATGATAACGAAATGTCGAGGATGTTGGCTTCAAAACATTACATTTACTATCTAGGCATACAAAGTCCAGAAGATCAGTACAAGAGGAGGCGTGACGTTAGCCACGGCAATATGAGAGATTATTGCCGGCGGCGCCAGGTAGTGCTGGGCACCAATCATAATCAATCTTGAGATGTTTGAATTGAATTGAAAGATCTCCCCTAATCCATGATTGATCATCTAACCTGTCAACTGCACATAACAGACATGCCTAGGCCCATCGTACCTTATGATATGCCTGGTGGACTTCATATCTGACCCCCCTCGATCTATCTAGCCCGCAATCGAAATCGCAAGTCATAACTGCCACGATTTTATGGGATATTGTTGACCAGACTTTTGATAGACTGCGGAGAGAGGAGACAAAATCTTCCAAAATTTGTGTCTATCACAGAATGATTGTTCAATCGAGTACGCAATCAAAGAATCTTATCAACTTACTTGTTCTATGGTTAACCACCGAAATGTTCTAAGCGAAGCCCCTGAAATTAAGCAAGCAAGTTCACTGCCCACACTGGGTTCAACCATCGTCTCGCTTCACGGTAGCAGGGTTGGAATGTTTGCACGCGTAGTGAATTGATTTGAGATGACAACGAACTTGATGCTGACGATGACACAGGGTGTTTCATTAGCGAACACAAAGTTTTTGAGGTGAGAGATAGAAAGCCCTCGCTGGAAGCTGAACTTCATATGTAGTCCGGAAGATGAGAATATGTCAGGAATTGCGTGATAGCATTAACCAACCACTTCTAGACCGTGGGAGAATGGTATGCAGTGTTCATTGAGGTGCGAAATGTATGAAAAGTAGAACCCATGTTTTAAGAATAGTGTTTTATATTGGTGAACCCTCCCACCTGCGAATTTCCATGGATGGCAAAAGTCTCTAGCGCACATGGCGATATTCAAACTCGACCTCGGAATTCAGCTGAGGTCTTCCATTGCGTATCTTCCATGAATTCGCAAAACAGCAACAAGAAATGGTCTGAGTCCCAGATATAAAACCCCAGCTTTCAGAGAACTGTTTCATTTCTGCACGGATACCATCACGTCATTTTCAGCAGAGCTTGATTCCAGTGTTCGATCAAAGCGTAAGCAAGGCGACGGAGAGCAAATATAAAGAGATAATAAACCTAGAACGTTTAAGTGTGATGAGAAGAGGTAAATAATTGACAACAAGCTCATGATTGACAACGATTTCTGATGTCCAAAAGAGACACAAAGAGGAGATTAGTGTGCCTAACCCGTGTGGAAAATAGGCCAAGGCAGGTCTTAAAAGACCTAATAACTTATCAATCTTCAAATCGGAGAAGAAGGAAAAGCGGCGATAAAGAGACAGTTGCTGGACCCATGGATTACTGGATTGTTGGGTTGTTTGAAATGTGATCCTTGTACATTTGTTTGAGTCATAATCTTGTATATCATATATTCATGAGACTTGGTGAGGACAGGAATGGGATCAGCACATGAACTCCCCTTGTGTTAGTTTCCTGGTCGCTTGTTGAGAGAATCAGAGGAGTAAAAACATGATGTGTGGAGCAAGAAAGGATTCCCACAGCTTGAGAAGTCAGGAAGGATAACCTATGTCAATGATATTTCCTTGATCATTCTGAGATATTTAAATGTTTTTTGCTTTAGTAGTGCATATGATGATGATCTTTACTTCTTTGGACCCGAGTGAGTGATTTTTATTGAACGTGAAGCCCAACCACCTAAATTTAAACACGTCAAATCAACATCGCTCATCGCTCCTCAAGGTGCTAAATATCACTAGGCAGTGCTTTTGAGAGTAGCATCAGCGCTCTTTTCTTCTCTATCTCGCCTTCTAACCTAGAGATTGAAAGGAGGGAAAAGTGCAGATATATTCGAGTTCCTCTTTTACATGACTAGAATGCAGATAAATCTGAGCGATGAGGAAGAGAGGATCCCTGGGAAAGACATTCGAGCTGAAATTGGTAGCTTACTTCTTGATCTGTGCCAAAGCGTATTTGGCAGCAAGTCCAGAAGTGACAACTGCATTTGAAGTGGCACCGCTTCCCCAGGATAGTTTTTAAGACGGTCGCTAATGTGTCAGTAGATTCAAGAAATGAATTCTGCTCCGCAAACCTAACTTCGAAGCATGCTGACATTATGACAGCATCACGGATGGTCAGCATCCTATTGTGAATGTGTTTGTTATTGTGAGGTTAAGGAGCCCTCACAGAATTTCCTCGCGTACTCTTATAATTACACATTTCTTTTGCTAGAATAGTGACTCACTTGAACAGTGTCAGCTTTCCCACCTTTTCCTGGCTTTTGAGCGTCTAGTCTGTAGAGGTCGTATGTATAAATGACCTCAAAAGAGTTATCCGACTTGCAGCAGGATTGCAAGTCTCTCGTTATTTCAGAATCACGAGAGTAGGATGCGTAAGATGGAGTCCCAGGACTTGAGAACATGTAGAAGTCAGAAAATGAGGAAGGACTTGCATTTTATCAACCTGTACCCGAGACGAGAAGAAACAGCAGTTGGGTATCCAAATATTAGACACTCCAAATGAACTGGAATAAAGGATGACAGCGAGTATTGAGATGGCAACAAATCTTATCGAGCTGTTTTTATTTTATTTTGTTAGCATCCACCCATCCAATGGCTCCATCACGCCTATGTACAGGTCCCCTGGGAAACATCATATACAACAGCACCGAGAACGGGGAACAACAATGACCCACCACATCCTCAACCGGCCCAGTACCTCCACTGAATGCACCAGTCAATTTTTCTTGCAGCAGGTTGGAATGAGACACATTACTAGTGTTGTTCTTATTTAAGTGTCTTCCGAACTGCAGCATACTTACAACTATTCTTCTCGCTTTTGCACGCACTCAAGAGCGTAGGTAATTAAACTAGCCTGTATAGGAGGTGGAACTCCATTTTCCGGTTCGCTATAACCTGGACCGCCAGTCAACGACCACACTTCTAAGTTCTAGATCTCCCGACTGCTGCGTTTGTTTCAAAGCTAGAACAGGAAGAGTTGAAGACCACCATCTCTCATCTCTACGGATTGTCATTGAAGGAGCTGAGCAGATTAAAAAAAAATTGATCTGAAACAAGGAAACCATTCTCTTACTAATCTCAAAGTCGCGGAGCAGCGCGGTGGAACATGATGACAACGACAAAGAAAAAAAAGAAATGACGACCGTGACGGAGATGATAACAGTTGTTTCGAAATCAGGCATATTCGAGAACTTCAATCAGAGGCCCGGAAATCACAGAGGTGTGACGAAGACGAAGACGAAGACGAAGCAAGCAAGCGGCATCCTCTTGATCGCGACAAAATTATGACGCGAAATAAATTGCACACTGGAGAACTGAGAGCTTCCATGGTAGGTCCTTTGCTGAAACCTATCTATCCCGATACAGAACTGGATGTGAAGATACAAGATGACGTTTTTATATATCTTTTTGTCCCATCTCCGCTTTACCTGCTTGAATGAACTATTTATTTGCTTTTGCACCAAATTGCTCACAAACTCAAAAGTTGCCGTTTGATTCACCTTCAAGCTCGTCAAGGTATCGGTAGTTACTCTCTTCTGCCAGTCTACTCGTCTGTGTATATATTCCCGAGCAAGAAGACCTATGGCGAACACATGAACCCAGGTTGGGAAAGTACCGGGATGGTGCATGCGGCAGCAAGGACTTTTTGCTAGGTTGTTAGAAAGAGGTGAGACGTTGAAGAGACATATGGGAACGGAATAGGATTCGGATCGTTCGGTGCAGATGTGAAGGAAGGCATGGAGTGAAAAGTCCACTCTGACTGTGGATGAAGCATACATATCAACATATGCTAGGGCTGAATGACAATGAGATTTGACATGGCGACAATTCGGAGACGTAGATTTCTTTTGTCTAAAAAAATAGCCGGAGGAAAAACGGGGGCAAGACGTAGATACTATTCCAAGATCCCTTACGCGTAACACCTTTTTGAGATGGAGATATTCAGTCATTGAATGGTTACGACATGTGGACCTGGAATTGTGAGCTCATGCCCTTAACGTTTGGTGTGTCGTGTTAGTGTGATCATTAGTCAAAAAAGACTTCCGGCTTGCAGGTTTGGGATGTATTCAAGTAACTAAATTCGAAGTCTAGAGCCTGAGAAATCGATAGGACAAGAACTCGAGGTATTATGGGTCAAGTAATCGGGTTAGGAACAAGACAATCGTTGTTCCAGAAGACTTTAAGCGTTGAACAAATGAAGGGTATCATTCTCCTATCTCTCTATCCTATCAACTCACTCCTCACCTAGCTCTTGAAGAACACAACCAAGAACCCCAACCAGCTGCCCACGACACCGACAGCCGAGTAGCTACTCATGAACATCAACGGCAAGAACTCCAGCTTGTCGCCCCAGATGATCCCATGCAGTAAACTACAATACGCAATCAGCGGTATGCTCACAGCGATATACACCAAACTGAAGCGATCCAGCAAGAAGAATCTCGACTTGCTACTCGCGGGTGCCAGTCTATCGAACGCGAGTAGGAATAGCACGAGCCAGAAAATGGTGTAGACGGTCTTGATGGGGAATTCCGCAGCTGTGAAGAGCAGCGGGAAGAGCGAGACGTGGCCTGCTACGGCGAGGGGGCGGAACGCTCCTAGATAGCGGCGATCTTTGAGTGCGATTAAGGAGAAGGGAATGATGACAAGTAAGATGGCTTTCTCGTGGACGTGCCAGCCGAAGAGGAAGGACGCGTAGCCGCAGAGGGTGACGGCGCCAATGAATGTATCCCAGGTTGGGTCGAAGAAGAGTTTGATCAGAGGGATAATTTGGAAGATCAGGGTTAGGATGAATGTCATGCGTGCTGTGATTTCGGGGAGGACGGCGAAGGAGGAATCGCCTACTAGGCCGCGAGTCACACTGTTTATGGCGTCTTGATTGACGGAAAGCTTGAGGTATGGGGCAGCTGTTTGTGTTAGTGACTGTAAGCTGGGCCTTGGGTATAACATACCATAGATCAATATCCGATCAGTGAACGAATACATAGCCCATACATTCGGAGCCCAATACGCATGACACAACCCTCTAGAAAATGGGAACAATCTGCTCAACAATTGCGGTATCTGACCCCAGTATGCGAATGGACCAAATGCAGCACCGAAAATAGCAATGATTCCTGTTCCAAGCTTCAACGCATTTCCGAACTTGATATGGAAGATCGACTTTGGTCCTAGACAGTATGCTCGTAGTAGATAGACGAAATATGCTGGAGCAAGGTAGAGGTAGATGTGCTTTAAGCAGAGAAGGATTGCGAAGAGCAGCCCGCTGGCTAGTATGGTTGACTTCTTCCTTGCCAATACAAGAGAGAGGATCAAGAGTCCGTACATAAATCCATTATATTGAAAGTGTATATGATCAATGATCAAGAGGCCGGGAGAGAGAAGGATCGAGAGCGCAGCGGCGTGGGATGCTCTTTTGGAAGCTGGTGGTGACGATTGAACGAAGCTTGAAAGTCAGCATTGACTTCTCCAAGTAGCTTTGCAGACGTACAGGTAAAGCGCCAAAACCAGAACCAGCTCCGTAGCTATCACGGTCGCCCTTTGGAAATATATTGTCTGCCAACTATCATATCCCAAGTTGAACACTTTCAGCATCTCCGGGTCAGCCAGCTTTGCGCCTTGCGACAGTGCCCATTCGAAGTACGCAAAAAATGGGGGGTAGTCGAGAGTCCATTCCGAAGTTTTCTCGTAGTACCATTTCTGGATTGGGAGACTGTTGGTTATAGCTAGCCAATTCCTATGGACCTCGAAATCGGTAGATTTGCTGTAACACTGTCAGGAAACGCTCCAGAATATCTCGAGGACCGAACGTACTAGGCAGGTAGGAGTAGCAATTTGAAGGCGGTTGCTACTACTGCACATTGTGCTATTGAAGGATATGATTCCGCCATCTAGACATCCCTCTGCGACAATTCCTGGTGTTTTGGTGAGGAAGTGGGAGTGGGAGTGGGAGAATGATAATAATGTCTCGGGACCTTGCAGCCACCGTGAAGCCAGCGCGCGCCAATGAAAAGTACTGCCGCTCCCCACCGCCCTCCCTCCAGGGATTGTCTCACGGCATCATTGGTCAACTCCAGAGCTCTGCTTGACCTTCACTTCAATGGTAGGTATCTCTGTCTATCTTTATCTACATCTCCCTTCCAGATTATGGACGCAGCATTTCTCCCGTCCGAAGTCGTAGTCAAGCATTTCGTTTCTCACTCTTTCACTCTAGAGCTTGGTCCTTCTATCACCAGCCTAGGCAGACCCCTCCGCAACGTGATACTGGCCGCGGTTGCAATATATTGCATCGGTGATATCGTCCGTGGTTCCCTGCAAGCTGTCCTCAAGAGCTCTAGAGACAGCTGCAGCTCCAGCTCCAGCTCCAGAGACACAAAGGACAAGGACTGATACAGTCACCCCCCGGTTAAAGCCAGAGTGTCGCAGAATTCTTATTTGACGACTTTCTCCTTTTTCTTTTATTTAACTCAATTAACAGTTGCAGTAGCTGTTGCAATTGAGCACGAGTTGAGCTGCTTTCCCTGCTAGCTGCTGCTGGATCAGTACAATAGAAATAGAGGCTTGTCTGTCTACATAAGCTCGAGGTTTCGAAGAAGCAACCATGCATTTCAACACGCCTCTCACGTCTCTTGCTTCTGCTTCTGCTTTCTTCTTTGCCTATGCGCAAGCGTCATACCTCCACAATGATTTGAGCTTTGGTCACCAAGACAGGTAAGTGATCGCATTCCCTCCTTTCAAGTCGCCCCCTCAAACCCCTCTAACACCAACAAGAATATCCCCGAACCTTCGCGCCATACCGAGTTGGCATCTGATAGGCAAACCCGACCCTCCAGAGATCCTCTCCAACAAACTAGTCCTCACTCCTCCCGCACCAGGCAATCAACGAGCTGCAGTCTGGTCGGAGAAGGTGCTACAACACCAGTACTGGACGGTAGATCTGGACTTTCGAGCTACGGGACCGGAGAGGGCAGGAGGAAATCTGCAAATGTGGTATGTGAAGGATGGGCTGAACGTAGTAGGAACAAGTAGCATTTATACCGTGGGGAGATTCGACGGATTGGCGCTGGTGGTCGATCAATACGCTGGTTCGGTACGATCACCCACTGAACCTCTCGTAGGAAATGGAATACTAACAAACCAACAGGCAGGATACATACGAGGCTTCCTCAACGATGGAAGCACCGACTACGCCTCTCACCACAGCGTGGACAGCCTCGCCTTCGGGCACTGCGAATACTCTTACCGCAACCTAGGTCGGCCCTCTCGAGTAGCAGTCCAACAATCAAGCAACGGCTTCAAAGTCTCCGTAGACGGGAACCTCTGTTTCGAATCTAACAAAGTAAAGCTTCCCCTGGGGAACAACTTCGGTCTCACAGCCGCCAGCGCCGAGAACCCCGACTCTTTCGAGGTATTCAAGTTCGTGACCACGACCGAGTCGCACACACCCGACATCCAAGACCCGAACCACCAAGGTGGGCAACAGATCCTAGGCTCTGAGATGCACGGCCGGGCAGAAGAGAGACCCCATGGGGAAATCCCAGCATACAGTGACCCACCCGATGAATCGGCAGCGAAATACACATCCTCGTTCGAGCAGTTCGCAGATCTGCATAACCGACTGCAGAGCATGATGAAGCAAATCAGCGCCTCCACTCGCGACGCGACGCATTTCTCCACGCAAATGCAGAAGACGACCGAATTACTCGCCGAGCGCCTCGCCCGCATCGAAGCTTCAGTCGGGGAGCTGCATAGTCTGCGTGAGAGGATCGATGCTATTCAAGCGGATGTGAGGCAGACGAAGAGCGATCTGCACAATCAGCTTGATAGGCACGTGGCGAACATCAAGGGCGAGGTGAGAGATACGCATAGTAGCCTTACGGGCACGCTGGAGAAGGGGAGTGGGATTGGGAAGTTCGTTGTTGTGGTTGTGGGCAGTCAGGTTGTGCTTGTGGGAGCGTATTTGATGTATAAGAAGAGAAGGGCGGGGAATCACATGAAGTATTTGTGAGGAGAGAGGGCCAAGTGGATACTAAAGATGGGAGGGAAGGATATTGGAGAGCTGCATTCTGTATTTATAGGTTTGGATCGTGGTTGAGTTTTGAGGCGAGGCGAAGGAGAAAGGACGGAGAAAAGGGGCTCAAGCGAGCGACCAACAATACTGCGCTCTTTGGATCGATTGAATGATAGATGGAATTTGCATACACGAACAGAGTGAAGTGAGAAATACAATAAACTATTTCAAAACATGCACCCCTTCGTTATGTCTCTATTTGAGGGGGTTGGAGGTCAAGGAGGGAGAAATAGAGGAGGTAAACAAATTACTAGATTTGGTCTAAGCCATGTCAAGCTCATCTGAGGATAAATAAGAATGCAATAACTCTGATTTGAATTTCCCCAAGAAGTTTCTTTCCTTCACACCGCAAACGCCAAGCCATGATCATCACTCTTGGATTACAAGATTACAATGTACACCTCCTCTTACCCCTCTCTCACACCCCCCAACAGATTAAATATAACTAACCTTAACCCCCATCCCAGCAGTCTGCCTAACCTTCATCCACCCACCCCCCAGAATCCTCTTCAACCTCTCCTTAACATCCCGCCGACTAAGCACGACCAAAAAACCAATCAAAAAAGCCAAAAACTGTAAGATAAACAACGGTCGAGTCTGGAAATGCACCGCCATTCCCTCAACAAGCTTCTTCACATTCCCCAGGACGTTACCTGCCCGGGTGAGGATAGAAGGTGGAACTTTCCTTGCGTTGGAGGAAGAGGCTGCTCCTGAGCGGGCCGTGGGTGAGGGTTTGTCTTGCTGAGATTTCTTAGATGAGGATCCCTTTGCTGAGCCAGAGCCTCCTCGTGCTGAGGAGCGTGATTTCGAACTCCCTGGTCTCGCGGGCGTGTTTTCCACGCCATAGTCGATTTCGCTCCCTCCTGCTACGCTGCCGCTACTGCGATGAGCTCTATCTCGCTTGAGACGCTCTTCTTCTTCTCTTTTGCGTTCGCGCTCTTCGTTCTCGAGACGTCGCCGTCTGGTATCTTCGATGTCTTTCTTTAATTGCTCTTCTTGGTACCGTCTCTCCTCTTTCTCTCGGCGCTCGCTCTCGTTCTGTTCGTCTTGCAGACTTTGCAGGGCTTGGAGGAAGGCTTCGCGCCGCTCTTCGTCGAGGACCGAGGATATCGATATGAATTCTCGGGCGTAGTCCCATTCGTTGTTGCGGAGGAGGACGTGGAGAGTGTAGAGTTCTAGGATCTTAACGCGGGCGTTGAGGTCTCGAGGGGTGTCTGTTCCGCTGGTTTTGCTGGGGCTGGGCCCGCGGCGGGGGGAGGTGGGTGTTTGAAGGCGGGAAGAGATGTCGAGGTTGGGTGTTGTGGAGGAGGCTAAGTAGTTTTCTAGGCGTTGTTGGTTGACCTTTTGGGAGCGGGCATGGGCGAGGAGGAGAGTTGCACTGAACTGTGTTAGCAAGTGTGTTATAATGCATCGTCGGGGAGAACACTCACAGGTTTATCACAACATCCGAATCAACATCTCCCTCCACCCCTCCATATCCATTCTTCACAACGTCCTCCCAGACCTCGCCGTCCCGCACCTTGGTCACCAAACCCCTCCACTCCGAACTCCCAAATGCCTGTTTCCCCTCGTCTGGATCCAGCTCAACTACTGCGTTCAATATCGTGAGGTACAAACTCCAGACCTTAACCCTTGTTGTCTTTCCAGCTTTCGAGATAGGTGCAGGTTCCGAATCAGCATTGGTATCGTCTGTTGGAGGTGGTGTAATAACAGGTAGGATAGTTGATAATGATTCAGGTAATCGACGCGTTAGGAAGAGTGTAGATGATTGACGGTAGATCTTGGATATTTGCGAGGTGGCCTGTCGCGAGGAAGTAGAGTTCAGTGAGGAGATGGAGGATGTGAGTAGTTGTGATGATGACAACGTCTCTCTCGTAGGAGCGAGAGTCGTCGCGATAGAGCCGTTAGAAGTCATTGTGTAGAAAATGCCCAAGGACGCGAATGAGAGGAGAATAAGGAAAGGGGGAGAGCGCAGGAATGGCTAGAATGAAGTTCGCGATTCCCTGGCATCTGAAAACAACGGGAATTCGGACGGAGAGGGTGAAGCCTCGGCCCAGCGCGGGGTTTGTGATTGGATGGATTTATGTAAAATATGCAGCTTTTATGCGAGCTTGAGATAGTGCAAGGCGGACGAGGCTGAACAACAAACCTCGGACACTGTGATTATACTGTCAATCAATCATGGCTAGCCACATCACTTGCACAACCACCAACTCAAGGGAATCAGGACAGGCAAACGTGGCTGATACTTGACAGGTCATATTCTTGTCAATTCCCTCACACCTTACAGGGAATTTCTTCTCCTCCTCCCAACTTGCCTTGCCATCATCAACTTGCCACTTGCCACTTGCCACTTGCCACCGCACTACCTACACTCTAACATTCAGGTGTATCTTCATTCTCCATCTAGCCCAAACACCACGAAAATCTAAAGTCAGGGTCAAGAAGTGAATGTCATATCAATTGCCAATGCGATTTCACTCTGCTCTTTTTCGTCTTTGATTTCGTCCTTGGCATTACATTCAATATCTCCTTCCTCAATAGCCGACCACTACACTCAACCCTAGGCTTTGGCTGGGTTGCCAACTTGTTTTCTATGCTCTCCTGCTCGATAAAGCAGCTCTTTCTTTAGCAACCCATCAGCCACCTTCACAATGGAGGTCGATCAAGCACACTTCCGTCGGCAACTGCTGCCCATTCTGAAGAATATCGCCAATGCAACGTTCGTCACTTTTGATCTGGAGATGAGCGGTATCAGTACTCGACCCAAGTACTCTGCTGGAGACCGATCTCATGATGTTGGCAAGCCTACGCTACAACAACAGTATGATGATATGCGAAGCGCGGCGGAGACATTTCAAGTCCTGCAATTTGGCATCACTTGTGTGGAGGAGGATCGTGAGAAAGGCAAATGCAGCTGATATCAATCTGGATGTGTGCTAATATCTACCAGACTTCTATCTCGCCCGGCCGTACAACTTCAACTTGAACCCGTTGTCCGCCGACGGTGTTGATTTGAGACTGGACAGAACATTCACCTTTTCCACCAGTGCATGTGACTTCTTGAACAAGAATGGGTTCGACTTTGGCAAGGTCTTCAGAGAGGGTGTCCCGTACTTGTCTCGCGATGAGGAAGAGGAGCGTCGTGCAGAGCACTCTCAGCGAGCAAACAAGAATGCTTCCATCCCCGACATCGTCATTGGTCCTGAGGATTTGCCCACCCTTGAATTCAGCAGACTTGCTCGCAAGACTATTAAGGATTGGTTCAATGATCCGACGGTGAGTCTTTAAGACTCAGGTCAATTGTGAGCCTTTGCTAAGGTTGTTTAGCCTGATATGAGCTTTGTCAATATTGGTAGTGATGCAGGTGCTCTAAATGCGTACCAACGTCGACTTGTCCATCAGCTGGTTCGCAATGAGTTCCCAACCCTCCGAACATTCCCCCGAAACGATGGCTACTTCATGCAAGTTGAGCATCTGGATGTCAAGAAAGAGGAAGAGGTTAGTCGCCACAGCTGCCTGACTCTAGGCTTTTCTAACCCGACCCTAGTTCCAGAAGAGAAAGGATACTCGATTCAACAGTCTCATCGCAAAGCAAAAGGGTATGTAAATCTCCAAGTTAACCGAGTACCTACTTAACTATTCAGGTTTGAGATGGATCTTTGAAGCCTTGAGCGGCGGCGAATTGTCCGACATTGACCCCGAATGGTTCTACAATCCATCCGCCGAAGACTCCCAGGAACAATGGCTTAAGGTGCAACGAGAATTTACTCAGATCACCCAAGCTCTCCGTAGAAAGAAGCATATAATTGTTGGCCACAATCTCTTCGCTGATCTAGCTTTCCTCTTCCGAACCTTTATTGGCCACTTACCTGTCAACGTCAAGCACTTCCAAGAAGATATCCACGCCCTCTTCCCATACGTTATCGATACCAAGTACGTAGCGACCTACGGTAACGATGCCATGAACCCTCGATCTAACCTCAAGGAACTCCTTGCCCCCTTCCGCAAGATTCACGTTCCCCTTATTCTGCTCCATGAATCCCACACCAGCTACGGCGCCGAATTTGGTAAGGAGCACGAAGCCGGATTCGATAGCTGGATGACCGCCGAACTCTTCGTCAAGCTCGCTGCCTCCAAATGCCTGGAAGCAAATGTGGAGCTTGAATCTCTATCCAGCTCCGATTCCTCAGGTGGTGGTGCCCATCTCTATGATTCGGACCGCGAGTCTTCTATCGACAGTACCCCACCTAGTTGGCATGCCAGAAAACTCAACGCCAATACTAACCCATACGCTGCACTCAGCCTCGACTTCGCCGAGGAGAAAGACAGAAATAGTACAGGATCTAAGCAATGGCTGCCAGCCTTCAACAACAAGTTCTGGGATATCTACGTCAATAAGCTGCGTGTCAATGCCAGCGAGACAGGCTTCTGCGATCTGGCAGAGCGGGAGGATGATGAACGCCTTAATGGCTTGCGCGTTCGCGTTCGCGTTCGTCAGGCATTGTGATTTCCAGCCCTTTCTTATCTTCCCGAAGGCGGTGACACGCATATCTTGCTCGCATGCATAAGCGTTGGCGTTAGGTAATTGTGGGTGGTTTCATGCATGGATGGAGTGACGGATGGAGGAGCATTACAGGCGTTCTACGGAAGGATGGAACCTAATAGGAAGCGAGCATGAAAGGGCATTCAAGAGCCTTTTCTTTGATCTTGCTTCCAATCAGATCGCTGATACTCTTCACTGGGGAGAATACCAGCGGACCACTTTGGTACATCCAAAGCATTAAATTCAACTCTTGCGGCACTTTGCTGCATATCCCAACATCTCTGCTAGTTCTTGGGGCTTATGATTCATGATTGCTTGACACGCGGTACACTAAAGCAGTTCAGATATTTGATATCAGGTCTCTTTGTTAAGGCACCTCTGTGCGACGCCAATAGGATTCGAAGGCCAGATCATCGCTCTTTGTTTACATTCTCGCTTCGCCCGACCCCGCTTCCAAGTCCGTTCCTCTCTTTTCCTAACCCCACACCTTACAATTGAGCTCCTAATCCCGCATGTACTGTATTCAACCTGTCAAAGCCATCTTGATCTTTACGTACAAGACTTCAACTTCCAAACCTAAGTTTGATTCTACCTTCAGAACCACCCAGCCCAGCCGAGACAAGCCCAGCAGAATGCCCACAGACACACATCCCAGTATCTCACACATCCTCAATCAATTCAATCACGACCAAATTAAGTTTATCAAAAAGATGGACCCCCCGGTCCAGCCTCCGACCATAATCATCACACCTAGCAGCCCCACGCCACAAAGCGCAACGCAAACCCGCAATAGAGGCACGCCAATGTGTTGCCAGTGGCGACATAGAACGAAGATTGGGTGCCCACCGAAGCGCGTCTTGTAATCATGATCAGTGTGCGGATTGCAGTGCGGAGTAGTGGGCTTTTTGGAGTTAGTGGTGATGGAAAAGAAAGAGGAAGAAAAAGAGAATAGGATGGGATGAGGTGGAAAATAGTTGTGAGAGGGAGGGTCCACGGCCGGTATTTTGGAGCGGATTTCCGAGGTGTGAGTATAATTGATTTCATTTGTATAAAGTAATTGATAAATGCTATAAACTCTAGTTTGCTTTCTATTCTGTTTATCAGTGATCTTGCGAGGTCGAGCGGAAATGAACATTGTGATATATCCCGCATTGTTTCTCACAACCTCGCAAAATAGTTCCAAGTTCCAAACCTTTCCACGCGGAGACCGCCAGGCGCTCTCTCGTCGACGAAATCCTCCCAGAATTTATAGCCTTCGGCATGAGCTCCTGTCAACGGTGACTTTGAAATACGGGAGTATAATTTCTGGGATCCTGAGTCGTATTCGAATCAGCGACACATCGTCACTTCCAGTACTTGTAGCTCCGTAGACATCAGGAATAGACCTGGCTCCACGAACACAGCATCTGACTCCTGCATATCGAGAGGAAGACTTCGTCCCTTGGATTGAGAGTACTTATCGACGGTGATAAGAAGCTAGCGTGAATGGTTCAATAGGTTGGCATCAACTCGGCTGTCCCAATCAAGGAGTTCACAGCATTCACAATCGGACTAATGTATTATTGCAGAGCTGTGATATTGAAGCAACTTTATCAGTTTAGCTGGATTATGTTCAAGTCATTGACGGGCTGGGATTAGATGACGCTGTTGTCGAGTCGCGAGGTTATCTAGCTTATAGGGCGAGCATTGTGATCGCCCCACGAAGCGGCAATCATGATATCAAATTACATGATCTTGTACTCAATCGAAGTAAGGAATTTGATTAACGAGGAAACACGTTTGGTAAGATAGCAATGGACGAGAAAGATGGAACAAGGAACAAATTTAACAAATAGAAAGCAGATAATAAGGACATACTTTGCTCTGTCTGAAATGGCTCGATGTTCTCAATCAAGAGGTGATTGATACGAAAGAGAATGGATGCCCGTTCAAGAGGGCTGATTTCCTACAGAGTACTCAAAACCATGCCATTCACAACTCCTGCAATGTAATATTTCCAGACTTCGACACAAGGTCAACGCTCATATGCAATTCTTTTGTTACAGGAAAACTGCCTTCAGAGGTGAGATGCATGTCTGATGCCTTCTAATTGTCGTAAAACTTCCTTTCAAACTGAAAGCCGGCTCCATCTAACCTATCAATGAACCTCTGGCCCAGACAAGCAGGGGTGTAAATTCCGCCAGAAAGGTCATGTTCATCGCGCAGAATTGAGATGGCTGCTTGTGCCAGAGAGAGACCAGTGACTACGAAGTATCAGCGAGGGAACGAATAGAACAAGGAATTGGCATTTGGAGGTTTCTCAATCCCTCCGTGTATGAAATGTCTTGGATCGACATAAGAAGAAACGGAATCACTTACAAGCATACAACGAGCCCTCGTACTTTGCTCTGCAGAAAGCCCTAGGCGGATTGGGAGTCTGCACATCCGGAATTCCGATACCGCGGTATTCAACTCGATCATTCTTGTATTGTTCTCTGGTTGGTCCTTCGCCCGGTTTGTAGACATATTTTCTGGCAATCGTTCGAAACAGCGGGATTGCGAGCAAGACAGATCCAAACATAAGACCGAAATGAATTGCGATGGCACCGAGGTAGTTTCTAGCTTTCATGTACTCCGCGAAATGGAAATTTGGGCCGTATGATTTGTCTCCTCCGAGAAGAGCCCAGCTTCGGTAGACGATTGGTCGGTCTGCGGTACCTCCTAGGGAGCTAGTGAGGATCCCGAGATCTGAGACGGAGCGGAAACCAAAGATCTTTGTAATGATGGATTTGTGAGGTTGGGCTTTTGGGATTGGTATCGGGGTGATGCCGCCTGGTGCATGTGCTGCTCCTATGTCTTTCAAGCTCCATGTGTCCATCATAGAGAGGACTGTGTTCAGTGTTCCACCAGATGGTGCCGAGCTACTCAATGTCAGCAAGATCGAGACATCTATTCCAAAGGTCTTACTTGAGATCATGAACAGAAACCACAACTTCTCCTGTGGGAGCAGACAGCTTCTTCCGGATCATGTCTACCAGCGTCCAGGTGACAAGATCTGCTGGAGCGGATTCGATTCCGATCTGAGGGATCATGATACAGCCATTTGCTTGTGCTGTCTTCTCGTATTTCCTGATCATATCTCTTACGAAGGGAATCTCTCCAGTGACATCGAGGTAGTGAGTACCATTCTCAGCACAAGCTTTGAAGGCATGCTCTCCATACATGCCATAAGGCCCCACAGTTGCAATGAGAACCTTTGTCTTCTTTGCCAATTCACTCAAGTCTGCATCTTCGAGTTTGCAAACTTCAATGGCTAAAAGTTGTTAATTGAGATTTAGGTCAAAGAGCTTGCGGATGTTCCCAGCCTTTAGTGCTTACCTGGTTGACTCCTATCGGGATTCAAGGCCTTGCACTCTGCTGCCACATCTTCCAACTTTGACGCAGATCTTCCTGCGAGAGCCCACTTCAAATCAGTAGGCAGATGTGTTGTGATATGCTCTGCTGTAAGCTTGCCAGTGTAACCTGTCGCGCCAAACACCACCAAATCATATTGGCGAGATGACATGTTGGCGAATGGCGACTTGGATAGGACGCAGCTGAAGTTTCAGTTAATCGCTCTGGAAAATCGTTTGCGAATGTTGATTTTGATGAGTAGAATTGGACTTATTGAGGCTCAGGCGAGTTAATGTTCCTTCCTTAAAATATCAGTTATGAAATAACATATGACATCCAGATGCTCAACAGTTTCAATGCACGACCAGCAAGGGAAAAGCCTCGGCATACTCGACTCTCTAAATTGAGCTTAGCTTCAAAGCACATGACATTTTCGCACCTCGCAGCCTCAGGTTACAGGCCAGGCCACCATGAATTTAGGGCTCGCTTACGACCCACGAAGGAAAGACCTTCTAAATCATCTTCAACGACAATCCAACTCCAAACCCGTTCATCACAGCAACCTCAGCCAAGATGACGAAGAGAACCAAGAAGGTCGGTGTTACCGGAAAGTACGGTACAAGGTATGTAACAAATCTACTCGGGCGCGCTGGATTCCCTTTGCGCGCAGCCTGGAGCACACATTTCGAAATTCGAACCTCCCCACGTCGACAAATATCAATTCCACCTCTGCGCGCATTGGATTGACGGGGGGATGGAATGAGAATGGAGGCAGAGCGCTGACAATTCTTCTCTCGCCATTCAGATACGGTGCCTCCCTCCGAAAGCAAGTCAAGAAGATGGAAATCACTCAACATGCCAAATACGTCTGCACATTCTGCGGAAAGACCACCGTCAAGAGACATTCCGTCGGAATCTGGAACTGCAAGTCGTGCAACAAGACTGTCGCTGGAGGAGCATACACTGTGTCGTACGTCTATAATTTACCCCCGAACGAGTTCTGTGTCGGGTGGAGGGGGACTTCTCATCCGGGCATAGGAGAGGATGGATCAACGAGGAGGGATACTGACAAAATTACACAGAACACCCGCCGCCGCTGCCATGCGATCGACGCTTCGACGATTGAGAGAAATTGCGGAGGTTTAGATGGTTGGGATGGGTTCTTTCGGTTGGCATTTGCTGGTGTCTGGGATCGCACTCTACGACGGGTACGAACATCGATGTTGCTACCTCGAGGAGCACAAAATAAAGCAATTTTAAAAAGCACGCCTTCTTCCGTCCTTTATTTGCCTGGCGATGAATGGAGTCGGGCATACATTTTGTGACTTTTGCGAGTGGTTGTGATTGGGCATTGGGTGTCGATGCTATCTAATGGGTTGTGTAGGCAACAAGCATGGCTGTTACCCATGGAATTCTGCCTGGTCCTCGTCCCTTTCTTTTCCTGATCCATCTTCTCTGGTTCGCTACTCGAGGCTCGGCTCCATAACGCGACTCTTTCTATCACTACAGTATCAAGTGACAACTGTTCAGCCTCTCGGACCTGACAAGGACATGGACCGAAGTGAGGCTGTCGATGAGAGCCTCGAACCATTCGAGATCGTTCTCGCAAGTCTCCTGCCTGCCTTCCAGAGGCACACCGATCGAGAAAGTAGGGCGGTTCGTTGCCTCTTGTTGCCTTGTCATGGGTTCTAGGTTATTTAAGAGGCTGATCCCGCCGTTGAGTCTTCATTCTCTTACCATGCTACTCGTGACTCACTCTTCTCCTAGTGATTATCTACTTTCATCATCACTCTCAAGGTCCCTAGTAACCGCACGGGACGGAGACAACAAGGTGGGTCACCTGACGGGTCTGTGGGAAGCTGATATAAGATTTCCATGTTTCTCTTTCACTTCAAAAGTCTCACCACTTATGCTCTAGATCCCGACGTTCAAACATCAGCACGGTGTTAAGTCACTGGCCAATCCGGAAATATCTATCTGCACAGTACGGATGGAGCAGGCAGGATTGCCTTCCTTCTTGGGTCATATGCAGCTGCATTTTTGACTTCTCGGCTTGTCGGTCCTGATTTGGCTCGGGATATCGACATTTCCGATTTCTCCATCATCAACCTCCGCCTATCTGCCTGGGCAGAGGCACAGGCACAGGCACAGGACATTAGTCACGTACCAGTCAGTGTTAGTCGTCCAGTGCCACGTTAAACAGCCCCCACAACAGGCTCAATACGAGTCACTCCTCCATTACAGCAGCAACAGCCCCTCGAGCAGACCACCTGGGGGGGCACACTCGGTAGTGTTTGGGAGGTGGTTGGGTTGGGTCGGCTTCACCGCCTTCCAACTGGCTGGAGCGCCGTACTCAGAAAGCGGGGTGGACAGCATTTCTCTGATTGGTCCGCCTCCTGTGCGCTAAGCTAGTAAGCGACCAAGGTCACTCCCGCAGCTCGCAGGCCCGTTCCTCCATCTTCATTCATCCTTCAAATCGCCATCAATAATTCAACAACCTCGCGAATCTACGCAAATCCGCAGAAACTCCCTCCAAACCTTCAAACCTTTTTCATGACTTTCTCCCTACCCATCGTCGCACACTCTTGCAAATCCACCCGTCAGCATGGCTGACTCCTGCATCGTCTGTCTCGAGGACTTGGATGCCGTTCCTGACCCAGGGCTTCCTGATGATCTTCAAGATGCGGGTGAAGTGGCGGTACAGGCCATTAATCTCCCACCACCACATCCCAGCACAACCACCAACAATCTGGCTATCGCTCTCATTAAACCCTGCGGTCACATTCTACACGACGAATGTCTACGGGAATGGTCTCAACAGGCAAATAGTTGTCCCATTTGCCGCCAAGCTTTCAATCTAGTCGAGGTCTTAGATAAGGTTAGAGGTATGTTGCCCCTTTGGATCCAAACGTCATTCCTACGCAATCGCACACTCTGCGGATTGTTTTCCCTTGTGCAAGAAGAAGCCCCAAGTCAGATTTGTTCTTCTTCACTCAAGAGCTTACCTGTCAGGGCTGAGCCACCCTCTGCAAGCTGGTAGTCAGCGAGAATGAGGGGCAGTGTCACATTCAGCTATAATTATTTCAAGTGCTAACTATTTTTCGCCAGGTACGGTTCTATCGGAGTACGAGGTCGAGGACAAGAAACAAGTTGCCGAGTTCGACCCCAGTGCTTGGATCGAAGAGGAAGAGGAGGAGGAACCAGCTCGCCCCTGCCCAATCTGTGGAGAGGCAGATCAAGAAGAGGTACGAATTATCCCCTGCAAACTATGATGTGGATGCCCCCAGGAAGTTTGGATACGTTCGCTGTCGATTCCTCGAATGCCAGCCATTTTGCGCAATCTATTCTTCCATGATCCAAAAACAATTACTGACTTGCTATTACAGGTCCTCCTACTCTGCGACGCTTGCGATGCCCCATACCACACCCACTGTACTGGTCTCGATCGAGTTCCGAATGGACACTGGTTCTGCATGGAATGCGAACATGAGGGTGCCTATGAGAGAGCTGCGTCCCCATCGGGAACACCCCTCACTGGAAGACTTGGCCCCAGAACACTCGCTACAGTTCGACGTACTCGCCACCGAACAAGGACAGACCATTGGCAAGGTGCTTGGAGTATGCTGAGTAGCAGAATCCACGATGTTACAGGATTGGATCTCGATTTCTCCGATGATGATCAAAACTTGGCCAGCTACAGAGAGACCCAACGTCGCACCGCAAATGAACGGAGACGTTTCAGCCAATGGCAGCGTCGGATAAACATCGCAACTCGACAAGGTGCCAGGGATGCATTTCGTGCCGCTGTTCCCTCAAGCATCCGGCCAGAGACTCCTGTCGAGTCGATCGAGGAAACCAAAGCTTGGGGAGCATTTGAAAAGGCCAAGGAGATTGATACTGTCAGTCCCAATCGGCGAAAAAGAAAATCTAGGTCTGCGACCGCTTCACCATCCGAAGGTCCATCAGTACCAGCAGAGCCAGAGCGCAAACTCAAACGGCCACGAACTCGAAGAGTCTTGGACAGGCCAGAATCCGCAGCTTCTTCAGCTGCCAGTTCCAGTCGTCAGCCCATCCTCATTCGCTCGGGATCGCCAACTGCCAGAATTCTGAATGATGCCAATGGACAACCTTCGTTTCTTTCTTCTCTTCTGAAAGAGGTAGAAATGAATCCTGCTTCCGATGATGAGCGATCCACCTTTTCCTCGACAACCATTTCGGCCCCCAACAGAGTCACCAGCCCAGTCGATTACTCTTCGCCCGCTGCTTCCCCATCTTCATCCTCTCCATACCACACACCACGAGCCATGTCTACCACTCCTCCACCACATATCACCAATCGATCAAGGTCACCCCTTCGTCTCACGTCTCGGATCGAACCAATATTCCCTCCCGCCAATTACTCTCCCAACCGCTCACCTCCAGAACAGAAACAGGAACATGACCATCAATGCTCTTCACCAACAACCGAAATACGCCAACCACGCCCGAGGCAAAGAACTGTAAAATTACCTCGTTCTGAAGATACATCACCTGTCCGAGCAGCCATGTCCATCGAAGCCAAAGAAGGCATCAATAAGATTGTCAAGTCTGCACTTGCACCACATTGGAAGGCAGCAGAGTTGACCAAAGAACAATACGCTGATATCAACCGCGACATATCACGAAAGCTGTACGAGATTGTCGCTGAACAACGAATCAATGACGAGAACGGAAATGAGCTAGGAAAGATCGCTAGTACAGAAGTAGCAATTGCTGTGAAGTCATTGACGGCTTGAACGACGACACGTACGACTTGGCGAATTGGGATTGCTATTTGGGGATTTCAAGGCGCAAACAAGAGATACCCGGTACAGGCATTGGGAGGATGTGTTTGACTGGCGTAAAGAGGGGTTGGGATATCTGTCATACGACTGGATATGGCTTGTCATCTCCAGGCGTTATGCGGTGTGATTAGGTGCATTCTCTGCGAGATATCTGCATAGATTGCTCGGTATTGTTCATAGATGAATGGGTTTTAGTTCTTACTTACTCTTGTTTACTTACAATGTGATCTTCCTAGGCTAACCCCTCAAATAATGATTGCATACAATATCCAAAGCATCGAACTCGCGCCACCTCACGCAGCAGATTCGCAACGAAAGGTTCGCGCAGTACAGCATGATCTAGCGCTTTATCATCACTGTGAGCTGACGCGTAACTTGTATACACCGGAAGAATGCCCTTGGGTGCTTGAACGCAGTATCTTATACCTACCATTGAAGCTGAGTAGCGGCGTTGTACGTGCAGTGCCTCGAAGGTTCTCATTTAACACTGCAGATTTGAAATTCAACGATGACGAAGACGATGATGATAATAGGGCTGCAATAGACCGATGCCGTGTGAACAATGTTACTGCTTGATATTCCACTACGTCGAATCTCCTCTATGGCAAATCGCATCCCTCATACTTAAAGTTGAGGCCGTAAAGGGGGGGCATTCGTCAGTCCTCAACACTCCCATGCTATTTCTTAGATGCCTTCGACCACTATGCATTGAGCTTGAGTATGCTACCCAGTGTCTTGGATGCAATCAGAGGTATTTCTTTGGAGTGGAGTACTATGCTGATGGAAGGTTCAAGATCGAATCACAACCTCGTTGTGTGTCCTACCACATCTAGATCCATCATTATACCGTATCTCTCATTTTAGCCATTCCCACCCTCTCTCCTACGGCTCTACTTCCTTTCCAATCCCTAAATAAACCCAGCCAAAGCGAAGAGGAAGAGTAAAGCAATTACCCAAACAAGAAATGTCTCCAGAAGCTATCTAACTATTCCCGTAGGACGCAATCTTACAAGGATCGGTTTGGAGGGTTGAGTTAGCGAAAAAAGCCTGGATTTGTTTTTCCTCTAGGCACCCGTAAATGGCCAGAACGTTCTGAGATGAATCGGGTTCTGGTGATAAGAATGGATGCCGTGGTTATTTAGAAGGAAAGAAATCGCCTCTCGCATCGAGAAGATTTTCTTATGTGGAATGCTTGAGCCGCTAGTGTGGTTTGGGGATAGTGCAGATTGAAGGTTGTGTTATGTAAGCATCGCCTGGAAATTTTGGAGCTCGAGTTGAGAGACAGGGCTTGGAGACTGAGGAGTGTTGGAATTGGATTGGATTGAAGAAGAGTGCAGACGTGGGAAAGAAATATACATCTTTTCTTTTTTCTTTCAATACACATTCAGGATGACGGCAAGCAGTAGAGGTAGCAGAGCTGCTGCTTCAATTCTCCGTAAGTGCATTCAAATCCCAGGGGCTTGCAGAGAGGAAATACAGAAACTGACAAGCATCACAGGATCATCACGACCTTCCCATCCCCTAATCTGCTCAGACTGCATATCGCACATTCGCGCGCGAGCATCTCTAACATGCACACCTCTCTCTCGAAGATCTTACGCCGTCGCGGCAACAGCGCTGAAGACAAACGACTCTGCACCCAATTCCTCCCTCCCACACCTCTCAAAACTCCAACCCATATCCTCAACATCCGCAGAATACATCCCCAAAGCAGGGATCTTACTCTCGCGGGCACCGATCCTCACAGCTCCGCAATCGTCCTTCGAGAAAGCGTTTTACTTCTACCAGAAACGGTTGAATGAGCGGCTGGCTATGCCTTACGCGAGGTATTTCTACTTTAAGAAGGATACGCCTGCGGATACGGACCGCAAGATTAAGGAGAAGGAGAGGAATTGGACGGCGGCGAGGGAGCTGGGCGGTTATAGAGCGTATGGTGATGAGGCTTGGAATGATGAGCTGTTGTCTGAGGAGACGAGCGCGGCTGGAGAGGCAGCGAAGGGGTTCGGGAAGATGGGTATGGCGGAGCCGAAGTATCTTCTTGAGACCTTGGTGAAGGATGCGAAGGTTAGGGCTGTAGAGGGAAAGGATGGTGCGGCTGTTGAGGTTAAGGAGGGAGAGGGCGAGGTGGAGATGGGTGCTGGGGAGTCGAAGATTGAGAAGCCTCTTAGCAGGTTTACGGAGAGTGATAAGAAAAATGATGTTAGGAGATTGGACAGGCAGTTGACCAGGACGTTGTACTTGCTTGTCAAACCTGCTCAAGGGTCATGGATTTTCCCTCAGGGAGATTTGGAGGGTAAGGAGAATCTGCATCAGGTATGTTCCGCCTACTCATATTTCATTCGCTATTGCTAATAATAAATAGGCAGCAGAGCGCATCCTCGTCCAAACGGGTGGTGTCAACATGAACACCTGGATCATCGGCCACGTCCCAATCGGACATCACACTGTCTCCCCACGGTTCAGCAAGACAACCCCGGAGAACCCAACACCGCAGCTCGAATCCCCCGGCTCAAAGACCTTCTTCATGAAAGGGCGTATCATGGCCGGACAAGCCGATCTAGCAGCCAATACATTCGGGCACACGGACTTCAAGTGGCTAACGAAAGAGGAGATTAGAAAGCATGTCTCCACCAGATACTGGAGTTACGTGCAGAACATGCTTGCAGATAGATGATCTACTGGAAAGCTATCGCTATACTGGATTGTACAAACATTAAAGACGGAAATGCTTGCATGGAGAGTTGTACTGTAGCATAGGTAGCGCAGTGTGTATTATTGTAGAATGTAACAACTCCATTGGATGATCTCCAGGTGCGGGCCGATGTCGCGGATGTTTGCGAGGTTCGCTCAAGTGAGGCACGGGAAGGGAGACAACCACTCAAGTGAGTGAGTAGGGGAGGAGATCTTCGACGGGCAAAAATCTCCCGTATTTCAAGTTGCTATTTTCCCAGTACTGCAACGTCTTGCCTCTGCTCTTTTTCATTTCTTCAAAGTGATACTTTATTGGGCTGTTGGAATCGCCAGCAACTACCTTATACTCCCATTAACACCTCATTTCAAGCCCACTATTATCAAGCATTTCATTTATTGCCACTCCATTCACACATTACTTCGAAGTACCCAGGTCAAATCTCAAAGCCTCATTCTTCCTCCCACTCCCCGACGTCAGCGTCAACGTCATGTCTTCTTCCCCCACCCAAAACACCTCGACAGCCCATCCCCATCCCCATCCCCATCCCCATCCCCAGCCTCCTTCACCTCCCAAAACCGACCAAATCCTCATACTCGGCGCCGGCGTCACAGGCCTAAGCACAGCTATCTCCCTCCTCACGCACCCCTCAACATCCCACCTCACGATTACAATCATAGCAGCCCATCTCCCAGGCGATCTCTCACCCGCGTACACCTCACCCTGGGCAGGTGGCGATTGGCACTCCCACGCTTCATTGTCGGATGAAGATGCCGATATCAGAAGGTGGGACGGGAGGACGTATGAGGCGTGGACGGAGATTCTCACCTCTCACTCGCTGTCCCCAGGAACCAACTCAAGAGATCCGACTTCACAGTCAGCCCAAACCAGCATAAAGCAGAACACAGAAACACGACCAAGCATCGGCCTCAACTTCACAACCCTCCGCTACTTCTGGGGCTCCTTCACAACAGCCACCCAACCCGACGGGTCAGGTATTTGGTTCTCTTCCCTGGTACATGATTTCCACGTCTTGGATTTAGAGGAGGAGAGGAGGGAGGGGAGACCCGTTCCGAAAGACGCGGTGTTCGGGACGCGGTTTAGGAGTATGACATTTGATCCGGTGGTGTATCTTGGGCATTTACTGGGGAGGGTGAGAAAACTTGGGGGGAGGATTGTGAAGGCGAGGGTTGGGGTTGAAGGGGGCTTGGAGGGGGTTGTGGAGGAAATGAAGAGGGTTGTTGCTGGGGGCGAGGAAGAGGGGAGGGAAGGAGAGTTATTGGCGGTGGTTAATTGTGCTGGTCTCTCGGCGAGGGAATTCCTTCCCAGTGATGAGGCGAGCAAATTATTTCCTATTCGTGGACAGACTGTCCTTGTGAAAGGCGAGGCGAGGGATGCGCATACATACGTTTCTATCCCTTCTATATCTGCAGACGAGGTGGTTTATGTTATCCCTCGTCCGGGTTCGGGGACTACTGTGTTGGGGGGTTGTAAACAAGCTGGGAGTTGGGAGGAGGGTGTGGATGCGGAGCTTGGTGAGAGGATTATGGAGAGGGTTATGGGGGATGAGTTGGCTGAGGAATTGAGGACCGGAGAAGGGGGTGGGTTTGAGGTTGTGAGGCATCAGGTTGGATTTAGACCTGGGAGGAGGGGAGGACCGAGGGTTGAGGTTGAGAAGGGCGGGAGGGTTGGAGGCGTTTGGGTGGTGCATAATTATGGGCATGGGGCAGGCGGGTATCAGGCGAGTGTTGGTTGTGCGGAGAGGGTTGTTGAGTTGGTTGGTGAGTTGTTGTGAGGTGGGTTTGGGGTTGGGAGGGAGTAGTGAATGATGAAGTTGTACTTTTTGTGGTATATACTGTCTGTCACAGCGTTCGTTTCCTAGGCATGTCGTACATCCACAACAACGAGATCGCCCAGACCAGCGCCATGGTATGAGTTGTGGAGGAGCATCTCTGTAGAACCTCTGTTTGCCTATTCGATGAAATAGTCTGTACTTAGCTTTCGAATGTGTGTTCTGTATTGCTTCATCAACTCAAAATCATCAGCCAATCAGCCGCTAATTACTGTCACCTCAAAACCCTGCTGTCGCTTCAAAGTCTACTGTCACTATATAACTGCATACCTCTTCCCGGATTCCATGCCTTTCAAAATCCCATTATGTTACTCTTCAAGGTAGGTTCTACCGTCTCGTGAAACAATGTAGGCTTCATCAGTTCTCTGACCAGTCGGCTACAAGCGTAAAGAATGTAATCTTTTAACATCTGATTTCTCGATTAGATTTTAATAAATCATGCTCAGCACTCAAACTTATACTCTCCAGATTCAAAAACTTTCAGTCGTTCCAAAACTCATCCTGTTAGTCATCCTCGTACCATTCACTCTGAAAGCAAGATTAGCTTAACCGAGGAGGTTTGTATTTATATACATGGACTACTTCGAATGCCTCTGCAGAATTGGCGGAAACCCGGCTGCCACCAGTACATTGGAGTTGGTCGTGGAGTGCTACTTTGACAAATATCAGCATCTATATTTAAAGCGCTGTAGGTCTGTTGAATATTGTCTAGTTTTCGGTCCATTGACACGAAGCTGCGTTTCCACATTGAAAATGAAATCGCCGGCGTCCAAATATTGCCATTCTGATACATGTTGTCATTTCCGCTTCTTCTTTTCGTAGATGGACTCGCATTTTTTCATTCTGTTTTTTTAAGTAGAAAGATAACTAGCGTGAGAATACTTGGGGTCACGAACTTACGAGCTCGAAGCATTCATCCACCGTCAACTCCGCTTTCCATCTTCGGTATCGAATATTCCAAAATCATTTTGATTCAACTTTCTACGTGTACTTCCAGTGATCAAATCATTCTCCTGGCGCTTCCTCCCTCTTAATCCACCAGGGTCTTCTCTCTCTCTCTCTCTCTCTCTCTCTCTCTCTGTGTGTGTGTGTGTGTGCTATTAAGGTCGCTGACTCGCTGTCAGTTGACAAGTTACCACAATTTCTGCTTCCTGCACAGTTCTCCCATAGTGATTTGGCGCATATAGAAATTTATCCTCCATCACCCATCTCTTGGGTCCAGCTTGATGTCCCGCGCTGCTTTTGTTTGGATCCTCGTACTCTTGCGAAGAATTAAATCAGATTGTCTGCAAATTTGTAAGCGTCAAATAGACCGCTGACCATGGTTTCTCAGTGAGGATTTGTTAATAATGTTGTTTCTGTTGTCAAGATAACTGGAAATTCCTGTTAGCAAAGCCGTAACCTTGTCAATTTAGGTAGAACCAGAAACTCGAGAGTTCTTCGAGACGTAGAATTAGCTCTATCCACGTCCCAAGCTAGGAATCCGACTGACTTACGTATGCATTAACTCACACATTAGTTATCCTCGGCATATTTTGCTCAAAGTTGCAATCGCCCACTGCAGATAGAACGGCCATTTATTCATCTTTGCATTCTCATCCCCCACCCCCAGGACTCCCAGCTCTCTTGCCCTACCAACTCACCCTCACCTCAGGCATTAGAATGGCCAGAGATTTTGTTCAAAACATTGGATGTTCATTTCAACTCTACGGTAAACACCTCGAGTATGCACATGCAACAATTCCATGCCACCAGGCATTCCATCCCTCCAGGCCACACAAATGAACCCGTGGAAGCCAGATGATAAATCGTGCTTTCTAAACACAACGGTCAGACCCATGCACCCCTCGCTACCAACCATTTTTTTATCGAAAAACGCAACGCAACGCCAACCCATCCATACTCCATGCTGAATGAGCCGCTCCAGTCTCAATATTCTAACAAAACTCCTCCCAATGGTAATTATGACGACGCTGAGTCTAAAAGTTGTAGCGCGAGCCTTGACGACCAGTGCCCTTTTCCTTCTTGCCCTTGGCTTCGCTTCTAGTTTGACGCTCCTCCTCAACGACGGGCGGTGGAGGTGGTGCGGCCTTCTTTGCCGGCTTGCGTGCGCGAGGTTGCTCGGAGTGTAAGTGGCCAATCTTATCGATTGCTGTTCCATTGTGCCATGCGAGACATCTGTGAGCAGTGAGATCGACATGTTGATCCTTCTTGCGTGTTGACATGCGCTTTGGTCCTGAATCAATCGACTTGTCTTCGGTCGGATTGAGATACTCGTTGCGCTTCTTCATGTTGTTGATGATCCTATCTCGGTACAGTTTGATCTCCTTACTGAATTTTATCTCGTTCTTTCCGCGAACGTCCAACCATTTAATCAGAGCATCAACTTCCTCCGGCTGGTCGTAGTACCCCCATTGGTGAGCGTTGAAAACAGGAGTGGGTCCGTCCTCGAGCTTCTTTCGCTCGGGAACTGTCATGTTGAACTTTGCCTTGTACTCGTTCTGCCATTCCGGCTTCATGTCGATGAAACCCTCTCGCTCAATCTCATCCGGTCCTTGAACCCAGATGCGACCATTGGCGTATCCGGCATCGGCAGTTGAGCTGTCTGGCATACCTGTATATGGCATACCGTTGCGCTCAAACCAGTAGTAACGATTCCAGAATCTATCCTTGCCAAGGACAAGAGTTCTCGGACAATTATTCTCCCGAAGATCGTTATCGAGAACGGCGATTTCTTCCTCTTCTTCCTTGATTAAGTCTTCTTTTTTCTGAATATCCTTCAAAAGCTTTGTAAACTGTTTTGACTGCTTCGGAACCTTCGCCTCGGCTTCGGCCTTTTCTTTCTTTTCCTGTTGAGCTTCACGCTTGCGCTTTCTCTCCGCTGCTCGGTCCAGACCACGACGTAAAGAGCGGCCTGATTTAGGATCGTCATCGGTGTCCATAATGTCCTCATCAACCGAGTCATGAACCTCGTCGACAGGTGGAGCCTCAGTCATGCTGACATCGCCATTCACTTGGGTATGATCTGGAACAGGAGATGGTGGCATATTGGCTGGAAGTAGAATCTTCCTCTCCTCGTTCAATAAACGAAGCTCCTCGGCTCTGATCAATGTTAGACATGGAAATTCGATCGAAGAGAAACACGTGATAACTTACAATTCCTTCTTTCTTCTCTGGTGATTGATCTTCTCCTTCCGATAACTAGTCATTTCCTCGGCGCACTCCTCCATGTATGCTCGGATAGCCTTTGTTTCGGCCGTAAGCATGCAGACAATTTGGAGAGCCTGGATTCGAAGATTGACGTCGAGCTTGGCGTACTGCTGGCGGGTGGTTTCCGGCGTAGGATCCATGTCGAGAGGCGCGAGTTCCTTCAATAATGTCTCGCAAGTTTCAAAATGGCGAGGATTCTTCGAAAGTTGATGTAACAGACCAACCATGATAAATTGCCATCCACCATTCTTGAAATCACGCTTTCTCAGACGGTCCATCCAGCCGACCTCCAGTTGCATCTCAGCTGCTCGGTGAGTAAACTTCGGCTCAGGTGTTTGTTCCTTCACTGGTTCCGGTTCTGCCTTTAGTGCTTCTGCCTCCGCCTTTGCCAAGCTGCTCCTGGTAGCTCGTCCCCTGGGCTTTGGTTCCGGTTCCGGGGTAGGGGTCGGAGGCGCACTGGCTTCAGCATCAGAATCCTCGTCCTCACTATCTTCATCCATGTCAGGTAACTGAACATGAACTTTTCCGCCATCCGCTTCCGAGCTGACAAGAATTTTCAGAGCTGCACAGTGTACCTCAACGAACAACTCGCAATCGACATCCTCCGAGGTAAATTGCATGGCCTCAACGAAATCGTCAAAAGTAAAAGAATCCAACTTAAAGACTTCACAGTAGACATTCAAAGTATCCCATGTCTCCAGAAGAGGTCCAACGGATTTCATGAGGATACCATTTCCTTCGCCTTTGGTTTTTCCATCATCCAGAGGTGTATCTTGAGAGAAGTACTTGAGTGCTGGCTTCATTGGTGGATTATGTCGTAGAATAACTTGCAAGTCCTCAATTGGATATTTAATTGGTGGAGGTGGCGGAGGAGCTGGTGGTAGCGAAGCAAGTTGTTGGAATGTAAATGCCTGATTGTGAAATTGGTGTTGATGAGGACCCGGATGATGTGGTGGGCCGACAGCTTGGAATGTGTGAGATACGTATGGAGGTTGAGGATAATATGGGGGAGGATTCTGATGATTTGGAATTGGAGCATAATTCAAGAACGTTTGCTGCTTACTCTTGGCCAGCTGCTGACCTTGTTGCTGCTTGCTCTTGTGGCTCTTCGGGGCGGGTTTCAACTCTGGAAGTCGGGGTCCATTTCCTTGAAAGCTTCCAACCATTCCATCGTAGTCTGGAGCATGCTTTTGTTGGGCCTGCTTTTGCTTTCGTTCCGCAGCCTTGCTCTCATAGCGAAGATGTGGTGGAACTCGGGTGTCGATATGGTAGATTACTGCAACCTCGGGTTTGACTAACCAAGGTGCACCGGTCCATGCTTCTCTAGTAACAGTCTTCTTGATGAATGAGCGTAGAACCTGCTTCGTGAAGATCTTGCGATCTCGGGTAATATGCGCATCGTCCACCACAGCTTCCTCAGTCGGGCGATTGTCGAGGCTGACGAAGTATCTCGAGAAAGGCGGGTTGACAGTACCATCCGGGAGTTGCTTCGGGCCAAAACGTGTCTTGTCTCTGACAATTCCTGTAAGTCTCTCGCCCGTCACCACATGTACGGTCACAGCCTCGCCCGGGTAGTAATCGGAGCGGAACTCGTCGTAAATGAGGTCGACAAGAGTATCGATTCGGGAAATAGTTTGAAATTGTACTCGTCGTAGAATTGGGTCTTTGAGTGCTTCCGGGAATGCCTCCTCAACTTCTTGTGCGCCAGCTAGCTGGAGGATGTTAGTTGCGCCTGGCCGCGAAAATCCTTGAAAATTTCCTTACCTCACTCTTCAGAGCCTCGAAAAAGGACAGTCCAGAATGGCCAGTAATTTGACATATAAATCGGCGCTGTAGTATGTTAGAGTGTATCTGCGACGCGTCTAGGCTGTGGTGTTGCTAACCTGCTTGTAAAAGTCGATTCTGGGGCAACGTTAGCAAAGTGATAATAACTGAAGCCTGGGGACATACCTTGCCAGATATTGCTCGTAGTCCGTAAAGATCTCTCTTGTCTGGTTGATCATCCACACCTGTACCCCATATCAGCACTTGCGCCGCTCCCCATAGCAGGTATTCCTACCTCGGTGTCATCACTCTCAACTGGCGGAGGGGACATGTACTGAACGGGCTTCCGCTTGAAGAGAACCTATAGTTATTAGCATATATCTTCGAGGTAGCCGGAAGGGGCGGGTTCGTACCATCTTATCGGCTTCTTGCGTTCAAAGAACGCTGACCGTGCTCGGGGAACCTGGGTTTAAGTGGAATGTCAGACTCGATGTACCCTTCCGCAGAACTGATATCTTGCTCTGTGGGGCTTTTTGGCCGTAGGAAAGATGGTATAAGTGAATGGGGGATCGATTCGAGAGTGGGAGTGAGTCGCAAGGGAGTGCCCAGGCTTGATTGCGTAGCCCTGGGGTTGTATATCAAGTAGCACTTACAGATGGAGGCTCTCGACGCGTCAGTGGTCCTCGAAGATACTGAGGAAAGGCGCATACAGTTATTGGTCTTGAATGGTGGGATTGATGCTGGGTGCTGGTGGTTGTTCACGACGCGTAGGGTGGTGGGTTGAAGAAGGAGGAGGAAGAGTTTTGGACTTTGGGCCCATCGGGAGGCATACACATTGCGCTTGACCGCATTGGTCATAAGTAGGGCGGGAGTGTAGGGCGGGATGCCGCTCGTTTATTTTGGAGGTGGAGAGAAGTCCAGCACAAGGAACCCTACCCAAATCACCTCCCCCTCGCCCGAGATCAAGAACAACGCATATATCCCACGATTTCTTGCGCATATTGTAGATCTAGACGAGCTCTCTCGATTGAGTACTCATTTGTCTATTTTTGATGACTTGCACTACGTGGTATGCGGTTTCTAAATAAATAGGAAGAGATAGCCACATTTTGAGAAATCATCCTCGAATTTGCACTCAGGGGTACCTACCAATTGCACGATATTCTATGTGTCTATGACGCGATTCTAATGTCACATAAACTTCCGGTAGTTTCAAAGATGCCATAAATACGATGAAGAGATACGGTTGTTGATGCTCTAGAGTGCTGGTCTGTAGTGTTGACGCCGCAAGGGGTCCTCGCATCAGCTCAGGGGTTCTCGTTTAACGAGTCGGCATTTTATTATGTTATTATAGACCGAGCGCATTGATTCTTGATCTTCTCCTGTCCTGTTTGGATGTAGATACTCGATAGTCTGTCAACTACTCGACATGCGTTCAGGCTGACTCTGCTCCTCGGGCCCGGGCATCTCCTGCCAGCAAGCCAGCAATTGCCCTCGCTTGAGCGACCTGGGCTAGCGCAACACGTGACTTGATCCAGTCTCGCGAGTTGCTGGGTCTCCACAGATTTCCTTGTCGTGCTCACCGACTCCTTTCAAAGTTCAAGGAATCTGAATTCTGGGCGTTTTCATCTCTCGCTCACACGAGTGCTACAATCAGTAATATAGGTCGACTGGGTTTCTTGATCCACTCGCTTACCCCAATTCCAGGCGCTGTGCCGAGGACAGTCTACGATGATTAAGCTTCAGACCTTCCGCCATTCCGAGGACGCTTTCCATCTGTGAAGTAGCCTACAGATCGGTCCGCAGACGTTTTAATTATCAATGAAACTGCGTTTATTCGAGTTTTGGGATGTTCAGGGATGCATTTCAATTGGAATGGGATTTGTTTACTTTCATTTCTGTCTAGATCGCTTAGTCGTGTTTTCGAATATGTTCGATTTTCCTGGAACTTCCACCCCGGTTGACTGAAATTTGCAGAGCACTTTCCATCTAGGTCGCGATGGTGGTAATAAGAGTACATTATAGGTAGTTGTGTGTGATTCAATCACGATTTCACGATTTCCATATAGGACCTTTGAGAGTTTTCGCTTGAGCGACCTGCATCGTCGAGAGAATCACTAGAACCAGTTTCCACCAATGTCCGATTTCAGTCACAGCCAAATCGTCTGTAAATATATACACAAGTTAAGTCACATCCAGGAGAGTACGTTGAGACTAGCACTTGTAATTCCCACCGCTCGTCTTGGCTCCTTGAGGGTTTTTGTATTTTAAGGCAATGAACTGTAGAAGCAACTCGGTGAGCCGACCACATCCCACCACGTCAAATTGCGATGCAATAAATCTATGCTAGTGCTTCACATCAACGTAAATCGTATAAAATAAACCATCCTAAAAGTCAATGGGAGTCTCACAATTGCTGGGGTGCTGCCCGGAACACTTTCGCGAGATAAATTCGGCGCTGCCAATTCCCTCATCACCGTCAATCACATCAATCACCTCCTTCATGACCTTATGGATGGAAATTAGCCCGTGACTTGAAAGTAGAGTATTGCAGAGGCACATCAACCGGGGATAACAGCTGGCACAAGGCTCGAAGAACGGTATCGAGTCATCCGAGGCTCAGGAGACTCCGCCGACGCTGCTCCACGGCCATGGAGAATACCGAAAGTAGGTCGGTCTCTCATTAGCTCTCTACCATCCGACTAACATCTTGCTTAAATATGCCACAGCCATATGGTGAACTCGAGGTCACTCGCAGCTCAATATGTGGCATTGCAGCATGAGTGAATTACGAGTACCACGTGTTCGCTCAGCGTAGCCTTGTTGCGCAGACTATACAGCCCCACTGCTGAATACGAAATAGAACGGGTGCAGCATTGAAAGCATATCGGAACGAGATACTCGAAGGGCTAGAAAACGTCGCCGTCGACTGGCGCTACCCGTCTCTCAGCCTACTGGACCATGGCAAGCCTCAAGACCATCACAGATGATCCCACTGTAGTTCAGTCTCTTTTGACAGCAATGCTACTTCTCAAACTTCGAAAAGGAAGGCCAAAACTGCTAGATTCTCATCTTGACAACCATTGAAAGCTTGACAACAGTGTCACAACGCGAGCTCAAAGCACATGAGTCACTCGTCCGATCACCCACGGAGATGTAATCAGGTAAAGGAAAGGATAAACAACGATGGGCTTTCGAAGACGTTATTGGGGAATGGGGTGGAAGGGGGGTTATGAATATCGGCTTCTAGTAGCTTATGTCTTCGATGTTCATTTTCGAAGCATTCTGCTTCTCCTTCTTAATTTCGAGTCGCAGCTACTTATGCGATGCAGGAGACATGAGCGACCTCTAGATTTTGAGCTGTTGCCTAAAGGGAAGTCGCCGAGCTGTACAAATCAACTTTTGTAGAAATGGGACGATATTTGGGGAGTCAATATTCGATTTAAACCATAAGCAAGCGCATCGAGGTCGCCCGCAGCCGCGTAAACTCAGAGTTGAAAGATTGGTCAAATGAGGGAATTCGATTCAACCGTAGGATCTGACAACATGGGAAGTTTGAATGGTACGCTGATCTGTCCATGCACGAATCTCCTTCCCCAAGCGGATACCCTGCTGAATAGATCGCGGCCCGAGGCTGGGAGTACGACAGATGAGATTCCAAAGCCGAAGATCTCATTAGAGGGTTCTTCAGCAGGACAGGGAAAATGCACCCCAGCCAGCGAAGCACCGGAAGACACTTCTTCCAGCTCAGCCTGATCCTTCGGGTATCCACAGATTGGTGCATTCCGTTCGCCTTGCCCTGAAACAAAAGAAATGCAAGCCTCACCCCAGCTCAACCGTGAACCTCGTCATACCATTCTCACGTGATCTTCAATCAACTGGCTGCATTCCTCCCCTGACCTCTAGGAGTCTAGCTACCTACCACACAACAGACCTTCAAAGCTGCTAAGCACGCGCGATACTAAGCCAGAGATTGTTTCGTTTCCTCCTCAACAGCCGTAAATCGGAGAAATAACAGCACGTTTCAGGCCTCACAAACAATCGCGAAATGATTGGATGCAAGAGAACGGCGGGACCGCTGGTTATTTAAGCGCGCGTGTTATTTTCGATCGTCCTGCCGCCAGCAAACAAAAGTCTATTTCGATCGCGGCCCCTCTTCCATCTTCCAAGCCTCGCTTGTTTCATGATTTATTCATAGATTTTCCCGCATCCGGTTGTAGGTCTGGCTTGTGCACCTCATTTCTCATCTGCCACGTCGAACAGCAGAAGTGGTCTTTGTTGTTCAATAACACAATATGATATTGCGATGTCATGACAACGCAAACAAAGAAAGGATACCATTTGATGTTGCCCCTTGAGTGCGGGGTTGATGGAATGTGTCATGTCATCTTCATGATGTTGGATGGGACGAACCTACTCAATGATGTTTCCGTACCTCTCCCTCTCTATGGATCCTTTCAAGTCCTCTTTTTCTTTCACCAGCAATATCAGTTATCATACTGAGATGATCTAATCCTGGAGGCTACAGGCAAGTAGCCGGCCACTCTAATGGCCTGTTCAAATGTTCAGTCATCGGGTCTCACCATTTCCGGCGATAAAGACAAAGCACCCCTGAATAAGCCACAGCACCCACACCATCAGGCTGTGCTGCGCACTGTACCGCACAAGCGAGCGCTACCACCCAGCCATGCATTTCATTTTGCTGCAGCATTTCTCGAAAATAATCCCTGGAGGGCCTGCGACTTTTTATTTTAAATCTCACTGCCTTGTTGGTATGGGACCTCCTTTCATTCCAGAAGCGTTTGTTCCGGTGTATAAAGGAAAGTCCTTGACCCAAGAATAATTCTCTCATTCCCACTCATATCAACATCCACTCATACCAAACACCCATTCACACACTCAACGACTCGCTCTCGCTTCTAATACTACAGAGCCTATTTATCAAAGCTTGATTTCTTTCATTGTCTTCAGCAATAATACCTATCCTCTCGCAATAATGTATTTCTCATCTACTCTCCTCACTCTTGCTGCTATTGCAGCTACTGCCAGCGCACAAGAAGGGACAACCATTCAAGTCACAGTCGGCAAAGGCGGTCTCGTGTACACACCAAATGACATCAAAGCCGAGATCGGTACTAACATCGAGTTTTCCTTCTTTCCCAAGGTTTGTTTTGCCATCACTCCTATCATACACAAACATAATCTAACCCACCTCAGAACCACACCGTAACACAATCGTCCTTCAAAGACCCCTGCCACCCTCTCGAGAACGGCTTCTTCTCCTCCTTCGTGCCAACGGCCAACTCTCCTTCCGGCAGCACATTTACCATCACCGTCAAAGACACCAAGCCTATTTGGCTTTACTGTGGACAAGGCAACCATTGCCAGACCGGCATGGTAGCCGCAATCAACGCCCCCTCAACAGGCAACACATTCGAAGCCTTCGCACTCTTGGCTAAGAATGCCACTGCATCGACCTCTCCTCCTGGAGGAGCAGCGGGCGGTATCTTGAAGCTCGCTGGTGCTGCTGATTCTTCTTCATCAGCCTCGGCATCGGCCTCGGGGTCCGCTTCAGGCTTCAGCACGATCTCTACCACGCGGACTGTGCAGACGACTGTCACGGCTACCATTACTGCTGTCGTGACCAAGGATGGAAGCACTTATTCCACCACCTACCCAAGCACCTACGGAACTACATACACTACTGCTGTCCCTGGGACGACTATCGCCGTTGCGGCGAGCGGAAGCAGCACTTCGACTTCTACTTCCGCTTCGGCGAGCATTACTGGGAATTCGGCTGCTGGGCTTGCTGTCAATGGTGGCATGGCTGGTGTGATCCTGATCGCTGGCTTGGCTATGTTGTGATCTGTTTGTGATAGATGGAGTTAGGGTTCCTTTCAAAATGTAGTATTTTGGGTGGCATTTGTCTAGGTGTTTAGTTAGACTTATGCATCAAGTCGGGGTTAGACAGCGAAGGATTAAAATTGTACCAGTAGCTAGCAGGATCGCCATATACCAATATTTGACTTCGATTTTAACTCGCTTTTCAGTCTTCTTCTCTTCATATCAATCTTCCGTATGAAGAGTGGCCATGCACTCCGCGCAAACATGCGGGGATATATATTAAACCTATAGATAAAGCGCAATCTGCTCTACAACAATATCTTCTATAAATGATTTCGTCTCTTCTATGTCCATCACAACAGTCTTGCGGAGCCACATCATTGGTCGGTTGTGTACATGTAGCTGTTTTGGCGCCCGATTCAATTGAATCCTGCTCGGAATTGGGGAATGATTTAGACATACCGAAGACGCCATGAGATGCGGAGCTTTCTGAAAATGAAGTATTTTGTAGATAAAACTCTTGCCTCGGTGGCAATGGTACAACTGTAGGCGGTAAGATTGAAGTGCAATAGTAGAGTGACGGGCTGGTATCGTACTGAATACACCCATTTCATTTAGAGTTATATGAGATTCACTACTAAAAAACTATGCTTTCTTAATGCGACCTTCTATTACCATGCAACGACTTAGAGCTGGAGCTTGGTGCATAAAGCGGGCATCGCAGTCGATTTGTTTACTGCAACACAGCCACAATCGTACAGTACACTCATTGACTAGTCGACAAACTTTGATGTAATTTGCGTCTCTGTCTATCACTCCTAGTCTAATATCTAACACTCCCTAGCAGCCTGGGAAGATAGTCAAACACTTCATCTGATGCAATCCCAACAGGAGCTAGAATAGGCCATGGAACCTTACAAGCCCCAGAGTAACCTTTCCACCGATTCATGGCATTCTTGGATTTCTCATCTCCCACCCGACCGCGTACATTTAACAGCATCCAAGAACATGACAGGGGCACGGCTATCAGCAGCAGGAAGGTCAGCCTCAACCCTTACATCCATCATAACCCTGTATCAAAATGGCAAGAAGCCAGAAGGCGAGAAAGCAAACTCACACAATCCACACATGGGAATGGCCCCCTAGGAGTCACAAGTGGGGCACCATCGATATCGAGCATGGGCGCCGGTCCTGCGTGCACGACGGCTAGGAAGGGGATGAGTGCGAGGAGGGTGGAGGATGAGAATTTCATTTTGGGTGGGTCGGTGGTGGTATGGGATTGGGATTTGAGGGAGCAGGATTGTTCTTGAAGGTGTTGGAGTGTTTGCTGGATGATTAGGAATGGGAGATATCTTCTGGATGAGTTTGAGGATAGTGGATGATGATTTCCTATTCTCTTCACGCGGGGGATGAAAGGGTTTTATATCTTCCCCCTCATGTGCCTGCCCCTCTTAACACCTCCTCCTCCTCCTCGAACGCCAGACTATACATACTAGCGATCTTTATCGTCATTATACTGAGAACATACCAACGAGTTTCTCCTTGTCGTTCTCGACCTTCCTTTTTAGTTATTCTTTGCGTGATTGCTGACTATCTCTCTCAGCTTCATCTGCGATCGGGACATTTCTGCACCTTGCAGTCCGCATGTCCATCACTCCTTGATCAAAGTAGAGCAAGTCCATTGGCATGAGAGGTTGCGAAACTCTTTCCAAAGTTTTCCTGTTTTAGTCAAGAGCTACCATGCTAGAACCAGAAGGCCAACATGCACATATAGTACGCAATCACGGCAGCCCACGGCTGCAAGTCTTTGAGTCGTTCCGTCCCGCTGTCATAATTCTCCTCATGCAGGTCAGACTGAAGCTTATTTGCTGTCCGAAGAAGATGATTTTGCTTATGAGCTGACTACTCGATAAGCTTTGCGGAGAGTGGGCATATTTTGATACCCTATCTCTCTTCCGTCCCTTTACCTTCGCCGCTTATGCTGTAGCTCGTAACATTTTTTCGACCTTCCTCTTTGATACAACCTAGGTCGAAATGAAAAGGATAGTGAGGCCAGTAAGAACGAATATCTCGCATATTATATAATCTATGACAATTTAATTAGAATTGCAGCAAGACGAAACCGGAACTCCTGACTCTTGGGACTAAATTTCATGTTCTGTCGGCCGCGCGCTGTTAAACACCTGCCCGTCTTCGTATCTAACAAGATTCAAACCACTGCTACGACTTTTGCCTATTACTCCTCCATTCAGTTCCAAAGCATCTCAAAACCTACGCTCAAAGCTCAGTACCCACAGTAGGCGTCGACTCACCCCCATCCCCACTCTCATGACCCTTTCCCCTCTTCCACGGCAACATCACCCACAACAGCGCCATCACAACCAGTAACGCCAAAATAATAGGCTGCAGCGTCTTAACACCCTTCCTCTGCGCAACAGCTCCCACCATAAACGGAAAAATTGCACCGCCACTGCCTCCAAACGCAGTCCCGAACCCAATACAGCCAACATGCAAGTCGCGCGGGAGGAGTTTCGTTACGATTACGATGGCGGTGGGGAACATGGGGCCCATGAAGGCGCCGAGGAGAGAGACGGCGACGGCTGAGACGACGAGGTTAGGGACTAGCCAGAAGATGAGCTCGAGGGCGAAGGAGAGCCCGAGGTAGAGGATCACGGCGGGGTATTCGCCTAGCCGCGAGGTTAGGTAGGGGAGGAGGAGGCGGCCGAGGGTCATGCCGCCCCAGAAAGCGGTTGATGTTGCGGAGGAGGCGAAGGGTGCTGCACCACGGATTTTGGTCATGAAGGTTATGATCCAGCCGCCGAGGGAGACTTTCACATTGGTGGGACTGTCAGTAGCACTCTTAAGTCACATAAAGAGGGAAATATACCTTCAGCACCGACGTAGGCGAAGATGAAGAAACAGAAGAGCCAAGTCACTTTTGATTTCAGCGCTTGACGTGTTCGTCCTGTGCTGGAGTTAGAATCGCGCGGGTTTTCCGCTTCGTAGACTGCTCCAGTCTGCTTCCAGAACGTGAACGAGGAGGTGACGAATTCGACTGTCGAGGCAGCAATCTAGTCTTAGTAAGTACTTGAGCTTATCGAAGAGAGAGGAAGGGATACTTACCATGAGATAATAGAAGCCATACCATCCAAGACCGGACTTTTGGATCAGAGCCGTGGCGATCAACGGGGAGACTGTAGCACCTAGCGAGTAAGACGAGTGCAAGAATCCTTGTACTTCGTTCGCGTTCGCCATGTTTCCCAACCATGCACACCATGCTGCATCGATGAGGCCATTTCCAAAGCCAACAAAGATGAACATTACAACCACGACTGGGTAAGGTGGATGGACGGCGACGACGACGTAGGGTATCACATGACAGAGAGGTCCGACGAAAGCTACACCTCGCTGACCGAATCGAACATGGACTGAGTTATTCGCGATGGAAGCGAGCGAGTAGCCTGCAAATGGGGCCAAGAAAATCAGGGAGACGATGGTGTAGTTGAGGCCGTAGTATGGTTCCAGATGTGGAATCAGTGCCTGTTTCGTCAAAATACATATATAACAGATAAAAGTCTGGGAACACTTACACCGAATGAACCATCATTCATGCCAACGACGAAGAACGACCAGAAAGTAGCAAAGACTCTCCATTTGTTCCCAGAAGGAGAGTTCCATTGCTGCTTCACTTCTACGGCTTGCATGGAAGGAAGGGAATCCTGTCGGATCTCTTCTAGGTCTGACACCCCTAGCTTTCTTTCTGAGAGAGTCTGAGATGGAGGGTAGGATTGAAGCTCGATGACATTGCCACTGCCATTGCCAGCAGCGCTTGATGACTCGGCTTGGGTCATGGTGTATGTTGCCATGATGGTTGACCAGAAGAAAGCAAAAGATACAAAGAAATGTCTGAATAAACAACACGAAGCCTTCAACAAGAGGCACTCGGCCGGTTTATATCTCTCGCTCTATTGCTCGTACCTTTCCCCTTCCACTTCCGCTTTTCCTTCCCCAGAATACCAAAACATCGAAAGAGTGGGGTAAAGGGGCGGGAAACTCGCGCCGCCTTCCTTCTTGCTGACATGTGGGGAGATGATCGTCAAGATCCATAATTCTTGGCATGAGTCAAAACCCGAGATTCTGCCGTCGTTTAACTTCTGTTATGATTGTCCTTGTGATGTCGAATTTCGCCTTCGTAAGCCAGATGAGTAATTCCATCAAGAGAAATGTCCAATGTGTCATTATCTTTGCACTGTTTACGAGTCCATCCGCATATAAGCGAGCTAGCAAATCGAGAAAGGATAGAAACACTGACAAAGAAGACCCATCTAGACCCAACCTTCCCATATTTAGTCAAGCGGCGGCTCGTCCCGCCTCGGATTCAAAGCGAGGCAACCAATCAGAAAATGCATGACGCACTTGACCAAATAGCGCTCGCCGAAGCCTAGAACCAAAAATTCAATTTCATCCAACAGGAACATTTTTATCCCGCCTCTTCTGCAGTTCCACGCAGTCACACCGCAACACAAGGGTAATTACCATATACTTGTGGACGCTCTCAAATTGAAGATCCATGCCTCTTCAACTAGATTTTAACAGGCGTGCTCCGGATCTTCCAACTCTTTATTGCCTCAGCTAATAGTTAGCTTTCTAGTTATTTTAACGTCAAATTTTTTCCCCGCCTCCACCCCACATCGACAATTATATTGTACAGTACCTGTCTGCATTTCGCACTGCCATGGCGGCAACAGATTACTCTAATGAGCCATGGGGCTTGAAATGGCGCTCCAATACGCTATTCATCCTCGGCACCGTCGCAATTGGCATGTTCACTGACCTCTTCCTCTACGGGCTCGTCGTGCCCATCCTCCCATTCATCCTCGTCGACCGCATCCAAATCCCCAACGACCAAGTCCAGTACTACACCTCCCTCCTACTGGCATGCTACGCCGGCTCACAAGTCCTCTTCTCACTGGTGGCGGGCATCATCGCAGATAAGCTGCCGTCTCGACAACCTCCCTTCCTCGTTGGCCTCGCGGCTCTGTTTGGCAGCACGGCGATGTTATTCTTGGGAACAAAAATATGGGTTCTAGTGCTCGCGCGCGTACTGCAGGGGATCAGCGCATCGGTGGTCTGGACAATTGGGCTAGCTATGGTTATGGACACAGTAGGGAGCAGCAAACTGGGCGTTACAATTGGGAGTATATTCAGTTTCATCACGGTGGGCGAATTGATCGCTCCAGTTTTCGGAGGATTGGTGTATAAGAAAGCTGGCTCTGGTGCTGTGTTTGGCACAGCTTTCGCGCTGCTGGTCGTCGATTTCCTCATGCGCTTGGTGGTCATTGAGAAGAAAGTCGCCACGAAATATGGCGTTGATTACTCCACCGAAAGCGAGGATAGCGATTCCGAAGCAGGCGAAACGTCGCCCCTTCTTTCAAACGGAAACACAAAGGAAGAAGAGCTCGCGAAATGGAAGATACCTAAAGAACAACCGGCGTGGATCAAGAGATTTCCCATCCTGTATTGCATGGGCAACTCGCGGCTCCTAGTCTCCCTACTTGTGGCTTTCACGCAAGCTACACTTCTCGCAGTCTTTGACGCTACGATCGTGATCCAATCTAGGGATCTATTTGGATTTGACTCGTTGAAAGCAGGGTTGCTTTTCATCCCGCTCATCCTCCCACCTCTCGTCATCGGCCCCATCGCAGGACGAGGCGTTGACAAATACGGCGCGAGGATATTCGCTACTCTAGGCCTAGCATACCTCGCTCTCCCGCTCGTTCTCCTACGAATTCCACACGCAGGTGGCTCGGCGGAGATAGTGAAGATGGCCAGTTTCCTTGGCATGTGCGGGCTAGGTCTTGCTACGATCTCATCGCCTAGCATCGTCGAGGGAAGCTATGTCGTCGAGCAGTTCCATACTGCGAATGAGGATTTGTTCGGTGAGAATGGTCCTTATGGACAGTTTTATGCGGTGAGCAGTATGGTGTTCAGTGCGGGCTTGACTTGTGGTCCTCTCATTTCGGGGGCGTTGAGGGAGAGGGTTGGGTACGGGAATATGAATGCTGTTATGGGTGGGATGTGTGTGATTGTGAGTGTGTTGAGTTGGATGTATCTAGGGAGGATACCGAAGACTGTGAAGAGGGATAGAAGTGGTTGTTCGACTCCTAGGTAGATTGGATAGCTAGAATTAATGTTTATTGTTTGAAAGAACTGTTGTCTGTGTGATAGGTAGCCATGAGTACGTGAGTGTCGGCTTGCCTCGTTGGGCTTCTTGCATTTCTTCAATCTCATTTGAAAGTGAATACAAGCTAAGAGGCTCATGGCATTAGCTGATGATTAGTTCGATTTTCGTAGAATGAGACAAGTCTGCCTTAGACCCATCGACAAAAGGAAACAGATGGCATTGTCACTTCGTCAAGCATTCAACATTCTCACAGCATGAGCTCATGGGTTGGGTGTCGAGTTAAGGAAGCAGTGCTGTATTGCAGCGACCTCGATTTCCTATCCAGACTACAGCTCCCTCACTTCCAAGAATCAGCCTACTTTTTCCGTTATGCGGAAAAACACCTCGTTCGAATATAACCGAATTTGGAAATTGATCTCATTTTTGTCGCCTATCATTTCATCGTCATTTACTCGACATTAAGCATTCCTCGCATTCTCTGGCGTTGCATTCAGATTTTACTCAAAATACCCAGCACCTACTGTATTAGAAGCGAATCCTGTGATACAACGAATAGATGTGTCCCTACCTAACTTACTAGTGTGTAGGTAACTTCAAAAGTGAGGTCTCTCCCGTAATGCTTTCTCTGTATTTGAGTTGTGCTGGAAGGTCAACTGAGTGTATTGCGTTTTGTAGCTTCGCAGGATGGGAATCGGCAAAGCAGCTAGTGGGTCCATATTCACATAACTCCTTGAAGAAATCTCATCCTCTCTTAGAAATAATTAGTGTCACTCCTGGCTAGGACGACTTCAAGAGCCAGGGTGCAAGCGACGGTACGTAAACAGGCGTCCCATCTCATTCAAACTTTGCAAGTGTCGCACCCAAGCATCACCCAGGAGCCTGAGACGTTTTGGAGGAGAGTCACGCTGTAGGAATTATTCCTTCTCCACAACACTTCACGGTTTGATGTACGGAAGTAACCAAGTATTGCACTGTAAGAGCTTGAAAACTTTGGAGTATGATTTTGGTATTTGAAATTTTGCTTTCCAAGTGACAACAAACGCAAATGACAGTCACAATTCTTATGACAATGCATCTTCTCAACTGACACCTGACATCGTACATTCTGAGATCCTTGAACTACGTTTCGTTCAGATTGCGTAGATTAAGCTTTGCTTGAGCCCAACTTGCCGTGATAAGGGATTAGATTCCTTGCATCCTGCACAAGAGATTCTTTCTCTAAGTATGTTGAACCTGAATAACAGTGATACAGCTTATGATAGCGAAAATCCTCACAGGTCTCCCTCATATGAGAAGCGGGAGATTCGGGGTGGAGATGGCAGGATCGTGCAACAATGCAGTTAAACACAATAATTTTGCCAATTCCGTGGCCACTGGGAATGACCACAGCTCCATCTATTTCCTGAATCTGGGCTTGGGGTCTAGTGAGTTGTAGAAGCGGGATTGTGGGATTCTATCTACATGGTATGAATGATGTGGAGGAATCCTTTGTCCCTGAAGCGAAGCGAAAGTCAATAATACTGTACTCTTGGCGACACTTGATCCTTTCTCGACGGTTCCGAGAGTGAGGTACCTGACAACATCTAGCCCACACTGAAGCAAAATCACTCGCAACCTATCTGCCGCGATGCTCATCTCCGTAAAACCATAATCCTCTCCGCCCGCTCAATTCTCATCCTCTCCTCCCGTTGTACCCTCTCCAAAATCTCCACTCTCCTCTCCCTAAACTGTTGCTCCATCGTCTCTATCTGACTCCTCATCCGATGATTCCCAGCATACCCCTCATACTGACATGGGGGGGAGTTCCTGCTATTACTGGTGCTAGTGCTGGGGTTTGCAAAACCGGGTAAGCGCCGTCCGGTGAATTGGAAGCTGGGATTGGCTGCGTTTTGGGGATGCAAGGCACAGGTCGGGAGGTGGAAGGCTTGGAAGATGCTTTGTTCCCAGGTGACGAGGCAGAGCCAGCAGAAGGAGTGGCCGCAGAGGCCTGTTGGTTTTATATTAATATCGATGACAGATCAGACATATTTCGAGAAGCTGCAAGGCTATGGTGAGGTGATGCGCATCTACACTTACAAGTCATGTGGTTACACCCCTCTACTTTCTCCATAGCCCACAAACAGCTCGGACACGTCTTTGTATTCTCCCTGATGTAGCGCTCCGATGCTAATTCTTCCTCTCTCTGGCGCGTTTTCCGTGCTTGTATTTCTTCAGAGGATTCGGTAACATCGACAGCTGGGAGGGGTGTGTATTCTGGTGGAGGATCGTCGGGAGCCAAATCTTGAGGAGGTGATTGAAGTTGTACCTGGGGTGATACTTGATGTGGTCGTTGAGCTAGAGTTGGTATTGGACGCTGTGAGCGGAAGATCTTGGGACGTAAGAAGCAGGGCATGAACATCGTCTTGGCGATTGAGTGTTAGAATTATGAGCATATTTCACGAATCGGGAAAAAGAAGGGACAAAAAGCACGAGGAGAAGAATGTGGTCTATTACGGTGAGTTATTTGCACTTATTCACACTACAATGTCATGGGCATACGAGTCTGTGGGTCTGCCCTGGAGAAAGCTGGTCGACTAGAAGAAGCCTCGCTAAGCTAGAAGCCAGTCTACTTACTTCCTCTAGAAATCGACTGCGTTAAGCCAAATGTCCTACCCTCAACTAGACGGGGCACACTTAATCTCAAAATTCGGCGTCTTGAGAGATTCCCTTATCATCTGTTCCTCCCTCGCTTTCTCCTGTAGTGTGATATAGAATTGTGGATGCATAATGCAAGTGGTTGCGTGTTGGTTCCAGGGCTTGACACAACCGTAGCAGAAGAGCTCTCCACAACGACCTACTCAAAGTCAGAGATAATCAATCGTAGGATGGTGGAAGAATACAAATGATAAAGTAGAAAGTGAGGTTGTTGATAGGATTTACTCACAGTGTATCTGGTTGCATCCTCCGTATCTCTGCACACCCGCTTGGCAACGAGGGCATCGCTTAACATGCTGAGAGAGGTAAGCTTTGGACGCAGCTTCCTCTTTCTTGAGTCTCGCTGCTGTTTTACTGTCGGTATTGTAAAGTGTGGGAGCTGCTGGGATGGTCTTAGATTTGGAGTTAATATGAGGGTGTGCTTTTTCACCGCCCTGGAACAGATTGGAGAATGGATTGCAGGGCATGGTGACTTTCGCTGATGGAAATGATGTGGTGATGTGAAGTGCTGAATATAGTAAGAGTGAACATGATGGATTTTTCTGGTGGTCGTCAATGAGATTGAAGCTGGCATTTGAAGTGACTTTATTCTAGTTAAGTAGTCCTCTGTGGGTGCTGTGAAAATTTAGCGAGAAATCGGACTTAGACCCCCTTCTAGCCGTGTGTGAGCCTGGTAGCGAATATTCCGGTTCTATAATGTGACGGCCTTTTCTGGTCATTTGACAGGCTTCTAGAAGGTTTCCAGAACTAGCCTTGAACTAGCCCACAAGCTAAAGCTCGTCGGTTCCATGTTCTGTTTATAATTTCAAAATTTGGTTGGGCTCTGTGATTTCGTGGGTGACAAAGTCATCGACCCCCTCAAGCGATCTCAGGATGCAACAGGCACAGCTCCTCTTGAGCTTTTACCTCGCCTGCTTTCAATGGAGTATTGCAGACGAAGCAGAAATTCTGTCCACACATACCTATCACAAGTCAGCAAAGTTAATAAATCCGACCTCTCGCATTGCCATTGAAAATGCAGTAACTATAGGCAAGTAAACACAAAAGGCGAGGCGGAGACACTTACAAACAACGGCATAGCACCCTCCATCCTCGACCTCAATCCCGTACCCACAACCAGGACACTACTTAATAACGCTTTCAATATACAACATCGACATATCGACTTCCCACTTCTGCCACTCTAGCCTATCTTGTCCGTACCCCTCCTTTCAGCTAGTCGCTGTTCCTGTCTGCGTTTCTCTATTTCCGCTTTGCGAGCTTCTCGCGTTCGGTATTTGTGGATTTTGTGCAGTGCACGAAAAATAAGGCTATAGTCTTTAAAAGCAAATAGATCCCTGAGGGCCTGAGGCTGAAATTGGGGAGACTGAAGGAAGAGGGAGCACATTGTTCTGGTTGGGAGGGATGTTTGGGAGTATATGAAGAGGTGTGTGACTTGAGGATTGAAAGGTAAAAGATAGAAGTGAAGCATGTACTGGGATATATTGTCTGGGTCGCATTGCAAAGGTAGAAGAAGATCAACGAAGATGCTGAAGATACAGGCAGGCAGTCCAGGGCTCAGTTTACATCTCAATAACCTGATCACATGAATCGGTCTACTCGCGAAAATAAGCGAGGTGTATGGTTCTATTATATTGCGGCTACTAGATTGTAGTGCTGAGACAATTCCCTTACTTGCTTACGAAAAAGGGGGCCTAGAAGAACGCTAGAATATTTGGATGTTGGCACATACCGATATGCCACTTTGTTTGAGAAACCAAGTGTACACTCGCTTAATTTCCCCCTCAAAAACCGTACTTGCGATGTCACATGCAGAACACAGAAGGAAACAGAATCAAGAAAAGTACTCTAGACTTGTTCAGACAACAACAATAATTACAAGAGTGAGTCGCTAAATTATAGGAGAGTTGGAGACATACCTCCCTGCTGAAGTCCAACACTTTGCGCAAAGTTCATCTCCTATAAACAAAGTCTATTCCATAGATAACTTCTACCATACAGTATTGACACTTCAAGATCGAACTCACAAACAAGTGTGATCTCTCATCTAAGCCCTTGTCCTCCACCACGTAACCCTCACAACGAGTACCTAAAGTACGGATTCTTCAAATCCGTCACATCCTGCTCACCCATCTCCCTCCCCAACCGTTCCATCTCCTCAGCACTAACACCACTCTCCCTCGCCTCCCTTTCCCTCTTCCTATTCTGCCACATATACCAACCCCTCCACGCACAAATGAGCAAAAACTCCATCCCTAAACAGATACTCGCACCAATCGTGCCAGGAATGTACTGCGGCGCGTCTTCAGTCCTGAAGATCTGGCTGCCGCACATGTTGCCGACGCAGTAGCCGAGGAAGGTCGAGGAGGAGATGATGGTCTTCTTGGTGCGGCCCGAGATGTTGGAAGGGATTAGGGTCCAGGCTAGGAAGAGGGAGAGGACCGTGGGGACTGTCATGAAGTAAAGGCCCCATTTTGTCCATTTGAGGTGGGGGGACGAGGGGAGGAGGGAGAGCGAGAGGAGCCCAATGAACGGGGGCAGACAAGCGAGTGCCATGATATACATGCGTCTGTTGGGGACTTTTCGGGTGTAGAAACCGACGATTACGAAGAGGATTAGGGACATGACTATGCTCGTTAGCCGAGGACTTAAGTTTGGGAGGTTGATAAATAGAAGCCTACCTGATCGCGGGATTCCAACAAGAAGAACTTGAAGCTGGGTGAAGCCAAATGACTTATACATCAACGACCCAAATGTTGTGATGCCACTTCGAATGTCAATTAGCAAATATAATTGCATTGGCAGGGAGTGAAAACATACCCATTAGGAACAGAGCTCAAGAAAGCGTTGAGCGTTGAGAAGTACAGAACAGGATCCTTCAAAGCCTCAGTGACCTGATCCCAGTTCCATTTCGTGCCCGTAACATCACGTCCAGCTTTGTTACCGAGAATTCTCGCGGCACTGTAAACGCACCAGCCAGTCAGTCAGTCCATCCGCTCAACAGAATAGTGCTAGTGGGATCGTGGAGCACATACGCCATACGCTTCTCATCCTTATTCATCCACCTAACCTCCTTCGGGCTCCCTAGTAAAGCAAAACACACCAAAGCCGCCACAATAGTCGACGCACCCAAGAACAGCGAGATACATCTCCAAGCCGCAATACCGCCGTACTTCTGAGCATGCGTTCCAATACCGTACATGACTAGGTCAGCAATGACGCCGAAACCAGCGTTTGCGGATTGGAAGAAGAGCGAGCGTGAGCTGTGCTCTTCTGTGCGATACCAGGTGCCGATGACGAGAATGAAGCCTGGCGAAATGGTGCATTCGAAGAAGCCTTGGAGGGTGCGGAGGACCATGAGATGAGTCCAGTTCTGGGCGGCGGAGATGCAGATTACGCAGATTCCTGAAAGGGTGGTTATTATGGGCTGGAGGGTTGTGGATTAGGATAGGAGACGCACCCCAGCATAGCATGTAGATACTTAGAGTTCGGCCAAGAGCCCAGCGTTGGAGGAGGAAGTTAGAGGGTAATTCTCCGCAGAGGTAGGCGATGTAGAACCTAGCCGCCGAGACGGTCAATATATATCCTAATCACGGTCTTTCTGAAAGCAAATGCTACTTACATGGTAGTCAACCACTGGTACTGCTGACCCAAAAGACCTGTGTCCTCTCGAATACCGAAGAGCTGTAAAGATTATCATGGATGAAGACCAGCGAGAAAGATATGTGCCTACTGCTTGAGTTCCCAGGGACACCTTATCAGTTTGTTGGATACCATAGCAAACCCACCTAGCTTATCAGGCAAGACTCATAATCATTGGCAGGTGCTTGGACGTACATGAGTGGCAGGAGATATCTATCAATCTTCTTGAGTAGTTTCTTGTAGTCTTCTGGGGTGTAATCTTGGTGGTACATCAGCAAGAGCACATCACCAAGATACTTCCAGTGTCTAGAATTGAAGTACGGTTGTATCATAGAACTGAGCACATACCACTCTCTCTGATCTCATCTCCCTCTTCAACAATGACAACATCGACATCTCCATCGGAAGAACTCTTGTCATTCTTCTCATCGATTGGGTACTTCTCATCAAGAGATGGCTGTTCCGACCGAATGGCCGCCGTCACGCCATGATTATTCGTAGTAGTCATTATTGGAAAGGATCAAGTCGGTTCTTTCTCAAATCACAAACGACATGAAGTGAATGACATCTCTTTATCTCCTGTAGGGCAGTACAATTATATACACCAACATCTTGCCATCGTTATCAAAAGCAACGTAAGATAACATGGATATGCCCGTAACGTAGCCATTGCCAAGATGATAATATGTAGGTTGGCCGCCACAGGTCAGCCAAAATGCAGGATAAGACGGATGGCGTTGCACAGAGAGGGTATGAAGTTCTTTGTTATCTCGATGAGGAGAGTCAAGAAGCTGGGCTTCCCATCCCTCCTATCAAGGGACGTTGGTTTGTGTACCCCATTCTTGGCGCTAGATCTTCGGAATTTCCGCCCTGTTGCTTGCATGTGTGCAATAGAAGAATGACCGGCGTGCATTTGTTTGAATGCCGGAGAACTTGCTTAATAGGATTTGCAGTACATGGATTTGCGGGGCTTGTGACGGACTTTGCAGAAAGTGATGCGCGTCGCAGTATGCACAACAAGAAAGATAAGCATTTTGGTCACAACTGTGTGACACATGAAGTTGAAGAAATGAAAGCGACTCCCACTTGTGCAAGGCATTAGTGTTGGGACAGCTTGTCAAACCGCAATTCGCGATTGACATGTCATATTGGAGCCCATTCCCTCCTACTTACTCCCGTAACACCATCCGATCCGTATCTTGATCTTGATATAATACACCTTGCTCCATCTATCCCAAAACACTCAAGAACTAGTCGATGGCCGACTCGCATTCCTATCTGCTGCTATTCGTGCATCTACCCTTTCTCTGTGTTGACGATTCTTCAAATGTACCTCGAAATTTCCTACTGTTGTTTCTGGGCCTGGTGTGTAAAGTTTCCCTGGACAGTCGTGACACCTTATTCGTGGGAGATACATCCACTTCACTCCATCGGGTGTTTGGCCTGGTGGAGGCGCGGGGCAAGGCATTTCAGTAGCCGAGTTGACGGCCGAGTACCGCATTACACCTTCAAATCGATCACCGGGGTATTGGGTGAGAAGTGAGTTAAGGCCCGCTGTAAGCCAAGTTGGAGGCGGAGGCTGAAAATTGTTAGTATGTGACCGAGGATAGGATTTCGGAATCGCTTTCTTGGGGCTTTTGTCACTTATAATAGCATTCACTTGAGGGTATTTCAAAATAGAAAGCTCTTGAGAAACGGACACACGAATCAAATATTGACTTACAGGAACGTGAGGAGGCTGCCCTGGTGGTGGAGGAGGCGGTGCATCGACTCGGCCGATTTGCCCAACTGGAGCCGGAGTCGTTGAAGTTTGCAACGTCTGACTTTGGGTATTAGGTGTCGAAGGTGGTCCCATCGAGCCTTGTGGAACTACAGCAGCAGGGGCTGCTGGAGTTGAAGGGGCTGCTGGAGTGCGGGCGGCGGGTTCAGGTGGTTGCGAATTCGAAGGACGACTTGAAGCTCGAGTGATCTCTCGATGGAACTTTCTCATCCGTTCCCGTCCAGGTTTGAGCTTCACAATCAATGACGGAGGTTCACTCTCGTCGCGAGCATCACGACCACCGAATCTTCGGGCCGAGGTTCTCGTTTCGTGATGGTGGAGGACAGCAGCTTCCGGTGTTTCTGATCTTCCAAGATTGGCCATTCTCTGTTGGGCAGCGGTGGCAGCTCCTCGCATATTTCTCGTCCTTGCAGTTCCACTTTGTAGATTTGCCAGGGCAGGAGACTCGGGGTTTGAATCTTCACTCTCCGATTCTTCAGAAAGGTCTCCATCTCGAGCACCAGGACGCTTCGCTTTTCCTCCAACACCTCCAACTCTTTTATACAACCGACTATCCTCGACTTTTTCAGCTGATCCTGGAATGACTGAAGAGACCACCAATGTGCGCACAGTCCGTTGCCTATCCTTCAAGTCCGGTAATGTCGGTCCGCCTCTTCTATTTACGGAGCGCTTTTGCCTCCTCTGCTCTCTCGAATATATTACCTCCCCGCGCTCCAAGTCTGCTTCCGTCAATTCGTACAAGAAAGGCGTGTATTCACGCGCCTGCTGCTGAGGACGGAAGACCGAAGGTAATGGAGATGGTAGAAATCCAGCAATCAAATCCGCATCTTCCAAGGGTCGCCCGTCGAACGGATGTCCTACAATATACAAACTCCTTGTGAACAACTGGCACTGCTCCCGTATTGAATGTGCAATCGCGGTCGTAAATTCTCCAGCTAACGACAATTCCCGAGCCAAACTTTGCGCAAACTCCTCGGGTGAGTTCAGGGGGTTGTTGATCTCCCATTCAAATTTATCCTCCAAAGTATGCGGCCCAATGGTTATATTTAGCTTGATCAGAATTCGCATCTCTTCGTTCTTGTAAGCCGAGTATGGCAATTCTGGATCCAACGCTTCCTCTCCAGCATATAATTGTGGATAGAAATCCATCAATTGTTCGCGCAACTGGTGCTGAACTTGCTCCAGAACCGGAGCGTGGGCAGGAGGTGTCAATCCAAAATCCTCAACCATCTGTGCAGCAAAAATCTCAGGGCTTATGATCCGATCGAAGTAGTTCCAGGTAAATGTATCGCGAAGTTTTATCTTATCCCAGTCAATTTCTAGCCGGATAGGGACCAATTCTTCGTCCTGTTCTGCCTGCGTTGCCACATCTTTGCGCTTCAGTCGCAACTTTGGAGCCTTTCTATGTCCCAACCTTGGCTTTGCGTGCGGATAGAGCACATGCGCTGGACCATCGGTCCTCCCATTTCCATAGCCACCGTAGCCAGGGCCGTAGAGTCGACTCGAGGTGAAGTATTGTCGGTACTCCTCGCGAACCTTTCTGTAATCCTCGACCTGCTGGTTCATGAAACCATAAGACTTCTCCCGGTGTTCCTGTGTATCAAGGATAGCTGCCGAGTGTAACAAATCACGATGAATGTGGCTTTCGAGGAGGATCTTTTGGAAGTCTGATTTTGTTCGAGGCCGATGGGTCAGAGGAGAAGAAGGGGGTGAAGGAGCGTCGACGGCATCAGAAGCCTGGGGGTCTGAGGATGGCTGAGGATCGGGAGCCATGGCGAATGCATTCGCGACGGCTATGCGACGCTGTTGACGTGTGGGTAGAGCAGTCCTGAGGACTGTAGATTTGGAGATGCACGAGATTAGAGTTGAGTGAAGCGCGATTGATGGGGATTTGAGCGACCGCGTCAACAGACAGAGAGGCTGGCTGGACTGGGCGCTGGGCACTGGACACCGTGCGCAGAAAAGGCCTTGACCACGTGACATAATCAACAGCCCCCTGCACCACCCACTCGAGCCACTCCCACTCCTACTCGAACCACCCCTGCTCCCACTCCCCAAAGGCGGGAAGGGCGGGAGGGAGAAGCGAAGCTCAGCTCAAGGCGGCCCAGCGAGTCAAACGAGTCTGAGCTGCCGCCAGGGACTGGACTGGACATCCATCCATCCATCTTCCATGCTTCGCCTCGCTAAACCCATCTTGCCCACAGTCTAACCCCTCCTTTTCCAAACAATCTACCACTTCTCACGCTCCTTCATTCATTCACGAACCCCCTTTTCAAACACAAACCGACTTACTGAAATACCTTCATCATGGCAGACAAGAAGGAAACCGAGGAGATCGGTGAGTTGGTCCCGCACGTTCTTTCTTCAAAGGAGGGGTGTTTCTACCCCGCTATCAGCTCCAGAATCAGCACCACGACGACATCAGGAATGCTTCAGAACTATTTACTGATATCTAAATGTCTAGATTACACTCTCAACAACCCAGATACCCTCACTAAGTACAAGAGCGCTGCTACGATCTCCCAGAAGGTTTTGGAGGCTGTTACTGCTCTTTGTGTTGCTGGAGAGAAGATCGTCAACATCTGCGAACAGGGTGACAAGCTTTTGGACGAGGAGATTGCTAAGGTCTACCGTGGAAAGAAGATCTCAAAGGGTAGAAGCTCGTTCGGTATCCATCTCTCGAATACATCTGACAAGTTCCAGGTATTTCCCACCCGACCACTGTCTCCCCATCTTCCTTTGTTACGCCATACACCCCACTCAAATCCGATGAGGCCGAAGCTGCTGTCACACTGAAGGAGGGCGAGGCTATCAAGATCCAGTTGGGAGCACAAATCGATGGCTTTGGAACAATCGTCTGCGATACTATCATAATCCCAGGTGCCGACAACAAGGGCGAGATCGAGGGCCGGGATGCTGATCTCCTCCTGGCTACATACTGGGCTAATGAGCTTTTGTTGCGATTGATGGTTCCACCTGGACTTCTGGCGACCGGTACAGATGAGGAGAAGGCAAAGGCTGCTAAAGTCAAGGCCCCAGCTCAGAGCAAGATTACCAGTCTTCTCGAGAAGGTCGTGAAGAGCTACGACTGCAACTTGGTTGAGCATACCACCAGCTGGCAGTTCGAGAGGAACGAGATTGAGGGAAAGAAGAAGATCATCCTTGCTCCAGGAGATGGGACCAAGGGAGATGGTGTTCCTGAGGTCGGTGATGTATGGGGTGTTGAGATGGGTGTTAGTGCCGGAACCGGAAAGATCAAGAACTTCGAGAACAGAACTACACTCCACAGACGTACGACTCTCACGTACGCCTTAAAGAGACCTAGTTCCAAGAAGGTTCTCAACGAGGTCGTTAAGAGATTTGGTGTCTTCCCATTCAGTTTGAGACAACTTGAGGATGAGAGAGATGCCAAGGTTGGTGTTGTTGAGTGTGTACGAGGAAATGTTCTTCGTGCGTACGAGGTTGCTGGAGATAAGGATGGTGCTGCTGTTGCTAGACTCTTGACCACAATCGGTATGTTTGATTCGTTCCAGGGCGATGGACAGCGTTGAATCACCAGCGATTTGAGAGTCTTGCCCCAGACATTGCATCTACGTTCATTCCCATGCTCCTCACTAACACTCCCCAGCAATCACCAAGAATGGTCTTCAAAGAATCGCCGCCCCTCCCTCCCCAGACCTCTCCAAGTTCAAGACCGACAAGAAGATCACCGACGAAGAAGTCCTCAAGATCCTCGAGCAACCCCTAGCCAAGGAAGTCAAAGCCAAGAACAAGAACAAGAAGAAGAAGCCCGCCAAGAAAACTACCGCTGCCGCTGCTGATGACGAGGAAGAGAGCAGTGATGAGGAGTAAATGGTTAGGACTGGTGGGAATTATTGCATGATTTTAACATGATGGATGTCTCCGGATGTGCTGGTTTGGGTTGGGGAAATGGGCTCTGGAATTGAGAGCGGGGTATGGATGGATGGATGGATGGATCGGCATGGGATATCTGCATGGGTTTTCGATGTAGGTAGCCTCACTTTAGGTGAGCAACGACAAATCTTTCACCTGCACAGTCCGTTTTGAGACCAGTTACATGCGTGTTAGCTCTGGCCGTTCTCAACGCCCCTACTTCCTGTGAGTACTGTACTTCGCGATGGACAAGAAACCGTCTCTTCCTCGATTTCCAGAGCATGAGAGGTCGGTTCTTCACAACATGTAATGAATATCATGGCCTGTACCTCCTTTCTACAACCTATGTTGCTCCCGTTGCTCACCTCTCTCCAAATCCTGCGAGATCTGCTTATTGCCGTATTTCTGAGCCGGGCTCAACTTGCTGAAAGGTCACAGCATAGATCTCCAGGCAGTGGTTTTCAGGTATGGCCTTGTATGTCTCAGGTAGAGGACGAGGGGAGGAGGTGCTTATGCGTTTCAAAGTTTGATGGGCGGTATATGGAATCAGCGGGCTGGTTAGTGGAAAAGAGTGGTGTGATCTAAGAGACTGCGTATCTAGGAGTCTACTTCTATATCAGAGGGAGGGTGGCCTGGCGCATAGTGTGATGACCGGGGAACTTGGGAATTGAGAAGGAGGTGAGAGGATTCGGAGAGGTGCTACTGGGGATGAGGAGGTGTGTGAGCGTTCAAGTTACCAAGAGATGCTTTTAGCTGACGCGGAATTGCAGGATCGTGAAGTGATCACGTTAGCGCTGGGTCTATTTAGCTGGGCTCAAGAAACATATCGTCCTGGCTAGACAGTGAAGTGGAGCTACGTGATGCAGAGGAATTCTCCATCACCCTCTTATAGCTTCCGCTGAGTTCTTGCGGTGGGCATCAAGCCTTCACTGAATTGCTTCTTGTCTTATAATAACGGGATGTTCGTCTTGAATGCCCTAAAGTCTATAGGCGCTCTCAGTACGTTTAAACTTCACTCGGTTGAAGGGTAGGGAATACACAATCTCCTCCGTGTGCCAGAATACCACTTTTATTTTGTCTTGTATTTTTTTCAAGCAACAGCGTGTTATCCGTCCTATATAGCATGCTAAAGACTTTCATGAAGAGCGATTTGAATGCAATCGGGCCCACATCTATTCTGGGATGCCACACTCCCCACGCATTGATCCATTTTCTTCGCATGCAAAGACACTTCCAACGATCTCGCTTAAAACAAGAGTCACAGAGTATTCTACTTAGCAGTTGAATGCGTGTCGACGAATAGAAGCAGGAAATATGTCTCGTTTCCTGGTCAGGCGCTGGGCAGGGCCGGGTTAGGAAAGTCACGAAAGTGTTCACGCGTCATGTGGCCAACATCACGATCTCATCACAACAAAGGCGAACTCAAAGATTTTTTCGCTTCGGGAATAGGGGCAATTATGGATTTTCTTATGAGAGGAGTGAAAGGAATATATATAAAAGAGTAAATGGTCACCCATATGTTCTTTATGGTTGGAGGTTGGTGAATGTTCTTCAGGCGACACGTTGCCTGATTATTGTGATGTGCAGCTCGGCAGATCTCGGATGAAAAGGGGGTTGGCTGGGTCGGGTTTGAGGATTTCGCGAGGTTGGACGGAAGGATAAATTTGAGTTTCTTGCATGCCAGGATGGAGGAAGGAGGTTGAAATGAACATGTAGTATAGATTTGAGATGTGAAGTATGGATGGCATCACGGTATTGGCATGTGCGTGCGTGCCATCTTCAGCGTCGTAACAATGGAGGTGTGCTCGAAGGCATCACTATCGTCGCTCGGAAAGCGAATCAATAAAGCACAACTCCTGGTCAAATCGTCGCATACCTAGGTATGCAACCCATCTACAAATATCTTCATCGCCCGGTATCGGCAAACGCAATCCAACAAAGAGAGAATGCAGCCGAGATGCACCGGACATAGTGGTGTGTGTGTGGTGCTTGAGTGAGTGAATTCCTTCTGCTGTTGGAGCCCGCACCCGAAATTCCGAAAAGGGGCAGCCCGCAAAATCAACATTTCTGGTGAGTCAGGAAGAACGCCACCTGGAGCTGGGAATTAGGTAGACATCTAACATTCAGAAGAGTAGATAATCATCACTTGTACATCCACACCGGGAATCAATATAGAAGGCCGGAGAAGCGAGTAGGTGACGCAATATATGAGGGCAAAAAAGGTGGTCACTGGTCTGGAGTTGGCTCGTCTCTTTTTCTCGGTTGCATTGGCCTGGGCTGGTGCTTCTGGTGCAAGTTGGAGTACGCTAACCTACAGTGCCCCCTTGACTTTCGAGCTGTTTGGACTTTCTTCGCCTGCCGACAACCATCTCTTGTAAATATCACGACACTCCTGCCGACACACGACACACGACACGACGTCTGAGAAGATTTCGACTTCGTTCCTGCACGTCGCTGAGGACAACCTTGACAGTGCATCGGATGCATCAGAGTAACAGCCTTCTGGTGATTTCTCAACCCTCGGAAACCTCGATCGCCTAGCTTTTTCTGCAGGGTGTGACTTTCGATTTCGCTTAGCGAGGAGCCCCTAAATCCTAGCGAGCTCAATCACCTGCAATCCTCAAGAACAGCAACAACAACGACGCGTGCCTTCTGTCCTCCCAACCACGATCAAATATCGTGTGCACGCCGCTGGGCTGTAGAGAAGTACTCCTACTGCTATCCTCGCTTTTGAACCCAGAGCTAACGAGCTGATAGACCTGCGCTGCAGCCTCTCGGGCGGTCGCGACCTCGAAGACGAGAGTAAGGGAGGCCCAGCCTCGACGACGACAACAACAACATGAGTGCAAATCGGCCCACGCGCTCGCGGATTGCCAGTCCTTTACCTCCGACCGCCTCGATCGAAAGCGCAGACTCTGCCACCGAGGCGCGCGATGGTGAATCAATGCCGAAAAGCACTTGGGTCGAACCGAGTCTCGCAGCGCCTCGTCCCTCATACGCTGAAGCTGGCCACGAGCGGCACGGTGTCGTTCTGAACATGATGCCGCTGGGGGTTGGACCGAGTGCGAAAGTTCTGAAGGCACTGGCGACTGTGGAGAAGCCAAAGAAGAGCATCAGTTCGGTTTCTACGCCCGAAGTTGCGACGCCCGAACCATCTCAGATGGCAGAGATCGTAGAGATGCCAGAGGAGGCAGAGACTATAGAGACGCCACGAGAACAATCTGTGCCCGCACAAACAATTGAGGTAGAGGAGGAGGAGGAGGAGCAGAAGGAGGAGGTCTTACCAAAGACTCCCAAGTCGCCAACCAGTGCGCGGAAGAGTGTCTCGCGACAAAGTGTTGGACCTCAGAGTGCTGGGCAATCAGTTTTCGCCTTGCAGCGATCTCCTATGGCTGCACTCGGCCCAGATTCGGCTTCCGAAGCACCCAGATATCGCCGGTACACCTCTGACTCTGCGACACCTGAACCTGCGCTTGGCCCTGATGGTCTCCCAATTATCAATATGGACTTCACAGACAGGGTGGTTGAGTATGCTGTCAACGAGGCTCTGGATCGCCACAAATGGCCCACCGCTTACGCTCTTCGCACCTACTACGATGAAGGGAGAACAAACCCCCGGATGGTTCGACTCTTCGACTCTGTCTACAACGGATGGGCCGATGTAGAGCAGATGACTGAATTTCGAAGCACTATGAAAATCAAGAAGAAGGAGGGCAAGAAGGGGAAGACGGGTGAATATTATTTCAACGGCGATGATCCAGCACCGGCCCGACCTATCTTCAACGCAATGAACATCATCCATGCTCCTGTTTCTACCTACCAGTCTGTCTATCAGACTCCCTACACATCATTTCCAGCATCGCAGCCGAGTACCATCGGAGAGTCTCCTCAACCAAGAGCCTCATCGGTCGTCCAGGGCTCGATGACGGTCTCCGCATCTCCCCAGCCAGATCACGAGCACATCAACAAAAAACAACGAAGCAATAGCTTTCAGCCTGCAAATGGCACCCTTATCAACGGGAATGCGTCCATGAACGGCACAAAGAAGAGCCAGTCCCCGGCAGTATTTGGGTCTTCCAGGGTTCAGTCTCCAGCAGTCCAGCCATCTCCAGCAGCTGAGACGAATGGAGACTCGAAGGCCTCTCCAAGCAGGGCACAGAGATCGCGATCCAACTCGAGCTCTTCTTCTTTGTCCTCGGTCAACGAAGATCTCATTGAAGACTCATCTATCATCTCGCCACTTCGTCCAGCGCCAGCTCCAGCTCCAGCTCCAGCCCCTGTTCGTGCACCGCTATCAACAGTACCTAGTCACCTCGCAGCCAAATACGGGCCTGTCTTGGGGCTTGGGTATGGGCCATCACAGCAGACACCGCGTTTTGTGTCGCCGTACGCCTCTGCTGAGGGCTTCCAAGCTGTTGCGCTCTCGGCTGAGGCAGCGAGACATGCCCGGCCAATCAGCCAGCCGGCAAAAGCGGGCCCCCGAACGTTTACCTTTTCAACCAACCCTGCCGCCGCCTCTGCCTCTGCCCAAGCCCACGCCCAGGCCTCTACCCTCGCTCGTCCTTCTTCCGCTAATAATCAACCCTCCTCCACATCCACCACGTCCTCCACACCTGCGGCTTCATCCGCCCTCAACACTGTCAGTGAGCCTCCCGCCAAATCATCCATGGCTCCCACGCTTCTCATTCAGTCATCCTCAAATTCTTCCACCACATCAAGCAAGAAGTTCCCTCCTACTTTTAGAATCAAGAACTCGAGCAAGGCTCAGCAGGCTCTGGCTCAGGTCCAAGTGTCGCAGGAAGAGGTCGACGCCAGCAACCGTTTGAAGCGCAAGGCGAGGGAGATCACGGGCAAGACTCCTACCGCCGAGAGTAACGAGCGGCATGAGGTTAAGGCCGTGAAGGCTGCTGCGGCGGTTGAAGAGCGAGGCAATCAATCAGACGGTGGTGATTCCATCGCCGTCAAGCCGACCAAGAAGCAGAAGAAGCTGCCCAAGGTGCGACTCCTCAACAGAAATCGCGAGACCCGACAGAATTCTCGTTATGCTTCCGATGAAGGGAGTTCACCCACCGAGCTGGCTTTCAAAGCACCGTTCCCTCCAGGGGATTCTCTTCCATCATCTCGTGCTGGCACACCGACCGCAGCCAACCGACCAACGAGGAAGCAGAAGACTGGATCGGGTCTACGTGTCAAGACATCGTAAGTCATCAATTTTTCACGTCGCTGCATCATGTCATCACTCGAAGCATTCGCATTCATCGATATTTGGGGTTTACATTTAGTGATGTCCTCGTTCTGTCTCCTCTTTTGCCTGGAACCATCGTGATTGCTGTCGCACAATCCGAAGCACAATGCGACCGGGCCCAAACCCATTCCTTCAACCTTCTTCCCTCTCTCATAGCAAATATGAACATCAGGACTATGCTAATACAGAGTTCCAATTGCAGGCCGATGAAGAAAAAGACTGGCACTTCCGCTGGCATTCCTAAGGATATGCGCAGCCCAGTCAGTAACGGTGGCCCCATGACACAGGTAAGCTCATTTTTATTCGTGCATCCATCTGTATAGTCCCCAGATGATGGCGGTTGTCATTCTGAGGCCCTTTTCATGGTATTTTGAGCTGTTGGTTGTTGGATTCGATGGATCAATAGTTTGATTCATCGACGCTGCGGTGGCCTGAAAATGCAAACGCCCGCCGGCAATCTCTGCATTCCGCCCCTACCAGCGCCAAACCTTGCAAACCCCCACCCACTTCTACGCACGTCCACCGCCAGGAAGCTCCGCCACATGTTTCCTTTTCTGGATCTTTCGCATCCTTCCATTCCAAGTCAGATTGCATCTTCACATTGCTGACCCATGAGACAGGACGGCGATAACGATGACTTTTGCTCAGCATGTGGAGGTAATGGGGATCTGGTCTGCTGCGATGGTTGTACGAGCTCATTCCACTTCAAGTGTGTTGATCCTCCCATCATTGAGGGCTCCCTACCTCTTCCAGATGATTGGTACTGTAACTCCTGCCAACTCAAGCAAAATGGTCCGTTTGATGACGACACGGGCGGAGTTTGGGGCCCTTTGATTTCCGAGTTTGAAGACAAGAACCCAAGATCCTTCCGGCTGCCCGAGCCAATTCGAGAGTACTTCGTGGACGTCAAAACCGGTGCAGATGGAGAGTACGAAGAAATTATCCCTCCGAAGCCGAAGTGAGTCCGCTGAAGATGGTTTTGATGCGACGTGATGATGCTGACTTGTTCACAGGAATAATAAAGCTGGTTGGGAGGAGGCACCTGATTACTTCCGAAAGAAGGATGCGAAGGGCAAGATTATTCTCTGTCATCGCTGCAATGGTGAGGCTTCGGCTCCCAATCGCATGATCATCCCATGTAGCTTCTGTGGTCTCTACTGGCACTTGGATTGTCTTGAGGTCCCCCTTGCGAAGGAACCTGGAGCTGGTCGACAATGGCGATGCCCTGCTCATGTCGACGATCTCCTTTCGATTCTTCCAGCCACATTGGCTCCTGCTCACCGATTCCGTAAGATTAAGGGTGCATCGGTTATCCGGCCAGCAGTTACTCGTGGCCTCAAGAACAATGGTCACATTGAGATTGAGAACGATGCTAGTGAAGACGAGGAGGAGCAAGGCTTCTACGAGTTGAGAGAGTTTGGTCATGTGTACAAGCTCCCAGAGACGAGTATTAAGCTCGACTTCATCTCTAGGTATGCATTCTTGTCTCTAACTATAAGTCCCTCCCTAACATCTTCCTAGGGTCAAGCAGATGCGTGGTAAATACGTCCCATCGCTTTACAGCTCCAAACCCAGACCTGAACCAGTTGCGAAAGGCACTGCGGTCCCGCCAACACCTTCTGTGAGATCCGTACCTAGCACCGAGAGACCATGGAACCAGCGCAACATGGAAGAGCAACAAGCTGCTCTCAATCTCGCATCTCTCCTCGCCAACTCCAACAACCCCGCTCTGGGCGATAACACGGGGCTCTTGATCAACACCCTTCTGGTAGGTTTCATACTCTATGTTCCATGACGTAACTAGTGTCAGAATTGGCTAACGAGTCTTGTTTTGAATAGGCCGAAGCTCCACCAGCTGTGGTCTCCCTGATTGCGCAAAGCACTGCAGAAAACATGACTGCGGCCAAGTTAACCAAAAAGGAGAAGCAGGGCATCCAAGCATTCTTCAACTTCCTCAAGGAGAAGCTTGACAACGCGGACAGCAGCAGTGATGAAGATGACAACGCTCCTGCAACACCACCTGCATCCACTGAAGAGACATCCGTGATTCCAGACGTTGCGACAGCTGTGGACAATTCAAAATTTGCGACAGTTGAATCTGTCGATGAGGAGGATACGGAGATGCTACTCTGATCTGCATCCTCCTGCATCGCCGATTCCTTCGCTGAGATTTTCCAGCTCCGACAGGCCACAGAAAGCGTTCCATATTCAGCCAAGAGCTTGGCGGGCGTAAGTCTCACGTGATTCGACCACTTCCTCGCCAATCACGAGGTTCATGTTTCACAGCTTTACCTTAGGCTGCTGACCGGCTCATTTCGTTCGTTGTACCATTTGATCGGCTTATCTCTCACGGACCGAGTTACAACTTACACCCGGTGTTGTTCCTCGTTCATTTTCCTTTGCATGGTTGGGAAGACAGACTATGGAAGGATTGAGTGTGTAATACTAGCATCGTCATCTTTTTTTTTCCGAAGGCGTTGGAGTGAGTGGCGTGAGAGGGACTGGAACTGGATATTTTTGCTGAGCTTGAGCATCACCATGAACTTGGCTTCAAGCTTCGTCCCATTCGCTACAGAGATTGAGTTGCGAAGGGACAGGATTGCGAGAAGCGTGGATGGTGGTTAGAGAAGAGGAGAACGAAATATGTTTGTACGTGGAGCGAGTGGCGGGTGGATGTGGAAAATGAGATCTGAGAAGAGACGAGGCTGAGCAATCACAAAGACCCGGATAACCAATCGATTTGGCTAGCGAAGATTGATATCCGGTGGGCGCTTGCCTGTTACTTACCTACCTGAGTGGATGGTTGGGTAGATGGTAATTGAAGAGGAGAGCGTAGCCTAGCAGAGCTGAGCTGAGAAAAACTAAAAAATTGTAAAAACCATTGGTGTCTTGATGAGGCGTGGTATTCGACTCGTGAGGCTGTCGTGAGAGGATATAGGAAACTGAAGGTTAGAGGATGTTTGCTAGCTAGGAGTAAAGTGAGGCTTTGAGTTTGCTAGGGATTGGATTATATTAGCTCAAATTGAGTAAGTAGTGGTACTCGCTTTCTCGATAGGATTAAACCTACTGTACTGGGTTCTAAATATAAGGCTATATCTAACTAAAAGGCCCTTGCAAACCCACTGTAGATGGGTTCGGACCCATGGAGAAAGAGAGTACCACGTGAAGTTGCATGGCACGTAAGACACAGTAAGGATGTTAGGCGGATACAGGTAACACATCCCATCTTTCGGCCGAATGACTGTGTGCTAACCGCGCCACACTACAGTAATTAACAACCAAATCAAATCCAAGCCCTAGTGAGTATCACCAGTTGTTACTCCCTGATCTGAGGCTATCCCCGTACAGAACTTTCTTCGAAATTACCATTCTTCCTCTGCTCAGCTCGGTGTCCAACTGTATATATATCGGAATCGTCAAGGCCAAAGGAAATTCCAGAATATCTCTCCAAAAGCATACCCCGGAAGATAAAACTAAGACCAGATTGTGAAGTCGTGAGTTCGAGTTATCTAGGTGCTGTGTCTCACGCCCATCCCGATCCACCCAGCCAGCAAGCCAGCCAGCCAATCAGACCTTCCAGATGACCAGTTCAGATTCGAACTTCTTCTGCGATTTGCAACAAAACATTTGGCCTCCTTACAGTAATGTCGCGTGACATATTACCCAGATAATGATCCATTTCTGGTCTGGTGTGAAGATGTGCGAGATATTCGAGATTTTGATTACAGTGAATCAATTAGTTGGATTGGTACAAAACAGCCTTGTCTAGAGCCAAATTGTCTAAGTTGAGTGGCTGGTCGGTCATCACGTGAAAACGTCTAATCAAATATTTATTTTTGTTGTTTGATTTCGAACTTTTTTACGATGTGCAACAAAACTTTTGGCGCATCGTTTGTTCACGTGATAGTCTACCTGGCCAGAATTTTCTATCTTTCCTTCAGAGCTTCGAGGAGATCTTATCTCCAATGAATCAATTAGTCCATGTCTTGAATGTTGATACCTCGTCTGAGTTGATTTCATCATCATCGAGACTCATGTGAAGCATGATTGTTATCACGTGAGCACGTCCCATCTTCAATTTCGAACTCATTCTTTCGGCGTGCAATTAAAGTCTAGGAATGTGGAAAGGATATACGGGAGGGGATAAAAATTTCCAATCCCTCAAACAAATCTCGGAATCGGACGAGTGCTTCTTGATATTGTCTTGACATCATCGACGACAATGAGGCTAGCCGATTCTACGTAGTAGTAACCTTTCAAAATCCGTATTTGCAGCATATGCCTCTTGATAGCAAGAAATGAAGTGTCTGTTATCTGTTATTAATTTTCCCTTTTTGGTGGTGTCCTTCTCTTCATCAGTATACATTGAGTTGGAGACACGGGTACCAAACCTCGAATCTCAGTGGATGCTAAGCCAACCCACGACATGATGTGTCCTGGACTTAGCTAACAGAATTGCAACGACACCAACTCCAAGAGCTCTATCCAAGAATAGAAAGCTAAGACTAGCAGTAACGCAATGCGGACCTTGGTCCCAAAACGAAAAATAAAAGTAATCAACAACCCTCCTTTCGAACATTCCCCAACGCGAGCAGGCAAATGCTGACTTCGTCCTAAAGACGGTCTTCCAATCTCAAATGATGTACTAAACAGATTGCAAATACCGTCAAGCAAATCCCGAATAAACACTTTAGCTTTTAAATAAGCTTTTGCCCACAGCCAGTAGAGTACTTCTTCTTCAATCGTCAAGTGTTGACTAATCAATCCCTCTTCCAGAAGCTCCCCTGAAAATTAGCCGAGCCAAACTTCTAATATCAAGTTTTCCATCCCAGGAGTCCAACCTTGACCCAAAGTACACTTCACCGGTCAGCGACTCATGTTCACTAATCGTGGCATATTGATCCTGTATCTCTCGAGTCAGTACAAATAGTCCCTAGCTGATGCTGATGCTGATCCCCGTGACATCAGGCCTACTAGGCTCCAGTGCTCCGCCACAGCGTACAACTCGTCCAATCTACGGACTGCTCACCTGCATGAAAGTAACTCTCTAACTTGCGTCCCATCAGACGGAACCAGATAGCCGAACATTAAGCTCGGATCTCACAACCCACGGCTCGCATCTCGCATCTCACCGCATTGGCAGGCCTATGACAAGTGAATCTCAGCTAGTGGAATGTCAACACCAAGTTTCTCTTGGCAAGGATGTCAGGGAACGTCGGTCATGTCATGCTCATACTTCGGGTATCGCGTTGCATATGCATTGCCGGTAGATTAAAGGCATACTGTAGATGTGAAAGAATGAAAATGATTGGATTCATCTGCAACGTGAGTCAGCTGAGCGGCGTCGGGCTCCCGGTGAGAGTATCTCGGCTACTCCACACTCGTTGATGCTCTGTCGAGTTGGGGACGAGAAAACTAGGACTGGATATAATTCTAAATCCCCGGTTATGATTTCCGTGGGAGTTTAAACTGGGTATGGTATATCTTTGAATGACGTGGAGGGTTGAAGTCTTACTCAGGCACTGTGCGTACAAGGAGTCTAGGGACAAGAACAAGCTTCAAGTCTCCGAGCCAGCTTGATGATCATGGTAGCTTGAGCGTTTCTCTCTGATATATCCTTTCCCCTTTCCCCTCTCTCCTCACGCCAATTTCGCTGGATCTTCCAGAGGCCAAACCTTTTGCTCTTTTCCCCTTCCAAATCCGTCTCCTCATTGACCTAGACAAATCTAGAGAAAAACACAAAAATGCCACACGCAAACAACAACGAAAGCACAAAAGCCAACACCACCACCACCACCACCCTCCTCTCCGAAACCCACGGCCAACCACTAACCGGCCCAGTGAAGCCAGTATACGAGCTCTTCCGCGAAGCGTTCCAGAAACACGCCTCCAAGAAAGCACTAACATGCATGCATCAAGCACCCACCTACCTCTCCTCACTCCTTCCCTCCCCATCAGCAACTCCATCAGCAACTCTCCTCTCCCCAACACCAAATTCAAATACAAATGGCACGAACGGCTCAAGCTCGGAGGAACAAGATTCACCAAAGCCCTATCTAAGCTGGACCTTCGCCCAGCTCTCCCATGCTTCACATTCCCTGGCCTGCTCCCTGCTGGCACATGGAATTGAACCCAGGCAGACTATCATCTCGCTCCTCCCCAACGGTGCCGCGTTCCATGTCCTAAACTACGCAGCTCTAGAACTGAACTGCGTACTCGCACCTTTGAACCCGAAAATAGCTGGCAATGTCGAGGAAGCGAGGCATTTTTTGGGGATGTTGAGACCGACTGTTCTAGTTGTTGGGGAGGGAGAGGTGGCGGAGATGTTAGAGGGTGCTGTAGGAAGGGAGATGAAGGGGGTAGGGGTTAAGTTGATTGCTGGTGGTGGTGAGGATCAGAACAAGAGTGAAGGACTTCCGAAAGGATGGCAGGATCTGGAGACATTCGCCGCAAAGAATGTTGAGCGCGGTGAGGAGGAATTTGAGAAGTTAGTAGTCGAGAGGAAAGAAGAAGACGTCCTTCTAGTATTCACCACGAGCGGAACGACATCGATGCCAAAAGGGTGTCCATGGACCAACAAATCCTTCCGCTCGATCTTATACTCTATCAAAGACCTGCTGGACCTAGAGAACACGGATGTTCCTCCCCGCAGCGCTTGTTTTCACTCGACCAATTTCCACGTCTTGGGATACTTTTTCGGGGCGCCGTATCATCTTCCTGGTTTACATGTCGTTCATCCATCTGCGATGTTCAGTCCTGGTGCTACATTGAGAGCTATCCATGAAGAGCGGGCGTCGGATCTAGCTGCCGTGCCGGCATTGCTGCATGCTTTGGTTGACCATCCTGATCTCAAAAAGACGGATACAGGTTGTTTGAAATGGATGTTATTGGGCGCGACTGCCATCTTGCCCGAGACATTGAAGATGGCGTCGGAGCGGTTGGGTGTTGAGAGACCGATGGAGGCTTATGGTATGACGGAGACTGGACCGGCGAATACTACTCCCTTTCGAGATATTCCGCTTACGCCACCGGAGAAAGTGCTTGCTGGCCCAGTGGTGCCGGGTGGGAAGTCTAGGGTGTGTGATCCAGAGACGAGAGAGGTGCTTCCGAGGGGTATGCCAGGAGAGTTGCACTGTGGTGGGGACTTGATCATTCATGAGTACTGGACTGGAAATGGGAAGTCTAGCAAGGATGCCTTTTACACGGATGAACATGGTGTTTGGATCATGACTGGTGATCAAGCCATTATGGAGGAGAATGGAGATGTGAAGATCGTAGGAAGGTACAAGGACTTGATCATCCGGGGTGGAGAGAACATCTCGCCTAAGTCCATCGAGGATGTCTTCATGGCTCGATTCAACATGACTGCAGAAGTTGTCGGAGTTCCTGATGAGATAGCTGGAGAGATCCCGATTGCCATCGTCAAGACAAAGACAGGTCAAGAGATTGATATCCCTGCTCTGAAAGCTGCTCTTGTTAAAGAACTCGGGCCCGCTTGGGTACCAGAGGAGATCCTTACGCTTCAAGATCTCGGTCTGGAGGATTACCCAAGAACAACCTCCGGCAAGATTCAGAAAGTGAAACTGCGAGAGATACTCCGGGAGAAGCGATCAAGCACAATCGGAAGTGTAGAGGGAGAATCCATACTAGAGATCTTGACGAGAGTATGGAACAGGTTACTGAGTCTCCCTCCTGGAACACTTACTCATCGAGCCTCTGTACACGACTGGGCAGACTCTTTGATCCTCGCTCGATTCTCTGCTGCTTTGTTGAGAGAAGCTGGGCTTCTTATTAGCTTGTCTGAGCTTGCTGAACATTCAACCATTGAGCAGCAGGCTAGGTTGCTCTCTTCCCGTGGGACGGCACAGGCGTCTTTCGCGGATATTGTGCCAAAGCGTGATGGTCCTCCAACAATCAACGATATGGCCCACGTCCACGGCGACGAGCAGAGATATCAAAAGACGATAAAGCTATGCAATGAAACACTTGAACCTCTAGGTCTCGACTGGAATGACGTCCAAGATGTGATTCCAATGAACAGCACTCAAGAGACATTCCTCAAGTATCGCCGTCCCCAAACCTCAAACCACAGACATGCATGGCTCTGTCCCGGCACGAGTATGCAAGAGCTACAAACCGCCATCGAAGGTGCAGTCACACACCACAGCATGCTCCGCTCCATGGCCATCTACTTCGATGACATCACAGCTGTGCACGCCACCATCCGACCGAGCAAGAAATGGTGGTCTCACTGCATCACTATCGTGCCTCCAATCAAGAAAGCTTCGGATCTGCCTACGCTCGTGTATAACGATCCAAAACTCGACTTTGCTTGCTTCCCAGGCCCGATGTTCCGTTTCGTAATCACGTATGTTGACGAGGAGAAGTGTGCAGGGTTGGTGTATCAAGGCCAGCATTCGGTATTCGATGGCGTGTCCCTCCCTATCTTCCTGGATGATCTGGACAAGCTCCTCGTCACTCATGGGACAATACTTAAGCCTCATGTGCCATACAAGGCTTGGGCTGATAGTATGTATCTCCTTCAAGATTCGACACTGGCACGACAATCTGTCGACTGGCAAGCCAAGCGTCTGCATGGTATGTCGCGCACTCCAGAAGCTTTGTTCCCGAAGCAGATCGCACCAGAATGGTTTAAAGGGAATTCCGAAGGGTGGATTGATATCAAGACTGGGAAACCTGGTCCGCCTCGCAAATACCTGGATGCTGATCCCGTTGGCGTGAAAGGCATTTCCGCTCTAGGTCAGCTACCAGACATCCAGGCTTTAAAAGTCAAGCATGGAATCGAAGGCTCACAGATCGTGAAAGCAGCATTGGCTGTCGTCACAACGATGCACACCAAAGCTGGATTTGCACTCTTTGGACAATCGCAAGCTGGACGCTCATGGCCATTCCTGCAAGACTGGCAGGTTGAGCGAATGCCACCAGCGATGGACGTCGATGGTCCTGCTGTCCAGGGAAGTCTCGCACGAATCCCAGTACATAAAGATGAGACTATCTTGGAGATGATGCGGAAGTTGCAAGCGGAGCAGAAGTTTCTGAATAAGCATGCCTATGCACCGAGGCGACAACTCGTGAATTCGATGAATGAAACTATTCCTGGGGAAGGAGATTTCTTTGACGATGCTTTTAAGAGGCAGATCTTTAACTGGCTGCCTGTGGCACCGACGTGGTCGATGGAGAAGCTGAAAAATATGCAAGTGGAAAGCAGGACTGATTGTGGTATTTTGTGGAACTGTATCATGATGGATCAGACGACGTTGAAGATAAATCCCACTTGGGACGATGCGCAGTTGCGTAGAGTGGAGATTGAGGAGATGATGGCTGAGATATTGAGAGTTTCAGAGGCTTTTGCGACGGAAGATAATTGGGGGAAAACTATTTCCCAAGTTGTTTGAAAGGTGATCGAAGTATCTGTTGATGAAATTGAAGGAAAGCTTTCGTATAATTACAATTCATTGATTCCGTGATGCATGCCTGCTTATTGATACATTATCTCATTATCTTTGAGCCTTGCCTGCTCTGTAACCCGATCTGTTTTCCTTTGCCTTTTCTTGATGCATGCTGATTGAAGCCGAATTGTTTACTTGCAGGTGGTGACCTTGTACTCCACGGTATCGTTACCAGTCTTCCAGACCTTGGGCTTGAAGTCAAGATAGACTAACTGTTGTCCTATTAATACCATTCTGTCTAACATACACCTCTTGCAGAGAATAGATGTTCAAGTACATACCTCGCCCTTCTCAGGAGTCCACTCTCCATTAGTATCTCTGTAGTAAACCATCTCTCCACTCGCAGCATCCTTAATCTCAACAGTGGTGTGGCTGATGGCACCCTCGGTGTCCCATTCGATGTTGTAGCAAGTTGACTTCTTGACGAGGAAGGGCTTGGTGCAACGCTGGTTACCGTCGGAATCGATGCATTTCTCTACTGCGAAGTCGAGAATCTTGCCGGACGCTACTTCATCGCCTTCTATGATGTTGTTAGTTGATTGTTAGAGTGGATGTGGGTGTGGATGTGGGTGTGGGTATATTGTGGGAAGAGGAGGAAGTAGAGAACATACTCTTGAGGGTCATGCAACCGGTCATGGCGAGGCCGGTTGTGAGGATCTGCTGGGCGGAAGGAATGTACATGATGGATTATCTTGATGTAGAGTTGTTTGTTGATGATTTTTGGTTTGAAGAATTGAAGCTGATGGATGTGATTGATTTTTTTCGAAAGCTGTTGATGCAGGAAAACAGAGCGAGGGGAAAGATCCTTTACATAGATCCATACTAAAGCACAAGAAGGGACTTCTTCAGTTCCGAGGCAGCAGCAAACGAATGCTCGACGTCAAAACAATGACGACGGTGGCTGCAAAGGGCAACCGCCATGAAGATCACCCATGACGATGAGAATATAGCCTCAGACACGTGATGAGTTTATACTCAACCCAGTTAGAATGCACTGCCTCATTCCGCTCGCAAACAGTTAAGTTTCATAAGTTCAGCCTCTCGGGTCTCAGGAAGATGCACGATGTGTAGAGCGTGCCTGGGCGTGGAGCTGTGCCTTGGAATTTTGAAGTTTTGGGAGGCGAGCAGAGTTGGGTACTTACGGTCTGGCTTTGCCTCATCCTACCAACACTGCATCAGATGCTTCGACTATAGAAGACCACGATTAGTCCTTGCAAAGAAAAAACAAAAGAAGGGCAAAAAGCTGCTCTTTTATCCTTCTTTTAATTATTGCTCTCCTCATCGAGCTCCCCACGGGAATTAAATCCCCACAGCCAAGAAACAAACTCCCTGTCCTGGATTGCATTAGCCTCTAACCACCAGCCACCAAAACTAGGCTCGATGGGCAAACAATGCTCCGAGAATCAGAATCAACCCCTGTGGCTGATCAACTATCCAATAAGAGCCAGCTCCTGCATTTCTTCGGACTTTCACAGGAATTTGAAGTTCGTCCGATTGTCAACAGATAATAATTTCGTAGATACTATATGAGCAAGGTCCTTCTAACTCATTGGAACTTTTTGGAACTTGATGCATAAATCTCTCCCAGAAATTCAAAAATCAAACTTCTTTCTCGTCAAATTCTCGCTGTCCATTTGTGTAAATATCACAAGCCTCTGACACCAAATTCGGCTATTTGTTGACATCACCCCTCTTCCCCCAGCTCCAAAATGCCTTCCGCAGCCTCCTTCCTCAACTCCCAATTCTTCGTCAACCTCCCCTACCCAACCAAGAGATTCACCAGCCAAACAATCATCGTAACTGGCTCCAATATCAGAATGGGTCTCGAAGCAGCACGACACTTCGTCCGCCTCGATGCGGCGAAAGTAATCCTCGCCGTACGGAGTATCGCCAAAGGCGAGACGACGAAGAAATCAATCGAGGAGTCCGAGAAACTATTAGGCGTTGTGAAAGTCTGGGAGTCGGACCTCGCGAATTATGATTATATGCTAGCGTTCGCGGCGAGGGCTAGGATGTTGGAGAGGTTGGATGTTGTTGTGGCTAATAGGGGTGTTTATGCTTTTGATTTGCGATGGCGGAGAGGGATGAATTGACAATTACAGTGAATGTCGCTAGTACGATGCTCTTGGCAATGCTGTTGGTGCCGAAGTTGAGGGAGTCGGCTGTGAATTTCGGGACGGTGCCTGTTCTTACTTTCACGGGGTCGTTTACACATGCGCAGACGAAGTTTCCTGAACGGGAAACCACGAGGATATTTGAGCGACTGGCGGATGAGAAGATTGCAAGGATGAATGACCGGTAGGAAGAATTTTTCTTCGGGGTCTGCGGAACTGACGGTGATAGATACCAAGTGTTGAAGCTAATACAGCTATTCTGTGTCCGTGAATTAGCGAACGAAGTCTCGAAGTGCATCAAGCAAGAGCTCATCATTATCTCCACCATCAATCCAGGATTCGTTGACACGAGTATCATGCGCGAGGCCGGTTTCATGTATTCGCTGTTCGTCTCGGCTTTGAAGAAGCTGATGTCGAGGACTGCTGAGGAGGGTGGTAGGACATTGGTCAGCGCCGCTGAGGGTAGAGAGGAGACGCATGGCCAGTATCTAGACAACTACCAAGTCGGAGAGTGAGTTCTATTCGTAACCTTTCGGAGGCTGTGCTAACAGTTTCCCCAGAGTCTCGGTATTTGTAAGGAGCGATGAAGGATTGGAGACTCAGAAGCGAATCTGGGCCGAGCTGTCAGCCAAGTTGGAGGAAATCCAGCCTGGAGTAATGAGCGATATCTGAGCGGCGGGATATGACGAGCAAGTTCGAAGAGCGAAGCCTGGTGGTCAGGGCATTTTCTAGAAATTTAAACACGCGTTTCGTAGGTTTCGTGAACATTGTCTTCGTTCGCCAAATCCCCACCATTGCCACCGATTGATACAGTCCCAGGTGTGAATATCTGCTGCAGGCTCGTGAAAGAGCCTGGTCCAAAATTAACAGGGCCATTCGCAGCATCCATACAGGCTGCTTTTCTTCGGCCACTTCCTCAATCCACGCAAAAAGTGACCTCTTCCCGAAACTCTCCATCAAAAGTATACTCTTCCTCATCACGGTCAGTAATAATCTCATCTTCAGGAGAAATTCCAGTCCACTTCTGCACCATGATATGCCTCTGAAATCGACAAAAGAATATCCCATCCCTGAGGATAAGATTATCAACAAGTACGGCCCCCCATATGTATCGCGATCTTGTTCTCGTAGGCTCAAAAATAATGCCCGACTTTGAATATGACCCAGCCCCCAGCTTTGGAGAGGACCTGTAGAAAGTGTGCGTAATCTGGGGTCCTTCTCGCACGCTATATTGGGGCAAGATCAAGATGTAAGTCCTCTTTGAAGATGATACAGTTTCTTCTGATACGAAGACCTTTTTCCATCAACGAAGCCGTGTCATCCACTCTATTGTAGAAAGAATGAACATCCTGATTCAAAAAGTGCTCGGGGCCCATCGAAACCCGGGAACGTCCAATTTCGTGCTCTTGAGGAATAAGATGTCCGGCGGTTGGACCGGGAGGGATCGGTAGATATCAACCATGGTGGGATACGGCTGGAAAATCTCAAGCGAACCATTTCTTGTCCCATTTTCTCCGTCCCTTCCAGTCGATCTTCCATCCTCACCTCTTTCCCACATTATGGCGATGAACCTACCCTCTTCCGCCAGAAAAGCCGCCATTGCCGTTGGCTTCCGTCATGACTTACCAGAAACCCACCCACTGGAACTACATTAGCACTATACTAAAGCTCGTTACGCATCTAGTAATTAACCTGCACGGATTCGCTGATCCATGGGGCCGATACACTGGTTATCTCCTAGCTTTCTGCACTAAGCACCTCCCACCCGAGATGCACATCTTATCAGATCTTGTATTTAAGATAATCTTCTTTCTTAATATTCTTCTCTATACCTGTCTGTCTTTAATGCACAACTTTTCCTTTTCTTTGTGTTAATATGTAAGATGGATTCGCCTCCAGGTAGACAGCAGAAAGATGTCCAATTGGACACTCTCGCGAATCGCAGAGCGGAAGGATCGCCTTCTTCGGACAGCGGGAGCAGTAACGCACAAGTCAGAAATAGAGAGCTCGGTCAAAAAGATGTCGAGGATTTCGATGCAGAGTCGATACCTAGTCCTGATGCCAGTACGTCAGATGAAGAGGCGCAGAATGGAGTCAAGAATATGGAGGCGGTGGCTTTGACTTGGACGAAATGGGGTTTGATACTTGCGTATATCAGGTAAGTTGCTACTTCATTATAGAACTCTAATCGATATCAATTAACAAATTAAAGTATTTTCCTCATGACATTCTCGACTTCTCTTGAAGGGCAAGTCGTTCAGTCAGTATCGGTGTTTGCGACGAGTTCTTTCCAAACGCATTCTCTGATTTCGACCGTCTATGTCGTACAGGGAGTTGTAAATGGTATGTAGTTCCTCCCTATTTTCTTTTTACAAGTACTCACGAGAATAGCTGTGATCAAAACCCCCATGGCAAAAGTAGCAGATGTATTCGGTCGTCTCGAAGCGTTCTCCTTTAGCATCCTCCTCTACGTCCTCGGATACATCCAGATGGCCGTATCTACCAACGTCGAGACATTCGCCGCGGCACAGATATTCTACTCGTCAGGAAACACCGGCCTACAGATCCTTCAGCAGATCTTCATCGCGGATACGAGTGATCTCCTGAACAGAGCTCTGTGGTCCAGCTTACCTGATATTCCGTTCTTGATAACCGTGTGGATTGGATCTCTCATTGGGAATGATATTTTGAAGACGACAACTTGGAGGTGGGGATATGGGATCTGGTGTATTATATTACCAGTTATGTTCATGCCTCTCGCTTTGTCGTTGTTCATGAATAACCGCAAGGCGAAGAAGCTCGGCTTGACAACCGAATCGCAATTCAAGGGCATGAGCTTCGTGCAGGTTGTGAAGCATCTCTGGTTGGAACTTGATCTGGGAGGTATCCTCCTTCTGAGTGCAGCATTCGCGCTCATTCTGATCTCTCTCACTATCGCGTCAAGACAGTCATCCGGATGGGCATCTGGAAAGATCATCGCCATGCTTGTTATCGGGATCGTATGTTTCATTGTCTTCCCTTTCTGGGAGAACATCAAGAAGCTCGCTCCTCATCCTTTGATTCCCATGCATTTTCTCAAATCCCGCACGTTCTGCGCTGGCTGCGGTGTTGGATTCTTCTACTTTAGTAAGTTTCTCTTGCTCAAGATCTCCACACACTTGCAGGATCTAATGTGTCGCAGTGGCTTTCTACCTCTCCGTCCAACCATACTTCTACTCCTACCTCATCGTCGTACAAGGCGAATCCGTGACCTCCGCCGGCCGGATCGCGCAAACCTTCTCCTTCTCCTCGACCGTCTCCTCAATCGCAATCTCCTTCTTCATCAAGTATACCAAATACTACAAGCCGTACGTTGTCCTCGGGACCCTCATCTACATCATGGGCATCGGCCTCATGATCAAATATCGCACCATGGGCGTCTCGACCACCACGCTCGTCGGCACACAGATCGCAGTCGGCGTCGGCGGAGGCATGATCAATGTACCTGCACAACTCGGCGTCCAAGCCAGCACCGACCATCAGCACGTCGCTGTCGCCACGGCCGTGTTCCTCACCTGCGTGGAACTGGGCGGTGCTGTCGGCTCAGCTATCTCAGACGCGGTCTGGAGCAAGAATATCCCTGCGAAACTAAACCTCTATCTCCCAGAGGCGACGAAGAGTAACGCGACTGCTATATATAATAGTATTAACAACGCGGTTATCTATCCCATGGGTTCGCCTACGCGCGAGGCGATCAATAGAGCGTACCAGGAGACGATGCACACGCTCCTCATCATTGCCATCTGCGTCACTGTGCCTATTTTCCTGCTAAGTTTGGTGATGAAGAATTACAAGCTTGATGAGATGGAGCAGGGTGTTAAGGGGAGGGTAATCGGTGGTGAGGTTAAGGTGGGGAGGGAGATTGAGATTGTTAAGGAGGAGAGGGGTGGTGGGAGGATGGGATTGGGACGGTGGTCGCAGTTCCCGATGATGAAGAAGAGGCTCGCGAGAGAGGAGAGCGCGGATGGTGTTTCGTAGCGAGGTTCGTTTGCCAAAAGTTGGTGTGTAGATTTTCGTTGTCGATCGAGGATGGAAGATGTTAATCCTCTCGAATTAGAATCATTGCTTTCATAAAGAGGTCCATCAAGATGCATTGTGTAAGAATTGTCAAGGAACTCGAATTCCCAATATGAACTCCTCTTGACAGAATCGGGGATAAGTTCCTCGGTTGCTACTATATATAAAGTGGAAGTAAAACCAGAGGTCTGGGGACCGGTGGAAAATGTGCACTTTTGTAGCTTTCAAATTAGCCGAGTCTGAAAAAAGTGTAAATAAAGAAGAAAAGTTTAAACACACTACGAAGCGGACTCGCGGTAGGATACTGTAGATATAATGTACATATAAAGAGAAGGGAAGACAAGACACAGAGATATATTTTTCCATTTTAGAATATATCTACCACAAATATCCATGGTCATCCGATCCTTAACCACGCCTGCTTGCCGAAACAGCAAACGCCAGATTCCCGTATCCGCACCACTTCCAACCCTCTTCCAACACCATGCTTTTACATCCCATAGAAACCATCACACAATGCCCCCACACGTCTTCTCTCTCCTCCTCAATGCAAACCTCACAACTCATCCTTCCCCCCACCCACAACTTTCTCCTTCCCCCCACCCACAACTTTCTCCTTCCTCACCTCCCCCGTTCCTAAAACCCCCGTGCCGTCCCTAATCCTAACCTCACTCACCTTCCCCATATCCACCAAACCCCTCTTAACAATGCTCGTCAAAATCTCATACGCGACCTGCGCGCCCGCAAGCGCAGTCTGCTCACCCACCCCATCATACGCCGGTGCAACCTCAACAATATCCGCACCCACGACATTCAACCCCTCAATGCTCCTCAGAATCTTAATGAGTTCTCGACTCGTCCAGCCACCCGCCTCAGGCGTCCCAGTACCAGGCGCGAGACCCGGGTCGAGGACGTCGATGTCGACGGAGAGATAGACGGGCGTAGACGTACCGATTCTGTTCATGATGGCGGAGATGACGCCTTTGGTGCCGAGGTCGTCAATGTCGTCTGAGGAGATGCGGAGGAAGCCCTGGTTGGTATCGTCTTCGAAATCAGCCCAGTCATCACCGCTTAGTCTCGTGCGGAGACCGGCGTGCACGGAGGAGCCGTTCAGGATTAAGCCTTCGTTGGAGGCGATCCAGAACATGCTGCCGTGGTTGAATTGTGCTTGGTCGCTTGGCCAGGGGGAGGGGTATTTAGCTGGGTGCCAGGTGTCGAGGTGAGCGTCGAAGTGAAGGACTGCGATGGGGCCGCCGTGGACTTTGTTGAGGCCGCGGAGGGCGGCGAGGGCGAGTGAGTGGTCGCCACCGAGGGAGATTAGTTTGGGGTATTTGAGGGTTGAGGAGAGGGGGGTACGGTGGCCGAGTTCAAGGTAGGCGGATGTCATTTGTGTGAGGGCCATGGCATTGTCGAGGGGCGTGACGGGGATGTCGCCGCAGTCGAGGATGGTTGCCCATGAGGAGTATGGGTTTATTGCTGCGCGGGCGTTGAAGCCTCTGAAGGATGTTTGGCGGGAGGATGCTGCTCGGATGGCGCGAGGACCGAATCGAGCGCCTGTGAAGAATTAGAATGTCAGAATAGGCTATGTTGGAGAAGGGCAGTAATATGACAGAGTAAGTGTACCTGGTCTGTAACTAACAGCTGTGTCGAATGGGACTCCAATGATGCCGATATCGAATTGTGTCTCTGGTTTGGTGAGGCACTTGACGTGTTCTAGATGTGCGAAGGAGTTGACTCCGTTGAATCCCCACTGCAGTTATCATTAGCTTTGATGTAGCGAATCGTAGTACTGCAATTCTATTGGAAAGAAGAAGTAAGAGGGAAAATGAATGAGGTTGAAGTGCCCGCTTGGCTTCTGACAGAACAGGTTTTGGACTCCAAGTTTCCCCTGGGAATGAGCATGATGATGTGACGGAGAAAACCTGAGAGAGGCTTGAGAGATATTTCATCTTCTTTGTATTGCTACCTGACGAAGCATATACTATAGCTGCTCCGGTTCCTTGAAGCTTCAAAAGCAGCGGAAAGCCAAACCTCTTCTCAGGCTAGTGGAGTTGAAGATGCTGTCTTAGCCGACACTGGGTCGAAGAAACAAGAGATATCGCTAGTAAAAATGCCTTTGAGATTTAAGATTCAAACTTGTTCACATCTCTTCTCTGGAAGATCAAGAAGCGAACCGGAGACGAAGTGATGGTAAAGCGGCTTTTCGACCGTAGTGTGATTTCAAGACGCAGAAGAAGCCAAAACAAGAAAAATACCAAAATGCAGCGAAACAACAGCAATATTCCTACACACAACTCCTCTATCGCCGAAGAAGGGAAGGAAAACAATAGCACGTCAGTTAACTACCTGCATCCCAACCTAGAATCCAGGTCTCATTCTCAAACCCCCACCTTCCACCCTTCGCCCCGAAAAACTCAACACATTCTCTCACTTGAAGCAAACTCCAAACAAAACAAAAACAAAAACAACCTATGAGCAGAAACCGAAACAGAGTAGAACAAACCTCAAACCCCCACTTCCTCTCCAACTCCTCGGCAGAATCCCTCTTAAACTCCCTCTCATGAAGCGGGATCTCGACTTCCTCTCCCTCGGCACGATGATGGTGCTCATGCGCCGCCACGAGACCCAAAGCCACGCTACAAAGAGCGAGAAGAGACGTGCTCTGGATCTTCATCTTGCAATAAAGGGATAAGTTAAAAAAAAAAAAGGTAAGAGAAGGTTGAAAAAATAATCGAGCGGTGTCTGTCTCTCCTTGGAAGAGTTGCAGGTTCGAGTCCTTTTCAGACTGTATGGGACCAGGGGGACCAGGATAATCTTACGTAATCCACCCTACAGTAACGTGGTACAGTACCCCGAGCCCGATCCCGATTATTCGTTATCAAAGCTAAAGCCAAAGCCGAGAGAGAACCAGAACCAGAACGAGAACTGCTTCCTCCCGGACTCCCACTCCCACTCTTGAAAGGAAGCCCAACTCCTATCCCGAGGACCGGTCCAGTACAACAGTACCGTATCGCTATTTCCTACCCTTCCCTGTTCCGCCGGTGTCCAGTACTGTAATCTTACATAACATAAAAATAGGAAATAACGTACTTGATAAGTAAGCGGATCATGCATGTTAACGGATCACACCCCACCAAAACTACCACTTTTACACCATTTAACCAGTTATGTCTCAACCAACCAACACTCAATTGGCTTCTAAGGAAGGCCGAATAGCTCTTGCGATTAATTCGTACAAATCTGGCTATTTTACGAGTATTCGCGAAGCCGCAAACACCTACGACGTTGCTTATTCAACTTTACATGCGCGACTCCACGGACGCGTTCCACGACAAGAAATTCGATCCGTAAACCACAAGCTCACAGCTACGGAAGAATTAACGCTCGTTAATTGGATTTTATCTATGGACGAACGAGGTTTACCGGTCCGTACGGCTTTAATTCGAGATATGGCTACGTTACTTCTCCAAAAACGGACCGGTACGGACGCGTCTTCTACGCGTACAATTGGAGTTCGGTGGCCATACAACTTCGTCCAACGTCACGACTCTTTGCGGACCCGATATAACCGAAAATACGACTATAAACGTGCTCTTTGCGAAGATCCTACGGTTATTCGAGATTGGTTCCGACTAATACAAAATACGGTCGCAAAATATGGGATTCAAGACGAAGATATCTACAACTTTGATGAGACGGGCTTTCAAATGGGCGTAATTTCAACTGCAAAGGTTGTTACGGCTTCTGAACGAGCTTTGCGGCCCGTTACGATTCAACCTGGGAACCGCGAATGGGTTACGGCTATTGAGTGTATTAATTCGAGCGGTTGGTCACTTCCCTCGATGATTATACTTAAAGGCAAAACTCATATCTCTTCTTGGTATCTCGACTCTTTACCGTCTAATTGGACAATTGCAGTTAGTGACAATAGCTGGACGACTGATCAATTAGGCCTAACTTAGCTTACGGACGTGTTTCATTCGCATACAAAAGATCGTACGAAGGGTGTATATCGGCTTTTGATTCTTGACGGACACGGAAGCCACGTAACGCCTGAATTCGACTTGTTTTGCAAAGACCACTGTATTATTACTCTTTGTATGCCACCACATTCGTCGCATTTACTTCAACCTCTTGATGTCAGTTGTTTTGCGGGTTTAAAGCGGTCGTACGGACGTCAAATTGAAGATTTAATGCGAGTTGGAGTTAGCCATATTGACAAGTCTGATTTTCTTTCAGCTTATCTTACAGCTCGTACAGAAGCTTTAACTTCAAATACGATCCGTAATGGATTCGCAGCTACTGGATTAGTCCCGTACGACCCTGAACGTGTCCTCTCGAAGCTTAATACTCAATTACGGACGCCTACCCCTCCTCCTCCTCCCGCGACCGAACAAGCGACTTGGGTCCCAGAGACGCCACATAATATACAGGAGTTGGAATTACAAGCTAAGGCAATTGGAGACTTTGTACAACGTCGTACGGCTGGTTCTTCTAGCCCTACAGACCGTGCGATTCAACAATTAGTCAAAGGTTGTCAAATAGCTATGCACTCTGCGGTTCTTCTTGCGGACGAAAACAAAAAGCTACGGGCCGCGAATGAACGCCAAAAGAAGAAGAGAGCTGTACGGAGGTCATATATTGCTACGGGGGGTGTTTTGACAATACAGGAGGGCTTAAATCGATCTGTAATTGCAAATACAGAGCCTACGGGTCAGTCTACGGGTGGGGTTGAAGAGGGACGAATCCGCGCGCCGCGGACGTGTAGTATGTGTAAATCGCTCGAACACACGGCCCGTACGTGTCCGCTTAGATTTAATTCAACTTAATTTAGTTTAATAATAATAATTTTAATTCGTTGTTAAGTTATTAGTTCTTAAAGTGGTAGTTTTGGTGGGGTGTGATCCGTTAACATGCATGATCCGCTTACTTATCAAGTACGTTAGAGGTACAGTACCGGGTCTCTTCGATATCATTCATTCACTCCAGTGACGTAGTGTACCAGCAGCCAGCAGCCAGCTGTGCAGCTTGCCTTCTAGGTTGACTTTTGACTTTTGATCTTGACGTATCTGAACATGACTTTAATAGGGAGGGAAGAGGATAGTAGTTGGGAAGGAGCAAGTTGGCAAGTAAGCAGCATATAGTCAGTCACTCACTCAGTTCAGTAAATTTTACTGTGCCAGCACGATATACATACTCCGTAGAAGGAGAAGTCAGGATCTTTGGAGAGAGATGTAGGTATAGCTAGATATATATATATAATACGAACATGTCCGGTTTTGCAGCTATCTGGTTTCCTCTCTCTTCCCCCTCCCTCCATCTCTTAGCTCTCACCTAAAAGATATCTCCTACTGAGAAACTATGACCCCACACACCAGAGCCTACTCATTTCTCACTTCCCACTTCCCTCCCCCTCACTTACTTACCCCTACTTACCTTGCCCCTTCTTCAGGACCTTGGTATGCCGCTAGAGACATAACGGACAAACAAAGAGAGAAGAGCGCAGTAAACCAAAAACAAGATCGAGGAATATGAGAGGGAGGGAGTTAAGAGTGACGAGGAAGTATGAAGGGTAGCGGTGCAACTGCCTGAGGAACATATACGGAGCCTGTCAGGTAGCCTATCAGGTGTATGGGGCTTACCTCAAAAAAATGCCCACCGGGTGGCTTGACCAATCGACCAAAACAGATCTATGAGGCGCCATTCCTAGGGACAAGGAAGAAGCAATCACATGGGAATAGGTGCCTTCATTCGGAAAAACTCCCATCATCCCAACCTCACTTTCAAAACACGGAAAGAAAAGACGTGAACCGAAAGGCGAAGTTCAAAGTCCAAAAAGACCCAGAATGTAAAAATCCTATTCTGCTCCTTGCCTGGCTGCGTGCATCACCTGCATATCTCTGTACTCGGTTTCTTTCCTCCCCCTCCCCTACAATCCCTTCTCAAGAAGCACTACTCTCAAAACTCCCCAAATGCAACGTTTGACAGAACGGGGGGAAATAACAAAAGGACAAAAAGATCAAAATATGCCCCAAACTCCCTGCTTTCTCTCTTTCTTAGTTTGCCTTTCCTCCTCCCTCCCTGGCTCCCTCCGTGCTTTCTGTTCGACTCTTGGCTGGCTGCCTCCCTCCCCTAACTGCTCGTACCCCAAGGTTGGTTGGCTGAAGGATTCGGGAAAAGATTCGGGTTATGAATTGGAATTGGAATGTGATGGATTGATGAATGGGGTGTTGACAGATCGTTGATGGGAAGTGGGGGATATCGTTCGTTCGTTCGTTCGTGCGAGGACTGGACGGGACTGTATTACAAGATCAAGCACGACCGATGCTTCTTCTTCGGCGCGGGGGGTTCGAGAGCTGCAACGATTGCCTATCTGATGTTAGCCTTCCGACACCGTACCCTTGAATATCTAACATACCTCGTCGAAGACGTCCTTGAGCTTGTACTGCGTCAAAGCACTACACTCAACGTATTTTACAGCTCCCAATTCCTTTGCCATCCGCTCGCCATCTTCCTTCTTGACTGGACTCATCTTCTGCTTCCCCAATTTTTCCCTGACACTCGGATCGTCTCTTAAATCGGTCTGCGTGCCCACAATCAGGCAGGGAACTCCCGGACAGTGATGATGGACCTCGGGAAACCATTTCTCCCGTACGTTCTCGAATGATGCGGGCGAGGTGACGGAGAAGCAGACGAGGAAAACATCGGTTTGAGGGTATGATAACGGGCGTAGTCGGTCGTAATCTTCTTGTCCAGCAGTATCGAAGAGTCCGAGGGTATATGGCTCATCGCCGATCCTGCAGGAGGATTAGGATTGAACAGCTGAGCATGGAAGAGGGATGGCGTGAAGGGAATCGAAGATGGCCAAAAGAATGGACTCACATTACCGTGACGGCATAGTTATCGAAGACTGTAGGAACGTATTCGGAAGGGAATTTGTTTGTCGTGTAGCTGATGAGAAGACAAGTCTTGCCCACGGCACCATCACCGACGACGACACATCTGCAGGATCGGCATTAGCTTTATACTCCGATAGATTCCCATTGTATCCATTCAATTGTGAAGTGAGCACGCGCAGGTCCACGGAGTTGCCGATGGTGGTGGTGGGAGGTACGCACTTTATTGTTGCGACGACCATTGTTCCGTTGTCTACCCCTTCGTCGTTGGATCACCGAGCTGAGACGACACAGCGCAAACCACTACTACAGTCTCGGGGGGATATCTATCGTCTATCTGTTTGTCTGTCTGCTGCGCACGGAGAAGGTCGAGTCGGGGATGGGTGGGAGATGGTTTCGGGAGACGGGGCGACGTTGGACGTTGGATGTTACAACGAGACGACGATGATAGATGGATGGCACTGTACGGGATAGGTGTAGCGTGGAGATGGCAATCCAAGCCGATAAGTACAGTAAGTAGCTGGGCTGACCCGAAACGGGGGTTGGCCTGATGTGGATTGGGGGTGGGAGAGGGAGAGTGGGAGTGCGGCTAGACGGGCAGCGAGTGAGCACAACACAAAACAGTACAGTCCGGTACAGCAGGAAGCAGCAGACCGGGTTGGGGAGAGGGAGGGAGTGAGTGAGTGGGTGAGTGGGTGGATGGGTGAGAGAGAGGTTGAAGAGGAGGGAGGGAGGGAGGATGTTAGAAAACGTACACTGGGCTGGCTGCTGGCTGGCTGCTGGCTGGTGATTGCCGCAAGGGTTGGATACCGAAGGCGTAAGTATTATAGCGTGGGCTCGCACGTTCGTTGGGTGGCTGGGTGGGTGACGGGTGATGGGTGATGGGGAGAGGCTGAGCAGCAGCTTTGTTTCCCCTGGGCCAACGACGACTTGAGTAGCGGATTGGAAACAATCACAGGGAGTGGAAGTGGAGTGGAGTGGAAATGGAGTGGAAGTAATTAATTAGTGGAACGGATCTGGATCTGGATCAGGGTCAGGACCAGACAGGAAATGATTCAGGAGGACCGATGCGGTACAGTGTAGATTTGCAGCAGCAGTAGTATGTCGCAGTAGCAGCAGCCAGGAGAGGATGGATGGATGGATGGATGGATGGCTTGTTTGCTTGGACGAGAGAGGGAGAGAGGGAGGGAGACAATGCAAGCACACAGGGAAAGACAAAGACAGGGCAGGGCAGGCAGGTGGAAGGAAAAGATGGGACGGACGCTGGTGTTTGGTTGGTTGGTTGGTTGGTTGGTTGGTTGGTTATTTGGTGGAGTTTGACTTGCAGCTGCTGCAGTACAGTAGTTGCAGTAATTAGTTGCAGTTGCAGTGGCAGTGGCAGAGTGCAGCTGGTGGTGCAGGAGATTCAGGTTCAGGTTCAGGTTGAGCTTCAGCTTGAGCTTCCGGGATGATCGATCCGGATCAGGATGGCTCGAGGTCAAGGAAGATCCAGGAAGTCCTGGCTGGGTGCAGCAGGAAAGTAAATTGTGAAACGATGTGATGGATGTGATGTGATATGATGTGATCGACAACGAAATCTCTTGCATCCAGTACTGTACAAAATCGACGGCGGAACCCGGAACCCAGGGATGGAAGGAAGGAAGTATTGAACTATTGGAACTATTGACACTGTCTGTCTATCATTCGTCACTCCATTCATTCGTGGCTGCCGATTTTATATTGAAGGCGGTGAGATGCGATGCAGTGAAGTGACGGCGATAATCTGCAGAGGAAGGGTGGGCTTCGAGGAAAATGAAGGCATTGGGAAACTTTATATCTATCTCCTTGCCCTTCTCCTTCCTCCTCTTCCTCTCCCTCTTCCTCCGCTGTGCAAATGAATGTTAATTTCTACCACAAGGACTATCCCATCGCCTCACTACCCAAATCTACTCCAACCGCCTTACTCTACATTCCATTCCATCCACTCCCCCAGTCATCCCTAATCCCTTCCTCCCTCCTCCCTCCTCCCACACTAACATCCCAGCATACATAAACGCGTCGCTCGCGTGGCCAGCGCGCCAAAGGCACCAGCACTAACCCATCAACCAACCAGCCATATCACATCCCGTCACCATACCAAAATCCCCAACCCAGTCGGTCTAGATTCTAGATAAGATCCCCAACAATGGTAGCAAACCCTCAAGCCCTCTCCGACGAGATCGACTCCCTTCTCGCCCAATATCTACAGCTCTTGGACGAATACACCTCTCTCCATGTGTCACTTAGCTCGCTGCAGTCTTCGGTACGGCCCTGTTCTCCGCGAAATCTATCGTGCTGTCCTGTCCCGCATCTTGAAATGAGCGCTACACTCTATCATCTTTGTATTACTGATCTATCTACTTTTACTGACTGGCGCTGTGCGTGAATTAGATCTACACCAACATCGCTCGAGCCAACTTCCAAGCGGAAAGGGGCCTGAGCTATGGCAGGGACTCGTACGATCAGAGGGCTATGCGGCCGGCGCGAGTGTGTAGAGTGACGGGTGATGCTGAGGATGGGTCGGTGGTCTTTGAGATTGGAAAGGTGGTGACATCTACAGGAGGGGAGAAGACTGGGTTGGGCGAGACTGGAGTGAAGGCAGATGACGAGCAGGGGAAAGATGGGAATCTCCCAAGCCAGACTCAGAATATCGAGGAAGGGATGGAGAAAATGACCGTCCAGACAGAAGGCACAGATGATCCTACCAAAGACAGCAAGGACGAAGAAGGAAAAGACAAGGAGCTACCGAAAGTCGCAAATCAGAAAGACGACAATTCAACCCCACAAACCCCAGACCCCCTCCGCATGTTCGGCTTCAGCATCCCCAGCGCCCTCCGCACAGCCCAATCGTCTTCTATCCAACTCGTTGAATCCTCTATCCCACGTCTCGCGACTATCAGTCTGCAGATGCGGGCTTTGGAGATACAGATTCGACGGGCAAGGAAATATAGGGCGAAGGCTTTGGCGCTGGAGGGTGGGAGAGGGGGTTTGAAGGCGGTGGTGGGAGAGAGCGTCTCTGTGTGAAATGAATTGGAGCAGGACCCAAGATAGATGCTGGACGTTCCATGAATATTGAAAGAGATTTCGGAGTAGATGTCTGCGGAATAGATTGCGGAATAGATAGCAGAAGCTGCGATTCCATACTTGGAGTATACAACAAACTCCTCACTCAAGTTCTCTTGCCGGGGTTTCTCGTACTAAAATAGGATCTCCTGAGATATCTCGCCACTCAACCGAGCTTCACTCGAATTTTTACGATAAGCTTGTATTTATATATATATATATCTACAACTACCTCAACCAGCTATCCCCTCCGTCCAACCGTCCAACCGTTCCCCTGCGAACTTCTCCTAAAGTCCCCAAGCACCTCTCCGCCTCATACTCAGCCCTTAAGGAAAACAAAACAGTGTAGCGGGAAAGAAAAAGAAAAAGAAAAAGGCTGCAAAATCCCCGAAAGAAGGAGGGGTACATACTTTCCTCTGTGCCCTCTGTACTCAGCACTCTGTACTCGAGAGCGCCTTGTACCACCACCGACGTCCACCAACACATTCTCATTGATGCATGCATGCACACATCTCGACATATCCTACTCCATTCGGCCCCGTCCGGCACACACTGAGAAGGTACATGAAATGCTGTGTCCTCTGCCTTGACTCGATTTCGATTTCGGTTTCGATCTCGGTCTCGATCTCTGTCGTGCGAGCAAGTCGAGTCGAGTCGAGTCGGTGCTGAGGTTGTACGGGATGCGGATGGTGACCAGCTAGGCTGGATACTGTGCTACTTACTGTGTTATCCTGCAGATATAGATGCAGATGCAGATGGGGATGTAGATGAGCACGACCGATTGAATTGAATGCGTGGGAGCACAAGAGGCGTGGCAGGGCGTGGAATGGGCTGGCAAAAATTAATTACAAGAGCAGAATAGAGAGGAGACATGAGGAGCGAGTTTGGGTGTATGTTTATTTGCAATGCCATTTCCATCGGCTCAGCTACATGCATTGCGATTTATCCCGCGCTGTGCTATTATCACTCCATGTAGAGTCATTTGATACATGAGCAAATCCGCAACGCCTAGCCTATTCAGCAAGTCTCTGCCATTGTACCGTCCTCGTCATTGTCGCTACATTAGATAGACAGACAGAGCGAAACTCGCTTCTAGATCAACAAGCCCAGCCCCTATTCATAGCAATCAAGCAAGCGAGCTCAACACAACAACAATCAACATAGCACAGCACATTCCACCACCCCTCCACACCACAAGCACAAGCACGAGCAAGCACTCAGTACTCAAAGTCATCATCGACCGCCGGCCCCTTACTCTTCGTCACACTCTCCTGCTTCCTATACATCTCGACAACCTGCCTCGAACTCGTCGCCATATCCGGCTTCTTGTCATCTCTAATCTTGATAAACCTCGGAAACCTCAAACTAATGCCCTTCTCACCCCCTCCCTCGAGACCCTCCTTACACCCTGCCTTATACCTCGGACTGAGCGTCAGATCAGCAGTCTTAACCTCCCACACGACCTTCGGTTCGAACCAGACGTCAGGCTGGTGCGCGGTGCCGGACGAGTGCGAGTAGAAAGGTTTAGCGCGGTCGATGATCAGGGGGGAGAGTTCGGCGTGCAGGGAGAGGAGGAGGGCTTCTGAGAAGCCAGTCCCGATGTTGCAGATTGTTTCGTAGGTGTCGGTGGTGGGGTTGTGGCAGGCGAGGAGGAAGGCCCCGAAGACAGAGGTGCGTTTGCCTTTGCCGTGGTAGGCACCCAGGACGACGAGGTCGAGGGAGTCGCCTATGCCGGAGAGGTAGTCTTTTTTGATCTGGGTGGTGTGTGTTAGCGGCGTTCCGTTCACAGGGGCGAGGGAGCGATAAAGAGGGGGAAATGTACCTTGAGCCAATTCCTACTTCGTTTGCTAGGCTCATAGGCGCTCTCAGCACCATCCAGCATCTTGACCATCAGACCCTCACATGAAGCCTTCACGCTCTCATCCAAGAACTGCTGTATATCATCGATCTCTTGGCCATCCATACAAGTAGCGAAAGTAAACTCGCCCTCTACAGGAATGAATGAATCATGTAAGAGTTCCCGACGCTCACGAAGAGATTTGCCAACTACGGCTTCACCATTCAAGAAGAGGAGGTCAAAAGCAAAAACGCAGACTTTGACTTTCACATCTTCGATCTTGACATCCTTCTTCTTGCGGGTCATGAGTTGTTGGAAGGGGAGCACTTTCTTCTCAACGAGATCCCAAGCTACGGTCTCGCAGTCGAGGACGAAGCTCAGGGTGTCTGGCTTTACCCACGTGTTGAGCTTCGAGAGGATGTCGGGGTATTTCTTGGAGAGGTCTTCGGAGTTGCGGGAGAAGATTGCGGCGAGACCACCAGTCTCTGTCTTTGTGGCTGCTGACGCCGGACCACGGTATTGTTGGGGTGAATCCTTTGCTACGTAGTGGATTTGAGCTCGCTCGCCGTCGTACTTATACTCGCAAGTAAAGGTCTGGTTCTCGAATCGATCTAGGACTTCGGTGATAGCCTTGGTTGGTTTGGCCAACATGGGCTTGAGAGGCACACCTGGTTGGAGTTTGCAGTTGTCTCGAAGGTTAAAGATGCCGTGTTCTAACATTGCTGGGATGATCACATCGTAGCTCGGAAGTTCACTGCACAAGTCAGCATAAGTAAGACCACCGCCGGAAAGAATTTACCTGTGAACAGCCTTCAATATTGCCTCTCCTTTGGCCAGTTGCTCTGTACTTGGAACATTTTCAGATCCCTTAGCTTCAATCTCGTGGCATACCATAGCTTGCGCAAGCGAAACAAGCACAGTCTTCTCAGCAAGACCAAGACGTAGTTTTCCTTCAAGAAATCGTACAATAAACTTTGCCTCGCTTGCTCCACCCTTGTCCTTCGTGATGTCAACCTTACCAGGTGAGTTCAGATCAGCCGCTGCAAGTAGCTTCTTGATCAGATCAACTTTCCGTCCTTGAGCTCCATCTCCAGAGGTAGTAGCAACATCCATCAAGCCTTTGTGAACTGCTCGGATAGTCAAAGCCTTTGGTTTGAACATAACTGGTTGGTTGGCTCTGCTCTTGACAGCAACCAAGCCGAGATCACCAATTTGCTTCTGATCTTCCTTGATAATAGCCAAGCTACGACCGGTACTGCCACCAATAGCTTTCATGATCAACGACTCGCCGATTCCAAGTTCGATTCCAGCATAATCTGCCGCCAACTTATTGATCATAAGAAGAACGGTTGGCAGCATATCGTCCGGAGTCAGTCTCAGAACTTGTCGAAGGAACAGTGAACAGTGGGCTGCTATGATCAATCTCTTCGTAGTCATCTCGATAAGGGAGAAGGTTGTGCAGAGAGCTGCATAAGGTACTGGCTCTCCAGGCTTCCAATCTGGATAGGGATCCTTGGCCTTAGACTTCAGTGTCGTTTGAATCTTCTCGCGAGCTTTGGCTGCAACCTCTGGCTTTTCATCATCCTCGTCTTCCTCCAAATCTTCGTCAATCTCGGAGACTGAGGAAGCATTGGATGCTCTTCTCTTCGAACTTGAGCTGACTTCTTCAACCTCTTCCTCATCCTCTTCTTCTTTCTTGACTCCCTTCTTGCCATTCTTTGCTGGTGGTGGCATTGGTGTCTTCTTTGGAGCTGCCTTTGCCTTTGGTTTGGTCTCTGATTCGGTCTTCGGCTCGGGTTTCGACTTGGGTGCAGATTTGGCTTCCACTCCATTCGCATTGCGACGGGGCCGCTTGACAACAGGTTCCTCATCATCGTCCTCTTCTTCCTCGACAACTTCTTTCTTGACTTTCTTCTTTTCTGACTTGACTTCCACGGGCGATGGGGATCTTGAACGCTTCTTAGTCTCTGCTGAGAATTATGTTAGCACAAGCCATTGTCTGATGCGTTGGCCTCCATACTGGGTTCTGGCTTCGCATTCTCCTTCAAGTCAAAAACTTCCTCCTTCTTGACTGTGGGCTTGACTTCTGCATCCGACTCCTCGTCCTTCATCTCGGCATCCCCATCCTTCATCTCGGCATCCTCATCCTCCTTGGTCGCGCTGGAAGTCGGAGTGGCGCTTGCTTTGCTGGAGAAAGAAAGCTTCGTCTGCTTGGCCGGAGCATTCGTACCATTCGGTTTCCCAAAAAACTTTCTGATAGAGAGTACGTGTTAGCAGAAGCCCATAAAAACTTGGAAGTCTGACCCACCCCAAGGTGGTTTGGGAATCCTTGACAAACCCCAGCGTTGACTGTTTAGGAGGCATCTTGAATAGTCTAAGAACCTGTCTCTGCGTAAATAGAGTCCCTATCAATCTTCGAGAAGCCACAATTGAGAATGAGAAGATTGTGGTTTTGGAGGTCTGATTTCATCGGGAGGTGTAGAAGACTGAGGCTTGGCCTTGTTGCTATCTGAAGGCAACAGTCGAGCTTGTCTTTGGGGGGTCGATAATTCCAGGCAGACCAGGTAGCTTGTTCTCGAGTCTTCTATTTTTGAGAGTTGTTGTTGGAGGAGGAGGAGGGATTAGAGAAGCGCAAACAAGGAATCAAAATACAGAATTGGAAAATACACAATGTAATCGAAGCCACTGCTCGTCGCGTCGCGTTGAACCGCGTAAATGGTTTCCAGTCAAGCCCGGGCCAGTCCTCTAAAATCCGATGGGTTTCGGCTACTGCCACACCCCCGAAGGAGGGGTGACTCAAAGCGGTGAGTCTTCAAAAGTAACAGCGTATCTCCCCCACCAAAAAGTCAAGAATTGTCAATTGAGAACAACAAACCCCCAAAAACCTACCAACATGGCCGCAGTACAAGAACTCGCAAGCCGAGTCAAGATGGATACGATATACGTCGACACAGATGCCGGTACAGACGACCAGACTGCGACTGGAGAAGAGTCGAAACCATACAAGTCGCTGGCATACGCCTACATTCAACAGGGTGGCAGTGAGGGCAAGACATACCAATCGCGCGCCTCTATAACTGGCGCAGTCAGTGCGGATGGGGATCCAGCAGAGAGATTGATCTGGAAAGAGCCTGCAAAAGCTGCTGTGAAGAAGGCTGTTGGCGCATTGGATGCACACAAGAAGAAGGTCCTGAAACAACAACAACAAGCTGCACAGGAGGAGGAGAAGGAGAAGGCACGTCTCAAGACCCTCGAAGATGCAAAGAAGATTGTCCTCACAGAAGATTCGGCTCTGCCAAAGGCTGTCAAGATCACAATTGGAGACAAGAACGTTGAATTGGGCGAGGGAGAGGTCAAGGGCACTCGGGTCAAGGTTTCTGGCCGCATACACAGACTACGACAACAAAAACAAGCAACCTTCCTTACATTGATCGATGGATATGGACATCTACAGTGTGTAATCTCTGGTAACTTGACCAAGACCTACGAGGCTCTCACTTTCGCTCAGGGCACTTCCTTGACGCTTTACGGAGAGATGCGAAAGGTTCTGGCTGGTCAAACTGCTCCCGATGATCGTGAACTTCACGTTGATTACTACAAAGTCATTGGCGCAAGTCCCTCCGATTCAGATGCAATCACCAACAGAGTCTCGGCTCAACAAGACCCATGGGAGTCGGCCATGTTGGACAACCGTCATTTGGTCCTTCGCGGAGATACCGCATCGTCAGTCATGAAGGTTCGGTCTGCTGTTGAGTGGGCTTTCGCAAAGGCATATAGAGAGCTTCGCTTCACCAAGATTAGTCCTCCAGCTTTTGTCCAGACACAAGTTGAAGGTGGATCAACACTTTTCGAATTGGATTACTACGGAGAGAAGACATATCTGACTCAATCATCTCAATTGTACCTCGAGACCGGTCTACCAAGTCTCGGAAACGTTTACTGCATTGAGAAGTCCTTTCGTGCCGAAAAGTCGTTGACTCGTCGTCATTTGTCCGAATATACCCACGTTGAGGCCGAGCTTGATTTCATTGATTTTGACGACTTGCTTGATCACTTGGAGGAGATGATAAGCAGAGTCATCACCACAATTCTTGAGGATAAGGAGATCGCAGGCTACATCAAGGAGCTCAACCCCGAATTCCAACCTCCTTCAAGGCCATTTAAGAGAATGAGATACTCTGACGCCATCGACTGGTTGAACGCTCAAGATCCTCCCATCCTCAACGAAGAAGGCAACCCTCATGTATTCGGAGACGATATCGCCGAGGCAGCCGAGCGAAAAATGACCGACATCATCAATCTCCCCATCCTCCTAACCCATTTCCCAGTAGAAATCAAGGCTTTCTACATGAAGAAGGATCCTTTGGACCCACGTGTCACGGAGAGTGTTGATGTCCTTATGCCAGGCGTTGGAGAGATTGTTGGTGGTTCCATGAGAATGGAGGGGTATGAGGAGTTGATGGATGCGTATAAGAGAGAGGGTATCTCGCCAAAGGAGTACTACTGGTATACGGAGCAGCGAAAGTGAGTCCCCTTCATTCCCCCTAATCTCCAAAGCAATAGTGGCCAACCAAATCACAGGTATGGTACTTCTCCCCATGGTGGTTACGGATTGGGTCTCGAGCGCTTCATCGCCTGGATCTGCAAGCAGCACTCTGTCCGTACTTGCTGTTTGTATCCTCGCTTCATGGGTCGCTGTAAGCCGTAAATATTTTGCTGCATGTCTTGTTCGCCAGCGGAACAACAGCTCTGTACCGTAGTCGGCAGTATTTGCGGAAAATGCGTGGTCAGTCAGATGAATAGATTTGCTCTGCTTTTACTTCTCGGGATAGCGATAATGATAACATCTCATGCTTTCGTCGTTATATAATTGCAGACCTACCGGTGTTTTCTCATCGTCCTCTATTCCTACCACGGTACTAGCTTAGCCTTCACTCGTGCTCATGAATCATTTAGAAATACCGATGTCAAAATCTCTCACTTTCTAACCCTCGGCACCGGCCGATGAAACGCATACAAGGCATGAACGCCCCAAGTAAAACCACACTCTTCTGCTTCCTGTACTGTAGATCTCACAACTCGGCCCATCATCCCGATTCACCGCTCCCACCGACCTGCCAATTCAGGACAATTTCTTCCTGCCTTCCTTTCTTTCTTTGAGAATTGTCCTCGGAGGAATTTCGTAAAATAAAATAGAAACACGTTTTGAAAGGGACATGGAGGAAGAAAAAGGGGTTCACAGAACGCAGGGGTGCCGCCGCGTCTGCGCGTCTGAGATAAAGTCCGATGCCATGGGGTGGGATGGGATGTGCTCCACTTTTATTGTGAGATAGATAGATGGAGGGCAAGGGTCTGTGCGAGGGAGTGATATTGGGATGTCCCTTTTTTTTTTCCTTCTTTTTTTTTCTTTTTATGTGGTAGCTATTGAAAGGAGATGTGATGTTTAGCATTATTCTGGGGATTTTGCTTCATTGATGATGATGTCTGAAGACAGATTGATATGTCTTGAGATGTTCTGGAACAGACGGGATGATGGGATGGAAGCGAGGAAGGACGAGATGTTGGCTGTGAGGTGAGGAAGCGGAAACGGAAACGTCGGCAGGGGTCAGGGGGAGGGGTTGAATCTGATTCGGGTTGATGAACCGGCCCAGCCAGGTGGTGAAGGGGAGTTGAAACAGTAAATCGGTTAACCTCGAACGTTTGAATATGGATCTGGATCTGAATCTGAGGCAGGAGTTGAGATGGGATGGAGGGACTGGATGGACAGATAGTTGGATGGATGGATGTTGTGAGTGATATTTGAGTTTGTCGCTTGGGAGGCTGGCTCTGGCGAGTTATGCCATTGATCTTCATATGATTCGCGCCATGTAGACAAATAAGGAAATCGACACAGTGATAGACCTGAATAGGGGCTTCAGACTTATGGTAAAGTTTTGAATGATGGAAAAGAATTTTGACTTGAACGAGAACACGCTGTGGGAGAGTTAAGACAACAATTTTGCATTATTTTGTGATACTGCTGTTCCTTGGACGGAGTCTGCAATCGCTTCGTCTAACTTGAGGAGTTTGGCTGTGGTGGATTCAGACGGTGTCTCTAACTTGACGTTGTCTCGTGAGATGGGATGATACTGAGGCGAAGTGAGGCGAGGCACGGTTGTTGAGTTCTTGAGTCAGGAGATTGCCACTGCCAGATATTAGGAATAGTACCGATTGACTGCCGGCGCTGTGTTGTAAAGAGTGCTATCAAGTAAAGCTATGAGTCTCGGGTTTTAAAACATCAGTTGAACTGGATGCAGCTGCAATCATGGTCCGACTGACGCCCCAATATAAATGTCAAATCACCCTGATGGACCTTGTCAGTGCCCCTGTCTTGGAAGAAGAGGCAATGGTTTTTCACTTATTGGTGCAACTACCCCACGGCAACACACCTTTATAGTTGTATCTACATGTTCAAAGTCGTAATGATCGTAATCATAATATTTTCACCCTGTGTAACAGACTCAAAGCTCAATCGCTCCCTCACTTAGACAGATCAGATCCAAGGCATCCCGCTGATTGGACGCCGTGCTATTTTAAAAACATTCCCATCAGTCAGGAGCGGCCCAGCCAGTCAGTCCAGCCAGTCCAGCCAGGCCAGTCATTCCATCCCCTGTTCGCGCTAGGCCACACGCAGCTAGCGGCGTCTCTCCTGGCACCCTCTGAAATTGCAGCTCCTCCCCTTTTGGACAGCCGCCGCGCCCATCAGCCAATTCCGTATTGCTTCCTCTCAGACCAACTAACTTCTCCTTCTTCTCCTTCTTCACCCTCACTCTCACTCTCACTTCCATCCTCCTCCTCCTCCTATTCCTTCACCTCTTTTGCTTCAACCAGCTTCTTCTTGACTGCTGCTTCAGTAGTCAATCACACACTCATTAGCTGCTCTTCTTTGCTGCTTCGCTTTCCATTCCACTTCTTCCCGCCCAATTCAATTTACATTATACCTCTTTATTCAGGATCCCCTAGTCCAACCACTACGCTCGCTCAATTCGGCACATTCTCCCCATTCTTTGTTCTACAACACTATTGCATCAACCCAGAGCCTTCTTCGATCGATATCCTCCTCGACTGAAGTCTTCGAAGTCCGAACTCGATTCCAAATCGCCGTGTTGTTCGCTTCCACTTCGGCCTGCAAACTTGTATACATACTACGGATACTTAATTTATACGAGGACTTGTTTATATCAAACATTCTACCGGCTGCCCACCTTCGATCCCTAATCAACCCCGCGAATTGAAACCGACGGACAGGCTTTGTTTGCAACGGACACTTTCAATCGACTGCAGTTGCTCGATCGATCGCTCGCTCTTTCACCCCGACCAATTCACGACGATTGCTCGTTGCCTTCAATACCACAACTAGTGCCTTCTTTGGCACTCCTAATCCTTCAAAACGGCTGTACTATCATCACTTGTGCGGGACAGCGTTGTCCTGCCACCTCATCTTCCCGGGATGCAGGAAATACAGACACAAAATGCCCAGAATGGGCCAGGTGCTGCGACTGCTAGCAGATTCCCGGGCCATGCCTCGAAGCCTTCCAACAGTGATACCGGTTTCTCCCATGGTGCCTACAGCTCCAATCAGTTCTCGATGGGCGGCTATGGTGACAGACATCCGCGGAGAGCGAACATTCCTTCCATCAATACCCAGCCTATGAATCAACAAGGTCAGAATGATATGGCAACTCCTGGTACCGCCTTTGACATGCAGTTCACTCCCTTGCTTCCTTCCCAGCTCCTGCTTGGCTCTCCGTTCCAGCCAGGCACGCCCGCCGCATTTCAGAGCCCCCAATTCCAGAACTACGCCACGTTCCAGCAACACAACCAGCAGCAGCAACAACAGCAGCAACAGCAGAACATGGGTCCGCTCTCTCCTCAACTCTACCAGACCCTTGTTTCTCCCTCGACCTATGGTGCTCCTCAATTCTACAACCCCCAATCCCCAACAGGTGGATTTGCGAACTTGAACAATCAGATGGGCCAGATGCAGATCCAGCCATCTTCCCCGGTGCAAATGTCTCCTGGTTTGGTTTCGGGCACAAGTAGGACCGTATACTTGGGAAACATTCCCCCGGAGACATCTGCTGAGGAGATCTTGGGACATGTGCGAAGCGGACAAATCGAATCTGTCAGACTTCTGCCAGACAAGAACTGTGCTTTCATTTCATTCTTGGATGGAAGCTCTGCCACACATTTCCATTCTGATGCTATCTTGAAGAAGCTTTCTATCCGCGGTCAGGATATCAAGGTTGGATGGGGTAAGCCCTCGCAGGTGCCAACTTCTGTCGCTCTGGCTGTTCAGCAATCAGGTGCTTCCAGAAATGTGTACTTGGGCAACCTTGAGGAAACCGTTTCCGAGGATGAGCTCCGTGAGGATTTGAGCAAGTTTGGACCGATCGACACCGTCAAGATTGTCCGTGAAAAGGCAATCGGGTTTGTTCACTTCCTCTCCATTGGTAATGCCATCAAGGCCGTGGCACAGCTTCCACAAGAGCCAAAGTGGCAGTCACCACGCCGTGTTTACTACGGCAAGGATCGATGCGCATATGTCTCCAAGACTCAACAGCAGAACGCTGCCCAGTACCTTGGTATTGCTCCTGGATACGCCCATGTGCTCAACGGAGCTGATCGGGATTTGATCTCCAACGCTTTGGCTCAACAATCCGTAGCTGCTGCAGCGGTTGCCACCACTGCTGGAGGAATCAATAACCTCGGGAACAGAACTGTTTACCTTGGGAACATCCACCCCGAAACCACCATTGAAGAGATTTGTAACGTTGTTAGAGGTGGACTTTTGCACCACATTCGATATATACCCGACAAGCACATCTGCTTTGTCACATTTATTGACCCTACTTCCGCAGCTTCTTTCTACGCCTTGAGCAATTTGCAGGGCCTAATGATTCACAACAGGAGATTGAAGATTGGTTGGGGAAAGCACTCTGGTGCACTTCCGGCTGCTATTGCTCTTGCTGTTAGTGGTGGTGCTTCACGAAACGTCTATGTTGGAAACTTGGATGAATCCTGGACTGAGGAGAGGCTGAGACAGGACTTCTCTGAGTATGGTGAGATTGAGCTTATTAACACTCTTCGAGAGAAGAGCTGTGCATTCGTCAACTTCACCAACATCGCCAATGCTATCAAGGCAATTGAGGCAGTCCGAGGCAAGGATGATTACAGACGATTCAAGGTCAACTTCGGCAAGGATCGTTGTGGAAACCCTCCTCGTCAAGTGCAGCAGTCTCAACAGTCCCCTCGCAACGATGGTGTGAACTCGCCTCCTCCAAACAGCGGTGGTCTTCAACCCAGCCAGAACGGTAGCTCGCCAACCAACTCCCAAGCCCCAGGATCTGCCAACGGTAGCGCGACTTTCCCAGCCCAAACTCCTTCGACAATTCTCAACGCGGGTAGCAACAACCCACTGACAATGTACCTGAACCAAGTATCACAGCAAGCTCATCAACAACAACAGCAACAGCTTGACCCATACTCGGTAGCTCAACTGCAACAGCAGCAACAACAGGTCCTCATTGCTCAGCAAAATGCTCTGTATGGAAATGCTTCCCAGAACCTTGATGCTCTTGACATCCCCAACAGTCAAGGTATGGGACATCAGCAATCTGCAAGCATCAATGGGTTCCAGAACGGGAATTCCGCAGCTCCTACCATGAATGGTCTTCTTGCACCAGCACGCAGCCAACACAACCGTGCTGTCAGCTTGCCAGTATTTGCTCAGCAAATCCAGGAGAACGGAAGTCAAAATGGAGACCAACAGAGACGTGGACACCAATACCAAAGCTCCTTCTCGGGACTTGGTAATGGTAACGGATACTCGAACGGGTACGGACTCGCCATTCAAGACAACTCGGGCATGAACATGAATGGATTGAACGGTTGGGCAGAGGAAGAGGTTGTTGGCAACTAAGTGGCTACAAACAAGGAAGAGAGAAGAGCTATGGGGTTTGGGGAGCTTGGATACATGCATTGATATTATGTTGTAATACCTTTCTTCTTCACTGTGTTTGCTTATTTCATTCCAATTTCATTCTTTTGCGTTCACATTTCCATTTCATTTATTGCAGAAGCTCTTCTCTTTTTTGGATTGCAGCTATTCGTTCACTCGTTGCTCTTCGAGCTGATTTTTCTTGGTTTTTGTTGTCTACTCTGTTGCGTTGTGCTTTGCTTTGCTGGGTCTAGATTTAATTTATCTAGCTTACTAGCTAGCTGTGCATGCGATGGACTTCCTGGAGATAGGAGAAGGATGAGAGGATGAGGAAAAGTAAGAATCGTGATGGCCTGAGTGGGAGACGGCAGTAGCAAGGCTTTCACGTGTATTTGTAAGGACGGATGTACTGCTGGCGAAGGAATGGAATCCAGTGAATACATGGGTCAAGAGATGGCATTGATCGATCTATTACAATGGATGCGTAGAATCTGAATGGATATTCGTTCACTCACCGGGACATTGTTCGCACCTTTCCTGCATATCTAGTCTGTGTTGTGAAGTAACTTTAGACGGCCTATGTTTCCCCAGTAGAATAGTACAGTGACAGATATCAGTTGTGAAGTAAATTAGTGACGAAACTGCCGAAAACAATGACAGTGACCAGTATAATGACTGTTGAAAGATTAGTATATTTCTGTCTTCTAGAATAGAACTTCGGAATGCTGGAAGTGAGTTAAGGAGCGTTGGTGAGAAGGGCTGAAGTAGACGAGCGATGGCCGGAGGCTGGAGGCGGATGAGACTGAACAACTGCAGCCGAAGGCCATTGAGCAACTAGACGACCGAGGGTGTGCCAACTGTTGTATTAGTTGAGCTTCAATACAGCTTCAGTTGCGAGCAGAATATTACAGTACTATTTACGGAGTTGTGAAGATGTAGCGCTGCAACAAGTACTAATTAACGGGTCAGAAGCTCAAAGTCCCCAAGCGGTGTACATTTAGCATCTCCTCTCAGCCAGCCAGTCCGTAGTCCTCAGGCCGCTCCACCAAGACGCACTTCCGGCCCTCAAAAGCCGACATTTTAGTATTTCATTTATATCACCAAATAAGCAAAAACCCAGCACATCTCACCACTGAATTCACCACTCAGTTTGGTTAAACACCCTCGGTCGTCTAGTTGGTTTATGGCGTCCGGCTGTAATTGTTCAGTCTCACCGGAATGTCGCGCGTAAGTGCCACATCTCCATCACAAATTTCTCTCAGACAGCTGTTAACAGTTGTACAGGTTCGACTCGCGCCTGAGGGACATCACTTTTTGAAGATTTTTTTGGGCTACTTTGAAAGGCCCGTGAACCGAGAGGTTAGTCTGGTGGGTGGGAGACGGACGACGTGGGGATGGTTGGAGAATGGTGGGATTAGTGGGTGATTAGGGGGTGATTTAGTAAAGAGTGGGTGGAGTGGCGCAGGGAGCAAGCAGGAACTAAATGCCGAGAGGAAGCAGAGGTCTCGCTAATGCGACGGTTGCTGTTTACTTGACAGGAGGTACAGGTCTTGGTTTGCTTTTCAACGCTGGTTGTTGTTCTTTTTTTCTTTTTTGGTATTTCATTGTAGCTTGATGTGTCTAGGGAGTTTTATTTCTCTTCTTCTTTGATCGGTGAGGCAATGAGGTAGTGTGCTTGTTTGACCTTTAGAACGAGAAGTGAGGGAGCGGGTGGCGCAATTGGGGTGCACTTCTCACTTTCATGATCGGATAGTTGAGATTGGTAGATTACTAGTAACTGTGTGCTTATACTATCTATCAAGTATCAAATGGAAGTAGCGTATTTGAAGCTTCGTGGTAGATACCGTGTAGCATGGCTCGTAGCGGGGTAATAGTTCAAGCTGGCAAAGTCACCGGTCGTTGGCAACTGTCATTTTTGAGCATGACTACTTTTCCGTTGCGCGAATGGGGATATCTGGCATTTATATCTCTCGAATTCGTGATCTTTCTTCGTTAATAGCCAAAATTGCTTCTCTGTGGTGCCCAATTAGAACGGTGTTTTCAGCACAAGAAGCGCAAGATGCACGGCGATTCTGGAGACGGGCATGTCTTTCTAGGTGACAAACAGCGAAAAATGTCTCATCCGGTATCCTTGTCTTCAAAATGGACTTGAGAAAGCTAGTTGTAAACGGATGTGATGGTATTTCATCTTCCGTATCCCTGGATCAGACTTTGACTTTGAGATGCATGTTTGCAGCTTGTTGCTTGTAACTCAACCCAAGGAGGATTCTCATATTTAAAAGATTTAAGATCAACAATATTTGTTCAAACAGCTATTAGGTTACTAGCGCTACAAATAAATAAAACGCATCTCTTCGCTAACTCCATCCCGCACTTCATCTCATCTCCACCGTCTACAGCAAGAACGCCCCCATAGCAACACCAACAATACCTATGACCCAACTCCTACGCTCCAACATTGACGCACCCCCCAACTCAGCCCAAGTCTCACACCCTCTATGTCCCGCATTATAAAGTGCCGCGGGCCCAATCGCAAAACTCTTAACCGACTTCATCACATCTCGACACTCCCCACCAGGCTTCGTCTGACAGCTCGTCTCAAACCAAGGATACTCCTTCATCTCGAATTTGTCACCCCCAACTTGTTGACAGTCTAGAAACGCGTACGTGTAGAACACCCACGCGCCATCTGTACCGGGCTTGATCGTGCCGGTCTCGTTGACCTGCTCGTACCAGACGCGGGAGTAGTTCGCCGCAGGGTCGAAGGCGTCGCGGTTCTCGAGGAAGTAGTCGACTCCACGGAAAGTTGAGGAGTTTATGTTTCGGTTGTGCCAGAGACCCTGCGTGCCGGTCGTTGAGTTGGAGGTGAAGATGTCGGTAAGGTTGAAGCAGGTGTATCCTGATGGCCGAGAGGAGGTTGTTAGGATGAGTGCGGCAGTGCTGTTTTTCGGGCAGGTAGATTCGGAGCCGGGGAAGAACGAGACTGTGATGTTGCCATTTCCTTGTCTGGTGAAGGGGAGGTGATGTTAGCTTTACTGTACGGCAGGTTGGGTGGGATGAGTATCCCAAGAGTTTATGAGAAGAATATACTTACTCCTGTGCAGAAACACCGAGGAGTGACCCGAGTGCGAGAAGCAGTATTTTGTTTGACAACATGACTTCTCAATTGTACGACGGTAAATGCGCAGAATTATGCTGAAGCTTCGAAACTTGGTAGGATACAAAGCTGAGAACGTCTGAAGAGATGGATAGCTTGAAGTATATCGATTGCTTGCTGTGCATAAAATGTTGGAGCGAGATGACAATAAATAGTATCTTCAACTGAGCAAGGAAAGCAATGAGATCATAGAAGTGTACTTTCTCAAATCTATTGAAATTCGGGGTCGAGACTCGAGCATGTCACTACTACCCTGTTTTGCTGTGAGAAGGAATTGATCCTTGAATGGACATCTCCAAATGGCATCGAGAGGATAGCGATCTTCAAAATACAACACAAACACGACTTTAACCGAACCATTATCAAATCTCGTAGGGCTTAACCTGCACATTGTGATGTCAGCCCAGCCTTTTACTGAATCCAATCGCGTTCGGGATGCTTACTGTCCAATTAAAGACTTGGACTACCCTTGATTATTTTGCTTGTTTGAGGTACACTCGCCGCACTCGTACAGCAAATGAGTACTTGACCACTGAATTTGTCCTGGTTTAATGCACCGCTCCGTTGCCGAGCCCAATGATTGAATGAACCTTGAGTTCGTCAGGATTTTTGACGAATGAGACGGAGTTACCCTGTTGGACCCTGGCGCACTTTGAACTTGACATGAAGGCTTGTTCCTAATTAAGATCTTGGCAGATTTCCTGATGAGTTGACAGCTCGCGAGGTGTCTTCCATGCGGACACGAGCACGCGAGCGAGGAGGCACAGTAAAGTCGAGACTGTGGAAGATTAAGAGAGGAATAATCAACAAAATTGCTCAGTCCTGCGAATCGGGTTTGTGGATGGGGGTCATGATTCCTCTCTCTCGCCGAACTTTTTTGAGTGAAGGATGTAAGTTGAGGAAGTGGTGTACAAGTTGCTAAAGTGGCGTAAGACTGTAAACTCATTCACACTCACTCTCTTCCTCGTTCCCTCGACAGGGGTGGTGGAGATGCCAGTGAAAAGCTGTATTAATGTTCACGGCGCTGCAGAATTGACAATGACGCTCTTTCTCATACTTCACGAGCCAACTTTGTCTGAGTTTACTACCTGTGCCGGTGCTTTATGAAAACGTTTAGATAGAGGCTTCTACCGGCGACATGGACACGCTCTAGATTCACTTTTCTTGACACAGTTGCTCTCTGCATGGACTTCACAAAATATGTGAAGCGTGTCTAGATGATGGTACTCAATCCTTCAATGGTTGCATTTGCAGTCAAACCGGTTTGTGCAGACCGAACAAGCTGAATGTAGTTTACATTGACTCATGTTTAGACCTAAAAGTGCACTATATTCCTAGATACGGGCCGTACAAGTAGAATTGTTTTCTCCCTCAAATGACTAGAAATTTTGCCCCTCCACGAAATGTATTGGAACATACTTCTTACTAGCACATATTCATAAGGGTATGGAGACGACCGGGGCAGGCTTTGCCAATGCGTCTTTTTTGAATTCCAAGACCAATGAAAACCCTGTAGGGGTACGAAAGATGGCCTTGTCGGTTGAGTTGTTATAGCCCCGAAACGTGAGTTAGGTAGGGAAATGTTGGGACGGACTGCAGATGAAAATCCCCTTGGTGGCATTCATCCATTAGTTGAGCAAAGTAGTTGACTGTCCAAAATGACACGACGATGAACCCAATTGAAGTGGAGCACAACAAGAGACGAGAATAATACAAAGGGATGTGAAATTTTATCAAAGTGTTCCAAGATAAGTCACTGGATCAGAACAAAGTCGGAGTGAAGTCTGAAATGAGAGCGAGAAACTATTATCCTATCGCCTCTTGCTCCTATTCCATCGCTCTGCATGTTGGTCAAGTTCCCAGACGCAGTAGAGGCACTAAATGGAGCCTGGAATAATACCGTCTGATCCTTTCATAGGGTCCTACATCTTCGCATTCTCTGCGGCAGGCGTGGCTGGCTTGCAGCAAAAAACTTGGGACTCTCCAGCGATCGCCTGTACATAACCCCGAATCCCGCTAACAGCCATCTAATCGTCATCAAAGTTAGGCACAACTCCACCGACAGGCGTTATGTACTGCGAGAGATCTGTTGCATTCTCGATGTATACATGGCCATGTGACCCCCGTCTAGGACTTCTTTCCACAGCCCCGCTCGATATGCAGGAACAGCGAATGTTTCTGGGAGCACCTGTTGAGTTGCGCAGTACTGCAGTCCTCTGCCACTGGTACCGAGCTTCCTGTATAGCACCGCCGCCTCGTATCGATCCTTCCCGTACTCCAAAAGTTTTCCGTAAGCTAAAATTTCCTGTACCGATTCGAGTATGTTGTGTCTAGCCAGTACGTGCCTTTGTTAATTTCGCATTCTATTTCGATCATGCTGGGTATACAGTTGCTACCAGGTGCTAGGGAGAAATTGTTTGTATCTGATTCGGATGATCCTGATGACCAGGTCTCCTTCCACGCTCGCACGGAGCTCCTGTGGTGATGTTCGCCTCGACGCTGACGAACCAAGCATCAGCCAAAGTCGTCATAAAAGCTTCAAAAATAAAGCCGGAGATCGAAGAGTAGGTCTGGGATAGTGCTATTTGGCGACTGTAGGAATACGCTGTGGGAGTTAAACTACAGTAAACTCCTTGGGCGATTGGGATGGACTCCACCGGTCAATCTAGGCGAGCAGGTGTTCAAAGACGGAACTTGAATGTTGAACTCCATGAAGTCTCCCGATGATCTCTTTTTTTGATGGCTGTGGTTCCGTTGGTGTACCAAACGGGAGCGATATTGCTTGGAACATGGTCGAGGTAGCCTATTTTGACTTTCCCCTGGAGACTTTCTCCGTCAGACATGGCGATGGTTTCGGAATATCTGGGACTTGGTGCGAAGTGGATGACAGAGGGATTGGACATGGCCCCTGAACCGCCTATAGTCATGTTATTCTAGATGTTTGGAGGAGAGATCCGCTGGCTTGTATGTACAAGCTCAGGGTGGAGGGCAGAAATGATCCTTGCGCCTCATGGTGTAAGATAACTCGCGAGAAGATGTTTACTTGAAGAAAAGTCAGGAAAAAGCAGGGGAGTAGCTCGTAAGTTCTTACTAGATGTAGTTTGATGTACAGTAAACACAGAGCTATGATATAATGAGATTTGTAGTGTTGTGATTTCCTTGCAAAACGAATAAGTGGTGCGCAACTGACAAGCTTCTGTAAAAAAAAATAAAAATAAACCTCGAGACTGATTCTCTCAGATCGATTGGCAATACCCTTCTCAAGAGATTTCTTGTGTTCCTGATGTGACAATGCAAACTGCCGAGTCAGCAAATATGTTCCAATCCTCGGCGATTGTCCTTGTGCAATGTAAAAACGGCCACACGAGATATTGGTTTCCGTGGAATCGGGACCTGAGTTTTAAATTCAAGGAACTGATCTCTGAAAGATCGACAATCGCGCATATTCCTCGACACAAAATGAAAAGGAGATGGCTAGGGACAGCGGGGTCATGTCAACATGAATAAAATATTCAAAAATTTCTCCTTGAACCAATTTCCGTTGGAGGTTGATCCCTAGCCGGCTGAGAACAGGACTCTGTTGTCCGTTTTCATTCGTCCTGGCCTGCTCGATAATTGCACGGCTTTCGAGACAGCGACTCAACGTTACCAGAAATATAGTATACTAAGAGAAGTTATTGAGGTACCAGCTCAACGGTCTTAGTCGTCTCATTTAGAAGCCACCTAGTGATATCTTCGATTCACGGAGAAGCAGACGGTGTTCGCCCGAAAGATTTTCGAGGGTAAATCCATGAGCGCATCTTTGTTGACTTTCGCCTCGCCTGGTACTAGTCCCTCCCACAGGTCAGCTTCGCCAAGACCGGACATTTTGGAGCTGGGTCCGACGCGATCGATGATTGATGTCTCATCATCCTGGCCAGGGCATCCTCTAAGCGAAGGTGAGATAAGGTGATAGGGAACATTCAAAGTTTAAGTGCGGGATATCTCGAGGTCTGACGAAGTTGAGGGAAGTATTGTGAAGCTTGCATCTACAGCGGTAGTGAAATCAGCACCGCCAAGGTGTAGAGGGGAGTCTGCCTGCCTGTCTTTGTATAAGTAGATTTCCAAGGTGTCCAACATTCCTATCCCTCACACGTCACTCTCGATCACTGTGGCGTGAGCTCTCGAGCTTTCTCACGCTAGTCCGAGAGCTTCATGTGGCGCAGATGAGCTGGGATGTTGATAGGCGGAGGGACTTCATATGATTATTGACATGTGCCTCTGCCTGGGATTGAGACTGAGCTGCATGAAATCGTGACGCCCGTCTGTTCGTCTTACCAAGGAAGTCTGCTGGTGGGGGAAGCACAAGAGCAGGAGTGGTTGGAATGGCCGGATAGCGAAGGGTTGGAAGAGTTGGATATGTATGCTGGGTTAGGAATGGGTTGCATGGCATTAGGCATGGCATGATTGGCAGAAGATAGTCTGACTGCTATTCTCAATTGAACTTCCACCTCCAATCCTTTCTCCATCTTCCTCTTCTAGATCTTCCTCCTCTTCCTCACAATTGTTGAGATTCTTCCGTACTCAACCCGTTCTATCGCGCCGTTTTGTTTTGTGGCTTGCGGCAGCCTGTTTCGCCTTGCTGATCTACCACAGCCTTGCCTTGTCCACCTCAGCCCTGTTTCGGGATTATCCAAGGAAGCATACAAACGACGCCTCAGCTTCCCTTTCTTTTGGTGTTGACATCACCGCACTGGGAGAAAAGCAACATATCAGATGAGCTTGCCAACTGATGACGAGACCCAACTTGCATTGAATCAGAGCTGCATATCTCTAATTAAATTCGTGTGGATATCCTGCAGTAAGTTGATATTGGCAGGGAGGGTCACACAGCTTGTGAGGGGTAAAGTATGCAGTACACCTCTTTCTTCCATCGTATGATATCCGGATATCCATGTCCCAGAACCCCGCCTAGGACATTCACACTCTTCGATTGTCATTCTTGAATGTCCGGCTAACGAGGTTATCAGTAAAGGAATGAGCGTCCCAGGTCCTATTTACTAATTAAGGTGAGCAGCTCCTTCCACAACTTGTTTTGTTTGGCGGCACCACGGCAAAAGCTGAACTTCTACCTATCTCTCCCTACAGCTTCGCACTTCGCAGATAATTGCACCGCAATAGTCACCACCCAAACGAAGAAAGAATACTCCGCCTCATCGAATATTGCAGCTTATAAAGGCATCATCTTGTCATCATGGCGCCCAAAACAGTTTCCGTATCCGTCAAGTACTCGAAGCCGGGGACCCAACCCCCGATCTACCTCGCGGGCAGCTTCTCCGAGCCAGCATGGGAACCGCAAGAGATGCAATACACCACCGACGCGAGCAACGAGCATGAATTCTTCAAGGAAGTGGATGTTGAGCAGGGAAAGGAATATCAATACAAGTTCCGCATTGGTCCCGGAGATTGGTGGATATTGAATGAGGATTCTCCTACCGGTACGTTCCTACCCTTCTTCGCGTGCAAGCGGAACGAGGCTGCGAGCCTTGCCTTTTCTTGACACGCTCGTTTCTACTTCCATCCATCCCCTTCTTCTCCTGCCAGAACATCGACTTGACAACTTCTCGCCATCAGGAACCGATAACGCGGGAAATCGGAACAATGTCCTGACTGTGCCTCTTACCAACGATACGACTGCCTCGAAACCTACTGAGGGGAATCTAGAGGAGGCTTCGATCGAGATGCAGAAATCCAGCGAACATAACTTGCCGTTGGGCGCGAGAGATCCAACCCCGGAGCCTATGGAGGAGGCAATGGGTACGAGAGAGACCTCTGATGTTCTGTTCTCGGACGAGATCATCAAGGATATGGAGGAACCAAAGGAAATCAGCTTGCCAAAGGACCGCGAGCTGCTGAAACCACTCGAGCCTCACCCTACACCAGCAGTCGGGGCAGAAAAGACCAACTTCGACGATCTTGTAGCGGACCTGACGGATGTAAAGGAAGACCACACTGAGGCAGGAAACTTCGCCGATGAGGGTATCGAGCATGTAGCTGCACCAACTCCTGTGGTCAGTCTGGGTGGTTCTCTTCCAACCCCACCATTGGAGGTCGAGAAGCCACATACCGAGCACATCGAGGAGAATACCAAGGACGATGTTGCTGAACCATTGCATGTCCCTACTGTGGTCGTGGAGAAGGTTGATGAAGGACTCAGCTATGGTGACGACTTCGGCCCCGATGGTACGGTTGCACAAAAGGATGCACACGATATGCGGGCCCAGGATGCAGAACCAGACCAAACTGTCATCCGAGATGCACATACACCGGACTTTGCAGATGTCGCAGCTGAGGTCGCCGATACTGCTCAGACTCTGGACCGAGAAGACCCCACACCACCCATCTCCGACGAGGATGCTGGTCATATTGGATATAGACGAATGTCGAACCCTCCGATTCCAGAGATCGCGGAAACAGCTGCGGAGGTTGCTGATGTTGCCACTTCTTCTGACAAGCAAGATCTTGTAAGTTGTTATTTCAAGTCGCTACCACTAGACAATCAGCTAATGTATTTAGGGCGATCTCCTCGAGGCTCGTGGTTACTTTGCCATCATGAACGATGAGAGTATAGTATTCCCAGAGACTCCACCACACGAAAAGGTTCCATTGTTCCCTCATGAACGTGGTGAATCTCCAAGCCGCTCCGAATCTCGCCGAAACCAACCTGTTGATATCCCTCGCCGTGCTTCGAGACAGGAGGAGCCAGCTGTCTATGATCCCAATGATCCAACCATCCAGGCATTCCCTGAAGACCGCGAGGCAATTATGCGTCATTTGACGTTGATGCAGCAACGTCTGCCTCCTGATACCGCTGACTGTGTTGGTAGCGTTGATTCTGCAATTTTTGAAGAAGTCCATAGTCCCGGAAAGCCTGTTTCTCCAATTCTTCACTTCCAGGATCAGTCCCCATCACTCGATTCTATTACAGAGGAACACGACGAAGAGCAGCAATTGCTTTCCAACGGTGAGAATGTCATTGGATTGACAAGTTTGAGTGAGGCTGAGGAGGTTGATGAGGATAAGTTCAAGCAGTCACAAGTACATGTCAGTGGAGTCAATGAGAAGACCGAGGAGCCACTTCAGGCGGAGAAGGAAGTTACTCCTGTTCCAGCAATCTTGGGTCAAGGCGAAAACGCAAAGCCCGAGCCAGAAACCGAAGTCGAATACACCGAGCCAGTCCCAACCAGTACTCTTCCAGATATTGAGCCATTCTTGACAAAGCCTATCGATCGCTCGCTCGATGGTGCGGAGGGAGGAAGGGGTGATCTCGTCGAAGCTGGATCTTCTGCAGATATTCCAGTTGTTGTCGCAGTTGAGAGGATCGAACCCAATTTGACACATTCAACCGACCGCTCGCTCGATGGCTCAGAAGATATGCCATTGTCGATATCACCCAACCGGATTCCAGCCACTCCGTTTGTAGTTGGCAATCGTCAGCTTGGACATGAGCAGGATGATGACGATGTACAGAATATCACCACTCCGGCTGGACTTAGTATTCAGGTACGACCCGCAACACCAAGAGGATCAGCTGGGGAGTCAGATTTTGGAAAGACTACCGCTTTTGAAGACAAGAACGGCAACAGCCAAATCAAGTCCCGAAAGAGACCAGCATCACCTCCAGATCGACCTCTTACGCCCAGCTCCATACGTGGACGGGAGCAATCCAAGAACTTCTTGAAGGCTTTCTGGAGAGTAGTCTTTGTAGAGTGGATCGGTGGATTGATCATGCGTCTCTGGTAAGTCTATTCCATTATTCAAAGCTCTTGTCCACACTTACTGATGATTTGTCAACAGCAATGGTGGCAGAAGTCGCCAAACGTAAGACCCAGCTTATTACACTTTGCAGACTTTCTTCAGATTCCGATACCCCCGATTTCGTTACGAGTACCTTTTCTATGTCACAAGAATACCCCCATCGACAATGCTGATAACTGGTTCATCACGCAGGCTTCTGGCCGTTGGTGCATTTGCAGTTCTTGCTTCTGTGCCCGCCATGTACAAATTTTTCTTGACTCGATTAGTCGAGTCCAAGACGCAAATATCATAGATATTGGGGGTTATTGGCATTGCTTGCATTTTCTTCTTTTTGCCTTTGTTGATGAAGTATGATGGACTGATGGACGATTAATGGATGCTGGCTCGCTGGAGGAAACGAACGCGGGCCAGATTTGAGCCAGGCTGAGCATGCATTAGGAGGCTGTATGATATGCGCTTAGGGCTGAAGCTGAAAAATCAATTGAGCTTCTGTATACAATGTTCGAGACTTGGTGATACTCACCTAGTGTAGAAGTCCGGGATACAGTGAACCATAGATCAGGTAGCTGTGATGTCAAGCATACTCATTGTGATTTTTGCGATGGAGAGAAGTTGGAAGAGAGTTGCGAAGAAGCGCTGCCCCAAATCCTACCTCGCCCTGAAATAAACTGGAAAACTCACTCTCGTCACATACTGTAAGGATAGAAAGCAAAAGTAACCAAAAACACATGTTTACGGAAGCAAGGTTACACAACGCTATTTTTTGAATTTTAACCAGCAAATAAGGTTCACCCTATCCTCTATGTGGTGAAGCCAGCCAGTGACCCTCCACAGCAGCGGGCCAAAGCCACACGCGTGGCTCTGTGAACCACGAGGCATGAGGCGTCAATCAACAACACTATGAACACATGGCGCCGTCCAAAAGTCGAGATATCTCTATTCCAGTACGCCAAATAAATGGCCATTTACTTCGAAAATCTACACATAGATCTCGGAATGGGTAATAAAGATTCGATGATCTAAAGACCTTTATCTGCGACAGGTCTCGCAATATAAGATACCAACATACGACAATGCCAACTTCACGAACCGCATACGATCCCCTCCCGCGATCCTCGAGCTCGAGTCCTAGATCCAGTTCCCTCGAAGACACACGCGCGCACACACCATCCGAATTCTCATCGAGCACCTCCTCCGAACAATTCAAAGACAAGCCCTCCAAGTCTCCTCCCCAACACCACCTCCTCCGAGGCCCCCTCTCACTCTCACTCTACCTCCCCCGCAAGACCCGCCGCTGCGCCGTACGCATTCTACGAAAACCGCTCTGCCTCCTCCCTGTGCTCCTGCTCATACTCCTCATCCAAATAACCTTCAACACCTCGTACCACCCCTCCACCGCCCCGCCTTTCAGCCTCGAGCAGAGCGCAAACGAGACGGTCTTCATAGCAGCTAATATCATAGACGGGGACCTGATTACCGGGGCGTGGGGGAGGAGTTTGGTGGAGCTTGTGGAGGCGATTGGGAGGAAGAGGGTTTTTGTGTCCGTTTATGGGGGGCCGAAGGGGGCGTTGGGGGAGTTGGAGAGGATGTTGGGGAGATGTGAGATGAGGATTGTAAGTGAGGAGGATGAGGGGTTGGATATGAGTAAGATACCGAGGACGCTTCTGCCCACGGGCGAGAGGAAGGTTAAGAGGATTGCGTGGTTGGCGGAGGTGAGGAATAAGTTGCTGGAACCTCTTTACTCTAGTCTCTCGAATTCCAATTCCGATTCCAAGTCGAACCCGCATTTCAACTCCGCCTCCAAATTCCTCTCCAAAGACGGCGCATCCCTCCACTTCTCCAAACTTCTCTTCATCAACGACGTCTACTTCACACCCTCCGATGCGCTCCGTCTCCTCTGGGGCACAAACCTCGATTCCGAAGGCATAGCGCGGTATAAAGCCGTGTGCGCTCTTGATTTCGTGGCGAGTTGGAAGTTCTATGATACTTTTGCCACGAGGGATGTCGAGGGGTTTAGTATTGGTGTACCGATCTTTCCGTGGTTTGTGAGGGATGGGGAGGGAGTGAGTAGGGGGGATGTGCTTGAGGGGAAGAGTGCTGTCAGGGTTAGGAGTTGTTGGGGTGGGATGGTGGCTTTTGAGGGGGGTTATTTTAGGGAGAGTGGAGGAGAGGGGTTGGGGAATGGGGTTAATGCTGATGGTAGGTTGATATTGAGATTCTTCTGGTTTCCTGTGAGAGGATATGTAACCTACGGATTTACTCATATTTTGTGGACCTGGACCTTGCTCTTCACATATGCCGTAAACTGCACCTTCTCAAACCTCATCTCACCATTGGGCATTATGCCTGAGAGACTATCGCTGACTCCAAATTCTAGTCCATCCTACGGCGCAGAACGCGCCGAATGCACAAAAAGGTGGCGCGAGCGAGATAGAGATCGCGAAGCTCAATGCCGCCAAAAATGGCCTCGGCGTGCCTAGCCTCCCATTGAGATTCAGGAGCGAGCCGGAGCCGTTCTGGGACTCAAGTGAGTGCTGTTTGATACACGCCGATATCATCTCCTTACCCCCTCTCTCACCCTCCCAGACCGACGCAGATGGCAAAGAAAAAGAAATAGATCCATGGGACACGGGTATCTACATGAACCCCTACGTTCGCACTTCCTACTCCGCTAGCACGCACCGCCACATCTGGCTCGCGCAACGGTTTGAGAGGTTGTTCTCGCCTGTGCAGAGGGTGCTGAACTATTGGGCTGGAATGCCGAGGTGGAATTATAGGAGGGAGGAGAGGGAGGGGCAGAAAGTGATGGATCGCTTGTGGATCTCGGTGCATTCGAATTTGACAGAGGGGGAGGCGGTTGAGAGGGCGGAGAGGGGGTTTGATTTTGATGTTGGAGGTGAGAGTGTAGCGAGGGGAATTGGAAAGAGAGAAGTCTTGGGTGTTGTGAGAGGGAAAGAGTATTGGGGAACTGAGGGTTATTATGTTGATTATGAACGTGTTGCGAAGAGAGGGGCGTATTGCGGTGTTAGGCAGCTGCTTGTTATGAAAGAGGGGAATCTGGCAGAAGGGGAGGGCAATTGGGATAATTTACTGGATAGGGTGCCGCCTGTTGATGTCTGATGGGCAGATGAAATGGTGTATTATGATGTGTGTATGGTTACTGTATGGACAGGAGGGTGCGGTTAGGTTGGGTTAGGTTGCGCTGCATTGCATTAGGATGGCGTTTACATTGATGCTTAGGATGGCGAAGGCGTTGACACGGTATTTGAAGACATTTCTGACTTCAGAGATTCTTTCTCCGAACTCTTGATGGAGATATTCTGGGCGAGTTCTACGGGATCTAGCGTTGTTGGCGTGTATTTACAATTGTAGGGACTAGGAGCTCGCTTACCGCTCGCCTGCATTTAAACCGATTAAGTGAAACGTCAACCTATTCACATTGCAAAGTCAACAGGCGTGACGATGGGTTTCGGTGTTATCTTCTTGAGTGCACAGGGCCTATTGATGTCGTTTCTTATTGGGCTGCTGCTGGTCTGCATGCAAGGCTAGTTCGCTTGTGGCGATGAGGCTGCGGTCAGCAGGGCCCCGTTGCAGCTGAATTACAGTTCAGCACTTGACTTTCCCTTTGACGCAATCGCCATCATCATCGCTACATTGCCAGCAATAACTCAGGAGAGCAGCAAGCTATCACAATCATGTCTACTCCAACAGGCTCTCAATCACCTAACTACAGGTACACATACTCTCCCCTTGCTTCAGCTTTTTTGGGTGATATTCGATTGATCAGGCTGTGGCCTGGACCCGTTGCGGCTGAGGAGATTCGACTCGAGATATTCCATGAAGTAAGCTTTGCAACGCCGCAGTACGAAGCACTGTCATATGCGTGGGGCTGCCCAGACCACACAGATGTCGCCCTTGTTTGTGAAGCCGTCGATCGTCGTGGGAAGCGAACGACCCGGAAGCATCTTGACGAGACCATGGATGAGTTGATCTCTACCTCCAGACTGGGTATCGCTCGCAATCTCGCCGTTGCGTTACGGCATCTCAGATACCCCGACAGAGACAGGATACTCTGGGTAGATGCCTTATGTATCAATCAAACGGATGACGCAGAAAAAAGTCGAGAAGTTCATCAAATGGGATCAATATACGGCAAAGCTCAACGGGTCATCGTGTGGCTTGGTCCTAGTGAAGACGATAGTACTCTTGCTCTGGAAACTCTGGATCGAATAGGCAGGGGCGTGGAGTTCGAGCGACGAATATTCCACGTCACATGTCAACCTGGGACATGGGCCCAATATTTGGCATCAAACAACGAGGTTTTAAGAGCAGAGTCCCCTAGGTGGGTGGCTATCGCAAAGCTTATACGAAGAGGATGGTTTTCTAGACTCTGTAAGCAAATGTGTTTCGTTCATAGCACTCTTGGAGCACGCAATATGCATATACCCAACATTTCCTGTTGACGGACAGCGGGCATCCTTTCGAGGAATCAAAACAGTAAATTGCTAGGAGTCGAATGACTGTTACTGACTCTCAAATTTTGAAGGGGTGTTTCAGGAGATTTCTCTCGCCACATCCTCGTCCGTTGTTGCTGGAAAATGTTCCATCGATTGGGAATTATTTAGACTTGGGCTTTACTGGGTGTGGACGAGAATTGACGACATAAATCAGCTTCTAGGTGTACACTGCATAGAAGATCCCTTTACAAACAGCATTTACGGTTTATTGACCGTCTCTGACCGGACCGTAGAAACGGCAACAACTCTCCTATTGGCATTGGATTTAACAAAGAAATCGTTCTGTTTCGATAAGAAGGATCGCCTCTTCGCAATTCGTGGCCTTCTCATCGCTGATGCGCAGCAACTCATCACAACTGATTACGCCTTACGAACCGAACAAGTTTATAAAGCTACTACAATTTCATACACCATGTTTTACGAAAACCCGAATATTTTGACATATTGTGTACTGCAATCTCCGCCGTTAGACGTGGAAGCACCTTCTTGGGTTCCGGACTTCTCCTTTCAAGAGGCCCCGCAGCATCTCAGGCCTATGGGGGCGGATGGCTCCGCCCCGGGCTACTACTCTTTCGAAGAAGGTGATATTCTCGCGGTCCAGGGTGTAAAGGTGACAGAGATCATAGGAGTCTGGGCCTCTAATATAACACAGAAAAGTACAGATGGCGAGCTTGGCGATGTTTGTTTTACCTGGGGAAAGCAATTATCTCTTTCAGCTGCGTATGTTGCGGGTGGACTCATGGAAGATGTGCTAATCGAAGCAATTCTGTGCGGACAAATCGAAGAGAATGCTCTAACCAACTTTGGATATGTAAAGAGTGGTCACTTCTGCAAGGAACTTTTGCTGCCAACAGGAAATTCGGAAGGAAAAGAGGACAACGAATTTAATGAAATAGATAGCGCTTTTGTGTTTCAACTCTTTCGGAGGTTGGCCATCGGACGAGCGTTTTTCACAACAGCAGAAGGATACATAGGCGTGTGTCCGGAATCTGCACAGATTGGAGATTGTGTTGTGGTCATTCTAGGGTGTGAAGTACCACTTGTACTACGTCCTTATGAAGACAACAAAGAGAATTTCATAGTCGTCGGAGAGTGTTATGTAAGTCAATCATTGTACCGAGACCAATCACTTCTATTGTAGGGCTGGCTATTTCAATCCGATCGGCGCTATCCTGTCACGCTGTCTTTTCTCACTGATGGGGTCTTTAATATCAGTAAACTGACTCACTGTCACAATATCTAGGTGCCAGGAATAATGAACGCAGAAGCGATTCTCGGACGCCTTCCGCCTGGATGGACCAAGCGATCTATCATGACCAACGATCATCGCATCCTCATGATCTATGAGCAAGAAGGCCTCAAAACCCAGCTCGATCCGAGAGCATCCACTCTTCCACCAGGTTGGAAAGCCATGTTTGGGACTGCCGAATACCCACTGGAAGATGAGCCTGAAGTCGAGAGGAATTGGGAAAGAATATGGTTCAAAAATCTGGAAGCGGGGAAGATATCATATTATGATCCACGAATGACTCCTGCGCTACTGAAGGAACAAGGCGTCGATGTCCAGGAATTTAGACTCGTTTAGGAAAGAACGCTATGTACAAGTGAAAGTCTGGGAATTACCAAGCCAAATGAGATTGAGCTTCTTGATCTTGACACTTGTAGAGTTGTGGTCTGGCTATAAATTCCAAGAATGTTTCGACTTGACGAGGGACCAACTTGTTGCGAAAAGCTGGGCAGCAGTTTGATCATTGCTACGCCAGTCACCCGGAAACAGTCTAGAATGAACTTTGAGGAGCATTGAAAAAGGTCACGAAGTTTAGCTTGACCAAACGCGAGGTTCATGCACAAGTCAGTGGTGCAGATGGGAGCGCTAGACTAAAATCCAATATCCTATTCATGTACGGCCTTGATTTAGCCTAAGTCTCGATGGTAGTTTTTTCTTCTTCTTTTGATCGATCTTCTTGTCTTTTCTAATTATATGACTTGCCTGGATTCTCACAAGCGAGGGTGTTTGGAGCGCACATGTAATTTTTTGTATCTTCACGTCACGATATCAAGTGATGCAAAATATCCAGGTGTTGGAACATTCCTGCCGAGTTAAATTTGCAAGAACATTGTCATTAAAAATCTTGGCCGGATGCCTCAGTATATGCTGACAATTTTGGTATTTAAGTGAAGCAACCAGTACTTCGATTGCGGACGGCTCCACGACGCTGTAGGACTTCCCTCTCAAATTTCTAGATTTGCCTCAAGGGGCAATAAATGAATACCTATCTAAAATTTATCAATATTCCAGAGACAATTCTCTCTTTTCGGAGGTTCTATTTCATGTTGCTCGCTCATTCAACCAATGCGCTCGCAGCGCATAACGCGCAATAGTCGGACCCCAAAATCAGACAGATACATCGGGGTGCCAGTCTTCTACGCGGCTTTGGGCCGTCCTCCCTGTCAATGTCTCTGGGATATCGAGGCTTTCGGCTCGGCGAAGCAAGGGACACAGCTGCATATTCGGTAGTTGTTGGGCATGCGCGCAGCAAGCACTGGAAGACAAGGGACACCTGAAGAACAGGGTTGGAAGCCGCCCGATCGCGACCCCCTTGCCGAAGTTGGTGAAATTGGAAGAGGTTGACACATGACTGAGTGGCGTTTATGTATGCCCGTTCTTGTGACAGGTTAGTTGGTTGTTGGTTGCTTTTTCTGCAACGGCAGCTGAGCAGCGATCCTCGGATGAAAGGAGGTGAAGGAGCGGGTGCGGGAAAACAGAAGGTCTAGAGGCATGGAACCCTAATTTTTTGTTACCCCCAGGAGCATTTTCTAAAATTCTCTTGTATGATCTGGGTGTGGTTGAGGAAAAACCCGGCGCCACCCCGCAGTTTGCGTGCCCAACATCATACCAACCCCCGAGCTCGCCTCCATCACTTCAACGGATTGGAATAGGAGTGTATGGTACTGTATCTAGCTTGCTTGAAATAGGAATTTCGAAGTGAACAAATGAATATTTACAATTTGCTCAATGCTTTGGTTATTACCAATCGTTTTAAGAGGTTCTGCGAGACTTGAGTAGCGGCTTGGTCAGATCTAGGCTCCTCCATATTAATAATATTTTCTATCTCTTCAAATTGAACTATTCATGATATAGCCACAACTTGGGGTATCTTCGAGTAATTAAGTCAGAGTCGACTAGTTCTCGATCCAGTTTTGACTTTCACGTAGACGCCGAGTACAAGAAAAGCCATCAATTATCACATCTACAGATAAACACACAGTGAAATGAGCCAGCTGACTTGTAGTATACCCTTGAGGACCCTTCAGAACAAGATAAAACAAATTCTGCCCACCAACCCTGACGCCATTGAGCCCAGACATTTACAATTGGGGCATTGTGCGTTGAGTTATTCCAGAAAGCTTCCCATCCAAAGAACATTTATCACCACCATTCTGCATATTTATTCCATCCACCAAGTTTCGCTACGTGATATTGAACGAGTGCTGGCTAGGGATTGCGATCATTCGAATCGAGATCATACTCCTGCGCCCAATCTGATATTTGCGCACTCTCAAGCTTGATCGTCAAGGATGTCCATGCTGGCAATGGCGACAGACTAACACTTTTCATTTCACCCTTGGCGTTCCCCTTTGAAACGGCTGCGGCATGGTGAGCTGGTGTGGCGTACCAGCCTTTTCTCACTGGAGCTTGTGCTTCGTACTTGCGAATTGCTTGACGAGACTTTTCTTTTCCTATGGTCCGAGTCAATGAGGCGATTCAAGGAAGGAGTAGACGGGCAGTCTTACGCTGCTGAGACGCATCCAAGTCTCTTCCATCGAGAATCTTTTGCGCCATCGCCTTGTGCTCTGGCATAACCCAGTCCCAATACAAAGCCCACTCGGGGTTCTTCTCCCAGAGCTTGAAGGGGAAATCTTTGAACTGTGGCTCCTTTCGCCTACGAATGTTAATCACAATGATCTTTGGCTTTCCGTCGCTGTTTCGAATGAGATTGTCGTTGTCATCTACCATGGCCGAGACGTTGTCACGGTAGAATCGGCTGGAGAAAGCTTGTCCAGGTACTCTGTAGTCATTGGGGAAGTGTGTCGTCCACAGCATGTACATCTGAGCGTAATTCAAACCGAGGTCCTCGCAATGATATCGCAGCCAGTGTACCTGCTCCTGCGTGTAAGGCTTGTTTGAGTGAGGTCCAGTCAGCTTCCTCCTCTTCTGCTTCATCTTCTTCCTTTCGCAATCGTCTGCTTCGACAGAGCTTTCGGACTCCAAAGAAGGCGACGGGGATGTCCACGGGCGGCGCTGAAAGGTTCCGAGATGAGGATATGAGCTTCGACGGTCGCGGTGATCATGGAGACGACGACGAGGCGAGTGAGATGTTGGGCGAAGGCATCGCCTAACCAGATCGTTCTCACATATTTCTGGGGTAATCTGTGTCATCTGGGGACCTTGAGCTGGTCGATGGGTTAAGTTGACGAAGGGAGGTAGCTCTGAAGCCAGCTGCATTGGTGGCAACATTGGTAGACCACTCTCATGATGATCCCAAATTGTTGAAGTCATGGGTACTTCTCCATCAACTTCCATCGGCTGAGGAGCCGAGCAGCAGGAAGAGTCGCGACTGAATGAGTAACGAGTTTGTTCTTCCGACTCGGGCCATTGCTCCTCACTATCCGACAATGGAGGAGTTTGTGATGGGTTAAGAAGGCTTGTCAGGTCCATCGGATTGTGATTTTGTCGAGAATTCATGTGAATGGCCATCGCCATTGTTGGTGCTGAGCCGGGTTGAGGATCCATCATGGTGAGGTACCGTAAGTGAATATGCTCTGAGAAATCAGGTGGCCGCTCCAGTTGTAAAAATTCCCAATGACAGAGCTATGGTAGAGACTGAAGAAGGTTCTTCAATGGAATTTTCAAGTAAAATAGGCTGGAGAACCAACACCCTTTAACTGACAGTGTCCTTTAGTACGGATACGACTCAAGACAAAATTTATCCAATGGACTGGGGCTATAACCAGCAGTTATACAAAGCCTCGGGGACCAGAACCAAACTTCTGGGACTGCTACGGGCAGAACGGCCGTTGGTAACCTGACGCAGAACGTTCTGGATGGAGAGATGGCCTTGGAATGTGGACAGCGCAAGCCGCAGAGATGCGGGTGAACGAAGGTGCATTGGAAAGTGACAGGCCACGGTGTGGTGTTAGCAGATATGAGCGTATCGTAGTACAATCTAGATAGAATCGCTGGATCTCACTCGGTACATCTTACCAACACGCCGGGTCGCTAGATATAGGGCAGCTTTCCCTCCAACGATCCCAACGGGGGTTAGAGAACCATCCCCTTTGGCCAGTTTATCTGCAGGCGGCGAGGGAGTTTTGACGCAAGCCTGGCATGAAAAACCATACCATATTCCTCCACACCAATATTACAGCGCTCCATGCCCTGCACGTCTCCGTGTCCGGTGCAATGCGTCTCTTGATTCTTGATGACTGAAATACATCTTTTTGAAATAGAAGGATTGGAAATTATTTTCCACAAATTCCCGGTCTTTTTACGAATTGGACGTGTGAATACTGAAAAACTCGACTCTTGTTAGCACAGAAACATCCAGAAACAGGGCAAGATCGAAGGGTCCTCTCTACCGCTCATCGTGTGTGACCTGGAAACTGCTGTGCAACCACCACGCATTGCCCCAAATTTCCGGCTTGCTGCAGCTTGGAGCACTCGGTTGCTGGTCTCGGGTCCATCTGCTCATTCCTATTGGTTGACCAACCACCTGGGACGGGAGGCGCAAGAAGAAGCTCGAATGGTGAGCCTGTCGCATGAATATCTTATCACGGGATTGGGTCTTCGTCCACCAGAGGATCGTAGACTAGGGCATGAACATGTTTGGCACTTGCGGGACAGGATAAATAAAAACAAAATGATCTTGGAGCACCAGGATCCCGCTTCGGAGTTGGTGATGAACTTGATGACACTCGGCGCTTGCGGTCAACCTTGGGGAACAACTGTAGCTGCACCTCTGATCAAACGAGGCTATGAGCGCCTAGTCTTCCATGCTGTAGCGTTGCACTCGCAAAGCTATATCTGTCCACGGCGGCTGACGGCGGGTGCCCGTTTCAGTGGCCGAGGCGCAAGTTTATGTTTCATTTCAAGCATAAAGGTAAAAATATGCTTAAGCTTTTGACGAGTGCAATTTCGAGGCAAGAACCAACATTGCTTACGGGAAGGGAACGGCAAGACGCTCTCGCCTGTCTCGGGGACGGGCAGCTCACAACGAGCCAGCACGGCATGTTTTGTCTATCAAGGCCCCCCCCGTATTCACATCTGCAAGGCGACAAATTACTTGAATTGAGTTCTGGCGCCAATTGCGGCAAACACTTGAAAGGTGCCACCTCTTCTTCTACCCAACACTGAAAGTAAATTGGACAAGCCTTGGTTATCCTCGTTTCTAGGTTTCCGGGTAGTCTTGATGATGTTGACGGATTTCCGCGATACGCAAGCCTAACGGTCTGTGCATGACATTTATGCTCAGAAACACCTCTGTATGCCAACTCGTATACTCTCCAATGGGAACAGACCCATAGATTACGAATATGGCAAAGGCGTCCAGTAGCAGTTCGAAGCAAGGAATGCTTTGCAAACCCCACTGACGGACTCTTCATTCGCGCCTCTCAGATTGCATCCATTCAGAGCAAAAAATGCGGGGTATGGCCTAAGTCTAGACCCTCCAAACAACTTTTGAATCCGGCAGGAAACTAGTATTCATGCTTTTTCTCGGGCGGGAAAGGGAAACATGGCTGTCATATGGTCGTGCGTTGGAGCTCCCGTTATGAAGTAACCATCAAAGTCCGAGGATTTGAAAAAGGAAATACGATATGCGAAATGTTAAGGTAGATTTGCACCAGAAATGCACAACCCTTTTACTGTGCGGAGGAAGGTCGTACCGTAAATTGACGACTAAACAGACAGAGTTCCACTTTACAGAAATATGCACACAGCAAGCCGGATTGTCTGGCGCGACACCCCTGGAATATGTATGACATCTCCTGGGCGTCCCTTCGTGCAGCTGTCAGGCCACACATTGCGACCTTAAACACGCGCTCTGGCGCATGCAGGGAGCTCCTCTCTTCGATCGTTGCGCAATTTTGGGATAGAGGGTGCAAGACTTCTGGCACTAAGCTGCACTTTGGCTTTATGACCGCATGGGTTCATTATTTATTGATTACCACACAAATCAGCAGAATCCTGAACGAATAGACTAGACATTGCAGGCATTTTGATCTTTATGGCTGCAAGTGTCATCTCCTCCAGCTGGTCCTCGAAGAGAGGAACATCAATTTGATTTTTGGCGCGAAGTCAGCCTTACAAACCTCAGCTAGAATGCCGGTTCTGAAACTTGGCGACGGAGCCAGATTTCTCTCTTAGTTGTTATTTTACCAGCTCTTTGTCTAGTCAGGTCAGCTAGCTGAAGAGTTGTGATATTGTTTTTAAATTGGTTAGACGTCCAGAGTGCATTTTATTCCAATATGACAGCTCATGTGACACATGTGACAACTGCTGGAGTACTCTGTGTACAGACGAATATGCTAGAACTTTGTCTGCGAGAGAGGAGTGACATGGCAATCTGAAGCGATGACTGGGATCTTCAATCTGCAACAGACAAATTCAGGCACGATGGCTCAAGGATCTAGGATTTTAGATTCCAAGAGTTTTTTGGAAAAGCGTGGTTTCTATGTTCTGCATGTCATCGGATCTTAGATCGATCGGAATGTGGATCGAAAACCGATGTCGATGATCGAAGTGCGAGTGCGGCAAATTGCTATGACTGTGTCTTTGCAAATGATAGAGCCACGCTTGAGACGAGAGAAACGAGTTGTCTCTGGTGTGAAAGCTCACGTACATGAGTTGATGACTTAGAATTTTACTTCAAACTGAACAGAACTCTGAACATTGGCTGAATCATATATTTGGTGACAAGCCATCGATCAGATGTGGCTTATCAAATTATCAATATTCTTCAATACTATCCCATAAGCTTAATGTATTCAAATCACTTTGCCACTCCATGACTTAACAGAGCATACGCATTACAAACGAAGTCATAAACCTTTGTCTGCTCGACGTCAAAAGGGTTCGACACAGCCCATAATTGCTTACGTTTCGGGGTTTCTTTCTAGATTTGAGATTTTGAAGGGAATTTGGTGAATTGGAAACAAAAAGAGCAGCTTCTAGTATTCACCACCATGTCAGATTCAGGTGAAGAAGACTGATACTCTGAAGCGAGCAAAGCAGTAAGGAATTGAGGGATTTGTGACATTTGCCCACTTCTCGTACCTATTTCGTACTCCAAAGAAACCATTGGAATCTGTCTCTGATCGGAGCACAAAGAGTAGAGGACTAACTAGTAAGAGATAAGAAACTTGGATATAGTTATAGTAGGATAAGAGAGTGAATTGGGCTTTTGATAGTGGTGTCTCCTGTGATAGAAATTGGGGAGCCTGGTCAACTAGACTCTCTCTTCTGTTGGTTTTCTGTTGACGGCGGTAGGATGAGTTATATCATGCGCAGTTTAGACATCACCTAGTCAATTGATCACTGATCTTTCCGGGCGATTCCAACCTAACGATGTCGATTGTGGGCTCAAGTAGACGAAACCAATCTCGAATGTTTTCAAGTGTGAAGCTTCGATGCTACCCGAGCGGACAACGGACAACGGACAGTGGCCAATTTCCGGTAAAATTGGGTAGATTACTCATGCAATCCTACAGAGGATTTCTATGTCTTTGTTCAAACTCTGGATGTATAACATCTTCGCGACCAGAAGAGTGTACTCCGTTTGAAAGAATGTATAGCCAGTTTCAGTTTCTTGTGTTTTTCGCACGTGAATTTGTAAGTAAATAGAGGGATCGCTTCGCCGCAGGCTAAATGCACCAGGCAACGACGGGATAAATTTCAGGCTTCTATTCCGTCACAAACAAACGTACAGCCGCGTCGCAATACCGTTTCGAAGATATACCTGTCTGGAAGACTATCAGTCAATACCTGGTACCTCTGTGTCATCCCATTTGCACGACCCTTACTGATACCATAGCTAGCAACAGTATCAAGCCGCGAAAATGACCTCCCTCACCGAATTTCACCTCTTCCCCACCATGCCCAGCGAACTGCGACTCAAGGTGTGGGACACAATCATCCACAACCCTCGAATCGTGGATATAAGCTGCAGGAAAGGTGTCCGTAACTCAAACCAGCAACACACGCGCTTTGTTGAAGCCTTCCTCTCCAGCACTCCCATTCCTCCAACCTTACACGTCTGTCGAGAATCCCGGTACGAGGCATTGGCCACCTACAAGACCTACTTCGCGAGCTTTAAATCCAACTACACACCCTACCACACGACCTTGAAAGCACCAAATTACATCTACCTTGCATTCGACCAGGACACAATCCGATGCAGCGACAACTTGCTGGAATACATTGATGCTGCTGAGACCGAAAGTATCGAGAAGATGATACTAGAGGTGGCAGATGCTGGTTACTTCGGGCATTTCAACATGGAGGTTATTGCCAAAATGACACGACTGAGGGAACTTGAACTACATACTTCTGAGGGTCAGATTACAGATTGGAGAGGTGACAGCGCACAAATTCTTACAAGGGACTTCGAGGGCATGAAGAGGAATAATCCAGGATGGGAGTGTCCACGGGTCCGTATCATAAGCCGCGAGACTGGGAAGCAGTTGAAAGTGCTTGAAGCTGGAGCTTTGATTCCGGGCTGGGTTGAAGGGTGAGTTTGCAATACGATCTTGCAAGTTGCTGCTAATCATGTTTAGAGACCCGAACTCGTTCTTGGACTAAAACCAGGCTTCGCAGATTTCTAGTGCTGCTGAATGTATAAGCTTGGGAACGATGGTTTTCCATGTACTATGTGTAAAGCAGATTACAGGAATCCTCTCGATCAATAAGACGAATCATGGAAACAAGTGACTTACAAGAGTTAACACATTCTTCTCAACTTAAGCTTGAAGCTATGAGTGTATTGTTTGCTTTGAAACCGCTCTATTGATTATAAATACGAAGAATACTATCATCCATTAACGCCATCATTCAAGCACGCCTTCCTCCAGCCTGGGTATTCAGTTTTGCGATTTACCAAGAGAGCGCAAAATTAGGAGGAAATCTAATGACGTTCCATGACAGGATCCAGCCCCAAGCCCGAAGACCACGATCCCATCCCGTCCTTAATTGCATAGTTCTCTTGCTTGACAGCAGTCCTTCCGAGTAGCGCTCGATACTTGCCATCCAGATGAGCATACTCTTTCTCTAGCTCATTGTGCTTTGTCTTTAGGCTGCGAACCTGTTCTTCTAACCACTGGACATGAAGCTTCTGTCGTTCGCGGAATGAGCGCTGCGACTCGCGATTCTGACTTCGCCGTCTCTGTGCACACGTTAACTTTTGGCCACTCTTCTCTCAGCCGAGTACTTGTACCTTTAATGCTGATTCACTCAAATGCTTGCGTGAGTAAGGCGATTTTGACGTCGAGTCAGCTGGCGAGTTAGCTGATGATGGTTCGCAGGATGGTGACTGAGAATAAGAGAGCTCCGTCTTCGGCTCTCCAGCGCCCGGTTGGGCTACAAGATGCATGTTATTTCCTATGCTTTGAGCCGATGCTTCCCATACCGAGAGCGATAGCTGATGTCGATTAGTCCCGCTCATCTCACGGGCTTCCAGGTGAACAACTGCTCACCGAAGACTGATCTTCTCTACAGTATACATTAGACTCTGGGAATGTCCGCTCGACTTGCCATGCCTCATAGTCGAATGGGACTATGCTCTGGCAGGAAGTCGCCCATCTAGACATTGCATCCGATTGATCCTTTTGGCTTTCATGTCAGTGGCCTGATTATTTTCTTGGAGATGTTTGGCTAGGTCTCTCTTACCACAGGAGTGAAGATATCCGAGTTGCATGACGAAGTTCCAGTCTGCCAGACTTCATCGATATAATCAAATGATGAGATGTCATCTATGTTGTAGTTATATGTTAAATTGGACATGATGCATAAAGTTTTGGGGTACTCAAAATGTTGAAGTTGCACAATCGAAATGAGTGTGGAGTAATCTAACACCATCTGCCTGGCGCGAGGGCATGCAATGAGTTATAGATTCTTCTCTATGACGCAGTCTGCAACAAAGGTGTTGCTATGGCGGCTTCAGTCAACAGCACTGGTTCAACTCACAGAATAGCTGAGTGGTCTTTCAGACCGACCAATCTTAAGCCAGCAACACACATACTTGAAAGAGAAGCCATCGATGATGTGCTGAAACCCAAGAAATCCAGGTGGTACAGGATATGTTCACCGTCTGCGGTTGACGCTGTCCAATGCTGCTGCTGTGGGCTTGATCGTCTGCCTTCCCTACAAGATGACACATCTGTCGGTGTGGCCCAAGTCTTGCGTCCTCTTTGTGCATTGAACACCCTCGACTGGTACAATTTACGCACGACGAACTGCTGCAATTGGTGTGGATTGGGGTGCTGGAAGTCCGATTAGCCAGAGAGATGAATAAGCTGCCTTGGGGTCGACTTTTCGGATGCATCAAAGTTATACCCAAAGGAGTCATTGCTGACCCTCGACTAGACTTAGTCCTCATTGGGGTAATGCTCATCCACGCCTTCGATCTGGATATGGACTGCGCTCATCACAGACAACGACAGCATTCCCATACAGTTTGTTTGGGTTCTTCTATATTACGCTATGCCGAGAAAAGATACTGGTGGTTGATGACTGATTAAGATGCGGCAAGCTCTGTCTGACCTACATGATTTCTTCCAGACTTTGAAGCACGAATTCCTCTTAACACTTTTGCATCGAGACTGTGACTTCAATGATATCTTTCTGCACAAGAGCCTATCTTCTATGATGTTATTTGAACAAGTCTTCTAGCACCATCGACTTCTGTCATTCTTTTAAGTCTCAAAATATACCTATCTGCAGAAATCGGTCGTTGAGCACCTCATCGCAGACACTCCTTCCGCCGTTGTCACAGGCACTCTCAAGCCAGAAGTACTCTTCAAGAATTTCAACCATATGTTTCCATTCTGATAATTCCAGATTTCCCGACACTACCTTAATGGTTTGAACGTACTACTCTTTCTACTTTTCCGGAAACAACAATACCGCCCATGATCAAGATCCACAACCGTGTTTTCGGACACAGCTGCCAGTAAGGATCAAATTTCGAATCTTCTATGACAGTCTTCACCGCCGAAACCAGCCATTTGAAGACTCCTGTAGGAATAGATAGTAACGGCGACACTATAAACTAGGACCGCGAGATGAATGGACTCGTACGAGCAGACACTACTGATTTCACCAAATATGAGCTCCTCCCCGCATGATAACGACGTGAGGTGGTGCTAAATACTATTTCTTCTGAGAATGAAGCTTGCCATGTCTTGGATTGGCTTGGCTCCTCTAGTGTAGCCGTGGATGATCATATTCAAGTCGACCAAGGTTCGAGTAACTTGAAAGGCGAGCTGGTTGAATCCGAAGTCATTGAGACCATGCAATGCTAGTCCTAGCTTTGTCAACGGAAGCCTCAGTACTCGATCAATTTCGAGCGAGGGCAAGTCTCTGGCGGCGAGGAGAAGAGGAAAGTGTGGATTACGCAGGTTATGTGTTGCGCCAAAGACTTCTGAGCTGGTAATTCATGTCAGCAGAATTTTGGATTGAAGCTACACGAAGTTTATCGTGAATTTCGCGGTAGTTTTTATGCTTACAAGAACAGAACTTGAGCCAATCCTGGCAACTATACGTTTTCCAAGCTACCTCGACGAGCGGTTATGGAATGCAATGCCACACTATGTGCCCTAACGTGGCTTTTGCAACCATCCACACCAAGCCACTGGATACTAGTGAGGGTCGAGTTGAATGGCGACCGAGCTTTGTCTTTCATGTTATTCGCAAGAATCTCAATCTCGTTCGTGCTCAGAGTCAGGATAGTTTAGGATCAAATCATCCAGGGCAGCTTGCTCATGGTTCTTCATCTCCTCTTTTTCAGAAGCCTTACGGTCTGGACTTTGTGAAAATGTCGAAAGGGATTTTCGAAGCTCAACCTGGGACTTCGGAGGACGTCCATGTGGACAATTGCTCCAAATTCTGGAGCGTGAATGATGATTAGTCTTTCCCAGGTATTGCGAAGCCAGGTAGTTAGCAACTGTAAATGTAGACTGAAACTAGGTCGTAAGACTGCAGTAGCTGAGATTCGAAGTCAACAATGCCATTATCCAGGACGCTTAAGGCGCAAAGGATTGTGACATACAATAGTCAAACAGATCTGGTACACTGTTGTCCGCACTCACGGCTGAATACGAAACACATCGATTCTACCAGCTCCTAAAAGTGATGTGGGACTGTAAACTAAGGATGACGGTGGAGTGGATACTTAATTAGAATACCACCCTCCTGAAGCCATCATGTGGAAGAGAGACATCAAATCGCTATCACCATTTTTACTGTTCGATTTACATGGAGTGGATATTGGGAGGAAGCAAGAGATATTAGAGAAGGGGTCTTCGTAGCTGCTTGGAAAGCCGGCAGTATCTTCAGGCGCCACACTTCGAACATCAGGCAATAAGTTGTTTTAAAACAATGTCAGAAGGGCACTTGAAAGTATCGCTTGATACAACAGCTCCTTACGATCTTGAACTTTCTGCAATGATTGCTTCCGGCGAAAACTTTTCATAGCAGTTGGCCGGATGGCTTTCCTGTTCCGCTGCTTTTCGAAATTCGAGGATGGATTCATGCTAACGAATTGCAGGTTCATATCTTTCAGTGCTGTTGTTCCAACGCATCGAGCCACCGCTATCTGTGGGAGGGACTCTTGCTGGCCATTTTGTCCAGTTGTCAGGCAGATTTTTCTTTTTGGCCTCAGGGCTGGCGTCAGGCGAATGATTGTCTTCATACATTGGGCGAAGGGCTCGCCGATGAATTTTTTGACGACTGGACTCCTGTCGCTTTCTTCGAGGCTGATGTATCGCTGGTCTAATAATCGATCTTTCTTCCAACCATTGCTCGAATCACAATCTTGATAAAATCTTGGTGCCTAATGGTCAGTTTCTCATCAAGTCGGCGAGGGATATGCAAGTCAGCGGAAAAGCATCCATTCACAGCTACATCCCCAATGCACCTGCATTTAACGCTAGGATTAACTACACCATACTGAATTTGGTTCATGGTATCCTGGCTCACTACAGCGGAGTGTTTTCGAAAGTACATGAAACTTATGAGGGGGTCTCTCAAATGGACTCCGCTAACGCCAGTTCCAAATTTCAATTTAAAGGTACTGAAGCAATTTCAACTTTGATCTTTCCGGTGCAAATCTTTCTGTGTTGCGACTCCAGTCAAGATATTTTCTCTGCGACGAGTTGAAGTGACCAGCGCCACCTCAAATACAAACACGTTCTTGAATGACTTCCACTTTGCAGCCCCGCAAATTGAAACAAGTAGTAACCAGGAACTCCGAAGTCGCATGTCTTGGTTCATCGCATGGAATTGGGGTCGAGCTCCGACCAGACTGCCATAATCAACTCTGTCTTGGCAAGGTTGTCTTCAGGCCAATAGCGATTTCCCCCACCAGCCCAGTTTAGTCAGCCCTGATACGCTCTGTACTTTCATCAAACCAAACTACGACTACAAGGTATCGGTCATGCCGTTATCGTACGATGCCAAGGCCTAGTTACTCCTTCTCGTCTGTCGACAAGTCTATCACGGTGGGTGAGTCCCATGTGCAATGACCACAACTATCTCTTCCCCCCAGCTTCCAACGCACATGGCACATGCTAATTTGAGTCGACTGAGCAACACATGGGGTTTATGTCTCCTCCATGTGTAAATACGGCCGAAATCAGATTACGCGTGGCAGAATTCTCGACTGGTTGAGTTGTATAGTATTTGCCAGCTAAGCCAGCCACCATGACAACATGGACTGAAAGAGGTATCCCACCTGCGGCATCTTTGGAAGGACTCCTTCTCGTACCTCTGCAGCTATTCCAAATCGGTCAGTGGTTCTTTTGTGCTGCATGATGGCGTCGGCGATCGATCGTACCAAGCTTCCATCATTCCCAAGCCCAACCACATCGATGTGAGACACCCAATCTGGAAAGTGGTATACAGCAATTAGAATGGCCGGTCAGTCGGAGACAATCATCTGCACTAAGATATTTGAAAGGATTAATGAGGGTCATGAAGAATAATTTTCATTTCATCTTTGATTGGCTTTCGAAGAGGCTGTTTCGGACTCGTAGAAATGTGGACTGACTTTCTGCTTGAAGATGGCCTGATGGGCCCATCATCATGATTGAAACCATGAGATCATCAGGATATTCATCAAGAAAATGTTCCAGAGTTCATGGCGGACAGCAAATATCGTAGTTACCGTGAGGGGCAATGTTTACTTTCGAGAAGTGCGTCAGGGGCTCGCGTAGCGAGGGGTAGCTCACCATGCCACCCTCACATTCCTGGTTTCCAAGGGCTGCCTGAGCTTATGATGCCTCTAAGATTCTCCTGGAAGATAGTCACTGTTACACGGCTAGCATCATATATCATTATCAAGGATCCAAGTCTAGGATAGGAGTCCGCACAGAAGTTTTGCCTGCTGTGGAGTTGCCAAGGTGGGGTGGTCTCGGCTTCTTGGGTATCTTCCTAGAACATATCAAGAGGCTAAATTCGCATACTTTGTAACAGGATATTATATCCTCACAGAAAACGGTTATCTTATATTGACCGGAATCGTGTTGCGGCACTGCAAGGGCCGAGTTACGAACTACTTTCGAAAGTGCAAAACTAGATGGGAAGTTGTGGGGAACATGCAAGCAAGCAGCCATAGTTCGAAAGTGGGATGCATGGCCCAAAATTGAGCGAAATATGTCTTTGAAGAAATGAGTTGAATATTAAAGGGTTCCTAAGTACAGCATGATTATTGCTGCACGCTTAAGTCCCTCTCTCAAAGTCGTCGCGTTGACATCCTGACTCATGTTTAGATTCTTCCTTGCTTGTTCGTGGATTTCCAGCACATTACTGTCTGTGCCAAAGCATTATCTCTGACACCTGTCTATGTATTTCAGACCAAGATCCTTGAACTCGACTCTTCTATTGCCAATTCCGAGTATGAAGGAGCGGAGACACGAGGGCCTTACCACGAGGTTGGGACCATAGCGAGCAGCCGTGACAGTATCCCAGTTTTATGAAAGCCCGTTGTTCTTTTCTAAATGAGATCATGAGATACCACAGTGGGTTTTTATCGCCTTAGTAAAGCACAAGTATCCAAGCATGAGGAAAGCCGACCAGGTCATTAACAACACTCTCATGCTCTCGTAGCGAGATAAGGAAATGGACTTCAATGATGTAGTTCTAGAAGTATATATCGGACGTGGCTGGATCGGGGTGGAGGAATAGGAGCAGTGCATTTGGCAAGCCTAATGCTTTTTGGTGCTGAGTTGTTGATATAAAACCACGTCGACGCCCTCTATTGCGCAGGATCAAATCGCACTCCCAATTTCTAAATAATATGTTGGGACAGATCGTGAAGATGAATGAAACTGATCCTGTGTTTTCGTGGCAGTACAACGAGATATGGTCTTTCAGTCATGATCGACGAGCATAAATTGACAAATTGTGGTAGATTTATCCTTGTCTAAATGACTGTGTGAGAAAATACAGCCCGTCGAAAGGATACAAGACGTGCTTTGCGCCCAATGCTACTATAACGAAGGAAGAGGCTGTTGACCATGGGGATGATTGGCACTGAGGCTACAAGCGCGCTTGAACAACAAAAGATAATGAAGAAATAAGATATAAATTCAGTATGCCTTCTATCGGTCACTTAGCCGTTGTCGCTGTTGTCACTGGGGTATGATCATAGTTCCCGAGACACTCACCTTCATTGACACGTTGTTCAAGGCTACGAGTGAAGCATTGACAGGGTTCGCTAGCTTGGCCATGGTAAACAAAGAAAAGCGACAGTCCTTCACTTTTTTCGCACCGCAAAAAGGTAAATATTCAAATCCACTGACTCGAAAATAATAAACACTCCTTGAGTCGATTGAATCATCTATTAACGTCTGTATGTGAATGTGCTAGGAAATTTATTCACTGCTGAAGAGTACACAACAAGTCGCGAAACCTCCATCTTTCTTTCGTTCCAGCACGCTACTCTGCAACACATCATTGTTTTTCGACACCTCAAACGATATCTAAATCCTATCGACTGTTTACGAACCAGTCATCTTGAGGATGGTGTTTATTCTTGAAGGCTTCGTCGCCCCTATCGTACCAGATTTGGCAGATGCAGAGATAGTGTGGGTTGTAGCCTCATATCGATCACTGTGCATGGAGCCAGCTATTGGACTGTGAAACACACAATTGATGTCGTCCTTGCGGATGGAATAAAGAAAGCATATTCTAATAACCAAGTTTTCAAGCCGATATAAAGTGAGTTGAACAAGGTCGGTGATCTCATTCCTCTGTTTTATTTTATTGTTTGGTTATTCCATCGAGCTATCTCTTACATAAACTATGCGTACAGCGTTAAGTTACGCATTATTTAGGAATGCAAAGAACCAAGATATGGCGTATTGGCATTTGTGACTTTTCATTTTGCATGACTTCGTCCACTTACCTCCCCTATTAATGAAGAAAGCAAAACGAAACGCCTAATTACAACGCAAATCATTAAAATGAACAAAGTTGTCTCATCCGACTTCGCTACTCTTTCTCATTAATTGGGGGTTTAAATCAATCACATCTCGTTATTGATAAAATAATCTTTGAACTGAAAATTTGTATACCACAAGCACCGAAAACTCGGCATTAACACAATGCAGGATGTTAACAAGCACCTATTGAAATTCATGCACAAGCTAGTAAGGAACTACACTCCCAGTCTTTTAGTTCCTCAATGTAGCTTCCTTCATTGAAGAAAAACTAGATAAACCAGGGATACAAACAAACCAAGCATGATACTCAAAATAAGCAGACCCATAATCATCCACGTACCATTTTCCTAATACCCACTCTTCCCCTAAACACACCATAAGCTCTACCTCCCTTCCCAAACATCTCGCACAATCCGATGACCAAATCTTGCGAACTCTTCCAAAAAGATTCCTAGAATGACCAGCAAACTAAGAACAAAATGAGGAAAGAATAAGTGACAGACTGTTAGTAGGATATGCTGTTGTCTTCAAAACCTTCCATCATCATGCACAACACGACCACCAATGATTGTTTTATGCACCTTTGTGTCTGGCAGTTGATCCAAGGGGCAGGTGATGGGGTTACGGTCGATTATGATCAAGTCGGCATTTTTCCCTGGCTGTAGAGATCCCATCTCTTCCCACCGCAAGATTTTGGCGCCCGATGTCCACATCCAGAATGCCTGCTCCCGAGTCACGACTTGTCGCGGTCCAGCATTCGAAACGCCGCTCGGGTACATGATGTGGGTTACGGCCAGCTGCATCTGCTCCCATGGGTTCGATGGACCCCAGTCACTGCTCGCAGCTGTGGTTACCCCTGCGTCAAGAAGGCTTCGAAGTGGGTTCAGCATTGGGAGAACTTGGCGCCCAAGTCGATCTCTGTACATGTCGCCCTTGCCAAAGGTAAATGCAAGACTGATTGTGTGGTCGATCCCAAGCTCAGCCAATTTTGCTGGCTGATGCTCTTCTTCCATAATCCCGTGTTGAATAATCCATGGGACCTTCTTTAAGTTGTATCGTTTCTTGACATCCTCCGCCTTGTTGATGAGTTCCTGCAAATCATAAGGGTTGCCACAACACATGTTTATCCTGAAATTATTGGCAGCAGCAAAATCACAAATCAATTGTAATTGCTCGTCCGTAAGTGAGCGCGAACCTCGGGTAATATTGCCCCATGGATCTAAATAACCCTTTGGCCAGTATAGAAGACCGCACCAGCAGGGACCGGACAGTCCAAACGTCGCGCCATCAATCCGTAGCCATGCCGAGTTAGTTTTTCTCATAGCCATTGTCTTTTCCAGGCGAGCTTGCAACTGTTCGTTTGTTGGTGGAGGTAATGGTAAGTGGCTTGGGTGTATCTCCGGCGAACAAGATACTCTTAAAGTCAATAATGACTGGTCATCAAGTGATTTATATAGCTCGATCTCCTCGTCGAACATGGCATGCCCCTCCCATACCGCTGTAATGCCGTTTGCGTTGGCCTTTTTCATTGCTTGGATGAGTGCGAGAGGAACTAACTCTGGGGTGAAGAGGGGTGGCAGCTTCTTCACCATGGAACCCCAGTAGGGGTCAAAGTTGTAATATGCAATCACACTTCCGGTGAAGATGCCAGTTGGGTGACCGCTTGCATCTCTGTCGATCCACACCTTGCTCGTTGGGTCTGGGCTGGAGCTTTTGATATCTAGCACCTCTAAAGCCACTGTATTAAATGAGACCGTATTCGGGACTCGCGGAGCCCATGCCTGAATCATTATAGGGTGATCGGTTGAGCCTTGATCGAGGACGTGCCGGTCAGGGAAGCTGCCTTCTTCCAGATCTTGCCACGAACGCCGGACATAGAAGGAACCCTCGCCAATAGGAGTAGTAACTATCCACTCTCCTTTGGGAGTCTTGGAGGCTCGCTCCCGAATGAGTGCCACAATCTCGCCATGATTCCGGACCTCTGAGAGGTCTACCAAAGCAGCTGAATAAGCCGAAAAATGAAGGATGTGAGGGTGGGTATCTATCAAACCTGGGGTTATGGTTGCCCCAGCTACCGAGATGTTTTTGACCGACGGGCCAGCAGTTTCGATGACATCCTGATTGGAACCGATAGCGGCAATCTTGCCATCACGAATCCATATCGCCTGTGACTTTTCTCCAGTCGAATCAATCAGAATATTGGCGTCAGAATAGACGATGCCAGCTTGTTCGGCGTTCATGATTTAGGATAAATAGAGGGTGAGGACTAGTTCAGATCTCAATGGCAAATATGCAGTGGTAGGGAAAGTTGAGACGGGGGGAGACCGTAAGATGTGAAGCAAGCAGCGTACAGAGGAGAACGTAAGATAAACAAAGGAGACAGTTCTTGCTACTTTTATATTTGGACCCTCTCAGAAATAATAACGGAGGCGTGTATGTCTCACGGTACTGTTTTTATTGTAACTATGGCATAGATTTCAGAACATTGCGGACACGGAGAAGACAAAAGTCCGCCTCTTTAACCAAGCGAAGCACCTCGACATATCGCGAAACAGATTATCAGCGCACTCTAAGATTTTCTTGCTATTTTGTTGTCTCTTTGAGCCGTCGATTTTCGGCCTTTCGGTCTTTTTGGCTGTCCGATTTCATGGACCTTTTTTGGTTCTCTTGAAATTTAAGTTTAATGACATGACCTTGGCACCTGCAATACCGCTGACCATGTGGGCGAGGAGTGCACTACTAGGGTTATACGTGCAAAGTGTGCAGCCTTAATGTATGCCGAGAGAAAGGAGGAACGACTAGTCGAGGTCTGACTCCCTACAGGGCTGCGAGATCACATATTCCTTCTACTACTAGAAATCTATAGTAGGAGGCTTCATTCCCTTAACGTTACGTGAAATTACTAATAAAACGTAATATTGTTATAAATACAAGGAGCTGACTCAGCTCAAGATTAGAGTGAACGCGAATAGCGTTTGGACTAATCGAGAGTAAAGTACGGTTTAAAAAGTATAAAAATAAGTGTAAGTACACTTCCTCCGACTCGGCTTGGCTGGCGTAGACGGACATCCCAGTAATACAATAATGTTCATAATTAGTCGGAAAACGTGATTTTAAAAGCGAATACTACCCCCCCCCCCCCCCCCCCCCCCCCCTTTAAAATCTCTTAACCCTTACTTTGCGTATATGAAACTAAGGGTTTATAAAGGAAAGGGTAGAAGTAAGGTTACTTAGAATTTAAAAAAACACTTAAATGCTTGGCATATTACTTAAACTTTCTTAAAAGATAGGTGTATTCTTTGGGAGAAAATCCAATGACAGCAGCGTGAGAAATGATTTGATTTGATTAGAGTCAGTTAATCAAATCAAATCAAGGGTTTTTAAAACTTAATCAAATCAAATCAAGTATAAATCAATTTAATTATGATTAAATTGATTAATTCGGACGTATCGGACTTAATAGTAGTACCGTAAATAACCGATAAATCTGTCACGGTCCGTGTATTTACTCGGTGTAAATACGGTGGGTTATGTTAATCTTAATGATCGAGAAGTAGGTATATTACGTATAATAAAATAAACAATAACTAATATAATTAAAATACTATTTTTAATTAAGCATAAAGCTTTTATTTAATAGCAAACGTGCCAGTCTTTTATAAAACTTTTATTCCTTTTAAGACTATTAAGACCGCTAGACTTTTAGCGGTCTATTAGTCTTAGCGGTCGTCACGTAAAGGAGTCGCGTAATTTAAAAGCTTATTTATCTTTTAATCGTTTATTAATAATAATATTTATATAATATATAACTTATGAAATCCTAAGTATTAAAGTCTTTTAAAGAAATACTTTTAAAAGTAATATTCTCTTAATATACTTTTCTTAAGACTTTTACTTTCTTAAGCTTATAATCTTAAGTATTACGCTATCCCGGGGTCTAATAATCACAGGACGTAAAGCGTTCGTAATATTATCCTTTTCTTAGCTTAACGTAATTCTTACGCTTAAATAACTTAAAGAAATATTATATATATTTTATAATTATCTTTTCTTTTTATTATAATTAAATAAATATATATTAAAGAAAAAAATATAATACTTTTTAAAAAAAAGAAAGAATAATTCGCTTTATCTTACAGAATCGAAAAGAACGGTTTCGAGACGATACCTTATACGTTTTATACCCGAAATAATAAGACGTATATAATGTCCTCCGAGTCGAGTCGTTACTCGGAGTATACCAGAGTTAATAAGAAGTATGATATCGAAATGCCCTTAATCGGGAGTTAAGATACTCTCGAAAAGGCGGAGGATAAGTTAGAAGTAAAAGAGTATCTGGCGCGCGAGGCAAAAAAAGCCGCGCGTAATAAGTTCTTACGAGCTTAAAAAGAGATGACCGCGGCCTTATAAGAAGCTGCGAGTCGCTTTAATCGCTTAGCCCGCTAATAGAAGTTCTTAAAAAAGCGAGAAGCAAAGATATTTTATCGCGGCCTTAAGAATATAAATGAATTAAAAGAAGTAAAAGCGCGAAAGATTATAAAAAGAAAGAAGCAAAAGGCCTTCGTTACTCGCCCGCTTACTTCGCTATTTGCCGTCGATTCCGCTGAGTTTCCTTTAATCGAGCAGGTTTTACTTAACTTTACGGATTCGGTCTTTTAAATAAATCTTAGTTTTATAAATAAAACCTTTAGAGTTACTTAAAGTAATAAAAATTAAACTTAAATTCTTAAGTATTCTTAGATTATAAATACCCTTTTTATTTAATTAAGTACTTAACGACGCTGCGAAAACATTAATAATCTAAAATAATTTCGATATTATATTTAGCGTTTAAGTTTATTAATTATATTTTTATAATAAAGGCTAATAATACTCCTGGCAGTGCTAGTTCGAGGAGAGATATATAGAATACCGGATGAATATTTATAATTCTTAAGAGTGCTAACTAGTAATTAATTAGTCCCTTAACTTTTATAATTTTAAATAATCTTAGCTTTTTATAATTTAATTTATTACTTAATCGCTTAATCGTAATATTCTTTTTAAATAAGTAAACCTTATTCCTCTCTTTTAGCGTTAGTCTTATATTACGTTTTCTATTATAATAAATAACTAATCTTTATATAATAAATAAAATATCCGTTAATAATTTATTATATAATTACTTAAGCTTATCTCTTTATAATATAATTTTATGCGCGGTTTCTTAACCCGCGATTAGTATGTTATACGCCGTCGAGTTATACTTATAATTCATATAAAACGACGATATTCTAATAATTTCTTAATTTGCGCTATTATATATAAACTAGGCGATTAAGAGTAATTGAATCCAATCGTCTTATTTATAATTTATATAATATTAAAGATAAGTCTTTATTATTTAATTAATTCGTTTTATTTAGCCGTCGGTTTAAAGGTAAAATGCCGTTAATATTTTTTATTTTATTCTTAAGAGTAATATTAATATTTTCTAAAATTTCGAAGTAAAGAGCTTATTTCTATTTAAAATAACTTTATTTAATATCTTATAATTTACGAAAATCGTTCGGAGGAATACTTGCGCTATTATCGGCGTATCTTATGTGCTTAATACTAATATTATATACGCGTACTTTATTATTTTATTTATTATTATATAAATAAAATCGTAAATAATTCCGGTAATCGAATCCTTTAAGGGTAATAATTCGATTACGAAGTCTAAGGCGATTAATTTTTATAAGCGTAGCGGTGTCGTTAGCGACTTTATAAGCTCATACGGCGTATAATAGTTTGCCTTATTTTATATATATATATTATAAAACGAGATTACGTCCTTAATTACTTTCTTTATTCCCGGGAAATAATATCTTTTAAAAAGCCTTAATAGTATCTTAATTATTCTTTAATATTTATAAGCCGGTAGCTTATATTATTCCTTAACGAAGTTTACTTTATTCTTTATTAAGATATAAACTCGTCTTTAATATAAAAGGGCTTTAATATTAATAAAAAAAAATCCTTCGCTTAATTACTTTTTTTATTCGGCTATTACCGAGTCGTTAGCGTAGTTTTTCCAGATTTCCTTAGGGGCCTGGCTTATCGTTATTAACTGCTTATAATTGATTATTAACGAGTTATTATCCTTTTTAAATATAATATATGACTTATATATTTTATTTACGAAATATTTTGGTTTTTTATTAAGGACGTCGGCTTTAGCGTTTTCCGTTCTTTTAATATATAAAAATCGAAGTTTAATTATAAAGAGTATTTCGTATTATTGAACTTATCGTTAATTTAATTCTTTAATAATTATAAAATAAATAAGATTTTTATAATCCGTTAAGATTCGTATTTCGTAAGGCGATCCCTTAAGGTAGACCTTTTATTCGCGTATTACGTTCATAACTCTTAATAATTCCTTATTATAAATATCGTAATTAAGTTTTATTAATAAGAGTTTCCGTAAATAATATATAATTAATTATTATCTGCCGTCTTCGCCCGGTTAGCTCAGCACGGCCCTAATAATATAATCGGAAGCGTCTGTTTCAATTATGATTTCCTTATTTAAGTCGAAGGATATAAGGACTAATTCTTTAATAAAAGCTTCCTTAAGGTCTCGAAAGGCTGTCTTTGCTTTATTATTTTAGTTAAAGCTTTTATCCTTATATATTAACTCTGTAAGCGATGCGGCGATCTTTAAGTAATTTTAAACGAATCGTTAATAAAAGTTAGCAAATCTTAAGAAAGATTATATTTTTTAATATTTATAAGTTTAATTTACTTAACGACTGCTTTAATTTTTTAAAAGTTTATAACTAATCTTATAATAATTATTACGTAACTTAAGAAAATAACTTTTTCTTTATAAAAATAATACTTCTTAAGTTTTAAGAATATTAAGAAAGCTTCTAGCTTTTTTAATATTATTATAACGTCTTTTATATATTATTCCTTTATCTTAAAGTAAACTAAAATATCGTTTAAATAATATATATATATTATATTTAAGTATTATTATAAAATATTATTAATTAAATATTAAAATATAATAAGCGCGTTAATTAATTTAAAAGGCATAATCGTATATTTATAATAACTAAAACGTATACGAAATACTATTTTTTCCTTTTTCTTCTTTATTATCTTTACGAGATTATACGCGCCTCGTAAGTCTAATTAAGTGAAGATCTTAGCGCCGCTGAGCTTATCGCGTAACTCCTTAGCTAAAAGTAATACGTAATAATCCTTTTTTATAGCCTCGTTTAATCGACGATAGTTAATATATACTTTTCGTCCGCCGTCTTTCTTCGGTGCGAAAAGGACGTTACTCCTTTAAAAGGATTTAAACTCTCGAATAAATCCTTTCGCTAAGTTTTTATTAATATATTTCTTAATTATTATTAAGTCCGTGATTAAATATTCCCGTAATAATTAGAATATTAGCTTTATGCTTTTAGCTAACTCGATCCGATAATTATAATCTTAATATTTAAGTCAGGCGCTGCTGCTTAATTCTTCTTTAAATAATACCTTAAATTATTTATATTTTAATAGTATATTATTTATTATAAGGATTATTACCTCGTCCTTTGGCTTTTCCTTAAAAATTACGCTTAATTCTCTTAAGTCTTTTATTAATTTCTTATTCTAAAAACAGCCCTTATAATTATTAAATTCTAGCTTTTACGCTTTTTAATTAATTTTAAAATTATAAAATTATATTTATAATAATCTTAAGATAATATTATATCTTTTAATCTTAGTTATATCGAATTGAATATATTCGGAGTATCCGCCGATTCTTATATATAATATTTTTATTTATACGTTAATTAGGCCGTTCGCGGCAAGTCTTTTATTAACGAGTATTAATTAGTACTCGTCTTTCTTAATTTTAATAAGTAAAAGATATTAAATCGTAATAATAAGAAATATAAAGTTCTTTTGCGCTTTAGAATTTATTATAACTTATAGTTTTATTCCTCGAATATCGACGTCGAGGGTTAAGTAATTGCTTTCCTTTATAATTGCGAGCGTACGCCCGTTTATTCCTTCGACGTAGACTTCTTCGGTTAATATATTTTCTTATTATTAATTCTTTGGATTTTTATATAAAATATAATATAATTAGTTTATATTTAAGAATATAAAAGGTTTAGAAGGCCTCTCGTAGTAAGTCTTTAAGTTATCTTATAAGTTAACTTATATTTGATTCCGTAATATTTTTATAATAATTTCTTATACGTCTTTTACGTTTATTTATATCGCCGTTTATTAAAATAATATTTCGTCGACTAGAATTTATTAAACGTAAGTCCGAAAAATATTATTCTCGACGTCCGCTATTCTCTAAGTAATACGTAAGTTACTCCGAAAGACTACCTTGTATTCCTCGCCTTATTACGGCCTTCCGCGTAAGACGACCTTTAGTTCGATATAAGTGATTTTTATATCAACGTTTATTTAATATTTAATATTAAGAGCCTCTCGGGTAAGGTGTTCTTCTCGTTAAGTAACTCGCTAAACTTTACGCTCTTAAAGTCCGGATAGTATTAGACTTAGCGGTATAGCGTTATTTTAATATTACGAGTCTTCGCTTCTCTTGATATTAATTATATCTTTTGGGCTTTACGCCTTACGTGTGGTTTCGAATACCCGTTGTTAAACGTAATACTCGTCCTATTAGATTTAGTTACTGGACTCGGGTCTTATTATATATTAATAAATATAATTATCGTCCGTTTTACTTTATTCGCTGTCTCTTTTACCGCTATTACCTTCGATCTCGCTATTAATATGATTAACGTTAAACTTATTTATTATTATATAATAATAAATAACGCTGAGTTATATCTCTTTTAATAGAAGAAGAAGGGGTATACCGATAATATCGTACGCCTTTCGTCTTATAAAGTTAAATTATTTCCTCTTAGTACTCTTCTTGCGGTATAAGCTCGTTATATGCCTTAAAAGGCTATACTTATAATATAGCTTCTTTTTGCGTCGCTCGTTCATAACTTCCTTCGATAGCCCTTCTTATTATGCCTTACTTTTCCCTTTCTTATAAGTAGCGTCGCACTTTATAAGATCTGATTATCGGTTATTCTTAAGGTTGCTTTATCGTCGACGTCCCTCGTTTTATTAATAGCCAGATTGCTTTTGGCTTCTTCTTACGTACGTCTACTATTCGCGCTTAAACTCGTGTAAGCGATTATTAATTTAAACGGTTTATTTAATAAAAGTAAGAATATCTTTTACTTAAGGATCGATTCGGGTAAGTTTTAATTAAATATAATCCTTAAGCCCTTGTTAATAATAGCTAATAAGCGATTAAGAGTTTTAATTAGTTTTATTAGCGTGTTTTTAGAATTTCGTAGCATAAGCTATTATATTATTAATTTATTTTAAATTATATAAATAAGTTTCCGTCGTTTTAATTTTATTAATATTATTAAATATTCGTCGAATTTCCTTTTTAAATCCTCTTTAAGTCTTAAATATAATTTATATAGCGAGTATAGCTCCATAAGTAGCTTTATATTTAAAGTAATCCCTAAGGAACGGCTCGATCTATCGCATGGCCTCGCTTCTAAAATACGATATCGTTTAGAAGGCGTAGTTTTCGTTAATAAGGAATTTATTATTATTAAAGTATTAATAAAGTTCTATTTAAAAAATAAAAGTTTTTAAATCTTTTCGGTTTCTTTAAAAAGTATCGGGGAGCTTAACTTTTAAAGTTTCCTTGAATTCGTACGTTAAGTTATCTTAAATATTAAGCATTTCTTTATCCTCGCTTTCCTTGTGATTCTTTTCTTTAAGAATAAATATAAATAATAAAAGGGTGTTAATAGCACTGCCTTAAGGGCTAAGTACCTAGCCTTTAGTTAAAGGGGTTAATATAATATACGTAAGTCAGTACTTTTAACGAAAAAGTGCTTAAAGTATTACGGTTTATATATTTACTTAATATAAATATAATAAGTTATATTAATCTTAATAATCGAGAAATAAGTATTGTGGAGGGGAAAACACCAAGCACACAACAAGAGGGTAGCAAAGCAAGTGCCGGAGGGTAAACGTAGGAAATACCCGTTTGACGAATACTAGAGATATCACATATCTAAGGAGTACAATTTGTCAAGGGAGGGGAGAGGTATAGTTTGAATAAGAAGGAAAAGTTGTAGTGGTAAAATCGTTGTTGTTTTTTGAAGGATGTTGCCCTAGAGGCTATCTTAAATACAGTAAGATGCAGCTCAATCACGTGACAAATGGGTCTCTGAGGTCAACCCCACCACAGTATATCACGTATAATAGAATAAATAATAATTAATATAATTAAAATACTATTTTCAATTAAATATAAAGCTTTTATTTAATAATAAACGTATTAATCTTTTATAAAACCTTCGTTCCCTTTAAGACCGCTAAGACCGCTAAACCTTTAGTAATCTATTAATCCTGGCGGTCGTTACGTAAAGGGATCGCGTAATCTAAGGGCTTATTTGCCCTTTAATCGTTTATCGATAATAACATTTATATAATATATAACTTATAAAATCCTAAGTATTAAGGTTTTTTAAAGAAATACTTTTAAGAATAATATTCTCTTAATATACTTCTCTTAGGACTTTTACCCTCCTGAGCTTATAGTCTTAAGTATTACGCTGTCCCGGGGTCTAGTAGTCACGGGACGCGGGGCGTCCGTAACAAAATCCCGATGAAAACCGTATTAAATAGATTGTTAAGTATAATTTTATACTAATAATTAGCTCTAAATATTATTATAATTCAAGTTTAAAATGAATAGTTAATATGAACACTTTAAATTCTCTTTTTTTCTTCTTAATTTCTTAGATTTATTAGCTTATTGACTTACTAATTTGTTAAGTTTATATAATTCTTTGAATAAAAATTGATTAATTTGATTAATTTTAATTCCAAATCAAATCAAATCAAATCAAATCAAGCTTCACTTTTTCTTAATCAAAATCAAATCAAATCAAATCAGATTTAATCATGATTAAATTGAATAAGTTGATTTTTTTCTCTCACGCTGAATGACAGTGGTGCAGCATTCCTCACCCACATGGTTTACCGTAACTTGCAAGGAAAGAGGGCCAAACTCAAACCTGCGCGAGTATCTCAGAGAGGTTAGTCTCTCCTCCTGCCACCCCAGATCTGCGGCATCATCACTTCCTCTGTCCCTGCTCGGGCGGCTATTCTAGTCACACCACGTCCTATCCTTCTGCGCATACTATAAACCTTTACTGGCGACCTCGCCGCAACCGAAAACCTTAACGAAGCATTTGTAATGTACGACTCTCGCTCGAGTACTCTACATGTGATTTTCATGACTATCATGCCGTGAGATTTGGGGATTACATCTCCGAGTAAGTTGCAGACTTGCCGTGCTCAGGTGCCGCGAAATGATTAATTAGGACTCAGTGTCTGACCTCACTTCCCCCGTGCATTAATAAGTCAAACAAAAACTTGTTATGATCCTAGATTAGGCATCCGGAAAGCTTCGGATGTTGAGCACTTGGAAAGCGGAGAATTGTGCAAGAAAATGTGTTTGCCTGCCAAGTCCTACAGTCAACAAAGCAGGGTCCGTAATTTTCTATACTTTAGACATATCTAAAGACTTTAAATGCGATAGACTATACGTATCCAGTTTCCCCAGTAGTATGTTTCCCAGCCTGACCAGGTATTTCTCCCCGTTAGCTGAGAGACGGAAAGATTTTTGCGTAGGTTCCAGCAGGACATCAATCGGTGACTTCCCCCGAACGACGATGCGAGGATCTGCTCCCAGGTCATGAAGGAAAGAGAAATAGGAGAACATTAGACGTGCAAACCCACAGGCGAAAATGTCTTCATGGCCACAGATGTGGGAGAACATGAACATGCTCAGGTTGCGGTAGTCGCAGACTTCGTGCAGGATCGTAGGACTGTCGTGTCCAGTGTGTGCATTGATATCTGCTCCGGCTTTGATGAGGCAGCGGACTGTACAGCGGTCAATCTCTCCAAAAAGCTGGTATCGGCGATCACGAAGGAAGATGGTTCGAAGCAGAAGGTTTTTTGCTGTTGGATCCGAGGTGTTGGTGTGACGCTTGATGAGGAGATTTGCGAACCAAGTCCAGTTTGTCACAACGTGGTGGGCAGGGTCATCCCCTTCACTGTCTTTCCCCTCCCCGTCCCCGTACTTAGTCAGGATTTTCTTGTAGCTATGTTTGCCAGCTCCCTTCTCGATGAGAAACTCGATCACTGCGCAGAACTCTGGGTTCCTTAGCTTTTTGATACCCCACTTGTCTAGAAGTAACTCGATTGATGAAACAGTGCCGACGTCGTGATTGTTAATTCGCCGATGCGCTGAATCATTTTGAAGCTCCAATGCAGCGTTCTGTTGCAGAAGGAATTTCAGCCCATCTATAGGGCAGAATTCTGCATTGGGACCCCAATTTTCAATGGAACTGATGTACATGAGTAACGGTGTGGTGCAAACAGCCACGTATGAATAAGCTTGGATAAGTGATCGGTAGTTGATGTCGGCGCCTAGATCAATGCAGCGTTGCATCATTAAGGTACTGCCATGCTTTGCCATAGAGACCGCCGCTGCGTAGATGGGAAGGTGTAGTGGCTCCCGGAATGGGTAAGGAACCTGTTTGTTGAAAGGGTTGCACATCTCTGTCCCGTGGATGTTGGCGCCCCTCTGAATGAGAACATCGAATATAGACATTCTGTTCTCCATGATGGCTGTTGACAAAGCCGTCGCGATGATATGGTATTGATTTGTTCGCTCATGCCGGTTGATATCGATGCCATGGTCGAGAAATGCCCGGACGAGATCTGGTGATCCTCCAGTGCGTATGATCGAGCAAAGTGAAAGCTCAATGCCTGGGAGGGACGCAAATCCAGCTTTAAGAAACGAAAAGAGCACTGCTTCTTTGACTGGCGAGCATAACTGTCTCGAGAGACGAGGACTATGAGTGACATTCGGGTGGTCAAAACTGGCTCCTAACTTCACCAGCAAGTCGAAGGCCTCGACATGACCTTTTTCTGCCGCTAATTTGAGTGTAGAAGAGCGATAGTAACTTCCAATTGTGCTCACTTCGGCCCCATATGAAATAGCTACTTGGATAGTCTGGACATTGCCAGTCCTGCATGCGCTCCGCATCGCTCGCTCTAAAGAAGCTGGCGATCCGTACAGCACAGGGCGGAGACGATTGTAAAGACTTTTACTGCATTGAGTCATGCGGTTGATAGCTGCATGGTTGTTTCCAAGGTTCTCCACGATGAGATCCAGGAGCTCTGGGATCAATGTCTCCAATGCTGAAGCCATTGAGGTTGGCTGGTCGAAAGACTGAAGATGCACGATGCAAGCTGTTAACTGACCAGACGAATCAGATTCATGACACAATATTCAGGTAGCTTTGATCGGAATATCAAGAGGAAGAAGTCGATTCATTCGTAAATAAGGGGTCGAGGAACGATGGCGAAGTAAGAGTCACGATGTAACTGCTCCTGGGGTCATGCTGCGCCACAGACCCACACCCAAGAGGTCAGATGTGCCACAGCGAATTGGTCGTACAGCATGCCATGCCTTCGAGTCTTCGAATCATACTCCATGTGTATTGTCTCCTGTTAATTTTTTTTCTTTGACTGAGAGGCTATTGACATCATTCAGGTTTGGAAGAAGAAAACGACATTCGGTTCAAAGGCCTTAAAAATCTGGTCATTTGAACACCTCGGCGTACTAACTTTTTAAATAATTTAAAGATAGTACAGGTGTTATTTCACACACTTCGGAGAGACTCGTCCTGGGAGCAGCAAATCTAAACACACGAAAAATTCACTAAAGGATAATATAGAAGAAAGCAAGGACAAGACTAAAGCAAAAATGAAAAGTTGCATCGGTGGCCTCGGAAGCCTGAGCCTTGGTAGCCTCAAGCTTGGGAGTAGCGGATCCAGCAGCAGCCAATCCACAGGTGGAGAATCTAAAGACAAGGCACCGGGATAGCCGACTACTCGAAAATATAATTTTCAGAGTAGTCACGGTAAGGACAAGGAGTCCACAAGCAATAGAACTGGTTGGAGCCAATCGAAAATGGAGCGATCTGACTTGACTAGCCAAGCGAACAAGTCTGCCGAAATTGTCAAGTCAGGAAACAGTATCGACCAAGAAAAGAGGCACATTAGCGACAGACCAAGCAGCAGTAACTCCGAGAGCAGTATTTCCAGAGGAAAATGACCCAAAAAACGAGAGGCTGAAACAAGCAAAGCTACGGGAATGCGCACCGATGAAGGAAATACTTCGTTTTTGCTGCAAGCCCCCGTGCTCTAGAGGGATACCTCCTCGACAAGTCTAAACAGAAAACATGGCCCCCTCCCTCTCCAGCTGGAGGTGCAGAAAAGGGACCAGTACCGCACCGACCAGCCAGATTTAGAGAGTCAAAATCCTATACGAAACTACTACAAGAACCACTGGATTGGAGAGTTCTCAAGACGCCACCAAGGGACAAGGGAGACTCACAGATTATTGCTTGAGCAAACTTCTACCGCCAGAACATATTCTCGCGTTGATTTGTTAGCATTGGATTTGATACTGAATTGATGACGTTGTTTTCAGACTTGATCAACAGCCTCGACTAATCATTTTATAACGGGAAGCATCTGTTGTAGGAATGTTTTGGGAGTCCAGTGTGAAGCTAAAGTGCATTACGATCTAATAATAAGAGGTTCAAAAGTCAAGATGTACTTCACACATCGTCCCTCATGTTTACATATGTACGCGCGACGTCCTGCTGGTGGTCCCGTACCAGCTTGTCATCGAAATATAACCTTGCACTATCTTCTTACGTCATATCAAACTCTGCTCTTAACATGTTGACTTCGAGCTCACTCAGATCACATGATACAATTCTAGAAGACTTCAGCTGATGTGACATAGTCTGTTTTACTACCAAGAAGTTGAATATGATTGTGTACTGAAAATAATCTGCTGCTATGGTACAGTCAGAAATGAAATCTCATCATCAACACGCTGCACCTTTTCCGTTGCAGGTGCAAGAAGCGAAGACAAAAGTAGAAACGCCCCTGGTTCCCGAAAAACTCTCGATAAAACTTCATCACAAACCAGAATCGATCTGATCCACAACAGTGGTGTTTGTATATGCAGCCCAGTCTCTGCAGGTCTGGGCCATAATAGATGGAATGGGCAGATTAGCAATATCAGCAGGACGCTCCAGGACCGTGATGTAAAGACCAGCTGAAACGTGCCAGGCGATGTGACAGTGGAAAGGCCATGCACCTGGATTGTCCTGATTAATCTGGATGACGAGATATCCACCCGCGCGTACAATTTGTACATCGCGTCGCTGAGGGTTGGCGGCATTGACAACAGTCGTTCCGTCCCATGTTCCGGTTCCCTCGGCAAGAACCCAGAAGTTGTGGCCGTGAAGATGCATGGGGTGGGCTGCGAAACCTGGATTCTGGACATGAATGCGCACCGTGGCGTTGGATCCGAAGTTGTAGCTATTCCAATTGGCTGGGAAAGAGTTGTTGCCGGTCTTGGAGAGGAGAAGGACGGGCTGGTTGTAGTTGACGCGGAACGAGGAGCCGTTCATTGTCCAGAGCCAGTGTCCACTTGCATTCTGCCCGAAAGCAATGGCTACATTACGAGACGTAGATGGAGTAGTAGCTGGGGTAATGGGATACCATGGTGTCGTCAAAGTCAAGGCATCCTAGTGAGGTATTAGCGAGGCTGATCTGTTTTTAGAACGGGTAAGTTGCACTTACATTGCCACATTGATTAGCGACCGCGGATGTGAATTCAGGCCAGGGAGTGGTATTAGGCATCGCAGCAGCGGCATCTTGTGTCCGATAGTATACCATTGCTTTCGCGTGCGGCTGATTGAACAAGGAGCATGCGGCAATGGAAGAACGCATCACGAATGGAGTAGGGGTCCCCGTCTGCGCTTGTACTAACACATCTGCCCTCTGGCCAACACCTAAAGTGACAACTGGCTGAATTAGCAGGCGCTTTCGAACACATTTTTTTTTTCCGGCAACAAACCTTTGGTATCATAGGGGATAATGGGAACAAAATCGTTGGCAATGACTTTCATTACATGCCCATCAATGGAAAACATTTGAATGGCTTCCGCGCCAGCATTAATTAAGCGAAGTCTGTGGACTTTGCCACTGTAAAATCTGAATTTGGAGGTGGCGGCATTGCTGAAGCACTGTCGTGCATCGCCGGTAGCAACTTTGGTGCAGTCAAAATTGTTTCTGCCATTGATGAGATTGTTGTCTGATAGTTGAATCTAGTGATAACGGTGAGTCCATGGCACATTGCTGCAGACAGGGCAGCACTTACGACTTTGTTGATATCTGTGGACATGGTGTCCCTGATAATGTCAAAGTACTCGCGGTGATAGTGATCGCTTAAAATGATTGGTCCAGTATCTAGGGGGAATTAGGGAGGCAGTCAGAAGTGCGTAATTATGTTACTCACCTGTATCATATGCAACGGTACTAGGACCGTGAATGATCAAAGGCCCAACAACACCACCGGCATATTGACCGGAATAGTGAGAATGATACCAAGTAGTTCCATAAAGGTCCGCGAGAAATGAGTAGGTGAAGCTGCCTCCTGGAACGATTGGGCACTGCTGTACTCCTGGAACACCATCCATCCATCTCAACGCCGATGTCAGGAAAGGGACCGAGAAATAGGGTGACTACTTACTGCATATCTTTCTGCAGGATACCATGCCAATGCAGAGCAGTCCCTTCCTCAGGAGCGGTGATTTGGTTGTGAACTGTCACCTGGATCGTGTCGCCCCTACGGAGGTAGAAGTTTAAGCGAGAAGTTAATATGATGGGAGTACGATGACTCACCAATTTGCTTCGATGAGAGGTCCTGGAAATTGGTTGTTCACCAACATCATATCTTTATAGTATCCGTCTGGTGCTGCCCATCCTCTGGTGATCGTGAAGTCATAAGCCCTAATGACGCTGCGAAAAGTCAGCTGGAAACGACCGAGATTGGTAGGCTCATTTTTGTACCCAGTATGAGGAGGATCTAAGTCGAGTCAGTGAGGACTGATAAAACTGAACACAGGATTGATTTCTTACCAGCTGGAAAGATTTCAAGGTTAGATGATGAGATCAGTCATAGTACTCGATTGACAACTCACTGTCTAAGCCAGAGTTAGCAGTTACAAGCGAAAAGCTGTGCAGAAGGACCCCACTTACAAACATTGGTATTATTCGCAGTCTTTGAACCCCATGGGAAGCCTTGAGGGAGCGGCTGGAAATGAATCAGAACTGATCAACCTCGATAAAATCAAGGATGGAGTGAAGGTATTCCGCCATTGTGCCTGTGTAAGTGGTGTCTGAACAGTGTACCGAACACAATCGATGGCAAGTAAAGCCATGATTCTTAGTTAAGCGAGATACAACTATGTGGAACATTGCATAGACAAATTCGAGGGCAAGTGAAGATCATCACTCACGGTAACAGGGGTCGTAGTGAGGAGGTATTGGGGAGGCAGTTCCGGGTAGCTTGCTAGAGATGAAGTCAGATTTAAGTTTCTGGGGATGGAGGCTGAAGCTTACCTTGACCTGCCACCAGAGAACCCAAGAGTAGGGTAACGACCACAGCGTATTGCATGGCTAAAGATGTCGTTGATTCAAATTAATCTGGGTGAAAGCAGACGATCCTGTCGGTGAAGTTGGCTGAGGGAGAATGAGGGGTTATCTGCGACTTATCAACATTTGAAAAGGACTTGAAAATGGCACATACAGCCCACCTCAAGCCCGATTTCTGAATACCCCATGCCGATTCTCGTATAGCAAGTGTATAAGACATGAAGATCTTGTTCCAAAATGAGATCTCAGACTGCCTGTAGGTCCGAGAGGAAGAAGTCCAGCCGTGTCTCGCCCAGATACCAGAAGCAAGTCCACCTGCAGGAAACATTTAAGCTTGCTTGCATGTATAGCTGCAACCATGAGCAGAGACCATCGCAAAGACGGGCAGAACTCCCGTTCCTGCTTGTCTCCAGGATTGGATCGACCTCTCGAGTGGCATGAATAGGAGAACCATGCATGGAGTTCAGCAACCAGCTCATTCATGAAGGCGTTAAGTTCCAATTCGGAGCCGTGTCGTCCCTCCAGCATATGCATCCAAGGGTACAGCGTACGTGCTCCACTAAAAGGCGAGTAAACAACCATTTCACCGCCACTTGACGCGGGATAGCACTTGGCATGACCCAGAACCGAGTCGATGCATCTGTGTGATTTCCGTGGTACCTCATCAAATTCAAGCTCGTCGTGCTGTCAAGACGTGTCTGATGAATACTCGAAGAATATACTCCGCCTATACACAATAAAAGCTTTCAAAATTCGAGAAAGAAAAACGGCAAACACCTACGGGAAGCCGTGAAGGCTGATTGAAGAGCACGCTTACTGAGGGAAGGATCAGCAAGGTCCCTCATCATTCGTTCAAAAAATTTCAACGGTTCGAACTAGATGGGGCGAAGAAGTCCGTGAGTTCGAACACAAAAACTGGCTTTTTTCGGAGGCGTAGTTGTCCAGGTCACGGAGCAGGCTGACAGGATGACAGCCACAGATTGTACACATCTGGAAATCAAATCCAGTTTCCACAACACCCACGATCATGGACGGCACAATGGTCTTTCCGAAAGATCAAGGGACGCGCTCCAGATCCAGCCTCATCAGAAATATCATCGAATGATACCTATGTCAAGCAGCCGCTTAATCAAGATACATTACCGCGATCGCAAAACGTTCAAAAAATAGAATTGGTTATATATATTGACTTTGGACGGCACGAAGCGACAAAGCGTCCATGCTGACTTTGACCGGGCCACAACAGGCTAAGTCCCTCGACGTATCGCATTGGACAGGTATCCGAAGGAATGATTGTATCTCCGAGATCGAGTAAGATAATTCAGCAGGTTGATATCAACATGGGTTATTGATGTTCCTGACTATTGTGGTGCTGGCCGCGGTGTTTTTGCATAGGCTAGATCTTTCATGTCCGTTTCCTAGCTTCGATCGAATTCTGGACGGACACGAGGGCGCTGACAGGATGAGGCTTCATTCGCATCTCGCATTGGACCTGAATGTGGCTCAGTCTGATATCCCGTGCTGACAGATGGCTGATGGACAGCGAAATAGATTAAATTCTCCACGTGGAATGCGAGGATACAGGATGCTAGTCACCAATGAAGATGTGGTTGGCAGCCTTTGGACACCACGCTTTGGCCACCTCGAGCTCAATGCACAGACCGCGATCCTATTTCTCAACCTCACATTGCCATCAACTCGACCTGATAGGAAGACGACACAAAAGAGGGACTCCACCACATCATCCACCAAGAGAGCTCACAGCGGCAGCGGGAACCAACCGGGAGGATCCGTCTGAAGGATTAATTGCCCGATTACTAGTCGTCTCCTTCGTCCAGACATCTGAGGTCGCCGACTGGCCCTCTAGATCAACGCTTTTCCTCACTTGTCACGGAGCATGAAGATCCCCATGTCGATATCATGAGCGTGGATCCAATCCTAGAGATTCTCAGAGCTTCACATCCCAACCTGGGGCAGCTCGAACCTTTGCGACGCAAACTCGGGCTTTTGCCTAAAGTCGATATGCTGACTATTGAGCGGTACCGAGAAAACCCCCTGAGTCCCAGCGAAGCTCGAGAAGATCATCAGCTTGCCGTCCCGTCCCTGATCTAATGTTTGGTAACAGTCTTACTTCGTTCAGGTCATGGGGGCTATTTTCTGCATCGTCAAAGCCAGCACGGGTGGCGTTGGTAAGGCTCACTAGCATATAGCTCTTTGCAGAAGCTTCATCATTACGACTGATTCGGTGGCTGGATAACGTGGGGACGACTCGAGTGACAGAAACTTCAAGCGTCGAAGTATTTCGCTCCACAGTAGAAGTCAACACCAGACTGGGGACAAGTTGTCCCAAGTCCAATTCTTAAGCGGTTCGTGTCCAAGTCCAGACTCGAGGAAAAGAGCTATCGCCATCAGCTAGTTGTACCCGAAACATGTATTACCTCGACAAGGCATTTCAGTTCCTGTCATCTTACGTTGGTGTGCTTTTGAATCTGGTCGAGTTGCAACCTTCATTCTCTGTTGGGCAAGAATGCAGCATAAAGAACCTGGGGAAGTGGGCGACATGCAAGTGCGAGTGTAGACGACCCATGTAACAACACGACAGATTATTTGGTGCCAGCTTTACACTTTCCTTGCCGTCAAGTAATGCTCGTATGTCTCTTACTGCTCCATTTAGTTAGCCCAGCCAAGGCTTTTGGCTTGCTAGCCGCCGTTTTGCACTTTCTGATTTGCTTTCATCGGAAATAGACATTATCCAGAGCATGACCTCCCCCGTAGTGAGAAGTGTTGAGAGTAGCAGCCTCTTTCGTCATGATAGCCTCTTTGGGCCGATGTTCTGGGAGACCTACATGAAACTATTGAAACGGACACCAGATTACGATGCTGTTTACTGGCACCTTTTCTCAGCTCTCGTACCATCACGCATCTATGGCAGACTGCCGCACCTCTAGGAAAGCCTGGGTGGGCGCCCAAGACCCCCTCTTTCGAAGTCCTTTCTTTCCAGAGCTGAGATCGTTACTGCCGTGAGGTTTTCATTAGCAGTGTCGCCACAACTGCCAGTAGCGTGTGTGAGTGAGTGTGTGTGTATGCGTCGATGGCTTGCGTCTCGCCCGCTCGGGATTGCTCGTGAACTTGCGGTGAAGATGGGCTTCCACGGCGGCAGCTGAACTTGCCTTTTCAGATGGGAAGGAAACGGATCATCATGGATATTTTTCAGCGGAGCTGACCTCGATCCACAGGTTCTCCCCTCCTGTTGAAACTTTTTCCTGTCATCTGACACTTTGCTCTGCCGTCAGAACTCTTTCTTTGGATCCTCTAGCGAACCTCATGGCACACGAGATGGTGCTAAAAGGATTTGTTCTATATTCCCTGAATCATTCATCAGGCGTGATTTCGTAACTGCCGAAAGCAATGGAAAGGTCGTGGCTTTTGCTCAGACAGCTCGCAAGTCGAATTTGGAAAGAGTCTCTCATAATGTCGTTCTAGAGCCCTGGCGATTTCTTCAACAATGAGCGCATGATCTCAGAGCATCAGAAGTGACTCAACTTCGAAAAACAACTTGTCAGCGTGAGCAGCGGTCGATGTATCCTCTCTAGAAGCTTCTGCTTGCGGTTCCGAGCCCTCATTGTGGCTTTTTCGAAGGATTCACTGTTGTTGCACATGAAAAGTTCCCTGCTTTTCCAAGTTGAAATGACGAAACGATTCATCAGCAAAGTCTTTCTTGATCTTTCCTTGTACCGTTGCCTCTTTAAATTGATGATTATAGTTGCAATTCGATCAGCGTCAATACCTCGACGGGAGCAAAAGAAGCTCACAAGCTTACGCGGATCCGAAATCGAATCGCCCGACGCGGAGGTTGATGCCGACGTATGCCCAGCCTTCTTTGGCTGTGTAGCAGTCGTACTCAGGTACGCCTGGGAGGAGAGCGGTACAGCTTCGGCGTAGAAGCTAATGATAACGTAGTAAAGAGCACAGTGCAGATCATTATGACGGCGAAGATGGATAAGTGACGTGTTCTTATTCTCCATTTACCGAAGTTCAGAACAAGAAAATCGTTAGGTTTCACGAAGGCCTTCGAGGGAAGAAACTGCGTCGCAGAATCGTTTATGGATAGGATATTTCGTACGCATTGCTCTTCAACTCTAACTCAGTCGACTCTGATAGTCTTTTCTCTAATGACTTCTGCCTATCTCTTTGCACAAAATTGATGTATGTCTTGTGAGCTGCATGGTGTCCATCGGGAAGAGTTGTGCCAGAGCTTGCGACAGGAGATCACTAGGCTAGGCTAGTGACGTTGTCGGCAACCCTCCCCTCCCTTGCCTCCAAGGATGTCATGATGCATCGTGCGCACCTTTCAAATTGATATTCAAAAGGTCGTTGAGTTATGTGAATGCATACTCGAGTGCTTCGATCTAAGATTGAAGGTCTGTCTCGCAAGTCCCACCTTCCAGAATAAATGTGAAGCCCGGAAAATTTGAAATGATGCTAGCAACTCGGTGAGGTACTGAGGGAAAGTACGACCAGACTTCTAGCATCCGCAAGTGATCTGTTATTAATTGAAATACATGTTAATTGAGGTGTTGTCGCGCTGCACCGCCCTGCTGACAGTGGAAACCAATCTATCGAGGGGAATACAGCTGCAGTGGTCGTGAGGAACTATATGAGCGACAAAGACAGTCAACAACAAAGGGGAGCCCTACAAAATCGAGATGATTCTACAAATGTACATTTGAAGCACTCGACCGAGTACGTGGAGCAAACTTTAACCAAAACTATCTGCTAACAATGCAGATAACACCCCCCTAGGACCGCCTCTATACGTATAAGTATTCCCACAAGCTCCTCCATCCACGCGCGGCTTCCCACAATGCTCTCCTTTAACCCTAATCTTCGGCGCCGGCGATGGCCTGTTCAAACGACTTGCGAACGAGTCCTCCGACCACGATATAGACTTATCTCAAGTCTCTCCTGAACTATTGGTCTTTGTTGGTGATGATAATTGCGTCTCTTCATTGCTGGTGTTAATTTCACGAATAATCTCCCCGTCCGAATTACACTCGTCCTCTCTTTCGACCTTGAAAACCTTCACAGGCCGTTTCTTAGGCCTGCTAGGTCTAGCTGCTCTGGGCTTACTGTCACCCGAGGTATCATGTTTCAGAACGGTTTTGATTTGTTTTGACTTGGTTTTCTTCTTTGCAGTTGGCTTCTTCTCTGCTTTAGCTTTGGCTTTCCGGACTTGGAAAGAGACACGCTTTAAAGACACAGAAATGAAGCCAATTTGGTCACGAGTACTGCAAGAGTATCTTCTAGAGATTGTCCGTAAGCCAACCTACTAGAGCGAGTATCAATAACGTAGACAAGAAAGGCATTGTCATTAATACACATGAACAATCTCCAAATACTGGATTATGTAGCTAAAACCAACGATAGGACTTATAGGAGGAACCCTTGATCTATAGACCGCAAGGTGGGATAGGTGCTGTTCGATGTAAAGTACTGACATGGCTTGGGTGGCATTTGTGTTGATTCATTTTACTGAGACCTTCGTCCACATTGCGCGCTTTCTGGGCGAGATGAACAAAAGTCGATGTAGACGATATGTTCACAATGAAACAAGTTGTAGGGCAGAAAATAGATTAAGAGGATATTGTAATGCTGCTATTATTTTCTAAGTGCCATTTCTTTACGGTGATGTGAACTTTAGTGTTCAGCACATTTTCTAAGCTGAGTAACTCGCAAGTGCTGTTGTCTTCATTTCCTCAACTTTAAGCGAGGACAATAGGGTCAGTCATAATCCCTCCTTCCTCAACGCCCAGTGGCAGCACGACTGCCGCTCGGGAAAGAACGAAACTTTCAAGATCGGTCAAGAGGTTCACGCTACATCAAACTCATTCTCCTTTGAACATCATCAACATCAATAATCCACACAGTCGCCTCCAGCATCTGATACCCCTTGCGACCGTATCAACATTCACTCGCTTCGGATTCCCAGAGACCCACCATTCCACCCTTGCGCCATCATCGCCCTGTGAAAGTCGACAAATATAATTTTTCGAATGTGCTACCTACACTGCTTCACAAAGCTCACCTTGCTCGAGCAGAAGAGCCGTTCCTAGTTCAAGACTGAGGCAGACTCCCACGACAGCGAAACCCAATTCCAAGACCCAAATCCCGACGCAGAGAGCCAAAGACCAATTCTAGGTTTCGGTCTGAAGATACTAGACATGGCAGGTGACGACAACACAAGCCTTGATATGCCAGGACGAGCTCCAGTCGATGCGGATAGGTGGATCAAAAGTAAGGAAGACTCGAATTCGGTGGATCAAGGAGATGCTCTACCTACAGATATTGTAAGAGTGCCTAACAACATTGGGGAGGATGATCCTAGTTATAGCATCAAGCCTGCAGAGAGAAAACAGATCCCGACAACGAGCAATGCCACTCCCACCAAAGACGAGCAGTCTATGTGTGACTATGAGACAGCAGCAGATCCAACAGCTGCTCTACAAAATGCAATGGCCGTGGATAGAAAAAGACATAAATTGAAAGGCAGAGCAGCGCCTGGTGGTGGACCTGCTTCTCAGTCTACCTCCTTGTCATCCAGAATATCCTCAGGCAAAGAAAAAGAAGGGGCAATACCTGGACCTGAACCTGAACCTCAAATCTGTGGTGAATTGTCGAGAGCAAATCTCACAAGCCTGCCAGAGTCCATTGACGGTTCAAGATTCGAGCGGCCAGCAGTGATCAATGAATTCGAGCATGTCTATGACGGAGACAAACAAGACGAAGAAGATGTCTACGATGAGGACGAACAAGATGCAGAGGATGATGGATTTTTCTATCCACACACTAGTGTTAACTCAAGAGGTCAAGGCCGGTGTGATCTTCGTTCCAGAGAGAGCGGCAGTACCGGAGAACGAAGCAATTGGGAAACTGACGGACCGGCAGACCGTCGCGTAAACTGGGAGAACATCCCGTATGCATCCCGCCAAATCCGCAGGACAGATTCAGATAATACAGAAAGAGTATCTCGCGGCTCATCGACTCTGCTATGTATGGAAAGCACTATGGTGGATGTAATACCGAGTTCGATCCCGTTTCCTGGGGAGGCGGCGGTGCGTCATATCGAGAGACCTTCAAGATCACTACAAGATGTTGAAATTCGACGCGCAGCGCGAGAGCTAGAGCCAAGAGCTGAACAAATGACCGCTGCTGGGCTACCAATCGTAGGTATTGGCGCAATCCTTGCGGTAGCTCACAGGCCAAGCCGTGCATCAATTATGCGACATGAAGTGGCTCCAGAATATGTCGTAGTGCCGGTTCAGGCCTCGGATCAACACAGCAGCACCAGAGAGTTGAATCAGCAAAACGGAGGCGCCCTGGCGGAGGTGGAGCATGATGAGAATATAAGCAGTACGGATGGTAAAGATTCCATCATGAACGAACAGGCAGGGTGTTGTAGCCGCTTTATGAGCCTTAAGAGAAGAATTTCTAAGGTTCTGAAGAGGAGGATTTCTCAATGATGACGAGCAGGTGGGATATGCATGTGAATAGGTTAAAATATCCGTAGCGAGCGCTGAGAGTGTCTTTCATCATAAGTAGACAAAAGCAAATCGAGCATCAAGTACAGTACAACATCGATTGCAGTCCCGATGTGACGAGCAAATTGCTCGTCACGGATCATGACATTTTGAATCTTTCAGTCATCCTTCAATCTTTTACAGCAGAGCCAAGTACGAGACAGCATCATAGCTTCCTTCAATGCCGCACATCCCATCTTTGACTTCCGATGGTCTAGGCCTGGCTGTTAACAGGAAGATTGGGATTAGCACCTACCACCCACGACCCCCATGTTTGCGAGGACGGCTGAACCAGATTCCTGGGTCGACGACACGGGATCAGAAAGCTCGGCCTCGTTTCCCTACCAGTATCTATCCCATTCTTGGGGTACACTTCCCATCCACATTGGTGAGCCACGAGGACTTGGGAAGGGGATGGACAGTAGAAGCGTGAGGGTGAGACAGCTAGCTCTAGCTCTATGACCTGCCCAATGAAGGAAGTAAGGAAATAAAGAAAGAAAGGAAACAAAGGCACGCGTTGCCGATGGTTAGAGATCCTCCCTCTCTCGCCGACAAGGTGGAGATCGGGAGAAGGTTCTGTACAGTAGGTGCTAGTCTACGTAGTCTAGTTAGTCTAGCTTGAAGGAGGAAATGAAGACAAGAAAGCAAAAGAAGAGAAGAACGAGGGAAAGGGCAGTGCGTAGAGTGCGATCTAACAAATTCCACTCATCCAACATCCCATTCTTGCTTCTGCTCTTGACCAAAGCTTTGTAGACACCGAAGCGAGACGACACGGATTAGAACGAGACGGATAAAACGTGTATAGGAAGTATATTGCAAAGCTTGTGACAAACATCGCAAGAATGGGATGAGAGAGACCAGACCAACGGGAACACGTCCCGGCATATCGAGGTGGAAAGTGAGGTGATGTTTATAGGGCGAGAGATGATATGTGGCGTTGGAAGCAATGAGGTGAGATGAGGTCTGGGCTGTGGCACGAGGAAATGTCCTGGTCACACCATCCCATTTTTGAAGAGGCCGGCTGGGTGGAAACTTCCCCCCCTTTCTTTTTCCTTTTTCCTCCCCTTGGAACCACTTGGGAGAGGTATAAGAAGATGGGCCTTCCCATTTTTCTGTATGTATGCTGCGACACTTGTTGGATGATACATCAGGTGCTTCCCGACCTGATTGAACTGGACTGGACTGGACCCGACCTCGACCTCGACCACGACCTGGAATAGCAGAGGAGGTTGGCATCCACGTGACGTCCTCACTGACAATGACCTCGAGGCAAGGGGAAGATAGCAATTCCGCCCTTGGCATGGCATCACATCTCCAAGCTCCGCCATCGCTCCGAACAGCCCCAACAGTTCTCACTCAAACAGTCTGTCCCTCGAGACGGTGGAACGAACGAGACGAACGCCTGTGGTGAGACGTTACATGATGGACAGCGGACACATCTGTACATACAGCGAACGTACAGGCAGGCGAGTCATCACATCACATCATATCACATCAAGCTTTTAGCTTTTAACCTTCGCGAAGGAGGGCGAGGACGTGGGGGAAGGTGAACGGGAAACCAGACGGCAAATCAAAGCACGACTCTTTTCCCCATGAGAGGCCCCGCGGTTCAGTCGCGTTCTCTTACCTGAATAGTGCGTTGAACCCCGAATGACCTCTCTTACGATGTACAACTCCAATCCAGCCATGGCTCGGAAGTTGACCGACAGGACCGACGAGCGCCGAACAATTCGGGGGGCGAGCCGAGGACGAAACCACGACACACGACAGACAGGAAAGGAAAGCCTCCCCGACGAGAATAAACCTTACTCCCCGAAAGGAGGGATCCTTCCTTCCCCAACCTGATAGAAAGTTTTAGTATTCTCCGAGGAGAAGATCCCGCTTGGTTTTCTTTCCCCTCTTGGGAAGTTCGAATTCGAATTCGAGTGTGTTTGAAGGCGGGCTCGAAGCGGGAAGGGGGGGGGGGTTGGATTGAATTCTCCGCCTCTACATCATGGAAAAAAACACCTGCTTGGTTTGAGCGAGATACAGACAATCGAGGAAGTGAGTACCTGTACGAGCACGGTCATTTCTCCGCATACATCGGCAAATCGCGGTCCAGCGCCGATAGTTCCTACATGGTAAGTTTGGTAACGGAGTTGGGGTGAGGTAAGTTTGGCGGAGGTCGTGAAGTGAGTGTCATGCACGCCCTTTGAAGACGAGACCCGCCGCCGCCAAGATTACTCGTAGGTCGGATGCAGAACAAGCCAATCGACGATATTTCCGCCGCGGGATGAAGTCCTGGCTGCTTCGTTTTATCACCATTTGACTTTTCGAGAGAAGTGCGGCTTCAAATGGACTTGGATCTTCCAGAAGGATTTAAGATTATTCCCGAAGGTTGTCAGTCAGAGTCGGAATATGCTTGTACAGTATTGAATGCAGGGATGGATGTTCTTGTCTGACGTTGATATGTTGGTCTTGCTGCTTGACGACTGTCATGGCTGATTTGCGGTTGGTCGTGGATTGGCCGGTGGCTTCGGGCTATTGATGTATCGAGCCGCCACCAACAGCAACACGACCACCAGCAGACATTCTTGTTACAGTACGGAATAGTAATTTGGTCAGTTGTGACTCGAGGAAAGTGTGGATAGAAGGGAAGCATCATTTCTGGCACCAGCACCACTTGATGCACAATCGATGCGACTGCTACCTATCATATCCCGTCCGGCATGTTCGTGCTCATCATGCTCATGCAGCAGACCGGCAATCGGCTAGATAGCCTAGCTGATTCGCTCAGCACAAGCAGGCTCAATTTGACCTGTACAGGACAGATCCAGCAAGGAATAGATGGGAAGGTTAGGAACGGCAGCGCAGGTAAGATGAGAAGTGCGAGGTTCCAGGTTGTGTTTGGGTCAGTCCCTAGGAATGCAATGAATGCCATGCATCTCCACCGAGTTTAGAGTTGTCACTTTGACAAGTCAAGTCTTTCGAGTTCGGATGGTGGCTGGCGATGGCGAGACAAGCCACGCAGGAGGATACTTACAGTACAGGTTCATGCAGTAAAGTACGATACAATATAATCAATATGATCAATATGACAGATATGGTAGATATGATAGATATGATACTGTAAGATGTGAAATGAGATATGTGAGCATGGATTCCACGAGCGACTCCTCATTCATTCATTCATCCGTTCATTGCATTCCCCATCCCAGGTCGAATTAGTCCAATACAGTACAGGGTAGTCGACGGCGAAAGCAGGCAAAGCGCAAAGGGATTGCCGGCCGGCCGGCTATCGGCAATCCCTATCGCTACTCTACCCCCTCTACTGTTCTACTATTCTACTGTCCTGTATTGTATGTAATGTAAGTTAAGGTGAGGTAGGCACTGTACCTTCCCTTCGTACTTCTCGGAGTGAAGTGCGGCTTGATGCCTATCAGCATGCAGTGGCGGTGACTCGCCGTCGTCGACCGCGCGAGCTGATTAGGTGGGATTAGCATCGGCGAGGGGGGGTGTAGAACGCCGACGGGCTGGGTCTCCGATACCAGGAGGAGGGGAGGGGATGTTTATTTCGGATACGGAATGGATTGGATTGGACTGGATGGAGGTTGGACTGGACTGTATTAATAATACATTGATTGATCGATGGAGGAGAGATAGGGTAGCGCTGCAGCACCCTGCAGAAGATGTGCACTGCGAGCAGATGGGGGTGTGCAGTAGTAGTTCGTCTGTCTGTGTGTCTGTTTGTATTGATAGGCATGATACGGTAGTAGGTAGTGGTGCTTGATAGAGGGAGGGGTGGAGGGAGTTCTAGAAATCCCAGACAGAGTCGTTAGGCTGTGCCGGACCCGAGGTTTAGTCCGCGATAAGCAGTCCCAGCCGTGGGAGATGGAGCTTGCAGCCTGGAGGAGGCACGTAGTGTAGTACAAGGTCAAGATGGCGCCGATAAGGGGGCTCGCTGATACTTCGGGCTGTGGAAAGGGAGGGGTAGCTAGCCCAGTACTACTCACTCCGTAGAGTACAGTAGTAGTACGGCATTGATTCGTGCTGACCAGTGAGCCAGTCAGTGAGGGGGCCAGCCAGGTGTGCCACAGAAGTCAGGACCTCCCTCCCTCCCCTTATTAATGGCGTCTTCTAGCGATGCGTGGTGGGGGGGATGGAGGGGTAAAATGCCTGTCTTGGGTCGGCTGTTAGGGGGGCGGCAGGGGATGCTTCGTGAATTGTGGTTCTTCTTTGTGGGGGCACATCCCTGGAATTAGGTCTCCTCTGTCCTAGTCCTAGTCCTAGCCATCCTCGCTATCCCACGAGGCAGGAAAGCGGCCAGCTACGGCGAGTTGGCTCCTCCTCTGGCCGGCGGGGAGGGAGTGTACTTTTATTTGGTAGAAGCTATTTTGCCCAATCATGCTCCGGTTGTTTGTTGACCAGAACGCACCTTGGTATAAGTATTCCGCGTTAGGAAGCTCGAAAGAGGGAGACTTGCCGAGTATCCTGGGTTGTACTGTACTGGAGGTAGCACATCCATCTACTCCTATTATCTATCTAGCTAGATACTCTCTAGCATGCAAGCTGTGACTGATTGACCGATTAACTAGGTAACTTATTGAATAATGACTACTGCAACGGAGTTCAACGCCGTGCACGACGCCATCTCCCTCTCGCTCTCTCTCAACGGCCGGCCTACATGCTCCCTCCTTACCCTAACCTTCCCTTCCCTCCCATTCCCTACCCCCCCCCAACGCCTCATGACAGGTGCCCGGGCCAGAAAACGGGTCCTGTCATGGATGTGCACGCCCGATCATCGGTGGCTGGCAGGCAAGCTTGAAGCTAAGGTGGAAATTGTTCCGCATGCTGCGTTACTCGCTGGTCCTGCTGGTCCATAGATAGATAGATAGATAGATAGATAGATAGATATACTTGTGCCCCTCCAACTTTCTTTCAACCCCTCTTTCCCCCAATTCCCAATCATCAATCAAAACTTGACACAGAAAGAGATTGTCAGACACTCACTCCGACGTGATTGCACTCCTCCAATTCAACCTTCGCCCCCATCCATCCACCAACTTACTCGCGTCATCTCACTCCGAGCGTGAGCGAGATTCACAATGGCTCCCACAACTACCAGATCCTCGTCTATCTCCTCGGCCTCAACCACCAGCTCCAAGAACTCAGACAACTCAATCAAGAAGAAATTCGGTTGCAGTTTCCCCAATTGCGGGAAATCATTCTCCAGATCCGAGCATCTCCATCGCCATGCCTTGAACCACAAGGACGGCAATAACACATGCCAGAGATGCAGCGCGCATTTCCGCCGTCGTGACCTGCTCGGTATGTGACACTTCCAAAATAAAAATAAACATAACATCTGGGAATGTCCCGGCCTGTTTATTTTTAATAAAAAATAATAAAAATAAAAATAAAAATTCAAGTCTAATTCCTGTAACAGACAGACACATGGCTCGCCACAAGGAGAAGGACGACGAAGCAGGAGGAGAAGGCCTAGGGGTTCTCGCAACCAGAAAGAGACTCTGGAGGGACTCGGACGGGAAAATCGTCAATGCTAGAAGACCCTCATACACGCCCTCCCAAGACGGATCCAAGAGGCGCCAATTAAGTCAGAGCAGCAGCAGTAACAGCAGTCGGAAAGACTCAAGCGCCAGCTCATCCAGCTCATTTAGCGATGAAGACTACCAATTACCCAACACCCGAGGAAAACGCACACTTCTCACACCGACGGTACCAATGTCCCGAGCGGGCTCAACTACATCCTCCACGATCGTAGTTGACACCGGCGCGAACTCAAGATACGAACACGGAATCATCAGGAAGACAGAAGTAGAAGAAGAAGAAGAAGCGGAGGAGGACGATCTCACCGACCAGCCCTCCTGGCTCCGCGCCATCACAACCCTCCCCTCGCCCCCAACCTCCGAAGGCACAACGCACTCGCACTCAGCCAGCCAAAGCCCCAGCCCGGAACTCGAGGAGCTCGACACCCTCTACGAGGACTCGTGGCCGGTCATGCACGAGGGCCTCCCGGAAATCATAAACAACAGCCCCATCATGGGCCGCCAGTCCGAATACCCCGCCAGCCCTACCTGGGGCCCTCAGCCCTTCCAGACGTTCATGGGCGCCATGGCCGAGCTGCCGTATGATGATATCTTCAAGCCGGAGACGGGGCTGTACGATTGGCAGGCGTGGAACAGTCAGGTGCTCATGTCGCGGTGTAGGGAGGAGAAGTTCGAGAGCCCGTTGGGGTTCGCGGGTCTGGGTTCGGGTGTGGGTGTGGGTTCCGGATTGGGTGGGGGGGAGAAGAGGGCGGAGAGGGAGTGGAGTTCTGCGTACCCGGCGGTGCAGGAGGGGGCTTTTAGGAGGACGTTTGGGCTGGGGACTTGTTGATTTATGAATTTGGGAATAGCATCAAACCCTCACCTGGTCTGGTTTGGCTGGGAAAGGTTGGGTTGGGTTGGGCTGAGTTCGAATGGCAGAGCGCGTCTTGGTTAGAGCCATCAGATAGAGCATCTAGAATCAATCAAAACATTGAAAGCCAATCAATCGATCAATCGATCACTACAGTCCTCCGTATCCCGTGAAATCTATGGCCTTCGTTCTCTTCGACCTCGACCATGTAGTCTTACCTTGGTTACGAAGAGAATGGCTTGAATTCCCTCCTCTCCCGAATACTCAACAATGCCATGCCATACCACCACAAGCATGACCGTTGAAATCTCAAGATTGCCAAAATGTCGAATACATGTAAATTGCCGTCGGGTCGCCGACGGCGCCTGCGGCGGCGAACAAAGAACAATATCAACTTCCCTACATACAGTACCTACCTCTCATCTATCACCCAATCCAATCCAATCTAACCTAACCCAATACCAACCGTCTCCAAAACGACGCGACCCTCATCCGACGCTCTCACTTGAATCGCCGTCATCGCCGTAGTCGGCATCCCTTCATCAGGGGTCCTCCCGTCCCCTGTCCTTGTCCTTGCCCTTGCCTTCCCCTGCCCTCCACAAATCCAAATCTAAACCCGAAAGCAAGAGCACGACTAGCAAGAGCACGACTAGCAAGAGCAAGAGCAAGATAAGCAAGCAAGCACGCAAGAAGCTTTAGCCGTTCAGTATTGGCTTCTCGCTTCGCTTCACTTCACTTGACTTCCCAGCTCTTCACTTCCCAGCAGCCAGCCAGCCAGTCCAGCTCTCCCCAGTGATCGAAAAAGATGTTGCCCGTGTGTACTCGTTCGTACCTTGGTGGGTAGGTACACGGCGCTCGCTACCCCACTTAGTCCATATATATACTTTACGGAGTATTTCCTGGCTGGCATGGTACATCGTCCTGTACTGGGCAATTGGCAATTGGCAGGATCAAAATGGGGCGATTCCACATCCTTGAAGGAGATGGATGGTGATTAGCCGGCTAGGACGAGGGAGGGGGGTGGGGTTCCTGGAGTTTGGATATGGGATATGGGTATGGGATATAAACATGGACATGGATGTTGTTCAGCGAGGAGGAGAGGTGGAGAGGTGGAGGTGATGGAAAGATAGGAATTCTGGGGGTTTTCCATTACAGTATCTACAGTACTCTCTGATTTGATTTGATCTGGATTTGTTTGGGTTTAGGTTTGCGTTTGCGTTTGCCTTTGAGTTTAAGCTGGGGTGGAATCAAATCCCGGCCTTTTGCGTTTAGATATCGGTATTGTACAGCCCTGTATCGGACCGGCATTCTTGATACGGTGATAGCGAGAGAGAGAGCGAGCGATTCGAAAAGGGATAGCCGGCTACCGGTTGCGGATTACGGATTACCTTGTAGGGTAAGCGAGGTTGACGATCTTTTTCCGGGGGGCGGGGGGGGATGATGTTTATCTTCAAGCGAGGGAGGGGGTTGGGTGTAACGTTATCTTTAAATTGGCTGTACTGTACTGTAGGCGAGTTCCGGTATTATTGCGACCTGGTTCGAGAGATGTCGATATCTGGATGTACTGTAGAGGAGATGAGATAGCTAGATCTTGTTTGGATGGGTGGTGATTTGCTTCACGTGTGAGTGAGTTGTCTGTTTCAGGTGAGGAGATAGATATGCATCTCTCGTTGAAATCAAAACAATGTTAATCCTCCTACTAGATGGATTGAACTCGAGGTCCTGCTGGGCATGAAGCAAGTGGAGCTGCAGGTAAAGTCTAGATGTAGGTAGCAAGATTCTTCTTTTCTCCTGTTCCTGCTCTGTTTTCTTTGAAGACGGATAATCACTTGCGAGTACTTCAGTCATACGGGAAGAGCACAAGACATTGTTTCTCGATTCAGAATGGGTCAAACCATGTACTTTCATCCTTCCTTTCTCAAGTTTATCCATTCACCTGTTTCGGAAAAACACTCAGCTGCTCCTCCCCCATTTCCCATCATCTTCAGCGTCTCTACCGTATGCATCCTCAAATACAGAATCCTAAACGTCCCCTTAATCCCCATCAACAACTCATTTGATCCTCGGCTCCTCCTCATAAATACCCAGGCGATCTTCCCCGACTCAAGCGCACTCACTATAGCAGCCTCGTCAATAACAACTCCACGCACCTTGCTGGCGAGAGTGACCCTATCTTTCATCTTCATGTTCTCTTTAGCTCCGATTAAATCTCTTGTGTGAGCGTTCAAAGGCACATCGATGGAGATGATATCGCTCATTCAAGCAACTCGTCAAACGGCATAGTGGCTTCCCTTGGGGATCATATCCGAAGTCGAGACTTCCCTTCCAGTCTCCGGCGCGCAGAAATGAGATTGCGGTATTGAAGTTGCGTCTGTCACTGGATTGGGGGCGCTGGGTACTTTGACTCCAGGGGATGTTCAGGCTGTGTATCGTTTTGATCAGCCTGGATGATGTTCAATTCGTGCTTTGCTTTCAAGCTTCGTTCGCATCTCCATATATTCCCGGTCTCGTGTGATCCTTCGCCCGACCTGTTGTGGAGTTTAGAACTATTGACTCACCGGCTCCATCCTGACGACGGGTTTCAACGACGGTGGAAGGCTCTGAAGGAAATCCTTGTCAAACTTTTCATTAACTGTATAGATTGACGATGTGCTGTATATGGCGACGATATCTTCATATTTCCCTCTGCACTCATCGAGAAATTCGGTCTGGTTCTTGTTGGTGAGTACTTTTGTCTGTGCTATTAATGATAGCTTGTGATGGTTCTCTAGGGCGTGCTGGACAGGATTGAAGACGAGGATGTGAGATTTGATGAGTGGAGCCATTTCGGATACAAACGTGTTGTTTGTCGACGCGAGATGTATGAGAAGGGTGCTAATGGATTGGTATATTGTAACCGAATGAGGACTGGCAATCAAAGATTAGGTAGCTTGTGTGGGTATTCAATTAAGCCGACAAGATGATACTCAGAAATTCTGACGTTCTGGACGGGATACACGAGTAACTGAGTTCTACTTCTCATATCGGGTTGCATCGTTGAGTCTGGTTCAGTGACTTTCTACATATAGGTGGAGCTGCCACCAGGAGCTCGGGAAAACGATTGAGGGGCGGGGAAAGGTAACCCCGCCACAGCTTGGGACGGCACTTGTACCTCAACTCTCTCGTTTCAAGCCATTCCATCGTCACCTAATCCTTCTGGCCCCCAGTGAATATTCAGCGGCGTGCCTTGATGACTGAATCCAGGGTCATGTGAGTCGTGTAAGGCGAAGAGTATGGTAAGTTCAGGTCACATGATCTGACCAGTGATCCAAATCATTCGATGTTAGGCTGACCATCTCCACGAACAGTGTGATCGTCTATTGTAATATGCCTAAAAAAACTATGCTTCACTTCTAGCTGACTCGGATTTCGGGCCTGTTTGTGGACCATATGTAAGAGTAGTCCCGACAATATCGTGCACTTAGGCGGAAAGCAATAGGAGGTAAGCACTCAAGTACTTCTCTAAGTCTGTCGCTGCTACAGAGCCCGAAACTTGAACTTTTGTCATCGAGGTATCCTGGAAGCTACATGGTGGCACTCAAAGTCCAAATGATAGAGACGGAGATCGCTCCGTACAAGACTGCTTGTGAGCTTTGGGGTTCAAGTACAAAATCAGCAACGGAAACTTTAAATTTCTCATCCATAGCCCTACGAGAAGCTCTACTTCAGCATGAGCAAGTGATGGAAGCAAAGTCTCGAAGATGACCATATAGAAAAGACCGCCTTTAAGTACTTCAGGGGAGGTCCAAGATTAGTGGGGTTCTTCGCAATTGAGGAGTAGATTTGCTGATCCAGGTGAGCCTGCGTCTCTTCCTTGAAATAGAAATTCTGCACTTTACGTATCGAATCAAGACCACACGCAGGAGAAATTAGATACCTCGCACGAGGATTACAGAGAAAATATCACGCGGAAGATCCTGGGTAAACATCATTCGGGCTCGAAGCTGCGATGTTGTAGGATCTAAAGGTGAATGAAAATTTTCATAGGGCGCGCCATTCTCAGATCATGATGCCCCTTCTGCATCAAAACGATTCTCATATGCCTTGGTCTGAGCCCAGTGAGGTTAAGGTTCCAGTATTTGGAGGGGATGATATTGTGCAGCATAGTATGAGCAGTAATTCTTTGCTTAGGAACCTGATGTCTGGAGACAGAGATCGAGGCTGCTGGAAAGTCTGCTGAATTTCACTGAAGAATAGGCTACTGAAATGGGTCGTCCACAGAGGGGATCTGCTATTTAAGCCATATCTACTACTAAATAAGTTCAGAAAATACTTTATATCTCAGCGAGACCATTTCCATGTCCACCTCAAGATTTTATTGTTATGAATATAGTGGAGTTGTTCGCGTATATTGCAGATCCTAAATCTACTGGCGGGTGTCTCACTTCGGTTTTTAGCTCATTAACAATTATGTGCAAGGCAATGATTAATTTAGCCCAGCCTCAATATGAGTGCTAAACCGCATAACAACGGACGAGATTTCTGGGCCAAGCCCTCCTCCCCGTCATCGGATCTCTGGTACCGGAGTTTTGTTTCCCGGCCTTGCATCCATGAAACATGTAACCGAAGCTTGCAGAAGCCATCTCCCGTTATATACTCGTACCCCGCGTACGGTGCAATCAACAGTGACCATCAAAGCATCAAGTAAAATACATTTCTCCAGACTTCTCTCCACCAAAATTTCCCTCGGTTTATCACCTCAAAATGTTGACTCCCGACCAACTCACCCGTTCCTCGGCCCAAGTAGCCGCAAACCCATCTCATAAATATAAAATCGCAAGCATCCCAGCCGATGGAATTGGACCGGAAGTCGTGAGCGCCGCCATCGAAGTTGTCAAAAAACTAGCAGATACCATGAAGACTTTCACAATCGAATTTGAGCACATTCCGTGGGGAACGGCGTACTACAAAAAGACTGGGAAATATGTTGACGATGATGTCCTAGAGCGTCTGAGGACCTATGATGCTGCGCTGTTTGGCTCGGTTGGAGCGCCTGGTGAGAAATCTGCTGTTCCTCTTTAATTATTTTTCGTGAACTTAATGCTTGTGATCTTCCCAGATGTCCCAGATCACATCTCTCTATGGGGTCTCCTTCTCGCCATCCGCGGGCCCCTCCAACTCTACGCCAATGTACGACCCGTCCAAGTCTTCCCCGGCACATCAGCCCGTCTACGAGACTGCGCCGCCTCAGATATCGACTGGGTCCTCGTCCGCGAGAACTCCGAAGGCGAGTACTCTGGCCACGGAGGCCGCTCCCACCGCGGTCAGTTATGGGAAGTAGCTACAGAAGTAGCCATCTTCACCCGTGTGGGCGTCGAACGAATCATGAGATTTGCATTTGAGACTGCGAGGTCTAGACCGAGGAAGTTGCTAACGGTTGTTACGAAGAGCAATAGTCTCCGGAATGGGATGGTGCTGTGGGATGAGGTCGCTTTGGCTGTGTCAAAGGAGTATCCGGATGTTAAGTGGGATAAGATGCTTGTTGATGCTATGACGGTCAGGATGGTCAATCAGCCTAAGTCGCTAGATGTAATTGTGGGAACGAACTTGCACATGGATATCCTGAGCGATCTGGCTGCTGCTTTGGCTGGTAGTCTGGGGGTTGCACCATCCAGTAACTTGGATCCTACGAGGAGGAATCCTAGTCTTTTCGAGCCTGTCCACGGTAGTGCCTTTGATATCACTGGGAAGGGGGTTGCGAATCCCGTTGCTACTATTTGGAGTGCGGCGGAGATGATGGGCTGGTTAGGTGAGCCGGAGGCGAGACTCATACTTTTGGAAGCAGTGGAAAATGTTTGCGGTGCAGGAGTTTTGACTGCTGATCTTGGAGGCAAGGCGAATACCAAGGAGGTGACACAAGCTATATGTGATGAACTTGAGAAATTGGCCTCGAAATAAGGTGATTGTATATTTGGGGTGAAATAAGAGTCAGTCACCTGCAGCATGGAGTGTCTTGTAGCTTTGCATCAAACATACCGATTCTTGGCTTTGTTTAGGCTTGTTGATTCCTTGGAAGCAACGAAGATGTTTTAACAATCCTGGACAAGTAATATCATCTAAGAATCCCCAAACTCAAATCTCCCAAGTCTCTACCAAATTTGTATTCCAACAGAAGGTTGTGGGGCTGTAAAACTTGTTGATAAACCCGATCATTCACGCGGATCCAGGTTCTACCACCCGATGAATAATCATGATTCACGGCTTTCTGTTTCAGTAGTATTCTGCTTTCCGATTGGCAACAGAAATTCAAAAAATATCGAATGAAAAGTGACAAATGACCTCGGTGAAGCCTAAGAGTTTTGTCGATTGCTTGAGAACAAAACCTCGCCACGTCTCCCACAAGCGACGCGAGCCGAGAGCAGAATGCGAAGACAGGAAAAGGCTACATACACTTCAATATTTGAAGGAAGATTACTAGTGCAGGATATAGACAGAGAGTGGTTGTCCAATTCGCACACATGTTGTGCTAGAGGGCGGCCTTAACGTTCACCGCCCTCTGCAAACCCCGGGCCGGTCTGAATCTCACTGCGCAGTATTGAAGTTAAGCACTAATTTGCACAAGCAGACTCATCATATACTTGAGAAGTTACCCTCTACAGAACCCATTCAACGATCCACTAGACTTGATGTTCGCGATTGAGGACCACTGCAGGTTTTCACCCGGCATAATATATAATTGCGTAATTAGGAGTCATATGTGTTCCCACTGAGACGATAGAAAAAGGTTTTAGTAGCATTCTCCTGCACCTCGATCTCAACATCTTGGCCGAGCACTGCCAATAGATTCTCGTAGACAAACTGGCAAAGCCCGAGGGCCTTTGGCCTGTAGCGTGGCACAATTTCTGCGCGGGCATCAGCTCCGATACCGAAGACATGAATCTCTTTGAGCTTCGAAAACCCCCCCGTTAGGAGAGCCGGTAGTAAATGGGCCACTAATCAAGAGTTTAGTATGGATAATTGTCAATGGCTTTGGATAAGATCAAAGGATCCGGTCTTAGATGTTAGGTTGAGGAGGACTGTATAACGAAAAGAACATACAAAACCTGTCATCCATAGGCCGTCCGTATTGAACAGGGATCGGGCGGCGACAATAACTCATTCCTGTCTGGTTCGGCTCTAAGCCTTGCTCGATGACTAAATGTACGAGTGAAGCGCGGACGGAAGTGATAAAGGAAGCCCACTCGTCGTATCTTGCCTCATCTAGAGCCGGTGCCCACCTGTCATCTCCGTCCTCGTCGTTGCCAACGCTTCGAAGACAGAGATATTTCAGTCTAGGACATCGGCCTTCGAGGTGCCTCAGGTGGCCTCTCATGTTTCCGGGGTGTCTCGTAATGGAATTTCCGTACGAGTCCACCGACTCTGGGATCAGAGACAAGTCTGCTGTACCTGCGAAGTCTCTGCCTTCTTTGTATTGCCCTAAGTCCAGCACATTATCCAGGTCCAGCGACACGAAACGTTCAGGTTGCCCAGACAGGAGAATGGCACGAACAAAGGCGAATGACATTGGACCAGCGAGCCGAACATGCTCTGCAGCTGGGAAAAGGGGCGGTGGAGGATTTCGCTCGCGTTGAAAGGCCATTGATGCAAAGTCGACATACTTGACTGATGTGAGGCACTCGAAAGCTCTCCAGGTGGGTCTGTCGCTAATTGGCTTGTCGTTTGTTGGGCTGCATAAGGAGAAATATGTCCAAGTGAGACGAGTCACACGCGCTCCATACTCAGGATGTATTCTCATAGAGCGAATAAACATCCGCTGCCTAGAGATACAACGATCTATTTCATCTGGGAGCTCTGCGATTGGATTTTCTGCGAGTGCAAACATGCTACGTGCTGGGAAAATTCCAGCAATGTTATGAGTGCTGATATCAACGTGATAATAGAGAGCCCGCATCGCGCTCCCATGAAGGGAAGAACATGTCTGAGCTATATATGTAAGCCTTGGGACCCCAGCGCAGAGATAGGTGCCTACCAAGAGCTAGCAGATCGCATGCTTGGCAGTTATGGGCGATTTGCTCTTGTAGCTCGGGAACGAGGTTCATGAATTGCGGAACTGACATCTTGATACAATCAAGTTGGTAAAGATTGGAATGCTGGGTGAGCAGTTGATGAGGTACGGGTTAGTGAGATGTCTTAACACGAGATTGGAGCCTGGAGGGAGCCCACGTTGGAATCCAACAAAGAATCTTGGGCACGTGATCCTATGGAGATAGGGAAATTCTTGTACGGAACGGCTTCTAGCTATGTCATTAACGTGAAATGCACATTATGGGATAGAATCAGTAGTTTCGATAGCGCACAGATAATTTTGCGACCGAGGCATACTTCTTGACCTACGCACCAAGGTAATTAGTACCTCAATCATGGACAATTTGTTGAACCCGTGATAAGGCGACTAACTGCATACCAGGAAAACTCGATTTTCTGATACCACTCTGTAGAAGCTTGTGCTACCCAGAGCTCTGAGATCTCTTGGCGTCTATATCAATCGCATTCGTTGCACGGGAAAGTAGCCCATAGTCATTCTGCTCAACTGCCATCTCGAAGATGTCACGCATCTGCTGGGTACGCAATTGACAAGTGGCAAGGGCAATATTGTAAGTTGTACGATGGAACATCATTGGAATGAGTTTTCCCTCTTCAATCCCAGGACGAACGAGTTCATTGAAGCATTCCTCGCACACAAAGAAGCCATCGACTTGGGGTATGATGTGCCAACAGCGGTTACTTGAGGGAGTCGCTTGGGGGCATTCTTCCACAGAGGCAATGCGGCAGATTGCGTCTGCTAACTTTTGTGCACAACCATTGCTTGTCGATGAAATGGCCACACTCTCTGCAAAATCCTCTATAGCGTCAAAGTATCGACCGAAATCCTTACTCCGAAAGTGCATCTTGCAAGCCTTGGGTACTCCTGACATTTTTTGGGTCATGTCCCAGAGGAAAAGGCCCTTCGTTACAGGGAGCAGCACTAAAATGCTTCTAGCACAGCTGTAGCAGATACTAAAATTGTTGAGAAGCGTCCCAGTCCTGGGGTTCAGAATCGTATACCACTCCTGGACTACTTTGCTGGGTCCTGAACAAGCTGGGTATTTGGCTACGATAGTCGACAAGTCCTGGAATAGTTGCAAAATCTCCCTGCCATCTTTGATGTTAAAAATCCACGCAATCCGATACCACGCACAGCCACCAAAGTCGCAAAGTACTTCATCTTCGGCTGATGCCGAACTCTGGACCGCCAATTTACCGAGCTCGGTCGGTTCTATGGTAGAGGCAAAGCATGACGGACAGATGTCTAAAGATGGACACTGTGTGAAAGTCATCCAATCGGAATGGCCAACACTGTATTGTGATCGTGGGCATATTGTGAAAGGCGAAATGATGCTCGAGTCACTCTCCTCGTTTCTAGAAAGACGTTCTTGCACGACTCTCTTGAAAACCGAAATATCGTCATCCAAAAGTTGGCGCCACGGCACAGGTTGACTGAGCGATTGCGAACCGGATGTAGAGCGTTGAATACCTTGGCTTTCATGACTAGAAACCCGCGCGTCCTGACCAAAGTTCGTTGCGATTTTTTCCGAATTGAGAACAATTTTGTCGCAGGTCGGGCTGATCCCTATCAACATTAACAATTCCCACGTTTTGGAAATGAACTCACCATGTTGCCCAGGACTGTGCATCTGACCTAACCCACGTTCCTGGGCAGCTGGGCTCTGGACAACTTTCCCGAGCCAGGCTCAACGAGGATGCTAATCTTCTTCGCACAACCATAGACATGGAAACTACAGAACCAGGAGCAACGGAGCTGCTCCAGTTCTCCTCCCCCAGCGCTTTGTAATTAGCCAGACTCAAAATCATATATCTCCCCTGATCTACCCAAGCAGACCCAGGAAGGGTTTTGAACTCGTGCTGGATGAATGCCTGCAGCACCTTTTCCAGATAAGCACCCAATATCCCATATTTGCGGATTGGAACATACCTTGAAGCTGCGAAAGTACTCGTAAGGGAGGATTCGAGGTGGCCTGCCTATTGCATCGAGGAATGAGATGTTGTACTTGGCTAGCAAAGTCGGCATCAACGATACAGATGGCTTTATAGACTGTGACAATGCAAGGCTACCCGTATATCGTCAGTTTCCAGTGGGAAAAGGCGAAAGGAGCGCCTTACAACATATTCTTCAAAAAACAACCGAGATAGAGGAAAACAAGATAGTACCTAGATTTGTCAACAGCTTCAACCCTCATCTTCTATTCTCAACGTACACTTGTCGAATGGTGTTTTGGTTGGCCTCGTGAGGATGTTTATTGACCTTTGGCTGTATCACCTGCCCATCCGCTTGGTCTTCTGGATGTGTTGAATGAAGATTCGATGTCAAGGAGAGATGTTTTTGCGACATAGAATGGCCAACTTTGCTTGCATTCGAAATAAGAGATATCCCATGCTGGATTCTTCTCATTTCTAGTGAAAGATCGATGCAAGTTTCGGCGATTGTTCTAATCGTGGTATCCTCTCTCATCTGTATGGGATCTGCAGACACTTTCAACAAGCTCCCATGAAGTGGTGCCAAACTTTCTCGTAAGACGGATACAAACTCTGGGCGCAGAGTTTCTTGGAGAGTTGTCCTCAAGTTCTCCGGAAGGCTTTCTTGTGTTCTTAGCACGACATCACTACGGCATTGTCAGTCTCGAATCATACTTCTATGGTTACAAGAGGACATACAGAGTCAACCGTTGCATGAGAGTATCCAAGACCCGCATGTGCGACTCTATCTTCTTCCTCAATCCTAATACTTTCTTCGACATGAGCATATACCACTGTAGCTTCCGTAGCACATGTCGATGGTGGCCCTTTCTCGCATTATCTCGCAGACTTGGCTCGTACTTTAACAACGATGCCAAAAACTGTTCAACGGGCTCTCTTATACATTCGACCTGCTCCTTGATATCGTTTCCATACACTGGATATGCATTCCAAGCTGTGTATGTTTGTAAGGGCTCTAGAGTTCGCTTCAGGTCCCGAAGGAAGGCCACAGCCTCGCGATAGTCACTAGCTGATCCATCGATACTGTCGAGTGCTTGGATGAGGTTGTACGTGATTTTGATCGCAGAAGCGACATCTCCTGTTGACCAGCCGAAAGACATTGCTAGTAGTTAAGTGAGAGAGTTGGTATTATGGTAAGTAGGGGCAGAGGTGTTACGCCTGCAAGGACGAGGTTAGAGGGTTAGAGTCGAGGCTGAGGCTGCGGAGGTTCGAAGTGTACGTCTCGTCCTTATGCTATTCTTGCAACATGTTAAAGATAGACCTGGGGAGATGGAAACTACAAATTATTTGCAGATGCAGATGCGATTTGAAGGCTGTATCCCTAGAGTTGCGGAAGTGGTTCGAAAGTCAGAGAGAGCTGAAGTTGGGCTCAGCCTGATAGTGACTAAGATGCCAAGATCACAGGGTCAGGAATGGATTTCGCGATCTCGCCCCTCCAAACAAACCTCTTTCTAACATATTCCACTTTTGTTAGATCAGACCATCAACAAGTGTACCTAGATCATCTGTCTTCGTGAGTCAGCAGCTGCATTACACGCAAATCTTGCAGTACCAATCAGTTTTGTTAATCCCTACTGCATTTTTTGGCTTCGGAGAAGTGAATTGCTGCCAGTACAATAACTATCGTCGAGCACTAAATAGATGCCTTGGCAAGCATGTGCAATATTTACACTCCTTTTCATTCCAAACTCCGTTTATTCCTACCCACGACACCCGAATTGTCGGTAAGCTCAGGTCTAATACACACTGGTCATACTCGAGACTCCACACACGCTGATGCTTCACAGCTGAACCAGAAACAACCAAACACTTGCACATCCTTCCCCTCCTTTCCCTTGCAGAGCCATGCAGGGCCGGTTGAACGTCATTGTTTAGTGTTCCGATCATTTCGATTTGACCTAACGATTCCTCTGAATCCTGTCCTTTCATAGTGCTTTCGTTTTCAGCCTTCTTCCTTCACCACATATTCTCCTTATGCTCAACTCTCACGGCATTTTCCTCTCGCCACCTGCAATACATTAGTTTCAATTCCCACTCAAGAGAAGGAAAGACTTACACAGGACGACCAGCATGATCATAGGTCAGGCCGGGAACCCCGCTCTCCGTTTCCTTCCTGCCCAGTGGCGCGCCATTCCCAGTGCTTTGAGAAGTCTGCTTTCTGTACATCGCTTGTTGTGTTTTGTTGGGGATATATGTCTCTGCTCGCTGTGGCCCGCACGATTGCCAGTTCCCGGCTCTGGGAGGAGGTGGCACCATTTCGGCTTTCATGCGGGTAAGACAGGATCCCATGATGGCTATCGATCTACAGGTCTAGGAGAGTTGTTTCCAGTGTTGATGTTGTCTGATTTCGAAGCGAGGTTGAGATGAGTAAACAGCAAGATGTCAATTGCAATTTGGGGAGCGAGAGGATTTTAATTGGGAGGCATTGTGGCAAGGCAAGGCAAATACGGGAAAGGAAACGGTTGAGGGGTTGGGAGGCACAGAGGGAATCTAGATTTTTCTCTTGGTTTGTGATGCGGTGGCAGTGTGGGTGTCGGATTCGGGTAGATGGAGAGATCTACACTAGAGAGGTCTGGGGAAGGCCGGGCCCCCGGATCTGGACTCGATATGGCGCGGTATTTTTTTGGGGAACCAATCAGGGAATCTGGATGGGACAATTCGCTCAGTGCTAATGACAAGTTTCTTACGCGGTCTGTATGCGTCTACTTAATAGCTAGGCTAGAAGCGGTATTCGTTCTGGAGATAATGGCGAAGATGGTACGATTCACACGGAGCACGGAAAGTTTAAAGACCGAAGAACAATAACTCGAAAAGGTTATGTTTCTCAATGCACAAGGTGCATAGAGATCACGGCTTCATGATCATGGTAAGAGAGCATGAGGCATCGCGAGTGAGCTAAGTATGGCTGAAAAGTCTGGAATTTTTCAGTTCTTCGAGTTTTTGAATTATGGCCATCCATGAGAACAGCTGATAGTAAAGAAACAGTCAACATGATCAGTCTTGCGTGGAAGCATAGAAGCATCTCGTTCGGCGACCGTTTTTATTTCAATTTCCATTAATTTTCTCTTTTGTCTTTGGGAGTAAAGAGCGGTGTCTGACTTACAATAACGGGAAAGGTTCGTACTTCCGAGCTTTATTGTTCTAAATTCTACTCATCTAAGAGCGAGTCTTGAAAAGAGCCAGAAAAAGCCACAGAACACTTATTATAGAGGACGTTTACCTGGATTCTCGTAGCTCGCTCGTAGCTTTCAATATACCGAATTCTGGCTGTGTTTGGTTCTGGACACCTGTTCGGGACAACACAATTGATGAGGAAGGGGATGTGCAATGTGTGATTCAAGCTTGATTGCGGCTGGAAAGAGAACCAGAGAACGATGTGCTTCTTTCCAAGCCTCTCATGAGTAAATACAAAGTTCAGAGTTATCTTCACCTCATCGCTGGGCCCGGGGGCCTTCATTCTCGATCTGAATTGTCTAACGAACGGCGTTAAGACTGGGACCAGTCGTTCTTCTTTAGGTTGAATTGTCTCTCGAGTAGGTAAGACGCTGTGCAGGAAACAGTATCTCTTTGCCACATGTCTTAGATGCTAATTACGTACATCTAAAAAGTGGCTTCCGTAGATTGCACAGCGGATTTGTATTGGAAGAAGAGGGGGTGAGGAAAGTAAAGCATTGCGTCGTGGGTTCTGCTTTCGATCCGTATTTTCGATCTTCTACCTGTCAGTCATGGGATAACAAATGTGTAGAACAAAATCCCCGCAATCTCAGTTGTTTCTTTTGAATCTCGGACATAGTCTGAGGAGATTTAATGTAGGTTTCAAATTTTCAAGGAGAGTCGCTGACCATGGTTGTGGCTTCCAAGTTCCAAGAAATGCATTTCGGATGCAGAGATTTGAGGAGAAGACGAAGAGAAGGTGGAAGACAAAAACGGAAAGGAGAATAATGTTGTATAGTACAATTACTTCTAATTTTCTCCATCAACAAGGCCGGTTCGAAAGGCAAGACCCTCCTCGGCTTGTTCACTCGTTTAAGGCTGGGTAAATCGCTCCAAGCCATACGCAACTCCAGCAGCCCAACCTACGGGAAACAACGTTCTAAACCAATTAGCCAATTTTCTTGGCCGTTTCCTCTCTATCCAGAAATACAAACAAAACGAAACAAATCAATACGAAACAGCGACCCAACGACAAGTTCGAATTTCATCTATGCATCTGAAATAAGCAGCCTCTCGCGTCGCAACCATCAGATGAAACCACACATCTCCCCACCGAACAGCCCAGAAATAGCATCCTCCACGGCCCCCAAAGGCTAAATGCAATCTCACGTAAACCCCTAGGGACACCGAAATACTGCCTCACCACATGACAGGGAAAGTTCAGGCAGTGAGAGGGCATACCTTGGTTGGTGCGTCCCGTCAGCCCAGTACTGCAAGGCTGAGCCAGTCGCCAAGAGCCAGTAGAAACAGCTTGAATCTTACTGCACTGTATGCGCAGCAACACAACACGCAATCCTACGATAATCAGGTACTGATACGCGGTACCACCGTCGATCAACGTGCGTCTATTCTTGGGATGATCTTATTTGCGGGAGGGATTCTGCCTTGAAAGAGAGGAAACGATGGGATATATAGGGAGGATGGCTGCGCTGGTGGTTGCAGCTTGAGGTATCTCACTCCCCAAGCCAACGTACAACCAAGTACTCAATCAATCGAATTACCTACCTCACACACCTCTCTTATAAGCACCCAACATGTTCAACACAACCTACGACGAAAAAGCCGCCTACGAGCACCGCTACCGCTCTCGCACCAACAGACACTCCAGAACCTCTTCCACAGCATCCACAACCACAACCTCATCCCATACCTCCCTCTCCACCTCCTACCAACACAATTACAACAGCGAAGCCCCTCCTCCATACTCATATATCTTCTATAGCACCATCGAAGAGAAGCCCTTACCGCCTCTGCCTTGCCCTGGGTCGAGATGCAGTTATAGTAATGGTGGTGTGGAGAGTGAAGGAGAGAGGAGAGTGCGGTTTGTGCTGGAGAAGCCGTTGCCGCCTTTGCCTCTTGAGGGCGAGAGTGAAGGGCAGCATGAGGAGAGGGAGGAGAGGGGGGATGGGGAGAGGAGAAAGAGGAGTAGTTCGAGTGCGAGTGAGAGATCGGCGAGGATGGGGGAGTGTGCGTGGTGGACGAAGGAGGTTGGTGGGGACGAGGGAGAGGGTTTGGACAAGGAGATGGCATTGAAGGGGTGGCTGGGTTGAGGGTGCTATGGGATCGGTTGGAATGGATGGAATGGATTGGAATGCAAAAGGGATGTTAGATGGTTGGGGCTATACAGCTGGCGTTTGGGATTGGGATTGAATGGGTATAGAAACGGACTGTACAGTACCAGATGAGTTGGGAAGAAATACCCCAGGCGAGTACATACTGGCACTTAAGCCTCGATGAGATAAGGATTGGGGATATCATTCAATCAGTGTCTCCAGCTACATAAAAGCCTTAACTCGAATCCCTTTCGTTCCCGGCTGCTGAATCGGCAAAAAAGCATCACTCTCAATCTCCACATCCCCCAAGCCCGTTTCCCACAAATCAAAGATCCCAACATCATCCTTTCCCCTACACTCTCTACTCCCCCACTGCCTCCAAATCGCCGAGAGTCCCAAATACATCTCCGCATACGCAAGGTTCATACCCAGACACTGTCTGCTCCCGCCCGTGAAACTAACCATATATTTATCCAGCTCGCGGTTCTTGCCGTCCAGCCAGCGCTCCGGAGAGAACTTCTTCGAGTCAGGAAAGATCCTTTCGTCGTGATGGATCTGCACGCTTGTGAGCCCGACGGGCGTTCCAGGCGGAATGGTCCATTCTTTTCCAGTCGCTGCGTCAGTGAATACCATGGCGTTATCGGGATCGATACGTGCGAGCCGACAACTCACGCCGTATGTAAGTCTCAACCCTTCTTTTATCACAGCTGTCAGGTACGGGAGTTGTTCGAGGACGGGTAGGGAGATGTTGCCTATCATGTCTAGTCGCGGGATCGCGGTTGTTAATTCTGCTTTCAGTTTTGAGAGAGTGGTGGGTTGGCGGATGAGCCAGAACATGACGAGTTCGAAGACCCAGGCTGTGGTTAGCGTGCCGGCCATGGTGAGGACTTGGGCGTCGTCTGAGAGGCGGGTAACAGTTTTTTCTTCGGGGGGTAATTTGGAAAAGAGGATGGAGTGGAAGATGGTGGGGATATCGGAGTCGTCTAGGTCTTGATATTTGGAGGCAGCGCTGGCTTGGATGTCTTTGATTTGGGCAAGATTGTCCTAGGCCATTGTCAGTAGCTGTTTGATGCGAGGCGAGGGGGAATTACTCGTTTCTGCGCCATGAATGAGGCCATGGCTGGATGAAGTGAGGCTGCTGCCCACATAGGGAGAGCTTGCATGAGATTATTGACCCAAGGGGCATGCTTCATGAAACTACCAGCTGTCGACCCAAAGAACGATGCATCACGATATGAAGGATCGAAATCTTCCGCTTCTACGATAATGCTTCCCGTCAGAAAGGATCTTGCGTGGGGATCTGGAAGTGTTCTAACCAAGTCGATTGTCACATCTCCCGAAACAGTACTCCATCACAATATCTACACCCATCAGTAAAAATTCCAGGATCTGGAGAGAGAGAGAGAAAAGCCTCACCGTTTGTATAAGCAGCAAAAGCCCAACTAGCCATTAAAACCTCATCCTTATCCCTGAACCCCCTCAACCTCTCCAGCAATAAATCAAGCCTCCCCTGAATAACCGGCTGGAGTCTCCTCACACTTGCCATACTAAAGAATGGAGCCAGCGCCGACCTCCGCACCCTATGCAAATCATGCTTGTGAGTCGCGAACACGCTATTGTCCATGCCGAAAGACTTGGTGAACCAGTCGTACTTGTCTCGTCTGTGGCCCGAGGCCGAGGATGCGTAGACGGTGTCGTAGAATTCTGGATCGGAGATGTGGATTTCCCATGGTGAGATCCGGATTATGGGACCGTATTGTTTGTGGAGCTCGATTATCTTGAAGGTGTATTTGCCGCCGAGGTAGAGGTCGTAGTAAGCTTCGTATCTAAAAGTGTTAGGGGTTGAGTGGGTAGAAGAGGGAGGGAAACGTACAATCTGGTGATGGCAGCGAGCTTTGGGCCTGGGATGTCGGCAATTGGACTCAAGTAAAGACGGTAGTAAACGCCATAGATGCTGTAAAAGAACAGTACTACAGGGAACAGAAGCAGTAATCCCATCTTGAAATCTACAGTGTAATCGCAACAACCAACTCACAGTGAAGCAAAATATTAGGGGACAGACTGGCAAAATGAACAGTTCGTAGAAGAGAGGAAGAGGGGAAAGGCTCAAAAGTTAAAAGGTAAGAGAAAGCCATTACGATGAACTTGTGCCAGTGTGTACCTTCCACACTTCTGCTACAAGGGTGAGCAAATGCAGGCGCTGGGTTCTCGGCCCCCTGCAGCTTTGCGAGCGCTTGTATTGGTCTACTTTGATGGGAGGGGGGATGTGACGACCATGCTACCCACTTATGTAGCTTTCACTTGCAGAAGTGGGTTTAGATTTCCTCATGAGGCTTTTGGGATTGAGACGGTGAAGCTGTAATCAAGTGAAATAAGGAGGGGTTGCGCAACTATTTTTTTAGCGAGCAGGTTAGGGACGGACCGCTGGTAGCACAGCCTAACGAAGTAAGGTAGACTTGGCTAGCCAGGGGCTCCAACCACGAACACAGTTCCTTTGAAGGCGTACCTCATCACTTTCCCACAAGTTTTCACAATCAAGTAAAAGCATAGTGGGTGCGAGGAACGTCGTCGATGGAGAATCAGCTCGTCTGCTAGCTATGATTTAATTCGTCACACAATGCCAGCATGCAAGCCTCCTTCAGAAAGGTTTCCCGCCACAGCCAATCACGCAAGCCGCATTGTCCTGGTGATTCATTCGTGGGGGTACAGGCGCGAACAGTCGCAGCTGAGTGAATGAGGCCGTGAGTCCAAGTATTTCACATCGAATGGTTTTTCTATGATTGAACACCTGATTAGTGTCATCAAAGTCTTCCCCGGAGATTTCCCATATCAGATTGTCTCAATGGGAAAGTCTATGCAAGTCATCCGTGAAAGAGCTTCCCATGGTTCCAGACAGGAGAAACAGCAAATCACTTTCCCTAAATCTTATTTAAAAGGCGCAAACGGCACTCTATCAAAAACAAACACCAACTTAGCCCGAGAACCCGACCCTTACCACAACACCAGCCATCCGTCTCCAAACTCATCAATCGGAGCGGATAAAGCGGATAAAGCAGCTGCCGCCGTCTCAGACTCTCGCTTATGCCCGAAACAACAAAGTCGAAGATCATTTCTTGATCATCACATGGGTTGCAGATATCGAGAGTGGAAATGAGATCCGGATTAGGTCTACGAAATGAAGAAGGGTGATGTGGCTGGTTTTAATGAGCCAGAAAACCCAGACAGAGATGAAGATTGAGATATTGGATCTGCTTCTTGGAGCGTTCGAGTGTGCAGTGACGCTGACTAGTCAAGTCGGATATGAGGGAAGAGGAGAAATAATTGCGGCTTTGGCAAGAAAAATTTCAAGAGTCTTGGTGGGCTTTGAAGCGTACTATAAATAGTAGAATTCGTCCTTGGTATAACGCTTTATCTAAATATTAGGAATAATCTCATCTTACGCACTCTTCTCCAATTCTCCCAGTCTCCCCCTCACACCTTACATCCCATCACCTCCTATTACATCGCCTTCCCCACACCCGGCGTCCTAATACTCCTCCCCGTACTCTTATCGCTTCCCATCCTCGACATCTGACTTCCTCTATTATTACTCAGGAATCTACTCAATCCCTCTACATACCCGACCTCACCCTCCATACTCTGAATCTGTCTCGGTCCAGGCCGCGTTGGTAAGCCCTGTCTTGGATTTCCTGGTAGGCCGAGAGTTTTCCGGTTATCATTATCGTTGTTGGTGCTGCTTGGATACATATCTGCCTGGCTGGTTTGTAGTGATGTACGCTCTGCTTTTCTTGCCGCGAGCCATTCAGCTGTGTTACGGACTGGGTTCACGGGAGGTGGGATCTCCATGTTATAGAATTGTGTTACGGATTGGGGGTTTGATTTCCCAAGACCTCTTTGCTGTGGTGGTGGAGGTGACCTGAGAGGTGGCGAGGCAAAAGGAGAGGGAGATGGGACATCATCGGTCCAGATAGATGCTTTGCTCTCACGATAACTCTGGTCTGCTATCGAGTGTTGTGGAAGCGTATCTGGCTTCTTTGGGGTCGGACTGCGTGGTCTCTTCGATCCTGGTGGTATCCGTTTGCTGTTGCCAATGGTGATTAGTTTGGCGATCTTCGGACTCCAGACCGCCGTTGGGATCTGAGAATCCCTTGGACTCTCTGGGTTGAGATTCTTTGGTCTTGGACTCTTCTGCCTAGAGTTGGCTGGCGTCATCATTGGTGTTTGTATTGGACTTGGTGGCGCCCTACGTGTTGATATACTCCGGAGTGGCGATTTGAGCTGGCCACCGAGCGGTAAGGGAGTCTTCTCATCGGGTAGTTTGATGGGACCGAATGGCGAGACGCCGTCTTGGAGTTTGAGCCACGAGCCTAATGTTGGAGCTAGGGTTGGAGCTTTTGGAGGTTTTGATGGATTCCAAGGTACTACAGTTGTTTTCACGGCTCCTGCTTCATCAGCCTTGTCGGATATTTTTGGAAACAGAGAGAACGACGCCGAGGTGCCCGTGGGAGGACCATTTCTAGTTTCGTTAAACTTGATTGATGAGTTAGAAGCTGCAACTGTAGTACCGACTTGATCCGAGATAGGAAACTTGGGTTCTGAAGAGTAGTCGTTGTTTGGTGATTTAGTGCCACGTGATTTCCGTTTGGCGATTCTTTTGTGGCGGATGACGAGGAAATAGATGAGAATGGTTATTAGAGTCGATGCGATGATACTGCCAACAATGGCCAGAGCCGCTTGTGTAGCCGTTACTGCTGCTGTGCGTGACTCTTGCACCTGGTCACCTGCTTGCGCTGCGAACGAAGCTGCTGCGGCCTGGAAGGGTCAGAATGATTCACTCAATGGTTCGAATCAGCATTTACTTACGCTGATCCCTGAGATGGATGCTTGGGCACCTTGAGTTGCCTTTGCAGCTGCGGCTAAGAAAGATGATCCAGCTGCGGCGGCAGAACCTATAGCATTGGTTAGTTTCCGCTCACTGATGTTTCAACTTTCGAAAAGTTTCATCCCCCAGAATCCTTCCAGCTAGACTTTAAAACTAAGGAAACAATAAAACGTACCTGTTGCAGCTGCAACAGCAGCTCCAGCTTGAAGAACGGCTCTGGAAGCGTCCGCCTGTAATCCACAATCTGTCAGAATCACATCTCCTGACTTCCAAATGCAAGATTTTAATGGTAAAACATACCTGAGCTGATGAAGCACTGGCCTGTGCCGTCATCATTGACCCGTTTGCTCTACCTATTGCTGCGTCTGCTGAAGATTTCGCGTTCGCTATGGCTTGATCCGCAGATGCTATGGCGCTTGAGACACTTCTGGAGGCTGCAGCAATTGACTGAGACGCTTGATTTGAGAATTGTTGTATAGCTTGCGAAGCAGATTGTGACGCTTGTTGTGCAGCTTGGGAGGCTTGTTGGTTTGCCTGCTGTATTGATTGAGAAGCTTGTTGGCTTGCTTGTTGGATCGATTGGGAGGCTGATTGGTTTGCTTGTCGGATGGCCTCCGATGCACTCCTACTTGCTTCGCCGCAGTCCGCATTATTCTGAGGTTCTGGGATAGGACTTCGAAGTCGAAGTTCTGGAGGAGGCGTGATGAGTGCGCTTTGTTCTTCCACCATCTGAACTCTGACCTGCATTATTGAAGTTGTTGATGGCTCCAATCGCATGGATATGCTCAATGAGCTGGGTTGCCATGGTGGGTACATTTGACTTTAGGAATAGGAAACAGAAGATACAAGTCGAGACGCAGGAAGCCAGCCTTGAGTCAGGTCAAACACATATTAAAGAAGGTTTAGAAATAAAAAAAAGTATGTGAACGGACGTCATGGCCTGCAGAGCGTCGCAAGCAACAAGAAGATGGATAGCAACATGTGGAAAAAGAAGTCCGCGAAGGATCTAAAGAATCCACAAAACGACGGACCCGAGGGATGGGATGAGATCTGAATTTTGTCACAGACTGTGCTCCTCCGCACTGCCGTTTCCCTCTCTATCGTCTTGAGGTAGCATTCGCTCGTTGTACCTAGAATTGTAAAGTTTTGCTATGGCATTGCCGCACCGGACCATCTGATGCACCTTGAACATGCAAGCGCGGGTGATCATACGGCCAACACGTCTACAAATGCACTCGCCAACGGTCGAGATAACGTTTTGGGCGAGGGGAAACCTGGATAGGCCAATGTTGGTGGGGTTTGGTTGGTGTTGTGAGTTTCAAGAGCTCGCGATCCGAGCTCCGAGTTCATGCATTGAGACCTGTTTGATCCACTTGTCACTTGGTCACTCCTGACACTGACAGCTGCGAGGCTGCTTATCGGACGAGAACTACGGACGGGTCTCTGCAGCGTCCAAGCTTTCGCGAATTTCGAAGAGTCGACAGACTCTAATATTTCTCTGATAAGAGGGATGTACATCAGATGGTTGAAAGTCGAGGGAGAGCGAAAGATCGAAAGACATCTAATAAAGTTTCCTCGCTAAAATTAGTGCAAGTGCTAGTGGTTTAGGCTCTATTATAACCGAAAGCGCCTGAGGGCAGGAAAACATGAAAAGCTTCGCCAGCAAAATTGAATCGAATATTTCAATAATACCATGCTATATGTTATAGGCAGCAAGTCGAGCCATATAATAGCAACTGTACGCTAAGCATGAGCTCTTGTGCGCAAGTTCATCACACGTTTCACCAATTATTCAAAGCGTCATAATCTAGCGGGGATTCTGACTTAAGCATTGCCTTTGCTCACCCTGACCATATAGACTTCGGACCTTTGCCGTCTGATGCACGAATGGCACAACCACAGAAGTATGCTGAAGATGTCACTCAAGTGCTCGGACTGGATGACACAATCGAGTCTATTGAGCCTATCAATTTTGCATTTCGTCTGCTTATATATGAACAACTCCTGCCCCAAGACGCCTCCAATGCCCACGAAACTCCAAGCCATCTTGCTCATTTAATGCATGCATTTTACCAGTCTTCAATAGCCAGTGGTACAGCCCATAAACAGTTTCCCTCCCGAGTTTCTCTGCAAATTATTCAACCATTTCTACCAGTGCTTAAGCAATTCCAGCGTCGCATTGTGCGTCCTCTTGAGAGAAACGGTTCACGCAGCTTTGTCCGCATCGAAATGCGAGATATGCGACTCCAATCCTCAGGCATTGTCCTACAGGACACTCATGCCCTCGTGCTCCCATTCATCCTCCAAACCCTTCAGCCTTCCGAGGAACTCCTTCCAACTCTCTGGTGACGTGTCTGATTCGAACTCGATCGTTACATTCTCACTCCGTCCGTCGTTTACTCTGCCACCCATCGCATCCGGGGTTTCAACACCACACTTCTTGATTTCGAATGTTTTGAAAGCCGCATCAAGTTGGTTGGCCGCGTGTGTGAGGTGATGCAGTGATTTGAACGCCTGTTTACCCGGTCAGTGAATCGTTCATCCAGACAATGGCTTTGTCGTTCATGAACAAAACGTACGAATCTGCGACTCTGGCAGTCACCTCGTGCTTCCTGGTCCTTCAAAACGCTCACCCGCAGGTGCCACAAGGGCTCATCCTTGGTCTCTGTGGTGTTTTTCGGTTGCCATAAGCAGTGTTTGTCCTCCAGATGGACCTTCTCTCCGTCTCCGTGGAGGTCGCACGAGCTGCAGGCACTTAGTGTCATGACTCCGAAGTATCCTTTCATTGACTTGAGGTATGCTCTGTTGGAACTGAGTGGTTCCGAAGTGTTGATCTCAAAATGTAGTGTCTTGATGTTTCGTACAATGTCGTGCGTAAGAACCAAATGAGGGTTCTCTTTTGATTGTGGTTTGTGTTTGAAATGTCCTGGATATCGTGTTGGATTTGCTCCTGTTGGAATGGTAGACATATTTGTGAGCAACCCTCTTCCCTTATGTACAATCACTACCGCCGGTCCGGTAGAGCTTGCCTCCTATTTGGCATGGCATTACGAACCATGGCGTGAGTCTTGATCTTGTCGACCTGGCTAAGACGTCTCTTTTGCTGCGGTGGTGTCACTTTCGTAGAGTTGAATGGTTTCGTGGAAGCGTGGGGTGCAATGGTCAGATGTTGAATTGGCAATGCGCTTTGTCACGCCACTTTCCTTTCCCCAGTGGGGTGGGTCCCTGTTCCTGGCAGCTGAACCGCCGTCACCCGGGGCCAGAAACCTATCCCGCGGGTGGCTTCGGTGCCCTTGGCAGGCGGTGAGCAGCATTTTATCACCCCACTTCGTGATCCTACATTTGCCTCTATGCCAGCTACACCAAAAATATCAACATATGCATTTCACTCCCATTTATTACTGCGCACAAAGTGACCTCGTGCAGATAGGGGAGTCGCAATGTGGCCTGATAAATGCCATCCCGAACACAATTGACCTGCCAATGTTGGAACATCAATCCGTGATCACAAGCCGTCAGATCTTCAGCGAAGGTTCCTCAAGTCTATCTATTTTCAGTGTGCTCACTATCTCTTCAAATCACTTATTTCCATACTCTTTCGAAGTATATAAACGACAAGTTCTCATTGACAAGTATTTCTATTCCAACAGGCCTACGAAGTCCTATGTACTTATTCGGGCATCACATTTCTTTTTGGGGGGCATCTGGCCGTATATTGTACCAGAACTCTCAAGTCTGGTATGATGACGGAGTGCCATTTTACACTCTGTTCAATTCCTCTCTTTCCATTTGCGAGCCACATAAGCTCAAAACAAGAATGATAGTGAACAGTTTGTTCTCCCATTTTGATAGCACAGAGTGCACTCACTTACTCATATTGTAACACCAAACGTTTTTGGTTCCTTCAATTGAAACCACCCAATCACTTTTTCCCAGATCAAAACAATGGAAACCAACAGCGTGTGTTCGGTCTCACTGGTGTAACAATGGAGGTTCCTGATATTTACCGCGACTGTCATTCTGTTTCCACCGGGTAATGTTATCTTCTGGTTCTTTGCTTCTCATTCGCTCCCGCAGTTTGGGCATTTAACCACTGCGGCTCATCAAGCGGAGAGTCTTATTTCCAAAGACATCAGCAATACCAAATATTCTACCCCCCCTTGTGACTTTGTGTCTTCTCGCATATTTCCTTCGTGCGTGCTTTTGCCTGCGTTTTGACATCATGCTTTCTTCATGTATCAGTAAGAAGATCATCTACGATGAGCAAGATTTACCGAGTATTGGCCAGTTATCTTTCGAGCATTTCGTTATCGTAAGTGTCAAGTTGCAAGACTGTAGGTAGCCAAGAGGTGCTGACGTGAATGACTGGTGCATAGGAGAATTGGAATACGACAAGCCTAGAATCTGAAGCCGCTCAGAAAACCGATTTGGTCAAAACGTGGCTTGCCCTCGGCAGCCAGGGGAGACTAGTACGCTTTTGCGCTTCAATTGTGCTCACCAAAATAACCGAAGCTATCAGAAATATCACCACCTACAAGATGCAGTTTGGTCTACGGGCGCAGTGCAACTTCCAACTGTCCCACCCGGCGTACCTGAATATCTACAAACGCCTCAGCAACGTGCTCAAGTGTATAACGAACGTCCCAACACTATGTGGGTGCGATCCTGGTATGGGAATGACAAAGTCAGCAGGGAGATGGCCGATAAGGAATACGTGAAACTCTGTAAACATACAGAGGATCCTCCGAACCATGGGAGTCACTTCATTCGAGGAAACTGGGCGTTCGAGGATCATGAGTCGCTGCTCTCTGACCTAGGCGGTGCCCCTACCGAGGCGGGTGTAACACCAGCGTATGTCCAGGCACTACTTGAACTCTACCCCGACGTCCTTGAAGGAGGTGGAGGCTTACGTCCCAAGAACGAGGCTTATATCCAAAGTGGTCAAGAGGTTGGAAAGTAGCACTTAATGATGGTTGTTGCGGATAAGCGAGCTTGTCAGACAGGAGCTGTCTTGTTGATTGGCATCAATGATTTTGGTCAAATGGTACGTGAAAGACTTCGAGTTAGGCCTGGGGATGTCCATGCCTTTTGTGCGAATTGGGATGATGGGCAGCGGCTCAATGTGAATTTCCGTGAGGGAGAAGAGGGGGAGGTTGATTGGTACTTGGGTGATAATCCATGGACATCTCCTTTCGTTAGAATGAAGGTAGAAGACTATAGAGGGCCAGCGGGAATGGTACAGCCACAATAGATCTACTGTATGTAACCAAAAAAAAAAAGAAAGGTCTCTGGTACCCAGACAATTTTCGGCATATATAGAGAGGCGTAGGAGTTATGACTGAGAAAAAGCTTGACTCATCCTTGCTTCAACCCCACAACGGCTTCAGACGGAGAGACAAGGAGACTTTCTATAGAATAAAAAGTTCTCTCCTTTAGGAGTTCTTCTAATGATAGAGTGCCAAAGGTAATGAGATGTGCAACCTGAAGAAGCATATTAGAACTATCTCTTAAGAAGCAAAAAATAAGAGTGATCACTACGAGGGTCGAACTCGCGACCTTGGCGTTATTAGCACCACGCTCTAACCAACTGAGCTAACTGTTTCATATTAGTAACTGCTGATTTGAGCACATGATTTGTGAACGTACGCGATCTTTTTATAAGCTGACATGGCAAGAAGTGCTTATTTGGGTAGTTGTACGACATAGTGAAGTCCTCGGCGAGGGTTTCTAATGTGCCGGGATGCGGCGAGCCCTAAAGCTAAGCGAGATATTGACTCCCCACTTGGACTGACCTGACCGACTTCTCTTGGAGCCACGCTCTTAAAGTTGAGAAGACTAAAATTATTCTGGCCGGCTATCATTACCTCACTGTGATGTGCTGTGCTGTGTTCATATCGAAGTCGATCCTGGAGTTGCTTCGTCTTCCTCGGTTAATTTGCCACTCTTTCTCAGGACAGTCACTCCCAACCAGTGGAGCCTGCTACAGTTGAATATTGAATTCAGAGTCGAATCAAGTTGAACTGGTTCTAATACCATCTGGGTACACCCCATGGTATACTCATCGCTGATATCAGCAGATTTTTTCAATCCCAGACTTGAACCTTGGCTTTTCTATACGCCTCTAAATAGTTGAGGGTAGCTTGTTGTGGATGAGAGGGGGCGCGGCGTTAGTAGTCGAGTTCGGGAGTCATGGAGCATGAGGGTTTAGATGAGTCTTGATACTTCAGGAACGGTCTTTTGAATCATAACTCTTCTATGATCAGTAACTATATGGTTAGCTAATGTCTCTAGTAGCAGAGAAGGTAGGTAGAGCATGATCTTCTAATAAACCTTCAACTAACACAACCCAATCACAACGCCAGGGAGTAAAATTGCCTTTCATAAAGAAACAAAAAATATTATGAAACCCGCCTTAAGTTTCATCACTTGCCCTTCAAAAACATCATTCTCAGCATCTAACCTTTCAGAAACCAAACATTTGAATGAGGACCGAACCAAGAATTCACACTTACACTTCCCCATATACCAGCTACCAAACGGAACCTGGGTCCAAGCAGGCGGCGGCTTCGGACAACAGCAGCACGGTCTATGGCCGAACAACACGTGTCGGAGACCTCTACCTGGTGGGCGCCTGGGCTCGAATATACCGTCGGCTTTTCAACCAGGCTTTCTGCCAAGCGCGTGTCATCTTTCTCAGAGACCTTGGTTTCAAAGGTGGATGTATAATTATTATCAGGCACCTGGTAATTAAAGGATAAGAGTAATGGGAGAACAGGAGATGGATTGGATGATGGGTCTAGTAAACAGCAGTCGGGGTTGTGGTTGAGTATGAGGTGTAGCATTAGGGAAGGGGGTTGGATCTAGTGTCGGAGCTGTCCTTGGTAAATGTCTGGGCCTGACTTTTGTGTATTGCTGTCCACGAATGTAGGAGGTCCATAGCTTTAGGACGCCGGATAAATACTCTCTCTTATCATTACATATTGAGTGCTAGCCCATGTAATGCTCGTCTCGAGTTATGACAATATTTTGAAAGAAATCGATGTCACATGACCAAAATAAACACTTCAACGAAACAGTCCCTAGTTACATTTATTGAAATAAAAAAAACCTTTGACTACTTAGTTTTCAAGCCAAAAATCACGAAAAATACCGCAAATCTGCGTAGACTGATCAAGTTACCGAAAATTACCCGCTGTACGCCGCTTACTCAACGAGATGTCGACAGCCGATGCGATTACTGATCAACCATCTCTTCCTCTTGCACAAGATCCCACACGAAAGCCTAGAAAGGCTGACAAAATTGCTGACGCGCATCATACGGCCGCTACCCGCAATCCTCCGCCACTCCTGTATAAAGTCCGCTCTTCGCCCGCAACTCGCGAGCACTTACCAAACATACCGCATCAAACACCTTGGTGGATGAAAACAAGCTTTCTTGCATACTGGGCTTACTGGCCTAGCTTGGATCGCAAAGTACGCTTAGCAAAGTGACAAGAATGGATATGGACACTACGTTTAGTGAACGGCCAGTGAGAATGGCTGAACATGCATGTACTTCCTGTCGAAGCCGGAAGAGGAAGTGTGACAAGCTGCTCCCTACTTGCTCGCTCTGCACGAGGTGAGCCTCATTTCCACCTCAGTGCCTTGCGCCATTCAAGACAAAGAAAGATCTGACAATAATATCCAATCAGAAAATCCCTGACCTGTTCCTACACCACAAGAGCCGGCCATGACGCCTCACCACCCCCACCATACCTAACCCCCACCTTCACCCTCTCCCCCGCCCACCAGTCAGCAGCCAGCACCAGTACCCGCAACACCTTTCCCCCAGTCTTCTTCCTCGACTCAAAGATCTTCCAATTAAGTCAACTAGAGATTCCCACCCTCTCCATCCCCACACCAGCCTACCTCCCGCCGCTAATAGGCGAATTTAACACATGGCGATCGACGGCTGCGAATTTCTTCGATACGGTTCATAGATGGTTACCGATTGTCTCAAAAGCACGATTATATAGCCATTTGTTGAATCCGCTCGTACCGAGACGGACGGATGTAGCGCTTCTAGTACTGTGTATGAAGCTTGCGACTTTGTTCCCAACCTCATCCCCTACTTCCGATCGGGTTGAATTGGATGAGGACGGAGACAGGGGAGAGAGAGAATGGGTGCCTCCGGTGGAGTATCTCGCTGCTAAGAGATTGCATGCGGATTTAGTCGAAGGGGGTGGATTTAGCACGCAGGTTTTACAGAGTGGAGTTTTGATTGCATTGTATGAGTATGGCCATGCGATATATCCCGCTGCATACCTCTCGATCGGTGCTTGTGCTCGGTATGGCATCTCGGCTGGGTTGGATGGGAGTGGGATGGAGCAGGTCAAAAAGACTTATAATTGGGTGGAAGAGGAGGAGCAGAAGAGGGTTTGGTGGGCGGTGCTTATTCTGGATCGGTATGTATAGAGTGTCTGGGTTGGATATCCGGTTTCATTGGATGTGTGTGCTCATTAGAGTAGGGCTGTGAATCTGGGGAACCCGAGCAGGTCGCTAGCGACGCAGGAACCGCATCCGTCCAGTCCTTTACCTGCTGCCGATGATGCGTGGGATGCTGGTGTATGTACTGTCTCGTTCACATAAGTGACACTTGGTTATGCTGAGCTGACTGATTCAGGCTTCCTCATCTGGTGAATCATTCACATTGTCCTCTCCAACGAATCTACGAATGGGTCGATTCGCGCGGTTTGCGCAGGCTATATATCTGCTAGGCCGAGTCTACAAACATGTCTCTGACCAGACAGGCGACCATGAATTCCTGCAAGAAGAAGCAGTCCAGCTTCGAAGAACTATCGAGGCTTTGGTGATCTTGACCGATCTCGAAGGTAGTCAAAGCAATAAGCTGGAGTTCTGTACCCAAACTGCTTTGTCTTATAGGTGAGTCGCCGTCTTTCGAGCTCTCCATTACATCGTAGTTGATATTAGTAGTGGGCTTTTCCGTCTCCAAGATACTTTTAGTTCCCTCCCAGCCTGCCTCTTGGAAAACGAAAAATGGAGTTCAACCACGGCAATCGCGGACAAAGTCGCCGTATCAGCCGCCGGTCTCGCAAATATGGTCTGCCATCGAGTTCCCGCTGTGCCTACTCGACTAGTGTCTCCATTCATCTTGGATCTGTTCTACAATGCGAGGATTATATGGGGTGAGAGGGCACACCAGACTGGGGATAGGGATGCTATTAGGGCGGCCGAGGATCTGAATAATGTATTGATAGAGCTGAATGGGCGGTGGAGAGCTGCTGGTAGGTCTCGAGGTCGATGCGTCGTGGGTGGTTGAGAGGTGAGGCTGACATTACTAGGGGCGTATTTGGAGATTGTGAAGGCTTGTGAGATGGCGTACTGCTGAGATATCCTTCGGATAAAATGCTCTCGCCTCGGAAATTCCTGAAGCCCGAATCTGCTGTAGCGCTTTGCAATTATTGGAGGGGTATCGATCCGGTCTGTGGCGGGTTTACAGAAGCCTTTTCCCAGAACCACCGGAATTTGGATTTGTCGTTCCGCCACAGCATTTCTAGCTTCCCAGCGTTGTTTCTCTTCCATGTACAAACGAGAAGTACAGCGACAATACCAATGACCAGACCCGCGAGGCCGACAATCATTCCTATAATATCCGCCGTGCCAATGCTACTTCCTGATTTTGAAGCCGTTGGGTTCTTGGATGTCGGAGAGGCGGATGAGATTGAAGGCGAGGTGGTAGTCGGCACTGTTCCCAGAGAAGCTGTCGAGTCTGCAACAGCCGGTTCAGCGCAGATGTACTGCGTTTGATAGAGAAGATCAACTCACCGGTCTCAGTCCTAGTCGCAGTCACCGTTGCCCCGAAAGCAGCAGGCTTCAAGCTCCCCGGCACAGTAAAATTATCCTGCGCGCAAAGATCTGTATGCGTATTCCAGAATAACTGTTGCTCACTCTGGTCACACGTACCCAGGGCTCCCGCGACACAGCTAAGTACCTGGTCGTAGAAGAGTCGAACTTGTGTATCGGTCCACAGGGCATTGGGACCGCCCATCTGACCGCACACGCAGCCTCTGAAATAGCCGGCTTTGTTTCCGTTGTTGCATGGGTGTATGTAATTCGCTTCGTCCAGGAGGCAGATTCGTGAGCAGGCAGGGTAGAGACAGGGGTGGAGAGTACCAGTTGTGGTGCAGCTAGGTGCAGACATTGCTGATTTGGGGATGGATAGCGTTTTGCAGGTGCATAAAAAAGGAAAAAGCTGGGGGAAAGGAGGAATTAATGTCAGAAATGCTCTGAAATCAGAGCTGAACAATATTTACTTTATTTTGGCAGGTCAAGCCACGGGCGTTCTTGGCTGGCAATGAATAGGGAAAGTTACACAAGGCTGTGAGACGAAAGCAGCACAGTGGCTGGAGCTGAGAAAGTCTTCGGGCCATCGCAGACAATTATTAAACGTAAAACGTGGCCGTGTTAAAAAAAAAAAGGAAAAAAGAAAAAGAAAAGAAGAACCGGGCGTTAGTGTAAAACCAAAAGCCCAGAATCCCAAAACGTTTATTCATTCATCAAATCGTAGCTTACAAATTGGCCCTCGCACCAACCTGCCCAACAAGAAACTCCTCAATGTAACGATTGACATCGGCCGGCTTTTCCCACAACGCCCAATGGCTGGCATTGACCTCACCTCTCGTTAAACTCCTAAAATACTTGTCCATCCCGGCACTCATAGAGGGGGGTAAAGCCGCGTCTCTGGTCCCCGCAATGTACAGTGCTGGCATATCGAGCTTGAACCCATCCATCTTCTCCGCCATCTCCTTCTCGTCCTCGAAATTGAGCTCTTGCGTACGGTACCAATTCAACGGCCCTTGCATACCGTGAATAGCATATTGCTTGACATAGTAGTCTATTTCCTCTTTGGTCAAGAGAGGGGAAGGTCCGATTTCTGGGAGGGCATCGAAGAGGACTCCTTTCTCAACCGAGAATCCTGCTTCGCCCTTGGGAGTACGTCCACCATACATGCCGTTCAGAAATTGACGGAGTTTCTCCTCGCCGACAATCTCGGCTTCAACTTCTGGGCCTCGGAGCTGAAGTTGGTACTTGAAGTTTGGCATGACTGTAGCGTCGAGGAACTCCTTCCGGGGGGAATTGTACGGAGTGCAGACGCTGAAGACGGCCGAGATGAGTTTCGGGTACCAAAGAGCGAAGCGGTAGACAACGGCTCCTCCCCAATCGTGACCTCCCAGAATGATGCTCGAGAGGCCGAGTTGATCCGCGAGGGTGGCTAGGTCGTCGGCGGCTCGTTTGTAGGTGTAGAATGATGGAGACTCCGGTGCGTCTGTTCCAGCATATCCCATCATATTGGGAACGACAACACGCAGCCCGAGTGAGATGAGATGGGGAATCTGATATCTCCAGCCGAATGCCATATCTGGCCAGCCGTGGACGAGGAAAATCGTACTCAGTGCTTTGCCCTGTGGTTCGGCTAGAATGTAGCTGTAGGTGACGCCATTGAGCTTGGCGGTCTTGTATTGGACTCGAGAGTCATTTGGGGTGAGTTTGTCAACCATTGTTGCGTCTTGGCCGATGGGGTTGGTGTTGTAGTTCGTGCAAGGCTGAGGTTTGGGCGGGGTTGTCTGGATCTTTATCCTCTGCAAGGCGGAGTCCCAAGAAATGCCGTACCTCGGCCGTTTCGAAGTGCATGGGTGACCCGCCGTCCGAGTGGGACAATAATACTAGACTTCGTACCCATATCTTGTGAACACAGTTTCGGTCTTGCAGGACATGTTCGAGAAGCTCCCACTATCGGTCCGGCCGGCTCTTACGCCCGAAAGACGTGTCAATGATGACAGATCTAAAGCTATTTATTCCCCTGCGTGGGTTTAACATCACGTATAAGTCCACATTTCCTTACTGAAATCCGTTTCACTTCCTCCGATTCCGAGAATCTGACCGACAACTGCAGCAACCACCTGACATTTGAAAACAATGTTTGAGCTAGGTCATAGCACAAATATAAAATGTATATACAAGAAGGCCACAGCGAGTGATAACTTTCCGACCAAGTGGAGTACTGCACACATTTTGAGCAATGCAAATCATCCCCAGTATCCAGGGGCTGAAATTGCCGAAGTTTAGTAAATAACCGTATCCTCGGCATTCTCAACGACAACTTCGCCGTTATGCTCTTCCTGAGCCTGATTTTCAGCCGTGTGCTGCTCTGACTGGGGTATTTGTACAGGGGAATTAGTAGTATCATCAGCTTTGGAAACAGAGGGAGACTCGGCTTGAGGCTCACCCACCGTCTCGTTAGACGTGCCATTAGAACTTTCTTCCTTCTCTTTTCTTCCTGGGCGATCGGGATGTCGTAAGTCGAACTGTGAAGTTTCCTTCTCGACTGTGACTTCGGCTTCCTTGATCTGGGTCTTGATTCGCTCTTCGTCTTCAGGTAGCAACTCCCAAGGTTTGTAGTACTGTGGATTTAGTTAGCAATGGGTTTCCGCCAGACACTAGCTATGCACGGTATACATACAATTTTCGGTTCTGCTTTTGTGCATAGGAAATTTGCCATAGCTAGAAGGTTGGAATGTCGTGTTCGCATCTATAGACAGTCAGCGAATAGTCATTCCCTCGTCACATAGGTTCACGAACCTCTGCTTCGTCGTATATGATCTGTTCCGCCCTCCGAACGGCCTTCAAGTCCGCTAGCTTCTCTCTCCTCCGAGCTTCATCGGCTTCCTTCTGCAGCTTGACCTTCTCATGCTGGCGCTTCTCGATTTCGAGCCTTCTCTTCTGCTGCCCATTTGGCGTACTCTGGCTCAATGTGCTAAGAAGTCCACCGAATAATCGTTGTCCGCGTTTCTTTTCTTCCTGGATGCTGCTCTTTCTTCGGTTTTGCGCCCTATCTTCAGGCTTGGCTTCTGGCTCGGGTTTTGAGGACTCGATTGGTTTGGGAGAATCGCGAAGTGTGGGAGGAGAGCGGCTGCTTGCATCGAGAGAAAGCCGGGGACGTTTTGACGTCGAATCCGAGGCTGATGATTGTCGTCGTTTCAAAGGAGCTGTGGAAGCTTCAGCCTCGGGGAGAACGACTGCGGAAGCAATTGGTCTACGCAGATAATTAGCATTTGCATGACAATGCGGACATAAAATAATTACCCATCGACATCAGCCATGATCAATTCGCTGCTTAACAATACTATTTGAAGGTGGTTGTCGCTTCAAGAATGAAGTCAGGGAGGAATCAGGCTGAGCAACCTCGAGCATGCGGTTCTTGTCTCAATTAGTACTAGTCCACTGGTCCGTGCTTAGAAAGCAATTCTGGAACTCTTCTGGTGGCGGCATCAGATTATTATTGAAAGCCTTGAGATCAACAGCCTCGTCAGTTCTACAACTACAACACACAATCAACCAACATTCGAAGCTTCCCCGAAGCTGACGCAGTATTCGCGTAGCACATCCAGCCCAGCAACAACGTGCTAGGTCTTCATCATGTCTCGCCATCATCCGTAAGTCCCCCACCGTGCCCCTCCCAAACTGTACCTTTTCACCCCTGCTCTCCTCTCTTGCCTCTCTTTGATGTATTGTGAGAAGCTTTAATATACTAACACTCTGTCCAGCGATCTCGTTATGTGCCGCAAACAATCAGGTATCGCCATCGGCCGCCTCTGCGACAAATGCGACGGCAAATGCCCAGTCTGCGATTCCTACGTCCGGCCTACAACTCTCGTACGAATCTGCGACGAATGCAGTTTTGGGAACTACCAGAACAAGTGTGTGGTCTGTGGTGGTGAGGTATGTACTCCTTGCATCCTTAGACACTGGGCACAAGCTAACATATCGCCAGGGAATTTCTGACGCCTTTTATTGCTTCGAATGCACCCGATTGGAGAAGGATAGAGATGGATGCCCGAAGATTATAAATCTAGGATCCTCGAGGACGGATCTGTTCTACCAGAAAAAGAATTTTAGGAATCACTAGCAGGCGTAATTTGGGGAAGGATATCTCGGCGCTTCGGAGACTGGACGATACCTCGTACTGGAGCTTGTTTGTCTGCATAGCGAGGAGTTCTAGGATTATGCGCAATGGCTAGCGTGACGATTTCGATAAAAAGAATAAAATCTGTGTGTTTTCTTCAGTTAGTATCGCATGTTGCTTCAAGCGTTGACGCTTTTTCTGGGGCGAAGCTAAATCGCAGCCTTCCAACGTCACAATTCGGTCATTTTCTCAACACTAAATACCTAGGTACCACTTTCCGTTTGTGACGTCTTTCCTCTGTTCTTCGCAATGCTTCTTCTGTTCAACTCTCTTTCCCTTTCACCTTCTTGGATTGAATCTCCTACAGCTCCCTTTTAAGGATGTTCGGGATGGAGAGCGTCAAGGCCACACTAAATGCACCCTTCATTCCCAAACTCACCGCAGAAGAGCGCGGTGACTTACCGTTCCATATCTCCAGCACACACGCTTACATCTTTGAGCTTGAACGCCGAATATATGTTGCCCGCACGAGCCTCCTCATCATGTCCCGCTGCATGAAAGCCATACTTCTTCCGTCCGTCGACCCCTCGAAGTTATTCTCTAGTAGATTTGGCGTCTTCGACCTCCCCAGAGCGATCGCTAATCTTGAGGAGAGTTGTAGCCTAGTTTAACAGGACCAACAAGATAACCTACGCCAACAGGACATGAGGTGCAATACTATAATTCCTGCAGAGCTAGTTGAATTGCCGGTAGTCGTTGTACCCGAATCAGAAAGGAAGATTTCCCTGCCCCAATCCTTAAATCGTGCCTACATTGCCACACTGAAATGGAGCACTGAGGGCTCTTACTACCCTTAAGGTCAAGGAACAAGAACTAAAGGCGGACGTCAAGCGCTGGGGCGATATCTACACACGTATGACCTCGGAAGAACCACAATCTCTAGTCCAAGGGCAAAGAAAGCAGCCATTCTCCACGCTACCCTCGTTCACAAGCAGTCAGCCGACGCTCAGGAACTCTGTGGGAAGAAGTCAGCTGCCGAGACCTCGGGGTGGGATCTGGGATCCGCAAGGATATGAGAATATGGTTTCGATCAAGAGCAAAGCCGTTCCAGTCCGAGAGATTGTTGCGAGGGCTATGCAAAGCGCAGATCCATTGGGGACTGCTGTCTCGGGAGACCACATGGCAAATGGAGCGCTTCAAAATCGAAGGCAATCGGCAAAAGAAGCATCCAATAAAGAGGGAGAGGACGATGAGGAGAACACAAATTCGGACGGAATTAAAGACAGTTGAGAGCTAGCTCAATACCACAGCTGCCGCCTGTATCAGAAAACCCTCCTATTCAGTCTGCGCCGTTTTGCCGCCAGTTGTGGCTAACGCGAAGGGTATGACTGAAGTTAAAGTTAAGAAACTTGGCATGAATACAGGACGACCGGCGATATGGGTGGGGTTCATCAGAGACAATGCAGGGAGGGACCACAGTATTGAAAGTTTCCTCGATAGAAATCTAGTTGTGTTCTACTTGGCTTGATTTTGTATTTCTTTTGGTCGGATAGACTTAGTGATGTGAGCTTGGAGCTTTTTTTTTGTGGGGGGGGGGGGGGGGTGGCAAAGGGAGCTGATTTGATTTCTTCGTGTGCTAATTTTGTATAGAAATGACCATGGCTGGACTCTGGAGCAATTATTTACTATAGATCTTATTGTACTTGTCAAGAGGAATTAGTCGATAGATATTGAAGTTAAGAGCTCAATTTTGGATCAAGTAACATCCCCATGGAAAGAGATGTATCTCCCATGCCAGGTAGATAAATACATTATTAGTTGAAAAGTACATGGTCTAGAGGGCTTTAAAATAGGACGATCTATTCTGTAAGGCAAAGCATGCTTGCTGAGACCTGAACGACGATGAGGACTCTTATTGCTTTATCTGAATCTATAATATTCTACCTATTAATATGATATATCTCAGGCCAATGCTACAAAGTGACTTCAGCACTTGAAGTAACTTAACGTCGAGCACCTCCATTCCGCCCACCCCCCCATTCCGCCCACCTCGCTTAACTTACCGCCATATTTACCTACTAACTTAAATAATTAATTACTCCTTGATTCTTTAATCAATTCTTTTTAAATTTGGAATGCGACTTGTCCTTATTATAAAGCCTCAATATACCGAGTACGATATTATATGTGCGCTTGTAGAGATCGCAAATGGCAAGTCTTTGCGAAAGGCATCGCTTGAGTGGGATATTCTAAGGTCTATACTTCGTGGCCGCAATATAACGACTTTGTCATACCGAGAAAGTGCTAGTCACTTATAAAGGCTACTTACGGTAGTAGAGAGTCGATTAACTAATTGGATTCTGACTCAGGAGTCTCTCGGTCGTGGAGTTACGCATGCACAGATTAAGGTTTTTAGAGAGAGGCTTCTAGCTCTTTAAGGAGACCATTCACCACTCGGAAGACACTGGATTTACAAGTTTTTGGCACGGAATCCTATTCTAAAGACGAAGAGGCAAATATATATTGATTTTATACGTGTTAACGGCGCTTGTTCCGAAGTTATTAAGCCTTAGTTCCAAAAATTGAAAATTCCGGCTATTAAAGCTATCCTAGCTAGTTAACGATAGAATATGGACGAGACCGATATTATAGAAGGCTACGGTCTAAATGGATTTGTTATAGGGCACGCTAAAAAGCGCAAGATTTAAGGAAAATAGCTAGGCTCACGTACTTAGACGTCAATTATTGAGTGCATTTCTACAACAAGGGTTTCTATACAACCTTTAATAATATATAAGGGAAAATCGGTGCAGTAATAATAGTTTCCGTCTCAATTAGATGTATTCGATAATTAGCACTTCACTGTAACTAATAATAGGTGGACGACCGACGAAACCGCTTTTGAATGGCTAGAAAAGGTGTTTATCCTTTAGACGCAACTACGTGATCGTTCAGCAAGACTCCTTATCCTAGACGGCCACGGGAGCTATAAGACGACGGAATTCCTTTGGAAGTGCCTTGAATATAATATCTTCTTATTATATTTGCTTATATATACGTTATACGTCTTATAACCTTTAGATTTGATAATTTTCTCTGCTTTAAAGCGTGCTTACCGAAAGGAACTGCATAAATTGAGTTCTTTAATTAATTATATACTAATTGATAAGCGCAATTTCCTTGTTTATTATTAGAAAGCACGTCAAGAAACTATTACTCCTTTTAATATTAAATCTAGGTGGAGAACCAGTGGATTATGGCCGATATTTATAACTAAACCCTTAATGAGCCTATTATTACTAGAAAATAATAATAAATCGATAGAACCGGCTCTTTAAGAGCTTCAGAGAGTAATAATACTTTCTCCGGAGTCTTCTAGCACTTCTATTTAGTTACAGACTCCTAAAGCTAGAAAAGACCTCTATGCACAGATCCGTACGTTGGCGAGCGAATCATATAATCAACTTCTAACGCAACGTTTGCTCTTTAAGAAGATTGTAAAAGGAATTAATGAAAAGGATTACGAATTAGGGAAGGCAAATATAAGAATTAAAGAGTTAGAAGAAAGGTTAGAGTAATTAAAGCCGAGGAAAAGAAGGAAAGTGTAAACTAATCCAAATTCCAAGTTTGCGATAACACGTGCTATTCAAGAGGCTCAAATTGTAGCTAGAGATCGTCAAATTATATCCGTAGAATCAGAAACAGCAGGCGATTCTGATTCTATAATTTCTTATATAGAAGTTGACGTAGCGTAGAGTTATTAAGTGTTGAATAGAAAGTGCTGAATTACGCGAGGTGGGCGGAATGGGGGGGTGGGCGGAATGGGGGTGCTCGACGTTATTGCCCCTCTAGATTTGCCTCGCCGCAACTTGCAATATGAGTATCTATATTGCCAACATCATTCAACAACCTCATCCCCATCAACCTCCATATCCTCCCAATCCCCATCCACAGCAGCAGGATTCGTATCATCAATAAAATCATGATCCTCATCCACGCTGAAATAATCCTCACCCCCATCCTCGCTATCATCCTCATCCTCCATATCCACATTATCCCCATCCTCACTCTCCCCATCAGTCTCCCACTCCTCCCCCAACAAATCCCGCAACTCCTCCTCCCCAAGATCCAACAATTTCATATCCTCAGCCCCAAACTTCCGCTTCCACCCTCCCTCCCTCGGATTCGATTCCGCCATTGGCCACGGACACTTCCTCAGGACATACAACTCCAGCAATTTCGCATCTTTGATCTTCTCCTTCACATCTGGAACTACACTCTTCCAGTTCGCATCATAGATCCGCCCTTCATAGTCGGGGTCGTACAGCTCGAACTTCTGGAGGGACATGTAGTCGCGTAGGTCGGTCAATACGTCTTTCCATGTCTTTTCTAGCGGTGTACATCCAGCCTCGCCGATGTGTAGGTTACGCAGGGTACGCTTGTGCGCGAAGAGGAATTTGCCGAGAGATTCTTCCGTGGAGTCGCATCCTGCTGTGCGAAAGCTGTGGAGATGTGGGAATTTGAGGCGGTAAAATGAATCTTCAAAACCAGATAAGCATTCGTCGCTCTCATCATCCGCTTCCTCATAAGACAGATCCAGGGAGTGTAGGTTTTTGAAGCAGCCGAGGAATTCGGCCATCTTTCGACCTATCTTGGGAATATAGGGATGTGGCTCTCCCATGCCAATGATAGATATGCGAAGATTAGTGATATGTGATAGGCTTTCTCGTAACCTGGGACCCGGCGTTAGAGCCTTGTCGTACGGTCGTGGAATGGGGAAATGGAGTTGTCGATGATCTCGGAAATAGTCGATGGGGAAGGAGTCTAGGTCAATCTTGGTGATTGATTTACACAATTTTGCCGACCATAGAATCGAGGAATATCTTTCGATGGATGTTTCTGGGTGTAGAAAGTGGGAGAGCTCTTCGTTGTCGGCGTCAAACTCTTCTTCCAAGGTCGCCCAAAGAATACAGAAAGGCGTTTCGATGCCACGAACAGGGCATTCCAGAGACGTGACCTTCAGTGAGTGTAGATTTGGCAATAGTGGAAAACATCGGTCCAGTATAGCTGCATTGCAGTGCTTCTGGAAGCGGGTCTGATCAAAGATAGCATCAATCTGTTTCCAGACCTTGGAGAGCTGCCCACCCGTAGCGTATATCAAACGTTGCTGCTCGCGAGCAATGGCATTTGCTAGCAGTTCCTCATCCATGTCCCCAGCAAAGAACTCAATATGTCGAATCCCCTTTGCGATCTCTGGGTTAGTGCAGACCTCGCACAGTCGATCCATATCATCCAGGTGCGGGCGAACCGTGAACCCATTTCTGAACATCGATGGCGCCCCAGCAGCAGCCCAGGATTCAGAGATCATGCGGATATTAGGTATATCGCGCGTGGGTATATATTCAACAATTTGCAACTTCAGCTCGAGAGGGAGTTGCATGAAGGTCTTTGACTTATTGGACTCCTTGTCGGGCTCTGGAGTGGCGAGTGCTCTCTCTCGCGATTTGGGCTTGGATCGTCTGAATGGCCTTGCTCGTGATTTTGGCCTCGAAGCCGAGATCTCAGGCATGGCGCCTGCGGTTCTGGTTGGTGGCATGGCAGCTGTACTTTGAAGGACTAGGTGCAACCGGGTGAGACTCTTTTATTAGGATATTGGAACGGTGCAGGTACCGTTTTTTAGAATCGTGGCGTATCGGCGTGATAGAATCCCGGAACCCCGAGATTTGAACAATAATCCGACTTTTGCTTATGGTAAAAGCCAAATTGGTTTACAGCTCGAAATTGGTGAATGTTGGACAGGCTTGAGGTGATGTTGAAAACTAGAGATAAAGATTGTGATTCCGCTAGGGAAAAAAGTCTCGGTCAGCTGACCTACCCTAAGCGAACAAATTCGAAACATCGTGACATAGTCAGCAAGCACACTAAGACATTCTATCTTCGATTTCTTTGTCCATAGTTGCATGGGATGAGTCTCAACTCTAACACTAATGGAATGATACCCATCACTTGCAGTCCAGGGTTCTGCTTCTCTCCGAAAAGCTCAGCCCAGTTGTTGACTCTGCCATCCCACTCTCGTTAACCCAATCCATTAGCATCTGCTTATCATTACACTTCACAAGGAGACCTAGGCAAGACGGGATGGCATTATCCTTGGCCTCCATCATCAGTGATAGGTCCAGATTCTAAGTCAATCAATGTCTTGGCACCAGGCCGCTTTTGATATTTGCAAGTTCGAAACGAAAGCGCAGACGAGAGTGAGCGGCCTTTCGGAAATGACAAGAATATGTAATGCCTTGCTGCGGAGCCAATCGTTCACTAGAGCCAACCCTCCCGCGTGTCGCTCTTGAATGATTCTGGGTACAGCTTCCAATTCTTGGTGAGACTCCACTTCTCCACTCTCGAAAAGTATATATACATTTTCCTCTGCTCCTTCTGTCTTGTAATGGAACTTGTGTGTCCACCCTCTTTCTTCTCAATTTATATTAATTATGCTTTTCAATAACTTAGTCGGCGCTGCTCTAGTATTTGTTACTGTTATAGGAGTAACTAGCTTCGATACTGAACTTGAATGGATATCTACTGACCCATCCTTTTCCAAAGTCGCGTATGCTGCTTCGTTTTGAATCTCCCATACCTTAAATAACTCTTTGCAGGATTTACAGCGCAGGAGGTATCATCCTATCAGCGTCAAATTGCAGTTGAATCGACAACATCAATTACGGTTCTGGAATAGGTCCAACGCCTGCAGATGTCATCGGAAATGCCAGAAGTCTTGAGCGTAGCCCAGCTTGCAATTGTCAGATCTGCTACTTCGAGTGGAAGCTCTGGAGCAAACTCACCACTTTCTCTTAACATCACTCAACATGCTAATCGTCAGTTGTATGCTGGAGATTTTGACATCGCTGGCGCAATCATGTTCCACGGGACCAATACATTGGAAGAAGCGGTATGCCGCTTTTAAGACGCTGTGAATAGACTGAGTGGATTTACTACTGAAACATGAGCTTCAAGGCTTTCGGTGTCGACATAACTTTCAATTACTCGAAGCGCTTTATCGCTACTGGTTCAATGAGCCCAAATACCTACATATCTCCTGATAGTCCATCCAACTTTTACCAAACAGTGGCTGTAGCAGCTTCGCCATCATCACGAGATCGTGGTGGAATCATTACCTTCAACGACATGTACGTACTTTACTCTGGCGTTGGCCTCTGCTCGATCTTTACTATCGAGCCTTGCTCGGACTGCTGCTTCCCCATCTCAATGTAACGAGCTAAGTCTCATATATCTAAGCAGAATCACGTCGATCTACTACTCTACGAAGATAAACGCCAACACCTCAGGCACTTTTAAAGCTCTGGAGCAAGGAAACCTTGGCGCATTTCTCGGAGGCTAGCCGTACTACTTCTTCGGCCCATCGTATCCTACGGTTCTTTCCTACTTTAATGTGGCGAACACCACAGACCTACTTTCCTTTTTTATTCTCTACGGTCACCGTAAGTCTCAATTGAGAACGAGTGCTGTTACTTCCAGATATACTGACAATACCAGGGAATTTGACGGCTCGGTATATGTTGTAGCTAATAGAGCAAAGTATGTATATTGGAAATTCTTGAAGTCGTAATCCTTAGAGATCGTTATTGGTTTAGCTCAGAGGCTTGGTGATCATGGGTGCAGGTGCCGCACGGTTGAGGCCCAGTACACAAGCGGTCGCTGCAGACCTGTTGAGCAAGGGGATTCCAGTTGTCGCAGTCGCTCGACCTGCATCTGGAACCGGAGTTCCCAGACAATTTCCAGGCTCTGTGCAAGTCATTATCTCCTCAACTTACCCATCTCCTTATTTGCAAAGTACTTTGAGAAAGATGCGACTTTTCATCCAAGTGAAAGAAGGCAATTTTCTGACACCGCGCAGCTTCTTTTCCAGCTATCTCGGTGCCGAGCAAGCACGTATTGTTATACAGCTTGGTATCAACGCTGGCGATGACATGGATCAGATTCGAGACCTCTTTGAGGAATTTTTTGAGGAGGGTAGTTTATGAGCATCTTCTGAACCAGGAAATCTAATCCTAAAAGCACTGAAGGCAAAAATCGGGTCGCTTCAGGGGAGATGCCGTGGCGAAAGAAGGAAAGAAGTCAAGCAACAGATCGAGAATCGAGGTTTCGAATACAACCAAACCCGACTCAAGATTATGGATACACGACGTATTAGGCCGGATCACAAAGCCTTCAACCGCTGTACTTCTATAAAATCGTATTTTTATTCGTTGGCAATAATCTACATAGCAGCTACAAACTACTGTATACACTGTATGGAAGGTCTTTCCCACGAGGTTTACCCCGCACTACCACTAGAGCATGCAGAACGAGCCTGCCCAGGTGAGCAAAATTCCCCTACATTTTTCCTCGATGGTACTCCACGATGAGTTGTTGATTGCATAGCACGCGGACCGGGGGTTACATAGCATAAAAGCTTGTCCCCACCCACCCTTCTGAAAACCTGCCAAGTGCGCGGGTGACCATACGAAGAAGCGCATGTGATTGGGACACATTCCACTTCTCGATACCCCTCCACCGGGGTTATCTGCGATAATGCCGACATGGACAGCATGCTGACTCTGATCAGTTGATGCATTTGTCCCGGGTTGCTGCAGCCGATTTCGGTCTGTTGCATCATAACCGTTCCCATCTGAATCACATTGAAAGGAGGAATGCATGAGAACTCTATAAAAGAATTAAGCGAGCAACGATTTTTCTCGGCTCATTAGATAGGAAAGACTAGATGATACCTGCTTTGCACTTCATTTCAGAAACCAGGAAATGCAGGGTTGAACAACCCCAGGTCTTACATATAAACCTTGATCGATAATGCATAGTATCCTTCCCTAGCAGTAGCAGGTTGTTTGTCTCTAGTATCGTACTTGTGCAGTAGAGTGCCGAGATATATCGATAGCACCATCTGACAGCCTTCTCCAGGTGTCAGGTTCTACCTCAAGGGCCGAATGAGCACACGGCCAGCGCGCCCACATTCATGTTCACCAAGTTTATGCAGGTACCATTTTTATTCTCGGCCATGTTCTCTGGCCCGCTGGCACATCCAACTTTTTATCTAAGCCTGACTTCGCATATTGAACCTTCTTCCGAGTCTCAAAGTCTGCTTGTAAAAATTTGGCACAAATATTCGGACTATCTGCTAGTTCGAATTTTACATTTTCTTTTTTGAAATGGTCGGGATGAAGAATTATACACTCGCAGCTATCTGGGCTGCTCTGATCAGCATGGCCGGCGGAACAACTTTCAGTCCAGCTCGTCCACCAGCGATCCCACTTGCAGGTTCGTCCACTCGGTTGATGCGGTAGAAATATCTGACCACTTCGCAGTCAAAAGTCCTTACATGAGTACATGGCTCGAAGTTGGTAGTGATGGAGGAAATGGCGGTAATCTTGCTGGGTACTGGCCGTATGAATCCCACGATCAATACACATGAGACCAAGCTAATTTCAACATAGGCGATTCTGGGCGTGAGGCGCCAAGTTGCCAGACAGAAATTACATCTAACACTTCACTACAGTGGTTCTCAACCTGGACCTGTTGCGGGCAGAAATGGAGCTGTTACTGCTTGGGTTGGCTTCATAAGAGTTGATGGGACATCGTATACGTGGATGGGAGATGCCTATGTTAACGGTGCAGCTCCTCCAATAGTCACTCAGGACTTCTTCGAATATACCTCTCAAAGATCTACTTTCATCATGAACGTGGCTGGCAAAGTCACTATGAATGTGACGTTCTTGTCACCGCTGACACCTACGGATATCAAACGTCAGTCAATCATTGGAAGTTACTTGTCAGTGACTATATCTTCGCGTGATGGGGCCAATCACAATGTCCAGCTCTACGCAGACACTTCGGCAGGTATGTCTTGTATCAGACCAAATATAAATCCTTCTTAACCATGATTCAGAATGGGTCAATCCAACTCATAATTCAGAGCCCGTGGCTTGGAGGTATTGATTTGATTCCCTTCCAAAATAATAGCTAACCGTGTCTAGTTACTCTGTTCAGAATGGAGTCGCTAGTCACAAGTCTTTCCAGCAGAATCAAAGCGAGTTCAATGCTGACTACCCTGATGATGCTGCTCATTGGGGTAACTGGTATTGTAAGTGGTTCTCTTGTTTCTCACGGACGGATAGAATGGCAACTTCAAACCCACGAAAATTATCAGATAGATGTTGTTTATTGTTACTGTGAGCGGGGCTAAGACTTTGATCCCAGGGTCCACTGCCGCATCTTCCTCGTTAACTTATGAATCCGGACCCGATTCTGCAGTTCGCCAGAATTTCTTGAGTAATGGAGTCCTTGCCAATACACAAGACACGAATTTCCGAGCCATCAGTTCCAGCTGGCCAGTCTTCGCGTTCGCGAGCTCTCTCGGCAGTATCGGAAAGACTCCTGTTTCGACATTGTACACGATCGTACATGCTCAGAAAAACGCAATCTACTACAATGGTGCGAATGGCCTCGTCGGGCTACCGTCTTTCTGGACAAGCTATTGGAATACAGACTTGGGAATGGTACGCCCTTTTCGTTTCCTTTGCTAATATTTGCGATCGACACTGACAAAATAATAGGTTGAGTTCTTCTACAAGGACTGGATCAACAACAATGGCGCACTGGATCATAAGATTGCAGTTGATTCACTCAAAGCGGGCGGTCAAGATTATCTTACAATCACCTCGCTTTCCGCCAGACAAGCTTTCGGCGCTGTGCAGCTGTGTGGAACGCCAGCCAAGCCGTATCTTTTCCTCAAAGAGATCAGTTCAGATGGTAACATTCAGACTGTCGATGTCTTGTTCCCCGCCATGCCGATATTTTTGTACTCGAATCCAATTTTGGTCAAGTTTTTGTTGGACCCACTGTTTGAGAATCAAGAAGCTGGTCGTTTCCCACAGACTTATTCGCTACACGATCTGGGCGCGAATTACCCACGTGCTATCGGTCACCCGACTGGAGATGGAGGTGAATTCTCTCTTTCTTTTTTGGGTTTTGCGTTATCACCTACTGACAGAAATAGAACCTATGCCACTCGAAGAATGCGGCAACATGATAATCGCAACCCTGGCCTACGTTCAGCGCTCAGGAGACACGGCCTACCTGTCACAGCACTACAAGATCCTCAAGCAGTGGACAGCCTATCTCGTCCAAGAAGCCTTGATTCCCGCGAACCAGCTCTCAACGGACGACTTCCAAGGCCAGCTCGCGAATCAGACAAATCTCGCATTGAAAGGTATCATCGCTATCGAAGCGATGTCCGTCGTGGCGAGGAAGATTGGAAATTTGGTGGATGCTGAGAATTATACAAGTATTGCGCATGATTACATCGATAAGTGGCAGAATTTGGGTGTGGTTAGAGGGGCCAATCCTCCGCATACGAATTTGGCGTACCAGGATCGGGAGTCTCATGGTATGTACCTGACCTTCGCCTCGCTTAAAATTTGTTTTCATCTGTTTCTGAACACTGTCCAGGCCTTCTCTATAACCTTTACGGGGACGCTCTCCTGGGCTTGAACCTCGTTCCAAAATCTATCTATAATATGCAATCGAATTTCTATCCTACAGTAGCTCAGACCTATGGTGTGCCCCTCGACACGAGGAATGTCTTCACAAAGTGTACGTCTCCTCTTCCATCTCGCTGTTTGTCTGGAATCATCACACTCATACATGTCAGCCGATTGGGAAATGTGGGTAGCAGCAATCTCTTCCCTATCCACCAAGAACATGTTCATCTCCAAACTCGCAAATTGGATCAACATTACCCCAACCAATCGTGCTTTTACAGATCTCTATCATACGCAAACGGGAGAGTGAGTTTACCTTACATCAATTTAGGGCATGGCTGATGAGACATAGTTTTGCGAATGGTCCATTTATTGCGAGGCCGGTTGCTGGTGGACATTTCGCAATTTTGCTCCTGGATAGTGCACCGACTGCAGCGTTTAGGGAGCGAGATGAAGAGTTTATGGAGGGCGAGTTTGTTGCATGAGAGATATCTTTTTGATAATGACAAGGGTTTTTCTTCTCCTATGATAGGGTATAAATATTGTCTGAGCGATGCTGGGCAACGAGGATTTGTCTTACTTGATCTTTCAACCATTACAGTAATGCTTGAGAATTCATCAACGTTTCCCAAAAGGATGGCATGGCATCGCCGAATCTATGTTCCTGATTCCCTAGTTGTAGCATGAATCTATGATGAAATCAGACAATGGTCTTTCGGATAATTCTGTAAGATTTTCTAGTTGTTCCGCTTCTGTTTCTGCGGCATCATTGTGCCCCGGAATTTTGACGTAGCATACATAGTATCGTGCGTGGTCCTTACCGGGAGGAAACAGGTGGTTCGGTATCAGAATCTCGACATGAGCAATTCCATTTCCGTCTTTGGGCCTAGGAGTTGTTGCTATAGCCTGGGCTGTGGGTGAGCTAGGCCGAGCATGAGTGCAAGGAGGTGAGCCATACTTCCCCTCTGTCTAGGGCCTCTAACCACTTAGAGCTTGATAAATAGTATTGGGAATGCCCGACTTGCGAAGGAAGTAGATCATGTGACATTTGAGCTAGTGCCCTTTAGGCTTAGAGCTGGAAGGAAATAGACTTCATCTTCAATCCGTACCTGTGCAGGCTTCTCTCGAATTCAAAACGTTAAATCCCAAGTCCAACTCGCGACACGGCAAAATGGACTACGATGAGATCCTGTATATGAATGACGTTGAGCAGTCCGCGGCCTGGCTGGCAAAATTGAGAGAATGTCGCTCAGAACTTCCAGCTTGGGTTTCTCATTTCCACTCCCAGAAGCTGCCCTGTAAACTCCTGCATGAGAGTGATGAGCACGACCGCAGCGGCTCATATAACTGGATAATACAATTCATATTCATCAACGGTGAGGAATGAATAGTTCGATTTCCCAAAGGCCCCAAAGTCAAGCACCCCGACGAAAAGGTCGAGGCTGAAGTCTCAACGCTGAGGCTCATTCGGGACAAAACGGATATTCCCGTCCCTGAAGTCAAAGCCTGGGGCTCGGCGGCTGAAATTAGGTTTGGGCTAGGCCCATTCATTATGATGTCAGTCATTAAAGGTATCGATCTGGAGAACATTCTTCGAACACCTGACTCTAAAGCCAGACTTATGCGGCAGGATATTGGTGATGGAGTCGCTGCAACAATCTACCGTCAAATTGCTAGGTATATGCTCCAGCTCTTTAAGCTCAACTTTCCCCGGATCGGCGGCTTGTCGAAATCATCCATATCACAGAGGACTGTAGGCTACGCTGCAGCGATAGACTCACGGCCATTCACGTGGAGGGCACATGAGGCCCTGGTTCTCGGTGGAGTCGATACTTACTGTAACTTACGTTTCATGATCTGGGCGCTACCTCCTCTCGCTAATACTACTCTCTGCCGTTTATGGTATTCCAGGCCCAAAAGCGACAACATTCTCGTCCACTGCCGACTATTTCGCTTATATAGCCGAGGGGGACCTACAACAGCTCTATCAGCAACCAAGCGCGGTCGACAACGAGACAGATGCACGAGAGAAGCTCATCTACTGGGAAGCCTTCAAGGCCCTTACCCAACGTCATGTTTTAGCCAAGTATGACAACGGGCCATTTAAGCTTATCTGCGATGATTTTGGCCCAGCAAATATGATTGTCAATAACGAGCAGGATTTGAAGATCATCGGTGTTATTGATTGGGAATGGTCATATGCAGGGCCCTGTCAGCTTTTCTGCTCTCCACCGCACTGGCTTTTACTCGACTCGCCAAACTATTGGTTCAAAGACGATAATAGCGTTGCTACCAGGTACGAGAAGTTTTGGAAATGTTCCAAAGGATCCTGGAAGAAGAGGAGGGAGCTATACTTGGAGACGTTCCTTTGGATGAGAGGCCGTCAGCTCTCATGAGAGAATGCAAAGAAGATGGGCGAATGTGGTTTCACTGCATCATTCGCCAGGGATTTAACAGCCCCGATATGTTAGTCTGGGAACGGCTCCGAGTTGCGACACCGGACTTGATCGGCTTGTTGAAGCAGTCTCAGAGGAGAAAATCACTACGTTCGTCCAGGAGAAGATGGTTACCTTAGCTAAGTACAATCTGAAAAGGGATAAGAAGCGAGAATGGTTCGATCAGATCATGTGCACGGCAACTCAGAGTTAGTGTAGCCGCTTTATTACAATCAACTATTTGAATAGAGGAGCAATATATAACCCCTCCGAGGTTGAGATATACTGCTGATACGCGACTACGAGGTGCTCGTTACATGGGGTACTGCATCTAAAATACCATCTCGTGATGTGCTGTTCCTCTAACCAATCCCTTTGGTATGCAATCTTCGTATCTCATCTAATTGGTTGAATAGCAGTATTTCCTCATCTCGTAGATATTATATTCAATCTTCATTAGAGTAGTAATAGGTAGAAGGCTTAGAATTAGACAAATTACATTAATGAGTCATTTCATGCATGTGTTAGTAGGTCGAGGCTGAACGCAGGTTTGGTGTGGTGGCATGCAGGGTTTGTGCCACAACACACACTCTACACCCATTGCTCCACCAAGAACCCCATTCAGCCTCCTCTAATCGTGCACCGAATCTATCTACCGACCAACTGATATCAAGACGCCGGAGACAGAGGAAGAACGCAAGACACGCGAAACTGTCAATGATCGTATCGCAGACACCAAAAGCAGTGATATGAACCGTATGATGGACGTAGGCAGATCGTCCCAGAAGAAGAGGGACGAAATCAAGAAGGAGAAGGAGGAGAGAGGAGGGAGAGAGAGGTTTGTGATTACAGGATCCAGCAGGGCATACAATTCAGATACTGACTCCTAAGCAGGCTACTGCCGGTGATGGCAGCTCTCGTTCTTAAAATCTATATCAGGCCCAGGGATTGCCAGCGATGGCTGTCTCAATGCTTCATATCAACGAAAGCCAACCGACGACGGGTCTCAATCATGGAAGGTCGCTCCCTTTTGACGAAACAGTTTACAGGAATTGAATTTATTCCTTAGCCTGATAGTATAGGGTTCAGGTACTATGTCTCCCGGGTGCCTTGCGACAACGATGACCCACTTGTTCTCTCCAGTGTGAGCAAAATTAATCCTATAAATCAATTAATATTTGATTAACTTGATTTGATTTTGATTTGATTTTGATTTGATTTTGATTTGATTTTGATTTGATTTTGATTTGATTTTGATTAATTAAATGACTTTTTTCTTTAGATTAGTATTTGGAATTTGCTGACAAATACAAACACTTGCTTATAAATAAGCTTTCTATTAATAAAACCTTTAGCTTTTCGATCTTAAAACAGGCTATATTATTAATAAGTTATTAATAAGGCTTACTAATCCAATATTAATTACTAATTAAATGTTATAAATTAAATAAAATATGTTTCTTACTTCATTTGGGTTAAGCGAGGCTCTCTAGATTAACCGAGACTGTTAGACTTTAATTGACTCTATTATTAGTATATACTAATCTTCTTTAAGCTTAGTTTTAAAATCTAGTCCCAATTAGGATGCGGCTATTATATTAATTAAATTAATCAATACTTGATTAATTTGATTTTACTTGATTTGAATATGATTAATAGCCATTAATCAAATCAAATCAAATCATTTTTCACACTGGTTCTCTCCGAGTAGCTCCGCTAAGCTACAGCCTACACCTTTACACTCTATCACACCCCATACTGGGTAGCAGCTGTTACACCCTATCTTCCGTCATACATCAGCATTTCAACCCACGATTTATTTCATCAGATTCACATCTCCCGTTGCTGGACGCCTTTATCTTCCCCCATTCCAACCGCCGCACTCGGTATATTATACCAAAGTCACAGAGAGTGCCTGCTCACTTTCGCAGACTCGAACTTACCCTTGAAAACTAGATCCTTTTGGCCTTCATACCAGAGTTCGTTGACTCTCGTCTAGGCCTATTGGAAGCTGGCTCCAGTGAGTGGGTGTGTCTAAAATTAGGCGCTGACCACTAGAATGGTAGGTACGCCTTTTCTTGAGGCGGAACTTCGTTGCTGAATTGCGGAGGTTCAAACGGGCTCCAACTACTCCTATCCACAGGGCATCGTTGTTGCTCATCTCCCTCGCTGTGTCTCGCTTCGCAGTATCGAATTCTCTCAGTTATCTCATGTTTTCCACGAAGGTACGTATTGATGTCCTGAACATGGAAAATATTGGCACTTCTATACAATTTAACTCCTTGGATTGATGGACTTGGGGTGCATTTTTCTGACGCCGTGAAACCAGAAAGGTTTGTATGCCCATAACTGCTGAGTCCCACAATACATTGCATCAATAGATCAATTCCACCACATCTTTCTATCTGTGGAAGATCTTGCACCTCAGCTAAGAATTCTGTCTTTTGTGAGACTCATTCTACCAAAAGAAACTTGTAAGCCCCAGAGGAAAATGCTTCGCCATCTCCACAATGCTTGACCGAAAGCAATCGAGCTCAGAGCAAGCATCGCTCAAAGTTCGGGCAATTACCCCAGGTGATAATTGCTTATGTTAATCATGAAGCCACTTTGCTTTGGCTGCCAAGTTGATGCCAAGATTGAAATTGTTTCAATTGAGAGACAGAAATGTGGACTTGTGTTTGGACCTCTAGGACACGTCCATGGTCTCAGCCAAGCTTTGATGGAAGAAGCTTGCCTAGCTTCGGCAATCACGTTGCCATGGAATACTGAACGCACCCCGCGTTGGCGCCAAATGTTCCGAGACTGGGGGAGAAATAAATCAAAATGTCGAAGGGAAAAAAAGGATATAGTCTATCTGGGTTGCTTGTGAGAAAGCAGAGAAAGATATTTAGGGTAAGGCACTCTCTAGTAACAGCTGAGAGTGAGAATATGGGTTTGAACTTTTGGTATTGTCAAAGAATCTAACTCATCTATGGAAGTCCAATGGGTTGTATGAACATTCACCCCTCAATACATCGTGATGACCACCGCCATTGTCAATAATATACTTCTATCCCAAATCAAACTGTGCCCATCCCTTGAATAAAACTAACGCCACGCGCTATTACATTTGTTGTTCACCGCAACCTCGCCATTGCTATTCCTAATGAGCCTTGTGCTAGCAGTCTGGCTATGCTTTACTCAGCAGCTGCAGGTGCAGCAGCTGGTTTAGCAGCAACACCAGAGTCGACACCTGGCTTGACAATGATACCAACACCAGATCCTCCCTCTCCAGTCCCGAGTTCAACGCCTGGGGAGGTCTTCAAAGCACCGGTTGCAAAATTGAGGGCAGCGTTGAAGCCAGCGAGGTCTCGCTTCTCGACGGAGGAGGGTTCCTCACGCTTCTCTACACCTCTATCAGCATTGTTTGGTTCTCTAGGCTCGACGACCTTCCGCCCAATGCCGAAGGCGCCAGAGGGAAGAGAAGATGGGACAGGAGACGCACTGGCTTCTGGGACGACCGGTTCGAGGGCCGGGGAAACAATCGTAGCACCGGGAGTCTGCTCACCAGCACGTTGTAGGCCTGCCGCTGCGCCTTCCACACCAGCTGAAGCGCCGGCGAGGGTGTTGAGGAGAGCCTCGGCGTTTTCTCCTCCACCGAATGAGATCTCTCCATCACCGACCACCAAGGCGGGCGAGTAAGCGCCGAGGTTGATGTTGAGAGGGAGGGCGGTGATAGAGGTTGCGGCAAGAAGAGCCAAGTATGCGGAGAGAAACTGCATGGTGGGCGAAATGTGGTTGGGGTAAGGCTTGGTGATATGATTTGGTTCTTGGTATGGCGTGAGGATGGCGTAAGTGGGAAGATGTTTATCTTGGAAGATGAAAGGATTACTGAATTAAAGATTGAAAGCGGCGTAAGGAAGACTTGCTTCTTGGGATGTATGAGAAATGAATGTGAGCGCAGCTGGAGAAGAAATGGAGAAACTGCAGGCAGCTTCCAACTCTTATACTTCCAGAGTCTGGAGCCATCGATACCCCCCAACCTTTCAGACGGCGAAGAGCAGAACCATTAGCACGTCCCGCGTTTCCCAGTGACTCGTCCGAAAATAGAGGATACAACGTCGTGGTGCCAAAATGGACGAAACACCTTTCCACAAGATCCGCGCTATCTAAGTCTCGTCCGGGGCAAGAAGCAATGAAAAGTCAAGGCATGAGAACGACAAGACTACCCATTGGGAAAGCTCGTGCAAGAGCCAAGATGCCCAGCTTTTGGCCCAGAGATGTCACGGCTGGGCTCGCCGGGCTCTTTGTCTGAAGTTTGCTGAAACATCCTCTATTCTGTCTCTTTGTGCTCCGCGCGACAGCTTGGCGGCTTGGCGCGAGTCCGAACAGTTTCGCCTCATCTATTCGCAGCCGCGTCTGCTGCCCCAAATTGACAAGTAAGAGTTCGCTTGCAACTGAAGACTTCTTGGAATATCCACTCGGATATGGGGTTAGAGCTTGAACGCGATTGAGATTTCTTGAGAGTCTTGAGGGCGATTGAGTTGGTTGGCAGCGGGGTCCCCAGCAATTGGTTGGCACGTACGAAAATCCTCAGCAGTTGGCACGTACGAAAAGCGAAGGAAGTTTTGAAAAGCTCTCTTGAGGCGGGCAATCCACAGGTAAATAGACGATTTTTGAGAATCCCAAGCCTTGTTGACTTCTAGAATAACCGGTCTCCTGCGCTCGATGTTGTGCCGCTTCTCGTCGCTCCAGGAATTTCCCATGGGTTTAATGCATCAGGAGGCACGTGATAGGGCTATTTCTGTCTCGGGATGGCTGACGCCACCAAAGCAGCGATCTTCAGCCTCCAAACACAACAACCAACCCCTTTGAAGATTCTCCCACACGCCAAGACGCAATGTTAGGCTACCTCGCCGCAATCCTGCCCCTCTACATCTTCGTGTATTTGCCCGTGTCCAATATTCTGTTCGGCACATCGCATAAACCGTCGGCAGACATCACACAATTCAATAGCTCCTTCATCGCTACAAACGAGCCCCTGGATTGCCCATCTCACAAGTACAACACCCACATTCTTTCCCTAGAACCGCTGGTGATTTACATTGAAGACTTCTTGAGTCCGATTGAGTCAACGCATCTCTTACAAATCAGGTAAACCTTTAAGCTTATCTCCAGTTCATCCCGCAGTCCTGTCATGTCCCAAACAAACATGAAACACGTGACTGACGAAAACCTGGTAGTGAAGACAAGTTCGAGCCTTCAACTGTTACAAGTGGAGCCGAGACGTCGATTCAGACGAGGATCCGACATTCAGAAGTTGCCATTATCGACCGGGATGATGTTGTTCGCTGCATTGAGCACAGAGCGAGGAGTTTCCAGGGGTGGCGGCCGGATCTTCATATTGAGAGACTGAGGACTCAGAGGTATGGTGTTGGAGGCCATTACGCGCATCATTATGATTGGAGTGGTGCAAGTCGAGATGCTGATAGAGTGAGCACATTCATGGTATACGTAAGTCCAACATCTCGAAATCCGACTTCTTTATATTGGTTCAACAAGTCCGCGACATGAAACCAGCAAATGTTGTGTCTTTCTTGGGACTTCGATGCGTTTCGGGGGTCCACAAAGACATCTTTCACTGACTCTATTTTATGTTACTATAGATCGATGCGGATTGTGAAGGTGGCGGTACAGAGTTCCCGAGAATTAAGATGCCGAATATTGCCGATAGGAAATGGTGTGAGTTCCTGGAATGTGAAGAAGGCAGAAGTGACGTCAAGGACCAGAGACCGAAGATGGGAGTTATCTTCAAGCCAAAGAAAGGCAATGCTGTCTTCTGGGAGAACTTGAGACCCGATGGAGGAGGGTACGAGGAGACGTGGCATGCTGGACTTCCCCTCTCGTCAGGCTGGAAGGTTGGCCTGAATATATGGAGCTGGGGACCAGCAAGACGGAGTGATTGAGTGGCGGTGCATTTCTAGCAATCGATTTATACAAGAAGCAAACGTATGTGGTATTCATGCGTGATGTTCGGCGGGTTTGACCGGTGTTGAGTCACCTTTGCAGTTGCGTTTTTGGTCATGATCAGCTTCTCGCATGTCGAGCCTGGTGGTCACCAACTACAGCCCATTTTTGTTTTTGCTGAACCTCCACAACTCACTCCCATCGAATGTGATTCACCACGGGTTTGGAATTGAAGCGCGTCAGCGTTATTTAACTATCGCGACCATGTCTCTCCCCGTGTTCATCACAGAGGCTGGTGGGAAGACTCTTGTGGAATCCAGAGATCGGTCAACAACTAGTTCGTCCGGTATATCGATCCCCAAACAGTCGTTCTCGCCCCGTGTCACCGCCGGCCAGCATCATTCAACTTTCAGATCGAAGAGGTTCAAGATTAATTTTGCAGCCTTGCCACAGCTTAGGCCGATATCACCAATACCTCTCTCAGAAGAACCAATGTCAAAGATGAATTCGCCTGTCTTGCCTCCACCTCGACCAAAATCGTGCCCGATGCCCCTCCTCGCTCGTCCAACGGACACAAACAGAATGAGTATCAAGAACTCCTCCTTCAGATCCTCCACAAGACCATCTTCATCCAGACTCTCCAGGCTTTCGAAATCGCCAGGCCTCACACCATACAATTTTCCAACGCGCCAACCACAGCCTGATCCAAGCTGGCTGCCAGCCGCAACACGCAAACCACCAAAACCAACATACTTGAAGACGGCGCGTGATCGTACGACTGCTATCCACGGCCCTCTTCACCCAGTCATCGATCTCCCACGTCCTCCACATACTACCAATCCTCGGAATATCCAAGTCCAGTGCGCGCAGCTGATTCCCGAAACTCTAGCGTCGTCACCTCTCGAACTCGTCTACGACACCCGTAAGAATACCTTCAGTCTCGAACGCCGATCAGCCCTCCTCCCGCATCAAAAAAGCAATACGCCCATGCTGGAGATGCAGGAAAATCTGCCGCCATTGCTCGTCGATGGTCGCATGACAGTCGTGGATATCCCTCGGTGGAAGAAAACAATGGTACTGTTCTGGCGGAGCTGTGATGGGAAGAAGACGAAGGTTTGGAACAGGGAGGTTGAGTTGCCGGTATGGGTGTGGACAGCGAGGAATTTTGGGAAAAGGCAGTGGAAGGTGTGTTTTATTAGGGGTGATTAGGTGGTTAGGTTTGGGAAGGCGACGGCTGGTTTGTTGTGGTGCACCGCCGCGAAGCGATTGGCTGAGAGTGATTGGGAGCAGTGGCAGAGAAGGGAAGCACAATCGCCTCGTCCGCACGAAATAAACAAGGGAGAATAATGGATATTGGCTGATGCGATGCTTCTGAATCTTTCATGCGTTTGGCACAATGTTGCACGATGCAGTGCCACCATTTTGTTTTAGGAACGGACAAAATTTTCACCCAGAGTGCCTTAGCATTCTAGGCTCATTCCCAAATTCCACATTTTTCTTGCGTCATTATCATAGTGATCAATTTAGACAATGGCAATCACCCGAAGTTGATTTAGCTGTCAATGATTATCTCACTTGTTTGTCTCGCCTTGCTGCGCCAGGGGAGAGTGAATCATCTGCGACTGGAAAAGTGACGCCGTTTTGAGTAAGAGCAAACAGAAAAGCTCTAACCTATATATGCCGACTCAAATTCCAACGATTACTACCTATTGCTTAAAAAAAATTTAAAATTCTTTGTGCCACATTCCCCACACTTCAAAATGTCTTCGAACCCTCGAGATTACAGTACAGAAGACTACGCCCCTCGCGACACAATCGAAGCCATTTACAACACAGAAACCGAAAATTTCACTTACAAACCGCGATCACAGCTTATTGATCATATGCACAAAGGTACGAAGCGTTTTTTTGAGAATTTCCCCTCGTCACCAACACATGAGTGACTGACCATCATGTGTAGACGATATCAAAGTCTTTCCGATTCCACGATTCTATCGAGGCATCGTATTTGCAGCGAATTGGCGAGCCGATTTCTCGCAGAACAGTCCTGTCGATAGTCCAAGGATTTTGAGGGTGAGATTGCCATATAAGGTGCTGGTTGGGCGGAACTTATTGGGAGGGTTTAGGAAACTGTATGTCTTGAGACCAGGGGTCCGAATATAGTAGAAGGGCCAACAATCTGGATTGAGGAGGGAGTTGAAAGTCTGGTATCAAGTATGGAGAAATGGCGCAGGTCGCCGGGTTAGGTTCAAGACAATGCATCTTTGTCGCAAAGCGAACTGTGAATCTCGAGATTTCTTTGTGCTGCTAGCGGATCCATTCACGGAATACAATGTGATTCCATGTCGATGATCGACATGAAGAGACAAAGCTCGGGTTCATTCTTGAAAGGGTTTCTTTAATTAAGATAGCGTCCAAGAAACGACTATTTCTTATTTTCTTCGACGTCACGGAATTAATCTTAATCGGATAAACAGCAGCTTCAACAACACCAGCTTCCCATTACACAGCCAAATCTAAAAACAAACAATCAACAACTAGCAACCAAAGATTTTGGCAAACAAAGAAAATGTCAATGAGACCTCTTGTCAACGCTCACCCAAAAAAAGTCCTCGCATACGACGTGTACCAGCAATGCTTTGTGCACCATTTGAAGTCATGGGTTGAGGATAACTTCAGTAAGATGCAGCACTAGCCTATTGCCACGACCCAGGAAAGTGTGTTTGTTGACAGATCTTAGACAACTCCGAAATCAGAGTCCCAATAGGCCGATTTGATCGACACGTCGAGATTGCCTCATATATTAAGAAACAGTACTTTCAAGACCCGGAGAAGGCCGTCAGTAACGCAGTCATTGATAGAAGAGGTAGAGTTGTGATTCCTCTTGTCTATTTTGGTCGATTTAAGGTGCTTTATGTTATTGGCATCGCTTGATCGGAATGCGTTCAGAGGGTCATTGCTGAGCGGGGTAATTGGTCATGAGACTTGGGGATTGGTGCTAGGTAACGGAAAGTATTTCTCTTGATGCAGAATAGTGTAAATACAAGAAAAACATAAACTCAATCAATTCTTCGTCAATTTCAGCATGTAAGATTGGATTCTAGCTCAAAATTCTCAAACATCTAAGGAATCTGCTGGGCTTTCTCCTGCAGGTACAGTACTAGGAAACTGATATTAACCTGGTTAGCGAGAACATCTAAATTAATATTCCGCCGATAACTTTGCCCGTCTCTGTCAGAACACTCGAAATAGCATCCAAAATCAAAGCAAAGACCGGCGTAGATGTCATGTAAAGACTTGAAGACAGATTTAAGTTTAACGTTGTGAGGATCTGCATGTCGAGAACAGTCAAAATCGCTTTGGATGGCACTATAAAAATCCCTGTGGATATCAACTTGATCAGGATAACGGGTTGCTTCAACATTCTCCACATTCTCATATATCAACAATGTGGCATGTGCGGGATGAAATACACGGATTACGAAGTATTGATGGCTATTGAGGAGGGTGGAAGTGCCAAGGTCCCAGGTATGTGCCTCAAGTCAGTCATGTAACTGGATGGAGGCGCGACGGACCCCATGTCATGGCAGACAAGTGATAAAGCATACAATAATGTACGAGAAAGACTGAAACGATAGTCGGTGCTTTATAAAACAATGTTCTTCATACGACTGCGATTTCTGTCAAACCGAGGTTCTGAAAGTATTGCTTGGAATAGTGAATTCTTCTAGTTCTTGACAAGTGCAGCAGTAGGCAATGAGATTATATGCATCAGTCTGACTCTTCATTAAAATCTCAGACTTCTTTATGACTCTCAAAGATACTGGCCTCAAATAATGACCGAAATTAGATGCTCTCAGCGCAATTATACCACCGAATAGTACCATTTCGTACAAGTCACTTCGGCTTCTGTAGTGTAAATTACTTCAAGTCTCTCCCACAGACTCAACTAACAAGTTTTCAGCTAACGGTTAGGATTCCAGTCAGCATTCTTCGAAGTCTTCTTCAGAGCCCCGCTAATTGATAATCAGCCCTTCCAAGACAATTTTCAATCAAGATAGAGGTTCGTGTTCGATTCACAGCAGTTGCGGTATGATTTTGCCTCTTTTTTTGCATTTTGAGTGTCCGAAAGCGGATATTCTCCCCACACCTTATACCCAGGGAGATCAGGTGTCTCTTCAGCCAGTGCAGCTTAGCGACGAGTGTAGGCAGATCAAGAGGCTCTCCGACCACGCTGTATAGAAAATCCATTGATTAAAGACTACAGAGAACATACGCAAAGTCGATGTCGTTTCAATACTCTGCTTCTGTCCAAGCGCTCAAGTTGTTCCCTCATAAGCGAGCCTTGGCATGAAAAGAGAGGAGTGAAAGGTGGGTGACGGAGCGTAGACCAAATAAGAATGTTTGCCAAATGGTTATAGCAGAGGATAGCATTTCCAAAAGCCGTTATCCAGTGTGGGGGTATATATGCTTTGAATGTAACCTACAGAAATACTGCTAGAAGACAAGTGACATTTGCCAAGTGTTGTGAATGTTTTGCCCTGGTCAGGCTTGGTTCCATGATAAGCGAATAACCGATGCCCAGTAGGACACTGCTCATTTTCGCAAATTATTTGCGATCAAGTGCATAATTATATGAGTATAGCTGTAGGGACTTTTAGAATAGAAGTCCAAATGACTTACTGCTTGGTCTTCCCTCGTAGTCAGAAGGCTAGAAGTAAATGTTCCCGAGGTCAATCGTGAGTTTGATTCATGCTCTCGATGTGCCATACGGCTAAACACCTCTACAAATTGATTGCCCCAAGAAACGTTCAGATCTCGATACCAACAGCAGTCTAGCAAAACATCAGCGAAACTCTGATTCTCATCATGTCTCAAGTGAAAGCTCTTCATTCCTAGCGAGATCAATATGGCTATACCAATGCTAGAACACTCGGCTGAGGCATAGGCAATCTTGATCGATCCGAATGTGCAGGAAGGCGAACTGGTGCTGTTGTATGAAATGTACTTCAAGCTTTTTGTGTGGAAGCGTTAATCAGATGTCTTCGCTATGAGGAAAAAAGGTAAGTTTTGTCAAGCATCTTAGTACATTTCCCAGAATCTTCCTAGGCAGAAAATGTTCTCATAAAGTAATTACAGGGGCACTCATTTTTAAGTTCCCCATGTCATGGCGCAGCAAGACAGTCTCTATTACCGTTCCGTAGTGTTTGAAGAATACTTGTGATGATGATGATGATGATGATGATGACGATTACGATGGAGACTAGGATTTGGAAGATGAGAGTCCAGTTGTTGCAGTGCCATTGTCGCTATGGGAGAACAAGGATGTAAGCAAGGAGAGTGTAAAGGTGCTATATGTGGTTAAGGGAGATGATTAGAATTGTCGATAGCTCGACGGAGAAAGGTCCCAGAACACGTTTAGTATTGGTCATTTGTATTGTATGCTATTCCAAGTGATGGAAATGCATTGACGCTGGTCTTCCAAGAACAAGACGCTAATTACTTGTGTAAATAATACCCTCCACTCCACCCAGACTCCACATCCAGCCGCTTGTGAGTTACCCATGCAAGAAATGGTCACTCAATGACCACCATCCAACAGAGCGCGGAAAGCAACGCCTCTCTACCAGTAAAGCTCCGGCGTCTCCTTACAAATGAATATCTTCTCAAATTTCCGCTCCGTCGGAGAAGCATTCCTACCAACATAAACCTTCCACGGCATGTCGATGTCGTAAATCTGGGATGGCAGAAAGACTTGAAGAGTTGTGCCATCTTCTTTGTCGAAAACCTCTAGGCATATTTGGGTTTCAACCTGGAAGGTTCTGCTGCTAATACTTGGGCACGTCCAAGTCATGCCATGTGTCCACTCTAGAAATTTTGATTAGCCCCGATCCCATTACTGAGGAAATTTAGAAGGAAGGATTAAGATGCTTTCAGTGGCCTACTTTTTTCCCTTGAGATACTATCTTGTAATTGATTGCCCATCGTGTAAGTGAAAGCATCATCTTGGGTCGAGAATATGACAACTTCGCATTGGGGAAGCGCACTTGAACCAGACTCACGGGCGCATAATGATGATGAAGTCGATGATACGGTGGATGAGCCTGAAAAGCTTGCAGAGCCTGCTAGTGAAGCAAGGACTTGATCCCTGCCATTGTGTGTGATCTTGCCAAGAGTAGTGACTTGTGGTCCAGGAAGTTCTTCGTTTCCTGCTGCTGTAGAAGAGCAATCAACATTCGAGGGCGTGACTATGTTGGATGTTGCAGTTATCGAAGTGTCCGGCATTGTAACTTAATGAGCTGAATTCAGTTTGTGATTTTGTATTTTCGGTCGTTGGATGACAGGGGTACACCGAAAAGCTCTGGTAAACTGGTAAACTGGTAAACTGGGTTGGAAAGAATAGAATTACGAAGAATATTTGACAACTTGAAAAGGATGTGAGCTTCGAGAGATGATCTAATTCCAGGAAGTTCTGGTAGGTCGACTCACTAAAACTATGTGAATACAGTCGTCGCTACCTGATACGAAAGCCTGTAGTAATCTACACCCCGATTGAGTGTCTGGCAGTGGTGATTGTTCCTTCCTCGTTTAGATTATTTGGGCGGAACAAAATCACGCCCCAAGCGAACTTTTTGGCGCTTCCGATGACAGGTTCATGTCTGAGGAGGAATTAGATGAATCACAGGGATGTATGGATGATAGTAATTAATCGTGTTTATAAGTGAAGCTACCTCACGAGCGAATCTCATTTCACGATCACAAACTGCCGGCAAACCACTTTCGCAACTGATCAATTCCGCATTTCTCTCCAAATAACGTAAACCCCTCTGATAACAACGGAAGTTTCCAGCGAATTTCCCTGCATCTGCCAAAACAACCAAAACATCAAGATAAAAGGAAGGAAGAAATCAGATTGTGAAGCACCCATCCCCTCAACGTGTTCTTGCCGACCCGAATTCCAACACATAGTCCTCCATATCCAACATGGGTTTATTGAAATCGCTCTCTCAAAAAGAGCGGATCTATGCCTTAACACAGCAGACAGCTTTCTTCAACGGGTTCCAGCCACATCCATCGCGAGTCATGTGCGAGAACTTCCTGTAGTCGCAATACTCCTCTCCTTTGCCAGACCAAGTCGTGGAGCAGCTGCTTTTATCTAAGTGTATGGATCAGCACCTGTCTATAAGAGTGTGTCTAGAGAGCCCCTCGAAAGGCTGACTTCCTGAAAATAGTTGCTTGGGTGAAAAGCCTTGGGGATGGAGAGGAACTTAAGGGTTGTTGGCTTACGGAAACAGTTATCAGCCATGATTGACACATCGGCAGCCACTTCGGCAACATCTCGAGTCATAGGCTCAAGAGCATTGGGGGCGGCGAGGACGTTGGTGGAGGCCATGATAGCAGTGATGTAGACAAGGAAGTTGGTCTTCATTTTGAAAGTTTGATTTTGGTGATTGGAAAACGGGAGGGTGGGAGAATGTGTTTGTGGATGTTCTTGCTTGCAGATGTATTGCGATGATGAGAATGAGATGGTAGATGTTTTGGTGAGGGGAAGGGGTGTTTATATAGACATTTTACCTCCACCGGGATAATCTGCTTCCCTCCTTGTGCTCGAAACGAAAGCAAAGCATGAAGAATCGGAAAGAACATCAGGCCGTATTAGCATCATCGAAGCACGGAAATAGTTTGAGAACATCAGGATCTATATCCTTGATATTAAGCCTATACTTAGAAAATAAAGATGTTTTGATGGATACTTGCATTGGGTACTTGCACTAGTCTGAGATGTCACTCGAGATCTTCACATTTCCACGTCTACTTCGAGATGAACATTTCTAACTTTAGAAGCTTGTCTGCGAGCGGAAGGTCCTTGTTGCTGCATAACGCCTATGTACCCCTTAGATCTCCCTGACTAGCAGTGGACTCCTACTCTGTGATATTGCAAAGACGGTCGTTTGATTCGTCCGATGTTGATCCAAGAAATAGTGTGTAACCAGTAACAAGAACTTTACACTAAATATCCTAACGACATAGAACCACGAGCCGCCACGCTACTGCACTCCATGAGAAGGATTGTTTCGATCGAGAAAATCTTCGACCACACAATAGATTGAAATTGATAAACAAAATCCTTCAAGTGCCTTGCCGATGTGGAATGGTGAATCTAGTTCTTGGCTGCAGAAGCCACCATTGGGCAAATAAAACTTAACCAACCAATGGAGTGGGGCTGTTGACTTTTCTTCTGGGTGCTCGCTTAGGCACCTGGCAAATAAGGATCTTGTGGCTTCTTCAGCTGTACGACTTGATTGTGGCCACTGGGCCGAGGTCGTAGAACTCGTTGAAGAGGGGATCTATTTTGAGTGTGGCGCTGGGATTTTTGCGAGGTCTTCTCGCTGTGCGACATCAGCTAACGTCGCACAGCTAATTGATCGACGACGTTGAGAGTAACGAAAACGTGTTTGATAGGACTTTCTCTTAACTTGTCTTTCATTAGGCGGGAAGAGTGTTGTATTGTTCTTTGGTATTACGCTCCTACCCCGAGTCGCGTGAGCGGAGAATACTGAGGCTTTCATGGAAGTTACAGGGAAGGTAGAGGCTAAATGAGAAGCATGTTCCGCAGGATGATGTGCATTCTCAGCCGCACTTTCGGAGGCCCAACTTATGCTTCAATCATACTTTATTAATGGACTTTATCAACGGCGGTGATGGGCAGACTGGGATTTTGGGTACTTTTGTAAATAAAAATGCCTCTGATTTAGCCCTCGAGGATTGAGTCCTTGAAGGGCACACATGGACTGGGGTACAATCCCCTGTAATCGCTCGCTTAGTACGACTATTTTGATATGAGCGATATCGTAGCGAATGTTTAGATATCTTGCAGGTAATAGCGGGGGAATAGGAAACCCGGTTGGATTGATGCTCCTTGAAAGATACCCCTAGTCTCTGACGGAAGGCGTCAGAAACGCGAAGAGGGGATCAGATATGTTGTGCAGCAATCTTAGAAGCCGAAGAAGACCAAAACTACTCAAGCGAGTAGAATGCATGAAGAGATGGTTGGGGGCCGGAGGACTGGTTCTGAATACCTCCATCTGGTAACATTGGATTGCACGAATTGCACTTTGCGTGTAACCTGAAGACTCTGATCCCGTCCCTACTACAAAGAAAAGCCGCAGAAATTCTACATGACATGAACCCATGGCTAGACTGACTGGCTTTTCTGGCATTTGTAGATTTCTTACTAGACACCCATTCATGTTAGATGGAAATTGCCCGAGCCAGAGAATTACCCGTTCGGCTCAATTTTGAAAACTTAGCCTGTCCTGCTGAACAAGGCACTTGGAATGAAAGTTGGCGAGTACCCGAACTTCACATCCAATACCCTGATAGAAACCAGCACTTGTGCAGAGGATTATCCATCTAGCTCTGTTTATGCCCTCCCTGTCCTGTACCATGCCATGCAAGGTTCGACTGGTCCGAATGCACGTAAGAGTTGGACTGTCTTGGAAAGTCTCTCTGTCCGTTAAATTCTCAGTAAGTATTCCTTCCCATCGCAAACTCCAATATGCCTAACCTCAAGTACCCAGCGCCTTTAAATCCCATACTCATGTAGGAACCATGCCACCAACGCCTCCCAGTATTCCCATGGTCGTGTATCGCGTGCTTCGTCTATTCATTTCAAAGTAAACTTTTGGCCAGCGATGACCGGAGCGGCAGTTGTCGATTTGGAGTTAGCTTTCCCGCACATGGCACAAGCTAATTAAATGTCAGTCATGCCCCAGGAAATCAAGATCCAGCAGGCGTACCGTTTGCCTTATAAGAGCACTTGTGGCAATATGTCCTTCCTTGGTCGATTTTAGTTTTGCAAGTGGTGCAGGAAGAGGAGTAGGTAGCGTATGGATTTCTCGCAGCTTTCGATAGCAATTTGCTCTGCAAAGAAGTCAGTGTATGTGTAATAAATGCGCTACGACGTACCATACCTTGCTTATGCCATTTTGTCCGAGAGTCGCTGACGTCTTGCTCTTGTCGCCACTTTTTGAGGATGAACCGGCTGGGGAGCCATAGTACATCTCACTCTTCTTCTTGACTCCTGGTGTTGCGAGCGTCGTCGACTTGGAGATCTTCTGGCATTTTCCGCAAACCATCGTGAGGCCGCTGTGTTGCTGTGTTGTAGAGTCTGCCTTGGTGGTATGTAGATGAAGCTGCTGCGATTGTGAGACGAGTTGATGAGGCTGAAAGCCGCGAGGCGCAGGGGATTGTGGCGCTAGTTTGACACCCCGTATTGGAACTGCGAAAGGGAACAAACAGGCAACCTGAATGAGCCCGCAACTATTCGCAACACTCTTTCAACTCGGTCAATGGAGCTCGAATATTCTCCCCATCAACCATCAATCGCTTCTCATACGTCGAATAGCCAGGCGCTGTCGTGCCACCTCATCTGCGGATTGTCTTGGGAGCTTCGTACTTGAAATCCTCCGAAGAGGCTGTGCATCTCCCAGACCAAGAGCTTACTTACACGGCTATCACCACAAAGAACTTCTACGAAACTACGCAACGCAACGATCTCTTCAACATCGACAGCAACGGAATATCTCCCTGAGAAGATTTGGATGTATGTAGGAGAGCCTGCGCCGTCTGGACTGCGACAACCTCTAGCTGTTTTCCAGCATGGCTGGGCAGCCCCCAAATCATAGGGATGACCTCCTGCTTGACCTGAACGATGAGCAACCAGTATACAACAATGGCCAGCGGCCTCCTATGAACGACGATGACTTGCTACGGGCATACAACGCTGATCACGATGAAACGAATCCCCGTCCTTCGATATCCTACGATGAATTTGTGGGGGCTGGTGAAGGACAACATCCATCGAGACAACTACCAGGTGGACCTGGGGCTGTGCCAGGAGCTGGGCCATACACTTCGAATTCAGGAAACAGAACGTACAGCCAGACGTCAGGGCTAGGCAATTACCAGCGTTATGCGGATGATCTGGACGACTTCCCAGACGACGGACAATCGTATTACCACCAAGGCGGAGCGATTCCTGGAGATGGAGCCGGAATGCAGATGGGAAACAAGCCGAGGAACCGGAATAGCGTACTGAGTATGGGTGGTGGACTGGTGGGACGGGCAAAGAGCATGCTTGGGATGGCTCCGGAGTATTCGGAAATGGATCTGCCTTTGACTGAGCCTGGAGGAAGACCTCGTACCGATTCGCACGAGCCAGAGACGCCGAAACAAGCGGCAAAGAAATTCGGCGTAGGAAAATTCAAATTTGGCTTTGGCAGGGGAAAACCAGATCCGTCTACGCTTGGTCCAAGAATCATACATCTCAACAACCCCCCAGCGAATAGTGTGAACAAGTACGTGGACAACCATATCTCCACAGCGAAATACAACGTCGCAACCTTTATGCCGAAATTCCTCTTCGAACAATTCTCCAAATTCGCCAACATTTTCTTCTTGTTTACTGCGGCGTTGCAACAGATACCCAATATCTCCCCTACAAACAGATACACCACCATTGGGCCTTTAATTCTTGTGCTCTTGGTATCTGCTGGCAAAGAATTGATTGAGGATTACAAGAGAAAGACATCAGACAAATCACTCAATAATTCAAAGGCGAGGGTGTTGAGGGGAAGTCAGTTTGAGGAGACGAAATGGATCAATGTTGCCGTGGGGGACACCATTCGCGTAGAGTCAGAAGAGCCGTTTCCCGCAGATATCGTTCTGCTCGCTAGTTCGGAGCCTGAAGGTCTTTGCTACATTGAAACCGCCAATCTGGATGGAGAGACAAATCTCAAAATCAAGCAGGCAATCCCAGAGACCTGCGTGATGGTTAGCCTGAACGATCTGAGTAGATTGGGAGGAAAGCTGCGTTCGGAACAACCGAACAGCAGCCTGTACACGTATGAGGCTACCTTGACCTTGGCCGCTGGTGGCGGAGAAAAAGAATTACCTGTTCAACCCGATCAACTTCTGCTCAGAGGTGCAACACTTCGAAATACCCCCTGGATTCATGGCGTCGTGGTGTTCACCGGCCATGAGACTAAACTCATGCGTAATGCCACAGCTACTCCCATCAAGAGAACCGCCGTGGAGCGTCAACTAAATATGCTTGTGCTCTTGCTCGTCGGTATCCTTGTCGCACTGAGTGTGATTAGTTCCATTGGCGACTTGATTGTCCGAGCATACCACGGGAAAGAGCTGAGCTATCTCGGCTACGCTATATCGACGAGCGCATTAACGAAGGTCCAACAGTTTTGGTCCGATATCTTCACGTATTGGGTTCTTTACTCTGCTCTGGTACCGATTTCCCTCTTCGTTACGATTGAAATTGTCAAATACTGGCACGCTATTCTCATCAATGACGACTTGGACATGTACTATGACAAGATGGACACTCCTGCCGTATGCCGAACATCAAGTTTGGTTGAAGAGCTTGGCATGGTGGAATACATCTTTTCCGACAAGACTGGAACTTTGACTTGCAACCAGATGGAGTTCAAAGAATGTTCGATTGGAGGAATTCAGTACGCGACCGAAGTGACTGATGACCGCCGCGCAACCTTTCAAGATGGCATTGAAGTGGGCGTACATGACTTTACTCGGCTGAAGGAGAACCTGGAATCCCATGAGTCGGCACTTGCCATACACCACTTCTTGTGTCTCCTAGCAACATGTCACACTGTTATTCCGGAGAGAAAAGAAGAAAATCCAGGCGTCATAAAGTACCAAGCAGCATCGCCAGATGAAGGTGCACTAGTCGAGGGCGCAGTGCTGATGGGTTATCAATTCACAGCACGAAAGCCCAGGTCTGTCCAGATCACAGTCAAAGGTGTGGAATACGAGTACGAACTTTTGGCCGTTTGCGAATTCAACTCGACCCGAAAGCGCATGTCTGCTATTTTCCGATGTCCCGACGGACAGATCAGATGTTACTGCAAGGGTGCTGATACTGTTATCCTCGAGCGCCTGGGTGGCGAGAATCCCCACGTCGAACTCACTCTCCAGCATCTGGAAGAATACGCATCCGAGGGTCTGCGGACACTCTGTCTAGCAATGCGCGAGATCCCAGAGCACGAGTTCCAGGAGTGGTGGAAAATTTTCGACAAGGCGCAAACCACTGTAAGTGGTAACCGGGCTGATGAACTTGACAAAGCGGCAGAACTTCTCGAGAAGGACTTTTATCTTCTTGGCGCTACTGCCATTGAAGATCGACTTCAAGACGGAGTTCCTGAGACTATCCACACCCTTCAAGAGGCAGGCATTAAAGTTTGGGTCCTGACTGGAGATCGTCAAGAGACTGCAATCAATATCGGAATGAGTTGCAAGCTGATCAGCGAAGACATGACTCTCCTCATTGTGAACGAAGAAAACGCACCAGACACCCGGGACAACATTCAAAAGAAGCTTGACGCCATTCGGACGCAAGGTGATGGTACAATCGCTATGGACACATTGGCTCTTGTTATTGACGGAAAGTCTCTGACCTATGCTCTCGAAAAGGAGCTCGAGAAGAACTTCCTGGATCTTGCAGTTATGTGCAAGGCCGTTATTTGCTGTCGTGTTTCTCCTCTCCAGAAAGCCTTGGTCGTGAAGCTTGTCAAGCGTCATTTGAAAGCTATCCTTCTCGCGATTGGTGATGGTGCAAACGATGTGTCTATGATTCAAGCTGCACATATCGGTGTCGGTATCAGTGGTATGGAAGGTCTACAAGCTGCACGAAGTGCCGACGTGGCCATTGGTCAATTCAGATATCTGCGAAAGCTACTCCTCGTACACGGTGCCTGGAGTTACCAAAGGGTGTGTAAAGTCATTTTGTACTCATTCTACAAGAACATCACTCTTTACATGACCCAATTTTGGTACTCTTTCCAGAATGCCTTCTCCGGTGAAGTCATTTACGAATCTTGGACGCTTTCATTCTACAATGTCTTCTTCACGGTCTTCCCACCTCTCGCCATGGGCATCTTCGATCAATTCATCTCCGCTCGGCTGTTGGACAGATATCCACAACTGTATCAGCTCGGCCAGAAAAACACTTTTTTCAAGATGCATTCGTTCTTTTCTTGGGTGGGAAATGGATTCTATCATTCCTTGATTCTATACATTGCATCAGAAGGTATCTGGTGGCTGGATCTTCCCCAAGGTGACGGCAAGACAGCCGGCCATTGGGTTTGGGGCACTGCCTTATACACTGCAGTCCTCGCCACGGTGTTAGGAAAGGCAGCTTTGGTGACCAACATCTGGACCAAATATCACGTCATCGCTATCCCTGGCAGTATGATTATCTGGATGGCTTTCATCGCTGTTTACGCAACGGTGGCTCCGATGCTTGGTTTCTCCACAGAATACCAAGGTGTCGTCCCAAGATTGTTCACAAGTCCAGTATTTTGGTTGCAAGGTCTGGCTCTACCCGTTCTCTGCTTATCAAGAGACTTTGCGTGGAAATAGTAAGTCGCTTGCCCAGCCGGAGTTTTCGTGACTAATGAAATGCAGCGCGAAACGAATGTACTATCCACAATCGTATCATCACATCCAAGAGATCCAGAAATACAATATTCAAGATTACCGACCGAGGTTTGTATTTCGACCAGTACTTATACACCGTTTACTAACAAGCTTCACAGAATGGAACAATTCCAAAAAGCGATCCGCAAAGTACGACAGGTACAGCGTATGCGCAAGCAACGCGGTTACGCCTTCTCTCAAGCCGACGAGTCGCAAACTCGTGTCTTACAAGCCTACGACACAACGCGCGAGCGTGGTAGATACGGAGAGATGGCAAGTTCACGACCAGAAGAACGATGATGATGAGAGACAGCAAGTGTCGAGGGAAATGTATGAAACCTTGGGTAATTCTACTGTACTTTTTTGTTTCTCGCAATGGGCTTTGGTTTGAACCCTGGAAGGATGAAGGCCGGAACTAAGGCGGATCGGAACGCCATGAAACCTGATCTAATCCGGTCTGGCCTAAAAAGGGCGTTGAGGGACTGTGCTGAATGATAAGATATATTCCGGCAGTGAGATATGGATGATTCGGTTTCAGGAGTCTAGCTGATTGCAAATGTGATAAGATTTTGATTCCTCTGTACGCTTGCCTCAAAGACTAGGTGCAGGCGTCAAGAGTCAGAGATGCTATCTGCTGGATATGTAAGTAGGTGGTCGGTGGAGAAGAGACTCATTGTCCTGTTTTGAAATTACATTGAGCGGCTTTCAATGTTCAAGAAGTTTCCATGTTCCAAAATATAAGACCAACTCTTTTTGTTATCCCACTGACCCAAACGGATTAGCACATTCAGTAGTCAACATCGCTGGGCGCGGTGTAATCTGATAGTTGCATTGTTGTTTTAGTTGTCACTTTCGTACAATAAGTCTGTCAGAAAGGGAACTTCAAAGACTATTTCGTTAAGACATTACATGACAGATGCATGTGACGGTCGATCATTTGCGTTCGGGGTTGATGAGTAATAGTACTGTCTCGTTTGATGGTCAGATAGATACCTGCAGGAATCCGGTAGGTGCCGTAAGGTTTCTGTGCATTATATTTCAACCTCAGCCTTCCTCTTTGTCGACTAGAAGGCTACACCTAGTCTTTGAAGACCATAGCCAATATAGATTCTAGGTCCTCGTCCATCCAAAGAGCCCACTTCGCCAAAGTTACACTTACAGACTTGCCAGCATCGGAACGAAAGCATACTTGATGGCGGATCCCACGAGCCCGGACACTTCACCTCCTAGTACCTCATCGAACTCTCGTATCTACAAGCCGATCTCTGAAAAGTCTATCCGTCTCCTCACAATCCTACCAGGCACCTTTGGGACGACTGTGGAGACCAAGCTGGAGACAGTTGATCTAGATGCAAAACCCTGCCCTCAGTATGTGGCACTGTCGTACTGCTGGGGTGATCCGAACCCACCTGCAAAGATTATCTGCAATGGAGAAGTTCTTGAGATTACGCCGAATCTGGGGAACGCTCTTCAACACTTGCGAAGACAACCCCCTTGCTTGATGGCTGATATTGGGGTTGTATGGAAGACCAAGGACGAAGGCGACACTGAGATTGATTGGGAAACGGATGATGGGTCCTCCTTGTGTAATGATGGTGTGACTATATGGGATCGGACGATTGGACACAGACCAATATGGATTGATGCTATATGTATCAATCAACTAGACATCGGAGAACGCTCGCAGCAAGTGTCCTTCATCGGAGAATTGTATTCGAGAGCGGAGCGAGTCGTGGTCTGGCTCGGTGAGGATGAGGAGGGAAGTGCTGAGATTGCGGTCAAGATATTGAAGCAGTGCGCAAATCTCGCTCGGGAAGAAGCCGGCAATGACAGACCAACCGAGAAAGATATTGGAGTTCTCCAACATTCCATTCAGACCAGGGAAGGAGAAAGCGATCACTCGACGAAGAGATATCTTCCTGGCTTGCCGGAACCATGCCATGAGGACTGGTCGTCCGTCAACGACCTCGTTGGTTACGATCGGTTCAAGCAGGCCTGGATCGTGCAAGAAGTTGCTCTTTCCAGGCAAGCCATCATGCTCATCGGACAAGCCGAGATTTTGTTTGAGGATTTAAGAGCTGGGTGTATGTTCATCATCATGAAGAAAGACGTCATGGTACGCGGCTACAGAATGGAACAAAAGACCGAGAGATTCTGGCCTAGCTTCCCTAGGAGGTATACTCGTATCAAGGCCATTGACGTGGCTCGACGGCCCGTTCCTCTGGTGGATCGTATTCTCGAGGAACGCGAACTTGAGGCAACTGATCCTCGGGACTACATTTACTCATTGCTGGGTTTGCGTACGTATTCAGATATGTTCGTCCAAATCGGATGTCGGGATCCTGGGGAGTTCTACATTGTGCCTGACTACTGGAAGCCTGTTCTTGACCTCTACATGGATGTTATTCGTAGGCTCCTCATCATGCCGCAGATGGGAGGACTCAGCACGGGTGGGTTAGAGGTACTCTGTCCGCGTCGACCTCTTGACAACTCAACCGAGTTGAACAATTTCCACTTCCCGTCTTGGGTCTGTCGTCTTGGAGGAGAGCTACAATGCTTCCACTACCGAGAACGTGTCGACTCGTGGCGTGTCATTGCGGACCGGAAACCACAGATTAGGATATCAGCAGACCCGCGACATCTGATACTTTGCGGCTGTGAACTCGCAACCGTGGGAAGAACTTGGGCCAAGATCGGGTATATCCCGCAGCGAGCGATTGTTAACGGCAAGGAGATCCCAATTGGCTTGCAGACCTTGTACAATGAAATTCAGAGGAAAGTCCCAGTCCTAACCGGAGACCCTTTCAAGGCAGTATTTGCGGCTACTGTGCCTGCTGGCACAAATAGGCAGACCCAAACATACGGAGATCGGGTGCGTGTGGAATGGATAAGTTCCAAGCCAGCATCGACCGAGCCAACAACGTTCACAGGGGCAGATCTTGATCTCTACCTGAAAGGTGGACCCGACGTTGGAGTTGTGTATCGCACAAACGATTCCGAAATGGCATTTGTGGCGCATAGATTCAATGACGCCTTTTCTTTGAACGATTGGGAACATCCGTTCACTACCACTCCTGATGAGGAAGGTTGGGGTCGCTACCTCGGCATCACCTGCGACAAAGTCCTAGAAGGAGACAAGATCTGCGCGCTCTTTGGTGGAAAGACTTTGTATGTACTGAGACCGGAAGGCGATTACTGCAAGTTCATTGGCGAGTGCCTCATTGATGGATTGATGAACGGGGAGGTTGGTGATATGATAGAGGATGGATTGCTGCGAAGCTGGGATCCCGAGCAAGGTTGCCTTCGGGAGATGGAGCAGTGGTTCGATTTGCGATGAAAGTATGAGGAGCATTACTCCTGGCTTCAAGATAGCGTTGCCGGCATGTTAATTGTGGAATATCGTATCATGAGATGGGAGTTACAAGCTGTGTGGCTATTGCAACAAAGGGGAGTCGATGAAAGGTCTAACTTCAGCCACAAACCTTGCAACCCAGAGCCTGTAAAGTACCAGAGAAAATGCCTCAAACAATTCAGGTCACTACATTGCATTGTCTTAGGGGAACATGGCACCTTCCCACTTACTCTCGCTCGGCAACTACTGTGTAGTTGACTTTTTCTGTCGTTATGTGTCGCCGCGATAGGTACCCAATGTCGGTTGCGGCTGACCCATCTATTGCATTTCGCTTAGCATCAAGCGCAGTCTACGTTCCCCACTTTGGTGCTCACACATGTATATTTTCACGAAATTTTTGAATCTTGTATATTACCACATAAGCGAATAAACAGAAGTTAACACCAATCATGGACCGCTGGCGCAACGGCAGCGCGTTCGATTCCAGATCGAAAGGTTATCCGTTCAAATCGGGTGTGGTTCAATACCATGATGATTGTTTTTTTCTTTGGCCTTTTCAGTTTACCTTTGATCTTTTGTTTTATATTGCCCAATTTACTGCTACCTAGCGGCCGAGCATTTGCCGGCAAACGAAAGAATTTAGCTTGGTAGCAACATGTAGCAAACTTGTGATGACAAAGGGCGGAGATATCCTCATACCCTCCTCCCCTCTTTTTTTTCCCCTTAGAATAATTCCGCCTGGAAGACGAGCCCAGCCAGACTTGCTAGATGTCGACCAGTAATCATAACACATGTTATTGAGCAGCCTGCTCGTTTCCCGAAGAACAGGTTCCCGATAGGTGACATGAAGCCAGGCCTTTATGTTAAATCCTAGCTGTAATATGAACGAGTCTAAATTAAAGGAAATCAAGCTTGGGTCAAATGTTGAGCGAGCAATGAGTTTGACGTCGGTATTTAGCCACTCACGGAAATAGAGACGTCGCCAAAAGTGCCAATTGTACGTACCAGCACCTTGGGATATCCCAATATCCACAACAATCTCCGGATGACAGTTTCATTTTACTTATGTCCATTTTTTGGCAACAATGATCGGCCAGGAGTTCCAAGAAGTCTGGTGCGTCTTGAGCATTTTATGTCTCTTCAGATGCCGAATCGGTTCTGATCGCAATTGCTTTCCTGCAAAGAAGCATTGTTATTACTCCTTTTGTGCTCACTGAGACCATCTTATTCACCTAAGGCAAATTGTTCGCACGACTAGACGGGTTTTGCTCATCCGAGTCTAATATCTAAATCAAGACGGCTGTGCGGTTTCAACAACTGTCACGTGCTGAGCGCCATGACTTGTTTCAAAACATAACCTTCTGCGACGATACTACTGTAAGAAACAAGCGTCTAACCGCAACAACAAGCCTTCCAGAGTTCTGAATGGTCGAGACAACCTGCAGAAACAATCTGCGGCACTTTCGACTGCAGATCGGAACGCCATGCCAGAGCCTCCCTCTCATCCAGCAAACATACAAGGGATGTCCCCAGATCGTCCTTGGATACCAAGACCTACTTACAAAACTCGCAAGAGATCTCTAAACTCTTGTAACGCGGTTGGGCTACGGCCAAGCATTGGCGAAGTCCATGTGCATCCGTGTTGGGGTGTTTCCGCGCTTTCTATGCCCTCCGGGACAGAGTAAGCATCCTTTTCTATGCTTGGCTGTCACGCCTCTCACTGCAGACTTGGTGTCTTGTACCTAATCGGCATGTTGCTTGTTTCTAATCGGAAATACTGAGTCTATTCCATCTTCTGGTACGAGCTCGTATTCCTTTTTTAGATCACGCTGTCAAAAAAAGCTGAGCGTATTGCATGGCAGTGGCAAAGGTCTTTTTTGGTGTCCAGTCACATAAAGGTTCATTGACTGCCCAAACTCTCTGTTTTCTCTTCTAGCGGGGCTCATTCTAATTTCTGTACACCCAATTCCTTCGAAAGCTAGCCTTTCCATTTCGATTCCTATTTCAATTTGCGTTCTTTCATCATCGCATTTGCATTCAAATCATACCCGCAATCATGAAGCACCCATCACCATATATCGCACTCTTCGCGGCCACAGCCGTCCTTTCTCTCCCTCTCAACATCCAGATGGGAGCGTATTCTCCAGCTCTGGTAGTCGGTGACGGATCCATTGGGTTTGAAGGAGCGAGTGGAACGAACCAAGTTGCCAACCTCATGAATACGCTTCAAGGCGCCACTGCCAACGGAGCTGCCGCTGCCGCTGGTCAAGCGGCCGCCCCAATCACTCAGCCAGCTGCTCCTGCTCAACAGCCAGCACCTGCTGCTGTTGCACCGGCAGCCGAGAGTATTGATACGAGTGTCCTCCCTCAGGGAATGGGCAAGATCATTAATGCTCGCGCGGAGACAATCGAAGGCTTGACTCCTGAAGAACAGGAGGCGCTTGAGGAAGCTCAAGAGGAGGCGGCCATCACGGACAGTACAAAACGCTCTGAGGACTTATTCGAAGGGCTCACTCCCGAAGAACAAGAGGCTCTTGAAGAAGCCCAGGAGGAAGCTGCTATCACCGACAACACGAAACGCGATGAGTTTGACGGTTTGACTACAGAAGAGGAGGAGGCACTCGAAGAAGCCCAAGAGGAGGCCGCTATCACTGACAACACCAAACGTGATGAATTTGAGGGCCTCAGTGCGGAGGACCAAGAAGCTCTTGAGGAAGCCGAGGAGGAGGCAGCGATTACCGAAAATACCAAGCGTGATGAATTCGAGGGCTTGACTGCCGAAGAGCAAGAAGCACTTGAAGATGCTCAAGAAGAAGCCGCTATCACGGATAATACCAAGCGTGATGAATTCGAGGGTCTGACAGCAGAAGAGCAAGAGGCTTTAGAGGACGCCCAAGAAGAAGCCGCCATCACCGATAACACCAAGCGAGCCCTGACAGCCGAAGAAAAGGAGGAGATCGACGAAGAGACTGAGATTGAGGATAACACCAAGCGGGCCCTCACCACCGAGGAACAGGAAGAGATCGATGAAGATTGTGACGACGAGGACAACACCAAGCGAGCTCTCACCGCCGAAGAGCAGGAGGAGATCGACGAAGAGATTGACATTGAGGACAACACCAAGCGAGCCCTCACCGCCGAGGAACAGGAAGAGATCGATGAAGATTGTGACGAAGAGGACAACACCAAGCGAGATCTCACCGCCGAAGAGCAGGAGGAGATCGATGAAGAGATCGACATTGAGGACAACACCAAGCGAGCATTGACAGCCGAAGAAAAGGAGGAGATCGACGAAGAGACTGAGATTGAGGATAATACCAAGCGGGCTCTCACCGCCGAAGAGCAAGAGGAGATCGATGAAGAGATCGACATTGAGGACAATGAGAAATGAGGTTTGTCCTTATCTGTTTCAAAGCTTTCGAATAACGAAGCTGATGAAGAGACCGCTAAAGAGATCTGACTGGCTTCAAAGATGTCCCGATGTATGCGATGGGTTCTGCACAAGTCTTTCCGACCGGAAGTACAGTTCGGGACTGAAGAGGGGAGATTCGGTGTTTGGAATCACGTAGAAACCTGATAGTGCGGACGCAGCTCCGAGGCTGTCTGTTCTTGTAGCTTCTAGTAATAAATCGTCCTGCTTAGAGGGCTGGTTTGTGGCAGTTTGTACTCGGTCAACATGTAAAAATTTCATTAATTGGAGATCTTACGCCATTGACTGTACTCGCCTCGGAGGGTAAATTTCTTCCACGCTTTGTACATGGAAATTTAGAGGCACAAACTTTGTAATGGAAGAGTTAATCTCGCATCACAAAAAGGCACTTCTTTCTCCCTGTTCTGGTGAGGTAGTTCTGGTGAGGTAGATGCGAAGTGCGTTCTTTCTTCTCGTACTCGTGGTACCAAAATGCCAAAGGACTTCAAGCTTACTACCCCCACGTCCTCCACATCTTAGCTGTCACAATGGAGCAGCAGAAAGCACTGGAATAGATATCTCATGCATACTTTGACTAATAAGTTCATCGGTTCTAGCTCCTACTTCGTAGCCTGTTCCCCCTCTTGAGTCCCCATGTTCCACTTTCGAAAACGCTTTTGAAACCACTTCAAGATTTTCGCCACACACCAAGAAAACTTAATTCAAACATCACCCAAATCCCAAGCTTTGCTTGCCATATTTCTGTTCTACCCACGAATCACGTCCTCGCCGAGACATTACAGATTTCAGACAAGATTAAGGATGCGACCTCATCTGATGCTACTGTAATGGACTAGATAAAATGTAGCTTCATGTGAAGTGAACCAAGACATATATTAGTTTTCTGCTGCCTTTTCAGACATATTTTGGAGTTGCACTACCGGTGACTCGGGTAAGCTTGTCCTTGGATCAAAATTATCATGATTAACCTTGGTATCTTGGTTCTTGGGGATTGATACCCCCGGCATCTCGATCTCATTGCATTTCTCTGACTTGCGGTATTGACTTCGTTAAATTCTTAACATTGCATTCGGGACACAATTTAATCCATTCTATTTCCCAATCGCCGTGGGAATAACCTCTAACTATTCCGCCCTAGTCAACCAAAAGCTATCCACCCAAAATGCAGCAGTTAGTGTTCTTGCTCGTCACCAAGCTTCTCTCAAGCCTCGCCATCTTCTCAGTGACCCTTGTTTCTGCACAAAGTATCAATGGCATCCCGATTTGTGCTGTACGGTTTCCCTTCTCCACTTTATCTCGCCTTTGTAACTAGCTTACCAAAGGTTAGAAAGAATGCGCACTCAAATTCATCGGCTCTTCGAACTGCCCCCTCACAAATCAAACATGCATTTGCAACTACCTCTTGTTCTATGATTCTTGTGTGGAGAACGAGTGCAATGGTACAGATTCAACTTGTAAGTCGAATCAGTGGCTGCGGGGGGATAGAGCTGACACCGTCCAGCGGCCAGCGAGCCGCCCATACCCTACTACATACCCGATGCGACGATATCTATAGGTATTATCCCTACCTGTTTTCCATCTACAACCAGTCTTTCAGGGCCAACAGCATCCCCGATTCGTTCTACTTCAAGTGTATCAGACAGAAATCGTCCTGCATCAACTACTCCTGCGACCACTTTACTAATTCCCTCCGGACGGGAAACATTACCGTCGAAAACGGTAATGGCTGACAGTACTTCTATGGGTTTGATGGCACCGCCTTCGAGGACGAGTATCACCGAAGCGCAGGGCAATAGCACAGTGCAGCAAAGTAGGACAGATGAAGGCGGCAGTACGAGCGCTAGTAGAAGCCAGGTGGCACAATTGACACTCACCGGTAGTTCAGGGACATCGCTGGTCTTGGCTCCTAGAGTTGCTGTCGTTGGGCTGCTGGCGCTGGCGCTGGGGGTTTGTAGCTAAATGAAGGTGCTGGGTCGCGACGACATACAACTGAGCTCCAATGCCGGAGTGTGTAAGAATAAGTTGGAATGTAATAATAAATAACAGAGAAGTTTCCAGTAAATCATTATAACTTTGCAATCTATCAGTGAAAGGGAGAGCCGTTTGACACTACAGAATCCAAGCTACAAATTTGGCACAAATTGCTAAAATGCCGAAGAGGTCATTCATTGTAGAATTCAGGTGTGTATGGCTTCAACAGGGCTCCCAAATAGAAGTCTTCAAATTATGGACCAAATTCTTCCCATGCAGATTTAGATTTTGAAGTAGCTGATATTACATGATAAATTCGACCTCAGAGGCTCGCTTTGCCCCAAATAAGCCAAGCGAGATGAGGTGTACGACTACTTTCACTACATCAAGTCCGGCAGCGACATAGAATAACGATAAACAATGTCAGAAAAGTGACTAGTGTATTGAATGTTTCAATATTTGGTATTACCTGTATAGTTAATATGTACCTAAGTCGGTGTCTCGCCAGCCTAATCTTGGTGATATCCGTCCTGCCTCGGTAGCGTAGATTCCTATTTGATTTTTCTACCTGGGTCTATTCGTCTATACTCTTCATGTCAGTATTACGTTATAAGATTCAATATGTCTTAGTAATTCTTCCAATGACGAAATGTGCTATCAACCACATAGAAAGCAGTGCCCCCACACACAGCGTGAGCTATCACAGGTCATGCCAAAAATAAAATGGCCGCAAACTCACGCTTCAAATTTGAAGAAGAGAGAATTCTGCATCCAAGACCTTTCTTGACAAATTCATTAAGAATAATGCCATAGGAGTCCGAGTTTCTGGTCCTTTGGCAGTCTAAGACTAAGACCTCAACAGGTGTCATTGGTGCTTGGCCTGCTTGGCCTGGCAGCCAAGCACCGAGCATTTTCTAAATCTGCTCAAATGCACTCGGAAGCTATGTAGATAAGCGAATGAGGGGGTTAGCTTTAGCTATCATCTTGCCGTGCATTTTCAAGCCAGCAGCTTGAGAGTGTAAGATCTAGAATCTGTTTTTGACATAGAAAATGTAGTAGGGCTGGTCCGATTCACTGGTTTCTTTGGTTAAGGTTTATTGGAAGGTACATTGCTTCATCTAAATACTTTCTGAATGCTTCTAGATAATTTTAGATGTATGAAGTGAAAATACCGCAAGACAGACAAGGAGAAAGCACTTGGTATTGGCCTTGAAATAAAACGTAAACAACTCGCTTATTTTTGCGCGACACCCAGCCCAAAGGTTGACAGGGAGCGGTGAACTAGTGGTTGCATTCTCTAGGCAGCTGACTGCGGGGTGATTATTGCAAACACTGATCGGAGGCGTAGGCAATACATAAGGTTTGATATTCTACTGTCAGTCTTCTCCACAACAATATCCCTTTTCAAGCCAAAAGCAAAATTTGAGACTTGTACCGCCTAAGATGGCAACTTTCCGACAATTTATCTCTAGCCTCCTTCTATTCGTTCTTCAAGCTCAAGGAGTTAACGGCGATGGTATAGGGCTTATTGGATGGGGGAAGACGCTGTACAACCCCACGTGCACATTCGCGTGTAGATATGCAATCCGAAGTCAGTCGCTGGCTTGCACGCCCACCGAAAGCTCCGAGACTTTTGGAACGGCACATCATTCCGTCAAGACCCCACCCAGCTGTTATGTTGCGGATCTGGTATTCCTGAAGACCGTGGCACTTTGCATCGATACTTATTGTCCTTTGGCAGGTAACCCACCACTGAGTTTGGTGAAAAGTTACTGGGCGGGGCATCTCGCAACTGGGACGCTAGGAACGCCCAAATATATACCGGCCTTATCGTATGAAGATGCGCTGGGTGCTGCTCGTGCAGACGAAGTTCACGCTGCCAGTGGTATGAACCTGACAACTGGAAATACAACAAACGATGAGCATTCCCATATGAAGATCAAGATCCGGCAGCATGATAGCCATGGGGCTGCAGCATCATCGGGAATGAAAACTTTCGATGTCTCGAGTCCTCTCCCCACCACTATAGGTGGCAAAGTCATGCTCAATGTCACAAGCTTCGTTGACCCCGAAGTTTGGCAGATGGGGTATAACTACATGTTGGATTTCGAGATCAACGAAGCTGGACATTCAACCACGACGTGAGTACACATGTTACGCAAGGAGCGCTTGACTCCTGTTTCCCCGATTTGAAAATAGGAATTGACAATAATTAGAATCGTCATTGCGATATTTGCGATCTTCATTCCCATTTTTCTTTCTCTCTGCCGCTTCATTCCTGGCTTGGGGAGGAACTCGTTGTGGAATACAATGCAGAGCAGGGCGGTCTATCCAGCCCTGTGGGGATCTCGTCACCGTGTACCTGTTGCTGGAGCCGTTATACCTACACGAGGCCAATCTGTGTACCTTTTTCTGATTAGCTTCCTGAACGTGATACTGCTTCTCGCGCCATACGTCCACCATCGGCCACAAGCAAGTTTTTCCACGCTCGGATTGCAGACCCTCAGTATTGTGGGCAATCGAGCTGGCTCCATGGCCATGGGAAATGTCGTAGTACTTTTCCTTTTCGCCGCGAGAAATAATCCACTGCTGTACATCACCGATTGGAGTTACGGCACATACCTTCTACTGCATCGCTGGCTTGGATACTGGGCTATCATCCAGACGATCATACACTCATTCATGCTGATGGCAAACTACATGGTACTGGATATGTACAAGGTGGAGTTCGCACGAAACTACTGGAGCTGGGGTATCGTCGGCACGGTCTGTGCCTGTGCGATACTCCCCTTCTCGCACCTTTGGGTGCGTCAGAAATTCTATGAATTATTCCTCTTGACCCATATCGTGTTCTCGCTACTGTTCCTCATCGCGTACTACTACCACATCTGGTATCTGTACAAATACAACTGGGGTTATGAAATCTGGATGTTCGTTGCTGGTGGAATGTGGGGTGCTGATCGTGTCGTCCGCCTCTTACGTATGGCTCTGCATGGTAGTCGGACAGCCGTAGTGTCTTCAATTCAAGGTGCTGACAGAGAATACATTCGCATCGACATCGAAGGGAGAGAGATCAAGGGCGGCGTTGCGTATCTCTGTTTCCCAACTCTTGGTTGGCGCTTCTGTGAGACACACCCGTTTTCGGTAGCATTCTCTGATAACAGCATCGCCGAGGAAAATTCGGTCAATAACAATGGTCTAGCATCAACATCTGAAGAGCCTACACCTCATCAAGAGAAATCAGAAGCTATCACTAACCTAGCGGCGACCAATACAGCATTGGCATCTACACTTTCCCGCTCTAAGCATTGTTCTACCACATTTATTGCTCGGGCTCGAACAGGTGTCACAAAGCAACTCCTAGATCACATTTCTAGGGAGCAGGGCTCGGCTCGCATTCGGGTTCTCATTGATGGACCATACCACCATTCTGGGCACGTGAGCTCCCAGCTTGCTCCCTGCAGCAGCATCATATGCATTGCAGGTGGAGTTGGAATCACAGCTTGCCTGCCGTATCTAAAGAAGATCAGTACCAAGAAGCCTGCAAACCTTTACTGGTCCAGCAGAAAGAGTGGACTGGTAACAGAGTTGGGGCCGATATTGGCTGTCTTGCCCAGCAATGTTAAGGTCATCGCTAGCATCGGAGAACGTTTTGACTTGGATGCGGTTCTCAGTAAAGAGCTGGCAAGTTCTATCGGTGAACAGGGTTTATTGGGTGTTGTGGTCTGTGGACCACCTGGCATGGCGGATGATGTCCGACAGAAGATCTCTGAGGTGTCGAAGAGCTTTTTGATGAGCAGACCTTATGTGCTTGTTGATGAAGCCTTTTCTTGGTAGATAATCTTCGGAATATACCCTTCTTGGGGAGCTCTAGAACTTTGTTAATGAATCTCAAATCACTGGTTGGAGTCGTACTGGTACAGGATAGCAAGTAAGCGCCACAGAATCCATCTTGAAATCCTGAGCGACCCGCCGCATTTTGATGATGCGGAAAGTAGTAACATCTGGGTTGAAGATACCGAAGTAGCTGATCTTGATACCAGGACCGACGCCATCTTGACAAGAGATGTTAGTCCTCCTGTGCCAATCCAGAACCTCATCACGAGTCCCTTTATTGACTAGAAAAAGGGGGATGAAGATTCCTTGGTTGTGGTCGTACTCCTTCTTCTCGGAAATGAAGATGGTATGGGGGGCGAGGAGGAGCTCTTCGCAGATCTGCAGTCGGATCTCGGTAGGCAGACCCTTGAAAGTTATTCGAGGGATGTGCGCTGGCTTTAGAGTGTCCAGTAGCCCTGGCTTTAGTGACGATGTCGCCCGACTTTGCCGCGATTGTCTTTTCTGTGTTTGACATCAAGTTGGAGAAAGATTAGATGACGGAATCCATAATGTCGCTTGTGTTTTGGTTGCCTGTAGATGCATTTCGAAGATGTGAATTGATAGTGAAGACATTTTACATATAGTGAAAGATAGGAGACTCAAACAGCGTGGTTTGTAGTTGTCCTTGAGTAGAAGAAAAATAGGGAAAGATCAAAGCATTAAAGAAAAACAATGGGGGTTCAAAGAGGTAACCAATTACGAGGCGGAACTAATGATTCTAAAAGAGAAAGTAACAAGGGCCATGAACAGCAACTGAATTAGGTAGGACTCAGAAGGTAGAGTAGGAACGAATTTGAGGGTGACCAAACTGTTGATTGATTTGCTTTGGTCCGGGGTCCTGGTTTATATCATTAATACCGCAAGCTCCGCGTTAAGAACTCCATTTTCATCTCCATCGTGCGCAAGAGGCGAAAGAACAAGTAAACGAACCTCATCTATTGACAACTTGATAGAAACTATACAACACATCAAGTGTCATCTTCAACCTATACTCAATACTCCCAAGGGTAATTGAGGTCCGGCCACGACTGCTATTTGCATTTATCATTACCACAATTTAACTCACAGAATGAAGTATACCTGTGGGAAACCGAGAATGGAGTGCGGTACAAGATACTAAGACTGACCACGAGACTCCAACGAAATTCAAAGAAGCAACCTATGGTCAGTCTACCTTCAAGATATCTCGCTGTGCAAAATCCAACCCTCATCCCGGCCACGTATTCAATCCTTCGGCTCCTCTGGCTTCCTTCCATGCACGAAATACACAACACCATAAGCATGTACGTCCTTGTTCCCAAGATCTTTTCTTACCTCTGCTAGAAACACCTCTAGCTTTGGTTGATCCCACCCGAGAATGCGCGTAAAAGCAGCAGTACTCAAGGAAGCGATGGCCTCACTCAGATTCTGATATGAGATAGCACCTAGTAGCTTGTTCTTCTTGCCACGGGCCCAGGGGTTGATGGGAACATAGACACGGGATTCAGTTACGTCGACGAAGCCGGCATCTTTCATGTATTGGCCCCAGTTTTGGCTGTCTTTGAGGTTGCGGCCGATGCGGGACATGGATTCGACCATGAGGTTGTTCCATCTACATTTATTAGCACACGAGTTGGAGTATTGGTGAGGTAGGGAAGAAACAAGGAGAATATACGTACTCATTCAATGATGTCCCATCCAAAGACTTATCATCGCTCAACATGGGCAAACACGGATCTTGAAACTCGAAATACCCACCCGGCTTGAGATTGTCAAAAATATTCTTGACCATGTCTCGGTTGTCTTTGAAACATGTGACGATAGCACGAGCGTGGATGTAATCGAAGGGTTCCGAGAAGTTCCAGTCATTCTCTGCATCGGCGACCTCGAACTTGCAGTTTGGTGGAACACTGGAAGTATTAGGATGAAGTGCTTGGGGGTATGAGACGGGGCAGACTCACTAGAGGGGTTGGATGGGACTGAGATCTGTACCTATTACAGTGGACTCGGTATTCTCTTGAGCGAATTCAATTGCCCAGATACCAGTTCCTGTGGCCAAATCAAGGACTCGATTGGGGCTTTTGATAGGTGCGAGGCCAAGTTTGCCGTTCAGCATGACTCTGAAGGAGTGGTGTTGGAGATCAAGCCGATCTTGCTCTCTCTCGTCATTTGGCAACATGTACTCTACAATTGTTAGAACATTCATATTTCCTACAAGAGATCTTCATTACGTACTCCCAGAGTTGTAGGCGTGATACGTTCGTCCATTCTCCTCCATGTACTCGTAGATACTCGATCTAATCGACACAGTGGAATTTCTATATAAAAAACGAGTCAGCATGCAGATTCCTTTACCGAACACATATCCTCGCAAGGACTGACTTACGCAACAGAAGTTCCCAGCGCTGAATCATCATCCTGATCCGTATTTGACTATCCCCCTCATTAGCTTCCCCTCTTTCGCCTCCTCGTACAGAGATAAACAGCTCACATCCGATGTATCAGTCCCAAATTCAAGATCGCTCGGATAAGCACTGAACTCTGTTGCTCCCCCAGTCTCAGCCTGTCCTCCAGCCTCGGGTTCGGTCTGAGCGGGTGGTGGTGCTTGCCCTTCCGATACCGATGTCGTGGGCGGTAGTGCGGCGACGGTGCTGACGCCACTTTCATCCGAAGACGGCATCCTTTTACGGGCCGAGATGATCGGTCTGCTAACTAGTCTAGACCCTAGGAGGTTACACAAGCGGCGTAATGTATGTAAGAGGTAGATCTATATGTCCGGTATGGAAAGGGTGAAGATATACTTGTAGATTATGCTTTATCTGAAGATGGATGTTTCTGGCCGGCGGCTATTAATCAAGTGGATTTTGCGCCAAGTGAGGACGGCCCCGCCCCCACCTGCTCCTTTGAGAGACCAAGAGGAAACGTGTTTGGGGCTGTAATAATGGCGTGGTTTATGGTTAGTGATATGTTGGACGTTAGTCACGTTACACAAATGGCATTTTACATATGATAGTTGCGTGGAGGTGATATGGTATGTAGTTAGCTGGTTTCGAGTCCATTGCAAATTATGAAGGAGGCAGGTAGAGTTCGGCTCAGACTTTTATTATTCTACACTTTTTTTCAACCCGCTACAGGAACTACATGAAAGTAGTTCTTATCTTTTCAGGTAGATCCGGAACCCGCATAGGCAAATCTTGTTCTGAAAAGGCAAATAGTGGTATGCCAAGAAAGACCGAATGTCAAATATCAAAATTCATTTACACTCCTAAGTGTACCTAACTGTAGCATCCATAGACTGAATGTCTTCGCGATCCATGAAAACGCTCCCACTCAGACTATCTTGGCGTAGCACGTCGTCGCGTTCTAGCCATTCATACCGGAGCGGTATAGAATCTGCACGCCAAAACTGCTCGTGGTTGAAAGACTTCACCATTCCCGCCTCTCTACACTGCTGCAGCTGGTAGAATATGGACTGTCCGGCTTCGCACCCAACGCGATCTTTCCAATGCCAGAGTGAAACGTGATATATGCCCTCCCCAGTCTCAGGACTTCTGGACGCCTTGTAAGTCGCACAGTTCCTTGTGTAGCTGAACATCTCCTGCAGGTATACGGATATCCAGTCGCGACAGTCAGCTGTCGTCCATTCGAGCTGAGGTACGCAAGTAGTCTTGATTTGAGCTGTTCTCGAGGGTATATTCCGTGGAACCTTCTTTGTTTTGTATGCGCAATACCGCCAGTGCAGTTTGGATGGGAGATCAGGGAGATCTGACGTATGGGGGTCAGGAATTGGCATGGGACGATATTCGATAGTCGACATTCTTTCCCAGACAGAGGGGCAGTATGGCAAAGTCCTGTAGCGCGGTGAAGACATTCGCAGATTATCCTCCCAGGCTTCCTGATCAGAACTTCTCGTGCGGTGCCGTTCTCGAGAATTCTCCTGGTCGCTTGATAGGCGATGAGAGGTCGCGCAATCGGATTTCGAATTGGTCTGTTCGTGGAAATATGGGGCGTCCTTGTGCGATTGTTCAGAATCTGAATTCCGACGGAATTCGTACACTTTCTGTGCCTTTTCCTTCAAATCTTTTGCAGCCTCCGCAATGCAGGCTTTGCATCTCTCGACCGGATTCTTGACTTGCATGATGCTGAGTGATGCTCCAGGTTGGGTTTGGGTTTGAGTGAAGGGTAGAGTAGAGTAGTTGTACAATTGGGCGTTTGAATGAGTAGTGATGGGTAGACGGTAGGGGAGAGTATTTAACAGGGAGAGACATAACAAGCGACTGTGGGTTACACTATAAACGAGGTCTCTTGTCAAACGTCATTGCACTAGCTCCTGACAGTAACGGTACCACAGTTCCAAACGGATAGGTAGGGTTAGAACTACCCAGCCCATCGACCAACAAAGCTACTTCAGAAAAAGATACAGCACGTGGAGGATAATTTGCATGGGTCTGAAGAGACTCCCTTCTATGCCAGTCTTCCTCTCTGATCGGATTCTTGGATTCCCGAAGGATGAGTTCGCGGAGTTGTGGTCAACGAAATATGTTAGAGAAGAAATATCTCGCCCCGGGAGGATTTACTGGTGGTCTTCTAGGCTTCGGTCGATTTGGAAATGCTGTTTCCTGTGAAACTTGTGAAAGTTCTCGAGGAAATATAGATTCGCTTTCCGAGATGTATACCGTGATTCGCTCAAGAACATCGTTGTCTCGATGACGAATTCCCGTTGCTTTTTCCACACAAGCATTGTGCGGTCCAATGAACCTATCCTAGCTGTTGTATACAACGGCGATTCTCGGATGTGGTGGGCTGCGCCTGAATTGTCCGTATATTTCATGTCTGGTATTCCCGCGATTCCGGCGCTCTTGATGCTTGTGCTGGCATTAATTCAGATCCACCCCGTTATTGTGCAATGACCTTCCAAGAACTCTGTCTACGATCCTGTGCTGTTCCCTCTGAAATCCATACGCGCCTTTCGTTACGACGGTTAGTCGTGGGACTGTAGAATTAGGCTTCGGATGTCGGACTTTCGGGGCCTCGACGCCTCATAATCTGGAGGTCATCGGCGGGAAAATATGATGTCGTTCGTACGTCCCACAATGATTCGGTAGGCTCTTCCTGTGTAACCTGCCACAATATGAGGCATTGTCTGTGTTCTTATACTTCGCAGGTTCTGAAAGATGTGTGGGACATCTACCTACCAGGAGCAGGTCCCTTCACTTCCTGGCTGTGTTAGGTTTGTCCAAATACCTGTCCGTTGCAAACCATGGCATAATAGGGAGATGGCCGTGCCCTGTCCAGCGTGCCTTCATGTACTGCAGAGGTTCATGGCTTCGAGAGGAGCGCCGACGGCAGAGTGCTAGGGCTCAGCGGTGCCTGGTGGGGCAGAGTTGAGCGAATTCGAAGAGTGCGGATGGGTGTCGCAGACCCTCAAAACGAACGGCATTGAGAGGAGAGAGCAAGGGTAATAAATCGTACTTGGCCTTCTACAGTCAGGAAATCGCTCGCACCCTACCGTCTAACTGTTCCCAGCCCATCTCGGGCAAGACGGACATCGTCATCGAGGAGCACTTGCCTTGCGGGCAATACTCGTTGTAATCCAAGCCGCCGATATACGAAGCGAAGGTACCCAGGGGCGAGAAATAAATATTTCGGCGGCATGAATACGATATGAAATGATCCCTTGAAGGCCGAGTGCTGGATATGTGGCCGTCGTGGAGAAGTCGAAGCTGGACTGGGGAAAAAAGGACTTGCATTGCGGGGATGTTTTCAATCCCTCGAGCCTTGGTGGGAAATGTCTTGGCATTGGCCGTCTCGCTTAGATCCCCCATTGCCTCCCCTATTCCGTGAAACCAAAACAAACAGTCTCGAGTTACTGGTACCTTGGCGACGGTTTCACTAGATCAAGAGAGAAATGAAGTAAAGATCAGACTCTCTCGCCTGCCTGCCTACAAAAATAAACTATACCCAGCAAATACCAAAAAGCCAAATAAACATCTCAATACCAAAAGTCTTCGCCGCCTCCCTCCCCAGAAAAAGGAGTAAAATAATCTAGAGGTCGCGGGACTCGAACCCGCCCCGGTAAGAAATTCACCTTGGTCCGAACTTTGCAGCTCGCGGTTGAAACGATCCGGCAGTTGCAATTCTGCAAGGCCCCAGTCTTCCGACTACGTACCCCCTTTGTGTTTGTTTACCACTTGACTAGTAAGGCAAGGCTAGTGAGTGGCTATGTTGAGCCTTGCTTTATTCTGGATTATATAGTGAGGAGTGATATCGTGCCTTATGGCAGGTTGGGGGAAGAAGGTGCTTGGTAGAGCTGGATGAGAGCCTGAGCTGAATTTGATGGCATCGCCCTCAAACGTGTGTTCTCAAACTTTTCATAATTACGATATGAAAATCCATGAGCGAAGATCGGTTAGCATCGTGAGCGTGACAAGAGAGGGATAAGGTATAACCAACAACAATCTCGGAGTGCAAAAGTTAGGTTTGCAAACGTACTTATTCTATACCCAAGCCAAAACCATTCTATCCCATAATCGCCTCAAAGAAACAAGGAAAGTTATTTCATCCATATGTGCAATCATATACCCCCTGCCCGACCAACCAGCTACCCATCCAAAAGTCAAACATAAAACACCAATAGCATGCATGCCTATATACAATTACTTCCTCTTCCTTTCTAGCAACCCCTAAGAGCCCCCGGCATTCATAACCGCCTTCTGCAAATCAAACCAGTAAAGGTTCATTGCGCCCCCGGCGCCACAGAACTCACTCGAATTGCCCGGACACTTAAAGTTACACTTGCTATCTGTCAGGTTCGCACTCGGATTAGCACCTGCGTTCCCAGCCGTATTAAGACTGTTCCCGCACCAGCACTCCTGACCGTATTCTACTCCTGCATATTTGTACGCCCAGCATTTAGAGAGGCACTTGGAGATCGTCATAGCGGTCGCGTTGTTCTCGACTTGCGTGGGGAGGAGACGGCCTGCGCTGGGCTCCGAGGCACAGGAGTAGTATGTGAAGTTTACGTTGCCTTGGGAGGTAACGGGGGGCCCGGTGTAGGTGGCGCTCTTGCTGCTTGTCGATGAGGAGGAAGAGGGTGTGGATGATGGTGCGATTGAGGATGAGGTGGATGTGGAGGTTGGTGATGAGGATGGGGATGAGCTGGTGCTTGTTTGTACGGTGGGGGATGTGCTCTGTACGGTGATCGAGCTTGTGCTAGATGGTGTAGCGATACTGACTTGGTTCGATGACGAAGATGAAGACGAAGCTTGAACGATCGAAGAGGAACTGCTCGATACAGTTCCTCCAGCTGTGCCGTTCTTGGTATACACGCTCAAGCGGTTCCCATTTCCGCAGTACTGTGTGCTGTCGCCGCCACAGACTTTCGTACAGTCTGCGTTGGAAACGAGTGTTGCGCCAGTGCCGAAAGAATCTCCGCACCAACCTATTCATGTCAGTATAGTAAGGGAAAAGGCGAAAAGAGGTAACGTACATTCGCGACCATACTCAGCACCGAAATATTTGTATGCCGAGCAAGCCTGGGCACACATCTGGATCGTCAAAGAGTCATTGGCGTAGAGCGCACCAGATAGCGCACGAGTGTTGGTGCCTTCGGTGTAACAGCCTGCGTAGTTGTACAGTCCGACTGAGGGTACGATGGCTGGGCCTGAAGGGGCTTTTGAGGTTGTCGCAACAAGTGCGGAAGAGGTTGTCGTTGAGACTGGTGGAAGACTCGTGATTACGCTTACGGAGGAGCTGGATGTTGAGCTGGAAACAACGGATGATACACTGGTGGTTGAACTGGATCCAATTGAGCTTGAGACCGGAACTGAGCTAGACGAGCTGACAACTGAAGCCGTCGAGCTTACAAACGACGAACTGCTGGACGACGCAGGACTTAGAGCGTACAACTGCAATCTGTTGCCAGCACCACAGTACGTCATCTGATTCCCAGGACAGAGGAAGTTGCAATCAGCCTGGTTGGTGGCCTTAACACTTCCGGCACCCAAGGTATTGCCACAGTAACATTCACGTCCATACTCGACTCCGAACATCGAGTATGGGGAGCAGAATTCTGCGCAAGACTCCAAGGTCATGGTATCATTTGCGAATGTTGTACTGCCTAGGGCACGACCGTTGGTTGCTTCAGTCCAGCAGCCTTGGAAGGTATACTTGGCTACTGTTTGGCGGATGGAGGGGCCGGTTGGAGTGGGGGTGGAACTGGATGTTGAGGTTGTGCTGGTGATGATGGAGCTTGTTGCTGAGCTTGAGATTGAAGAACTTCCTGATGATGAGATAGAGGATGATCCTGTGACGCTTGCGGAGGTGCTTCCCGATGATGTTACAGAGCTGGAACCTGATACACCTGAAGACGAAGATAATGAGTTCGATGTAGAAGATGTAATTGACCCCGAGCTGGAACTTGTGATGCTTCCTGAGGAGGATACCGAGCTTGACGATGAGATTGTAACAAGGCGGCTTGACGACGAGGATGCGGCTGAGTTCTTTTGGTAGACGTTCAAACGGCTGCCAGCACCACAGTACTCAGTAGCATTATTACCACAGACCATATTACAATTCGTAATAGCTGTTGGGACAGAGCCGGCGGTGAAAGCATTACCACACCAACACTCACCACCATACTCCAAACCTGCGTAGAGGTAGTTGCTAGCCGAGCAAGCAGCGACGCAAAGGGCGACGGTCTTACTGGCAATTGTCTGTCCGTTTGGAAGAGCACGGCCATTTGTAGATTCAGTGTAGCATCCGATGCTGGAGTATCCACCAACACCAGGATTGACGAATGGTCCACCGGTAGGGGCTGGAGTGGTGGGAGCCGTTGTTGTCGAAGATCCAGGAATAGTGGTGTTCCCATCGAATCGGCTGGAATCAGCGAACAGCGAGATGTAACTCCCACCTGCTCCGGAACCGACTCCGTTACCACCGCAGATCTGGTTGATATCACCCTTGCAGGGGAAGTTGCAGTTGCCATCGTCGACTTGAAGAGTCGGGATTTTAGGGCCACCCCAACATTCTCTGTTGTATTGCGTTCCGCAGAAGATGACACCTGCTGCATTACAGGCAGCGATACACATGGCATTGGTCATGGTATCGGAAGCGGTCAGTTGAGTTTGGAGTTGACGACCTGGGTTGTTTTCTTTGAAGCACCCAGTGTATTTGTACAGACCAAGACCATTGGACAACAAAGGAGGAGCTTGCTCGGTGACAGCTGTGCAGTCAAATCCGACGTCGTGTTTCCCAAAGGTAGGGTCGTCCAGATTCATGGTCCAGTGAGCGGCTCCAGAGTACGGGTTCTGGTTCCATTGAGTCTTGGGGACCGAGCAGTACAATGTAGCAGATGCGCTTTCGCCTGGAGCGAGACTGGTTCCTTCGGCGAGGTCAACTTGGTTGTTGGCTCCAATTATACCTGGGATACCGAAGGGAGGCTTGGAGACAGTCAGGTAGAGTTTCGTGCTCTCTTTCGTGCCGTTGTTGGTAACTCGCATTTTGAGCGAGCGAGTTTGGTTCTCAGTGACATTTCCGAATGTGAAGTTCTTGGCTGGGTCAAATGTAACCCAGGAGAGTGCGTCTGGTGTCTGGAACTCGATCAGAGCCTTGGGTGCGGAGCCAGCGGTGCCGACGACATCGAATAACTTGGTTCCACCGCTGGAGATAACCTTCAGGTAGGCTCCGTAATTTCCAGTGACCGAGCTGTCGAAGTTGATGTTGACAGTCACACCGGAGTTACCTGGGATGGTTGATGGGAGACCATAGAAAGTGAAGGGACCAGCTTTGGGATTGGCAGCTGTGCCGTTGGGGGCAATGAAAGGACCTGTCTCGCCAACAATGGAATACTGAATTTGAGAGATTGTCAAGGCAGCATTGCCCAAGTTGGTGAAGATGGCAGACTGGTTAACACCACCAACTTGTCCTCCAGCGATGACACCCTCGAAAGCGAGAGTGACGGGGCTAATTCGCAGCAAGGCATCCACACTTTGACCCGTACCACGCATGGTAATTGGGGTGCTAGTACTGTAGCCGGCAATTCCATTCGTGGTAGCAATGACGATATCCTGAGACAGGATTCCGACAGACTTTGGGTTGAAAATAGCACTCATCGTGAAGGTGGCACCAGCAGCAAAGTTGGATGGAACTGATGGCACCCCACTGACAGCGAAATTCGCATCGCCTACATATGAGACGTTTGAAATCGTGACCGCGACATTAGCCGTACAAGTGATTGTTCTGGCAGCAGTGGGAGTATTGAGGTTAGCCGTACCAAAGTCCACAGGCGATGTGCAGTTGAGAGGCAAGTTCACTGGAGATCCGAAACCATACAAGAATCCCTTGGTTGTTCCGATGTAAACACGTCCATCTCCGAACACTGGACGAGTGAACTTGGTGACACTGTCAACATTGAAGCCGTTAATTTGTGTCAATACTCCGTTGTCGGGAACGGCTTTGTAGATTCGCAGACTCTGTCCGCGGACGTCGCTGGTCCACAAGAGACCCGTACCAGCTTGGCCGTTGAGAGATGTGGTAGTTCCGTGGCCGACACCGAGAATGCCGGCGTTGGCGCTGGGAGTATCTGCTACCTTGGCAAAAGATGGAACGCCAGCACTGCAAGAAAATTTGAAGACGTGCGTAGGATAACCGATGACTGTTTGCATTAGTTTTCATCTCTTGTGCATCCGAGAACACTTACCGCTGATATAGATGTATCCACCTTCGAGAGGATAGACACCCGCTCCAGCGTAGACCGAGTTCTCATTCTGGTAAACCTGAATAACGTTGTCCAACTTGTTTGGCCCATTCTGGTATCCTCCCAGATCATCCAGGTTCAGCCAGTAAGTCTTTCCACTCTTACCAGTGACTACACCCATACGTTTGACATCGCCGCAAGAAAATTGGCTAGGTAGAAGCTCTAGAGGACTTGTTCCGAGATCTTTGTCCGCGCCGTCCAATTGCGTCTTCTCCCATGGCATGAAGAAATCTACAATACTCAGACTCCCATCCCCGTTGATTGTCATGTGGACGGCGGCTTCCTCGAGAGATGTAGGTGGGTTGCGGCCATTGACTGGGATGGTGCTGAGTTGAGAGGCGTAGCCGTTTCCAGTAGCGAAGAACATAGATCCGGCGTCGTCCGAGGCCAATCCACCTCCAGACATCCAGACACCACCTCCTTTGGTCTGAGAGTCAACACCTGCTCCTTCGGTGGCGTACCTCTCAACGACTGCTCCAGTCGTCTTGTCCCATCCCATAATCCATCCCGTGAAGTTGTATTGGACACAGTGAGAAGCAAATCCAGCGTAGATGTATTGTCCAGAGTGAAGTAAGGCAGGTCGTTGGTGATGAATCCCTCCACCGAAGCTTCGGATTGGGTTGTTTCTTGCAACGGTTCCTTCCAGATCCTTAGGGAAACCTGCTCGCTCAGACAGATCATTGACATTGATAGCATGGAAGTAATAGCGCCCAGCTGGTCTTCCTTGAGCCACATTGGTCTTTGTTTGGTCGAGATATGTTTTCGAGGTGAGGTAGAGAGTGTCGGTGGCTGGGTCGATGACACCAGTTGCCGTTACGCCAACGTGTGGGTTGATATCAACACATCCATCCAGATCTGCTGTCAAGAATGGGATATGCAAGTTCCTTGACGCTACAATATCGCCCGTCTTTGCATTAACTTTATAAATATTGTTTTGAGTAGTAGCAACATATACGTATTGAATGCCGTCCGAGGGAGTGTAGACAAGTGGTTGCGAGAACAATTGTTCCGGTACGCCGCCATAAGCACCTGGCAGGGTGGTCTTGAAGAGTTGACCGAATTGGGAGCTTCCGACTATCGAAGGGTCCATATTATGATTACTGTATTGTCAGACGATTCCCTTCCTTTCGTCTTTCTCGAAACACTTACGTTTGATATCCAGTCCTAGAATTATCTCCACCCCAAGTAATGGTATCGGTGGAGGCCAAAGAGTTGACATGGCTAACAAAAAACGAGAGTAAGAAGGTGAGAACGACAGTGGTAGACATGATGCTCGACATCTTGAATTGCGTGCTCTATACTTTCTCTCCGTACGGAGAGGAAGAAGCAGAAGCGATTAATCGAGGGAAACAACCGTGAGCGAGAGTGAGGCTACAAAAGAGCACGACTAGATAGTAGATCCCTGGCTGAAGAGGTAGATCAGAGCAGTATCCATGCTTATGTACGCTTCATATCCAAAATCAAGAGGCCCACAAGAAGCGGCGCTGTTGATGAAGAGAACGAGCAAAGAAAAGAGACCAAGAAGCAAACAAGTGGGAGACGGCAGGCTCCCACAGAAGGCGGAAAGCGTCTCTCCACAAAATAAAGCTCGATCTTCTGGGATTCTGGAAAATACAGCAAGGAGAGAGGATCCATCCATGACTTATGAGGTCTAGCGGTGGATGTAAAAGAGCGCAGGTTGCATGCATTTCTCCCATCGCAATTTAGTTTTACCCTTGGCTGGCTCGTCTACATTTCCCAAAGGGGCATCTCGTTACTATCCCAAGGCTATCTGGCCACTCAGGGGCGGGACAAGCGTTGACGAACTTCTTCCCCGCAAAAAAAATACACCTGCAGCCAGCCAGCCCGTGTGCATGCTTGGGCTGTTCTGCCCTGACCCTTGCTCCCTTGCCGGACTATTGCAAATCCAGGAACCAGACTAGGGAGTAACACGAGGCCATTCACAGACTCGGAATTCAGCCACGGGCCTAAGAACTGGCGTACAAACTGCTGCTATCTTGAGCATCAACAGGGGTAAACAAACATCTGAGTACTTGGGAAGTAGCCAGTCTCGCTGCATGCAGAAGTGGACTCGTCACCTCAATCTTGTTGCCAAGGAAGGAGGCTCGGTGATTGTGCGGATCATCTGGATCAATTTGGAGGATAGGGACTGTCGAGGAGACAGAGCTCAAGCCACCAACGTGTCATGATGCCATGACTTCATATCCAATTTCCCTTCCATCAAGCCGGGATCCTGCATCGTACCAGAAAAGCTTTCACTCCCGTATTTACACTTTGATCTTCAGCTGAGCACACCATTTCCAGACTTGAAATCTACTGTTACATAGAAACTTGTCAGAATGGGACCAATTCTGCGTTAGCATACTTTCTGCACAAGAACAAAATCCACGTAGCGCCATCTGGTAGTTCTCACTTCTCGCCGAACCAAGTGTTCAAAGCCTGGTATCTAGGCGTAGCGTGGCCGACGGCGTGTGTACTTGCTTGCGCCTCTCTGCATAGCACTTGCATCGATAAAAGATTTAGCGTGCCCCTTCATTCTTTTTTTCGCCCAGCCTCTCAGGCTCAGCATTCCATCCTGTGCCTAGCACTTCGCCCTGCATAGCTAACTGGCGAGACTGGTTCTCCGAGTTGCATTCGCACCCGTCCGGACGAGAACACTTTGCAGATTTTATTGACTCAAATGGCCGAGGAAACTAGAGCAGTCTGGATTACATGGCATGCTTGGAGCGACATTAGCATAACTCCGATGTGAATAGCACCAGATGAGCCAGCAAGCAGTGGGGGGAAAATTCGGAATCTTTACGACACTTACGATTCTCCGTACTGACATGTCGAAAATTGAGGTCGTTGATACATACATACTCCAGCAGCAAAAGGAACATTTATCCCCATGTCTCACTCCCTCCCGTTCAGCTGCTGCCGGGACCAGCCTTATCACTAAAAAACACCGCTCGTCGTTGCGGGAGGCGTGCGACACAGGCTCGTGGTAGGCCTAAAAGTGCTCCATCCTGCCGCCTGCGAGCGCCACTCAGGCAAGTCATCGGAACGCTGGATTTCTGAAGTCGGGATAATGTCTTAGCACACCACAACAGCCAAAAACCCCTCAGCAATGCGATTCACTCACTTAAACTCTCACTTAGTACTCAGCTCCTCCAGCTCAGCTCCCCGAGTGGACAGTCGGGACAGTCCAGACATGTCTCTATTCCCAAAATCGTACCTAAGTCTTCCAGATTCAATAACGCCAAATTCCCACGCCAGACCATTCCATTCTCCGGTACACTACACATCCAATACCCTCCCTTAACACAATCAGAGAATCCAGAACCAGATTTTTCCCCCTCCAACCCTCTTCTGCCCCCTACTGTACCCCTGAGCACAACAAGGCTATGCCCGCTCCGGACTCCGCCCTTTCCTAGCGCGTCCAGAAGCCTGGGCCATCGGATCGACAGCCAGCATTTCTCCTTCTGGGGATACGATGGGCTTGACTTAGGGGCGCTTTACTAAGATAGGAACTCTTCCCAGATACGCCACAATCGCCGGGCTTGGTTTGCGAATGGCTTCATCGTTCTATCTTGCGCGAATTCCCGATTCGGACGGATTGTTCTGCTTTGGTCTTGCGACTATGAGTTGACGGAACTGGTGAGGCTGATAATGGACTCGAACTCGAACTTGCTGGTCTGGTTTTAAGAAGTGAGAAGAGCTTATCTATGTATCGCCTTGCGCTATTTGAGGGTTGGTGAGTAGAGCTACCACGGAAGATTTCTGGATACCTCCGTAAGTTGGGATAAGATTTCTTATCGTCTAGTCTAGAGAATTTGTGCTGTTGGGACGCAGTAGCTTGCACATGTTCAGGTTGTTGAAAAGATATACGGTTAGTAACTGGTACTTGGGCTTAGATCCTCTGATAGCACCAGATAGTAGCAGCTCTGTCTTGATACCAAGTAGTCTTAGATTAACATGCTCAAGAACGTTAGCGCATGATCTCTCATGTCCTTAGTATCTTTCGATTCATGTAACGGAGCTTTTGCTACTAACGACGAGCGATAAAGGAAAACTCCCTGGCTTTGAATTCAGCTTCGAAAAGTTCCGATGATAAAGTAGAATACATCGAGTTCGCCTGTTTCAGCTCCACATACTGCTTCCCGTTCAGTTGATTCACGTCCCAGCTCTTGGGACCATCTGTAGTGTCAGTATATCTCAAGTCTTGTGATAGACTGCAGCTACCCGTAGACAGCAAAATGCAGGTAGGTTCCTTTCTTCTAGCATCCACTTGGCAAGGCTCTTGACTAAATTATCATTATCAACTAAGAAAAACTCACACCGTTGGCATTTCCTGTTTCACGGCATTGCTCTCTACTACAATACTTCAAGCTCGCTTGTGAACTTTCTCTCGACATACTAGATACCTATCTTTCTCGAGATTCGGTTCATTTTTGGCTTGGCTGGGAACTAATTGTAAGTCATATGCAGCTATCCGTGGACTCGTGTCTCGGCACCTGAAATAATTTGTCAATAGATATTACGCCTTCCCCTTGGAAAGAGGCATGAGTCTGATCTTATGACTGATGCAGTTTCCCATGATTGATCGGTATGTTTTGGTCTTGTGGCTGTTCCTCATTATTGATGAGGATCCCGGGGAGTCTTGGTCCGAAGGCTGTCCTGACTTCGTCGAGAACAGAACAGGACTTCAGTCTCTTGAACACTTCCTTTTCGTGAGTTTTCTCCTTCTTGGCACCCTTTCCTTTTCAAAGAACAATTAGATTGTGGTGTATTTCTCACTACCATGCCGAGGCCCAGGCGTCCAGGGACACTTCAAGTCACAACCGATTGTTTGTGGTCTACACATGCCTCTACCACGACAAAGTATAGTTTTGTTCGATCTCATTATGTCTACAATATTACCACGAAACCAACGCCTTCTACAATAGATTTTTTATTGTTCAAATCATATGAATGTTCAAACCAAGACCTCGTATGCCTTCCTCCTTTCGCCTCCCTTATCGTCTCCTTATCGGCTAGCGTCCAAATATTTTGTCGTCACTCGTTTGGTTGCAGAGAATTTCCAGGAGTCGCGTAAATATTCGAACAAAGGCGACGACCTCCCCTTCCCTTCCCTTCCTTCCATCTACATGTTCTCCCTCTCTGCATTCAAACGCAGTCCACTTCTACGAAATCTCATCACAATCACGATGGAGTCCAAGAAGAACCCCGCCAGACGGCACCCGTACAGAGGCAAGAAAGCCATGGGAACGAATGCCACTCCTCGAAATGCAACTGCAGCTGCACCAACTCCTCAACCCCTTCCGCGTGTCGCGACTCCTCCTCTCACTGCACCCGTCCCTCTCGATACTCCTCGATTCGCAGATCTTGCAAACGAGAAGCTATTGCATCCGATTCTGATCCAGACCATCACCGAGGACCTCAAGTTCGATCATATGATGCCAGTACAGGCTGCTACCCTCCACGATCTGCTTGCAAAGCGAATCGACTGCCTCGCACAAGCAAAGACTGGGACTGGAAAGACGATTGCTTTCTTGCTACCTGCCATCCAAACGATGATCAACAAGAACCACAGAGTCGGTTCCGGCATCTCTCTGCTCGTCATCTCTCCCACTCGAGAACTGGCAATGCAAATCGCAAAGGAAGCCACCGCGCTCCTCCAACGCCTCCCCCGATACAAAGTCAGCTTCGCAATCGGAGGGACGAACAAGAATGCCGAAGAGAAGAGCATCCTCAGCGGCTGCGATATCCTGATCGCTACCCCCGGAAGACTGTACGATCATCTTGGGGACCACCGAATTGTCAACGCCTTCAGCAACCTCGACACCTTAGTCCTCGATGAAGCCGACCGCCTTCTCGACATGGGCTTCCTCAACTCCCTCAAAGATATCGTGAAGTGCCTCCCAGACAAGGAGAAGACCAACCGCCAAGGCATGCTCTTCTCCGCCACCATCGCACCTCACGTCCAGAAAGTCGCTCAGCTCATCCTCTCCAAAGACTACAAGTTCATCTCCACCATCCCCGAAGGCGAGCTCAACACCCACGAGCGCGTCCCGCAACACCTCATCGTCGTCCCGACTTTCTCAGACGTCGCGGCTGCAATGGTAGGCTCCCTCCGCTCGGAGATGGCCATGATCGGCGCACCCGCATTCAAAGCCATCGTCTTTGCACCCACAGCCGCCCTCGTCGATTTCTACGGCGACATTCTCGAGAACCTCCCCGGCATGCCGAAAGTCAGCGTCCTACACTCCCGCGTAAGTCAAAGCAAGCGCACCAGCGCCACAAACGCCTTCCGCGAAGCCAAGAACGGCATCCTGGTCGCTACCGATGTCGTGGCTCGTGGTATGGATTTCCCGCTCGTGACGAACGTCTTGCAGGTCGGTATTCCATCGGATAAGGAGTCATACGTTCATCGTCTCGGTCGAACTGCTCGTGCGGGTGCGGAGGGCAGAGGAACATTCATCATTACCCAGCCTGAGACATTCTTCTCGAAGTGGACGTTGAAGGAAATCACCTTCGAGCCTGTCGATGCTGATCTCTCCTCCAAGGCAGAGGTCAGAGCTATTGCCGAGAAGAGAGAGAACCATTCCAGGACATATCAAGCTTGGATGGGCTATTACAAGAATCACTGCAAGGGTCTCCAGTGGGATAATGCGCAGCTTGTGCAGGAGGCGAATGAGTTTGCTAGGGATGGATTGGGTTCCCCTGAGGTCCCGGGTGTTGCTAAGAGTACTCTTAGTAAGATGGGCTTGAAGGGTGTTAGGGGGCTTAATGTCGTGCCTGACCCACCTAGAGTTCCTCGAGGTGGAAACGGTGGACGCGGAGGTGCGTCTGGTGGTGGAGAGGGACGATCTGCCGGTGCTGGAGGACGAGGTGGACGCGGTGGTGGAAGTGGCGGACGTGGCGGCGGTAGGACCGGAGGATTCAACTGAATCACATCACATCACATCCAGGTTCTGACGACTCCGCTTGTACGATGAGCCAGTTTCCCTGGAATATGAGACGTCCTGGGCCGCCTTGGGCTGTACTATAGACATAGACTTCTGCTTCTCTTTCGTTGTTTTTTGCGTTTGCATTTGGGATGTGGGTATGCGTATAGACGGAGAGATACTGAGATACCCATAGCTAGACTGGCGAGATAAAGCCATGTTGTACTTGTATAAGCGTAGGCGCACATAGAGGTTGGATGGATGATCACGATCAATTGATTAGATTCCTTCTTGAACAAACTGAACTTTCCTAGTATACAAGCGGATTGTACTTCGTACGTGAAGATATTCTCCCACCCTGCCTTATTGTACGACTCTATCCCAACTTCCAACCGCAACATCCCTCGGTACGGTCTAGATACACACTTCCTTCTCGGTCCTGTTCCCAGACGGTGCACACGGCAATAGGTAGCTCGTAGAACCAGGTAATCTGCAACGGCAGGTTGTAACTTATAGATATACAGACGCCCCCACATCCGTGTATGCGGTTCGTGTATTGCGAAAAAGTGATAGATTCGCTTGTTTATTTACTTTACTGTATTGGCTTGCCTTCCCTATTCACTCACTCACTCACTCGCTCGCTCCCTCAAGCACGTAGATGTAGATGATCCACTCTCGACTAATGATTACGGGAAGATTCCGCTACTCCACTCTAATCTAATCTCCTCGACTCGACTCGACTCTCAAGGCACTGAAGTCAGAAGCGGGATAGACGTTCGACAAGCTATAATCTCCTTGAACGTCCCAAGTATACAGTACCGACGAGAGAGCTATCTCCTATCTCCTACTAAAGTATCAACATCATACCCAGCGTCCCATCTCCTCATCCATCTCACAGTCGCTCAAGAAATCCAGACACAGTTTGTTGAACTTATCCGGATCCTCCCAATAACACCAATGCCCTCCCCAACTGACACTAACACCCTTCGCTCTCTCCTTCCCTGCCTCCTCATCATCACCCCTCACAAGACTAACGACGAACAAGGGCCCCTCAGCAGGGAAACATCCACTCCTCTCGCTCGCCACTACGAGGACTCTCGTTCCACTCCCACTCTTTGGTCCAAACGTAGCAGCAATACTCGCCCTCCAATCTTGCGCCGTATGATCTCCCATCAGCCTCCCCAACCACGTCTGATTCCCCTTCATCGCCTCTCCGAGAAAGAACCTCTCATCCTGCTCTCTAGTCTCTTGACTCACTTTCTCCTCATCACCTGGTAAAGGGTATGCTAGATAGGATAAACAAGCGGAGATGGTGCCGAGATGTGCGGTCGCGGGGGAGGTGGCGAGTGTAGTTTGGAGAGAGAGGAGGGAGGAGGGAGAGTTCATCCCGCGGTTGCAGTACTCTGGTCCCCAGTCTGGGAGGCGGTTTTGGAGAGGTGATTGGTCGACGAAGATTGTGTGGGTGAAGGGGGAGGTGGTGAAGAGGGATGCGTAGCACCTTTTGAGTGGGTCGGTTAGTATATGGCTGAGCTTGATTTTTGGAATGAAGCGAGTTCAGCACATTTCAGGGACCCGCAAGCTTGAAGAGGGTACGATATTTGAGAATAAGAGGAAAATACCATAATATCGAACACCCTAAACTCCCACCGATAGCCTTCCATTGCCTCTCCTTCCCCTTCTCTTCCGTGCTCTGCAAATGACAGACTAACTCTCTTAGGTCCATCGCCAGTCTACTGACTTGAAAGCCGTGCTCCGGTTTGTCGCTCTCGCCGTGGCCGCGGAGGTCGGGTGCTATGACGCGATAGTAAGGTGTGAAGGAGGGGATATTGCGTTGCCAGACTAGGGAGGAGCCTGTGAATCCGTGGATCTGGGGTGGGTTAGCTTGGGGTTGTGTGATACGGGTGAAGTAGTGAGATGAGGAAGAAGTGAGTAGAGAACGAGGATTCCGCATCTAGTTTGAAAGTTGAGACTTGAGTGTATCGGATCGTGCTATGTACATGAGAACCAAATAAATAGACGAAAGCAGGGAGAGACGCAGCAAAGCAAGAAGTTAACAAGGCTCAATCGCAAAATTCCTCAAATTCCCAAGCCAGTGCTGCACTCACAGAACAAGAGTAGCAAGAAGAGAGGCCATAAGATATCTGAGATAGAATATATTAACGACAACAGAGAGCGATTTGCCATTTCTGATTTTTGCCAGCACAAGTCGAATAGCAAAGCACAGCATCATATCTGATGAAGATAATTTGCATCGAATCAGTCGATTCAACACTCCGTAATCAACTTTGAATCTCATACACAAGCTTCCAAATTCCCATTTCTCATCCTAACATCTCAAAAGAAAGGAAAGGAATCACTGGCAGAGTAAGAGAAGCAAAGATATAACATCATCCACAAACACTCCAAAGCACAGATATAGGCCACAGAGTAAAAGACAGATGAAGAAGGGACAAAAATTAATAAACACTCGTTCTCAACCTAGGCCCAAGCAAGATCTCAACAGCTACCCCACCCACCCACTCACTCATCTTCAATCCCCGAGTAGGAAAAAAGAACAACACCAAAACACACTCTCCCGCTCCTCCTCTCAACTCAACGTAACATCACCTCATCTCGCCAAAAAAAAAAAAATCAAAAAAGGGACACGCAAAGAATACAAACACAAAATCAAAATCAAAATACAGCCAAGTACTATACATACCAGAACCAACCAAGGCTTCTCACGACCAGCTGCGTCCTCGCAACCCGTGTCGATATACCTCAACCTAACACCATCATTCGTCTCAAAGCTCTGCATCGGCGGCGGGGCATTATTCGGGGTTGGGGGTGGCATTGTATCGTATCGTATCGTATCGATGCGTCTGTATTATCTGATGGGGTTGGGATGGAGTTGGATAGGGGAGAGGGGGAGATAGGGTAAGAGGTTAGTTAGTGTATGTGAGGGTTGAGCTTGGGTTGGGGTTTAGTGTGGTAGTGTAGTTAGGATCAGAGGGAGAGAGGAAGAGTGCTTGGTGGGGTAGATTGCGAGATCTCCGGGGGATCTTCGGATGGGTTGAGAGGGGTGGTACAGTATGGTGGGGTTATCAGATGGAGGGGTCGAGACTACTGTACAGTATCACCAACTGTTCTGCACCTCCCTGCCTAGGTAGGTAGATATCAATCAAGACTTTAGCTCATCAAGACTTCAGCTCATCAAACAAGTGAATTATCCAAGAACAGAACACTTGAGCATTAACGAATATCAAACATCACGTCATCATGAAAATCAAATAATAAATCGCTCTATTCCTATTAGTCTACTACAGGAAATGGAAGAGGAGGGTTGAGTAGGTACAGCTACTTCTTGCGAACGTGTAAGGTTGTTTGAGACTTTTTAATCCTGACAAAAGAGGTGCCAAATCTATACGCGAAAAAGTATGGAGATTCAGACGATATTCATGTTTTTGATTCGGTTTTCAGCTGGTATTGGCTATCAAGTAGCTAGCTATAATTGACTAACTGACTGATGCCTCTCTGAGATACCAAACCAGAATAAACAATAAACCTAGAGCCAGCTGCTTTTCGATTCAACACGCAGTGCTGAGCGATGAGAGGCATCTGTCCATCCATTCCATATCCATATCCAAATGAACTCCAAAACGTTGGTTCTGTACTCCTCTCCCAAATCATGCAGCATTGCAGACTATGCTATCCGATCCAATCTGATCCATGCCCAATCGCCCATCCTATCGATACGCCGCCACCCATGACACCAATCCAGTTATCCAAAGCCTTTCTATATGTTCCCAAAGAAGAAAAATGAAAGATATGAGGATGAATAGATAGTAGAGAAGGATATATGTGTGACCGTAAATGTCGAATGAAACGCGCACGCAATGCAATATACCACCCTGAACCGGACCCAAGAATGTAAATGCAAATGACACCCATTTCGTCTCTCGTTTCTGTGTACTTCTCCCCTCTCGTCCAAACTCGTTCCTCTTGTCGTCAATGTATCCGAATTTGCCTGATATCTCTTCTCTGCAAGCCTTGTGTAAAAATTCCACATCTGAAGAGATCAATGACCCGTCGCAAACGGCGTAACAAGATCCACACTCTTCGGTCTATGTCCCGCCGTCCTAGGCGGTAACGGACGATCCATGCCCATCCCACCGGTATTCCCATACCCACCCGTTCCTTGACTCTTTCCATATCCATACCCACTTCCATTCCCATACGCATAAAGATCCTCCTTACTCTTCCCCGCAGCCCCATAGCTCTGGCTCACCACATACCCGCCACCATTAGTGTTTGTATACGAGTTTCCGGGTGTGGCATTCGGAGTCGGCGTAGCTGTCTTGCTACCCGATGTGAAGGGGATGTAATCCCATACCCCAGATCCGGTGCGCGTTATAGAACTGGCGGTAGATTTTGGAGGGGATTCAGGGCCGCGGTTGCGGCTGCTTTTGCTGCTTTTTGGTGGGAGGGCGGTTGCGAGTTCGCGGAGGGAGGCTAGGGCTGTGGAGGAGCTGGATGGGGTGTATTGGGTTTGGGTTTGTGTCTGCGGGGAGGTCGAGTATTCGGTTGTGGATGATTCGTAGGTTGATTGTGTTTGTGGGTATGGATCGGAGTTGAAGTAGGAGCGCGGGCGGGATTGCGTGGGTGAGAAGCGGGGGATGATATCGGGACCGTCTTCGTAGGTGGTTGTGGAGGGATAGGAGGAGTATTGGTGGGTGTATGGCGAGAGTGGCGGGGCAGAAGAGTAAGAATTGCTTCGTACAGGTTGCGAGGGTTCTTGATCGTGGACTCGACAGCTGTAGATTGGAATATACAGTCAGCTTTCTGCTCTCTGAAGGCCGAAATTGAGGACTACGATTCCCCCAATGATGACGAACGGAATAAGCCCCCAATGTTTTGGAATCAAATCTGATTTGGATATGGACCCGGGTCGGTGGGGGGGAAGAGGGGGACTTACGCCTCGGAACAATATAAAAAGGTGTTGTTGACAGGTAGAAATTGCTTTTCGCAGGTCATGCTACAGGGTTCGTCAGCTGCCAGTTCCAGTCCCAGTCGCATGCATGCATCCATCACAATCTGACAATATGCACCCCACACAGGGGGGTTCACCGTTCCTGATACCATACTCCGCAAAGCACGCCCCAAAATGAGGCATAATAAGACGGCCTGGGAAAAAGCAACGTAGGATCGCAGAGGAGGAAAAAGAAAACATACCAGAACTGGGGAAAGCTTTCCCCGCTATCTCGTCCCCCATACGCATCCTCATCCCTGTCCCGGTGACTGCTCCGGCCGCTCCATCCAGGCGCGACTCGGACGGTATGTTGAGGAGTTGTTCGGCGGGAGAGGGGTGCTGGACGGGTGGATTTCTTCTCGCTGACGGCGTAGTCTTTTCCTGACTTCCGGCGCGAGTGGTGTTTCTTCTCGGAGTTGGAGTGTGTGCGAGGGGAGAGCGGTGGTGGAGAGGTAGCGACCGTGTAGGTGCGGACCGGCGGGGGGCGTGATTGCGCCAGTTTGGCGGTTGATATTGGTATATCTATTTACCCCTCGTTGACGGGAAGGGTGAGAGAGAGAGAGAGCAAGAACTGAGAGGGATTGATCCGAGGGGAGAACGATTGCCAGGTGTAGGTATAAGTAATTCTTAAGTTGTGACGAGAATGCGGGGATGTTGTGTCTCTCTCACTCTCTCACTTTCTCACTGTGAGAGGTCTTGTGATAGCTGGCGGAAGCTGATGTGATAAATGACAAGAATAACTGGCAGTGAGTGAGTGAGGTGAGGGAGGTCGCTCTTAGTAGTAGTTGGTGTGGGAGGGAGGTAGCTGGTTACTGTATGTAGGTAGGTGGAACTGCAGTAGAGTGGGTGGGAGAGTGGGTGGTGGGTGAGTGAGTGGGTGCAGCTGAGATAAGGGCAGCAGGGCAGGGCAGGATGACTCGATACAGCAGTCCCGCGCGCGCCCCTCGGTCTTTCTTTCTCGTCGTCCTGTCTGCGATAACGGCGATAGATGGCGATTGTCCTAGAGAAGAAGGCCTCGTGCTTGGAGAGGGATAATGTGAGGAATCGGAAGAGAGTCCGACAGCGGAGGGAAGTGATTATCGTGAGCTGGGCCTGTTGCGGTGAGTGAGAGAGTGAGTGAGTGAGGTTGTTCGAGCTGGTAGGAGGAAGGTAGGTAGGTAGGTAGGTTGGTTGGTTGGGACGAGGGGTCCTGAATACCCAAGAGTCCGGGACGGCAGGGCAGGAGGGCTGGTGCTGGTGGTGGTGATGGCGTTATCTAGAGCAGATCCTGGTGGGAGACTGCTGACTGACTTGTCTGCCGAAGACTGGCACCTTTGGGCTGGTGTAGTGCACGGTACGGTACGGTAGCGTAGCGTAGGACAAGATAGGGTGCAGCAGTTGACTGGGTCGGATGTGATTGATGCGGCCAGGAAATGCAATGGTAATTGTGTGACAATGTTATCAGAATGTGAGCGAGCGAGCGAGTGAGTTGATGAAGGGAAGGAAGGGAGTATGTCCGTCTTAACCGAAGTTGCTAGCTGAGTGAAAATGGAGAGGCAATCGAAGTGCAGCGGAGTGGATATGATATGCGTCAGAACGTGCGAGCTTTGAAAGGCTATCGTCTCCTCTATCGTGAGGTGAGGCTAGATTGAGTCGAATAAGAGCGTAAGAGCCTTCTAGTGCCAGCTTCAAGCTGTCTGACCGCTAAGGTGTGCGAGATGGCGTGCTCTGCTTGCGATCTAGCTCTGTTTTTTCTTCTTCTTTTTTCTTTCTCTCTCTTTCTGCTGTAGCGAGGAAAGGGAGAAAGTCTTGGTTGTGATTGTGATTGTGATTAAGTAAAGAATGTGTTGTGTGCTCAAATGAAGAACAGTTCAATTGACTCGAACAAGAGCGGGACTTGGAATAGTAGTTGTTGATCTCACTCAGCAAGTCAGCTGCTCAGGTCAAGCCTAGGAGTATTGTAGTAAACTGCAGTAGCATCCGAGGACGGTGACGGGGTCATGTAGGTATAAGTACATATAAAATTAAGTACGGCAACACCGCTCAAATTGCATCATAGTAATCAGGTACGACTCACCTCCCCTCCCCTCCCTCACCTCACCAGCCGGGTGGATTTCGTGCTCAATTCGCTTTACTCTCCTTACCTAAGTTGCGCACTTTCTTGCGTCTTCTCTGTTACTTTGCCTCTACCCATCCATCCATGTCATCCGTCTCCGCCTTTTCCTCTCTCTGCCGGATGCCGTGCTCATCTTCAGAGTCTGGCCAGCAGCTGTGCAACCAACAAGGTCCACGCTCCTCCATCACCCATCCACACATCTCCACACATATCCACAACTCAAACCTGTCTCAGCATCACATCACATCGCATGCAGCATCATCCAGACAGACAGGCAGACAATTCCAGACCATCCCCCCACATGTCTCGTTTATGCCTCAGCTGCCTCTTCTCCCTCAAACCACCTCCCATCATACAACCTCCCATCAATCAAGTCGTCAAGGTCAAGACATCAACACGCCTCTAGCGAGTCAGCCAACCTGCCCATACTCCGTACTCGTACTTGCCATCCATCGGATATCCAACCAGTCCAACCAGTCCAACCAGTCCAGTCCTCACTCCCACCCCACGCGCCCTTCCTTCCTCTCCCCAGCTTCCAATCAGCAATTCCCATCTACCCGCAACAAACACGCATAAAGGCCCCCTTCCAATCACCATATAATCCACAGACCCATCGTTCCTCAGCTGTGCTATCCCTTCATTCCCATGTCCGTCTGCATGTACGAACTCAAGAACACCACAAATCACAACCCACCATTCAACCCCTCCCTTCCAACCAACCTGAACAAGAAGCTTACCCCTCTCCACCCCCACGCCCGCGACGCAGGCACAGCACAACACAGCTTCTCGAAAGAGGGAAGCCGAGACCGTCCTGTCCTGTTCACTGTTGCTTACAGACGCTTGCCACCGGCTTGATAGATTAATTGAACCCTATAAATACACTCTGATACTGCCTCCGCATCTTCAAGTAATATAACTGTAGAGCTGTTGGAATGGGGGTCTTCCACGTCTCGTCACCATCATGACGAATGCTGGCTGTAATGTGACCTCGATAGCCAGATCGTGTTAGAACCATTGGAGGAACCCTGTGAACTTCTTCCTCCGTTGGCTTGTTGGCTTGAACGCATTGCATATATCCAAAGTTTATACATTTCATTTCTTACTGCATGTACTGTACGTTGGAATCCAACCTTGATGTAGTATCGGTCGGTCCACAAGAGGGGACAAGGGAAATAAGCTCTCGGTCTCTGCGGAACGAGGTAGGTACCCGTGGGGGCACTCCGTTTCTACAGTAGAGGTGGTACGGTGAGATACCGTGATTCAACCGGCTCTACTGTACAGTACGTAGAGGACTGAATGCCCACTTACTTGGTCTGGGAGATCTCCTCTCCAATCACCAACCCACACCACCAAGACTAATGCACGAAATCGAAGAGTCAAAATAGTGGGGAAGGAACTTCTCTTTTCCTTTTCATTTGAATTTGAAAGGGAGATTAAATTTTCTACAGCATCCTCCGGCAATCCCGTGATACAGTAGGTAGTGATTGAGAGGAGAGGACACTGGATGAAGTGGCCGCGATGCCCGCTCGATCTTGACATCCGCTCCCTCCCTTGAGTTACTGGGTATTTTCAATAATACAATACAATAATTACAGTACATACAGCACAGTTGTAAGAAAACTCGGTAAATACTCCCGAGTACTGGTAATATGCAATGCAATGAAACGGATATCCTCGGCTTTCCTTCCCACCCTCCGTTCCATTACCTATCTTAGTTTCATCCTTCCACTCATCCCACTCCATCGGTTCATCCTATCCGATCTCCTCCCACCCGCCTATCCCATCCCATCCCATACAAGCCCATTCCAACTTCACGCCAATTGAATTTGATAGCGGGTACCGTTCTTTGATTGATATATCCTTATCTTTCACCATCATTGTCTTCACTGTCATCATCTCAATTCCAACCACCTACCTACCAGCTACACTACATTTTCGAAATCAGCACACTCAACGTCAGCAGCGTCCCCCACGAGTCAAGTCAAGTCAACTCAAATCACCTGCCCCACTCCCTCCACCCCCCAAAAAAACCCAAGCGAGTCTAATGTTTTTTATTTACCCACACTTGACGCGATGGACGCGTAAATTTTATGGATCCTCGAAACGCAGAGAGCGGCAAGCGAGATGTTCTAGAACGTCGCTTCTACTTGTACCTTACGTACTTGTACTCCTTCTAGAAAGTATACTAAGGAGTATGGTACGAGGATGGCTGGCTTCATTAGCACACATACATACATATGTTTGTTTTGTTCAAGGGTTAGGGTATACTGTACTTCGTAGGTACTAGGTACTTACAAGTAGTATGTTTGGAAGGGAAGGACATGTTGATTGATTCAGTGGAGAAGATCTGCGGGATTACGTTGCTGAGTTGTGCTGTCGTTTCCTTTCGTTTCAATTTCATGGGTTTATGTATGTATGTATGGCGTGGTATTTACCTCATAATGGAATGGTAAGATTACCTGTAGTTTAAGTTTTGCCTCTAGACGTCCATGAAATGCGCTGATTCTTTGTCAACGTTTTTCTTTTTTAACTTGATCGGCACGTAAACGGTAGGTTTATCCATTTTTTTTATAAAAATTTTTTTTGAGTTTCGGTACTTCGTAAGCTTGTTTTATCATTGCGGGGTTTGTTCAAGTGCCGGTCGAGGGGTCGAGGGTCGAGACTGGGAGCTTTCCGTCTGTGTCTGTTTTTGTTGTGATTTTACTGGGTTGGTTGGTGTTTCATTTCAAGGATTAAAGTATGGTATGGGAGAACATCCAATAGGTTGAGAAGAAAGGATCGAGGTTTCTTTCCATCCTTCAGGGAAGTGGAGATCGATGAGTAGAGAGGGAAGGATGGTGAAGTAATTTTGCCTGTCGGTCTGCCTACCTCTCCCATCTGCCTTGCCTCTTTCTCCGGCTAGCGATCTGCCTTCACGAATCATCCCCTCTGCATTTTTACTTTCCACCCACCTCATCTACGAAGTACACATTCAGGGACACAGCTAAATGAAGAGAATGCCTAGTCATATACCTCCATGCATCTCTACCCAACCTTACACAACCTCATCAGGCTTCAAAGCCATACTCAAACCCGGCTCTCAAGTGATACATCTTCGCGATAACTCTAACTCTCTTTCATCAGATGCACATCCGTCGCTCCGGCCGGCAGTCAGAGTGGGAACGAGCGACTGAGCGAGCGAGAGGCTGAAGAATGCGCGGGGGCTCACCCTCCCCCTTGCATTCACTTGAAAGAGATAATTAGAACATGTCGTTCCTGCACCCTTCTCTGGTCCTTCACATTTGCCTGTTTGTGGTGTTTGGGGACGTCGTTCTGTTCGTTCGGATCATATAGCCTCAGCTGGGGGAGCTAGCTGTACGACTTCACATTCCGCGCGAGGCTGGCTTGGCCGAGTGGTCTCGAGAGGGGAGGAAGGGGGTGCTTTGATGAAATCGTACTTAGACGTGTTTCTTCCTCGGATAGAGGGGGTGAAGATGGATGTTGGCGATGGCGTCTATCAAGGTTACACGATGTCTTGAAAGGCTTTGGTAGGAGACTCGCTGGCTAGCCGTCCAGGTACACTGTAGTTGTCATCCATTTTCGACCAGCACTTGTCTCAGCCTTGCCTATCCCATCCGGGTACAGTACCAGCTTCGTAATGCACTTGTCAGAGTATGCTGAGCGACTTGATTTAGCACCCATCCAGGTGCTTGCTTGCCCTCGATCCTCGCTTCATTTTCCCTTGGAAGGAAGCTAAATAGGTACTCAACGACCCCAAGACGTCTTCGAACTGTGTAGAGAGGACTTCAAGCTCCGTAAATGGTCTCTGCCTATCAGTCATAGACTCGAAGCAACGTCGCACTTTCCCAACAGCTCTGCCGATGTATCAAAAGAAACGTTCATAAAAGCTTGCGTATAACTTACAACATTTGTGGGAATTGGGAGATCATGTATAGACTTGAACATCGTCGATCAGACTCAAACAAATGCCTTTCCAATATGTATGTTGGAGGTACTTGCCTTCCGAACATCTCGTTGATCTGCACCCATACCCTATTTTCGTACGCTCCTCCCTTAAGTACGAAATTGCCATGTAGTACTCAGCTACCATTCTTTTAAGAAATCGGTCGCAATTTTTCGATTATTACCATCCCAATATCAACCACATTCACAAGACCAGCCCATCCGGATGAGCTTCCACCTGATTGGCGAATGTGCAGAACGCCCTAGTGCGGCTGAGCCACCACTGAGATGTTGGCTGTGTGCTTGCGCATGAGACCGTAACCGAATTCCTTACGTAATGCCCGCCCACACTCAATGCCCGCAAAATTAACCCCTTACTTACTACCTTCAACACCACCATGGCTATTAACGAAGAGATTATATAGTCTGCTATTACAACGTATAATAAAGTTTTAGTCCCTAATTACATTAAAATCGCTAAAACGTTTAATTTAAACCGTAAGACGCTAATACGACGACATCAAGGCTAAACGATCTTTAGAGCAAAGACAAATTCAGTATATCGGCAATGCCTTACTAACGCTCAAAAAGAGGCTTTAATTAATCAAATTAATAAGTTAATTAAGAGGAATCTCCTTCTAACAAGTCAGATTATTAAGAATCTTACGGAAGAGATTTACAGATAAGAAATCAACAAAAACTAAACCGCTAATTTCGTCCGAAGGAAAAGAGATAGGCTACGGAATGCCTACCTTTGTAATATTAATAACGAAAAAGTTAAGTCGGAATATCATCCTAATATTGCATACTTCTTTAATATTATACGTATTAATTTATTTATTTCCTATTTTTATAAACTTCTTATATAGGATTTAAGCTAATAACTCGTAATCCTTACTTAATTAATTAAAGACATTAAAGAGTATAACATTACAGGCCAAAACACGTACAATTAAGATGAAAAGGGATTCTTAATTAAGTTAGCACAGTCATTAAAAAAAATCATAACTCAGGAGGACTACAAATCAGGACAGATTAAGTATACAATACAAAACGGCTCCTAATCCTTTATATCTCTTTTAGCTTATATATATATGTGGACGGAACTGCTATTCCTCTTACTTTAATCTACGAAGTAAATACAAATGACTTACAAGACTCCTAGCTTAAGGATTTTAATAAAAAAGACCTAACATACTTCAGTTCCTTACCTAATGAGTGGTCTTCTAATACTTTTGAATTAAACTAGTTAAAGAAGGTATTTAATCCACATATACGAGAAAAAGCCGGGAAAAGAAGAAGACTTTTAATTATTAATAATCACTTATCACACGTCAATATAGCTTTTATTAAGAAATGCAATAAGAGGAAGATTTGCCTTATAATCTTACCTTCACATTCTACGCAACGTATATAATTTTGTGACGTTAATTACTTTCTCCTATTAAATACTACTTACTCTCAAGAGCTTAACGACATTACTTTCAAAAGCGGAGGCCTTATTAGTATATCTAAACGCCTATTCTAGCTTTATTTTAAAAACGCTTAAAAAAAGGCACTTACTCCGGATAATATTTATTCGGCGTTCAAAAAGACTAATATATAGCCCTTTAATCCTCCTATTGTCTTAGATATTATTATTTCGCGGATAAAGACTCCTCCTCCGAATACTTTAATTACTTCTTTAATTATACCAAAAACGCCATACATACCTAAGAATATACGGTAATTCACGTATATTTTACAAAAGGACTTAAGTAAAAAGATAATCCAAAAATTAATTAAAGCGAATAAAATAAACGTAATAAATTACGCTATCGCCGAACATTATGCTAAAGGATTAACTAAAGCTATTTAGATTAAGAAAAAGAAAAGAAAGAGAAGGAAAAGATTAAGCTTTACAGGTAAAGATATAATTACCGAGCAATAATTTAAACTTAACGAGATCTAAGAGGCACGAGACCGCCAGACTACTCAATTAAAAGAGGCTAAAAAAGCTAAAAAGATTAAAAAAGCAAAGAAAATCCAAAATAAAATCAATAAAACTATTAAAAAAGCTCTTAAAGAAAAGGAAAAAGAAAATAAAGCTATTTAAAAAGCTTTGAATATATAAATGAAAAAGGAAATATAGCGTTAAGAGGCATTAAATTAACAAGTTATTAAAAAAGCTACTTTAAAAGCTAAAAAAATAACCAAATAAATAATAAAAAAGATTAAAAAGCCTTATATTATTATCTTAAAAGTTAAGAGTAGTATTTTACGTAATTTAAGATTACATAAAGTAATTAAAGGTGAGATGCCGGCTAAAAAAGTAAAAGTAATGCCGAAAACTACCTAAGGAAGAAGATAAATTATATTATTATAATGCTTAAGAAAATAATATAATTAAAGTTACGCAAGTATTTATTAATTATTTATAATTATATATTTTTAATTTTAAACGATTTTATTAAGTGGTTATTAAATAATTAATATTTAAAGGTAGACGTAATTTGCGCTAATACAGCGGGCATTAAGTGTGGGCGGGCATTGACTGTGGAATTCGGTTATTCGCGACATGGTGAGGCTGCCAACGACACCTCAATTCTCGTCCTCGAACATCTACCGCAACATCATCATCGTCAGGTCCCGTGTCGCGACTTTATTTCGCAACTTCCATTCGACTCACGTAGAAGCATCGCCTTTCCCCGTGTCATCGCATCTGCGTTCCAGCATCATGGACCCAGTCACGATCCTCAGCCTTGTCTGCAATATCTGCCAGCTTTGCGAATATGGCGCCGCAGCCCTTGTTATGGCGAAGGAAGTCTATTGCTCTGAGAAGGGACTGACGGAACAGCACGAGAGGCTTCAGAGCTCTACGAAGAGCCTCGAAGGTTTGAGTGGAAGATTACAGGCAAGCCTGAGAGTACGAAGTAGAGTGCCGATTGTTTGCTGACCCGCCGGATAGGTCATCACAACAGGGGAGACACAGACAGATGATGAGAAGAATCTCAACGATCTTGCAGCCAAATGCAAAGAGATCTCCTGCAAGATTCTGGGATTGCTCGAGAAAATCAAGGGCAAGAAGGGCCATAGCTTCGTCGCTGCTATGAGCGTGACTGTGAGAGATATGCGGTACAGGGGGAAGATTGAAGAGCTGCAAGAGAAACTTAGACATTTGCAAGACCAAGTACATCTGCAGCTCAGCGTCGTCTTGAGGTAAGGTTTTCAACCCAGCAGCCTAGGAAGATCATGGAGCAAGACTTAGTTGTCTTGGTGTTCAGATTGGTCTTGCTTTTTTTGATCCGTTCTATTTCCAATGACTTTATGCATTCTTGACCAGCGAGATCCGACCCTACCGAGCTCGCACTCATTGTGGGTTAATACTCGTTTCAAAACATCGGGGAATGCAGCTTACTATCGCGTTTCGCAATCCAACCTGACCACGCTACGAGTGCAGCCTAATTTCTTGGAGGAAAGCCGGCTAATTTTATGAGGATTCAGGTCTGAGTTATTGGAACGTCTCGAAATTTTGATGAAATCCGGAAAGTCAGATGCATCCGAACTGGCCTTACTGCGGGACCATATACAGATAATTAGAGCGGGCGTCAGGGTTACCGACTTGGATAACAAAGTCTCCTCGCAACTTCTCCACCTGCTGAATATTTCTTCGGAAGGGATAGACCGCAAATGTCAAGATTACATTTTGAAGGCAATCAGCTTCCAGTCTATGAATAGGCGATACGATCAAGTTGAAACTGCCCATGGTGATACATTCAGGTAAGTCAAGTCTGCGCTAGGGAGAAGATTCAATCCACAAAATTCATATTGTCGCAGCTGTTCATAATTCTCTACTTTTCAAAAAGGGTTTCCAATTTTGCTTTTTAAAATCCGCATTTCATCCACTAACCATCACGCCCGTGTGTTAGATGGATACTGGAAAATGATAACCTTGAATGGGAAGACGTTTACGGACGAAAGCATCAAATTGCGGTAGGATTTCGCTCGTGGCTATCCGGGGGCAGTGGAATCTTCCAGATTATCGCCAAGCCAGGTTCGGGCAAGAGTACGATGATGAAAGTAATCTGCGATAGCCCCAAGACGAGGCAGCTGCTTCAACAATGGGCTGGCGGGAAACCAATCATCATGGCGAAGTTCTTTTTCTGGAAGCAGGACGACCCAATGCAAAAATCCATGGATGGAATGATTCGATCTCTCCTTCATCAAGTATTGAGTCAAGCCTCTGAACTCATTGCCGAGTGTTTTCCGGACAAATGGAGAGCGACTCAAGACACTCCATGGCACTCCCACCTAGTTCCCGAGATCTCAAATACAGAGGCCTGGCAGGCTTTCCAGAAGCTATTCTCACGAGATAATGGCAGGATCTGGACGAGCTATTCACTTTGCATATTCCTCGACGGCCTAGATGAATGCGAGTGCAAAAAAGGCTCTCAAGAATTGATCAAAAATCTACAAAGTCTAGCTAGCCTTTCTGCCAGTATCAAAGTCTGCGTCTCTAGCAGACTCATGAACTGCTTGAAGCCTATTGATGATGCCTTCCCTGGACAGAAGACATATCTTCACAACCTTACAGAGTCTGATGTTCGAAGAGTCGTCTATGATCGGTTGTATGGTGATACAAACTTCCAGCGAATGAGTTTGAAAAACGAAGTCGATTGCCGCAACACGATCGATGATGTTGTTCAAAAAGCCGAAGGTGTTTTCCTGTGGGTGACTTTGATCCTCAATATCCTGTGCCAAGGGCTCACTGATGCCGATACCTTGTCAGACCTCCGAAAGAAGATTGAACACTACCCTGAGGATCTTGACGGGTTCCTTAAGGAGATAGTAAAGTCCATACCAACAGAGAATCGGAAGTTGGCATATCGCACATTTGCATGTACCATGATGATGTCTCGGGGTAATGGAAACCTGAGGCTTCTCAATTTTTCCTTTCTGGAGGACTACAACGAGGACCGTAACTTCGCCATTGCTATGCCCCTTGACAGTGCATTATCCTCAGATGAGATAGATGCACGTCTCGCTCGCGCCCGAAGAAGATTGACAGCGCACTGCAAAGAGCTTTTGCACGTCGACGATACAGCTCTTGGGCCAAAAGCGCCTCCTGTCAGTTTTATCCATAGATCTGTACGAGAGATATTCGAGCAAGAGCAGGTCAAGAGCAATATGGCCGAGCACATTGAAGATTTTGATGTTCTGGACGCCATATTACAAACACATCTTGCCGTGATCAAACGAGGGCTTGACAGTAATTCTTACATGCACGTGGTTGAAAAAACCCTTCTTGAGCTACAAGAACTACTAAAAGTTATCAAGGTCCTCCAACCTCGATGCACCACTGCAACATGCGAATCTCTCGACCGCTTATCTACTGCGTTGCTTTATAAACAAGGAATTGTTGCCGAATATTTTCACGAAGTTGAATGGCTCAAATATGACATTAACTATAGGGTCGTTCCTAGCTTCAAGTTGCAAGGCCTTTGGTCTCTAGTTCATGCAGCCGCAGAAGTAAGTCTTGTCACCTACCTGGATTGGACAGTGAATAGATTTCCAGGCTTCGCGAAACATCATGACGCAGCATCTGAATTGCTAGGATTTTATCTTGATTGGAGCGTGAAGCGCGTTTATGACTTGAGCATAGAAGACCATCGTTGGGTGGAGAGCTTGCTCCGGAGAGGACTCTCTGCTAATTATCGGCGGTATTCAATAATCGATTTAATAATCGAAGTTGAAGGACAGCCTATCTGGCATAAAATGCTTACCATTTTGATTCGTGGAGGGCTCGAGGTAGGAAATGATTCGTTCTGGCACATCTTCGAAACATTTGTTAGATATGGTGCTGATTGTTCGATGACTATGGTCCGAACTTCTTCGTCGGCAGTTGAGAAAATCCGATGGGGAGGAGGCGTAACTATCTATATATGGGAAAAAAACTTACCCCTAGGTGCGGTGAGGCTACAAGACTTTGTAGACTTCTACAAATCAGAAAATGCAGATTCAATTAAGAAGCTCATTGTTCGAAACCAGACCCGAGAAAGGGAATCGCCAAGCATAGTCACGCTGTCCAATCGAGACTTCGAAGAGGCATGGACAGCTGCGGACAAGGCTGGGGAAAATGTAGAAAAAATCAAATTCCGCATGAGGGAACCGAATTGGGATGTCTCGCCACCTACAGCAGCTGAGCTGGAAGCTGAAAGGTTCGAGAAATGGGCTACAGTTTGGGATATATCGTCAGATGCTACAGCTGGAGGACGAGCTATCAGTGTCGAGAAATGGGTAACGGACAGCCGAGTTGCAGATTCCTCGACGTTTGAGTCCAAGGACGCATCCGAATTAGTCACTGAGCAGACATCTCTTGCGGTGTGGATGATGGGATATGCTATTCTGGGCCTCCCTGTTCTAGTGATGATTTCCAGTAAGTCACAGTGAACTCCCCTCAAATGGTACTTTATCTGAAATGTCAACAGGTGTGAACCTTTTGCTTTGGCTACCTGGTATCTGGATATACCTATTCAGCTCGGAGTTGAATGCACGCGAACTGTAAACAACCCTCATCAGTAGCGGAAAGGTCCTTTGGGAATTATGACACCGATTTGTGTACGTTTTCTATAAGATTTAGGCTGAGATGGATTATGATTGGCTGTATAAGCCTTTGGAGGAGGTTGTGTTGCAGAAATGGTATGGTTGTCAAATGGGGTTTCGGGTAGAGCGAGCATGCTTACAGCGGCGTGTGTTGAGCGAGAGGCGTCACGGAATCTTTTACCATTGAAAATTCAAGCAGTGTTACTAGCTGGGAGGGGGTATGATTCATGACTGCTTTTATTACGCACAGATCTCATCACTAGAGCTCATTTCAAGGAGCTAGCTCGCCCTTGCTCTCCCACATCTGAAGCTTAAGTGTCGGTTGGAATTCCTGCCGTAGCGTCTCCTGAGATTACAACTACCTACTCATCCCTCCTCAGCACGGAAGAACACACCGAATCCTGCACTATCTCGAAAATACTACGCGGGCTCAGCCGCAGCCAACAATCTCAGCAACCTCCTCTCAGCTTCAACTGCTGACTTTCTGGAAAAGGTTGCATCCAGATATGTATGCTGTATCAGGAGGAATAAAATCTTTGGAAGAGCAACTGAAATTGTCAAATCCCATTTTTCGTTGCTCGCGATCTCTTTCCTCCCATGTTAGATTTCCCTTACCCCACTTCTGCTCCCCACTCGAGACAACAAGACTTACTAGTAGTTCAAGATGTCTTTATATTACTAGGATAAACGATCAAGTCAAAACTACCTGCATTCCCCAGTCCTTCAACACATCTTCCCATCGATGATCACTCCGCCCCATATCCTGCCTCTTCCAAACCTCGTACACGACTTTCTCCGCCTCTATGACGCTGCCGACATTATAGCACCTCACAGTCTTGAGGTAAAGATCGATCTTCTGCCTCGCAGAGACATCATACGCTTCGCATCCTACGATAAAACCCGGCCATGGGAACGGCGCATGGCATATGTTCAAATTTTGTTTCAGCTGCTCGTGAGCGAGCAAGTGGTCCGCCGCGTTCACGACATAGTGTTGAAGGACGCGAGGGTTAGTATTGCGAATCTGGCGTTGGAAATGGACGATCAGAGCTTGGTATGTTGCATTGACCAGATGAGCTGCTACCTCCTTCGCCGCAGCGTCTGGCGAGTTTGACAGATCCGATCCGAAATGTGCCGTGAGACTTAAGTTCTCAGGGGCTCTCCATCTGAAGATCCTGTCCTCGATGATCTTGCATCTTCGAGCGAAATCTGGTGTTGATGATTCTGCGGATTGCAGCTGTTTGCAAAGTGAGGATGTCTGGGATATTAGAGATAAGAGCGTGGTCGGCATTTGGTAGATCGAGACGAATAGGGGATCTTCTTCTAGATCTTCGCCTTCTTCGCCTTCGATCCATGCTAATCTTGAATTGGCGGACTGGGCCATAGTATTGGAAAGCTCTTGGTTCTGAGATACATGAGACTGTGTTGATCCCCACGTGTCGTGTTGACTGTCTGTCCTTGTCTTGCTACCCCGCAGAGATGTGCTCTCGTGGATGATTCTCAGATATGAGAATATGTGATGTAGTTTCGATATCTTGAGAGACTTTACCGGTTTGGGCAGTCCGAAATTCCGTATCAAGGATTCGCTTTCCGCAAGGTAGCTTTGAGAATCCTGCATATCCCCACTAAAAACCTAGAGACTGTTAGATCAGTCACCATGGAATAGAACGTAACTTACGCCAATCGTGACCATACTCAGCATGCTCATCAAGACTTCCTTGTACTTGCCCCTCATCGCTTTTGGCAAATCCTTGTCTAGTGACGAACGTAGGTACTTCTGAGCGGTTTTCTTGTGAGCAGCCCCTTTTATTTTCCAGTGTTGCACTCTCTCTTCAGATTCTTGGTCTGCAAAACTCATGTGGAAAGCGCTGATTGAAAGCAGTGCGTAGAAAAGAGCCATCTTGGCAAAGCTCTTCGCTTCACCATGCACGAGAAGCTCTGCCAGGGCGCTCATCGCACATGGTAGATGTATCGTCTTCCAGGGTGGTTTCTTAGCTGGAGTCATCGACATAGCCTCAATGACCTTGGACGAATAATAGTCCAAAAGAAGCCGCGCTTCGGGGGGTATCTTTGACATGTTCGCCGTGTTGGGCATCTGCAATACGGAGTGTGGACCAGAAAGGAACTTAAGCGAGTTTTGTAGGTTATGCTGATTTGAACTGGGATCTAACAATAATTAGCATGAGTAACGTAGGGATGAAAATCAGATCACCAATGGCTGTGTCGAATCCCAGACTTTGGTCTGCTACATTTGGTCCAAATAGATTAGACGCCAGGACGTTTGCCGCATCATTAAGGAGACCTTGGGATGGGGAGCCAATCTCCAATTCCCAATTTATAGAAACTTCGCCATTGAGAGATCCTTTTTCCGAATCAAATCTTGAAAACGTGACTAGGGCAGAGTCAAGGGGATCCCATGCCTGAACATCATCCAGCTCACCCCAAGCAAATTGGGAGAGCGATAAATTCAGTTCAGGTGTTGATATCCGTCCGGTATCCTCCAAAACTTGTACATCTTCTATGATCTCTAATTGTGGAAGAGACTCAGGCGAGGATTCTGGCAAAGTGGGGGAGGCAGCTGGAAGGATGCCAAAAGGTCCGATCCGAGAGAACTCAGTTGCATCTGCAACTTTCTCCTGCAGCTCTCTAAGAACCCGGTCCAAGTCAAGGAATGAAGCATTGACACAGCATTCGTCCCTCATCTGGACCACCATGGCAAGTCGTTCTTCATCTGATCAGTTGTCAGTTTTCTCCTCCCAGCGAAAGGTAGAAGAAAAGAGATCAACCTGAAAATAGTACCCGACGACTGCTTTGCCCTTCATCAACCTCATCCATAAGTCCGGGATCTGACAATCGTCGACTTGCCTCTGGCACCTTGGGTGGAACCCATGTGTATTTTCGTGAGTACCCCTCACAAGGGACCTTGAGCCGGGTACAGTTGTGACATGCTGGCTGCCCCAAATCACACTTTACATGCCTCTCTCGGCAAGTGAGGCATCCTGTGAATGCATGTGTGCGTGGACGAGGAGCAGGAGGAGCAGTCGCAACGCGTTGAGCGCGCGTGGATCGAGTTTTCGATTTCCTCGATGGCATAGAGGAGGAGATGCTGAGTAATCAGACTTAACCTCGGATATCAGACGAACGACGACCTTAAACAATAACACAAGAAAGAGGCAGGCGACAACGACAGCGATAACTGCTTCTTGAGGTGTAGGATCGGTCAAGAACTCGGCAAACGTTTCTGGGGATCGACTTGTCTGAACTCGGGAAGATAAGACACCCCGCAGCCTCCGCTCTAGTGGAATCCAAACATGAGAGGTCGATTTCCCAGCAACTCTAATCCATCATCTCAACCACTTGGACCTGCGAGAGAGGTTGGAGGGAAGATGGAAGTGGATCTCAGATAAGAGTTGGGTCAACTTGGTGGGTTCAGGGGTCCAGTTCCACTGACGAAGTTGTGGGCTTACAACCCCAAAAGTGGGATGGAGAGAAGGGGGGAAATGGAGCACTAGGGTGGTGTGATGTTCAATGCTCACTCAAGATGGGTCTTTGTTCGATTTAAGCGAGTATGCCATAGTTGAGGACGAGGCTATGGCAAGTCGCCAGAAAGTGCGTCAAATGATTGCTTTCTTCTTCTTCTTTTTTGCTTCGAATTTGTGGAGTAGGTGGATCTAGTCGATGAGTGCTTGTTTACTTTTCGAACCCCTCCCATCCCTATCAACAGTGTGTTTCCCCAGACTCGCCAAGATGAGAAAATCAACTAAACAACAAACCATCCGCTATCTTCATCCCCCTGGTTTTGCATGGGCCGACAATGATATCACTTGCAAATCTTGATGCGGAAGGATACAACGACCTTGAAAGTGGTCCCTGAAACCGGATCAGCCACATGTAGAGTGGGCCATACTGTAAGGTACTGTGCCCCAAAACTCTATCTTTATCTCCAAGGTTCAAGATAACAAATGACAGACCACCAAGCGGATGGGTAGTACTTAACCCAGCTTGTATCGTCACCATGTTGCTCGCTTTTATTTCTCGGTAGTTTAAGAACTACGCTGAATTTCAAAGTCGAATCTGGGACTTTGCCATACTGCAACATGGAGAAAACACAAGAGAAAGGTGTCTCGCCTCAGTCAATCCCCCCACTTCTAGCGAGCATGTAGGCGATGCATACGAAGTCATTAATGACGTCGAAACGCATGGTGAAATGAAGAGAGTCCTCTCGAAAAAGATGATTCATGTGCGAGATGTATCTCTTATAGTTAAAAATCTTTGCTAATCATTTACAGGTCATTTCTTTAGGCTCTCAAATCGGAAGTAGTCTTTTCATTGCAACTGGCAAAGCACCCAGGGACGGCAAGTCATGAAGCACCTCTTCCGTCTCCCCCACTAATGGCCTTCAGGTGGACCTGGTAGTTTAGTAATTGGTTATGGCATGGTCATGACTTTGGTTTGGGCTTCACTTCAGACACTTTCGGAAATGACAATTGCGTTTCCGGTTTCTGGAAACTTTATCGACTATGCTGATCGCTTCGTTGGTAAGGATACGCCACTAAAACCTGTCTCATGGCTGTTAGAATTACATACTGACTCCCTTGACAGACCCTGCGTTGGCTTTTGGAGCAGGTTTTGCTGAATGGCTTGGTGCGTTTGCTCTTGGAAATGAACCCTCGCGTATTCTGACCTGTGGTAGGGTGGACTACTGTGTAGCATCCGAAGCAACCTTCTTCTCCGTCATCATCAACTATTGGGCAGAAGGCAAAGTCCACGAGGCAGTATGGTGTAAGTCAGCCCCTCATATCGAACGTCTTTTATACTGATCGGACCATAGACACCATCTTCCTCTTGTTCTGCTGAAGTCTATTCCTTCTCTCCACAAAATGGTTCGGATGGTTCGAGTACGCGGCCTCGCTCCTGAAGATCATTGCCCTGATAATCTTCATCATCGTTGCTTTCGCGATGGTTCTCGGCGCTGGCCCTACAGGCGAGACGCATACTGGCGAGACTTGGAGAGATTATCCCGTTTTCATGAATGGTTTTAGAGGATTTGGAAATAGCGCTCTGTTTGGAATCTGGGCAATGGGGCAAGAATCTCCCTTTTCCTCTCGCAACACCTAGAAGAGTACTAAATCGATAAACAGCGATCAGGTATTCACGGGCATTATGGCTGGCGAAGCAAAATCTCCCCGATACTCAATGGCTCACGCCACCAAACTCGTACCCGTCCGCGTCTTCTCTACATTCATGCTTTCCATCGTATTCATCAGTATTCTCATTCCTCAAGACGACAAGCGACTTTTTGGAGGATCGGGTGTCGCTGCCTCGCCCTTCGTCATCGCCCTCAACGATGCAGGAATCAAGGGTCTGCCGGACTTTCCGAATGTCATCATGATGATCGGTATTGCTTCTATTGCTGTTGAATCGATCTATATCTCATCGAGAATCATGAGATCGATGGCTTTGCAGGGCCTTATTCCGAAGTTTATCGTGAATGTAGACAAAGCGGGTTACGTATAGAAGTCCTTCACCAAGAATCACAAAGACTTAAAGAAGCTGACATATTAGATGGGCAATTACATTCACAGTCTTGGTTGCTGTCGTTCTCACTTACATCAATCTCACAGGCAAGCGTCCTGAACCCCTTCTAAATTCAAGCACTAATACTCCATAGCTGGTGGAATTGAAGTCTTCACATGGCTCGTATCAATCACCTCCTCATCCTTCTTCCTCGTCTGGTTCGGCCTCTGCATCACCTCCTTCCGTTTCCGAGCTGCACTTAAAGCCCAGAACGATCTACTTCGGACTGAAGCCTACGCCTATCAAACCTGGGTCTGGCCCATTCCAATTGTCTGGTTGTTCGCTGGTAGTACAGTTCTCCTCGTGTCCTGCTTCTACGTTGGTCTCTATCCGATCGTAAGTCCTTCCACTAACATATTTCACCCGAGCCAGAGCTAAAATCTTATCAGGGTGTCGAGAAGGCATCGGTCTACTACTTCTTCCAATACATGATCGGCGTCGTGACAGTTGTATCCTTCACGATTGGATATAAGATCCTCTATAGAACTAAAATGAGGGACCCTAAAACTGCTGATTTGCAAACTGGTCGCCGAACACTTGGAGGCGAAGAGTTGGCTATTCTGAACGACTACTATCACCGTACGGCTTTGCAACGATTTTACACATATATTCAACTCTGGTAAAACAGTGGATGTTACGTGTAAGAGAAACTCTGCCAAAGGAGAGACTGTGTTTAGCAAACGGAAGAATACAAACAACATTGGCATATGCTTCCTGGTTTTGAAAATCAGTCCCACGAGCAAACACTTTACTGTCTATCTGTTTGTCCTTTAGTCGGATTTCAGAATGTTTGGACAATGTTCGGCCTGCATCGAAGTGAATTGTGTTTCCATCAAGTCATATGGGTAAAACTTTGGCAGTACCAGTGCCTTCGAACCCAGCCCCTCTTGCTCTCGCTTCGCAATATGATGACTTTGGTGCTCACTTCCGACTACGCGTGAAGCTTTCATCACATCTTCCGGCCAATTCACTTCCCCCAATGAGTCCAAAGGCTGCTGGCTCTTTTGGATTCGGTTGACACTATCACTAGAGCACTCTTTTAGGCGGCACAACAACCAAACCCCTGTCTTCCGTAATCCTCCACTGCAACGCCTTACATATCTCAGAAATAACCTTCAAAGTCGGTGTCGTGTTCTTCGTGGAGGATGTGGCCGAGTTGGCCTTTGTGCGAGTCGATCATTGAGCCGCCGCTGAGACAATGTGGGTGGGGAAGGAGACCAACATGGGCTGCTCGATGTTGAGCCTATTTTAAATAATGACTATGATGGTGTGCCCTGGTGTGACGGCGGGGGCGATTAGGGAGGTGAGGGACCGTGGGATGTCAGGCAGGTTTTTGGTTGTGGTTAACTACTCTGTAGTCGAATGGAGGGAGGGATTCTTTGACGGCGTCTGGGACAGAATTGACTACTACGGAATACTAGTCAGTACTTGCTTAACCAAAACTCCAAACATATCCCTAAGACTTTGATACTCGGGAAACGATTAACTAACATCTTGTCGGTCTCCAGCCTTTCACTTTGCTATGGTCTACACTCTCAATAACATACCCCTATTCCTGCACAACCTTGAAATTTGATCTCAAAACCGCAGTCACAGCTCCCAAGCCACTTGCCTCAATATTCAACGCTGCAATAGTTCCAACTGCTCCCCCGCCTAGGAGAAGCACATTAGCTTTCTTCGTTTCTGTAATTGCCATCCTGTTTGTCTTTTAAAGATGAGTTCAGAGTAGAATCAAGAAGGGTGTCAGTAAAGTGGGAAATGAAAGAAGACGAAGAATGAAGGAGATATAAGTGAGAGATTCAAAAACAAAAACAAACAAGCCTCAAACAGAAAGGAGAAAGTAACGTCCATCCCTGCGTGCCGAAAAATCCGGTGTGCCGAATAAATTGAGAGGTACTTTGGCTTGAAGTATCCTAATATCTGTATACACCTTATCATCTGTTATAAGCTTTCATAAGTTATGTTCAACAGCCACTCTCAGACACCCTAAACACCGTCTACTAGAGAATTGCATTTATATCGTCGCTCTCACGCTTGGATTATAAAGAGTCTCAATTTGTAACATAATCGTGTGCCTCCACTATAGCCCCACTACCAAGCCTATTGTGGAGGAAACGACTCCCAACACCACACAACAAGAGAGGTCGCATGGAGTGAGCCACGAGGGAACTTTCTAGCTTCCACAAATAACAGATCTATTAAATCTAAAGATATCACGTACTTAAAGAATCAAAATTGGCAAAAGAGAGGCGGGAAAAATATGTATTGGATAGAATATGTGTAAGATGTTTTTGTGTTGTATAACCTTGAAGTGTTAGTCTCTTATACGTGGGAAGAGCCGGTTTAGTCATGTGACAAAGAAACATTCGAGGTTCTTCCTTACCACAATACTATTCCTAATACTTTTAAATGAATATTATCCAGATCCAAGACCTGAACACTGTATAGGAAATAGCTATTAGCCTTGTGTCTATTGTGGCGGCCAAATTCAAGTAAGGTTATTACGCGGATCAATACCTCGGCTAACAATTTTGGTTTAGTATAAAACAGCTTCGCACGTCTTTTAATATTTACGCGGTAATTTCATCTACGAAGCCTTAGACACAAATGGCAAATGTGTCTAGAGGCACAGCAGTACCTGGTTTTGTTGCGTCAAATCCAGCTTGGTAATAATTTCAATGACTGCACCAGCTGCCGTATTTGGTCCAAGCGACTAAAAGTCCGCACCACGCGTAGTCGAGATTGTTACGGTATATAATAGCCACACCAGGCTCTCATTTACTTCCAAACTTATTTTGACCATCTTAGCCCCTAAAGATATTGTGGCACCCGAAGGTTCTATAGCATGATCTCGTGACTCTGATATTGAACTCCGCACGAGGGATCCTTCGTACTCATTACAAACCTCCAGCCTTAGCCTCCGAAATCGCCAGCGGTCAGATTTCTCGATATTACCTTCACTGCTCTCTGATGCAATAAAAGAGTTTGAGATACGCAGGTCGAAGTAAGACCGCATATCCGCAGTGTCCAAAAACCGTAAGACTGATTGTTGGGTGTCATGTGGTACATCTGGATGAAGCATAAGTGAATTGTCAGTTGATCTCCAATCACATCTGTGTAATTCAACAGTATCAACTTGAAAACCAATCGCATCAACCATGACAAGCTTGTCCCTTATAGCCGGGGGCAGCACCTCACGATATGATGGTAGGTCCGTCAGGTAGACCTTCGAGGGCTTCGCTTGGGACACTAATCGTGCAGGTACCATCACTGATGGGTGTCCTTTCGGACAAGAGATGCGGTTGTAGGTACGGTCCAGCGAGTTCCCTGATAAGAGCACCCCAGGGCATTCGAACGAGTTCCCCGGACGCGTGAAGGGTAAAATGGCAATTGCGAGATCATGTCTTTGTGGGGTACCTTTTTCATCCGCGATGATGCACCAGTCTGCTTTCTCGACAAGCATCAGCTCGACTTTGAGCCCACGATTTGTGTGAACCCAGGCCTTGTTGCGGTCCCTCAAAGTGGCGACGGATTCCAAGACAAGCTGATGTGAAAAACGCTTTGGAGATTGCGCCAGGATGTTTTGTCGTTTGATGGACCGTGGGAAAATGCTCCACAAGTCCGGCCCAGTTGAAATGCACTGGTCAAAGCTTAGCCCCCATGCCAATAGGGAACTCGAGGATGTTCGTTTGACCAGCGCATGCTGCAGTCGCTCAAATGCCTTGGACTCCCCCTCCCCATATTGCAGAGGCATATAAACATCAAGTATGCCCATCAAGCAGTATGCAATATCTTCCGCCTTACTTGTCTCTCTGTCTTCGACCCATGATATACGAGTAAAATACATTTCGCGCCTGACCTCCAAAGAATCAAGTATGCAATTGACTCCGATGCCCGTGATGGAGGATATGATGGGACAGAACGATTCCTTGTCTCCGATGAGTCGCCAATTGGAGTCGTAGAACTTCACCTCGTGGGGCGCGAGAAGCTCTTGAAGCGTCCAGCCTCGTTTGAACCATTTGCTTTCCTGGATAACAAGCTTCCCAAGATTATCGTTGACTTCCAGATGAACGTCCGATAGATATACGTAGCAGACTTTTGCCTCTTGGTACCATCGAAACATAGAATTTATAGCCTCTTGAAGCTCGACACTGTTGGTTTTGTCGATGCAACAGGTGTCCACCCAGAAGTATTCCCACCCATCGCGTCTGGCTTGTGCTCCGCAGAATCGAATCTTCTTGTACCCAATTTTGTTCTTCCCAGTGCCATCTGTCATATCTCTGTATGTGACCTCTTCTGTATCCGCCTCCCATGTGTGCGAAAGGATAGCATAGTCAGGAATAGCGTCGCCAAAGAGGTCCTTGGTAAGGCTGAACTCGCCTTCGTTGTTGTATTGTAGTAGGCGCATGATTCAGACAGGATCTAAGAGGATCTCCAAACGACAAAATGTTAGTGAATAGTTGTCGCAGGGTCGATATGTATGCATTTGTTAAAAGGGGGGGGGGGGGTACTGTTGGGGTCGAGGTTGTGTTCATGCAGCTCAGCTGAACGGTAGCCTCGCGGCATAGTGTCGTTAGATGTTGGCCGACACCCATGGGTTCCGTTGTGTTGCTGTTCATGATTTAATAAGGAACCGCCGAACCGCCATTTGATTTTCCAAGGCGTTGCCTTGACAACAGCTCAAAAGGTTCCCCCTCCCCCCACCAACTCCTTCGCTCTCTTTCTCTTTGTTGTTCTACACTTCCCATAAGATGATACCCTTCGACTTCATCGCCCAGAAAAATACCCAGGAGGGGCAAAACGTATTTATCCGCAAGTTCGTTGAGGCAAGACACGAGATTGTGTCCTTTGTTGACAATCGCCTTGGGTGGAGCGGGGCCGGAGAGTTCCTTGATTACTTGAAAGGCTCATTCAACCTCAGCATCGCCGTTAGAAATAGCGAGACCAATGAGCGCGTCCTTATTCGCTTCCCGTTTCGGGGGAAGACATACGAGCCGTGGCGAGCGAGAAAGGTCAAGAACGAGGTTGAGGTCTTGAACTTTTGCTCTGAATCTACGAGGCTCCCTTTTCCACGTGTATATCACTGGGGCCGCACTGAAGAGAGCCCACAGCAGCTAGGACCATTTATAATCGAGGATTTTATGGATAGGGAGAATCTCGGCGATATCGTGAAAAAGCCCCTACCAAGAACGAGGCCGATCCTGCTATTTTGGATCCAGATATTGACGAGGCAAAGCTTAACATCGTCTACGAGCAGATCGCTGTCTTCATGCTAGAGCTTTCGCACCTGGAATTTCCGCGCATTGGGGCTATCTCCAAAGACACCGTATCTGGCGAGTGGACTGTTGCTGAGCCACCACTAACGTACGATATGAACGAGGTCGTCGGCTTCGCTGGCTTTCCCGCCGACTACTTCGCGACTATGCCATCATTCACTCGTTCGAGCGACTACTTCGCAGCACGCGCGCAATGCCTACAGGCACATCTGGAGACGCAGCGCAACATAGTTTTCGAAGACGGAGATATCACCTGGAACCGGTACGTCGCGCGCCACTGCTTCGGCAAGCTAATCCCTACGCACAGTATCATCGACGACTCAGGGCCGTTCCGGAGCTTCTGCGACGGTCTGCGACCTTCGAATATGCTTGTCGATCCTAAGACGATGCGCATCACTGCCTTACTTGACTTCGAGTTTACAAACATTATGCCAGCCCAATTCGCTTACGATCTGCCCTAGTGGCTTATACTCCAGCCGCCGGGCATCGGGGTGAGCGAGGGAAAGCAGAAATCCCTAGATCTCTTCGAGCCGCCGGAGGAGCAGTTCATCCACGCAATGGAGCGCGTCGAGGCTAAGTCGGCCTTACCAGCTGGTGAACCACGTCTCTCGGCTCGAATGCGGGAGTCGTGGGACAGCAAGCGTTTCTGGTTCAACCTTGTGTCGAGGAGCAGCTTCGATGTCGATCAAATCTACTGGGAGGTTCTGCATAAGGAGGGCCTAGGCGAGGCGATGTTAGACACGGCGACACTTGCTAGGAAGGAAGAATTCCTGGAACGGAAAAGGATCAGTTCGAGGAGTATTGGGCAGAGAAGCAGAATGACGCGCGGTTTGATAAGTAAAGACCTCATGAAAAGTTGGGAGTTCTGGTGCAATTCAGTTTCTCATACAGTTGCCATTGAAGTCAATGGATCTAAATTGCCTCTCGCCATCTACTTCCCGATATGTGCCAACGGTGCTGAAAACCCAATGATCAACCACAGGCATATTTACCATCTAACGAGGCTGATTTCGTAGGCTAAGCGAGACTCGTACAAGAGCAACAGGCTCGAACGTTTGTCATGAGGGGGTTGTGCTATTTAGGTGGAAGTGATTCGTACTGGCTTCCCTCATCCACCCTTCCCATACGTCATTGCACACACTGACCATGTCGTCTTGCATTGTATATAACGTAGGTGGTAAGCGAGTGGTTATTGTAAACGAGTGGTTACGCCCCCCCACCTTCGCGCATAACTCTCTACACCTAACCACGAATAACTCAACCAATTACTCTCGAAATGTCACAAAACGAAGGCCGAGTCGCTCTTGCTATACAAGCCTTTCAAAATGGCCAATTTAAGCACCTTTTTACAGCTTGCAAAGCTTTTAATGCACTATATTCTACAGCATCACGACGCGTAAAAGGTATCCCTAAAAGACGCGTTTCTACACCTAACAGCAAGAAACTTACGGACTTAGAAGAGCAGACCTTTAAGTAATAGATATTAGCTATAATTAGAAGAGGTCTACCCGTAAGACTCCAGTCTATACGCGCAATAGCTAATATACTGCTTTCAAAACGCGGTGGCGCAAGAGTAGTGAAAGCTTTGGTTATTAAGCAAAAATAAGTGTATAACTACGTACAACGGTACCACTCCCTCTAATCGAAATATATAAGAAAATACGACTACCAGCGTGCTCTTTGCGAAAATTACTCAATTATACGAGCCTGGTTTGACCTTGTACGAAACATAATCGCGAAATACGGTATCCTAGTGGAAGATATACATAACTTTAACGAGACAGGGTTCCAAATGGGGGTGATAGCTACTGCAAAGGTAGTTTCAAGCAAGGAAAGAGCAAGTAAAGCAGTTGCTGTTCAACCAGGGAATCGCGAATGGGTTACAGTTATTAAGTCAATTAACTCTACAAGTGACGGGCCTCCTCCTGTGATTATTCTTAAGGGAAAGGTGCATATCTCTACGTGGTACAGCAGCGATTTACCACGCGATTAAGTAATTGCACTCAATGAAAAGGAGTAGACTAATAATCAATTAAGTCTTTTATAGCTCTCTACTGTTTTTGAGCCGTATACAGCACCACGTACAAAGGGAATATATAGACTCTTAATTCTAGATGGACATAGGAGTCACATAACACCGGAATTCGACCTATTTTATACAAAGCACAAGATTATTACTCTCTGTATACCCGCGCATAGCTCTCACCTATTACAACCTTTAGATATAAGCTGTTTTACAACCTTAAAACGCGCGTACGGGCGTCAGATCGAGCAATTAATACGTAATAGAGTCAACTATATCGATAAAGCGGACTTCCTTACAGCATATAGCAGAGCACGTCCGGAATCAATAACTCCTGCTATTACACGCAGTAGTTTTGCAGCTACCGGATTAGTCCCTTTCGACCCAGAACGCGTGCTCTCAAAGCTCAATATATAGATCCGTACACCTACTCCCCTACCTACACTACCTCTACCATAGACTCCAAAGACACCACAATATCCCGAAGCAATAGATCTTCAAGCAAAGTCAATTAAAGAGTCTTTACAGCGTCGAATGCATCCAAATATCCCTTCTAATCCTACAGATTTCGCATTTCAGCAGTTAGTTAAAGGGTGCAAAATAGCTATACATAATGCTTCAATTCTAGCAGAGAAGAATAAGCAGTTACGGGCCGAAAACGCACGTCAAAAGAGGAAGAGAGCAATAAGGAGGTCTTTTATACAACCTAGGGGGGTTCTTACAATTCAAGAGAGCATAGAACTAGTAGAAATAGCTAAAAACGGGCTTATAGAGGAGGAGGCAGAACCACGTGCACAGCCCCAACCACGCGCCTTAGCAAGGTGTAGCATATGTAAAGCAACTGAACATAATGCCCGTACATGCCCAGCACGTAAATAATAGAATAAAACTGGTTTTAAGAGTTAATAATTACGCGTTGATTAATATTAGTGATTTCTGTTCGGGTAGGTGGGGGGGCGTAACCACTCGTTTACAATAACCACTCGCTTACCACCTACGTTAGCCTCAGGCTTCTTACGTAAGGTTTCTGTCGGCCGAATAGAGCTCCGCATACTTTTTGGTCGGCGCTCGTACCCGCTGAGTTAGTGGGATCCAACTTTAAGACTCCTCCGTCGGGTGCTTGTCCTTGAGCCTTGAGCTCGAGCGCAGATGTCTTTATCGTGCAGATGGTCAAAGGTGGGGGGCTTTATCGTGAAAGGGTTGAGATATGAATTGAGGTATTAGAGATTTCAGACCTGAGATGAGGAAATTGAGTGAATTGAGTGAAATTGAAAGAGTAAATGCAAGGATGCTTGGAAGGAACAGACATTATTATGCCGATATGAAAAAAAAATACTTGGGAAACTGCTTTACAACTCTAGTCCCCTCCAAGGACGGTCTGCATCTCATTCTCACCCAGACCATCTCATATCTCTCAATCAAGATCAACATCAACATTAGGCGCCTCATGATCAAAATCATCATCCAGAAGGACCCTCGGGTCCTTCATATCTACCTTGCCACAATTCGGAGAACTGATCTTCCAACCCAACCTAGCCTGCAGCTCCTTACTCCACCCCTTGACGACCTCAGCTGGATACTCAATGAACATAGCAAACTCCGTCCGCAGCGTCCCCTTACACATGAAAAGCGCGTACACCAATCTGTTTTCGTCTTTGCTGTTGTTCGTGCTGCCGCCGTGGAAGGTACTGGCTAGCATAAAGGCTGCTTCGCCCACGTCCATTTCGGCATAGACGACGTCGTCAGAGTTGGGATCTGCACCGCGGTCGTCACCCCAGAGATGTGATCCGGGAAGCAAGCGAGTCGCGCCGTTCTCAATGGTTGTCTTGATGCCTGGTACGAAGACTCCGAAGCCATTATCTCGCCCTTTCGTCCAGCCCGTAGATGTTGCATCGGCGTGCCAAGTGTGATACATCTTATCGTCTCGATGTAGGCGCTGACCAGCAGCATTTGGCCTCACATCGATCCCGAGAGCTGCGCTGAGGATTGGATGGGATGTGTAATAATGGCGTTTCTGATCATACCACGTTGGATATGTTTCGGTTAAGAAGTATTCTCCGAGAACCTGAATGGTGGTGAAAGGAAGCCCAAAATCATGGCATGAAAGCCTACCTGGTATAAGGGATGCATGAAGAACTTCTCGCGACATGTTGGGCTGGCCTGAATGAGACGATTGCAGCGCCGGGTTTCGGGAGGGAAGAGCTTCCCCTATTTTCACTATCAGATATGGACTTGAAACATTCGGTAATCTTGACTCGCCTGCCCTGGTTTGTCTGCATCTAGAAATGGTTTGACTTCAGAATTTGCTTGGTCAACTTCTTCTGGAGAAACGTAGTTTGTTTAGATACACCCACCGTCCTTTTTTGATGGCTTCAATAAATTCATCAATTGGTGCATCGACATTGATGCGGCGAAGTGTTGGCTGAGTGATGGAGCCCATGATGACTAGTAATGAATACGATGAGACGAAGACGGGCAAGAGAACGTCTAGAGACAGCTGGGAGAAATGAAGATATTTTGGAATCTATCAGATATCATAGATTAGGACAATAGATCCGATTGAACAGCCACGCATCGGCTAACGGCGGACATGAAAATCGTCACTCCATCGGGAATACTTTCCTCGAAGTATTAACCAACCATGCGTTAGCAGGCAAAGCTTGACCAGTCCAGTTCACCCCACCTTCGAGGTGAGGATCGTGCGGAGTAAGTTTAGAAAGCCTTCATTAGTTGAACTCGGAAGCGGCATCAAATTGACGACTTGTCTGTCAGGAGGTATCCGAAACCAGAGTCTCTGTTGTAACACAAAAACAAGCGAATATGTCGTCCGCCATCTCAAGATCGGAGAAGGTTGCAGAAGCGCTTGCAGAAGCTCGCGCTGCATATGCAAAAGCAAACCTGGGGAGTCAAAAAATACACAAAGAATCGTCCTTATCACTGCCAGGAGGTTAGAAGAAAAGTTCCCAGAAGCATTGCAAACCTGACAGAATTTATAGGAACCACACGGAATGTCATTCACTTCCAGCCGTTTCCTCTGATTCTCGAATCCGGAAATGGCTCATATTTGACAGACGTAGATGGCCACAGATATCTGGATCTTTGTGGGGAGTACAGCGCAGGCATGTTTGGACACTCTCATCCGATAATTACCAAAGCAATGCATGCTGCGATTGACAGTGGATTTGCATTAGGCGGCGTGAACAAATTTGAAGGCCATCTCGCCCAGCTCTTCTGTTCTCGCTTTTCTAGTATCGAGAAAATTCGCTTCTCCAACTCGGGAACAGAAGCCAACCTTACAGCATTGGCACTTGTCAAGGCTTACACAAAGAGAAGTAAAATCATTGTGTTCAAGGGTGGCTACCATGGAGGTCTGGCTACCTTCGGAAAGGATGGAAAAGTGACAGCAAATTCGATGAACGCGCCGCACAACTTTGTGATTGCTCCATACAACGATATCGCAGCTCTTGAGGGACTCGTGGCAGAGCACAGAGATGACCTCGCATGCATATTTCTGGAGTTGATGCAAGGTTCCTCTGGGTGCCTCCCGGCCGACATCGAATTTATCAAGGCAACTCGGGTAAAAGCGACTGAAGTAGGTGCCGTTCTGATGTTCGACGAGGTGATGACCAGTCGGATGTCAACCGGTGGTCTCCAGGAGCTTGTTGGAGTCTACCCTGATATGACAACCTTGGGCAAATACTTTGGCGGAGGCGGACAGCATTTTGGTGCTTTCGGTGGGAAAGAAGATATCATGGGCATTATCGAACCAGGGCATCCAGGAGGAGCGTACCACAGTGGAACATACAACAACAATGTTACCACAATGGCTGCTGGAGTTGCCGTGCTGGAGCAAGTCTGGACGGACACAGCAGCCACCGAGCTGTATGCCATGGGAGAATGGCTGCAGAAAGAACTTGAGCGGGTCTCGAAGGAAGCTGGCTCGATTCTGCGAGTGACTGGAGTTGGCAGTTTGATGACCCTTCATTTCAGCACTAAAGACGTTCGTTCGGCGGCTGATGTGCAGGAGAGCTTGGTTGATCTGAAGGAACTTTTCTTCTTCGATATGTTGAAGAAGGGCTTCTTCTTGGCTCAGCGAGGCATGATAAGTCTGATGACGGTGACAGCCAAGTCTGAGTTGGAAAATTTCGTAGAGGCGGTCAGGCAGTTCTTGATGGAGAGAAGAGACCTCGTCTGTTAAGGTCAAGTCGCATTATTTGGTTCAATACCAGCTCGATAATTGTGCAAACAGTACAAGGTCCGAGTAGATGGCCTATTGTCACTCTTTCTCCGACTTGGAGTATCGCATCGGCGTTGCATCCAGTGATCTATAACTTGTTGGCTTTTGGCAAGAGACAATCCATCTCTTGGACTCAATCCCCTCAACCACCTCAACCACCTTTCAATCCCCTCAGTATCAGCAACACCAGATTCCCACGGTATTTTCCATCCAGAGTCATGGTACCAGCAACTCGTAACAAAGTGGTGGTATATGCTGTCACCGCAGCGTTCACTATTGTGCCTCTACTGCAATTCGTTTCATGAGTATGTCTCAAGGCTCTTGAGCCATTCCTTGACCCAATCGCCACGTTCTACGCGCGCGTCCCAGCCATACCGCCTATTGTAGCTGATATTTTGTTCGCCTTATTCATCGGCTCTTTCTTAAAGATCCATCGCTCCGCCAAAGGTGGAAACATGATTTTTGGTGTTACAGCTGTTATGGCCCTAAGCTAACTGGTGATATCCGTTATGCGACGGTGGGATGGAGGGCTTGTGGCGAGAACCACCAGGGCATAGCGTCACTGGCGCGAGGCGGACTGGGAGGAAGCTGTGGAGGCGCAACGATTGGAAACGGGCTGGTCGATGACACCGGTGTTGCTGATGATACTGGTGGTCGTGATGTTATTGGCGCGGCTTGAGTCGAACCAAGTTTGATAAGGTTTGAGGCTCTACGGTCTCAGTGGACGAGCGCCTAAGATTAGCGAAGCGATCCCTCAATGAAATCCATGCCCTACCGACTTACCTGAGAAGATGATAACTTTTAGAACTTAATCACAACGAGCTTTTATCCCATGAAATGTAACGTGAAAAACTTGATTTACTGTTGTAGATACCCGATGAACGAGGCTGAGTCGAGAAAAGAGACGAAATGCTATCATGCTGTTGTCCTGTCTAAAAGGAAAAGCTGGGCAGAATAGATGCAGTCTAGGAGGACTTCAAGTCACTGAAGCCGGTGAAGTGCCTGCAGGGCTAAAGTTATAAAACTTCCTACTGTCGTATAGAACATCTAGGAACAGCTAAGACCCTCAAGGATCCCGACATGTAGTCGAAGTCCCAGTCGAGCATGTAGCTAGGCAGGCCAGTGTGAACCTCCCTCAAAACAAAAGAAGATGACGACTTTGCAACAAAAGTAGGCAAGAAAGCTCTCAGCAGCACCATTGAAGTTTCGCACGCTCCATCGCCACTTATATTCTATGCTTTCAGCGATCCGGGCATTCTTTGGTGGGAGGAGCTTCAGGACATGGCCTTCACCAGCTGCACGCCCATTGGAGAGGCTGTTCAATGGCAGTGCAGCGTATAGAAGCAACGCTGAAGGGCTGGTATTGCTGCTGAGAGGGGTAGCGGTGGGAGATGGAAGGGGGAAATGGTTTTGGTTTTGGTGGTGGGTTGATGTGGGTTTTTTGGACTTTGGAGGAAAAGAGAGAAGAGATAGATCTTGAATGTGAGGAAAAAGGTTGAAGCAAGTGCGATGGTTTGGAACAGGAATGTATACTATGAAAGGAGAAGGAACGACATGAGATGTTGGGATACCTGGAAGTAGCAATGCAAGGGACTTGAACCAAGAACAAGCTTGATTGACCAGGAACATAATTCGCTCTCGATGGGTAGATCCTACTTTATTTCGAGGATTTTAACTGAAAATCTTGAATAAGACTGCGTTTGCGTCTCCCGTCTAAGCTACCACAAGCTCGTTCGTAAACAGTGCCTCTCGCTTAGCCCGTTCCTTATTTTCGGAGACACAGTTGGAGGACTCCATGATTCAATTCATACCGCCTGGGCCAAACTTTTGATCGAGAAAGGTATAATATGCTTGCATCTATTGGAACGGATAGCAAGCCACGACCTCGGTTGCAGCTTTACAAACACGATCCACGAGCTTTGATATCCTTCACCCCGAGTCTCTCACCAAGAAATAGTTGTCTCCTTGACCGTAGTCTGCCCCTGTGCTCCTCTCACACCCTGAATACACTGCACATAAGCAGATCTATTCTCCGCATCAACCTTCAAAGCACTCAAAGTAGCAATGGCATCCTCCGGAATATACTCCTCGTCAGTCAAGCCCTCGTCCTCAAGAGCTGAGATCCATTCCAGAACCTTCGTCACCATCAAAGCATCCCACACGCCCTCTCTCCTCGGCAGACTGGAAAATACAGTCATGACCTCCTTCCTCAGCGCCCGATGTCGGTAATTTAACGCCACGACCTGCAGAGGCATGACGAACCGGATGTCCAACGAGAAGTAGTCGTTGGTCTGGGCCGACATGATTTTGCCTAGTTCTACGATCTTCCGAAGCTCATTCGTGTAGCAGCGGTAATAGCTGTCTATATTTGAGGCTCCAGCAGCCACCCACACATGGATGCTCAGATAATGTAGATATATCATCGTCGCGCAGTCTTGCCGTTTCATGTCCGAACTCGAACTTCTGAGTTTGCAAAGATATGGCTCGTATGCAGCAACCCATCTCCTAAACATAGATAACACGCTTCGCAACTCCGCATGCTGAGGCTCACCCACAAGAGGGCCTAGCGTGATAATCGGCGATTGTGCCATCCCTCGCTCGACGGCACAACATCTTCGTTAGTCTGCGCAATCCTCAAATGAATTCCCCGCAAAGAAATCATGAAGAGGGTCCTTTGAGCATGGCGAAGATCTTTGAACTCTTTCGGGATTTGCCCTACCGCAGCTTCGCAGTCTCGCATTCGTTGTAGGTGAAGTGCACTGAAACTGTTCAAGTTTCCCTCTTTCTGCAAACTGATGGTAGCTGATGAAGAGACCTCCTTCATGTCAAGGTGGTGACTTTTCCCTGAACCAGAGTTTGATCATGCTAATTGGAATCTAGGTTGTTCGATGGCTATCAAGCAAATACCGTCGATGATATCTCCCAACTTCGATTCCGCTTAAACGATTACTTTAAGAAGCTGCTCTTAACATATCATTTGGTATTTCAATATGACTCCGAACTTTGGAAACCATTCTCAAGTTCGGGGTCTGATCAAAACATCGAGATAATTACTACCTGCAGACCCCGGAGTGCCGCATGACCCCCTCGTTCCTAGGCTATGCCCACCAAGTTCAACATCTTGGGACTCATGGCAGGTCTGCAAAGGTCTTGCCATTGGGGAACCTGCAAATTTCTGCAATACACATGCATCTTTCCCTTCTTCGGTGCACGACTTCTCGAATTGCAAACATTTATCCAGAATTGCGAGGCAGAAAGAAAATCGTGCAGTCTACGAAGTCCTTGGAATGCACCAATCGGTGATGAAATATCTCAGGTCTGTTGCTTTTCCGCTCTCACAACTTGGCTTCCAGGTCACTAACTTCTCGTTGGTGGCTTATCATCTTGATACTCGTCCTTTTCTTGATAATTTTTATCTTAAGAGGCGGCATGTGGTAGTTAAGCGATCACCAAAAGTTATTCTTTTTGCACATGGCATCATCGTTCTTTGTCTTCAAGTATTGATTTTAGGAGAAATATAATATTTTGTCGTATTATCATATCAGCGTTTTACTTAGCCCAGCCTAGCTTAGGGGTCAGGCTAGGCTGAGGCTAGGCGGAGGCAGGCTGACTTGGGCGGAGGCTAGGCTGGGCGAAGTAATACGCTGCGTATTATCGTTGATTGACCCAAAGTAGAGGAGAGACCATGAAGGTTGTTACTCTTGTTTGACCCACGGCTTCACGTCTAAAAGCGCAAAATGACGCATCGCAGAAGATGAGAAGAATTTGACTGGAGCTAACAGACAAACGAAAAGAAAACTATGGAGAGCATCATCAACGGTAAAATAAAGGCACAAGCGCATCATAACTGTCTTCCTCCCTGTTCTCCTCGTCCTCACTGTTGCCTTGGTCCTCATAGTGAGGGATCATGCCCCCTTCCCCAGACGCCATGAGACATCGCTTGATCTCAGCTGCTTTAGCTTTGAGGTCGGTCACCTCTTCCACATATTTCCCACTAGAGTCACTCTCTAAGATCGTAGCCCTCTTCCAGAGTATTCTTGCTATCGGGCCATCATCACGGGCAGGGCTCCGTAATCTCGAGATTGCTTCTGCCTTGTCGAGATTGGATCTATATAGCATTAGACAGCTACATGAAAGTGTTTGGTAGGATGTGAGTCAGTGTCAGCATACCTTGCTGCATCGTCATTCCCTAGAGCAAGATTTACGCATGCAAGGGAATACCAAGTTGCAGCGATGATAGGATGAAGAGGCATATTTCTCAGACCAATGTTGAGGCATGCCTGGTAGGATTTCATCGCACTGTCTAAATCATTGCGGCGAAGGTGTATATCCCCATATGCATAGTTGACGCTTTACAAATCTTAGCGAATCTCAGTTGGAAAGATCCAGAGTTGTCATTTACTTAGCCATGAATACAACTCCCATACCCATTGTTCGTGCCGCCAAAGCGTCAGCGGAGTCAGTGTACTTCAAAGCCTCGGCAAGATTGCCTTGGTACATATAAGCTCTGCCCATGGATAGGTACGTTTTAGCAAGAGGCTGAGCTGATTCTTCGTTGGAATTGATCCACACTTGCAGTGCTCGATCGTAGTATTTCAGTGCTGCTCCGACATTTCCTACCGCGAGTTCAAGATTTCCTAGATTGCTCAACATGCCAGCAACTAAAAGAACATAAGCACATTTTCGAAAGCAACGACAAAAGAATAGAAGAATGTGGTTAGTCCCGTACCATGAGGATCATCATGTGACAATATTTCTTCGCGGATCTGCAATGTCTCTTCCCAGGCCACTCTGCACTTGGACAAAAAGGTCAAATCAAAGAAGAGGCCACCTTGGGTACCTCGGAGTTGCGAGTAAAGCAAAGATTTCCTATCATTACATGCCATTAAAGCCGTGTCAATGATTTGTTCACATGTGTCATAATCTCCCAGCTCGAAGAGATACCTTGTAAGAGTGTTAGTAATAAGCACCTGATAAGTCAAGGAACTACTCGCCAGCTACAGTGTGCCAACAACTCAACAAATTCAGTCGATCCTTTCAACACCTCCGATTTCGAATACTTAGAATACTGGTTGCTTAGGCTGGCAACATGAGATATATATTGCTTGCATCTGGGCCAGTCCTGGTACAATGTACCAATGATTAATCTCTTGGGGAACTGGTCAGCGACCAGCTTTGCAGCTGCGTCAAAAGTTTCTTGAAGGTCTTCAGCGCTTTTGAAATTTACTGCTTCTCGAACGACTCGATGAATTGATATCATTTGATTATTGTACTTGATCAAATTCTTCTCTTGGAGCTCACATATGGCTTTGTCTAGTCCGGGTGAAATTGTAACTCCACCGTGGAGAAGTTGAGGGGATCCGGGTTTGCAGAATGCAAGCGTGGCATTTAAGATAGTCGAATCTTTCGGCTGAAAGAGACGGATCTGAATAGCATCTATAATGAAGTTAGATGACTTGTCATGGCCTGCAAATACCGATCATACCGGGAGACAGCCATGCCAGGACACCGATTAAGCTTCTGGCATTCCTGCTCAGTGCCTTGAATGTTATATCCCACAAAGCATCCAAGGACTTCTCGGAGACGGAACGAGGCATAGAAAGTCGTTCTGGAAGAGCCCTGATTCTATCCTTAAATGCTTCATAAGTTCGGGCAATTGTTCGTCCGCCGATAGTTTCGTCTTTAATGAGATTCGCAGTTTGCTCAATCGTCAATGGAAGACCTTCTAACTGCTGAAGCATCGACTTAGCAGCAACTATCTCTGAGTCCGGGAGCTGGCTCTTCATGCTCAGTTCCTTCCAGTGGTCGCCCAAGAGATCGAGGAGGAGCTCCCAGCTCTGTCTAAGATCCAGAGATTTCACTGTTTGTCCTTGGCGACATACGTCTCGGATGAAGTTGAAATACGATCTTGATGTGATAAGCACGGCGCCGCTCACACCCATCGGCCAATATGGTTGCATAACTTTTTCGCTTTCTAGATAATATTAGTTTGAATTAAGCACAGAGTTTTCGGGCTACCTCCCGACGTTATCGAAAACAAGTAGCCATGTTCTTGCTACTGATTATTAGTATATAGTTTAGTATCTCAGTTGTTTATACTCACATGTAAGCTTCAACCAGGTTTTAATGGCAATCAAGTTCTCCTCGTGGCGATTATCATACTCTGCTCCAGGTATTTCCAGTACCTTAGCTATCTTGGCGAAGCTTTGACGAATGCTGACAGAAGTCTCGCACTGAATCCAGAATATAGCATCGTAGGTAGCATCGCCTGCACATGAATGCGCAAACTGAAGTGCAAGTGATGTCTTGCCGACACCTCTTCTTCCATAAATCGAGTAGGTTTTGAACGACGGATCTTCTTTTGGACCCAAGAAAGCCACAATCCGCTTGAGTTCTTCTTGACGGCCGCAGAATGTAGGGATTGGCTTGTATGGCAAAATAGATATCGGAAACGTCACTGACGTGGCTATCTGAGTTGATTCTTGCGCGGGAGTGATAGAGAGGGACTTCAGCTGCTGGTTGACTGATGCGATCCTGGCCAGTTGGCTGACGTGTTGAACAGTGTCGTATAGTGTCGAAATATGATGATTAGCACTGCTGTTTAGATCTGGCCACTTTTCTTCGGCCAGTTTTTCTGTTTGGCTCATTAGATCTGAGAACGAAAAGCCGATATCTTGCGAACTACTTGCCAGATGAAGATTCGTGTAAGTACTCAACTACGTCACAGAGTGTCGACAGGAGCCTGTCCAGGAAGTCGGAGATAGCAATGGATGCTTCAGACGGTTTCTGCAAATTCTCAAGACATCCGTTGAAGAGCTCTATCGCTCGCTGTACTTTGTGGAGCAAGTCTGAGATACGTTTAAGTCTGGTTGGGGATGTATACGACATCTTAGGAGGCCACAGATTTAGCATTGAACGGACTAAAGCTCCCGGTGTCTCAACTCACCTTCAAGCTGAGGTACATTAGTCTCCAGATCACTGACAAGTCTATAGGTGCAGGGGCCACTAGGTTCGAGAAGGTTTGAATCAAGACAGCTGCAACTTGGGGCAAATGTTGGATTTGGCTCATCTCTCGCGTCATCGTCGGTGTAGTTTCCAAGGCGGTAATCTTCGACTGAATTTCGGCCCTGAGACCTTCCCAGCTTTGAATAGATCCATCTGCCTGCGAGCCTAGCCAAGGTAAGTCTTGTTATACGATCCTCAAGTTTTTGACCTCTCACCAACGGATCGTAGTGTTTCTAATGACACGGCGCGAATATATTCCCATCTTGCTACCACAAATGCTCGAGGGTCGCTAAATCTTACGTTAACATACGAACGCGCAAACGTAGTTCTAAGTTACTCACGCAAAGTCGATCTCATATTCGTCCAACTTTGTTGTGGCAGAGAAAGCGGTTCCTCCGGGCACCAAAGTATCCTGGATAGGGTCACCTACGTGAACTTGTTCGTGAGCTAGGATTCCAATCCAATTTGTTGCTTCTTACTTTGGATCTCCATCGTTTTGCCGCCGCCCCCTTGGTGTCTTGCGGTTTCGAGATCCGAGCTACTCGCCTGGAGCACCTCCTCGCCAAACGTCATGGTAATGATTTTTCCCCCCGGTGAGATACGAGTGCTATCTTTGGTAATTCCTGGAGGTTGAGACAGAGATAGAGAGAATTCACTGGTAGGACGTGTGGAGGTTCGGAATTCACACGTCGTGAGGCTGTGACGTGAATGCTGAGGTGGCACTGGTTCTGCCTAGCATGTTGCCTACATGTCGGAAATGCAGATGCCTGATCATTACGCCCGACTGTGGTGTGGTTTGTGGCTTGGGCCTAATGACTCTGATTTGCTGCACGTATGCATGGCTGCATGTGGCGATCAGGTGCAGTGGTGTCCCAACCCGATTGGTCTCAGAACACCGCACAGCTGCGCCCAATCGGTCCCAGCGTTGATAGCCATTAGGCTTAGGCGAAAGAAGAAAACAACGAGATCGACGGAAACTGGACGGAGATCTAATGCTGATACCTGTGTGTTAGCCTAGCTAGCACGATCCTGAAAGCTCTATTCAGCATTATTATACTTCTTGATTTACTTGATACTAGGTATATGAAGTTTATTACTTCGTATCCCTTCGTCCGGTGAGACATGCCCATGCTAATAGGGGTAGTATAAGCCGGTTATGAAGGAGGTGAGGCAAGGGCCTAATATATTATGTTATATACCTTTACATATAAATTCCTTAGTAAACTACATACAGTTAATAAAATCACGTCTAATACTCCTCTTTTATATATAACGAAATATTATAAAAGTAATAGCTATTATACGGTCTCTTTAAAGAAGTAAGGATTAGCTTTCTTAAAACTTTCTGCTTTTTTCTTATATATATACACTAAACGCAAAAGTTATGTTTAAAAAGCTTCTTCTAAAAGTATTGTCGTACAAAATTGGAGCAGGCTTTTAGTAGTACAAAAGCTTTACGATTAACTTAAGTATAAGGGTTCAAAAGATTTGTTTAAGCAAGCGTTCATTTTTATTAAAAAAATATTATAAGTTAAATATAGATATACATGAATACTTATAAGAGTATATATATAACTAGTAGATTACGTTAATATGACGGTTTAGAGCTTCCAGAGCCTTATTTCCAGCCTCGGCTATTCACTTCTTATTTAGGAAGTTGCCGAGATTAGACGAGCTTTTACAGAGTTTACTTTTATATATAACTTACTTTTTTTTATACTTTCTTTTCTACGTAATTATAAAGTCCAAGAAATACCTAGTATTTTTATATTCCCGCTATAGAATGTAAGTCGCCAGTTACGCGTGATTACCGTCTTTATAGAGTAAGCGTTACAAAAACCTTCCCTCTTTTTCTTTTCTTCGGCGCAAATCTAAAGAATTAAATAACCTTTCTTTTCCGAGCCTTTTCTTTTATATAATGAGCTAAAGCTAAGTCGAAGGCTTAACTTTCTCTTATTAAAAACTAATCTTCCGCTGAAAACGTAAATATATCTTCTGCTTTCTTTTCCGTCCCTTTTATCCTCTTTTCTATAACGATGACGCCGAGCACAATATAAAATATACTTAAAAGTAATATAAATACTTTTAAAAAAGATATTAAAGAAGAAGATAACTTATATTATAATAAGTACTATGTAATTGCTCAATCACCTCGATACTAGCGTCAACCTGAGCAGCAGCACTGTCGCTGTTCCCATGATATGCTTCAAAGCAAAAAAAAACAACAGGCTCGTGATAAGACTCGTTCGGATGTTGAAATCAAGAGCACCGATCGCGATGACAGTATGCCTCACACATGGCTCCATCTCACTTGCCTGAAGTACATGTCGACTCCAGAACTCGGACTCACGAAGTCCAGTCAGCTGCCTGACATTCTGGATGCAGAACCGTTGAAAATACCCGAACTCTTTGTCGGTGCTGAAAAGCTTCGAGACAGTTGCGGGCGATTTACACAGCACCTTGACATTGGGCAAAATAGGTCTCGCCACAGGACGCTTTAGACCTGGGGTAGTGAGAGTCTTGTAGCCTTCGCACTCAGCCCCGTATTTCTCACATCTTCTGGAAAAGGGATGAACCTCGTCGCATTTGACCCTCCTGCTCAACACGTCGGCAGCGAAGCAGAAAATGAAAAGAGGGGGAGATACACCCAGGGGCTCCAAACAAGCACAAAAGGTCGGGATTGAAAGACGGGGAGTTCCTACCGTCTTCTACAAAACGATTGATGGCTAGCACCATGATCAGACAATTGGAAAGTGGAGACACCCACTTGCAAGTAATACAGCCAGACGAGACCTTTGGTCCATGTGATTTCTTAGACCTCTTCTGAACAGGCACCTGGTCAGCCATTTCGATGCCTAACCTTGCACAGTTGCACTACACAGTGAGAATTCAATCAAGGAGAATAGAGCAGAAGCCAAAGATAGAAGGCAAAGAGCAGAAATGTACAGATAGAGGTCATGAGCGATGACCAATCTTGAGATTGACGTTGGAACAAGAAGCGCCCGAGAAAGAGTGGCATTCAGGCTGTGCGCCAGGAGCACTCCTCTCCCTCGTCAAGACAGGGGCGTTGATAGAGCACCTCGTAATCGCAGCAACTCAAGGCCGACCCCCCAGGCATCACCTGTCATCACTAAGGTCCTTTAGGAACCTGATGTCTGTACGAATACCTATAAACAAAAATATCGTCTCTCTATCAGTTCTGTGCAGTTGGATGTAACATTGTTATTTTCAGGCAAAATGGTACCGTTACACCAAGGAGCTGGCATCGCAATGGCGAGGAGTTTCAAAGCCAAATGGCATTTCGAATACAAACTACTTCCGCTGTCGTTCAATCGCTAAATTGAACCCGAATAGACAGCAGTGAATGAGAATACGACAGAGTTGTAGTTCAACAATGATGCAGACTAGTACTACGACATGGCGCTGCTGCTTGCCAGTAAGATGGCTACCTATAACAGTGTTTCTTGAATTGAATTGAAAAAAAAAATTTGCATGACACTGTGCTGATAGTTTTTGTCTGTGAACAATAGAAAGCATCTCCTGCCCGACTTAAACTTGGTTGTCAAGGGTGTCTCGAACGAAGCCTGTGAGCGATGTATGAAAATATAGCAAATGGCCGGCAGAAAAACAATTGATAAACAACAGAAACACATTACGAGATGCTCCAAAGCCAGCAGCACGAAACGAAAAACCGAACTTGTCAGGCATGTGGGATATCATACGCTTGAAGGGGCATGAGGGGAAACAACCCATTCGCGCCCCAAAATTGGCTGCGCACTTCCTAAGAGTTGTTCAAAAGGCCCTTGGGAATATCGAACTGGCTGTCTCCTTCCATACCCGTGCTGTCCTTTGCTGTGTATGCAACTTGATAGCCTCCCGTGACGTTGGGTAAATTGCCGTGATGTTCTAGCGACCACGACCTCGGGTGCAGGAGAAGATCGCCGTAGCTCATCAACTTCATGTTAATTGCTTCGAAAGAGGGCTCTCGCCGCATCATAATTCTAATCACCATACATCTCATAACTCCTCTTTGGCCACTAGATCTTGTTATCTCCAGCTTCATTTTTTGCAACTGTGTCTACCAAGTGCTCAGGGCAATTCATCTTGCAGGGCTTAAACTTCCTAGCCGAGGGCAGTGGGATTTCCCGGACCTGGGAATCTCATGATAACATTAAACAATTGTTTGCCTCTGTTCCAAGTTTTGCATAGTACAGGTCAGCGATCAAAGTCAAGTTCCCTTTTTCTCATGTTATTGATCGCGTCTACCGCTCGAGACTGACTCGCTCAGCTCTGATGGCACAGCCTCAGCTAGGGGTAGCTTTGAGTTCAAAACCAATGAGACACCTCCCCCACGCGCCCACACCGAACCTCCAGAAGTACAAAGAACCTCTGCCTCACCGTTGGCAGTTCGCGAGGCTCGGATTGTTGCAACCCCATTTGTTTCCAAAGCGCTTGTTCTAATTATCTGCCATTTTGAACTGTCGCCAACATGACTTCACGAGAGTGGGACGCATACAAAAGCTTAGGAATCACCAGCCGTGAGAGCAGTGGAGCTACATGCCTGGGAACCAACAGATACGGGAAACGATGCCGATGGGACATCGAACATAGTTCCTTCCAAGCGATACGTGCTGTATTAGACGAGATGGAGCGACGACCCCCGAAGGAAGCGCTGTCATCCCTAGATCATCTCGCTCGCCTTTGTCTATCCTGCGAATTTCATCCGAGCCAGCGTTGGGATGTGATTTCTAGATGGAAGAGTGCTATCGCGGAAGCTGTGCGGGAATACGATAAAGGCGTGGAGCTGAAGAGGAAAATCGCGGAATTGGAATCGCAATCGCAATCGCAATCCGGGAGTCAAGAAGCGCTTCAAGGACTTCATGATGAGATTGCGAGATTGAAGTACCAGCTTACGGTGGAGCAGACCGCACGCTCATCGTCGGAACAGGAACTCGGAAAACACATTCTGCAATCCAATGACCTCCAGCAGAGGTTGCGGGATGAAATCCGCAAATTCGAAACCGCCTCAGCTGAACGTGACAGTCTATTCGAGCGAGTGGCTTCTTTGAATTCAGATCTGACGCACTGGAAGACGAAGGGCTTGCGGACTGAGAGATCGCTGGAAGTCGAGTTTAGCAGAGCCACCAATTTCGAAAAGATCAGCCTTGAAGCTGAACGTGACCGTGACAATTCAGCGCTGCTTTCTCGACGAGTCGTCAATCTGGAGACTTTTTTGAAGGAAGAGAAACAGATGTCCTCTCAGCAATCGGCACAGCTTGCGGAGGCAGCAATTGAACGACTGGGCTCACAGAAGGCGTATACAATCCTAAAGTCCGAGCTTGAGCAGGCGTCACACAAACAAGAAATTCTCGTGAATGAGCTTAGTCTCGAGCGAGCCAAACACACAGATATTCGTCAAGCTTTAGGTGAAGTCCAGCAGGATCTCGTGGCGAGCCAGTCCAGCTTAGACAAAGCTCACGCAAAGATCGCGGCTTCATTGACAGAAAACGAGCGATTACGAATGTCAGTAGCGGAGGGCCAAAAGCAATATATCGAGTTGATCATAGAACTACGCCGAGAGATGAAGTCAACAGAGGACAATCTCTCTTCGACGAAACGAGCCCTCGATGAAGCCCAAACAGAAGTCCGCGAGCTTCGGACCTCTGCAGGAGAAGGAGAGAATCGATTTTCTGCTGATATAGCAGAAATTAAAGCATTGACTAGACAAATTGACTTCTACAGGAAGCATCCCTTTAAGGCGTTCTTCTTCACGATGATTGGAAATTTCAGCCGGCGACCTATGGCCTTTCTTGATGGGCTGAGAGTGGCGAGATTTAATACAGCCATTCAGAGCGCCGCCAGTGGAGTTGAGCCCGTCGACAGTTAACTATAGAGTCAGCAATGGTCCTGCGAATTGCATTGTGTACGGATATCTCAAAGCCAACGCAAGTCTCTTCGCCTTCAATTTTGATACATTGCTTCCACTCACCTACATTACTCGATTGCCGACCGCCATCTAACAGCCTCTCTTGGCCTCCAACCTTGGGACTAGAATCGCAAATTTGGTGGACTGCTAGCCATGCATCTGGCATTACCTCTACCTAAGGTTCGAGTGATCACTTCTCTTCGGCAATGTCAGCTTTCCCGCCAATCCTCTTCCTTACGGGTCCAGCATCAATTTCATGAACGTTCACCATGCACGCAAGTCTCCCACTGGTATCCTGAATTTCCATATTCCCCTTCATCAATCGCCATGGACTCCTCCGAGTTGCACAACCTCTCTGCAATGCAGATTCGAAGTGGCTAGTCTCGATGACAAACACATAATCGAAGATTTGCCTTTCGCTTGTTTTGTTTGGAACCGTAGCAATTCTACACCTCTCCGCGGAACAACTGACCAATGCGTTGCTACGTCGTCGAACTGACCATACAACCCGGGCGAGCCCAGGAAACGGCATTGTTTTCATTCGGCGATTTACGCCCGCCTTGAACTCCATGAAGTCCAATGCTTCTTCGCCAGCCTCACGCCCTGGCCTGCGCTGCTGATCTCTTCTGTCTATGTTTATCGAATGGGAATGTGCCACGGTGTGCACTGTACAGTCTACCATATGAGATGAAAGACCTACTGGGTTTGACAAAGGTATCAGCTGTGAGACGATGCATAGATAGATTTACGAGGATCTATTCGCCAGCGGAGAAGATGGAGGGGGTGATTTTTCCAGCCTCACTTCGGAGGTAATGGGTCCGAGGACGCCCGACTCCATAGGGAGCGTCGAAGAGGCACAAGCATTTATCCATGCTGTCTGCCCATCATCGGTCCCATTTCACCTTCCAGCTTCATCGACATCATCTCGCCTTTCATCAACTTCGATAAACAAAACGAGTGCAACAAATCTACTTCACATCACCGGCAAGAATCTGAAAGACCTTCGACTCGTTCTTGATAATGCAGGCGGAAATCTCTTCCTTGGTCAATGGGTAGGTTCCGACTTCCCTCCGCAGGTATAGGTTGAGCTCTTTACTAATGTGTCATGATTCTAGGTGCTACGAAGAGACTGCAACCTACACCGATTGGTATGGCCGATCACATCAGGTCAAACACAAGGTCGACTGTGGCTCGCCGTGGTGCTCTACTTCTTCTGCTAAGAAATAGAGAGTGTCTCTCAAGAAGGGATGTGGGTGGATCAAGGATCAACGTTCGTCCCAATGTAATCGAGGAGCGATTAGGTTGAGGTTTAATGAAATCGTGTTGGTGGCTGCGAATTCGTAATCTTCGAAAGATACATTAACATGTGAGGTTTGAGCGAGCCTGGTCATCATTTTTGCACGACTATTTCAATGCTATACTGGATGGATTTACATGTTTGATGGCAGACTTTCTCTACAAAGAGACATGATGATCGGTTCTATTCTTCCTTGTCAGCGCACTCTCGCTAAAGTCATTACCTAGGTGTTTTATATAGATTCTATCTGACAAGTAGAATCAGATCTATAAACGTAATTTCTCGGTCGTCGACGTTATTACCATGCACCCGTGGCTTTGGTGGTCGCTGAAACAGGAGAGGAAGAATATCCTTCTTTTGAGGTGAGGTGACTCGAAAATCGCTCGCTCCAGAGTCATGTTAAAGAACTTGCTGCACACCGGGCCCCGAGGGCTACAAAATCTTTCAATTTTAGGGTCAAAACTTGTAAATGAAATTCGATGCCATTACAGCCTTTGTTTTCGATCCTCTCGGATTTTGGAATGCGGTACACCAACGCCTCAATATGGACCCTCATTTCTCCCTCGTTACGCTAAGCGCTGGACGGTCAGCCACGCGACCAAAATGACCACCCAATATTCAAGCTCCCGTCTATGAATAGAAACGATGCACTTTACTCATAGTTCACAAGTCCTGTAGTTAGAGATCTGGGTACACCAAGGCCCCGTAATCTTCTCCATCAATTCTTGGCGTTGAAGCAAAAGCCTCGAAATCGCCTTCGGTGGGGCTGGAACTTAGCGACGAACAGCCCAAACTCACAGGCCATAGTCGTTAACGAAGTAAACACAGCACATTAAAACTACCCAGGCACTCAGCCGAGTTAGATTCATGCCTGATCTATGCTTGATCTTCCTACATAAAACTCAAACGCCGTGATTATCTTTTCATAATCCCATGTCTTTTTCCTTGGCGGTATTTTGCCATCTGCATCTGATCTCCTGATTGAGCTGTTGCCGCCAGCCCAAACGAGAGCCGTCTCAGATCTCTTAAGAAACACCAACATTTCGTGGCTTGGGAAACAAATCCTTCAGTTTTGTGTGGGTGCTGCCACCGATACGAGAGCAATTAAATGATAGCATCTTGATATCAACTTGCCGATGCTACAGAGAGATTTTGGAATATTCAATTTTCGACTTCAATCTTTGAGTGCCTAATTAGCTTCCAACCACTCAGGCGTTATTCAATACACATCACGATGACACCCCGACTATGGGATGCCTATGATACACTCAGAGTCATAGATCGAGACTCAAAGAGCATGGACTGCGCAGGCCTGCAGCAGGACAACCAGCAATGCGACGTCAAACTCGACGATATCAATTACCTCAATATCCGGCGCATCATCGACACACTAGAAATACATCCACCAGACGAGAACTCATGGTCAAAGTCGCTCAAAAGACTGGCCAGTCTCTCAGTTTGCTCGACCTGTCAACATAACGAGAAGGCTAATATTGATGAGCTCGTCGACGAATGGAAGTTACGTATTGCGAAAGCAGCACAGAAGTACAAGAGACGGCTAGCGAAGCTTGAAGTTCACCTTTCGTTGGAAAAGAAAGACGAGGAGATTGTGCAGTTGAAGAGGACGATTGAGAAATTAGAGAGCCGAGGTATCTGTAAATTGCACATCGAAATCGAGGATCTGCAGTCTGAACTCGAGGCAGAGAAAAGCGAGCATTTGGAGGCTATTTCACTGGCTATCTCGGAGTTGAAAAAGTGGAATGCAGCAGCTCAGTTATCCAAATCACACCTCAGACAGTCCAAGGATAAGGTCGCGGAGGTGTACCAGCAACTGGGGGAAGCAGAAGCAAATAATGAGGTTCTTTCGACTGAGATTCAGGTCTTGAGATCTGATCAGGCTTCGTCGCTGGCTGCTTATGAGGAAGGCGAGGTGGCACTTGGAAAAGCGAAGGCTGAGAATAGCTTTCTCTTGAGTAGGGTAGTTGAGCTTGAAGATGCTTTGGAGAGGGAGAGGACGGTCTCATCGGTGTCGATCACACGTCTGCAAGGACGACTGGAAGCTGCCATCATATCGCGTGTCAAACTCGGCAAAGTGGAGACAAGTCTGCTCTCACAACTCGACGAGAACGCTCGGAAACTTCAAGAAACTACCAACGTGATCGGCCAGTTGAACACAGAAATAAATACTCTCATGACAGTCAATACTGAGATGCTTTCAGTGGTAGCAAAGAGGGAGAAGAACACAGATGCTATGATTGCAGTTTTGATACGTAGGATTGACTTCATTAGAAATCATCCTTTCAATATGCTCTTGGTTAGCCTGATGGTCTCGATTAAGGGATGGGAGGGGGTTATTGTTGGGGGGCTTTGGTGGTTGAGATCTTGGATGCCATTCTCCTAATCGAAGGTAGGGTCTTGACTTCGATGTCCCGGATGAAGGCAGGAGTATATCTTTGTATAGTATCGTGTATCGCTCTGTCTTTATTTTTGGTTTAGTATAACTTTAAATGAATTTGATATGGAGTTATCTCATCGTTCATACATTTTCGGTTCGGACATGGTACTAGGCACAACAGCATTTATCCCAACTTGACCATTGCAAAATTAGATATTGAGTTTCATCTGAGATTACAGAGCATAGTGATATAGACATTAGAAGACTAGACATTAGAAAACTAGATATTAGAAGACTAGATATTAGAAGACTAGATATTTGTTCACCCTCCAGTTTTCTTTTCGTAGGACCGAGTCGGTCTGCTCTTTCGGACGATTGGGCAATAATTCATCATTTGTTTATCTCCAATTGACAACCGAGAACGTTCATTCCTTCGCGAATACAGCTAGTTTGAGTTGCCCAATACTCACCCAGTCCCTTTCCTTAACAGAGTACAATCTGACCCATTGATATCGCAATTCGGATCATGACGCTGGCAGTCCTGTCAGGCCAAAAGTGAATACTTGTATCGACTCCCTCGCTTAGCAATTCTCTACTTAAGGAAATGACAATAGCAAACTACCAACTTCCGCCTTTTCGCCCCACTATACCTTAAAGAATAGGAAGAGCAGCGATGACCATTAAGAGCGGTTAGCGAGACTGTAGCGATTCTACAAGTCACAATTTCTCCCATCTCCCCTTCTTTTGCTCCCGTTCGTTTCTCCATCTTCTCTTCTCCCATTCAGTCCTCATCACCAAAGACCAGCACATAAGATCATCAAAATGGCAACCAGCACCATCCCGCCCACTCCAAAGAAGTTCTATCCAACCCTGGATAACTCGTCCGAGGTTGGATATCTCCTCCTGGGGTCCATCTCCGCCAGCCATCCATACCAAGACTTCTCCGCCGATGAGTTGAGGCTAGCCGACTACGAGCTAGGCAAGGCGCCGGCCTGGGACATTTCGGCCGCATGCGACCCGTTTCCAGGGGACCCAATGGACGTAAGTAGTCTTCTTTCCTTCCCTGTTTCCTTGAATATTTTCTTGAGTTACAGTTGCTGACTTGCTGATTCAGTGGCAGTACGATGTCAACTGGGTCGACGCAGACCCAGATCTGCTCCCTCCTGTGGTAAGTCACCCATTCTATCCATAGCATGGAGTTGTAGACTCGTCTGACCGTCCTAGTTGGTTCGGCACTGGCTGTCGCCTGGTCGTCCAAAGTGGGTAGAGGAGGAGGAGGAGGAGGAGGAGGAGGAGGAGGAGGAGGTGGAGGTGAAGGAGATCCAGCAAGCACTGGACTCGTACTACTGGAACTGGGATGACTATGTTCTCATTCCCTCTCCCTCTCCCTCCTCTTCTTCCTCTCCCACTCCCGTCCCATCACTTCCGTTCATTCAAGCACCAGTACCAGTACCAGCAACACCAGCCGTCCCATCTCCCTCTCCCGCCCCAATCCCAACCCCTCCCAAGTCACCGGACTGGGGAATGGGCGACTTGGAAGAGGCGCAGAAGGAGCTGGAAGAGGAGAAGAAGAAGAAGAAGAAAGTATCGCCTGAAGTACAGGCAAAGAGAGACGAGAAGAAGAAGCATTTGGAAGAGAAGAAGGTCAAACTGGACGCATTCATCGCTGCCAGCTTGGCCAAGAAGGAGGCTGAGCAGAAGGACTTGCCAGAGTTGGTGGATGACGGAGATGATTCTTTCTGTAAGTTCAATCGTCCGTTTTGTTGTATCTTCGCAATTCGCTGTATCTTCCAATATGTTTCATCCTTGACCCCAAAGCTCGTTCATCGTTCACAGTTATGGATTGAGATGGCTTGACGCTCAGACATTTCCTAGTTGGATGGATTTGGTGCCTCCTTTCATATTGCAACTTCTCCCTCTATTCAATTGACCGAGACTTGAAATAGAGGCGGTTTCAACACTTGAAGCAACTGGAAGTCTCCAGGGAATGGAACGAAACATATGCTTTCGTCTCTTTGTCACAGGAAATCCACGTACTAGATGTTGCAGAAAGTGAAGTCCTTTATTGCGCCCCAGAGCACTCTGTCGGTCCATTTCCAAAGCCCCCAAAACTGTCTTTTCCATCTTCTAGCCATTTGGCGTTGGGGCAAGAAATTCTTCGTGATGTCCACACCTCTCGCTTCAACCTCTACCACCTCCCCAACATCCCCCTTCCCATCTTTTCTCTCTCGCACAACCCGTTCCAACAACACAATCTCCTGCCGAAACCAAGCTTACATGGAACAGTGTGAGCAGCAGATCCTGCACGAACAGAGACACGCCGACGCAAGACGCGCATACAACATGACCTCCGACACAACACCACCAGTCTCGTCGCCGAAGCCACCTGCATCCTCACCTTCTAACTCTGCGGCTGCAAACACCTTCGTCTCTCCAACACCAACTCTGCATCTCGAATCAAACAACCCGATGGAAGCCCTTCAGTCGTATGTCTCCCCTTCAATACTCTCAGAATTTTCTAGCTGTCGATTACCTTCGACATCGTCTGCCTTGCAGCTGGTCGTGATCCCAAAGTCAATAAACGTGGTCCCGCAGCCGTGGAGACAAAACACAGCTAACAAGCGCTCCCACAGATCTCTCCTCTCAGGCAAATTCTCCGATCTCACGATCATTCACGGAACCCGGAAATGGCAAGCCCACAAAGTAGTGGTGTGCTCCCAATCCGCTGGTCTCGAATCTCTCATCGACAAGCTCACAGTACGTATCATTGCACCTTCCTCCTCCCTCACTCCTCCCTACCACAATCAAAACTAACCTCCAAAATAGGACTCCAATAACCTCGATCTCTCAGAATACGATCATGAAGCCACTGTCCTGATGATGGAATACCTCTACACATCAACCTACACCACGACACTCACCGACATCGCACCATCCTTCTCTCTTCCCCTCCACGTTTCCGTCTTCAACTTGGCCTGGACTCTCTCAATCCCCGGTCTCAAAGCCCAAGCTCTGCAAAAGTACTGCTACACACTCAAGAACCTCGTGTCGAACCTTTCGGTATACTACTCCTCCGTGCGCACAATCTATGAAACCCCTCTCACCTCTTCCACCTCTTCCATCATCTCCAATAGCCAGGCACAAACAAATCACGAGCTCCGCCTCGTCGTCGTCGAGACCGCTGCCCTCGAACTCCGCAACCTCCTCCAAGAAGGTAGCTCACAACGAGAAGCCTTCCTCGAATTGACAAGCTCCGTCCCGCAATTCCAAGCTGATATCTATGCTTTCTTGCTTTGCAATGGGAATCCACAGAGAGAAGTTGAGGTCGTTACCGTGTTTCAAGAGCTGTGCGAGGAGTGTGGTACGAGAGAAGAGGGTGATGGCTATGAGGTTACGGTCGAGTGTAAAGGGTGTGGTGAGGACAGGACGATTGAGTTCTTGTGAGCTTGGAAAGTCTCCTTCATTCTGAGACGTGGCCGTTGTTTTTCTGCTCGGGATGGGCTCTCAGGATTCCAGAGTGATTTTACTTGGCTCTGATTTGGTGGTTATTCTCTTTGGCGTGTCTGTTGGAGTACGATAGCTACATAGCATGGCATGGGGAGTTTGATGCTTGTTTCCTGCCCATATTTGAAGGCTCGAGATGAGACGTTGAGAAGTAGACGGCATGACCTTGCTGTCACATTTGAAATGAAAGTCTTCCCGTTTCTATTTCCAACAGTCTTACATGAAGATGTACGCTGTTTCCTCAAATGCTGTGAGAGTCTTGCTCCTGTAATTGAGGCAGTAGAAGCGTCCTGAACAGACCCGCAAGACCTCTCGCATTTAGCTGGCAAGGCGTTGCGAAGGCCATGCAACTACAACCCAAAATAGACAAAAAGGCACAATACATGAAGCGGAAGCACATGAACTGGTATTTATGTATCGCGCAAACATTCGCCTCAAGGCACACAGCTTTGTTCCTGGTTAGTAATACGACCTGCCATCACCCGTCAACGGCATCTAGGCTAGGCCATCCTAAACGATATTGCATAGCCACTTCCAGACGTCCTTCTCAAATGTCCCGAAATATAAGCTAATTATCTACTACAACTTTCTTCTTCTCTCACTCAGTCTACCACTCTGCCTCCCAGATCTCCTCTTAAAAATAGAAATAAGTCCAGTTCTTTGTCCTCGATTAGATCGAGGCCCACGCGCGAGAGCACCTACGATGAACAAAATTCCACACACATGCTTTTGAGCACAATGTATCAACTGCCGGTATCCAAGCGAGAAATACTGCGAGACACGTAAGAAAGTCCATCCATTCACCCCCAAGACATCTATCCCCGTCCCCCTCGTCTACTTCTGTATTTCTTGACCGACGACTGGCTTGCTAGGGCTGCGATTCATGGAGAGTATTGCTGATCCAGCGAACCATCACAGATGCATGCAACCGCAAACTTCCCAACCAGGCTTTCTGTGTAAGTGCTGTAGTGTTTGATGGTGCGCGGAGGTGTATGGCTCGTGAGTTTGGTGGTTGGGGTTGTGGATGAACATTTATTGCCTACCTAACTACTGGAACCTACCTGCCTGCCTTCCTGACTTCGTCTCACCCGAGGGACATGCTGACAAACCTCTGCTCTGCTCAGATAAATGCGTGATCACCGAATGCCCTATGTCGAAGTATCGCAACCAGGATGGGGTTTCGCTTGACCACTGTATGACGCGTGAGTCGAGATCGTTCTGATTGCAGCAGGGCGTTTCCCTACTGCCAAAGGCACTTCTCATCGTGCTGATATTGCGTAGATGGTAATCCAAACCTGATGTTTCCCAAACTAACCGATTTTGCGAGGGCATCTGCGGGGAGACATGATGGTGATTGCCGTTGCGTCGTTATGTGAGGGGATGAGAGGTTGTGGTTGGGAGGTTGCAGGTTGTAGGCTGTAGGCTGCAGGCTGCTTCATCGTCTTGACAAATATTTACGGATTGAGAAAGTTTATCGAAGAGAAATTTTTGCGTCTTAGTCTCAATGTTGGAGTCAGATGATATAACACTTTAATGAGAGTGTCGGGGCAATGATGATCATGTTTGAGGATGTCGACTGGCTCCAAATGAACTTTGTACTGTATCTTGGCGGCTTACCCCGCATGGAGCTTCGTACTGTATCCTAATCAGGAAAGACAAGAAAGTCGATTATCATCAGTCAGCTTTCACACATTCCCAAGACTTATCGTAGTTTCCTGTATCTGTATCTTCTAATCTCGAATACATCGGGCTATGACAGACGCATATGTCACCCCTCAAGTCAGCGGGGAAGAATAAGTCCAACAAATCATCACACGGAAGGAGAGCATGGGTAGGTCCTGATCATGAAATCATCTCATTGTACTTTTTCAGCCCTGGTTAAATTATATTGGTATGATACAATACATATAACAGGAACTAGAACTGAGGATACAGCTGCTGCGAGTAATCGAAGCCGTTCATCTGTTCTAGTCCCGTGGTTGGGTATTCTGTCAGGGTGCATTAGCATGGTGTGAAATTCCATGATAGGGATGTAGGAACTCACCCCAGAATATCGAGTCAAACAGATCCATCGGCGACATGTGCATTGTTTGGTCTGCGGCCTGCGCGTCCGACATACCTACCGGTACCATCTGTTGTGAATAATCCAACCTTCAATCCGTTAGCGTCAGTGGTACTGTAAGTGTAGAGGGGAATGAGGGGTAAGTTGAACATACGGAGGCATCATCCCATTCTGCATAGAAGCCATAGCAATCGCCGCATCCTGTTGCTCAAACTGCGACGGATCCTGATCATGGTTCTGGACCTGCACACCTACACCACCTCCCTGCTGCCCCGGCAATCTCTGCGCACCCGCCGACCCACCCTCCACCACCCACCCATGATCATAAATATTCTGTAGCGCAACCAACGCCCTCGAAAGGGGCCCACTCAACTCTATATCGCGATCCGACTTCGGCAGTTCGGGCGTCGTCTGCTCTTTCGCTGCCGTGACCGATAACGCAGAGATCAAATTTCCTTGAAGCTGCCGTACTTCGGGGTCCGTTTTGGTCTCGCCAAGAATGCCGAGGAGGACGGCGGATGAGAGACCGTGGTATGTGAACGCCCAGGAGCGGGTCGGGATTACGCTTAGTGAGTGCATTTTCAAGTACATGCGCACTGTTTCCGTAAGGTTTGCTTTGCACTTGTCTGCCAGGATAGCTTTCTGCGTCGCGTCCATGCCGGGATTCTCTCCTCTGCGTAGAGCAGGACGGCAGAAGACGGAGACGACGAACGAAGTGTGAAGTCTTACGGCGAAGTGCTGGAGGCGGTCTTGTAGGGTCTTACAAAGATCTGTGGAGCGCAGACGGGGGACGACTTGCTGTCTGATGTTCTCGACTTCGATGGAATTGGCTATGATTTGGTCGAAGGTTGGGGACGAATTGGAGTCGTTCTTGACGGATTGGAGGATGTTGAAGCAGAGCGTGTACATGGCTTCGGTGTAGGAGAAGCCTTCTGTTAGGGCGGTTGGGCTAAGTGGTGATTGACATCGTGTCATGATAGCGATAGGTGATCTGTCGAATGAGAGGGAGAGGAGGCTGTCTTGCCAGAGGATGGTCCACCTGCGCAGTATTAGACATGTTGAGCAGACTTCAATGCAGCACTTACCATAATTTTCGCCGTGGCAGGTCACTCCCAGCAGGAATTGGAGCATGTGCGCCCTCATGAGGTGCACGATGTAGTCCAAGTGCTTGGGCAAGTCTGCATGTTAGTCCCATCAAGGCCCATGACGCTTCGGCTTTCATATCATTTGAAAGTACAAATCCCAGGATGATGAGTGCTTGAATTGATTCTAGAGAAGGCCGAATCAAGTAGTTCGAAAGCCGTAAGCAGTGAAAAGAACAATGAACTAAAGGATTTGTCAGTTGACTACATTCCATTTGTTGTGACTACATACCGAAAGTCTGCGAGGTAGCGACACGCTTGTGATATGAGTGTTCCGAATAGTTAGTCGCGACAGCGAGGACAGCGAACAGCATCCCCAGCCATGCTGATGAGACACCTTTGCCACCATTCGCAGGGTGTTTTGATGATGCGCTTCGGTCTTCTAAGTAGATACAGAGCTTCGATTCGAAATCTTCGATGTCGACGAGTAAACCCCAGAATGGCTGGACAATCTGTTTATATATTTGAAATGTCCTGTGCCACACCATAAGTCACAATGATCTTGACACACATAAGGTATGATGAGATACATACTTCAGTACATCTCTGTCAGATGGTAAAGCGGCAGCAATATCAAGTCTTATCTTGTCCATATGTTCTTTCGACATAAACGGGTAGGATGCTGACGATATCTGCAGCCCAAGTATAGGCATGATGTCCTTTCGTATAACATCTTGCTCGCCATCCGCTAGAGATTCACCAGCTTGGGCTTCTTCACTAAGAAAAGCGGCGATACTATTCTGACCCAGATACCGAGATTCATTGGGGTCCTCCTCGTCTAGGGGAAGTTAGCCTCTTCTACTCGGGGTGCCTCGGAAAGTTTTACAGATGCATGGACTGGTTCTTCCACGCTCTGGAGTACTATAGAAGTGACGAAATAATGAATAGGAAGTATATGAGAAGGTGCAAGGCTAGATGGTTGGCTATTGCAGTCCTCCAAAGGGACGCCAGGCCAAGGAAGCAACGCCTCCACACACAAAATCAAAAAAAGGATATTGAAAACAGTTACAAGAAAGTCACAACTCGACGAATGACATTCGAGGCTCGGCCGTCTCTTTATTGTAGGCTTTTAGGTGAGGCGCAATTGCGTCGCTGGATGGTGGAGCCAGACTGCGATATGTGTTGCTTGAAGTCAAAAGTGGCGTCATGTAACGAACGACACATTTTGATTTGCAACCAATGAATTTAAAGTCTCCAAATGGACGGCTCCTTATGCTCTCAATGATCCTTGGATTGGACAGAATTTAAAATTGATAGTGGGAAAAGCTTACCTGTCGTCCTAGGCCATCGATCCTCTTCTTTCTTTTGAGAACCCTCACTCCCCGGCGACCTTGCTCTCTTGACTCCATGACCAGCAACTGAACCCGGAGAACCTTTGGACGCATTCTGCTTCGGGTTGTACGAGCAAAGGTTTGCATGATCCCTCTTCACACAGTTCTCGCATGGCTGCTTGTTGTCACACTTCACCTTGCGCTGGCGACACGGCCAGCACGCGGTGCCATAGCGGACTTTGCGGTGGGAGTGGATGATTCGGTTGGCTTCATCTGGGGTTAAATCGAGTGGTGGATCTTGAACAGACTCACTCATCGTGCTAGGCGGCGAGTAGGAATAGCTGAGCCCGAGGCGTTCGAACGGCGGTGTCAACGAGCTGGAGCTGTCGGAGAAGTGTCGGTGGTGTCGGGGTTGATGAGGCTGTTGTTCCTCAATGATTCGGACGAGTTCAAGGATTGGCATAATTCGGGAAGCTAGAGGCGCTGAGGGGCTGGATGTTCACGTGATGCAGGAGAGAGCGGGTCTGGACAGTGGAGAGGAGTTGCAGGATAGGATATGAGGGATGGATTGGTGGTCTGTATTTCTTTCGGTGTTCCATCAATGGGTCTCGAGATCAGAATGTGATCGGGGTTCAAGCACGGTTTTGAGAGGGCAAGGCAATGCAAGAGGGTTTCACGTACCTGCGGCATGGTATATAACCGTCGCCCGCAGTCAGCCTACTGCAGCTATCTCACTGGTCAAATCATCCATCCCTTCGCCGATTGAGGGGTTACGTGGTTTGGTGTCATGCTCGTGCTGCTTGGCTTATCCTGGGCCCTATCCTTTTCTCGAGGTTTTATTCCATTTGGATTTGAGGATCCATGCTTCCGGCCGGATGTCTATCCTCTTGTGCTAATGGCAAGCCTTTCGAGGGTGTTTTAATGCCTAGTCTTGCCTAAGCTTACCCCGCAAAACTGTTGGTATTTTCCGGGGATAATCTAATTATACTTAGTATTTGATCCTCCCCTCTTTAGGTCCGGATGAGGCCGGGATTTGAACATTAAGTTCTTCAAAGCTCGTAAGCTAGTCTTGGAATTCTGTCGTACGGAGGTATCCTGCGTCGACTTGCCCTATCAAAAATGCTTTCCCCTCTTCCTAGCGATCAATTGAACTCTGTTCAAGACCACGTGATCATACTCATTGGTGTGTCAATTCTCTTAGAGTTCTGTGCTTCGTCTTTTTTGAAAGCTTTAATCATCAATTTTACACAACCCTATTGTCAATTAACATATTAGAGTGGCAAGATCTTTACATTCGAATACAACAATAGCAAGCGCAACTTCGCTCAGAATAGACTTAAATGCTGCTAATATATTGATATGTTTCTAAGACACTTTGAATTTGTCGATGGTATTATAATTCATCCCGATATCCACAAAATATTCTACGAAGACACATACTGCTTTGATCATTTGCGATTATGCCTCTTTGCTCTCAGCTTATCCAACTTGGATCTTGTGGGCACGTGACACTTTATCTTTTTACATAGGAATGACATCTCGCTCTTTCCTTTACAGAGTCAGCACAGATATCGCGTGAAGTAAATTATTCAATTCTCTTTTCATGCCACTTACTTAAACCCCGGTCACACTATCCTGCACTTGATTGTGACTCGCTTACAACGAGAGTTGAACTAGCTCGTCTCTTGGAGCAGATGGAACGTGAATGGCAGGCTATCAGGGGGGTTCAGAACGTTTAAGAACAGTCGGCTGTATCTTTTCTAGGGTTCTCTTCTCACTACGTCCCATTATCTGGAGCACAGTTATAAACGATCACAACCCAGCAATTTCCCTCTATTCCATCAAGTCGGGTCGTTGACATCCCATCGGGAGAAAGTAAGAAGATTGTTGTAAATGGAATCCCTACGTGATATTCTTAATGAATATTCTTTAAAAACACTTTGTCTGAATATTCATAGAGTCGACCTTCGCAAGTATTACGATTGACTTAGCATCGCTAACCGAGACGGAAAAGGGGGCGGGGTAAACCCTTCGGAAAGGGGAACACAGTACAATTGCCGCAGTTTTCTATCTCAGTAGTACACTGTGAGGGTGGAATTGCCTACTATTAACTTGGGATTCAACTAGTCTGAGTCAAGATCAAGTCAAGTCTCAACTCGACTCGGATTAATTCTAGCCAAATCCAAATAAAGTAGACTCGTACAAGACCGATTCAATTTGCAAGTTGACTTTATGTACTGTATATTTATACATGACCGTCCATACTTTATACTTGACCGAGGTATTATTAATACCTGTAAATGTAAACCTATGAGCATAAATATTACACAAAGCGTGCAAAATTTGCACTCGAGTCAACTCAGTGTAACCTTAGATCTATTAATTTCCCACCGAGCCTCAAGGAATTAGACTCGGATTGGGGCCAAATCAGCCGAAAAAGCCTTAAACTCGTCTCGGACTCGCTTAACCCTACCATCAGCTCCGACTAACCTGAGATTCCTTGAATGAGTCTACTCTCAAACGCTGGTCCAACCTACCATTGTGATTAACTTGAACGACAGTCATGAGTATTTATGATATGCTCCTGCATCTATGATTAGACGAACTCAGAACTTACTTAATTAAGCTGGCAACTGATTTAACTATTCCTCGTTTCATCCTCAGTAATTTCTCCTCGACTCACCCCTCTTTATTTTTCTTTCTTCACTCTCTGCTTTTACGGCCACCTCAGACCGGGGTCAAAAGCCTTCCAACCTCACTGGAACTAAGCCACAAAAGCCTTTGAGATCATGGCACCACCATCTTCCTCAACTATCGACGAAAAAGTCAAGGACAAGAAACATAAATCCAAGCCATCGACTTCCAAGCCCTCACTCATGTTCTCTATGTTCTCATCACGTAAGCATGGCACCTCCGATAACGAGAAGAAAAAAACCTCATCCTCCAAAGACAAAAAGCCTGCCTCCAAGCCATCCAGTAGCAAACCACCAAAGCCATCGTCCAATTTTAACGAAATCAAGAAACCACACTCTAAAGTATCCGGCAGCAAACCATCTAAATCCTCAGCCCTACCATCAGCCAGCTTTCGTGATAAGTCCGAACTCCTCGAATCCAAGTTCTTCCGAGATGAATCCCACGCCCCAGCCAAAATCCCAGACACATTCGAAGAATTCAAAACCAAGAACGACGCAAAGCCCACCTCACCCAAGACCGCCATGCCAAAATCCATCGATTTTTCCCAATTCACCACCAAATACCGCGAGCTCTCCAAACGCCAAATTCCAAAAAAAAAAAAGCCCTCGAAACTCGCAAGCGAGCTGATACCCAGTTCCACCATGAAGTACGAAGATTTTAAGATCAAATCCAAAGCACCTTCGCATATCAAGAGCGTATTTGTCGATCCAAAGGATATCGAAATGGCAAGTCGACAGATCAAGATGACGAGCTTACCACCTCGAGAGCGAACAAAGCAAGAAGAATGGGCACAGAAAATGATCCAAAAAGTCGGCAATTGCCCCCAGGACCTCCCCTGGAACAGAATCGAAGAATACAATGGATATCAATGTACGGGACTAGGGCATTTCATCACCGACGAGCTGATCGCCGAGGGGAAATGCGGCATCATGAAGACAAAGTCGAGGGACCCTCGGACGCTATGGGGGCCGTATTGTCCCGACCCGAAGAATCGGAAGAAGTTTGATTTTTATGATTTGAGGGAGAAGCCGACATATTTGGCGCCGGATGGGTGGGTTATGGATGAGGAACCGGGCGATCAGGAATTTTGGATGAGGGACGATGGGTCGGTGTTTAGGAGTAGGATGATTCTTGATCCGAATACGCTGTGGTATGCTATTAAGTACGGAGAGGAACCAAAGGTAGGGGGCGGAGAAGAATAAGTTCCTTTGTGTGTGGGAATACTATGCTCGGACGAGTTGCTTGTCGACGAATACGAACTCTACGTAGTGTTGCCAATGGTATGACGGAGAGAGCGCATGGTTTTAGCATCACACCGGATGGAAATGTATTTTCACCATTGAACAAACGGTTGACCGTCATCAACTCAACATGGTTTATTGAGCTTCTCCCTCACTTCACGTGACCCCTACGAGAAGGGGAGGTCCAAGAAGCTGTCTCGTGAATAAAACTCCTGGGAAAAGTAAATAGCACACACAGTGGCGCTAAAATCAACAACTACAAATGGAGCTTCAATGCCTTCCATAGCAACAACTATCCACCACGTTGGAAGATTGAGCCAATTAAACTCTGTGAGACAGCGAGACCGGCAGCCGCCGGCCTAAGAAATGTTCTTGACAGAATACATTAAAGCGAACAGGCCAATCCAAAGTAAGAGACGAGGATAGGCTCTCACACTTTATTGGTGACTCTAGTCGATTCCTCTATTGGTTTCTCTTTCATCCCGTACTCAGTTTCAAGTTCAGCCCTCAGCTTGATTTCCTTTTCAATAAAGACCAACATGAACGAAAATGCCGAAATCGCAATGGCAACCTGCCACACGACTTTCAAACTGCCCACGTACACGCTGATGATTTCCTCACGAACATCCGGATCGAATGAGTTGATAAACTCCCGCGTACCATGACCGTACGCTTGACCGTTGGCAAATTGTTCCCGTACGCCTGAATCCCTGATCGCTTTCGCCGACTTATTAAATTGATTATTAAAGATAGCAGCTGGAATGGTGACGCCCCAGATGGCTCCGAAGCTTCTCACAAACGCGAATGTTGCGGTAGATGAAGCAGCGAGGTCCTCCGAAAGACCGGCTTGGATGGCTGGGAGAGCGCTACTAACTACGAGACCTTCACCGGCTGCGATGATTGATTGGTATATCACCCACTCTGCTGTGGCTGAATGAGAATCAAGGAGAGTGCAAAGCCCGAACCCGAGTGTCATGAGAGCGAATCCGATGTGGTGAAGAGGTCGGTATCTCCCGAATTTCGAGACTAGGAGGCCTCCGACAGCGGCGAATGGAAGGACGACGAGGAACGTGGCTAGGATCTGAACTCCAGACCGAGCAGGCGATGAACCTAGTACAGCTTGGAAATAGACCGGGAAAAAATAGATGACCCAAATTGCGGTGATAGTTTGGAGGAATACAAGGACATATGCGGTGACTGTGGTGCGGTTTGAGAAGAGTCTTGGAGGGACAGTCGGTTCCAGGCAGAACTTAGAAGACTCATAGATCTGGAAACCTACAAGACCCGCGAAGCCCAGAGTGATAGGGACGATGATGCGCCAAGACGACCAAGGCACTTTTGTTCCAGCGTCGGTGAGGGCGATGAGAACTGAGATCAGCGATGGGATGAGAATTGCATTTCCCAACCAGTCGATGCGTTTCATCTTCTGTATAAAGGTAGATTCTTTCGTGTATTGAACTTGAAGAAAGGCGAATAGGAACACCAATGAGGCTCCACCAATTGGCAAATTCATCCAGAAAATCCATCTCCACGTCGTGTTCTGCACGATTATGCCACCGATGAACGGTCCAACTGATGCGCCAATTGTAAAAGTGGACAAGACTATGCCTAGGAACTTGCCACGCTCACGCAGAGGTACAAGATCGCAGATGATGAGTTCGATGAGAACGTTGACGCCGCCTCCGCCGATGCCCTGAATGGTCCGTCCAGCGATCAACATGGTACTGTTTGAAGCTCCTCCGCAGATCCCACTACCGAAGACAAAGACTGCCACGCTAGAGATCATGAGCCACCGTCTGCCAAATATATCGGCAACTTGTCCGACTAGAGGTTGTAAGATCATGCTGTGATACATTGGTTAGCTTCGATGTTGGAGAAGAACAGTGACTTTCTTGCCTACCTCGTCAAGAGAAAGGAATTGACCAGCCAGGCGTAGTCTTCGCCTATATCCAGTTTATCGGAGATTGTTGGGAGAGCCGTAGATATCACTGTCGCTTCTATTGCTGAAAGTAGTCCAGTAATAGATAGAGAGGCAAAGACCCTAGTGAGTGAGGCTGGGTTAGCATTAGAGCGGTCAGTCTGCCAGAGGATAAGATTCAAAAAGCCAGGATTGCTCTGTCAAGATACTAAAAAACTTCTCTAAGACCTACATCCAGAATCTCCAATCTCTAGATACTTGAACTGCATCAACGGGCTCGACATCGATGGTGCCAGTCGCCGCTTTCATATTGACACCATCTTGAATACTCATGGCCATGGTAACTGACATTGTTTTGCATGTAATGGAAAGAAATCAAGTCGCTGGAAAGAAAAACCAAAAAGGAAAAAATTCGAGAATGAGGATGCCGGTACAAAAATTGAATACTTAAACTACGCTCTGGTGTGAGACAATAACTCCGAGTAAATAAATCAAAGCCCCAACACCGCTTTCATCCAGCAGCCCCTCCTGCTGAACGCCGACAAATACCTGGGTACTCAAACATCACGTGTCATTGTCGACAAAAAGACTCAACGGTACCTGCTGGCCGCAGCTATGGAGGATCTGCATCAGCTGTTTCGAGATTGGTGTAACACAAGAGTGTTGACGGAATGTCTGTGCTATTTGCTGAAGCGGATGGTGTTGATGAAATGCAAAAGGAACTGAGAACCGAAGGCCGATTCGCTGATAAACGAATGCCGACTGTTGGCGAGATTGCTAAAGATCATCAAAATAATCGCTAAATTGGCACCTCGGAACTATTTAGCGGAGCCCATGTCAATAAAATTACGCCCTATTTTCTTACTCCCACGATCGAACAGCGAGTCACGTTTATGCTGTGCCGTTCGACACCCACCACGACAACACGTCGCCATCGGGAAGCCTGGCGTGAGATATGCTTACTTACTGCGTCGCCGTTCTCTAACTTTATCCTCGGATCAGAAATTGATCAATTTCGAGTTCAAGAACTCTGATTTCTCATCACCCCTTTCCTGAAAGCAAAGCGGAATAGCTACGAGGAGTAAAGCCTCGACTGTTTCGTTGATATCGTGCTGCGGCAAACACCCTCAAAATTTGCCGCCTCAATCAGTCCTTCTATAGATCTTTGCCAACCTATCCGACTTGAACCCGACATGACAGACGAGGTTCGAAGACGTGCTGCATGTGATCGATGCCACTCGCAAAAGATTAGATGTCCAAGACGTGTTGGCTCCGAGATATGTGACCGTTGCATGAAAGCCCGAACACCGTGTTTCTTTAGCCCCTTTCGGCAGAAGAAGACCTCAGAGGAGGACGCCGAGGAAGATGTATCGGTAGTTGCTACTGCTCCACAGTCACAGGTCCTCGCACCGGAGCAGCATGTTGATACAGCGGGGTTGGGACGTCGGAAGAGGAAACGTTTGGCTCCAGATCCCGATCCTACCAGTGAGTGCCGAGCTTTGAATCTTACCAAATTCATTTCTGAAACAGTACTCATAGCTATTGCGCCTGAAATGATCTCCGTGGAAGGCCCGGTACAGATTCTAAATCTTGACAACGACCCCCTCGGTCTAGACTGGATGCCGGGCTCATATTCTGGCTCACAAGACTTCAGTTCTGACAATGCCTTCAACGATTTCAACTTTGCCAACACTGCCCAATATCCTCTGGATTTCAGCAACGCCATACCGGATGAGCCAGACGTTTTTACTGTAACGAATGAAGTACAATATCGAAGGAACATCAATCTGGACCGTTCTCGTCGAGGCACCTCTAATCTCCTTCTAGGTCCAAACATTGGATCCCCAAAGCCTAGTCCCAAAGTGCGCGGTAATTTACAGTACTCGTGGCCGCACGGAGTTAAAGCGAATGCAAGTGACGCGGATTCCGCTCAAGATTTCGTTCGGAAACTCTCTCAGCTCAACGTCGACCTTTCAGATCACAAGACGACGTTGCCACCGATGTCAGTCCACGATGAACTGCCCCCCGAACTTGACATCGCCTGCCCTCAAAATGAGGGGTATGTTCTTGAAGATACCTTTCGGCTCACTCAAAGCCTCATTGAGATATATCCCAGTTTCCTCCACCTGTTCATCAATCCAACTTCAACACCGTCCCAAACCACAACACCGGAGTCAGACTGGCTGGGCACAGACATGTTCGGCAACGATGGGACTTCCTCGCCAGACTCCGCCTCATCCAGCACGTTGTCGCATGCCAAACAGCCAATGGATCACGCCTCCATCTTGCTTCTCATCTCTTGTCATCTCCGCGTGATTGATATCTACGACATCCTATTCAAGCACATGGACGTGTGTATCGGTCAAAATGGCGTGGCGAAGACTGCTAGACAAGCTGCTTTGACGGCGCCAACTCTTTCGATCGGCAATTATATTCCGCCTCCCTCATCGGCTGTGCCAATGCAGATGCTACTCCTCGTCCAGTTTGCTTCTCAGTTGTATAACTTTGCAGTCGATATGGCGTCCGAGATTCCATTTCCGCCGAACGACACTTCTTCTGGAGGAACTATAGATTCGACGTTAGTTCTGACGAAAGCAGCTGCGGAGAATGTCAAGGATCGGGCTGGGAATATGTCGCAGAGACTTAGCAGCCTGAGAAGCAAGATGCTGAATTCTGGGTTACTTGCGTGAGCTACCTGGAAGTTCCACGACAAACATAAACACACATGCAATCCCTCCACGAGCCGAGCTCTGCTCAGCGTGCTGCAGGTCAATACTCCTTGCCTCCTCTCATTAAACGTGGTGGATTCTGTGTAAGCTGACGTATCGACTGTAGAGCAAGCATGCCTACTACCACTCAAACTGACTGACAGCGACCTTGATGTCGAGTGAACGTCGATCGCCGTTGGCACAAGGAGACACTGTCAGAGTATCTCATTTTTGAGCGACCACGTTCCTGTGCTGGGAAGCGACTCCGGGGCCGGTCTTGGGGTTTGATTCCTGAACGTCATCCTCTCAGGTGGCTGGATGCAAAATTAGCCAGGCTGTCATTGATACAGTCCATTCCCATGACTAGAACTTGTGGGTACTCAGTGTACGTTACCTGCCAGGTAAGGGAGTACATTTGTGCCTGATTGAGAAATTAATTGTAGTTATGGCGACCAGTAATTTGGCACTTTAGAAGTAATGCATGTCTTGTCAAGAGATTTCTTTAGTTCTCTCTCTACCATCAATTCTAATTCACTGTGCCACAAACAATGTCCAAATTCAATGGGCGAAATTGTATTCCCGACAAACATTAAACACTCGTCGATGGGCGGGCATACCAGCAAGTCACTGAACAGCGGCAAAATTACTGATTCCACTGCATGAAATTTGCACTCGGATCAGGGAACGAGAGGCTTGGGTCGAAGTTCCGTCCTTCAGGCGACGTGTTATTGAAGTTGTTGGTGGATGAGAAGTGGTTATCCCACATTTCCTGCAATCAGACATCAGCGGCAAATCCTCTTTGGAAGTATTCCTTTCAAGCGAGGGAGATCACATACCCAATCCAGCGCATCTATTGATATGGCTTGATCGTTTTCGTAGGATTGATAGGCGTTGTCAGATGATGCTTGGTCGTACCCTGTCATCCAGGTTGGTGGGGGCTCAGAAGAAGCAGGCATTGTTTGGATGAAGTCGATGGACGAGGAGTCTGAACGGGAGTCTAATGTTCCTTGATCAACCATTCATCTTCGCTTGCTGGAGAAACAAGAACTTACCTTGAACCACCGTATTCTGACGACTCTGCCCAGTATTGACAGGTACTCTAACACTCTGTGGAATACCCACACTCTTCTCCGCCACTGGCACCTGCGCCCTCACTTTTGCCAGCATCCCCTTCAACGCCCTCGCAGCCTTCACCGCCTCCTTCGAAGTCGCACTCCGCTCCTCCCAGATCTCATACGAACCTTGCAACGCATCTAACATCTCCTCCTGCGTCCACTTAATCTGAATTCCCGTCTGAGAAACCCCTTGGTTCGGAGGATTATCTCCAATGCTATTCCCCATGTACATGCAGATAAGCATAGCGGCAAGGAGGAAGTCGTGGGTGAGCAGCGAGGACATCCTCCATTTATGGCCGTCGAGTGGATGTCCCACGTTCGTTTCGCGATTCATCAGGATCTGAGATTGCATGATTCGCATCGATGCTTCGACGCAAGTTTTCATAGAGTACGGGTATGGATATGACGCCGTGGTCTTGGAAGTCACAAAGAATTTGCGATGGAGAACACATCGAGCTTTCTGGAACGTGAGGTCGACGGCGAATTTCCGGAGTCGGGTTGTTGGTGTCCCGATGAAGAGGTCGTCGACTGTGGTGATCTTGATGGGTTCCTCGGCTTGCTGATAGGTTTCGTGGAGTTTCTTGTCGAGTGCCATTACTTCTGAGTAGGAGATTGGGTAGGTGGAATTAGCTTGATCAACGATCTGGCCGAAGACTGTGGTGATTCTATGCTTCGAGTTCGAATACGCGGTTGATGTGAGCTCGCTGTAGGGTCTAGATGGAGGGAGAACCGTTGTGTTTTCATCGAAGTCGGTATCGAGGATGTTTCGTGGAGACTTGGTGTCGTAAGACCCTTCTCGGATCATCCTGGGAAGCCCAACCTGGAGAGAAGTGATGAGATCCATGTGTAGAATAGACACCCATAACCGGCGCTGCATCTCGCCCCGAAACACAGAAACCTTCGAGTAGTGTGATCCATCGCGGTGGTAACCAAGTCGGAATGCCGCTCTGACAATGAGACCAAAGAGCATCCAGGTTCCGAACTGGGCATCGGCGGTACGGAAGTGCTCAGAGATGTAATAAAGAAAAAGCGTTTCGACCGTGTATGGTCCGGGCTCGGTGTAATTGTCGAGTACCAAACACTGTACGATTTTCTCTCGGAAGACCTTGAGGGTGTCTGCGGGATCTCGGAGGGCGGTCGTCTCCTGTGAGCTGGAGGGACTCTTGCCCGACATGACTTGGAAGCCGGTTGTTAGACACATGATGGAGAAGAGTAATCCAATCCACTGAAAAGCATAGGTTAGATAAGTTGCTGTACTTGGCTGGTTGCATCGTGGAGTCTTGCTTCCTTACCATGATCGAAGTCTCGTTAGGGTTGGCCCAGAACTTCTCATACTAGCTTGAAGTTAGACTTTAGTCATTGAAGAATAAGAGTTAAAATATACTTCTTTCACGAAGGTTGGGAAATGAATCAGAGCTGAAGCACACGTCGAGTATCAGCTATCGTGTCTTAGAGTAGGGATGAGAGAACATACTGGACCCCATGTCAGGTATGTCGAAGAAACTGTCCGTAATCACATCAACAACAGAGCGTGGTGGTATGGCTGCAAGAATCTCGGCTCTTGTGGCTGATCTCACAGACCCAACAAGCAAGTCAGGACTAACTGGGACCTCGGCAATAGGCTTCTCTTCCGGTGGTATGCTGTTGGTACCCAGTTGATCCTTGAGGCAAGCAATCTGCCTTGATCAGCTAACCAAATGTACAAGGTATCAGTCAGGGACGCCACTTACATTGTCCAGAATCGCCGCCCAGTGAGCACTGCCCACGTAATTGGCCTGATCATCTTCCATACTAATCCGTCCAAACGACTCCGCCGTGTCACATAACCCGGATTCAGAAAGGGGGACTTGTTTACCATCTTCCGAGTCCTCCGAAGCTTGCATACCGTACTCGGGAGAGCTCTCAGGCGTCACTTGATCGATCCTCGGTAGCGGCTTAGTCTTGCTAGTTTGGTTCATCAAGGAGACGACCATTTCTTCAAGACGCCGGATTTGGTTTTGCACATCTCTAGATCCTGAGTTTCCACTGCTGGCTTTGGAGACTTGAGACGCCTTTTCTCGAGGGGTGGCGTGGAGGTATGTACATGTTGTGGCTTGGTTCCTCTTCACGCAGTTCTCGCATGGTAGGTTCCTATCGCACTTCAATCTGGAATGGAGGGTCAGTGATGTACTAAGAGACGATGCCGAGTGTAATGGAGGTCACAGGAAGCATTAAATCTAAGATTATCCAGGACTTTTGTCTGCTCATGGAAAGGACTTATTCAAGGACGTTTCAATTGACGCAAAACTATCCAGTCAAGCAGCACGAAATGCTAGGTGCACTTCTGCTGAATTTGGGGTGTAAGGGAACTCACTTCCGGTTTCTGCAAAACGTGCATGATAATTGCGGCTTGAATCTCTGTCTACTAGCTTTAGTCGACCCTCTGAGCTTTTCATCTCCATTTTGATTGGTAACGGAGGAGGCCGGAGTTGTGTCCGGCATTGTGCAGAGAATGTACAGTGATGCGACGGGTTGTGGTTGAGGATCAAGTACATTCGTCGAAGAAAACAAAAGAACGGAGTTCTGGCAACGGAATGGTAGAAATGGAGGGTGAAGAAGGGAGGTGAGAAGCGGACATAAGATGACCCTCCGTCCGTTTTGGAAACGTTAGCCAATCAAGACAGTCGCGCAGAGAGAATTACAGGGATTGAATGATCCGCTTGCTGACCCTCCGTTGGATGTCCGTCATCAACAGTCATCAACAGCTGATTTGACTCTGATTCTTGACATTCCTTGGCAACCAGTTGTAAGCGTCGCTGTGCGCCAAGTCTGGCTGGTGCTGTATGACAAAGTTTGGTACCATAGGCCCGCCCGTTCAATGGTATCAATCTGTCGAAAACAAAACCAAGGCGGGTGAAGTATCCAAAAAGAGTAGGATTTTGCTATTTGATTTAACATTAGCTACGCTGGCAATCACCCAAGAGTATCCAAGGACTCGAGTCTCTGGTATAGATCCGTCCAAAGCCATCCATAAATATTATTACTCCAGCCCAGTACCTTTCTAGATGTAACCTCCAGAAGTAAGCAGTGCAGGCCCAAAACCGCCCCAGAACACCTGTCCAGGGTATAGTAGATAAAAATTCTGTGAAATGAGTAGGTAAGTCTTCGAGAAAATTCTAGAACATGCGTAAGTCGTGATTTAATTTAGAGTTTGGCGGTATGATGGTGGTACAGATGGATCGGGACATAAGGAGCGAAGTCGAATGGCCGATGGCGGTAGAGTCTCGACGAGTCGAAGAATGTGTTTCGGGGCAGGCTTTGAATTTCCTGCGATATGATATGGAAGAAGTGATATCGATATGAATATTGCTGCATTTGCGCGTTTCACCGACGGAGTACGCTTCGTGGTCAGCTTTACCGGGAGATCATGCTGGGGTCATGGTCCCATCCATTATTTTGTAGAAATGACTCCACACCTTCTGCGAGATCATACTTGTCTGCTGGGACTGCCCATTCACTAAGATTCATGAAAGGGTTTGCTTCAGCCAATGGAACCCTGTCCATGGAGTTGGCCTGGCTAGATGTCTCAGCCTGGCGATGAGGCAATTGCATCGGATTTGAGTTACCACTATTGGGCGTTCCGTAATTCGAACTCACAGTAACGTCAACGGATGGCTTCATTTGACTGTCACCCTGATTGGGGTTTAATCCACTCATCGATACCCCGAGAGGATTCCATTGTGGATCGTTTGGACTTTCGGCTGCGGTAGCACTGGAGGTGTCGCTGCGCATTGGCATAATTCCCATGGCAGTAACGCAATCGCTAATAGAGGTACCAGTTCTGGCCGTAAATTGTGCGCCCTCTCCTCCTGTGCTCGATGTGGGCACTGCCGAACTAGCGTAGTGATTGAGATTGTCGACTGTCATAGGAACACCATTCCGATCTGCTAGGAGCCCGTTGATTGGGATGTTCGGTATACTGGTTGCCCCGCCTGAGCTTTTCGCAGCTTTGAGTCCAGCTGCTTCAACATCAAGCTCAAGTTGAGCAGAGAAGTGCCGTGTTATGGAGTGTTTCAACCCGATTGCTGACATTGCGGCTAGAAGGAATTCAATGTTGACGATGTTTTGAGGGCTCGGCTTGTCCGATTTCTGATCCTTCAAAAACACGCCAGCAGCCACGTACAGGCAGAAGCCCACCCAGGAGTTCATCTACCACACCATTAGTAAAATCTTGATTCAGATTGAGATGTAGGGTATCCTACCTTTGAAGCGTCGACGTGGCAAATGAGTCGCATAATGTTTGTAATTTCTTCGGCAGCCATGAGACAGCGAGCCTGACTTTGCCTTACAATACTGCCAGTAATGTTGTGTTTCCCTGCAGTGATTACCGCAGCTTGGTGTAGGCATATTGATGAAGCATGTATGTTCATATGGATGAACACAATATTCATGTCTCGAAGGCCAGCGGGCAGCCTCAGGTGATCTGGCAAAAACATGAAAGTGTTGGACAGTACGTTATCCATCTTTCGATGTCGTTTCCAGAATTCACCATTTGCAGGATCATCGGGATTTTCATTTGGACCAGTCCGGTGGAGGTGCTCAAAGTTGTGCCCGTAGAGCGTAGCAGACAGAATGACTCCACCAAAGGGGGAAATGTTACTCGCACCTTCCGGTGTGAGGGCTTCAGCGAGAGATGGAGTTTTCTCCATGATTCCCAGCTCAAAAGCCTCTTCGGACGCGGGAAGATTTGTCCGAATCTAGTATCACATAAGCATTATCTCCACAACAAGGACTTTTTACAAACCTCGTATTCATTGATCAACATGGGCCATCCGGTGCCAGAGCTTGCCCATCGATCGCCGTAAAAGGCAGACCAAAAGGTACGTCGGCGTTCCTCAAGCTCAATCCAATCCTTTGGAGGTGGTAAGATTTGCTTCACTTCAGATCCCACGGCATCAAGTCGATACAAGCCAAGCATTTGTGCTAAACGTACCGATCGCCCTGTACTCATCCACGACCGGGAAAATAAAGTTTTCTTTGCCTCGAAAAAGGAAATTAATGACCAAGTCTGCGCGTGGTATATCGTTACAAATGCCTCTCCGTGTCCCTGAAAATTCTTAGCCTCTCATGAACTGTCTGGTACAATGTATGCTCACCTTCATCTCGGCAGCCTGTATATAGTGCCTTGCACGCTGATACATAAGATCCTCAAGACACATGTATTTATCGGAAAGAGAGCAAGCCATGGCCCACATCGCATAACGTAGACATATTGGCGGCCGCGCTTGTGGTGCTCTGTCTAGCAACGCATAATATCGATATTTGTGCATCAATGGCATGGTGGGATGGAACTTATCGAAATATATTTGATGGCTGGTAGATTTTAGCATTTCACTTTGGAAAGACACAAGGAAGCCATACAGTTCGTCAATAATATCTTGAGGAGGCAGCGGCTCGTCAAGTCCAAGTTCCAACAGTTCTTGGGAGTAACTGTAGTCATTGGCAGGAGGTGGCTCCGTGTCTGTAAGCCCATATCCAGTGGTCGGCATGTCAAATAACGGGTCCAATAGTGTAGGGTCATCTATATCAATATTCATATCCATGTCCATATCTATACCAAGTGTGTTCCAGTCTGCTTCCATGGATGTATTTGCTTGTGCGACAGTCGGAACCTGTGAAGTAGTTGCTACTGCTGCTGCTGCTGCTTTCGTCTCGGCCACCAATCTAGTCTCGACTTCCGCTGCGTATGGTCAGACATTGAGCAGAAAGACAAACGCAGCCATGGCATACCGAGTCTTGCTTCTAATTCCTTCATATTGCGTCTCTTAGATCCTAAATTCCTCCGCCGTTCGGGGTATTGGCAGTCATGGCGTAACCTTGAGCAAGTACCGCACGATGGCTTTATGCGATCGCACTTCAACTTCCTTTTCCGACATGATGTACACGAAATTGTCTTCTCAGGGGCCTTCCCATCGCCTGTCGTCGTCGAATCTGGTGGTGGGTGGGCAGATTCTGGACTGGATCCAGACCCAGAACCGGATCCAGCGGCCTCTGCATTAGCAGACATGAGGACTGTTTATCGGCGTGCTGGATGATTCGATTGTCATAAGGGAATTCGCACACGAAGCTCGAGTCGCGCCGTGCGTTGTGGACATAATAATAGAACTCGAACAGGCAGCGTAGCCGCGTTTGACGTAAAGGTGTATCTTCATTTGATGTTTTCTCGCTCGCCGTATTATTTCACAAGAATTGGTCCGCGCTGACTTCTCAGCCTCGCCAAAGTCAACTTCAGCCTCGTGGAAGACCTTCGCTTCCTCGCTCTCGGTTCCCTCTTGGAGCATCATCACCATTGTCATCAGAACCTGCAATATTCCCAAATCTATCTTCCAATACAAATTGGAATTCCCACCGACAAGGCTTCAGGTGTTGGTTGGTCAGTCACTCTATTTATTCCGGATTCCACTACTTCAATGTGTGAGGTGGCTGTGGGTTGACATATCTTCGGTCCACCTGTTGTGTTACGTTGAGCTACCTGCCCATTCACCAAAACCGCTGCCAGAACTGAGGTGATGAACGTCTGTTATGTCATAGACTACTCTAACGCACCTTCTCTGCAATGGAGCAACCGCCGAGGGTTCTCGAATTCGTCGGTGAGCGAAGGATGAAGAATGAAGAGTTCTTCGACTTCTACACTTGTCTCGTAGCCAGGCCACCACTGGCCTTCCAGTATCCTCAAGGGCATAGAAACACAGAAACAAGAAGATCGTGGCGAATCTCAATTTCTCTCAAGATGGGAATTACTTCTTTATTCGCCATGATAGGCGAGCTCGGATAGATTACGATACTGCAGGTTGCCGAGACATGGCCATGTCTTGCCCTATTAGTGAGATGCTGTACAGTACCATCACACTACCACTCCGAGTGTCTCTCCCCATGAGGCCGTTACAGACAAGTATGCATTCTACCGACTGTACCTGACAACGATTCATTTCATTGGATCCATATCTTGATTTCGAAAATGTCTCGTCTCAAGAAAGAATGGCTTGGTACCCGAGAAATCGGATACCTGCCCAGAACTCTGTCCCTTTCCTTGTGTATGGCAATATATTCAAGCATAGAACTCACTCAAGAAGTTATGCCACCACACTCTTCACGGTGCATGCAAATCTCAAGTTTCGTTCGCATCTTTAACAGCTAGTCATGGCACCTTGCTGCGGTAATACCCATTCGAGCGGTTCATTTGAGCCAAGAAACAAGTCGGCAGCACATTGCTTTCCCGATGTTACTTGCCATATGGAGGCAAATCGAGTACACGACACCACTAGAGCCGAATCCGAAGTCCATGGAGAACCCTACCATGGACATCATCACCATAGCTATGAGAGAGTTCCTCTTGGCTCATGTGAAGACGATTCACACTCTCATCACGGGAAAGGTTGCTGCCCTTACGCTTCAGAGCACGCTCCTACTTCCGCTTTGCCAGAATTAAGTAGCTGCTCCGACAATGTGTGCTGCGTTCGCAAAATAGCTTGCCGCGCACATGAAGGCGAGACCGACTCAACAAATTGGCAATCAGATATTGATAAATCTGGACACGAGTCGACTTCAACCATTATTCAAATCGAAGATAGGATATCTCACCAAGTCGAGAGGATTTCGATTAGTGTCCAGGGGATGACTTGTACAGGATGTGAATCCAATCTGCGGAAAGTCTTGAATTCCATGGTTGACATCTCGAATATCAAAACTAGTCTACTTCTCGAACATGCGGAGTTCAACTTAAGGCCATCGAAAGCTCTGAATAGCGCTAACATCGCTCATGTCATAGAGGAAATGACAGGGTTCACATGTACAAGGGTCATTCAATCTGGGGAAACATTGGAGCTGACATTGCCAGCTGGAGTCTCGATGCTGGAAGGGCCATGGCCTTTCGGGATGACAAGTATGATTCCTTTGGGGCGCGAAAAGATTCGCATTTCCTACATGCCTAAAGCTATAGGCGCTAGGGCTCTTCTTAGTGACCCGTTCTTCCAGTCTGCTCAATTTGCTCCCCCACCAACATCTCGCGCAGTGGCTTCTGGACGTCAAGAAGCTTACAAGTCCTTCATCCTGACGGCTATTTCTGCCACCTTGACGATACCTGTCCTCGCTCTGGCCTATGCCGACTTACCAGAACGCGAATTTGTTGTTTATGGTGGAATCTCGCTTGTTCTGGCAACGATGGTTCAGTTTGTCGCACATGGCTTTTACACCAAAGCATACAAAACTCTTCGATACTCGAGGGTGATTGAGATGGACATGCTAGTTGTTCTGAGTACGACTGCGGCCTATGTCTACTCAGTCGTTGCATTTGGCTTTAAGGTTGCTGGAAATCCTCTTTCTACAGGCGACTTTTTCGAGACGAGTACGCTTCTCATCACTTTAGTTCTAGTGGGGCGAACAGCTGCAGCATATTCCCGCCAAAAGGCTGTCGAGTCAATATCGATCCGGTCGCTGCAAGTACAAACCGCGATTGTTGTTGATTCGCAGGATGCCGAAATAGAAGAGACGATCGACTGCCGACTTCTTCAGTACGGTGACAAGTTCAAAGTCCTTCCCGACACTCGAATCGTCACCGATGGCAGAATCCTAGAAGGAGAGACAGAGGTCGACGAGTCTTTGATAACTGGTGAATCAACGCTTCTTGTTAAGAAACCGGGAATGTCGGTCATTGCTGGCTCGATCAATCATTCTGGGAAGTTGCTAGTTGAGCTCACTCGGCTTCCATCGGAAAACACCATCCATGCCATCAACACCATGGTGGATGACGCGAGATCGTCCACGGCCAAAGCTCAGGCAATCGCCGACAGAGTCGCGGGCTACTTTACCCCTGCTATCATAGGCATTACAGTCGTTGTCTTTGTGGTCTGGGTGGTAGTTGGGAGATCTATCCGGCACGAACGCACTTCTACAGCCTGCATCAACGCGATGACTTATGCCATCTCTACACTTATCGTCTCTTGTCCATGTGCAATTGGGCTCGCCGTACCCATGGTACTCGTGATCGCTGGAGGCGTGGGAGCGAGGCATGGATTGATATTCAAATCGGCCCAGAGCATCGAAATAGGACGAAAGATCACTCATGTTATCTTCGACAAGACAGGTACATTAACAGAAGGAAACCCTTCGGTGGTTGATAGCTCGTACTTGGCAACCTCAAAGGATCTTCCATCCATGATCATGGCATTGACGAGCAACAGCAAGCATCCCGTATCAAGTGGTATCAATCGGTATCTGCAAGCCCACACAGCCAAGCCAGTGCATGTGGAGCATGTAGTCTCCGTTCCAGGGAAGGGAATTGAAGCAATGCACGGCGGGAAAAGACTACGAGGAGGAAGTCCACAGTGGTTAGGAGTGGGTGACGTGCCAGCCGTACAAACACTTCTTCGGCGCAATCTTACGATATTCTGTGTCGAAATCAACGAGACTCTCGCAGCTGTGTTCGGCCTAGAAGACCAACTCCGTCCCGGTGCCGTCAAAACGATCAACGAACTCAAACGCCGCGACATCTCAATCTCCCTTCTCAGCGGTGACAACGAGAAAGTCGTCAATAGCATCGGCGCCCAACTCGGTATCCCACCGGCGAACATCCGGTCATGCTGCGCCCCCACCCAGAAGCAAGCGTACGTCAAAGACCAGCTCGCCATTCCCAACAGCACCGTCCTCTTCTGCGGCGACGGAACCAACGACGCCGTAGCCCTCGCTCAAGCAAGCATTGGCATGCATATGAATGGGGGTACAGATGTAGCTCAGAGCGCTGCGGACGCCGTCCTCATCAACCCGTCCCTCGAACGCATTGTCACGTTGATCAACTTGTCGAGGGCTTTCTATAGACGCGTGGTGTTCAACTTTATCTGGAGCTTCGTGTACAATATCTTTGCTATCTTGCTTGCAGCGGGGGCGTTTCCCAAAGCCAGGATCCCGCCGGCGTATGCGGGACTGGGAGAGTTGGTTAGTGTGTTGCCGGTTATTGCTATTGCGATGCAGTTGCGGTGGAAGAAGTTTTGAATCTGGAAAAGGGAGGCAGAGGAGGGGTTGTTCCTGGCGTTTGCGTTGAGTCTCTTTCTCTCGGCGCACATCAATTGAGGATTTTGGACTTGCAGTTTGGGTTTGTCTGTTTGAATTTCTTGCTTTGGCATTGTGAATGAGATGGTTAATGGAACACACTGGGAATGCTTCTTGCACCATGCCCCCTATATTTCTCCCGTACAATGCCGCAATCGGTCCCTGTTAGTATGTCCCCTCCTCAGTATCTCCAGAAATTCGTACCCATGGTGCATAGCTCCCTCGTCATCATCTTCAATGTCAGTTCCCTCGTCCAAAGCCGCCCATTCCACATAAACATATCTCTGCCAGTAGAATGCAAAGCCTAGTCCTAACTCCTTGAATGCTTTCATAACTTTCAATTCCCTCATGACGCTCATGTGACCATCCCAGACAAAAATCGCCCCCTGACTCGCTATCCTGCATCAATGAAAAACCATACAGTCATGACCAAAACACCGATTGCGCACAGTAACTCCAGAACTCCGCATAACTCAACTGGAACCGTAAAATAGGTGACAAAGAAGACACACAAAAGTAGCACAGGCCTAGAACAAGCAGCTTCCAGAACCTGTCAGTTCCGAACAGTCACCCGCACAGTTTCCGTCTCTCGGTAGCTTCCTCGTCTACTACTTCGCTTACTTCCTCTGCTCCCTCTACTGCTTTTCGCAATAACGACTTCTTCCTCTCGGTAGGCCCGCATGTTACAGTCGAGACAGCCGTAACCGACTAGCACGCCATGTACACCTCTATGAGAAGTCAGCCTCTATTTTCTCCACAAGATCCCCATCCCTCAGCTCTTAAAAAGGCCCAGGTGTGGGAATACTGTGAAAACAAGGCCAAGAAACTCAAAAAAAAAAACCTACATCAGAACCCCCTGCAACCACCTCTCAGCGGTAATCAAGCTCCCCGCCCCCTTCACTCTCGCATCCCCATCCCCACCATAATCCACCACGGCCAGATTAATCGCACCGCCAATCAACAACCCCATCGCGATGAGATCTAGCGAAAGCAGCGCACCAGGCGGGATCCTCCCACGGGCTAGTAAGCACAACCAGTCGAACAGGTTGAGCAGGAGTGACCAAATGACGGCTACGTACGTTATGGGCGGCGTGTCGCCGGTGCGTGTCGTGAGGATTATGGCTACGACAAGGAGGGCGATGGCGAGACCTAGGCCGATGGTACGGAGGAAGAGGTGGATTCGGCGGAGGGGCTCGGGGTAGAGTTGGCGCGTGTGTGCCATTGTGAGGTTAGTTGAGAGGGTTGAGTTACGTTGTTTTCGCCCTTCTTAGGTTTGGATGGTACAGTTCTGGATCGGTTGAACGAAACTTGATGGTTAATTAGATTGTTACTTCGTTCGGCGGTACTTTCTTTCTTTGTGCAGAGTGAGAAATACAATGCAAGTTGCCAGGTTACAGATTCGGGCTGGTGATTTGAGATGAGACTGCTCGGATTATAGATGTAATCTTGGAGAGAAGATAAGGTGGCTTGGTGGGTACGAGGGATCAGATGTGCGGATCTGGTATCATCGAGTGATGTAAATGAGAGAAAGGAAAGGAAAGGAAAAGCGATGAGATGTTTCCTAGAGTTAGGTTGATTGACAGGTATGTAGAACTAATGTTTCGCTTTGTGTTTCCGAGCTGTCCGCAAGGCTGGAGTCTAGTCCGAGTGACAGATGGATAGATAGGAAGCAACGGCAGAATATACGGCAGATAGGTAAATATCTCTGGGGCTGACAGGCGAAATGCGCCGCACTTACCGTAAAGCAAGGCGTTGGTCTTACTGTATTATACATACAGTACATCATAACACCCGGCATCCGCCCAATAATATATCATCTCGATAACATGCCTTGAAGTTAGGTGTGACGCCGGCGCGGGTTGGTCGGGTTCGGCCTGATTTTGCGTACTATGCTTTGCTGGACCTCTGCTTCTTGATCTAAAGGTGGGGTAGGGTGGACAGGAGGTTTTGGTGTGGTGTGCCACTAAGCTGACATCTATATCACTTGCATACGGGATGTTGTGGTGGTGCACCAATCAGCTCGTCGGAACGCTCATGCAAGGTCCAATTATTAGCTCTCTTGACAGACCAAGAGCTTGGGCCGGCCTGGGGTTTTGGGGGCGTCGGGTCTGTCTGAGCGGTTTACCTGGGTGACGTGCGTTGAGCATCGAGTTTCCTCGGCGATGACTGCCCGATGAATCGGCTGCTGCTCTGGTAATTTGTAATCACATCATATCAGGCTGCACTATCTGGAGAGAATTGAGAGTTTGTTCTTCGTCTGTGTACGAGTCCTGTGTAACGCCCGAGGGATCATCCCGTACTTGGCGGGGTAAATTGACGAGTGGGAGAGCAGGATGGCGACACGACGAAGTCTATGAGAAGCCTTGTGGAATAAAGACAGCGATGTGCCTCGATCTGGCTTTAGCCAGTGTGCTTGTGAGTGGTTCGGAAGAGAACGCCTGATGAGTGGTGGAGGGATCGAAGATAACAGAATGGACAGGGCGCAGGCAAACTCTGATTACCTGCCGGAGGCAGAAGTGGAAGGAATACTGCGCCGAAGACTCGTTTTCTTTTTGCATTTGACTGGACCGGGGGTGTGAGCGTAGACTAATTGTCCTTAGGAGGACTGATGGTTTATCGATAGCTTGACGACGATGATTATGAAAGATGGAGAAGCCCCAGCGTTGAGGAACTGGGTCCTGGCACCCCTCGCTAACAAATAGCTCTGAGATTGGCGAGGACCCCTGACTGAAAGAAATGGGATGAAGGGGTAGCTGAAATCACGTGCCTTACTCATCCAAATTTTCAGTACCAGAGGTATCGCCAGATAATGGGCTAGATAACGATTCCAGGTCACTTCTCTGGTCTGATATCTGGGTGATCAAACATCGCTCATGGATATTTGGATAAGGATGTATGAATGAATACCAATATCCAAAAGAAAAAAAAAGTTATTGAGGGGTTTTTTTTACCAGTGTAGTGGAATTTAATTTAGAGTGTGTAAATTATCAACGTATCGTTCATTTCAACACGAACCTTTCATTTACCCGTCGAAATTTCAAATTCTATATCACAGGGCCGAGTCCTGGGGAGCTCCAAAATCAAGGCGATGCGGAAGGTTTTTACGGTGTTGATGCGAGAAGATTCCCTTAACACGACGTTGTCACTTCATAAGATCTTCCTCAAACTGCGCTTCTTAGAAAATTAAACACTTGAAAGTTGTACTGTGATGCCAGTCTTTGGCTGAATCCTTTTGGCCCAAGCCTTAGAGAACTCGATATCACAATCGCAGTGAAGTGAAGCCGAAGAAGCTAAGCGAGCTAGTATTTACAGCCTGTGACCTCATGTAGGTAGGTACCTAAAGTGCTGGCCTCGCTAGCCTGACTCGCGAGGGAAATACCAATGGCACCTAGCTACCAGGCTCAGATCAAAGTGATCTTGAATAATTTGCAATGTCCATAGATCACAAGTTTATGTCTGGTCGGGAATCTCGATTCAAACTGTGGCAGCGAACGACTCTGCCCGGCCCAAGACCAGCCTTGGCTAGCCTGCCTCAGCCTGCCTCATCCTACGTCATTCTAACCTCGAGTATTTTCAATTAAACTGTCTACTACTAGCCTAGACGTAATTTTCCGCCCGGTCTCGTCGAGGGGTAGGGGATCAGGGTGAGGCTGGTTGGGGTATTCTGAGGTATAATACTGGGAGTTTCACAAGATCGGAATTGCTTGGAACATGAGCATGATGATATTTTGGTATAAACTCTCTATTTGGTCCTCAATCTTCTTCGCATTTGAATTTCTGCCCAAGATATCATCATGTACTCAACATCTGACATTATCCCACCAGACCTCCACAGCTCGTCAATCTTCTTCCGTTGCAGACCTCGTACTTGCTAGCTAGACGGTGTCTTGACAATATTCCAATACTTCCGAGCAAGCGAAGTCACAACTTCTGTGCCATCAGGCAGCCATGAAAATTCAAAGTAACGTTTGGGATTATGGCCCAGTTCACGTTGCATCTCCCAAGCATAGCTATCTCGATTTGCCCGCTCATCATACCCAGCAAAGGAGAAGATTAAAGATCTCATTGGAAGTCCGGATTTTTTCAGGCACAGTAGCGATTTGAGATTTTTTGCCGCTTCAAAATCTGCATCGACATCACAGGAATTGACTCCTGTCTCGCTTAGGGGAGATTGCATTTTCAGCTTGACAAACTGCAAATTCCGGAACGTCGTTAGAATCTTGATAAATTCTGCAACCTGATAATTAAACCGGTAATTAGTTAAGCAAAACATATTACGGTCATTAACTTGTTCCGTTGCTCATAATAGAGGCCAATAAGATTCATCTTGACAGATCGTTCATTTCCCCCCTGGCAAATATGATCTCTCAAAGGCTCAAGTAGACTTTACGATATTTGCAAAGCTTTGGGATTCCCTTTATCCTCCCAGTTTGAAGGTTAAATACGACATCGAAAACTGGAAACTTCTATTCATTATGTTCCTAAATTCGCTTCTCATAATCGCTATTACTGCAGAAATCTCGTCCTTGAGGTAACTTCTGCGCTACATAGTGAGCCGACTAATTTACCGTGGGCCTCCACCTCTACCCTAAACGCCGCTGCGGTATCGTCCCATACTTCATCCAGGAAGCTGACATGGTCATACAAGTCGATTCACATTCCGAAACGTAGAAATGAAGCTGGAAGTGGAACACAAGTCCTCACTCAATCATCAACAAACAGCAACGGGTTCCTTATTTCTGCTCCCTCGTCGACCCTATTACCGTTGTTTCTTACAACACCTGTCATTGACCCTCTCACAAAAGTCCCAAAGACAACACCGACAAGAAATCCAGTCAGCATTTCACCACCCTTCTTGTCTTCTTCTTCCAACCTCGCACCGGGTATTGTCTCCCAAAAGCTAACCCCTCTACTTGTTGTGGACACGAGCTCTGCAACTGCTGGAACCAAAACTCCTGAAATGAGTGCATCCATCCCATTACCTACTCCCTCTAGCGCTGCTCTGATCATCTCCGTGATGACTGCCGAAGGACGGGTATGGAAATACTCTACAACGTTCATTTCGACTGCCGCTTCAGTGACAGGAGTGCAGACTGCGACTGAAACAGACTCATCTGGAGTCTTCGGACTCATCATGTTTCCTGACAAAGGAGGCCGAGCCTGGAAGTTCCCTTGTCTAATAAGTTGCAATGCTGGATTCTCAATGCCGTCAATTGGGCCTCCACCCGGCTTTGGATCGATTTCTGGAGATGCAGGTGGCGGTGGAGGAGGAGGAGGAGGAGGAGGAGGAGGAGGAGGAGGAGGAGGAGGAGGAGGAGGAGGAGGAGGAGATAGTGGAAGGGGCGGCGCCGATGGAGACAACCCGGACAAGGATAACAACGACAACGATAACGATACTAGATCTGCAAGTCAAAGCGACCATACAAGCACCGAGACAACATCAACCTCCTCTTCAGGCTGTCAATGCAGTACTCAAACAGCATCCTCCTGCAGTATGATCTGTCCACCACCAACAAGTGGTGTTGACTCTATCAGCTGCTCCACAACGTGCTCAACCATCAGTGGTCGCTCTGTCACCAATACAGCTACAACAATGACTATGAGCTGCAGCAACAATTCACCATGTCTTACTGCATGTGCCACTACACTGGGTGGAAAGCCGTGGCCTGTGTTACGCACTGTACCGGCTGCTCATCTACGCCATCGAGTATCAGTCAGCCACTGGCAACAGGGACGGAGACCGCAGATTCGGAAGCTACAATCTGGACAGTGACCGTGGTTACTGATATCTTTATTGATCCCGCGTATACTTTTAATAGGGAAGTTGCATATGCAGCCATGCAGTCCATTCACAACAATCAAAAAACCCTTCGTCCTTCTGGAATGACAACAAGTACGATAAGGGGATCCAGTGCCATTACATCCTTTCAACAAAGTTCCTTTTTGGAAGCCAGTTTGATTTCATCGGGGTCCGATTCAATCATCTCCAGTTCGCACCCTGTTCCTGCTTCCACCAGCAAGCAGACCTCGCTTGTTTCCTTGCCCCCTGGTTTTCCGTCCCTAAGGTCAACAATGGTTCCGACGATTCCAACGACGACCAGCGTCCCACCACCGCATGACACAGCAAGCTCTTATATTGACTGTGCTGCCATAGGTTGCGTAGGCATCGCGCGAGATGATGCTATCAAGTCCATCAAGTCGTTCTGCAGGAAACCTGCAACCATAAATTCCGCAACACCGCCTGCAGTCTCTTCACATCCACCCCCTCGCACGGCTGGAGTTTCTCCTCCAGTTTCGTGATGACTTCATCTTCTTCGGCCGAGACGTAGGCCTCCATCTCCGCATCTGGGATGGAGAGGGATTATTTGGCCGCGAGAGAGGTGAGCATGCCGCGGAAGTTCTGGCCGACGAATTCGGAGAGGAGTTGTGGACCCGTGTAGAAAGCGGTTATGGAGTGGGTGGCGAGAATTTTGTTGGCTAGTGAGGCGCAGGCTTCAAAGGCGAGGGATTTGGAGAGGACGAGGGTGTTGTCGCAGTCGAGGAGGAGGGTGGTGATTTTCGGCATTTTTGAGGGGAGAGGTTTGTGTGGAGAGATTGGGAGACGGGTAGATGGGATGAAGAGAAGATGCGACGCAATGGAAAGGACTAGACCGAACAACAACCTTAGAGGTACTGAGAAGAGAGAAGTGAAGGAAGGAAAGAACGTAGGAAACGATTGAAGATAGAAGTGGGATGCCCTTTCCCCGCGATGCGATGCTAAAATGTCGTTCCGAACAATGACGAGTGGTCGCAAACTTAATTCCCATTATGGAGAGATCTGCACAATGACGATGTGTGGCAGCTTCGAAGCTGTTGACTGGGGGGGCGTGTTTGTATTGGTAGAAAGGGCGGGAATATTAAGTAAGAAATGAGGATAGAAGGTGTAGGGTCCGGTGCTTTGTTTTGTTTTGGACGAATTTTCTTTTTGGGAGATGAGATGATTATAACTTGATAGGAATAGATAGAGAAATTCTGGGTTTGAAAAGAGAAAGAATGAGAGGTTCACTGATAGAACTGAATTATTTCTATCCTATATATTCTACCACTCACATCCACCATATCCGAAAGCCCTCCACTCCCAGACGGCTGTACCGCCACATCCCATCTTCTCCTGTACCATCATCACCCCATCATCTAAGTGTGCTGCACAGCATTTGGTCCAACATCCGCATAATGCGCAATCGGCAAGCCGGCATTAGGGTGGTTATACCCAAAGAACGCCTCCATCTGAGAAGGCACATTGACGACGGTCATGACGGTGAAGTCCCCGTTGTAATCCCATCCCCACGAGGCATACCAGTCCTTATTCTGCTTTCATCAGCTACCATTATTCTTGAGAAATGGAAGAGCAACTTACCTGTTGGCACGAAACGCCATACCAAGGGTGCGTAGTAGCGGGAGAGGCAATGTCAACAGTTGTGCATTGCTGAGTTCCAGAGCCGGTGTCGATCGTGAAGTTGTAGGTGCAGATATTGGGATTGGTACAGTTGCGGCTAAAGTTTCTGATGGTCCAGCCTGCTGCGCGGCTGGTGATTGGGGCCGGAGCCGCGAGGGCGACAGCGGGCAAGGCCAGAGCGATGAGGGTGGAGAACTGCATTATGATAGAGATTAGGCTGAGCGAGTGTGTTTTGTTTGTGATTATGATTATAGTTTGAAAATGATGGAGAATAAGATGCGATGAGGGGGACCTGAGGTCGGTATTTATACCTCCTCAACACACCATGGGTTCCTCAACTGCATAAACAACGTTGCTTCTCGTGTTTTATCCCATCCCAGGTACATGGAAACCTTCCCTGGAGTATCGCATGATGTGAAATTTCGATCCCAACTTCGTAATTCCGGGATACGTCCAAGACCAGCTTCGTCAATCATGACATGACATGACTTCGAGGACCTTTCGACTCGGCAGCTTACTGACACGAGACGCTGCGAAGATCTTAGATGGATAAAGTAGATACATGTCAAGTGACGACAACTCGAGATCTCAATACGAGCTGACTTGATGTCAAAGTTCGCAGTTACGACATCGTATCGTATTCCCCGCATTGCAGCCGGAGAATATATCTTCTACCGGCGGGAAGAAGCCGACTTGGCATCCAACAACAATGGGACGTTGTCGTTCGGACGAACTCTGGTAGTTGTTTCGAACAAATAGGCGAAGTGAAGAACGGTTCGAATGTTTGTTTTCTTGTTGGTTGGAAGGAAAATAAAAGGATGTGATGAGATTCCGGGGCTAATTGCCCCAGTGGTGAGTGTTGAACGTGATCGCTAAAAATAGAAACACTAGGGGACTTCGATTTGACAATATTGACGACGATGCACGTCGGATTATCGAATAATAATTGTATTTAGTTGGTTCGCAACTTATGCCTAATATGCTGTCGTACAGAAGTAGCCCTCGACTGAAGACAAATCGAACCGCCTGGCGACTAGCGTTACGTTCCTGGATCCCGTGACAAGCATCGTGAGAATGCACCCGCTAGGTTTTGGTGGATAGGTAACCCTTTGTATCGCACAGCCCACGTTTCCGAGTTAGAACTGTCGTGTACCCGGTTTGGAGAATGTGTCGGAGTGCAAAATTGGGGTTATCTTGATCGGGGCAATGCTCTGCGTTGCGGGCAGCTTCGGCGCTCTTAATCTTCAGCAGCAAGAGAGCCCCAGGCAATGATCAGAATGAGCAAGTGACCTTTTAGCGGAATTTGCTGCAATGCATCTTGGACCACCTTGCTATGGTTCTCCAGATTTGAAATTTTGGTGGTGCTATGTCGAACCTCATTCGCTTAGCGTCTGCATGTTGACTTTTGTGGGGCTGTGTTCCACCTTGCAAAGGTAGACTCCAGGAGGAAGAAGCAAGTATATAATCGAGCTCTGGCGCACTGACACTTCGCAGATCATCTCTGAGACAAACAACCCCCCCTCCCCTTTACTGTTCAAGATGGACCCTCGCGCTCAATGGAAAGCTAGCAGCTGGAACGGGGAAGAGGAAGCGAAGGAATGGGTAGCGAGGGAAAAAGAGGAGAGAAGAAGGGCCGCTAAAGAAAAAGATGCGAGAGAGCTTCAGAACCAAAGGTCAAAACCTGCTCGCATCGGCTTTCTCGAGTGGGTGACTCTAAGTGCGAGCCTTGCCTTGTTGATCTTCTCGTCGGTCATGATCGGCATCGGGCGGTGTTCTCACCCACTCAGCAAAGGACCAAATCCCCCGATATGTCGAGGTAACCACTTCTCTGTGCAGACGTGGCTGGCAGTTTTGGGTATTGAATTTGCTATTTTCGGGACGATAATGCTTCCGCGACTTCACACTTTAGCAATTGCGAAAACCTTGACCAAGAGATTGCGCATGGACGGGCCCCCTATCATCGATATTGAACCTCCAAGCTGGTGCGCCTCTGAAGAACCAGGTTCGAGAGGGTATGAGGAAAGCACTTTTCCGACAAGTTTTCATCCCGGCATTGGTGCTGGCTGGAAGTATTGCTTACAAGTTCTCCTTCGTGGTGATGGATATTCCGTCGATAATTCAGCTGGATTGTGGGCTCGTCCCTCTTGGCGGATCTGCCCGCGACTGGACTGTCTTCTCGGAAAACATGATTGACATCACTGAGCCGAACCGAGTTGATGCCATCTCAGCTGGGAGAAATGGTTCTGACCTTATCATGGGGCCTAGCTTCAACTTCTGTCAGGCTGATATCGCCCTGAACGACAGTCGTCTACATCTGTGTTATCCAATGCTCTATGCTCGAAGCATGATTTCAACAACGAGCAACACCCGCGCATTCCCAAAACGCAATATAACTCAAAGCTCCACCTCTAGTGGTATAGAGTTTCGGAGCGACGACCTTGGGCAGGTGGTGGATCTTTCTGTCACGGCAAGTCAGTCGCTGCAGGCTCTATCAGGCACTGTAACCGACATCTCCACCCTGTGGAAATATCTCGCAACCGTAACCACTAACATTTGTTAGGGGTACATTTCCTGGACGAACCTCAATCAGACATCGATGGATAATCCACAAGATGTACTCTGTAGCAATGAACGATTTGACTTGACTGCTTGGAACACCTCAAGTTCGTATATCATTACCAACGGTGTAATCCAGAGTCGACTTGCGGTGCGGAACATTTCCTCGCCAGAAATACTGTCCATATATATTGGAAACAAGAATGCGGGGAAGTTGAGCGACGATACTGCCTACTGCCTCAATACTGTCGTCGAAAGTTTACTTGCGTCGATCAACCACACAGCTGTGCTGGAGCAGCTGTTCCCGAAACCGAGAGACAGTGGAGAATTCGTATACGAGCCGCCGTCTGATGCTTGCTCATCAAGAGGTATGACCGTGATGGAGTAGCATCGAGACCGTCAAAATGGAACTATGCTGGTCGAGGGCATCATCGCCAATGCTGGGACTGGGATGACGGCTATTGGCTTCATCCTCCAAATATTCCTGCTCATTGGATCTGTAGTAGGTCTTTGGATTTGTTTTCTTGCCCTCACTTCCGCTTGTTCGAGAGTGGCCGGCGCAGTGGATCACATTGGTATCGCAACTGGATCGAGAGACTTTGGAACAGGCTCTAATCGGTACCTCGACTGGAGAGAATATTGTAGGCGATGTGGCTGGCACAGTGTATTTGGTTTCTAGACGAAACGGACAGCACAGGCTTCATTAGTTGGTTCTCATCCCGGCGCCAGGGCCAGGCACAATTCGAGAAAATACGCCACATGCTTAGAGTAAGAAGCGATGAGTAAGCTAGGGAACTGGCCATTCTCGTATTCATTGAACGATCTTGAGTTGGGGTTGAGGTTCGTTGGAATCGAAGAGAGGTTGGTAACGGACAGAAATCTAAGAGTCCCTGTAAGAGTGGTAGGAGCGGCTGCAGCTTCGGATGACGGTGTCAGATCCATGTAGGAAAGAGCTCCCCATCTGAGATCAGAAACTTTCAACTCATGGCCAAGCATGAAAGAAGACTGGGTACGAAGGAAGAGGTAGATAGATGCCACATCAGCTACTAAGTAAAAGGAAGATAAGATTCCCAATGCGGCGTAGCATAAATCTCAGCCGGAAGTTCGCGTAGGCTGATCAGTGCCAAAATAAGCAGCGTAAGTCGAACCAAACACAGCACCAGCACAGGCGAAAACGAAAAGCCAAACGCAGAGTAAAGCGTGAGATCCTCCATCCAGTCCTGGAAGCGCGTTTTCCCTCTCCCTTTGTCTTGAGCCACGACGCCATCTTCCTGTTCTTTCATTGCTAGCGATTCTTGCGACTCTACATGGCCTTGAGCTGCGGTCTTCTGATGGCCGAGAAGTTTGTCGGTGGATAGCTCTCGGTCTGACTCCGTAGCAGCTGGTGTTGTTTTCGTATCTCGGATTAAAAGGTCGAAGAAATACCAGAATAGCCCGAAGGTCAGCATCGCTATGAGGACGCACGCGCTAACGATGACCACAACAAGTCCAGTGAAGGCAACGGCAACGCTGCAGCCAACCCAGAGCCACTTCTCGGCCTTCGTCGGGAAGTAGCACTCGGCCGGTAGAACCAACAGATGCAAGGCTGAAAAAACGAAGCAGCTTAACACGAAGGCACCATTGTACTTGAGCGAGAAGACGCGATTCGAAGAGAGATTCTTAACGCGAGATCTGCCCGTAGACCGCTTGTCTCCGAGTTTGAGATCCTCGAAACCAGTGTCGCCAACATCCCACGTAATGCTGGACTGGACGTCGTACGGCTTCTCCCACCAAAACATGTATGCTGCCAGCATATTGAGCACAAAGATTCCACTTGTCACTTCAAGAGGCGAAACTGGAAGCCTAGGGTTTCCTGTGTCGGGAGAATTCTGGATCCGTCTAATGATAGTCGTGAGCAGAAGCCAGGCGCCCGTAAATACAGCGATCGCTTTCCCCAGCCCGTCAGACTTGCTCAACTCATGCAGCTCAATGAGTGACAAGTTCGGTGGCTCCTTCCCTGCTTCGAGGAGCTTGAAGAACTCTTTCGCCTTGAGGACGTGCCATCCGCCTGGTGATTTGATCTTGAACCCTCCCATGGCCACGAAGAACCCATGGCGGAGTCCCCAGTCTTGGCACAGATCGGCTTTTTTGAGCTGCTTGAGGATGCTCCATGCTTTTGCTCTCTGGACGACGGCCATTGTCAAGGGCATTTCGGGAAAGATGATGGCGATGACGGACCATCTGAGTTTGCGAAAGACTCGCGAGGCTGAAGGCTCATTTGGGCGAGGGATGTTGAGGTGAAGGCTGGTCCAGCAGCAGAATACCAGTGCGATGAGACATGTCCAGATGATATCGATGGTTCCTCGGCCTCCGGAGTTTACGGTCCAGCCGGCGTATTCTGTAGCCACCAAGGAGATGTTTGTAGCCACAGATGAGCTAGAGTTGAGAGACGGATGGCCTCTCTCGGTGATGGGGGCTGGGGAGAACGCCCCACTGCTTAACAGATCTCAGCGTTGGCGTTGAGAGGATTGGATTGCAACTTACCTGGATAGAACAGGCATCACGATTGAGATTGGCCTTCGTTATTTAAGGTGCTGATATGAATGTCAGCCGGAGTGTGATCATGTTGAAGAAATCTCAGGAGGGTGGATGCGGCTGAGATATTGAAGTTTCGTGTCGTGTTTTCAGCTGAGAACGCCACAATGCAGCTTCGAGACCCAATCAAAGATAGTCGGGGAAATATGTCACATGTACCCCTCTCGGCGTATTTGGGCTGAGTGTGTGCCTATGTGTAGGAAATATCAGAGTTATGTGGCTTTTGGGGGGTTTGGAAGGTAAGCTGGTAGGGGGCGGGGGGTTCGAAGCCGTGGGACCATAAATCGTTGTTATAACCTTGGAGCGAAACGGCGGCGGGTGATCTTCCGCAATTGCAAAGTCTTCTAGAGACCTGCCAAAAGTCTAATCTTTGATATTGATGAAATTACTCTTCCTAATTTGTGACTATTACCCAAAAACAGCTGTCCAGCTAGGAATGTTGGTGTCCGCAGGCTCGTAGCACCGAGCATACCACAAAGTGAAGACCACGATGTTGGCTACGAATAACACTGGACTAGCTGCAGTCAAGCCTAGTTGCGGCGACGTATTTTCTCCTTGTTCTTCCCCGAATACCCTCGCCAGTACACGAAACTCTTCCAAGAGAAATAACAGTAGACAAAATACTGAGAAATATGCCACCGACAAGATGCCAAGATACAATTGTCCGTGCCAATAATTCGAGAACTTGGGCTCGACAAAAACATATATAAAGCCGAAGGAGACGCATACAATAGCCACAAGAGGCTCCTCATGTTCCCAACCGGCGAAATACATAACTAGGAGACCGCACAAAACTATTGGAAGCGTAGATACCACCAGCACGGAAATGAACAAGAGGCTCCTGAGTACCCAAAATAGATGAAATGATGGTCCTCCGCGTCTTTGCACCCCAGGATCGGTGATCAGGTCGACGATCGCCCAGATGAAGATACTTGCATGGATAAAAAATGCAGAGATCAGTATATACTTGTCGAAGGAGCGATCGGCTCGAGACCGCAAAGGTGCATGAAGAGGGGAACTCTTCAACCGCAGTCGAGCCGTGAGCATCACAATCTCCATTATTAAGAAGGATGTGAGGAACATGAACCCATATGCCTGAGTCCAAGGCACTCCGCTCATCGCCATTAGCTTCATCGACGGGCCGACGCAGCCAAATCCGAACGCGAGCCACCGCCAGAACCAACCTCTGTTCAACGCGACAGCATCATCAGGGCATTGGAAGCGCTCCGCGAGGACGAGATCCAAAGCTTTAAGAGGCGAGATATGGATTGAGATGGAATAAACAAGTATACTGATCAGGATTGAGAGGACGTCTGCGACGCAGATGAAAGGCGAGGATCGAAGCAAGGCTCGTAGTTTAGAGTGTGTGCCGCACACTCGTCCGGATGGTTGAGTGATCGTGAGAAAGGCGAGGGGAACGATGGTCCAGTAGAGCGTTTGCCACGAGACAGGATTCAGTACTGGAGCTGGAGATGTCTCCGCCTTGTTACCGCGGGTATACCTTTGGGATGACATACCTGAATTGTCCGAAGTGGAACTCTCCATGCTCTCAGCGTTTTGTCAGGTCGTTGGTGCTATTTTATCAGAGATGGATGTATTTTTTCAATGTCGAGAAGATCGAGGAGAAATGAAGGCGCAAGGAGTCGAGAGGTGTGCACAGCCTCGAGGCTGAGTGCGCCACCCTGCAAGTTGGTGCCCAGACACAAAGCCATGAACATGTGAACTTCAGCTAGAGAAACAAGCCTATCCAAAGATTGCAGTCCAGCTCGGGTTCGAAGTTCCCTCGGAAGAGTAGCAACGTGCATACCAGAGTGTCAACACCAGGATATTAATAAGAAGAAGCTTCGGGCACCAGCAGGCGTCATAAGAAACGGAAGTCCTGCCATCGTCCCGCCCTGCCGTTTATTCGATTGATAGATGGAAGCGTATTTACTGCCTAGATAAAAGATAATATATTTTAGAGCATTTGTGATGAAGGTGACGCCAGCTACAAGTTTGAGATCAGTCTGAAAAAAAAAGCAGCATCCTGTTACTCTGTTGGGGTAAGGGTACCGCGGCGATTTGTATCTCTTGGTGGCTGAAAGCAAAGTCGAAAGGCGAGGATTAGAAGACCTACGAATGTCGCGAGAGCACATGAGCTGGCGACCACTTCTTCGAGCCGGGACCCTGAGTCGTCAAATTTGAGAGAACGGGAGGTTTAAAGAGACGCTAGTCCGCGGAGCAAGAAACGAACCAGGGCAAAGATGGCAACCGCAATAGAAGCAGCGGATAACAGTACAACAAAATCTAACACCCAAAACGCCAGTGCAACATTCCAGAATTGTATGAAAATCGTCCGTCCCTCTGGTTTCGGCCATATATCCAAGACTGCCCACCCCAGGAAGGTAAGTTGAAAGAACCAGGCCAGATTGTGCCCGTAATTGCTGAGTTCCATAAAAGCTGCATTACCTGCGTCGTAGTGAAATGGATGCTGCCAAGCAACAGCAGAAGGCCCTGCCACGCTAAGTTGTTGATAACCCGTGCCATAGGAAGATCTGATCCGGCTAACGAGCATCAACAAACTCGATGGCGAAAAAAGAAGTCAAGTACATCGCTCCGTAAGCCTTGCTAGAGGGCACTCCACTTATTGCAAAGAGTTTGGCAGCTGAACCCAGGCAGCCGAAGGCAAAGCCAAACCATCTCCAAAAGAAGGAATTCCTGAGTGCTGTGATGTCCCCAGCGCTCTCGTCTGCTTCTTCGTCGATAATATCAAAAGCCTCTCCAATCGGCATGACGAGTCTGATGATTAAGTACTCGTGGTCGAGGTGGAGAATTCTTATGTTGCTATCGACTCCAATGACTTTCCTCTACCAGGCTATCACAACGACCGCCTGCCATCAAAAACTGTTTTTTTTTCTCGCCATTAGGTACCAAGAAACAGACGAAATTACCGTTGAACACAAAAAGAAGAAGCTAGAGACATAGCTCTATTGCCCAATGCAAAGAAGAAGGAAACAGAGGTAGCTTATGGAAACTCGAGTTGGCGTCCAACTATTGATACAAACTCTAGCGACAACTTGCCCCCACCAAAGTAAATTTACATCTTTGGACCCGAGTGGTCGCTGTTCTAACCTGCGCTAAGCCCTCAATCTGAGCACAATAATGAGTCAAGGGCATTACGCACAAAGAGTGTCGTTGATGTAACCCTTGAGAATCAGCACAATCTTCATGTCATCTACATATGGATATATGGAGTGTTATGGATGCTTATAATACAGCCATCACTTTGAATCTGTTAAAATATCGTGAGAGCGTCCATTCTTGCTCTCTTATCTCATTCATTCAAGTCTTCATCTGAGCCGGCTCTGATCTGTTTGGCCCACTCGTACGTGACTCATGGGCGTCATTTAACCGCGAATCGGCGAAATTGAAACAACAGAAGGGAGTTTGCCATGGGTCTCTAGTAATATGGCTGCGCATCTTAAGACAGAGGCCATCTCAAGAAGCGTACATGGTTGGCAACCATACCAATGTAGAAACAGGACCGACATCTTATATGATGAGATTAGGTTGTGCTATATGCGTGCGGCAAGCGAGAGTCCGTATCCGATACTAGAGAACAGTTTCGTGATATGTTCCTGCCGGTCTGACAGCTTCTCGAGTATCATTTCCGCAAATTTGCTATCCCATCCCGACCGCACCTTGAGGACGGCTTGCTCAAACCCAGGAGGATATACACCCGCGAAAGCCCAGTCAATTAACCACACCTTGCCTTCCGCGTCGAGGACAAGATTCCGCCGGGCAATATCCTGATGTGTGAGCACAAGCCTCCGGAATTTGAACCTTGGTGCACGTTGATCGAGCTGTTGGAATTGTATACAGACGTCGATCTTGTGATTGCACCAGTCTTCCAGGTCCTGCAACGATGCGAAGGGGCCTGCGCCGTATTCGGTAAACCACGGACCAACGAACTTCTGGGTGCCTGTCCATCCGACAGGTCCTGGTGGTAGTGTAAGAATCGTCGACTGCATCTTCTCGACCATAGCCACAGTCTGGCCAACCACCGACTGCTTTTGCTCCGCGTCCAGAGAGTCCCAACACTCGTCCACTGTTGGTCCTGGTAAATAGTCCATGACGATATAATCAACCTTCACGAGCCGCCCATCTACCCATCCTGGGACATCGGCAGCGAAGGTGCGGTGAACTTTAGGGACGGGCAGTCCTAGCTTTTCGGCAGCGAAGATCATGTTCTGCGCCTCGCTCGAATAGACGCCTTCTCCACCCTTGCAAGCAAGGCATTGGGAGAGTCGCACAACGGTCACCCCGCCATAGTCGTGAAGTTTTGGTGCGGTAGCGAACAACAGCGCTAGCTGTTGGTCCGAGATGGAGGATAACTCCAGATTATCTAGCGGAAATGAAAGGCTGTCATCTCTTGCCTTGGGCTACTCAGCTTACGTTAGTATGCTCAAAAAACTCGAAATATTTTGACTTCACGTACATCTCTATAAGGCTTTCCAAACGCATCCTGATCACTAAAATGATCACTCCCACTATCTACTATTGGGTTTGTTTGCTGTTTAGACTGTCTAAGGCGCTTTCGAGCTTCTGAATGCTTGGAAAATGACGATCCCATCTCAAGACGGGGGTGGAACTCCGGAAGGGGCGACTATCGGGGCTAAGATATTGGAAGCCAGTGTGGTGGTTTGGGATTCGTCGATGAGTGAATTAGAGAGCGAAGCCGCCGATATAACCAAGCCTGGAACTTGAAGCGCGCGCCTGAGCTGAAACATGAATGTGTTTCAATGCTACAGTAAGAGTCAAAATCGTGGCCAGGTTGGTTGGAATAAACGTCTAGGACATTGATATGCGGTTGCCTCAACGTCAGCCCGCAATAGGAAGAAACCGTGGGGCTGATCACGTGGACTTTTAGTGTGGACTTTTGCTGAGTAATCAATTCTGATGGCTATGTGCAGGATGCGCATTCATTGAACTAATTAGCTAGATATAACAACCAGATAAGTACATATTTACTCCGAACATCAATCACTCAATAGTTTCTCAAAGCTACACCCGACCCCGAAAGGCGCCCCTCCCAGCCCAGCCTCCATACGTCGTGTTCTTCATATAACTCCCATGAGTCACTCCAACCTGCTTTGTTGCATGCCCACGCACCCACTCCTGGCTTATCACTCCTGCTAGGTCATGTCCGCCCTGAATGAGGCGATGACGAGTGAAGAGGTTGAATTGGTCGAGAATCCACCCAGTGCAGCCCCTTCCTCTCGTCGTGAAGTCATACAAGTGATTGCCGTCGATAATGATCACATCCATGAACTGGCCGACCGAATGTCCTGGGTTGGCAGGAATGGTTACTGTTCTCTCCTGGTTACGGGTGATGGCGTACCGCCGCGGCTCAGCGGTTAATCGACCGCGGTAGCCGTGATTAGGTGCTGGCGCTCCGAGTACGGTGGATGGGTCCATGTTGAGGCGGACGGACTCCTTGGGACCAGTCTGGAGATAGATGCTCCAGTGGTTTCCACCAGTCTCGAGGACCGTCTGAGCGACGAAATGAACGTGGGTGACGATGCGAGCGCGAATCTGAGTCTCGTCACCCTCATAACGGACCGGGTCGTAGTTCTGTAATTCTTGAGACCCTCCTCCGCCTGCCTGTCCGCCTCCTGCCTTCTTTCCGCCCCCGCCGGATTTTCTGCCACCGCCTCCCTGTTTGGACCTGCTTGGTTTACTCGGGCCGCATCCCATGGTGAACTATGAGGTATTCGTGAAGGTAGTAGCTAAAGGTAACTAGAGAAAGAGAGAAATAAATCGATGCTGGTAAATAGATTGATATATGATTGTATGTACGAGAAACGTTCAGCTCAACGAAATCAGGAACTGCTCTTTTATACTATACACAGGTACAATTATCTCTGGCCTTAGGCGACACTTGGGATGCTATTCATAGAGTTGCCGCCGTCTACAAAACCAACAACCAACAACCAACATCAAGAAACACTTGGCCTTTGGAGATGGCCACCATTGAAACAGCGCTTATAGAGAGGATGACGAGGTTGAGGAGCCCAAGTCAACTGTACCGCGCGTAGAGAGAACATCAGGACGCTGAGGATGCTGAAGCACCAGGTACCGCGCGGATGAGAGGATGGCGAGGTCGAGAAGCCCAAAAACGGACCGCAACAGCCTTGTCGTCGATAAGTAGCACCGAGAGATCAAGACTGGTTCACAAGCTCACTGCCACCCAGAGGCAACGTGGTTAACCAGGCCATAGAGTTGGCTGAAGCATGCTAGCATCCAGTGGAGAAAGCGAATACCTGTTCAGCAGAATCCACCAGCTTATGACCGCCCATGGGCAGCACGGTAGTCCAAGAAGCGAAAGTGCTTCACCACACACTGTGAAGAGAGACGAGCCACAAAGAGATAGCCCACCATCAAGGTCGAGACTCGACTCTTTACTTCATTCACTCGAAAGCCGCAAGTCAGAGATGGGAACTCTCCACTTTTATCTCACGAGTACTTCGCAACCTCGCTTTGTCTAAACTGCGCTTCATTTGATCTTCCTTAGCGCAACCCAATTCACATCCTATCTCATCCTTTCGACCCCCACCTTGAAAGCACATCCCTTTCTAGCTTGCATCTATCGAGAAGACGAATCTCCTACGGCAGCACCGACGTCCTTGAACTCGCCGACGTATAACTCGCTTCCGTCACAGTAGTTACCACCGTAGACACACTACAAGAACTAATTAGTCCATCTCGCAAATCCAACCGAACAAAGAAAGCACATACTCAGTAGTAACCCCATCAATAATCAGCGTAACCCACGTTGTAGACGTACGGAACACAACACTCGTCGCCGTCCCTCCTCCCACCGTGACAGTCGACCCAAAACTCGCCGTAGCAGGCGCGATGGAGAGACAGCTGCACGCGCTCGAGATACTCGAACTAGCTTTCGCTCCACTCAAACCATGGACGCAGGCGAGTTCGCTAGCGGACTTGAGCGCGCGTTTCCCGTTCCCGACTGTCCTGATAGTGCGCGTCGAAATCTGCGTCATGTGAAACGTAAAAATAAAAGACTCCGTCACGACCTCCGTCCTTTTGGATACCTGAGCACAACCGGGGGAGCAACCGAATACACCATACTTTAAATAGATTCAATGCATTGAGCTACATCCTCGATCTTCAAACACAAGCAGGCTTTTAACAAACCTTCCAAATCCGCCCGTAGCCCAGCCCAGAAAGCACCGGCGTATGCAAAGATACGCCAGATCCACCTATCCCAATCTTGAACGCCGGCCATGCCAGAACTCCAAGCAAACCGCGCCGGGGTATCGAATCCGAACTTCTAACCATGCATCATAGCATCATAAACCGCCCTCTCGCCGCTTCCATCCTATGCTCAATAAAAGTCAACTCCGAGGACTTCAATGCCTTCAAACACCTTTCCGTACCCTCTCCCTCACTATTCCTCTCTTCCGCCTCCCACCCAAGCCCCCAAGCAGTCCATCATCAGCGCTCTCTTCCTAGCCATCGAATTTCTCCGCGCCAACCACAATGACTTTGACGACATTCCCTAGTCCCACCGCGATACTTCTCTTTCCCACCTTGCACACCGGGCCTAGCGCACTAACCAGGAGATGATCCGCTTCAGGACTCGAGCAGAGGGGTAAAGTATAGCGCTCGCCGCGCGCGGAAAGCGCCCAGACTTCGTAGCTGTCCTGCAACTCGTCCTTCTGAACTACTGGAGCATGACCACAGCGACGGATGCCAGAGTTAGCTACTGGTTAGCAAGTCATTTGCAAAGGTAGAGTTGGAGATGAGACGTCGTGTTTCCGCACCCCGACTAGGTAGCCAGACTGCAAAGCTTCCCACTTCCCTGGATTCTCTATTTCATGTCTATGCTGCACCGTCTCGCGCCATAGGCAATAAGTCTTGGAACCGGATGTGTAGGGGTCGTGGAAGCAGATCGTGTCACCTTCGCGTTTTGGCTCGTATGCTTGGAGTATGCAACGCCCGTCCAACGTTGTGTACGTTCGTATGCGAGCGCGAGGTTAGCGAAGCCGACAGAGCCGCATTGTAGTCTCCTCCTCGTACTATGGAACCAGCGAAGGGTGTTAGACACCATAGGTTGCGTAGCGAAGGTGTGCGTAACTTTGTGGCTTGTGATATCGATAAGGTCAACTGTGTGATTACGCACAGCAAAGAAGGCTGAGAGCGAGGGGAGAGGGTAGATGGAATAGACTTCTGTGTCGTCCGTTGGCTCGGGGACTCTGATGTCTTCAGACACCTAGTCTGAATCTGGAGATTGGGAAGCGATGTGTACGCAGCCCTTTTTGGATGCGGTGACGATGTGGGTTGGTGAAGAGGAAGATTTCTCGAGGCGACGGCGTGCGCAGACGAGTGGAGTTTTATGGATCTGCCAATCTTTGGCGGTGTTAGCTTCCGGGTTTAATTCGGTCATTAGGCCATTGTGGCGGATGACGAAGATGGAATTGATCAATCGATCTGTTTCAAAGCCAAAGAAGAAGCCTGCTGGTGTGCGGCCTTTGACAACGACATCTACTGATGGGCCCCAGCGTTGCTCAGGAATATTCCAGAGGAAAACTTTGTCCTTAGCCGAGAGGATGGCAAGCCAGTTTGAATCTCCGTCGATAGCGACTGCTAGAACAGGGAACGGATCGATGGTTGTCTCTGGATCATGAACAATATAGCTCATGATGCCTTTACGTACATCCCAGATTCTGATCCATCGATCTAGGCCAACGGTAGCAAGTACTCCTTCGTTGGAGGCAGTGATGAGTACAACATCAAGTGTATGGCCCCTGCTCTCCTACCAACGCCAGCTACTGGATCCTTCTCTGAGTCTTTGGTGATAGCTATTGAGTTGGATAGTGATCCTCGCTGCATTACCGCGGAGCACAAGGTCAATCTGCCCCGATCTAAGAAGCTCGATGTTGTCAGTGGTCCTGATGGGACCTGTGTGACGATGCTCGAGTCAACCTTAGATAAATGTAAGTTTTACCAAGTCTACCTGGTAAATACACAAAAGATCGCTGACGCAGTAGGTGGTCGGCAACACAGACACAGTTCAAAGCAAGCTCGGTGGCACGGTGACTGTGAACTGCTTCCCGTGGTCCATTTTCACCGGAAATACCCATAGAAATCGCTAGAGAGGAGAATTGACGCTACTTTGATCAATATTTGGTACATTGTTACCCTCTGCGAATGATTGTAATAGATTTGAGATATTGATGAGAGGGGGTAGCTTACATAGGATAGCTCGGATCAACTTCAAGAGAAATTATACGGGCAGAAGTCGAAAAACTCCGCGCCATCAACACAACGGCACTGTGACCCAGATCCTCCTCTGTACATTATTCTTTTTCTCTGAATATAAACAGTGGAATCTGGTGATGTAAGATTTCAAATCAGTGTCTGAGCCTTCCTGTGATCAGTCTCACTGAGCATCACAGCCGCTCTTCTCAGAGAGAGAACTTCTTAGCCGCACCAAAGCTCCTTTAGGTCGAGGATTTACGATTTCCTTGTGTTGTGCCCGTTCTATAGAATACAATCGTGATATTCGTAGTTCCTAAATGTTGCTCGTTCGCATCTGGAAGTAGTGTAGTGGGCTTTGAAAAGTGGTGTCAATCGCTCTCCAACAAAAATGTGATTCGAACTACCTACAAAGACAAAATCGGATTGCTAACAGCATTGCCTCACATACTCTTGGGTATACTTTCATTCTCGCTATATAAAACTAGCCTCGCTATCATCAGGTTATCAAGCCTACTGTATATTCCAACGAGGCCTACACTGGCCTACGCCGCTCGACACCTCGTCACCGAATTCGTTACAAGCACCGACCAAGAAATGCAATTTGCGATTTGTGTCCCACCCTGTTTGGCAATCGTGGTGTCTGTATCACCTGTAATATATAAACTTTTAGGACATGGAAACTTTTTCCACAGGTGGCGGGTGAGATAGGACTTACAATGATCCAAAGCGGTCTGCATCATGGTCATACACAACTCGTTAGGGCCGACAGGATCGTTCACATAGTCATAAGGACCCAAGGCCGCCTGCTCGGTTTTTGGCCCGTTTACATATTCTGCTGTTGTGCAGCGATCATCCTTTCCATCGAGCTCAATCGCCATGAACAGATCGGTACTGACATACTGCCCGGCATCCTTGGAAGGCTGGGTTACCAAACCTGTAAGTGAGGCAGTACTGGTGACAACTGTCGTTTTTGAATTAATTGTTGCTTTCGTAGAGCAGAACTTTTTCACTCGCTTCAGCGCTTCGTCTCGAGATATCCCGGCGCAAGGTGATAGGTTGCATTCTCCACGGGTAGCAGTGATCAGAGGCTGCTCTTGGATTATGGTTGGAGGCAAGGAAGCTGATGGCTGTGTGTCCGGAATAGGCGTTGAGAGTATCGGTGGCTCTACAGCGCTTGTCGCGCCGGGTATACTGGGAAAAGCTTCGGGTTGGATGATGCTTGTAGATGGCAGTGAGGTTAGAGAAGTGCTGGATACTGCGCTAACGGTCCTAAGCTCCGAGACAATGGAATTAGATGCCGATACTAGCTGTTTTCGTTGGGCAGAATTCCAGGTTGAGGCGGACGTTACGCTTGTCACAAGGGTGCTCAACGGCTTGGTATACTGCGCAGCTATTTTCCTATCCATCAAGGACATTTGACTGAATTCTTGGGCAGTGTTAAGTATGAATTCGGGGTGGATAAATCCCTCATTAGTCACAAGAGTGACTGTGGGGAGAGTGACATGTGAGGAGCCGGTAGGAGCCCAGCCGTTCTCTGATGGATCAGTCAGGATTTCTGTAGATGTTGCTTCACAACCAGGACAGTAAGTCTCCGATGTCGAGGTTGAGAATGAGTTGGTATTCGTAGGTTTGGTTTGACTCTGAGACTCATTTTCGTCTTCGTTGTCGTTCTTGTTGTCCTCAGTTTTTGAATCATTGTCATTTGACCCTCCTCCTCCTCCAGAGGAGCCAACATCTCCAGCACCTCCAGCTCCACCACTTGCACCTCCATTTCCGCCTAATCCGCCAATGCCACCAAGTTCCTCACCACCAAGGGCACCGAAGCCAGGCGGGGGTCCTGGTAGGGAAAATCCACTACCACAACTTATCATGCATGGGAACTTCCATCCCCGGCCGCCCGTTCCAGGGAAGTTAATAATACCAAACACAGCGCCAGCTGCGTTTGTCTCTTCGGATGTTGAAACAGCGGTTATTGATGCCTGGGAACTTATGAACGTAGCAGAGTAACTCCAAACGTTACCATCTACAGTCATGACGGAAAGTATGGGAGTGGCGCTGCTAGATTGTCTTTCATTGACACCTGTTGTACTCGAGGGAACAGAACCAGGGGCAACAGGGTTACTCGGAGTTATGAATGAAGACGATGTGGTCTGAGGATTGATGATCATCGGCGTTGCCAGGAGAGTAGAGGTAACTTTCGAAGAAGAGTCGTGGCTGGTGCTCTTTCCTAGTGGGGAGCCTAGACCTGATTGCTCCCACAGACGGTTTGACGGGATTGTGGGTGATGATACAGGCAAGATGATAGTGGGAGAAACGAATTGTAAGTCGTTACTCCTCGCCGAAGAAGGCGCATTTATTCCAGGTCCTGTGCCGACTGTGCCGACTGTGCGACGACTAAGCGGCTCCCAAGTCGGAACTGAACGATATGACCAGTTGGGCGTTCGCAATTCTCCATTAGAGTGTCTGAAATGGGTCTTGATAGACAATCCAGGTGTAGCTTTGATCTCCGAAGCTGAGCCACTAAGTTGAATACCGAGTAGGGCGAGGAGGAGGGCTAGAACAAAGAGAAGTTGCAAACACGGAGACCGCATTTTTAATTCGATATTGATTGAGAATATCAATGATTTTAAGAGCTTGAAGAGAAAAGTACTGTGTGAGTGAGAGGAGCAACCGTATCCCAAGACAAAATGCGGATATTAAGGAAGTGAGCAATGCTGTTTTCCCTCGAAAGTGCTAAGTAGGATGTCACTGATGTGGCGACTTCTCATCTTAGAATAGATCGTGAGCCACGCCGTGAATTGTATTTCGGATTCTAAAATAAACCATCCATACAGGAGTCTGTCCAGGAAGTGATCAGGAAAGAACGAACGAATACGATTCATTGGGAACCAACACCTGAGGGTACATCTCGGAACGACAACAAGTTGTGTTGGAAAAAAGGTACGTGGCTCTGCCTCCGGAATCCCGCTTCTATTATTGAATCCTTATTTGAATCATACAATAAAACCGTTAAGACACAATTCATTCCCTCAAACATAACCCAACACAATGGAGTTGGTGTCAGTTCACAGGCATCATAAGTCGGAGTTGCACAGGTCTCGACCTGGATTGCAGAATATCTGACGTTTGACAGGAAGCTGAAAATTGTCCTCTTCTATTATTGTATGAGCTTGTACTATAATACATTGTTGTAATTGGTCGAAGGATATCACTGCTCGTTGGTGGCGTGGACGGAAAAGAGGAGTTCAAACGAGTGAGGATAAGCGAGGCATTTCACGACCACTAGATTACTTACAAGCCAACAGATGCCTACAAATAGAAAGGCAAATCTTGTTTCAAGTATATAAATATACGACTTGAAGACAATTCCATCTTGTTTAGATGCCTACTAGCCTCATAATTTTCGTGAGCGGAGTGCTTCAGACAGAAGGATGCGAGGTGCAGCCCGTGAGGTGGAAAACTGTCCTAGAATGAAACAGAATGGAGCTCTCGTTGGCGAAAAGTCCCAAAAACAAATTTAAATAATGATCTTCAATGGCGACAAACTTCAGAGATGCTGCTAACTTATCTATCCCCTGCTTTCAGCATTTTCACGTTCCACAAGACTTATTATTGACATTTCTGTTGAAGACTTGAAGGTATTTCTGGATCCCATGTGAACACTGGCCAGATGCCTGAACATGTTGATACACCAACAGTCACATTGTTAGAAATTGTAGAAAGATTCTATAAACCTATACGCATGAATCGAGAAGTAACGTGTCTCTAATGAGTGCGCTTTGGATTATGGTCGCCTGAGAATCATTTTCGCAGCATTTCACCTTGATTTCACCAGAATTCATCCATAAAGCCTGCTAGAGGATCCCAAATTGTTAGAAAGCCTATAAATTCAATCTTCAGCAACACCGCTATCCAGAATGCGTCGATCCCTTCTCTCGTCAGATTTTATAACGGTATTGACCCTCATGTTTGCACTATCAAAATTCGTCCGCGCACAAACATCTACACCAGAGCCCAGTCCTGCCCCACTTGTTCGACCAATTGATACAGCATTTGACGTCCAGCCAAATTCAATCGCAGGTGGATGTTCCCCAGCTCAGAAGGATGCCCTGTCAACACCGTTTGATGAGAGGATCCAAATGAAGAACATCATTTCCATTGCCACGGGTGAAATGTCGAGCGATGCTGAGAGTCCATCCACCGGCTGGATGTTCAACTATCTTTTCGCTATCCCTTCGACTCAGGAGAATCAAGACTATGGAGATGCTCGGGACGATACTCAGGTTGACGACTTGATGAGTATATGGAGTGAGCCGAAGCAAGAGTATGGATAAGACTTTGATCTGACTTCTTGTTGTAGGTCTCATGGACTTGATTGACAGACACACTGCTGGAAAGTTTTTGGTACGGAATACCCACGGTATGGAAGGGAAAACAAGACTTTACTACAATCAGGATTGGATGAAACGTACCGATTACGCAATAGACCCTAGAACCGACCAGGCCATTCGGCCACGGAGGCCGTTGAATGGTGGAGGCGAGTCGTTTTGCAAACAGTCTTCCTTCTAACTTACCTCAAGCAACTTGCTGACGGATCTAGAACACTGGTACGACAAGGTGACGAAGATAGCCTTCCGCAAACAAACAGTACCACCTCTCATACATGGCTCCATGACAATCTGCGGAGCGGAAAACCTGGCGGTTACACATCTCTACTTCAACACTATCACGTTCTGTGGTCTCCTGTGGGACGGAACTGTGCGACCTACTCTGACTAGCTGGAATCCTTCTCACCAATTGATTCTTCTCGATTCGTATCAGTCGTTTTCCAAAGTGTTCTTTCATGAGTATACTCATCTCGTAGGGAGGACTGGTGAGTTGATATCCACTTTTGACTTGTGAACACAGAGCTGATTCCAATAGATTTGAGTGATATGCTCATGGTGAACGTCGAATCTGCAGATCGCGGACGGGAATCGATCGGCTTTTATCCTTGCACTGACCTTGCCAGCAGTCGAGGCGCGCAAGTCGCCCTGAAAAACGCAGATAGCTATGCCGTATTGGGAGTAGCACTGTTCCTTAGCAATTGCGATTGGAGAGATGGGTCTTGTCAAATTGTTGCGTACTGGGAAGGTATCTGCGAGAAAGAAAGAAATGAAGACTGAGAAGGAAAGTGACAAATATTACTAAAGATCTTTTGTCGCATCCAAAACGAAAAACTCAGGCTTTAGATTTGACAAATGAAGAGTCCAAGTGCGATTGGTGACAAACGATTGAATGTTCGAAAACTATAAAAGACACAATCCAGATGAGTGAAACCGTGCAGAATGATCCATTTTAAGCCTACCAAGTTTCGAGAAACCTGCGTTTGTTGACATGGCTGCTCGCTGAATTTGGAACATTGTACTGCCCATAGGTGAGAAACCCCCTAGGATCCCAAATAAATCCCAGGAGAAGCTGTGGATATCGAATAGCATCTTGCAACTCTTCCTTGGGAAATTCAGCCCACAGCGAGTTTCCTCCAATGAAAGGGCTCCATCCTCTCAAATTGAGTCCTAGACTGCGCAAACGGAGTCCTTGTTTGCGCTCACAGATGTAGTGCATGATTTCGTATGAAGTATCGCGAATGACATCTGTCGTGTCCGAAAGCTGCATGCGTAAGAGGCATTTAGAGTACAGCGTCAGGTCTGTGAGATTTCGGATCTGGGAGAGAATATCCGGAGACTGACAACTGCCGTTCTATTTCCAAGATAGTTTAGCTTGAGGACCTGACCAGGCATTTCATGTCAATCTCTTGCAGTTGGTGATGAGGTATCTGCTCCATGATTTGGCGAAGGAGAAAAGTTCTGGTTACATAATACTCGACGACTAAGACATCTGTTAGAAATATGGGCTGTATAGCGTAGATCTCAGTACCTGCGTACTTATGATCACGCTGCCCCTATTTGTCCTATTACTCTGTACGCTCTCTCAGATAGAATTCTATATGCTTTTCTATTAACATCGACGAGATTCAGCGCAGGAAAACTGGCGGTCAGGTATGGTGGCAGAATATATACACAGTCAATCCTATCGACAGAGAGGCGAATATTAGGCCAGTAGTCAAGGATTGCTTGCCTGAGATTCGGAAACGAGCCGCTGGGGTTGTCGCTCCAGGCTGACCATCTGCAAGGAGAGTAATGGATCAATGGATTGAATGGTATAAGTCTTCTGGGTCTACCTCACCTCATGGACTCAAGGCGATTGCAACCAGATAGAAGCTGGACTACCGTGTCCCAATCAAACATACTGTTGATATTGACGTGCCTTGTATGATCGCGCACTCTTTGCCGGGCGACAGCAACGTTGGCAAAATTCGTGTCGAGCAGATTATTGTTGAGTGTAATCGCTCGGTATCGAATAGTTGTAGCAAGGATTTCAAAACTCCGAGACAAAAGCCGTAGAGTCTGGAGGAACTCGGGCGAGGAATTGTAGAACTTGTTTGAACGTGAGCTTAGAAGGTTGCGTAAGAGGATGAAAACACTCACGTTATTGAAGACAATAATAAGAATCTCGGGCCCCAATTCCTCCAAGTAACTTCTCCCATGATGGCTTGGTGAGATTGACGTATTCTCCATATTGCTTCTGGTTCAAGAGAGCTTGTTCTCATAGATTGCGGACGTTAGAGGAGGGTACGGCGAGGTGGCGGCAGGCTAAGTATTGATGACCAATGACTATATATGGACAGATATGCGCATCCAAGATGTAAAGATATCCAGTAACCTAATCATGTTGGTTTGGTTTCACAGCTGGTTGTCAGGTGGCCTTGAGTCTATAAATATCATAGTTTGTTGGAGGCGCGAGGCTGGGCAGAGGTGCAATTTTTCAGGTAACTTGCAGAGCGATTTACAGAGAACAAACTTCAATAAGCTCGAACAGTTTCCATGAAGGACATCAGCCCTCAAGCATCCCAGGAGAAGTTGAGAAGTCGCCGCGGCTGATACACTTCCAACATGTCCGTCTTCACACTGCCAGCATACTAGCAATAGCAATCAAAATGCGTATCAATTAGATGCTACGTTATTGCGTTGTAATCTTTGTGATAGCAGCTTTCCAAGCTGCAACTGCTCAGCAACCTTGACTCGCCACCGCTTTCAACGTGATACGCGCACTAGCAGGAGGCGGTTGCAACAACACCCAAATGTGCAGAATAGAAGCTGTTTTTCGAGATGCTCTCCGGATGGCTCGATTGATTGTCACTGCCATGGGTGAGATGACCACGACTGGAGAGATCGTCAGCAGATTTTTTTGCTACATCTGGCAGACAAGAGCTCTTTGATGACAACGATATTCGATTAGCTTTTTAGCTTGGTACCATCTCGAAATTTTTTTCGAGTAGGCTTTCTTCTTTGAGCAGGGAAATAGAGGCTAATATCTTTTAGATTTGATGCAGTTGATCATTCGGCACAGTGAGGGGGGGGGGGGGGTAAACTTACCTGATGATAAGGGAGTGTATTCTAAGACTAGACTATATTGTAGCGGCGACTGGGTCACTCCAACGCGATGGGTGATCGGTCTTAGAACTGGAGAGTACCTGCATCCGCCTTGGGATATGTTGACCGGTAAGCCGTCCCAACTCTTCCTAGTGATGAAATGCTGACTGAATACATTCCCACTCAACAAAGCACTATTAGACTGCCTATCGAATGTCTACCAAACCAAACAACTCCCAGATATTCTCTTCAACGAAGAACTCACGATTTGTGGTTGCAGGAATATAGCGGTCACGCACATAACCTTTAACGCGATTACTTCCTCTCAGGCGCTCTTCGAATTCACTCCCTACGTTGTTGCTGAGATGTTACGCCATTTGGTGGAAGTGGACCCAGCCTCATATCTGGACTATTGCCAGCCAATTTCCAAAACATTCCTTCATGAATATGCCCATTTGTTGGGGTGGTCGAGTAAGTCCCCCGAGTTCTGTTCGTTCAACTACTGTACGGCCAGTCAGTGATAGTCTTGGGTACAGATTATGGAAATGTCGCGACAGTGGAAAAGGCATATCCACCAGATGCACCATAGAGTTCTCTGGCTTTGATGATGCACATGCATTGGCTTGGGAAGGAGCCCTTGGAGGCTCTCAAGAATGCAGATAGTTACGGGCTGGTTGGTAATTATCGCTTTGACATTCCCAGCTTTCGACTGGAGAGATGGAACTTGCAGAGCTCTTGCATACTGGGAGATAGTGCCAAGAAAGATTGAGGGGTGAAGGTCACTTAGATGAAGACTAGGGAATGGCTGATTAAAGAGCTTCATCTAATGCTGAGAAGATATCGTGTCCAGTGTGGATGTGGAAGCTTGTCTGGGATTGTAGCAGCACAATTTATGGTCGAAATGCGGACTCATTAAGCGGTTAACGGGGCTCTTCTTCGGAGAATGATACGCAACTTTCCGCAGTGTAATTATGCATTATCTTTCTCCCAGTCTCTGACAGGCTCTTTCAGAGTCGTCGACCCTTGCGAATCCCAGGAGAACTTGATAAACCGCTGGGGTTGGTAGGCTTCAGATATATCCATTTTCACATGCCATGTCTTGATAAGCCTGTGTGCTCTGTTGCTGCTCGTCCACTCCCCTACGTTAACAGAAACCTGGGAAAGTGGAAGGCCAGCTTTCTGCTTGTACAAGCGTTGCGCAAGATACCGTCCAAAATCCAAAACCCTATCGTGGGTGACAGGAACATAGAGTTTGGGGGGTTTCTGCATGTAAAGTATTATTTTCCGGACATTTCTAAAGCCGCTTAATGGACTCAAGAAAGTTGGAATCTCCTGTTGGCCAATCAGAAAAGCTCCAAGGAGGGATCGATGTGACTTGACCTACTTGTGGAGAAACGATATTGACACCTAACGTGAGGTTCGTTATGTTGGGGCATGAACACTGGAGAGTGTTAAGATCCAAAACTGTAATCGTCGGGGTGATGTAGCCGTCGACTTCATATCCGGATGTATCCAAGAGTTTGAGCACGCGAAGTGATTGGCCATGTCTTGTGATTGCCGAGATTGAAAAAGAAGGTAGATGGCACTTGATATCGAGGTACTCGAACTGATCTTCTGGAGCCTGCATCAAAATCGAATCGAGAAATTGGGTGCATTTTATGTTTTCCGACACTTCTTCCACTGGTCGAGACAGATCTGGCCCTTGCCACGTATGTTCTATCTTGAGACGGCGGAGGCGCTTGAAATTTGGCAAAGGGGCCGATCCGGATAGAAAGTCCAAAGTTTTCCAGGGGATCTCAAGATCCTCTAGTCGAGAGAAATCCCAAATTAAAGCGGCCTCCTCAGCTGTGTGTTGCCATTGGAAGGGACTCATGATAAGTTTTTGTATCGGCGGAAGTCTTCCCTTATCAGGTTCGAACACTCCCATAAGATCATGAAGATGAAGTGTCTCTAAATTCGTACAGGAAGCAAGGAATTCCTGTAAAGGCGGGGTATATGGTTCACTACACCGATGTCGTACAGTGAGGCCCACCAGGTTGGGGGCAGGAAATGTTCGTAGAAACGCTCCATATCCGAATTTTCCAGGGTAGTCCACAAAGTCGTTGGTAATGCGGATTGTAGGCCACTTTTCACTGATAGCGCGACGCAACGCATCTGGGAAGTAGCAACGGAACAGGTCTTGCCCACATGCCCATTTTTGACAGAGTCAATTACAATCCGCGGACGATGCACCAGTCTATTTTTCCTTTTCAAAATTTAAAGGATTTTCACTCACGTCATTTCATCCAGCTGGACACACCCAGAAAGTAATTCAACTACTGCATCCCAGTCTAGCAGCCGTGGAAACTCGACATGACGAGTATGAGCATGTATGTTGTGAACGATATCCTCACGCTTAGCTGAGCTTGACACAGCACCGAGCTTCTTGACACTGAACACGATTCGGCGATAAGAAATGGGTGCGACAATCTGATCGATTCTCCGACACATAAGTCTCAAACAGGGCAGTAGTTCCGGAGCGACGTTGTAGATCTCAAATAAAATCAGAAATGCCAGCCGAGGGAGGAGAAAGGGCACGTACCTGCTCGAATATCATCATCAAGATCTCTGGTCCAAGGAGCTCCAAGGAGAGCGGCATTTTGACGTTCATCCCGTGGTGGTCTTGGGGGTGGCGAGTCTGGACCCCGCTGGCCTTCATGTGAACCGTCTCGTTCAGGGTCCTTGATCAACACGTATGAAAGGTTCGATGTTGTCGTTTGTGATGGTGGATCTTGAAGGTTGCGATGAAGTTAGGAGGTGGATCATGGATTCGGCTGGTACAGGACTCGGTAGCCAATCGGATATTCTTTGTCAGCAGATTCTGATCATCAACAGTCGTCGATGTGGTCAACTCGCAAACAACCAATTTTCCCAACATGGCAATTTCTGTTTGGCTAACATATTTTTCCTTTTTTGAACGAAGGCATTGTGATTATAGATACAAGTTTATTGAGATACTACCAGCCTGACCTGGTTTCCTTGCAAATCCGTACATACTCTTGATCTGAGAGCGGTCTGTCCCTAATCACACTACTTTTATCTCTTTGCCAAATACATTCCTTCTGTTTCTAATTTCAATGTTTTTTTTATTTATTTTAATATTCATGGATACTACTTCTTTTTGCCTGAAATCTTGTTCTTGCCATTCTCAGAAGGTTGCCAATCCTTCGGTGGACCTGCCACTTCCAACCACTTCCAACAGGTCAACGTCCCTCCTTCCATTTTCTATGCTAAGTATTATCTTCCATCTCGAATTCTCTTCTGCTTTGCTCCATATTCATCATCGCCAGCTCCAATCTATCGTCAACCCATTACTCATCATCGTGCTTCGCTTTCATTGTCTCAGCCATCATCAGAGCTTCAGTCAAGCATTATCAATCTCCAATTTCATCCTTCGGCATCATGAAGTACCTGCTTACGATTGTCCATCTTCTGCTGGGAATTTCCGATGCAAATCTCATCATTCCACGCAAACCAACCTCCTGTCAAGATGCTTGTGGAAAGCATTTCGCTGGCAAGACAATGACTCCTGACAAATCAGTCGTCATCTCGGACTGCAGCAACTTCTTGGCTTCTACAGTCCTGGGTCCAGTTACTACGTAAGTACTCGACGTTTCCTGAGCGCAGTCCAGACTTCAACTGAAGATCACAGGGTCACCACTACAGTTCCCGTTGCCGTCTTCGCGAGCCAGACGTTCAATGAGTCGACACGATATACCATCACCCCGCTCCAAAATGCTTCCCAAGCCGTGCCCACACAAGCGCCAATTCCTACCTATATGAATGATTTCGGATGCCAGTCTTCGCCCGGTGCGAGCCTTGAAGCAGATCAATACACATCTCTGTGCCAATGTGCAGGCGCAAAAGTGACTAAAACCAAAGTGCCTGCTTCGGTATGTGGATTTCCTCAACCATTTCGTTCTTGCATATGCTAATTATTCACCTAGACTGTCACTGTTGCTGTACACGTCCCAACACAGGCGTCGACGTTCAAGATCCGCGTTGTCTTTGAGAATGGCACTTACAATTATCTCGATCCACAACCATACAACGTAGTGGGAGGGGAATGGGTTGGTGGTGTCGTTCCAGCTTACGCCAATACCACCAAAGTCAAAGCGAGCTTCTCTGTCTCAAATGGTACTCTCATGTACGAGAGCATGAAGCTCATGGAGTATGAGCGGGTTCTTCCCTCCCTGGCTGATGGCACACCTCAATTGATCTGGTTCGTCAGCCCCAAGGAAGAACGTATGCAGAACTCCCGACCTTTCGAAATCACTCAAAAGTTCTTGAACAACGAGATGGTTCATCCTCTTGTTCCTCAAGAAGGGGGAACTGGAATTGAGTACACGGAGTTCTTCATCTGCGAAAGTTGTGGTAATCAGCTATTCATTTCAACATCAGCTTGGAAGGACGGCTACATCAAGAGAATTGCCACTGACAAGTGGGATCGCTACGATTGGGTTGAGTTGCATGCCGAGCCAGACTTTAGATGAGCGTCTCTGATTTGAGTGCTGATTGGTATGCTGTGGTTTCAGAGGGTGTTTGGAGGCCGATGGTTACAAGTGAACTGGTATATTATTATAAGGAGGGTTTGCCTGGGTCACTGAATTGTAATGCGTAAAGAAAGAGGAAATATGTTTTCCACGGCACAGTTACAGATCGTGAGACATCCTTCCATACCTGGGGAGATCTTTCCTCCATCCGGCCTGGGCGTGGGAAACAACCCAAGACCTCACCATTCCTTACCTCCCAAATAATGAAATCTCAGGTTAGAAGAGTTGAAATTGATTCTTCGCTTATACTTTCTCGGTTGATTCAAAACCTCACCTCTGCGGTTTCTCATTCATCCTTTTCATAAACTTTCCAAGACAGCAAAAAGGTAATTCTTGCAGAGACCAATGTCAACAAGGAGAGAGGGGGAATCAGCGTCTGACATGTGTCGGCAAAGGATTCCGCATCTCGGCTGCACCCGAGTCAGGGGTCATAATTATAGTACAGTATCAGCTGGCTCATGCAGGCCCGCCCGCCGCCGCCCCACTCAAGCTGTGACGCAGGAGCTCCGAGCTTCATCGCTGTCACCACCCACCACCAAGCTTCAGTCTGCCTGGAATGTCAACATCAACAGCCGCTTCAACCGCCACTTTCTTTCCTGCACTGATCATCAAAAGCTCAGCTGCGGTTACAGCTTCTCCAAGAGTTATCCATCAGTTCGAATAGAAGTTCGTTTCTCTTACCAACAAGTGAAAAGACAGACAAGAGAGCAGACAGCCAGAACCGCAACGATGCCCACCCTCCGCACCCTCACCAACTACGCAGGCAACATTCTCAACCTCGCACAACACCCCTTCCTCTCCTCTCCTCCTCCATCATCTTCCTTGCCATCTCCATTTATCCGACCGGCATCGCCATTCAGCATACCCATAAACCAGCAGCAGGCGAGTTTCGACCATACCTGCCCGATCGACAGCCCTGTCTCATGCCATAACAGCACCGCCTTCCCGGACTCGTGCTGCTTTATATATCCCGGTGGACAACTTCTGCAGACGCAGTTCTGGGATACGGCGCCGAGTGTTGGGCCGGGTGATAGTTGGACGTTGCATGGGCTTTGGTGAGTCTCCTCTCTCCCCTTGCTGTCGTTCATGGTGTAGTGGGTGTTCGGGTGAATTTGGAGTTGGATTTGTACCCGGAGACGATATGGAATGGCTAGAAAGAGCTAGCAGATCTTTATGTATAATGGATTCGTGCTGATCCTTCTGCGATAAAACAGGCCCGACCTCTGCGATGGATCCTACCCCTCCTTCTGCACCGCCGCCCCAACATACCACAACATAACAGCCATCCTCTCTGCGTCCAACGCCTCTCTATCTCCACCAAACTCCTCCCCTTCCTCCTCAACAACCCCTCAAGCCTCCTCGTCCTCTACTCTCCTAGACTACATGCTCCAATACTGGCTACCGAACCGCGGCTCCCCCGATTCCTTCTGGGAGCACGAGTGGAACAAACACGGGACGTGTATCAACACACTTTCTCCATCTTGCTACTCTCCTTCCCCCTCCACCCTTAGTAAGGCCACAGACGACGCAAACTACACCCCGGGCGACGAGGTCGTCGATTTCTTCACACGCGCCGTATCCCTCTTCCGGGAACTAGACACCTACAAAGCTCTCGCGGCGGCTGATATCCTGCCTTCTACTACGAGGACGTATAGGAGGGAGGAGATTAGTGATGCGTTGAGGAAGGTTACGGGGAGGGATGTATTGGTGAGATGTAGAGGGAATAGGCTGAATGAAGTGTGGTATTCTTTTAATGTCAAGGGCAGTTTGCAGGAGGGGGAGTTCGTGCCTAGCGTTCCTGTGGGGAAGGTAGGGAGGGGTGGGTGTCCAGAGGGAGGAGTTAGGTATTTACCGAAATAGACTGAAGGAAGCGGGCAGCAGAGGAAGAGGGGGAAAGGGAAAGAAGGAGAGGGTGTTTACCTGGACTAGATGGGCGTTTGGACTAGAGGATTTCTAGGAGCTGAGTTCTGTGATTGGACTGTAGTTGCATACCACAATAGAATTATGGGCTTCATTGTGCACTCGGCCTGGTCTGTTGTGATGCAGTTTTCTTTGAGTGGGTGAGTGAGTTGTCATAGAACTGGTGAGTCGGACACGAATACTGGTAAGCGAGCAACAGATGTAAACAACTCTTATTCGGAGGATCCACAATATTAACGAGATGAAATGGGAAGCGTAACCCACTGAAGCCATCGCTACAAGCAGCTATGATGAGTCCTTCCGCAAGAATTGCGATGCAAGAGATTTATGTAAAGACTTTTGGATTCCAATTCCAGATATACAGTACAACTTTGCCCTATCTCCCCCAACCTTTCGCTCACGCAGCGACGAACTCCCCGTCCGTGATACAGCCATGACTAGCGTCACTCACGCACCTAGCATATTTCGCTAGCGTGCCCTTCGTATACTTCGCCGGCTTAGGAACAAACTCCTTCCTCCGCTTTACCAACTCCTCCTCATCAACCAACAGATCCAACACTCTCGTCTCAGCATCAATGACGACCTCGTCACCATCACGAACAAGACCAATTGGTCCGCCTTCCTGGGCTTCGGGCACGATGTGTCCGATCAGGAAACCGTGACTTCCGCCGCTGAAACGACCGTCGGTGATGAGTGCGACGTCTTTACCTAGACCGGCGCCCATGATGGCTGAGGAGGGCTTGAGCATCTCCGGCATGCCGGGTCCGCCTTTGGGTCCTTCGTAGCGGATGACCACGACAGTCTTCTCGCCCTTCTTGATCTCGCCTCTTTCGAGAGCAGCGATGAAATCGTCTTCCGCATCATAGCATTTCGCCTTGCCGACGAAGCGGAGCCCTTCTTTTCCTGTAATCTTACCCACCGAGCCGCCTGGTGCGAGTGAGCCGCGCAGGATCTGGATGTGGCCAGTTTCTTTGATGGGGTTGGAGAAGGGACGGATGACTTCTTGGTCGGAGGGGAAATCAGGTGCGCTCTCGAGATTCTTGGCGAGTGTTTGGCCCGTAACGGTCATGCCTGAGCCATCGATTACGCCTTCTTTCAGGAGGAATTTGAGGAGGGAGGGCGTGCCACCGATATTGAAGAGGTCATGCATGACGTACTTTCCGGAGGGTTTGAGGTCGGCGAGGAAGGGTGTGCGGTCCGATACGGCTTGGAAGTCTTCGATTGTGAGTTTGACACCGACACTGTCTGCGATGGCGATGAGATGAAGAACGGCGTTGGTCGAACCGCCCGTGATGTTCACTACGATCATAGCATTTTCGAAGGCTTGACGGGTCATAATGTCGCGGGGGCGGATGTCTTCTTGCAAAAGGACCTTGATAGCTCCTCCTGCGGCAAGACATTCCAGGTATTTGGCTTGAGATTGGGCGGGGTTTGAGGATGAGCCGGGAAGGGACATGCCCATTACTTCGATGGCTGTCGCCATGGTGTTGGCTGTGTACATGCCTCCACAGGCTCCTTCGCCGGGACAAGCGTGATGGATGATATCGTCTCTAACCTCTTCCGTGATCTCCCCAGTGATGAATTGGCCATAGGCTTGGAAAGCCGAGACGATATCGATGGGGGCGTTGTTCTGCGTAACAGAGCAACCAGGCTTGATGGAACCACCATAGACCATCAACGAAGGGCGATTGACTCTTCCCATAGCCATCATCACACCCGGCATATTCTTGTCACAACCTGGAATGGAGATATTGGCATCATACCATTGTCCACCCATGACAGTCTCAATACTATCCGCAATGAGATCTCTCGATTGGAGGGAGTACCGCATTCCCTTTGTGCCCATGGATATTCCGTCCGAGACACCAATAGTGTTGAATTGATATCCGACCAAACCTGCCCTTTCCACGCCCTCCTTCACACGGTGGTTGAGATCCAGAAGATGCATATTACACGGGTTTCCTGTGTACCAGACCGACGAGATTCCCACTTGTGCCTTGTTCCGCCTCTCGTCGGTCAGACCGGTCGCGTATAGCATAGCTTGTGAGGCTCCTTGTGACTTGGGTTGTGTGATGGCGGCGGAGACTTTATTGAGTTTGGGCTCGTCATTTCGGAGAGAGGTTGTGGTAGAGATTGAACGGCTGGAGGATGTTAGAATAGCTTGCAGAAAAAACAAAAGCAGGGAGAAGAAGGGAGAGGACTGACATGTATTGCGAAGTTCTTCTCGAAGCAAGAAGTGAGGCATTGGCCCTGGTTCTGAGCTGTGGGAGCAGCATGTTGACTTCCTTTTGAGTGGCCGTTTGTTGACTCAATATCCTTGCCTGGTCTTGCCCCAAGGAAGAGAAGAAACAATCGTGAGGCAATCTGAAGCTGTGATGCGATCCAATGCCTTTCCTTGCCTTGAACAATCTCCGACTGCAAGTGTGTTGCGGCCAGAAGAAGGGATCAGGTGGGTATGATTCACAGCTCACCCGTCCTCACTCACTATGAAACTTTTTTGATTTGGCGATATCGCTCGCATCGGCGGTCGGTGCTCCAGCTCAAGCGTCTCCACTTCTGCAGGGGTGCTGACCAGTCAGAGCTCCAGGTTTAGTCACCCGCAGCCTTGCCCGCCCTTTCCTGTTCCGCTCTCTCCGCATCTCCTTGGCACGCGCGCTATTCTATTTCGAGCGAATGGGGAAGCAGCGACACATGCGAGCGAGGCTGCTACGCTACTAACACTCTGGTCCCTTCTTCCTTGGGATGCACCTCGGCTTCCAGGTGGGGTTTCAAAACTTCGAGGCTGAGCATAAATACTACCGACATCCTCCCTTTCGTATGCTTGTGAATGCGGATCGTTCCAACTCTTGCTATTGCTTGATTGTTTTTCCGTCTTGCATACTGCACATCCGAATTGGCACTGGCAGTGGCTCCATAACTGTCGCATATACCCCGCATTGTACGAGCCTGACTCCACTTCAACACCACTTTTATCATCCTCTCCAAGAGACGATATCCCGAACCTGTACGTGCGTGAACTAAAATCCAGTCTAGAAGGACACTAGAAGCCGATCTTTTAAATTTGTTTCAATAATCTTCCGCAAACCATCACAATGGCCGCTCCAGCAGAAGTCACCCTCAAAGACCTCACTGGTCAATGGGTCATGGTACGTACCAACCCCCTCACATACACCTGCAGAAGACCCCTCTTGAAACATCCCAACCAAACTGACACCCCCAGAACAAAACCCTCTCCGACGACACCGACGCCATCCTCGCCCTCCAAGGCATCGGCTGGTGGACACGCAAAGCCATCGGCCTCGCAACCGTAACGCTGCACGCGAAGCAATACGTCGAAGGCACCATAACGCACATCGACATCGAGCAGACGGCCACCGGCGGCGTCAAGGGAACAACCGAGCTCCGTGTGCTCGACTGGGAGGAGCGCTCACACACTGACCATGTCTTTGGCAACGTCAAGGGCCGCGCGCGCTGGAGCACGTTCCAGGAGATCGACGATAGTTTCCTGAAGGAGGGATGGTTGGAGGGTGATGAGGAGAAGGCGGGCCCGGATGGAGAGAAGCATATTGAGAGTTTGGCGGTTAATGACGAGAAGGGGTGGACGGCGAGGCAGATTTGGGGGTTTGCGGTTGTGGATGGGGAGAGGTATTATGTTAGACGGGTGGTGGTTTCAAAGGGGAGTGAGGCTCTGAAGGTTAGACTGGTTTATAACTGGCAGAAGAAGTAGATTTGCGTTAGAGTGTTCCTTGGATTGGGTACAGAGTTACATTGCGAGACAGGCTATGAGGATTGTGGACTATCAGCCGTGGCTATTAGTCTAGAGTATAATATTTTACGAAGAATGCACGCTGTTCCATTTCGCCTTTTTCTAAACTTTGTCCGGTGCACTGCCTGCGGTTTCTGGAATGTATGCTCTTGTAAAAGGGCTTTTGATTTATCGTCGGCAAGCGCCACACACCACGAAAGCTCGAAGTATCGATTGAAAGCTCTCGGATCTTCACATGAAGTCCATCGGCACACAGCCTTGCGGGGAAGCCTGTGCTGTATTTTACCCATACCCATACCCCATGCCTAAACAGGACTTGGCCAGCGTGGCCAAGCTCTGTTCCTACTTCTGTTCCCGCACTCTCATTTCGCTTATCAACCTTTCCAGAGCTTCACGTCAACAATGGTTCACACATCCGAGCGAGCACATACTACATTGATCAAAGCCCTCTGTCTTCTGTCCATAGATCTTTCGTTTCTTGCATAAAAATTATTTTCGAATGCATTGCATTGCGTTTTCCGCAATATTGTTAATGCTCCTTTATCACGTCCAGAATCTACTTCGGCGATTACTGATGTCAAGCTACAAAACATGGAAGAAAGAAAAAATTAAGCGCCGTTCAGCATCTCATGCATAGTTTCTATCCCTCCAAAAATATTTATTCCATCCCCGAAGCTTGCCCGCCAACTGGGTGTGAGGTTGGAAGGGGCCACGAAGCGAGGATCTACTCATTTCGTAACGAGCGAATCAACGATGGAGAATCCGAGCGAGTTATTCGTTGTAAGGCTTGGTAGAGAATGTAATTAGAGCCTCTTACGAGGAGAGGTGCATTGGAGGCAAAATTACAACTGCGTAGTAAGTTATACCTTCTGCCCGGACAGATGACAAAATCAAATTTGTAGCAATCCCTCTGAAAACACACTCGGTTTTGCAAATCGAACATGTTTGATTTCATGAGAATCCAGCTTTGTGTCTTCCTAGATTCCCACACGCACAAGCAACAAGTACTCTCCCCGTCACTTCCCAATCTACATGCATCCCCAACAGCACAACTACCGCACCACCCCTCAAACACACCCCACTCCTCCTGTCAATCCCCTCTCTGGCCAGCAGTCACAACACCCATATCACTCTCGGCCTCAACATCCCCTTTCTTCCCCGCGCTCCTCCTAAACCAAATTCTCTTCGCTAGCTTCCAAGCTTCGCACCCCGCAAAGAACAGCACACTCTCGACAAGCACGATCCCCCACTCCCACGTAATTCCCTTGTGCTTGAACACGACTGTGTTCAACGTCGGGATGTACAGGGTCGGGAAGATGGTCACAAAGCCCGCGATGATAGACCAGAATAGGAAGCTGTTCTGTCGCACGTCGTAGTACCATTGAGTGAAGTACTTGGTCGACTTAGGCTGCATACGGAAGAAGGAGCGGCGGAAGTTCACCATCTCCCAGGCCAAGAAGAGCGCGAACCAGGTGAGGCAGACAAAGGTCGTTGCGCGGGCGCGGAAGCTGGAGTGGGGTGTCAGCTGGTCTGCTTAAAGAGAAAGAAAGCACGAGGACTTGGGCTGCTGCGGAATGGTGTATTGTTGGAAATGAAGGTGGATGGTGGTTATAAAGGGAGAGGAATATGGGACTTACACTAGGTCACAACTGTCGTTGTAGCTCGTGTTACAACCTTGTCCAAGATCACCGTTGCCGAACCAGAATGCTACGATCACGAAGGAGGCGACGCAGAGCGAGGCCATCCAAAATCCATACACTACCATGTCGAGCATCACTTCAATGGTGAAGACACCCTGTTTGAGCTAGTTGTATACAAGTCAGTTTGAGACCTTCCAACTGATTTCCTGCCTGGGAAATACGCAGTGAAGGAGGAAAATAACTAACATCATGTGGCGGACGAGACATGATATCAGGCGCAGCAACCTCCATGCCGAGTCCCATATCAGGCATCCCGGACGTGACCATAATCACCCACAAAATCTCAACGGGCGCCAATGGAAACACAGAATTGCCGCTCTTATCCTTGAATGCGAGTCCTATCAACAGGGTACAGGCCTGCGCGATATTCTCCGCTAGTAGATGTAATACGAACTTCTTGATATTGTCGAATATCCGACGACCTTCTTCTATAGCGTTGAGGATCGAGGCGAAGTTGTCATCTGTGAGGACAATGTCGGACGCGTCTTTGGCAACGTCGGATCCGGCTTGGCCCATGGCGATACCGACGTCTGCACGGGCTAGGGAAGGGGAGTCGTTGACTCCGTCGCCGGTCCTAAGAAAACACACAGGTTAGTTCCACGTGTGGAAAACTCTTCATGGGGGATCGAGATAGCAAGGAGAGACAATTAGTATATGACGGGGAAAGGACATGTCTGTCTCGGCAACACTTACATAGCGCAGAATTTGCCGCGACGGTGCAAAGCATCGATCATCCGTACTTTAGTCGTCGGCGTACAACGAGCAATGACTTTGGGAAGCATGGGAAGGGCATCAACCTCGTCATCTGTAAGCTTGTCGAACTGCATCGCTGTCATCACGAGACTATTGGCGACTGCTGACGACATCGATGGGAGCTTCGAGACGGCCGGCACGATGCCTATCTGGCGTGCGATGGCCTCAGCTGTGCTGGGATGATCTCCACTGGTCAAAATTAGTGTGCGATTCTCAAGAAAAGGAGGATGAGATGAGGATTTTACGTTAACATATGTACCGCGATACCTGCTCTTGCGCAGCCCCTGACTGCTTCGGCTGATTCTGGACGGGGCGGATCGTAGAGACCCACGAGCCCGCGAAAAGTGAAGCTGTGCTCGATGGTTTCTCGATCTATGCCTTGAGTCTCGACATCAGCAGAGATGGACTTGCTTGCAAAAGCTAAGACTCTCAGCCCCTGCTTTGCCAAAGTCTCAACGTTGGTATGGATCAATGTCTCGAGTTCCTTCGACATTGGGATTGGCGTCTTGCTGCCTTGATACTGGATGGTAGTGCAGCATGGTAGGATTCTCTCGACTGCGCCTTTGGAGAAGACATGGCGTTGGGCTGGGGCGTCGTTTGAAGAGGCGGCTTCGGCGTAAATTGTTGACATTCGCTTACAGTCCGAGTCGAATGGGAACTCGGCAATCTCAATCCACTGCAACTTTTCTCCTTTCGTAAGCGTGTTGCGATTGTAATCGAACCGCGACGCGAATACTTGGATAGCTATCTCAGTTGGATCACCGCGAGCCTTCCATTCTCCTTCCTCGTCCTTTTCCACCTGCGCGATATTGGCCAAGGAAGCAACTTGGAGATACTTCGCAAGGTCGGGATCTTCGGCCTCGAACTTCGTCCAGCCGTCTGCATCTTCTTTCTCATTCTCTGCCTGTTCTTGTCGTGGATTGCCCGGTAGAAATCGTATTTCGCCTATCTCTGGGTTGAAAGGCTCGTTGGTGTTGCCCACTGTGTAAGTTCCGGTCGCGGCCACCCATGCCTTCTTCACAACCATACGGCCTGCGATGTCAATTAATGGCGATTCATCGAAAAGTGATCTTGTTTGGACGTACCTTGAGTCAATGTTCCCGTCTTGTCAGAGCAAATGTTCGTCACGGCTCCAAGCGCTTCGAGAGAATCCATCTTCCTCACTATCACGTTTCTCTGAGACATGATTTTCGTACCGACAGCCATCGTGATGGTCAGAACGACAATCAGCGAAGCTGGTATCATGCTCAATCCGGTTGCCACGGCGTAGATGATAATCTCGTTGGCACCTGAGAACGAATTCGCTGCTTCGACGATGACTGCGCAGATGAGAGCGATGATGAAAAGAAGGATGGCCAGCTTCGACAGTTTGCGCGCGAGAGGCGTACCGACGTTCACTCCGATGAACCGCCCCATGGCGTCGGTGCTAGTCAGTGCCCATGCTTCGACATATCGGTACGACTTCACCTTGCCATTTTTGGAGACGTGAGGCTTGCGGACTTTGGTATTGCCATCTCGTAGTGCGGTGGCGATGGACCCGATCTCTGTGTTCATACCCTAAATTTTGTGAGTTGCTGCTTCAGTCGCGTATTTGGATGTAAATGACTTACTGTTGCCACGACGACTCCCTTGGCTCTCCCCTTGGTCACGGTCGACGAACTGTATGCGAGGTTCAGTCGATCTCCAGGACCGGTCTCCTCGTCAAAGACAGCATCATAGACTTTGGCAACTGGAAGTGATTCGCCCGTAAGTAGGGCTTCATCTGTCTCAAAATTTGTTGCTTCGATCAATCTTTCATTGGGAAAAACCATCGTTAGCCATATCCTCTCTGCAATGAGCATGTTGAGCTTACCGAACGTCAGCCGGGATGATGTTTCCCGTTGCCAGCTCCACCAAATCTCCAGGGACCAGTTCCGCAGAAGCAATAACCTCAGATGAGCCATTTCTGATGACTTGTGCGGTGGGCGATCCGAGGGCTTTGAGAGCACCCATTGTTTTCTCAGCCGCGTATTCTTGGAAAAAGCCGACGACGATATTGAGCACGATGACAAGCGAGATAACACCTCCTTCGATCCAGGACTTGATCGCGAAGCTGACGACCATGGCCATAGTGAGAACCAACATCATGGCATTCGCGACTTGGTTGATGAGGATTTTGATTGGTTGGACGCCGGGCCCATCGTCAAGAGCATTCTTTCCGTACATCTGCAGTCGAGATGCTGCCTCGCTTTGGCTGAGGCCTGCTTGCGAATGTGATCCAAGTTTGTCGATTACTTGGGCAGCTGTCATTGTATGAGGCTTGTCTGCTCGTATAGACGACGAGCTGTCGCCCGAACTTTGGAACGAGGCAGCGGCCGTCGACGGTTCTTTTTTTTCGAACGCCATATTGGGCAATGAGGAAGCGGATCTATCCAGGCTTGTGCTACAAAAGTCGAAATCAAAGAGAAGTACTAAGAGCCCCCAACTGCGTAACAGCAAACTGACCTGCAGTATTCTCGAGAGGATTATATTCTGGTTTCCTCTGCATCTATCTGAGATATTTGTATTCCCTAATGAAGCTTCTGCAACCCCCCGGTTCTACAAACATCGAATGCATGTTTCTGCGGCCAAGATATCTCCTACAGCACACACCGCATCTTCGAATCGCCAAAACATAGCTGACGCAAGCTAAAGTAAGAAAGAATCACATCTGTACCCCATACTCCATACTCCACGATAACGCTATGTTTAGAAGACTGGGGTTGAAAAGAAGGCGCTCTGCCTTCTCGCCACTTGGATCGAGAGTCGTTGTTTCAATGTGCAGCCAGGATTCACGAGGATTTTTTTCTGAAACATACAAAGGCAGTGATTGATGGGTTAGGCGATTACCTGCAAGCCTGTACGAATCTTCCTTATGTGGGAATGGCCCGTCTGCTAAGAGATAACTGAGTTTCGGAGGTCATAGACAAGTGCTTCCAAGTGCTTGAGGACGAGGCCGATCGGACTCATGGGCCTGCACCCAAGAGTCATGCCGCCTCTGCTCTCTTTGCCATACCGGGAGAATCTAAAAGTAGCTGCATAGATATTTGGGGGGAATGGGGGGAATCGTTGGACACCAACCAAGTCAAGAATGGTTCAGGGTGAACGTTCCCGTGTCCGCCAAGTAGTTGCCGAGAGAAAGGGCACAAATGAAAGTATATCGTTGCTGCTGCCGAGCCGCCCAGAATCTCGGCATCCCGCATGACATCCGAATAGCCGCTTGTGTATAATGCCAATGTGTGTCACAATTTACTTCCAAATTGCCCTTGGGGTCCGGGATCTCCAGGTTTTCTCCAACATGCCAAAAATTCACCAGATCATTGTTTTGGTACCACAGGCCAACTTGAAGTTTCATGATGGCTGTCCGTGTGCGAGAAAAGCATGTCTCAGACATGGAGATAATGGATACTGGTTATTGATAAGTACTGTGGAATCTGTTGAACTGACTACGATATTCCGCCGATACCAATCGTGCCCCCTAATCTAGACTATCACAATGTTCATTTATACGACTCGAATTTCACTAAGGTGACTGGAGTTCAACAGTATTGATGATTTCATAGTGATATCGATTTAAGCAAGAGTCTTGCTTGGTTTCAATAAAGTATATCAACGAACAAGAGCATCGTGTCTCTTGGTTTCTCTTGGTCACGCAAGGATGCCATTCACAAGCAGACTTGGTATCTTGGCCACCTGGGCGCGCGGCCTGGGTTACCACCACTCGAATAGCATTGTCAACCCCCCTGGCCACCGACCCTGGGAGCTTGGTTCTTGTTGACTTTCTTTTTGCACTTCCAAGATCCAAGCTCCGAGAATCGCCGATCTCCATACAGTAGACGCCACGCTCAAAATCTCTAACAACATTCTCCATATCACAAGAAAATTGGCAGTTCCAAAATTCAAGTGCCCAGGGCCATGTTGTGGCTTATTTCGTTTTGCGGTCTTCGGGTTTTCTCAAACCCCAGAACTTCTTGGACTGGCCATCGGGGAGGATAGGGAGTGATCGAGGAGGTCTTCTGTTTCAAATGGATCTCATTCTGTTTCTCAAATTTGAAGTTCGCTCCAAAAATAGAGGATCTACATTCTCTCCCAGCCCGAGATTGTCCATTTTCCGACTCTTAAGTCCCGCAGTCTCATATCCCTCTCCGTGCCGGTTATCTTCTGCTGGTTGGATGAGGATTTGCCTTCACTTCTTTATTCTTTCGTGTCTCTTCTTATTTTTCTTTGGAAATTGTTGTCTCGATTCAGGAAATTGAACTTCTAACACTCTCCAACTTCTATATCCCTTCTTCCTCCTTCTCCTTTTGTTATCATTGCAATACTCCCTCTCATTTTTCGACTCTCAACACAAAAATGCCTTCACTTGATGTGAGCGAACTGAATATCGTGCTCGGTGTCTTGGGTAAGCCAACTCAAGTTTTTAGCATCTGCTCCGCGCTAACGCCAACAAGGCAGCTTCATTTTGCTGTTCGGTATAATATCTGTAAAGATAAAAGCCCAATGGTATTTGGGAGAAGCTCGTAAGTACTCATTCATTTCCGACTTTATGCTAAAAGCTGAAAATTTGCAACAGTGCCTGCAGTCGTTTTCGGGGTCATGTTGGGTCCCATTGCGGCCAAATTTTTGGATGCAGACAGATGGGGCTCTGCGGTACCTGACCAGATGGGTGCTATAACACTCGTACGTTTTTTCTCTCTCCGCCACATCGGCTCATTGTTTAATGCTTCATAGGGAGTCGCAAGAGTGGTCATTGGCGTTCAACTAGTCATTGCTGGCTTTCAGCTTCCTGCCAAGTACCAGCTGAGAGAATGGATCCCGATGATGATCTGTTTACTGCCCGTCATGACAATCATGTGGCTGTTCACCACTAGCTGTATTCTTCTCACTGTGCCAAAACTCACCCTAGTATGTGCGACACTTTCTACTGGTTTGTGAAGACATCTAACATCTCCAGCTTACTGGGCTCGTCATTGGATCTTGCGTCACTTGTACAGACCCAATTCTCTCTCAGGCAATCGCCAAAGGTCCTTTCGCCGACAAATATGTGCCACGAGCCTTGAGAGAGATCATCAGTTCCGAAGCAGGCGCCAACGATGGATTTGGTTTTCCGTTTCTCATGCTTGCCACCTACCTAATTCGCCATGCTGACGTCCCTGGTGCCGGCGAGCATGCCGCAGAGTCCGTCGCCGAGGTTGCAGGCAATGCCACTACAGCAATCATTGAGAGGGCGATGCTACATGCTAGAGAATCAGATGTGGGAAGACTTGGTGGAGGTGTTGGCATTGCGCTCGGAAAATGGGCAACCGAAACCTGGGTTTACATTGTCTTTCTCAGCGTGCTCTATGGCATCGTCGCTGGCTACGGAAGTGCTGTGGCAGCTAAATTCGCACTTCGAAGGTACGTCCAATAATCGAGCCGATGGCATGTATCGTTAACGAACAGCGAAAAAGGAAATGGATCGATACAGAAAGCTATCTTCTGTTACCCACTGGTCTTGGCGTAAGTATTTCTTGCCATAGTTGCTCTTTCGATTTATACTCAAACTTCCTAGCTCTTCCTCGTTGGTACCTGTGGTGCTATCGGAACCGACGATTTACTGGCCTGTTTCGTTGCTGGCAATGTTCTAAACTGGGATGGTCAGTATCTCGCTGAAACCGAAGCGCTTCATGATGAAGTCAATTCGTGTATGGATGTTCTCCTCAACTTCGGAGGCTTCATGTACATCGGAATCATCATGCCTTTTGCGGATTTTCATCAACCCGACACCACGGGTCTCACACTACCACGACTCATTGGACTCGGCTTCCTGGTTCTTTTGTTTCGCAGAATCCCTGCAATTTTGATCACTTACAAGCTCATGCCATCTTGCGTTAAAAATTGGAAAGAAGCATTGTTCATGGGATACTTTGGACCGATTGGTAATTCTTCCACTCAATGACTTCAGACAGAGCTGACCGTCTTTCAGGTATCGGCGCAGTCTTCTACATTGAGCATACCAAGCATCTTTTCCCCGAGAAAGGAGAGGCAAGCGACGCAGAGGTAAATGACATGACAGCAGTGATGCGTCCAGGTACGGAACAAGCCTTGGAAATAGCCATTTAGCTAACATTGTTGTTCAGTTGTCTATTGGCTTGTCTTATTTTCAATCGTCGTTCACGGTCTATCAATTCCTGCGCTGAATCTGATCTACAAATGGCGTGGTGTTCCTGCTATTCAAGAGGATGACCCACAAGAGATTCTGATGCTGTCAAGCAACGCCGTGTTACCCAAGAACTCAAAAGCAAACCCGAACAGGAAGTCTATCCTAGTACATAATCGCTTTTCGGCGATGGGACGAAGAGTTGATATCAGCGGGCCGACAGAACTATCCCGATGGAATTCAGCTGGCACTAGACAAGTCTTCAACAAGAAGAACAGCATGGACTCAATTGACTTAGAGAAGTTGCGACAAATTCAATGAGATAGGTTGGGGAGACGTGAGGCGGAATTTGGGGGGGCTGTGAGATGGGGTTGGAGGTTTTATCGCTCGCAGGTAATATTAGATTTGAACTTGAATATACCAGAAAGCTTTCCTCCATCTCGGGCATTTCTGATGAATCGGCCAGTAATCAACTACTCTCAGTGCCATGCACTGTTTAAGATCAAGTCATGGATTTTGAAATCAATGCTGTCGAATCAAGCAGTGTGTTGCGCAACGTTTCACGCCTCCCACCTAGTCCTAGCTATTTATGGCACAATGCGCTTCCCGTATACTGTACAACTCGAAATGTTTGGTAAGTGGTGATGAATGTATCGGAGAAACAAATCTTTGTGCTAGTAATGGCCAATCTCTTCTCAGCCCAGCCTCTGAATATTGGCACAAGTTGGCTGTGGCTTGCCGAGCTTGTTTTTGAGACTCGCCAAGTACTGGGTGCTCCTTGACCACCTGTAGAGCGATGATCACACCTCAATCAGACATGTCTGAACACAGAGCACACTCTACTGATTAGGCGCCACTGCAAGTTAAGTCACCGGGGATTGAGTGGAACACGCAGGACATGATTTCTTGGGGTTGTTGGCGCCGAGCACCCCCGGATGCTACCGGCTCTGGGCAGGACAACATGTACTTAGTATATCCTTACAGTAATTGTTCCATTCCGCCTTTTTTCATAAGTCATCACTCCTCTGCATAGCTGTCCGTCGCTCTTGGATTTCTCGTTTTCCTTCCTTTGGTACTACGACTACCTTAACATCTTCACTTTTCACACTTCGCATCCTAAACTTGCCCTTCATCAATCATTATGGCGACATATTATGGCGGCGTACACACACGAGAAGACGCTATTCTTCTACTTGAAGCCTGCCAACTGGATATTCTACCGAAGATCTCCCGTCGTCTATCGCGCAAAGAGAGGAAAATCTTGATCGAACCTGGAGCGGTATTTATCTGGGACGAAGCAGAAGCAGGGATTCAACGATGGACAGATGGCAGGTTATGGGGTTCGATCACGGTCTCGGATAGTTTCATCATACGACGAGAGATGGAGAGGAAGGTTAGAAGAACGAGCATGGTCGACGAGAAGGATGGTGGAGTTGTTGACATGGAAATCGATCGACGTGGGAGTGATGAAAACCAGATAGATGGTGGACTCATAGATGGTTACAGGTATAAGGCAAACGGACTAGTGAGGAGATCTTTGATTATCTCCGCTTCTGGACGCCAGCTTCACTTGGTTACTTATCATGACTCGAGCTATGGTTATAGTCCCGAGCTGCGGACTCCGACCAGTGATCAACCTCTCCGGCAGTCGATTGAGGAAAAGATCACAGCGAGAATAGCTGTGGATTTCCCAGGAAACCGCGAAAATTTGAGATGCACCACAGAAAGACTTTGGGGACGTTCTAATACTGGCCTATCACCTTCCATGGTGGTACATTCGCATGACGCTTTACCGCCATCTCAACAACCACATCTCTCGACCGACCCAATCCATCTTCACGAGATTTTCCATGGCAGTCCACAAGCAAGGAACGATGATTTCACGAACCTCTGCATGCTGCTTATCTCGCTCTCTCAAAATTCGCTCAATGTGCCACCATATGAGCTGTACCATCCTTGTTCTCGTTCCCAAATACCGGCTGCCTCTGCATACCAGTTGCTGTTCGGCGTACGACTTCAAGATAACTATCAACCCAAGATTTGCTCCCTCCCGACCCCACAAATTTCACCAAATCCGTTGGTTACGCCTCCCCAACAACATCCTGTCGCCATAGCTGCCATTCCGCCAGCCATATTCAACAACACTTCGATGGACTCCTATCAACATATTCCTCCAGACAACATCGGAAGCTCATCTACAACGATTAGACCTTTCAAAAGCAACCTTCAATATCCGTCTTTTCCATCCTGTTCCTCCCTCTCAATCCCACCAATGAAACGAGAAGCAATGATCGCTCACCATATTGACCCAGTGGAGGAATTTGGTGAGAGAAATCGGAAAGACCGAAGAAATCTGGAGCGTGGGGGTAGCAAGGTCAATAGGGACGATGAGAACATGGTGCGGTCTTTGGACAAAAGATTCCTAGTAGATTGACAATCAATTCACATTTCTGCTTTTCAGCAACGATAACAGTCATTGGTGAAGCATGAAGGTTTGGAACCCTCGAGTTTCCTTTGGAGTCTTTTTTTCACTTGTGAGGTGTTTTGGTGAACCTTCACATGATAATTACAATGCTCTTCTCTAAGTCAACAAGCCAACAGCCTAGTCCAATAAGCGAAGACGCCAAGAGGAGTTCTCACGGCTTGTCCAAGAGGCCATCTCCTTCCACTCACTCCACCCCAAGAACCACATCTCCTAAATTCCCACACCTGACCCATATCAAAAAGGAAAGAAAACGATCATACAAAAACTGAACAGAAATCGCGACTTGATCACCCATCCCGGTGCCCAAGTCATGTTCTCTCACACCCTATAATCGAACCGATTACCCGTACCAAGGACCCCGCCATCCCAAGCCAAGTGACCCAAGCCCAACACCAGACACGAATGGCATCACTCTCCCTTACGCAACCTATGCGCAGAGCCGCCGAGCGGAATTCCAAGAAGAATCAAGAAAAGCCAAGAAATTTCAAGAATTTCGTGCGTACATCAGCTGTGGGGTAGGGTAATAAAAACATGGTATTTGCTGGGTTTGCTCGAGATGCGTAATGACGATATTTGGGGGGATCGATGGGTGTAGGGGTAGAGAGATATGCATATCTAATTGTGATGTCCAGACGCATCTGTACATGACGCCACAGAAACAGAGCAACTTGAATTTACTGTACGATCGTAAAACAAAGCCACTTTGTTTTCGAAATTGAGATAATGCAGAGCGAAAAACTTCCATCTTAATAATCACAGCCATGCATCTGCCAGTTGCAATCAACTTCGATACTACACCAGCAAGAACCATGATATCTGAACGCCAAGATCCACCCACGACGACAACCACGAGGCATAACATGGCAATGGTATTCGTAGGCGTCGTTCTAGGTGCTGCGTTGCTCGCATTTCTCTCGTATGTTCCCTTCTCCCCATTGCTCAGGACCTACCAAGTAAAAGGCCCCTCGAACATTCGGCTTAGTAAAATGGCAGGTGCACCACTACACGCTACATCCGCAAACGCAGGGTTCAAAATCGTTTTCTTTTGCTCAATGCACAAAGACGCACGTCCAGGGAACGCGGACAATCGTATTCGGAATGGCAAACTAAGCATGTTCATAAATATGCTGAAAAGCGCGGTGCTGAGGACAAAACTGGGGATGGAAATTTGGAGATGAGAACTTCGGAGTGGGACAGTGAGATTTGGTAGGTCGCCTTTTCTTTTCGCTGTTAACGAAATTCCATCCCCCTTCTGCCTTCTTTTCTTTTCATGCGAAAATTTGCAAGTAGAAGTGATGGGAATTGACAACTTTTATTTGTATAGTGCGATATGTTTGGAAGTCGTGAGGCAGGATCAGCCTGTTTATACGATGTCTTGTGCGCATTTGTTTCATTATGGGTGTGCCGAGAGGTGGTATCGACGGGATGAGACGAGGACTTGTCCTGTTTGTCGATCGGGACTTGATAGGGATGTGTGAATGTTTGACGGGTTGGAGGTTGGAATATGGGATTGTTTGAACTTTGAAGCGAAAGGCGAGACGGTGATAAATTCTGGAGCAAGAAGGATATCTGACATGGCAGGAGATGTGACACATATCGATACCTGGAGTGAACAGCACCAAATGATTAGATGAGAATCAGATGGGAGACCAGGATACCGATATCTCGGCAGAATTTGTGCCTCAAAGATGGGAAGTCAAGGGCGAGAGGGAAAGGACACGGAGCGGATTAGCTAAAGAGAGGAAAGGTAGAATGTTGTTCACCCTACAGTTGAGTTCTCAATTATGTCCCAAGATTCCCGTCCTGTAAAAACTCTTATGCAGGCCGAGAGGCATGTCGGTTATGAATGTATTATTCAGACTAGTCAATGAATACTAGTATATTATGTGGTCTTCAAATTTATTGAAAGTCTTCCCTTCTGCGGCTAGTTCATTTTCCTCTTCCAATTCTCCTGCATCGCCCCTTTAACTCCCACCACCTTGCAAATTTCCCCCGACCTAAACTCGTCCTAATTATGAGCAGCAAACGTACTCTTCGATCTCAACCATCCACCATACTTCCACAAATAAAACATACCAACAACACCGATACATGACAACCCCGCCAACAAACTCACTCCACCCCCAATCCCCAAATTAATAAACATCGGCCTCGAGAACAAAATACATGCAGCCGCAAACATAGATCTCGAAAGATCATTGGCCGCAAACAAGCTCGCAGCATATTTCGGGTATGAGAGTGGCAAATACACAAACACACATTGAAAGATCAAGAAATTTGAAGCGACGAGGATTGTCACCCCAATGAGACTAACGATCCAATGAACAGCGTGTCGGGCCGTCCATCCAAACATGAAATATCCTACCGGGAGGAAGATCACGCCGAGGAGAGCAGGCACGAGACGATGTTCTGGCTCGCGAAGACCGTTCTTCTTGATGTCGGGAATGAGGTATTTGAATTGGTAGACTAGGAAGCCGATAACGCCGATGAGGCAGGCAACGCCGATGGTGAGGAAGCAGAGGCCTACTTCGCCGATGTTGAAGTGGTAAATTGGGGGGTAGACGAGAGCTACGATGTTGTTAGATCTGTAAGAGGGGGGGGGGGATGATGATGTAAGCCTAGCAAAGCCACAGATTATCATCCTCCCTCTTCGAGGCCGGACTCACTAAAGACTTCAAAGAATGAGTAATAAATTCCGTAAGTTAGCGACGTCTATCCTTTCGTCAGTTTGTTCGATCACAGATAATGGAAGACGAACATGATAGGAAGATTACAAGGATTGGGAGGGCACTTACGTAGATGTTCGTGAATGTAATGGCAGGGTCCTTAATCATGATCTCGATGGGCTTGATAATGGCATCTAGGAATACCTCGGAGGCTTTCAACTTGGCTTGCTCAATCTCACTCTTCGACTTAATGTTATCACGTCCGGTAATCTTTCTGAGACGCTGTGCTCGGCGACGAAGAATATTGTCTGCCGACGTCTCTGGGTATGCGAAGAGGAAGACGATGAGAATTGGACCTGTCATCCAGACGATTTCCCACAGTCCCCATCTCCATCCTTTGGCTTGAACAGCAAATCTTGTTAAGGAGTTAGTGCTGGTCAAACAACGGGAATGAAAGGTCGGAAAAACTTACCCTGCGATAATCGGACCGATGGCAGGGCCCCAGAAACAAGCCGCCGTCCATGCCGATAAGTAAACAGGAAGCTCAAGTAGTGAATACATGTCTCCAACGGATGCCCCTCCATTAGCCAGACATGGACTTCCAAAGAAACCAGTCAAGAATCTGAGTACCAGCAACCCAGCATAGTTGTCCACGACAGCAGTCGGTATCGACAAGATGACGAACAGAGTGAACGTGGGCACATAGACCCAGTTACGTCCAATCGAGGCAATTTCACTCATTGGCGCAAAGAGTAGCGGTCCTATTCCGTAACCAACGACATAGATAGCGAGACCGATTGCTGCAGGCGTAGCGCCCACGTGGAATTTCTCCATCACTCCACCTTCACCTGGAACATACATACTCGACGCCCCGTACACCGCAAGGGAGTACAGGCAAAGCTGAAGAAGAACGATGGATTTCTTAGACGATGTCCAGTTCTGAGGGTTGGCAATGTCATCGGTAGTGTACCAATCGACGAGGATCGTACCATCGGCGGTTTTGGTCGGTGCAATGGCAATAGATTTTGTTCGTTCAGCTGCGATATTCTGCTCGACGTCGAAACGTTCACGAGTGTATGGTGCCGTGGAAGTGCGAGTCAGTTCTCGATGGATGGATGAGCCGTTGGTGCGAGTCCGGAATGCTTCGTTGTCGCGTGCGGTCCTGATGGTTTCGAGGTGGAAGGGAATGGGATCTTGGGGTTCCTCTTTCTCGTCCGCTTCGAGATCCTTTTGTGCTTTCTTCTCGCTGGTATCGTTGTCACTGTCGGAAGCAGGAGCTTCTTCAACTGCTTTCTCCCCCGAAGATGCCGGTTTGTCCTCATTTGCGAGAAGTGCATCCTAAATATTTCTTAGCTCTTGGAAGCCAATTCAACGATTGAGTCTCTGATGTTGCTCACAAGTGGTGCCCAGTGAAAGTCTCCCTTTTCCTCGGGATATAGGAGGTACTTGTTCTTCGTTGCATATCGTATCACTTGGCCTACAGCCGATTCTCGGAACAAATCCATGACGATTGTTGTAACGGAGTATCCGTAGGATCTATGGAATCCTAGTTTATCGATGAGGATGCTGTTTATGTCAACCTTTTTCGGGGAAACCCATCGATATATAATAATCCAAATCTCAAATAGCAAAGGGAAGTCTGACATCCCCCTTTCGAGCTAACCTGTGATTGGTCACGCCAAAGACAACACAAGCATAATTGCACAAGCCACGAAAGCTACTAGGGCATCTGGTATGCTTGTTCAGCAAGCCCCATCTTAGTGCGCATTCCCCATCGAGCAATAAAAGAACCATGTCGGCTTGTCAGCAGCCGTGCAGCCTATCGAAGTCGGTAGATCAGGGCAAACCTGACCAATTACCTGTCCATTTCCAACGCCTCCAGTCTAGTCCAGAAGTAAATAGGTAAATAGCTGTTGATATGGCATGTTTCGATTTGTTTCATGCCATTCTAGAGCATTCATGCGAGAAGCTTACAAGTGTAGAGGGCCCCTTTCTCGATGAATAAGCTCAGGCTCGCGATCGATCTCAAGATTCTCAAGATTCTCTAGGGCTTACAGGAGCTTTTCCTCAATATGGAATCTATTAGACATCACCGAACAATAAAAATGACGTCTTCTGAGGGCGGTATGGGCAGACACTCTGTCGTCGGGTATCGGCTTTTTGAGGGCTGATGTGTGTTTTCCGAAACTCTGAATCTGTCAGCCTTTCCGAGATATCAAAGTTCAGAACATTCCAAGCTTCAGGTTCGCCTTGTGCTGTTATTCAACAATAAGTAAGAGTTCAACATGTGGATAAGCTGCCCCGTGGAATTACAGCTTAATGGCTCAAGAACGCGTAATACCCGCACATCTCTTCAAGGTCCACAACTACCCGCATCAGCAATAAGCTGGAGATCAGGGAGACAAAAACGCAACATAGATATGTCCGAAATCACGAAACCCAGAATCTCGGACTCGATGAATATGCACTCCATAGTAACAGGCTCACAACAAATTAGGACACGCAGTGTTTTACAAATTAGACTGTTAAGACCGATTGATGGAGTCAGCATGCTTTACCGCCGTGGGTGATCACAAAGCCACCCGCTTAAAATTTTCTGGGGTTCCTTTCAGCGTATGCAGTGCACCTGCAAGTGCGGGGATCGACGAAGAAGAACGGCTACGGCCACTGCGCTACTAGAGCTTGATATTGTCTACTAAAAGCACTGTTTTGTGTATAGTTGAGACCCTAGCTAGACACGTCCCCATGCCCTTCGGGAGGCTCAGGTGATGGGCTTTCAGCCCACCGCCGCCGGACGAAAATGACTGTCATCATCATCATCAAGTGCACCTGCAGGCAATCCAAGAATGCTACGCTAGTAGTCAGATGGTTGGTTTCGACTGTCATCTGAAACAATTTGTGGTATTGACAAGATATGTGCAGCACTCTGCCGCCGGAACTTTTACTTGAGGCTATCGTTAGTTAGATGTTCCCCGCACGTGGACTAATATGACTATTGAGCAAGATCGATGATAGCCTTTGGGAGCTGAATATCATGGTTCCACTTTTGTAGCCTATTTGTCCTATGATCTTTTGATATGATTACCTCTGAGCAGAATTGAGTTTCATAAGGCTTCGTTAGCGAAGGATGGTGCTCCACATTTGCTGACATCGTGTCATCTTTTGTCCACATAGGCGTTAGTGACCCGTCTTTGATGTTAGGATAGGGATAGCGCTTATTAGAGGGTAACAATTAACCCTTGAGTCATACCTGAGAGATTGCAGATTTAACAATAATCTTATATTCTGTTCGCATCAAACTTTTAGCTCAGCTTCTCGGTCCTTCTTACTGTATCAATTCCACCAGTTCATTCCCTTGATGAATCGTCAGACAAACCGCAAAATGTAAAGTAGCTTCTAGGATTTTTCCAAAACAGTTTATCGAGTTTTTTGCATTCTTTAGGAATCATTGTCAACCGCCACAGGAGAACATTTTCACATGAGAGTTAAAGACCGGTAGGCTAAGGTTCTAATGACCGTAATTCTACATGCATGACTCCGATATATGCATATGGTGCTAGATTCCATGCCAGAGACAGACGGAGTTCTTGTTTTTACCTTCCCCACCTATTCAAAGATTTACAACTCCGACACTTTCTTGTCGAACCATTCGTCTCACCTTAACATTACGAGCCCTAACCTTCAATCACCAGTCTATTCATCAATTGGCGCGATATTTCTCTATCTCCCCAAATCCCGGTAAAAAGCCATCGAAACCACTAACACTCATCCTGGAAAGGATTATGCTGTCTTCGCTTCATCATTGCCGTGCGCCAAAGCGAATTACCCTGGATCCGAATTTCACACTGCACTTCAATTGATCCAACCTCGAGGACCTCCCCATTGGCCTTTCACCATATACTTGCCATACACCCAAGGGAAGAAGTCTTTCTTCAAATGGTAGAATGCTCTGCGTGGAACAGCCTGGTCAATTCCCAACCAGCTATTGAAAGTCTCCTTCGGTTCTCCTCCATACTTGAATTCAGCAAGCAACACCTTTCCGTACTCTGTCAGAAGCGGGCAAGATGTATATCCATCATAAACCGCCTCTGGCTCCTTTCCATCCAAGACTAGCATCAGATTTCTGACTAATACTGGAGCTTGCGATGTGATGGCTGCAACGGTCTTGGAAGTGGGAAGACTGGAAGCGTCGCCAATTGACCAAACGTTGTTGAATTTTCGGTGTCGGGTGGTGCCTTCGTTAACATCAACATATCCCGCTTCATTAGACAGAGAGCTTTCTTTGACGAATGTATGTGGCCGATTCTTTGGTGTCACATGCAGAAAGTCAAATTTTCTCGTCTCTGGCTCTTTCCCACCAGGCCGAGAGAAGATCGCCTTATTTCCATCGACAGCCACGAGATCGTGCTCAAACAGCCCTTCGACACCTCTCTCAATGCGCATTTCTTCGAGCTTGGCGCTATACTTGGGTACACCGAACATCACAGGCAGGCCGGTAGCAAACGCAATCTTTATCGGTGAATCGGAGCTTTTGCTGTTGTAAAGGCCTGCCTTTTTCCAATGATCCAGTGCCAGCCACATTATTTTTTGTGGCGCACCAGCACACTTGATCACACCGGCTGGCTGAGTGAAGATAGCAGTACCACTCTTGAGTTTCTGAATTTGGGGGAAGACTCTGTCGCAAACCCGATAATCGTAAATAGAGGAGACAGGCGAGTCCGGATCAGCGATGATTTCGGGTAAGCCCTGGACAGTTCCATAGTCCACCTTTATGCCGGGTGCGACAATCATTTGTTCATAGACAACCTTGTCGCCATTACTCAGTGTGATTGAATTGTCCTCTGGAGAGAACGAATTAACGCCACTGCCGTAGAGTTTGAGCTTTGGATCAACCAAGCTGTCAAGTGGTTCTCGCAAACTCTCCTTCGTCTTCAGTCCGCCGCCGACTAGTGTCCATCCAGGCTGGTAGTTATGCCATGTTGCTGGGTCCACAATGGCAATTTCATTTTCGGTGAATTGACCTTTCTGGAGGAGTTGGTGGCTGACTGAAAGGCCCGCTGAACCGCCGCCAACAACTACGATTTTGTGATTTCGATTGGCCGTGCTCACAGGACATACTGTAGCCATTCCCCGCAATATCTGAGTTTTCTGTGGTCTGGTAAGAATCCGCCCAGCCGAACATGCCGTCCTGGAGATGTGAATGCGAGACATGGTGTCGATGTGAATTGGAAAGGAAAGGTCGAATTTTCCTGCTGCGATAAAGAATGACCGCAAACAAGCACAACAAAGAAAAGTAAACGATGCCAAAGAAGATAACTTTTTTACAAATCTTCGATGGCGAGGGAAAATGACGCGATATATTTTAATCCATGTTAATTCTCTAGGAACCAATCGCTAACATTGCTAGTCATGCAAAAACTGGGGCGATACAGCTATCCACAGAAACACCATGCATCCCTGGATTAAAAACAGATGAGGAATTCTGGCAGTCGTAACACCCCGCGTTTTGGGATTTATATTTTACGCAGACTCGAGCAAGATACGCCATGTATGAAGATACTTTGACAGTGTAGTTTGGCGTTTGGTGCGCCTTGGATATCTACTGAACTTTCTTGAAATTTAGGATCTACTTCTATTTTGCATACAATGACCCGACAGATATCGAGATGCCTGACAGGTGATCAGCTCCAAGGCTTAGGTCTATTGTGGTGGCCTTGTTATGCGAAACTGGGAGAACCGGGAGCGTTGCACCAAGCTCTACAAATCAACATGCGTGGAGGCAGCCCCCCGAAACCCAAGGCACTTGGCCACCTTTGGCAGTGTGGTCGATAGTTTTCTCGTTTTGGGCAAAACGGGAACGAACGGCCGTTCGTTTATGCTAACCCGAAACGGACTGGCGTCCGTTTTAGCGGCTCAAGACGGCCGTTGGTTGGTTAGATCTTCAACGGAACGGGGTAGTTTTAACCCGTTTTGGTATAGTTCCCGCAAAGCCTCCCGCGATTAATGCTATACCTTCTCTTACGAAAACCTTAAGGAATAAGAAAGATATCTAAGTATAAACCTTCATTAAACCTCAACATAAGTATATAAAATTGAGTTTGAATTCAAGCCATAATATAGATCTTTTATTTGGCGTATTATTTGTAATTTTCCGCTTTATGGTTGTGGAGAAAAATAGGATTGAAGTTGAGTTACTCCTGACGCGATTCTTTTGAAGATATATAGCCTGCGGAACTACTAAAATGTCTTCCTCAACTCAACGTCGACGTGCAAATAATAATACTAATAGCTCCAGAGGCCTGTTAACTTCCAGAAGACGTGGAGGCCGTTAAGTGCATCTAAATTTCGCTCCGCTACTTGCAAAAGACGATGTAACACTTCCAGTTCCCGTTGATTTGGACCCGACAACTCGCAGAGCACTCTCAGAGCCTTCTAGCCCTCCAGAACCTTTAATAAAAGGCCTTAAACGCTGGGCTTGGGTATTTCAGTATATGCCGAGTGAGAATATCAACGAACGATACTACGATGAGGCTATAGGCAAGGAAATATGGCGCTGTGGCTATTGTGGAAAGGCGTATCGCATAAATAGTGGCATAAGGTCTGCGGAGGACCATTTAGTTACCTATGGACTAAAGAAAGGTGACCCTCGAGGTACAGCTATTACTTATAGCGATTTTACACGTCAACAGCCTCTTACAGCTATTTTTAAACGTTAATTCGAGATAGGGGAAGAGTCTCGATTCAAGCGGCGCAATATGGGGTCAATTAACGGCAATTCCATCGATCCAGACAGGCTAGAGCTTCTTTATACTAGGTATAATAGGCATTCTCACCTGTTTTTAATACTAACTCTCTGCAGATTCATCTCAGTTTGCTCTCAACCTTTACGACTCGTTGAAAGATAAGAATTCCGCGAACTCCTCGAATACCTTAACTCTGATATTACGTGCTGGCTCCCTCGGTCTCACTTTACAATTAGTATATGGGTTAAACGGCAATTCAAAGCTCATAAGGTAAGAGTCAAACATAACGTCAAGGAAGCTCTATTAAAGATACACGTCTCCTGCGATATATGGACTTTAACAAATGGCCTCCTAATACTTATAGTTATCTTCCATTACGTCGGAGCTAACGGAAAAGTAAGGAGAACTATAGCAAGGATAAGAGAGGTCTCTAGTAATAAAACAAGGGAGAATCTAGCTATTGTAATTATAAAGATAATCAAAGATTAGGAGGTTCAAGAGATATTAGGATATTTTATGATGAATAACGCGGCAGATAACGACGTTATAATAAGATATCTTGCACTTGGTATATTTACTGTTTTCTTCACGGCTTTTACTAATAATTTGAGTAAGATCTCCGTGAATCCTTTAGCATTCGATACGACCCTGTTTCTCATAGATTACGCTGTGCCGGCCATATTATCAACCTCTTTGCGAAAGCCTTCTTATTTGTTACCGACGACGAGACTATCGAATCTGCAGACGACGAAAAGGTAACAAATCGGTGATTACAATAGATTATAGAATAAATAAGGGAATGGCGTTAAAAGAGACCTCTTAGGAAGCTTTATAATTTCGTCGTTTTCGTTCAACGCAGCACTCTACGTTTACAAAAGTTCCTCACTTTATCTGGAAATCGTCACTTATATAAAGATAACTCAACGCGTTGGAATTCTTGGTTTATGATACTAGAGGTTGCGCTCTTATTATAAGACGCGATTAAAAAGTATTTTACAACTTATGGAGAGGCAGAGATTGAACGGGATCGCTTAGACACGGAAGAATAGAGGATTTTAGGTAAGATTAAGAGCTTTCTAGGTGTCCTTAAGTTATCCACTAAGTCTCTTGAAGGCTACGGAGCTTCTCTCGATCGAGTTCTCCCTTTAATGGACTTTATACTTGCTTACTTTAAGAAGGCAAAAGAGAAGTATAAAGATGACGTTAAGATATCTGCTATAGTTAATTCGGGGTGGCAGAAGATGGACAAATATTACGGCAAAAGCGACGAATCTCCAGCCTACGCCGCGGCTCTCTTATTAAATCCCGCACGCAAATAGTCGTATATTAAGTAATTCTGGAGGCTTTCTTGGCAAGAGAAGGCAAAAGCAAGCGTCAAGAAGCTCTGAGAGAACGAATACAAGCCAGAATCGACTATTCCGACTGCTCCGGCGCTTCATACACCTTCTAATAACGAGTTCGAGCTCTAGCTGCGTCGAATCGATACGCCGACGTCTGTTATAGACGAATATGACCAATATTGCAAGACGGAGTGTGTTTACGGCTATAACGACGCTCTTGATTGGTGGCTTAAGCCTGCGCAACGGAAATCCTTCCCAAACCTCTCTCGAATGGCTCTTGATATACTCTCTCTTCCGGCAATATCCTCTGATCCAGAACGCGCGTTTTCTGCGGCAAAAATCACTTTTTCGGATCGTCGGAATAAGATAGGCATACAAATGATTGAATATTTGGAGTGCTTGAAGTCGTGGACCGGTTCAATTGAGTGGGAGCTTGAAGTGAGAGATATGGAGGTTCAACAGAATACTATTCTAAAGGGGCCGGGTGTTGAAGAAGCAATTGGAGACGTAGTAAAGGCAATTTTATAGGTACGTTTGTCCGTCCGTTCTTAGCAACGACCCCGTTACGTTCGTTTGGATGCTTACAAAACGCACTGTAGTTCGTTCTTAGCTTTAGAAACGTCAGTTAGTTCAAGAGCCTCAAAACTACCCCGTTGAACGACCGTTCAACTATCGACTACATTGACCTTTGGCTTTATCAGCTGAGATAAAGTAGAAGGGTGTGGAATGGTGAGCATTCAATAACGGTGATTGATGAGAGGCCCAGCTCTGATACCTTTTCTGAGATAAGACTGCCTCAAATTTCAAAAAGCCAAGATTTTTGTATGATTTTTGTAATCACCAGCGAGGTTTCAAACTTTCTTTGGGTCCTGCACCGAGAATGTTCCCACTGTGCTATTTTCCATAGTTTATCGCTCTTCAACTTCGAGTACTGCGACAGCAACTCTCGCGTTTGCATCTGCCCCATTTTCTAATAACGTCTTGACCGAAGTCTCGTGTCCTCTGCTGACAGCCTCAAACAATGGAGTATGCCCCTGAATGTTCTTAGCTTCCACTTCCGCTCCAGCTTCTAGTAGAGCTATGATCGTTGTCGAGTGCCCTTGAGCAGCTGCCAAATGCAGTGGTGTCTGACCAGAGCCATCTTTGGCTGAAATGTCCACTCCAGATTCTGACAGGATACGAACTATGGTATAATACCCCTTCTCAGCAGCTATGTGCATTACTGTAGAACCAGAGGTGGGTATCACAGGAGGTAAATCCTGTAGATATGTCAGTCAAGTTAATGGAAAGCATTTCATGGAAGGATCTCAATACCAAAATTGTCTCCAGAGGTGAAAGTAAGGCAAGCCCACTTTGAACGCGACAAGGCGAGCCAATTGAAGTCCAGTCTGAAGACAAGTTAGCAAGAAGACATCTCTTCATTCAAAAGGAAAGATTTTCGCGAACCGTAATTTGTTGGTGAAGAGCATTCTAGTGCTACAAGTGCATCTCCGACATGGCAAGTCATATCCACCCCATCTTCCGCATCATGGTTTCCGTACGCGCATGTGATATCCAGGCTGCTCAACACATTTTCTGAAGTCTGTCTGGTTTCCAGTTGCCTCTCAGCCATCTTGAGCCTTCGCTTGATGTTCTCGCGGTATCGTCGTTGCGCTTCCCGATTCTGGACCTTTCTGCGCTCCATAGTCTTGGAGCTGAAATTGACGAAAGATTTTGCAGTCGAAATTGCAGCAACAATAGGTACTGTTGCTTTGAAAGCTTCTTGGTTTTCAAGAAAGGGATTTTCCTCTACATGTAGTGGCATTATGTGTCTTTCATATTTGTCAAATCTTCCGAGTCAGACTTGTCGCTTGCCGCCCGCGACATTGAAGCGGCAAACCCGCCACTTCGTCCACTCTAGCGGACACCACACCTCCAATACCGTTCTGACATGATGCGTATCTCCGGTGGGATGGGACTAATTTGGCGGTCACTATGAAAAGGTGGATGTACGTAGCGCAACCTTAGATTCAATTTCAACCAAACTAGCGTCCGGAGATGATTCATTTCAGTCATGCTGTTAGTAGCCGAAAGATTCCTATCTGGGTGATGGACGGTTCTGGGCTTCCTAACTGAGAATTGTAAATCATTGGGTGATGTGGGGTTTCAAAAAGCAGGTGGCATACGCCTATGGTTAGTAGTAGGTGGTGATTCGGCCATTGAGGCAATATTGCAAGCTCTATCCGCCCTCATAATGAGAATACGATGCAGCGGTGAGCTTACCGCCGCATTTCTGTCTACAGTCTAGATCATTGAGCGGTCATTCACAGATACATTTACTCGGGAATGCAAGGCAACTTCGATCGGTGGTACAGAAGGGTTCGTTATCGGAGGGAAAATGTATTGTTTTGGCTCGCATATATACTCGCTTAACTTTTGCGTGTGGTAGATGACCGAACTCGGAGTAGGTAGACCTATTATATTGTCTATCTTATTCAAGAACACCTCTCATGGAGAATCAATTCGAAAGTCTTGTTGACATATGTCTGTGGACACCGGAACTGCCATGTCTAGATTCAGATGGACCGTGGCACAGGAGCATCACCTGCGTTGGATCTGCCGTGACACCATGCCACACCGCCATGCTAACAGCGAGCCTACGAAGAAAATTTTGATTCCGCTATTTCATTGCCGACATATGCCGTGCTTCTTGTTCACGAGGGATGCAGTTCATTTTCCGCACCAAATACGGCTGCAGGCATGAGATCGATTCGGACAGACATTCCTGGAGATGCTGAATCATACGACCTTGGCTTGATAGCTCAGATTATGATTTTAAAATATTACGTTGCTCTCAATTGCCGGGAATGGGGCGAGTCGTCACATTTGATCGTAGCGAGATTTAGGTATGCAAGAGCTGCAATTTCTGTTTTGAGCTTTTCGAAAAATCAGATGAACACTAATTACCATCCCAACCACTCTTCAGCCCGGTGGCAATTTCCCATTTCAAAGTTTTCCATGTCCATATGATCAGTCTCGGGGTGGACCGAAACTGAGACGAAGAATATACCTTATGTAGGCTGTCAGCTCGTGTCTCATTTTTGGTCAAAGAAGTGGTATTTTCAAACTGCCACCACTCCCTCATGCGTGCTCAAGGAATTTGATGATGCCAAGATTATAGATGACCTACTGTCTTCACATAGAGACCATGGTGTTCAACCACAGTAGTTGCCAAGGGCTTGGTCAGAAGCGGACATGTCTCTCGCGGTCATACCGCAGTAGTTTCCAAGAAGCTGGTCAACAGAGTCAGCACGCTTAGCTTTGGACTCCGCACTGCGCTCGTAGTAGTTCCCGAGTGCTTCGTCGCCACCAAATTCGTCCTCGACCTCGTAGTAATTTCCGAGAGCTTGATCACCACCAGACTCAGATCGTTTGTGGGCGGAATCGGCTTTTCTCTGCTCGTAGTAGTTCCCAAGAGCTTGATCAGCTGCAGCGTCAGATCTCTTATTGATGGAATCGGCTGCGTGTTGTTCATAATAGTTTCCCAGAGCCTGATCAGAAGTAGATTCAAACCGCTTGTGAATAGAATTAGCGGCTCGTTGTTCATAGTAGTTTCCAAGTGCCCTAGTCGAAGAATCAGTACGCAACTTTCCTCGGCGTCTCTCGCAGGGGTGCAGCGATGCGATTTTTGTTGAAAGCCATCATGAAAAGACATTTTTTTGGTGAAACAGAACTCACGTATCCGAAGCAAACTTCCCTTGCTTCCCCAATGCGGACTCAGAGGCCCGCTCATAGTAGCTTCCAAGTGTCGAGTCACTGGCAGATTTCTCTCGCTTGCCAAGAGTCGAGACAGCATTCCGTTCATAGTAGTTGCCGAGTGCCGTGTCTCCGACTGTCTCTATTCGCTTGACGTTGACGCCGCAGGTTGCCAGCTGGGGATCTTTCGGTCTCTAATTAGTGACCGGGAGATCACATGTTTCTAGAAGGTGAACCTACTAGCGAGGGGAAGGGCGACGGCTGAGCTTATAATCGCGGTAAGGAGTTGGTAACGCATCTTGAACAAACTTCTGCTGTGTTTTGGAGGTTGATTGTGTGTTCAGAACTGAATATGTGTTATTTACAGCATTGTGGAGAGAATGCTGGGGTATTTATAATTCTCGATTTCCAACCATTCTTTAAGTTATCTTAGCTCATCCATTCATTTCCATTTTCTCGAGGTCATCAACTACTAAGATGTGCTTCGTAATGCTAACCCTCAGCGTAATCCGCATATCGATCACATTGTACATTCATTTTTATGCTAGTACAATGCGTCAGCTAGTGTGTCGCAGCTTAGCTAAGTGTCACAAGTATTTTCGAAGACGGGCGAGGACGACATGCGAGTCTGCTACTGAATTCGAACTCATCCTACCATCTCAAACTTGTCCCGCGTCCTATTCTTCAATGTCAATTTTTGTGTCATTTTTTCCAGGTTTCGACGGTGCTTTCTACAATTATTGATTGCCGAAACAGAAAAATGGAGCCCATTTACGCCGACATTGCTTGCGAAGACAGCTTTGACGGGCAACATGCAGGTGACGAAGCGAAACTCCTTACCAGCTACAACGATCCAACCCGAGTTAAATCGAGAAGAATCTCACCGAAAACCCTATTGAACTGGCTTACAAGAAGACTGGGAAATCGAGATAAGTTAAGAGGAGAATGGGCACGTCTTCAACAATTGCGGAGTTCTTTGCTCGAAAACCCAGTGATCCTTCACTTCACGCTAGTCCTAACGTACTCCATTCTATGTTTCGTCGTTATCCACCATTCACGAGAATTACAGGGCTGTCCCGCCGTGATATATAGTAGGTCACTCTTAAGATCTCCTTAATATTACATAGACCGAGTTTAATATCTCACAGCTCCAGCTCAGGAAGCCGTCTCACGTGAGGCAAAAGTATTGAGCGTGAAGATAAACCAGACCTCCAACATTTTCAACGCGGAGCCCTCGCCAGAAGTAGACGATGCTTGGGCTTCGCTTTTTCGCTGTAAGTTAACACCGAGTACTTCAATTGTGTTTTTCTCTGACCTGTGGCAGATGCAAATATAAGAGTCACCAAGGATGAGATAGAGCGGACTGGAAGACCTTCAGTTGAGCTGAATGACGGTTCTGGGGATTCTTTTGGTACACTTGGTGAGTGAAATTTGGATGTGAGAGAAGTGAGCAACTGGCTGAATTGAAATATAGATGTCTACCACCAGCTGCATTGTTTGGTGAGTACATTATAATTGAATTTCGATTCTTTCCCGCTGACTCCAGTGTTCAGAAATACATCCGGCAATACGTCCACCAAGACTACTACAAAGTCAGAGACACGAACGTCCCAGTGAAAGAACACGTCAGTAAGTACTCTAGAATCTCCTCGGCCAGCTGTGGAAAGGATTTAACACACCCAGACCACTGCATCGAGATGCTCCGCCAAGTCGTGATGTGCAAAGCAGACACGGCACTGATGACCTATGAGTGGCTTTCGGATTTTCCTGGTCCGTGGCCAAACTTTGGGATCCAGCACGAATGCGTCAATTGGGAGAAGATCGATAATTGGTCGAAGGAGAGGTCTATTGACATCTTTGATCCGAAGTACTTGCATCACCCTAAGTTTGGTAGGTCTTTCGATGTGAACCTTGATGAAGATGGCTGGAAGTGACTGTTGTTGCAGGATTTTCGTATCATAATGCCAGAGGAGATAATATGGGTTGATGCGCTCTAGTTATTTCTTCGTAAAATGTCGATTATTGGCAATTAAAGCTACGCAATATAAAAATACCAAGTAAGGATCATTTGTTGACTTCAACCATATCTATGAATATTGCGGCTTTTCCTCGAAGGATCAAAAACATCAATCAAGTGACGCTACTACATCTTTTATTTAAAAAAAATATATTCTGAGAGATTTTAGATCCTTAAATTCGGCCAAGTGAGCCGAAAGTTTAGGTCTCTTCAATTTGGAAGCACAAACCGCGGGCAGCAAATTTGATTATTGTGCCCTGTTCGCCCCCATGGGTGTGCCAGATTATATTTGCGTGCTGCTTATAGCTATAATTATAATTAGAGATGTTCTAAACTCGGAGGGTCTGTCCGATAGTCATCGTTGTAGAGAAAATTAAGATAAAGTGCAAAATGAGACCGCAATATATGATCATTCGTGGAGAGTATCATATGTCTTAAAAAGTTTGAAGGTGGATAAGCACAACATGATGGGCGAACCGCCAATGAAGCAGAAATTTTAGTCATCAATTTCATTTCATTGCTTATACATTGAGTATATCTTCTCTGACACTAACCACGTCTTTCTAAGAGGCAGCTTCAAAATGGAGCCACAACAGGCCAAACCAAATACCTCGCGCGATGAAAGAGTCAACGGTCATGTATATGTGCTCCATCATCTTCAGACCTCGATTCAGTGTTTATATTTGACCCATGAGACGCCAAAGATCTCTCATATAACCTTGAAGGATCTCGGCACTGATGCGGCACCATCCCATTCGTCGTTGGCAAACCACCTTCAGGGCCCGCTATCGAAGGCTCAAGCGAGCCGTCCGCGAAGCAGTGAAATACCTAGGCAGAATCACCTGTATCAGCTCCGGTTCTAGAAAATTTGTCGCTTTGTCATTAAATATGGGGATGTGTACCTGACGGAAGTAATCCAAACAATGCAAAGTATGCTTCAAGTCAAGATGATGTCCATGCACCACCCCTCTCTTCATCCGTTTTCCTTTACCCCCATTCATCTCCGAATACAATCCCTGCAAATGGCTCCTAAAGATCTGGAGGCAGTGAAGTTGATGAAACATCCCAACACCGTAGACTTGCGAGTCGTCTCCCAACTCTTCCAACACGAAACCTCCATTTGGCGTCACAAGGTCATTCCATAGATCGTCGGTTTTGGGATCGAGAGATTGGTAGGTAAAATTCGCTTCGAATGGCGTGAGAGTAGTGGCGCTTTCTGCGGATGTGGATATTGTATGGTAGGCTTTGGTGATGCTGCAATGAATTTGTTGTTGGAAGATGGCGATGAGGAGGCCAGAGATGGCGCTGGTGGTGAGGAGGATAAAGAGGACTTGGTAGGTGGTGTTTTTGGGTGTGTACCATGCTTTACTTTTGAGTGCCATTGGTGCTAGGATTCTGTAGATTGGTTGTCTGAATTGGGTAAGAAGGACTTTTGATTGAAGAAAATTAACTCGGAGCAATTGGAGTGAGATTGTTCGCAATGTTCGCTTGACTTGTTGTCGACAGTTTGCTACCAGATACCATGAGGAGCATAACGATAGCGCTTTTTGCAAGAAGCATGAAGAATGCACAGTAAGTTGACTTCAAAGATAATCTCTTAGCTGTCATTGGTATCCTCCAAAGCCTACAAGTCGCACAACTGTTGCAGCAATATCAACACATCGCTTAGTGATATCAGCTGAGTAAAATCTACATAAGTTACATATCTTATATTACCTCGCCTCACCACAACAAATGATGTTGTGTAAAACAGGAAACTAGCAGTCGATTTGAAGATGTGCTCATGTGCTGTGATAGTAGGGGGTTAGATAAGCATAATGGGCCGGGCCCGGGGACATGTCCAGATGGGGCAGGTGTCCGAATGGAGGAGGTGGTTAGCCAAGAATGGGGATTGGTGCAAATGCCGGCTACCCTGCACAACCTCATGCTTAGATCCTCAGCAGTTCTTCCAGAAAGACTTGTGGGTGATGTTGTGAGCATTACCTGACCACCTGAAAACTCATGTCATGAGTATGGTGTAGTTTCGTCGATACCTAGACTCTTTGTAACAGTATTTGATATCTGTGGGATACATGACACGCAGTGCACAAACCACATCCACAAGATCTCAATCATAGGGTCACAGTCATGACTTCACGATACTCCCTCGTTCGCGATGAAAATGAGTCTCACGAGCCAAGAGACGCTGACACATTCTCAGACATCGACACTTCCTCAACAGCCGACGAGAAAGTTGCACAGCTATTGAAGGCACAAAACTGGAAGCGTCTACGATCTCTTGGGATCACGATTCTTGCCCTAGCCATCTTCGCAATCGTCGCACTTGCGCCCTGGGCAGCGTTGCAAGATAAACCGAACAAGCGGTCAAGTCCAGTCCCCGATTGTTTGTCAATCCACGTTCCAGGTGACTGACATGTACTGATGCGTTGTTAATGTAGTACCGACTGAAACCGTCATATTTGGGAATTATTCTGACTATAGCGCCGCCCCAACCATTGAGAACAACGTGATGTGGATGGACTTACTCGGCAGTAAGTTTTAACCCAAGGCTGGCAAAAAACCAAGCACGTCTGAGAAATCGGACACTGACATATCTCGAAAAAAGCTGGTATGGGCTTTGTTTCGATCAAGGACCCGAAACGATACGGGTTGTTGGACGGAGTATCGAATCCTCACATGCCACCTGACGTGCAGAATTACGGTGTCAGCATGTATCACCAACTGCACTGCTTGGTAAGACAAAATCCACCCCAAGTCCACCCAAGTCAACCACACTCCACTCAGCCACAAGACTTCTCTCAGAACTATTGCTGCAATACTGAATGTTGCCCAGATGATGATACGCACCCTCTACTGGCAAGCACTGCGAGGCGATCGCAATCTCAAAATGGATGAGAATGATGATCTCGAAGAAGAGATGGGACATGTGAACCATTGCTTTGATTATATACGCCAGGGTATCATGTGTGCGGGTGATATGTCAATTGAGAGCGCTGCGGATCCGAGGGATGGGGAGGGACCGCATATTAGTGGGATTGGAATGAGGCATGAGTGTAAGAGTTGGAGTGCTTCGAGGAAGTGGATGGATGAGAATTTGCCGTCGAGGTGAGTAGAGGTGTGAGCGTGACGAGTACATCATCGACGCCGTGTCAGTGAAGACACGATGATATGTTGGAACTGCGCCAGTCGGTAAAAGTCGGATGAAGAGTTGAAAGCCTGGCTAGAGTATGGCTGGAAAGTAGGAAATCTGATGCAGCTGACTCGGCTGACGTAGGCGATTAACATTATTATATATAATAAGCTAGACTACCTGTAAACTATAAATATATTATTTTAAATTACTACGACTAGGCTGTTTACTTGTCTTAAGCGTATTTGTATTTTAATACTGATTATATTAAGTATTTAAATATAAATATAATAAAATTCTCTTCTTAAGCTATTTATTATGTTTAACAAGCTCCTTAACTTTATAAGCGGTGCGATCAAACCTAGGTCGATATTATTGTTTAAAGTCGTATTACGAGAAGGTAGCTTATTCACAAATGTAATAGCCCTAGAGACGGCTTTCAGATGGGCTGGCAGGTTCTGCGTTTGCCAGATCCACCAGATACTCGGGCCCGCTCAGACCTTTCCACCCCTCACCGCACTTCTGGGGAATTTTAATAAACAAACCTTGTGACTTTACCCCGTGCATTCCTTCTTCTAAAATTTTGTATCCTTAAATAACAAGCCTGCCTTGGTATCTACAATAATAGCCTACCGCTACTCTTTGTGTTATCTGGGTACATACTATAGCTTTGCTAGAGCTATATCAGGGGGGTTGATTAGATATAGCTTAAAACATTATACTGTTGCTAGTGGCTCTATGTAACGGGTTGAGGTGCCCTATTCCACGCTCCAGCTCCTGGTTCGTGCGCTCCCATGCTCGTCTTGTCTCACTGTCGTTAGGTGACCCTGGAAATCCCTACTCACGTGACTGCTAGTTTTGTGACAACTTCATATTTGAAAACAACGGGAACACCCTCTGCCTATACTTCACCGTTGAATTCAAGAAAGACAAGAATTCCGACGACACTACAACGAATCAACTCGCGACCGCCGTAGCTCTCGCTCTCCATAACCGCTATATACTTAAGCACCGGTATATTCAAGCTGCTAGGCAAGCGTGGTCAGATACGAACGTGAAGCAGCAGATCCGGCACTATGGACATAACTTCGCCGGCCGCGAGTACCAATTCTGGCGAATCCAACCGGATGTCTCGCAGCAAGATATTAACACCGGATAGAGTACAGGGAACGAGTCACTTGGAGAGTTGTGGTAGATCCGACACGAAGATTTTGCGTACACGGGAGATGATGTCTTGGTGGGATCTCCTTGCTCGAGTTGGAGCTGTTCGGACATGTCAGCTACCACCATCATAGCGTGCGAATGGATAGATACGTGTATCCTGCCTGCTCGCTCTTTTTTTGAGACCATTGTTGACTTTGGGGTACCTCCTCCCAACACTTGACGCCAAACAAAGTAAACAGAATAATGACAACTTGATGATGTGGAACACCTGCGAAACGTCTGCGGCAGTTACTTTGAAGCCACGAACTGCCTCCACGAAATGCCTCCACGATCCCACGTTTCAGCGCTTTCCCCTCATAATTTCTGGTAAGCAAGCCCAGAACCCACCCGAAGGTGCTGAAACAAGCAATCTTCAGCCCCGTTACGGGTTCCAGCCGTACTTCCCTGCCTGCCTCAGACTACCGAAAGGTAAGGGAAAACGCGGTCGCGGTCAGAAGAAAAAGGCAGGCAACCCGAGCTAGAGGGAGACATTATAGAGACGGCGAGGATGTGGGCGAAAGCGCAACAGTGCTGAATCTTGAAGGGCTAGAGTCAACGGGCAGATGCCAATTGCCTTGATGATGCAGGCCAGCAAAAGCAAAACACAGGCTCTTCTTACTGTCCTTCTCGAATGACTCTGTATCTGTGTGCATCGAAACCAGGCAGAGATGCCAAGAGTCCAAGACCCACCACAACTCATAAAACCGAAGACATACCTTACCTTTCAGCCATAGAACATGCGAAGGAAGACATTCCAAATTGGCCAAGAAGATGCAGCCAAGTAAGATGCAGACGAGCTTGTGATCTAAGCGAATCGTAATGTTGACTTCTATGCGCCAATGGCTCAATAAAAAAGCGATATATGGCTATTGGTCGATTAATATTCAGCTGATAATTATGGATGGGTGGACTCCGTACAGAAAACACCGCCCACTTCCCCCTCGGTTCAGAGTATTAATAAGGCATGTATCCTGAATTCCTGTGGTCCTTCATTCGAAATCGCCTGTCATAACTTGCCCACCATCATGGCACCGCGAATTACCGGCTATCATGTCTTCTATGGCGACTTCCCAAAGGTATTCGCGCTGCAGCAGAAATTCTACGCGAAGTCGCCTGGAGAGGAACCACTAGTCACAGCTCATCGTCGAGCGTTCTACCGCAATATTGTCGTATCGATCCTCGCCCAAGTCTCTGCATACCCAGGATATCGGCGCGAGATGTATGATTCGTTGATTACATACATCGATCAACACAAAAGTGTCGATGGACTTGAAAGCCTTTCCTCACGCTGCAGGGGATGCTAGAGGTCTAAGCCGACACGGAGCTGTACCAGCGAGGTCTTGGGGCCTGGCGTCGACACGCAAACAATCTCACAGCCGTTGGTGCTGGCGGAGTTGTATTTTATGATGTCCAATCCAAGGTGCACACTCCTTTACCACTAGAAGCTGTGAGCCAGATCCGTAAAGGGTTTGGGCTCGAGCACAAAGCCTCCATTGTGCACAAGATCCAAGGACTGTCGACGTCTCAGATATCGAACGCATTGCATTTCGCTCAAAACTAAAAAGGCCATGGATTTCGACTTTTACATCTACCGCACTTCGATCCTCCCCGTCTCTTGCCTGGAATCCTCCCCGGTCAGCCTCCCTTGCAGCAACGCCCAGCACCAGCCGACAACACCGCTCCTCCCTCCAGAGGCAAGGCGGTAAGAGATAGTATTAGAGCATTAGCTGGCACTCTCGTCATAGCAGGCCTAGCGATGGAAACATTCCCCCTTCCAGAACCTAATAACAAAGCTACCGGTGCTATCTTGGTTGTAGTCGGTGTCGCGATGGAGACTGCCTTGGACATTGGTGAATTCGTAGGCGATCTGACGGATATGGATAGTGGGACGGTCGATGCAACCGACCAAACCCAAAGTGAAAACAATTTACCACCAGGAACGGTAGTAGAAGACCTAGCAAGAAATACTGGAAGTTCCGATCCTTGGATTGATTTCGGTGGAGAAGATGGGGGTGAAGCTGGGGAAGCTACCGCTGATGCTGGAGAGGGCGATGAGGGTGACGCTACCGATAGATGCTTCGTCGCCACCACTTTGGTCCACATGGCGGATGGTAACCTGCTGCCCATCGCCTCAATTCAAACCGGAGACATCGTACTCGGCGTTCAAGATTCCCAAATCAAGCCATGCACTGTCCTGCAACTATTTCTGGACGCACTGACCACTTGCCTAATCGAGCAGTAGCCTGGCGCTAATTAGTAAGTTAAAGTAAATAGGCCAATGGAAATAGACCGTGCATTATCATGAGCGAGAGAGCGCCTGAGGCACTGAGATAATGTTCTTGCAGGTGAACAAATAACCCGGGCGGGCGGAGTCCATCAGACCGCCGGATGTCATCGCCGATACCAGACCTCCGCCTACTCCTTTAGATGGGAGATCTTCAGCACGATGACTTCGTTGAAACTTTTTTTCTTGCTCAACTATATTGCTTTTATTGATCTCTCTCAGAAGAAGAGCATGTATTAACGGTATGTTGGCATAAGACTGTACTAGGACCCTTTAAACTTTGGAAGATATATGTTCACTGTCTTTTCTATATCTCATGGGGGCTTGAAGAAATTAAAAGGAACTTATATGAATGACAGCATCGTGTGATCCTAGTCCTCTTCAGACCTTCTTCGACTCCGACTGCTCCTCCTTCCTGTCCTCCCAGACTCGCGCGTGCCAGACTCTCCACGCTGAGCACGCGCCTTTCTCTCCGCCTCCCGATACAACCATGGGTTTGAAATGGGCGGAGTCTTCTTGAGTTTGTTGCCGGTTCTTTCTCCTCTTTCCACCGCGTTGCGCCGAGTCGATGGCGCTCGGCTGGAGGAGCTGGGTCGGGAGTAAGACTCAGAGCTCGCCCTTGAAGATGGCCGGGAAGAGCCACTCCTGCGTCGTTTCCGTGACGAATGGCTCCCTGAATAGAAGCCGGAGTCCCTGTCGCTGTCTGTGGACGCAGGAGACTGGCTCCGAGATCGATGAGACCGACTATTCCTGGTTGTTTGGTACTCGGGAGTTTGAGGGGGAGTGTGATAGCGTATTCGGCTTGGAGATGGCTGCGCGCGCGGTCGTGAAGGTCGAATGGGTGACGGAGATCTACGTTGATCACTTCGTTGACTACCATGGCGATAATCCTCGTCGATATGAGAGTGTGTTGGGTTGTTGAATGATCCTCGAGCGGAACGTGATCGGTGAGGGCTTAAAGTAAGTCTGTGATCTTGAAATGATTCCTCTTCACTTTCGTAGTCGGAGTTAGGTATGCGCACGCCTTGCCTCCCTCGACTCCGAGACTGGCGGGATTGGCGACGTCCGGAAGAACGTGATATATGCTGGTGCTCCGGCTCACGTCCCTTCGAACCCCGACTCTCCTTCCATCGATCGACTCGTCGCTAATTGGGTAATGACCGGTGTGTTGATCTGGATGAGCTTGAGAGGAGGAATTTGGCTCACGTGATGCAGAGAAACTCAGAGTCGAAAAGCTATGAACAACCCGATCCCTCCATCCTGAACGAGAAGATACCGACCGGTTCGTCGAGTATGAAAGCTCTGGAGTGATCTCCTCTGCCAATCTCCTCAACCGAGTAAGATCGACATGGAGACGCATGTTTGTATATCTTGATCGTTCATGACCTCGTCGCACCTCCCCAAGAAGAAGCCGCAGCTGATTTTCTTCTCTGGCTACCACACCTTCTGAAAGAACATCGCCTATGTCAAGATGGCTGGGAAGATTCCTGAGGCTTGCCCTTCGAACCTCGTCTCGGACGTACCTATTGATTATGTGAGCTACATTCTGTTTAGTTTCCAAGTAGGGGACCTACAACGACACGGCGATAAAAGCTATTTTGATCCACCTTCCACAATCATCAAGTCGGTCTTGAGATATTTCAATTTGATTCCAGCCAGTCAACATCGCTATCCGGTGGAAAAATCGCAGCGAGGAGTTCCTTTCGAACCTTCTGTAGAAGCGGTACACTTTCCTGTACATGTCTTTGCAGTAGTCGCAAAGAGTTCTGATGATATTGTAAAGATCCGTTGGGATGAAAACCCGAACTCTGCGCACCGTCCTCCAGATTTCATCGATGCTCGCATTGAATTCTATCGCTTGGTTTCCTAAGAACCGGGATTCTGCTCGTGACCTGATGATATTCTTTCCGTTGTGAAGTAATCTTCCAACATGAACAAGCAGACCGCCGAGGGCGATAGTTAAGGTCCTTGACTCAGCGTCAGTATTAATGAGAGAGAGAACGTTCAATCTCGGGACGCCTACAAAGGGTCAACCATGGTTCTTAATGCTAACAGTCAAAGCTACAAGTTTAAATCACGAAGGTTGGGGTTTTGGCGGTGGCATGCCTGGAACCGCCAAACCGTGTTCATTGATAAAGGGGGGGAGCTTTGAACTTATAAGAGAAGTGGCTCAATCATCTTTTTACTGTTCTAATCCCAAAAGATAGGCCAATAATTGCTTGACAAGTAGATGCCATGCTGTTGGTTGAGGTTGTACACTGCAAGGGCTGTGTTCGTCATACTGGGCTCATTATTTTGCACATGCGGGGTATGGGACCCGGAATCGACTTGTTTTGCCTTCAACCCTGAAAGGTTGCGGTTCGTCGAAGGTTAAAAGCTTGGATGTGGTACAGCCGCCACAAGCTGCATGTCTCATGCGGCATACATCGAGTTCGCGTATGATGTACCTCAGCCCCCAGCCTCATGAGGATACGGCGGAACAACAACAAAGGTTAGCATTGCCTAATATTTCCATAACATTGACCTACAATGATAACAAGGAAAGATGATCACCAGTAAGGTATATCATCGACGCAAATAGATGTGGGCGAACGCCTTGCTCCAGAGCTGTTCGTCCGAACTTCCGGAGAAGCGCGGTGTCTCATTGAGCGTATTGACAGGCGAGAGCTTGGGGAAATCAACAACATTCCATGGAACCACGTCAATGCCAAGGGTAAACTGAATGCGCAGCGTGCATAACCAGAAGAAGTTTCATGATATGCAAGTCGCATCCTTCAGGCTGACTCGAGAATCGGAAAGCAAAACAATGGTGGTTTGTTTTGGTGGCGGCCCCTGAATTTGCCGAATGGTCTCGCTTAGCGGACTGCATCGTGGAGAGAGAAAACCGGGCAGTCGACAGGTCGAGCAGCAAGTTCGGATTGGCTGTGCCAGTGACACGTAAATTGTCAAGTACTGTACGTTTTTCTCCCGCGTCATGGCTCAGGCTAAGCTTCACTTCAAGTCAGCCCATCGTTCCTCCCGTGCGAGAAGAACGGAGAAGGCACATAGTGTGCAGACGGCAGAATTGATGGGCGAAGTTGGATTCAAGTGCATCGGATTCAATTGGGTGGGTATACCTCCTTCTAGATCCCTCGCAATCGCTCACATCGCCTCGTAGATTCCCCGAACAATAAACATGCTCGGCGCATTCCGCTCCTCTCTACCCGCGGAAATAGTATCCTCTCTAAACACGAAACCCGCACGAATCCCCTCCACAGCGAACATATCAGTCATCATAGTGCGGGGTAAAGCATTGTGGAAATCTATATACCGGCCCTTCGACAGCAAGCTGGAATCCAAGCTCGCAGAATCCCATCCCGAATTTCCGGTGCATATTCTGTATCATGAGTACGGCGCGCTCTTTGCGGATCCAGAGAGCGGAGTACCGGTCGGTGCCAATGTTGGGAGGGTGTTGACGAGTATTGTTGCTGTGGCTTGTTTGAGAGCACAGGGAGGTGTGGGACCACAAGTCATAAGCCATGTATTTGGATTAAGGAAGGCATTTGAGGATGGGAGTGCGGAGGCTGAAGGGGAGGTCAGTGAGGGTGATAGGTGGTTGGCCTCAGATGAGGGAGGTCAGTGGTTACTTGGGAGCGCGGATGGGATTGTGGATGCTATTGGGGAGGGGAATGGAAGTGGCTTTGCTACTGGATTGGATAAGATCAAGAGCAAGCTGTAGATTTGGATTTGGATCGTATATAAACAATAGAGTATTTTGCTTCCAGCTGTGCCCAGCATTCTGAGGTGGAAGAATGGTTTGCACTACCTCACCGAATCTTTGCACAGCCGACTCTCTCAACCTTACTCCCGGCCTCCAGACTTCTTTATCCTTCAACGAGAGTATGGCTGGGGAGTAGGAAATCTGATGCAGCTAACTGGGCTGACGTAGGCGATCAACATCATTATATGTAATAGGCTGGACCATCTGTAAACTACAAAATATGTTATTTTGTATTACTACGACCAAGCCGTTTGCTTATCCTTAGCGTATTCGTATTTTGACACCGAATATTCAAACATAGATGTAGCAGAATTCTCCTCCCAAGCCACCCATTGTGTTCAATAAGCTCCCTAGCTTTACAGGCGGTGCGATCAAACCCAGGTCGACATCATCGTTCAGAGTCGCATTGCGAGAGGGCGGCTCATTCGCAAATGTAATAGTCCCAGAGACGGCTTTCAGACGGGCTGGCAGGTTCTGCGTTTGCCAGATCCACCAGACACGATCGATCATACCGTGATGGAGGAAGAATGCTGGGTCGCCGGGAGAGGTGAAGAAGTCCTAATTAAAGCATGTTAGATATGTTTTATTTCGCAATTTGTGATTGATATGGGACAAGGAAGCCTTCATACCCCGCCCGGATCGCCACCGATTGTGAAGTGACCGCCTGCGTGAACACCCCACTTCCCCTCTGGAAATTGGCCTTGCATGACAGTCTGGAACCAGTAGATATCAGCGTGGAGAGGTTCGGTAATGAGGCTGTAGGTGTAATTCGTTGCGGTTACGGCTGAAGAGTTTGGATTGACGTCTCGGCGAAGGCACCGTGGGTTGTAGCCCAAGCCGTCAGCTTGAGGATTTGGAGGGACGTCTGAGATCGACGCGGCGAGGGGGCCGAGATTCACGCTCATGCTGGGATACGTTAGCTTTATCTCTCTAGCAATTAGCAATAGAGGAGGGATATCTACTTCTTGAATGGTCCGGTGGTGACACATCCTCCTCCAACTCCAGGTGGGATTACATCGAAGGGCGGGGGAGCTCCAGGGATAATAACACCGGTATGATTGGTGTAGAGCCCGTTGCCCGATAAACTTGTATCGCTGCCATCGAACAAGGGAGAGTTTATTGGGTCACTGGTTCATCGTCAGTTCCTGTAAGTCTCAAGGGCAATCGAAGACGAACCTAGCATAACGACCCCAATTCCAGTACGGTTGATAGCCTTTATAGCCGCACTCTTCACGAAGAGCTGTCTCATATGCCCAGACGAAGTATCTATGCCAGGAGAGGAAGTTGCCCTGAATACGTTAGAGAAAGCAAAGGGAAGCGGAGAAAGTGGGAGGTGTACTGTAGAGTGGATTGAGAAGGTCTGTTGGATGTGTACAAGTACAAAGTCGTCATATCTAGGTGATTGGGAATTAGCAAACGCAACAAAAATGGACGAGGTATCTCTGGATGGAGTGAAGTGTGCGAGGCAGTCACTTGCCTGGAGCGTGCGCCTGGTGCTATGGAGGGTGGAGTTTTGGATGGCTTGGATTGGAGACACAAGACGGCTGCAATGTATTTCTTCTTGTCGGGAGCGGAAAGATCGCCCCTGTGTTAAGTAAGCAGAGAAAAAGTCGAAGAAATATTTGAAGCTCACCATTCTCTTCGCTTGACAGCGTTCGCAACGGTACACTTGCTATGCACCTTCGTCTGGTAGATCGCGAGGTTGACGAGACCCTTTGCAGCGAGCAGATCTACAGCATCTGGGAGATGTAAAGGCTGTGGGATTGCGGTTGTAAAGCCAAGGAGGAAAGACAAGGCCAGAAGAAAGGGAAGGGGCTGCATCTTGACAATTACAATTATGTATGGAAGACGGAGATTTCCAACTGTAACTCAAGAGAGCGCGTGGAAGGATTCTAAGAAGGTAATGGAGGGCAACGGGCCCTTAAGTACCTTCTTACCTGCATGGTAAATTTCTTCCCCGAACAATCAAAATAGAATCCTTCGCCGGGTTCCTAGGTGGACGCGGTGAGAAATGGCTCATCAACAGCCGCAATGCAAGTGCAGGGAGTTTGAGTACAGTACCGTTCATCACATAAGCAGCGCCGTGTAAGTGCATCTCTTCACAGGCAGCTAGCTACATTCTGGACAGCATAGAATCAGGCATAAGCACGCAGTTGCCACGAGGCAATGTGACATTAGAAGACTGTGCTGTACAGCAAGCTATTGATTGGGGCTTGAAATATGCAGCACGGGACGGAGATTCTTCCCGGCCCAGAGGTTGCGGCGTCCAGGTCGACATATATAGATCGTGATATGATTGGATCGATCGGACATGAGCAGCTGTTTTGTGAAATTCTGCAGTGTACGTGATGCGAGGTTGGGTGCTTTTGTTCTGAACTTCTGGTACCGAGAATGATTAATAACTGACTTGGCGCATGGGATGCAGCGGTTGACAGCGCCTAAATGTCCAACGAGATTAAAATTGGAACTTTTGGATGAAATGCTACGGTAAGATACCTCCATGGAACTACGACCAGGCGCATGGAGTTGTAATAGTCTCTTACGAGAGCGCCAACAGGAAGGGATAGACTATTAAGCATAATAGTTTCCACCAACTGGGTGAGATCCCCGGACAAGGCCATAAATGGAATCGAGCCGGGGTGTATGCAGGATTAAACAGCGGGGACAGTGCATGGTGTAGTCGGCGATTGGTGCGGAAGGAATATTCCCATATGCATGGCATGCAAGCGAGTAATCAATCCGCTGGTGAGTGAGAAGAGAGCAGCAAGCAAAGAAGGCAGCCAAGGAAGGGCTAAAATGCATGTATTTTAAGCCTGTAGAGCTGTCAGCCGTCCATGGACTGTCCCTCGATCTTGTTCAAGGTGTTATTTCCTCCCTCTTCATCTGCATCTAGCTGGAAGTGGGATTTGAATACCATATGATAGGTACAGACCGAGAAACACAGACATTTGGAGACGGCAAACAGATACAGGTGCTTCATATTCGACACCTGCAGCAAAGAAAGGGTGAATTTACTCGCGGTTCATATTAAATCGCACAACTTGAGATACCGTACTTTGTGGTGACTTTACACAGTAATCGTCAGCTCGCCTATGGTGGTGGGCTTCGTGCATCCTTCCAATCTTAGTCAGAATAAGCGAATGCGGATTGAAAGCGACCGTGGAATTTTGCGATTTTGTACACATCCTTTACTAAACTGGCGACTCTCTTATATTGGTATTAGATATACTTGTGCTTGACTTATAATATCTCGAAAGCGAATTCGTTTAAATCAAGATCCAAAGCTTTTTAAACATTTAAAGCAATAGTAAACCCTAAAGTCGAACTCTTTTTAATATTATAAATAATTTAAAAGCGCGCTCATGTAAGGTAAAAGAATAGCTTTAAAAACGCCTTTCAAAAAAAAAAAAACACAGTACGACAGTAAAGATCTTTAAAGTCTAAGTTGTTATGGTTAGGTGACAACCGAAATCCGAGATTGTATCCCGTCACATGCTAGCTAGCTAGATGGCTAGTGGGCTTGCGCGCTGCAAGATGTACAGCAGGTCTTGCATGGGAAGTCATAAAGTTCATATACATGCAGTAGTTTCCTAGGTAGTAGAGCCTCGTGTTCAAATTCATATAGCAGTTTAACCATTGCTTGTAACGTCTCAATTCCCATTGAGAACCGAACGCCTTGTAACTTTACTTCAGAGCTGTTACCAACGGACAAAAGCCTGTACACCGCCAGACCGCGTACTAGTCAGAACGAGGAACGTTACAGAAACGACGAGGATGGTAGCGACTTGTGATCCTCAAATGGTAGCACTGGCTATGTTTGACTTGTTCAATGATTTGAGATTGCCGAGGAACAGCAGGATCCTAAGAAATCCTGGACCGAGACCAGCGAAGAATCCGCTCTTAGCAATCGAAGTCGACGATAATGATTGTATTTTTGAAGACTGGGGTGGGATCAGATGGAATCTGGCTTGTGAAGGAGGGGATTCAACAGTTCAATGCCAAGCATTCGATCCTGGCTGGTTTAAGCCTAAAGTGGTTGGTGCCCGCCGTTGCCCCGACCTCATCCTCACGTGATCGAAGTAAACAAGAATTGAACTTCAAATCAACAAGACTCTCGCCATCCATGCTGAATTTGTGATCCCGCCCAGCACTTCGCATCTATACATAACGACGCAACTTACGATTGCTTCGTAGTTGCTCGAGCTTCTCTTTCTTATTCGCGCGACATTGAAGTAAAGAGTGGTTGCAATTGCTACGATTCAGAATGGATTATGCAGAGGAGGAGAACTCGGTATGTTGCGACACCAGCTTCTCTAAAACAGCTCCTGAAGTTTTTCTCTCACAGTATCGACCCTCGCAACTCAAACCTCCTGGAAGCCGAATCCCTTCACCACCGAAAATGGGTCTCGCAGAGATCTCCGAGTCGCAAAACAATGCGCGATCGAAACTGTTATCGAGGATGCCCCCTCCCACGTCTTTGAAGCATAAATTGGGCGGCACATGTCGGTGATATCTGCAGATGGTGTTGGAGGGACAATTGAGCTGATAGATGTCATAGTCAACGAACCAGAACCAAAACGCAAGACACTGGCGGAAAGAGCGGGAGAACCCAGGTCCATCGCAGCTCCCGCGCAAAGTACAAGACCTCCCGTGAAAGGAACATCGCTAGTTGGTGCAGGTGTAAGTAACATTGAAACGATGATTCTTAACCAGCACATTTCCCCTTCGCCATGGAAGATAAGAGAGTCTCGACCTATTCTAGCTTTGCTTCCCCGTGCGAGTCAAATCATCAGGGCACACCAGAAACTCGCATTCGATTAGCAAGCTCTCGATTGAAACCACCCCAAACAGTGATTGAGTGTGGAGAATGGAAGTCAACAGGGACTGACTTGATTGTAGAAATCCATGCACAGTCGAAATCCATCATTCACGTCCTCAACATCTTCACGAGCACCGTCAGTATCCTCCCGAAACACATCGAATGGCAGTTTCTCCAGCAGTGTCGGCCCAAATGGTCGACCGAAATCATCGTACGGCGGCAGATCACAATTCAGCCAGTCGACGATGACACGAGGACCTACCACCCTACCTCGACCAGCAACATCCATGGATACGCATTCTTCTGATGATGATGTACCATCACAAGGAAGACGCAAGGGTATGGAACCTTTGATTACACTCCCCACTCCCATAAAGTCGAACGACGGCTACCAGAGCCTCCGAAGCAAGAAGCTACGAGCGCCCCCTTCAATGCAATCATTGAGGCCCCAGCGGTCCGCTGCCAATATGAGGGATGTCTCCGTCAGTACGGCCATGAGCAGGCTACGACTCGACGGAGAAGTCAGATCCAGGGAACCAAACGAGTATCAAGCGAGCTCTAACAGAATGCGGCCGCCACAATCACTCCTATCTCATAAGTCTTCTATCAGTTCGGGGATGAGAGGGTTGAGAGTCGACAGTATCGAGAATGCGCTTGTGCTGTTCGAGCCCCCTGCTGAATCAAATGCTCCGAAGTCTCCCTCTCATATTCCGGTGCTTTCCAAGGTGGAGGCATCGATGGAGCCGCCAATCACACCTCGCAGAACTCCTAAGCCCTCCCCCCAAAAGACTCCCTATTTGACCAAAGATTCTAACGTGCCTGGTTTTACAGCATGGGACGTCGACGTTCGCATTGAGCGAATGGAAGGAATGTTCTCTGAAATGCAAAACAAGGTCACCAATACCAGTTTAGAACGTAGTGTCCTCGAAGAAGCTATATCTCTGTACAAGGAGAGAAGTAAGTGCTCCAAGTTTTCCTCGACGTACCATTTACTCATTGTGCTCTTTAGTTACCGAACTGGACGGCTTGAGATCGCAACTTTCGTCTTCGAACATGATTCTGCAATCCGATTTGAACGAGATGAAATTGAAGGTCGAATCACTTCAACAAAGTCTACTGACTGCAAACACTGGGCTTGACGAGCAGATGCGAGCACACCGAATCGAGTTGGACGACGCGAAAAGGGAGAGTCGAAACGAAGTCGACCAGATGAAACGAGACAACACTGATGAGATGGACCGATTGCTTCGAAAGCATAGAGACGAATTGCGGGAAATGGAACGTCAAGCTACGGCGGAATTGGAGGACAGAATTCGAGACCTTGAACGACGGAATAATGCCACCCTTGAGGAGGAACGCAGTCGAAGGCTTCGCGAAGTACAGGAACTGGAGTCTCGAATCGCATCGGAAAGTGTCAATCTGGATCTGGAAGTACAAAAGAAGGATCGCGAAATTCAGAACATGAGAGGCCAACTGGAGGATGTCAGAGGGGACCTTGATCGGGAGCAGACTTTAAAGGCCAATGCACAAAACGAGATTGCAACGATGAGAGAGACTCTACAAAAGACTGGCGTCGAATCAGCATCGACCATTCATACCCTTGAAAGCACTGTAGCAAGTCTTCGTGCTCGTATACATTTCCTAGAATCCGGATCTAAGGCGCAGTCTGACAGTTTCGTGGAGATGGAACGAAGACTGCAGGAAGCACTAGATTCTGCTGAGGAGTCCAAGCGGAAATTAATCAAAGAAGAATCCCTTCGCCGAATTCTCTTCAATCAGGTCCAGGAGCTTAAGGGCAACATTCGAGTCATGTGCAGAGTGCGGCCAGTATTCAGCAATAATGCAGATGAAGGACCAGTGGCAAAGTTGACTTACCCAGATCTGGACAAAGAATCGAAGGAGCTTGAGATCCAGGGAAGGGAAGAGAAGAGTAGCTTGGGAACGATCACCAGGAAGAATCATTCATTCTCCTTCGATCGAGTATTTGGACCCGAGAGCCAGAACAAAGAAGTGTTCGAGGAGATTTCGCAACTTGTCCAAAGTGCGCTTGATGGCTATAATGTCTGTATATTCTGTTATGGTCAGACTGGATCCGGAAAGACGCACACGATGTCATCCGCCGATGGTATGATTCCCCGTGCCACTCATCAAATATACGAGACAGCAACGAACCTCAAGGATAAGGGATGGACGTACACGATGGAGGGAAGCTTTGTGGAAGTCTACAACGAGGAGATTCATGATCTTCTTGGCAACTCGAAAGATTTTGACAAGAAAAAGCACGAAATCCGACATGACGAGCAGAGGAAGCAAACCACCGTGACGGGATTGAAGACTGTGCCTTTGGACTCTGCAAATACTGTTGAGTTGATCCTCAAGCAAGCTGCCAACAACAGAAGTGTCGCGGCTACCAAGTCCAACGAGAGATCATCCAGATCTCACTCTGTCTTCATTTTGAAACTCGTTGGGCGGAACAGCACTACCAATGAGACCTCCGAAGGCACGCTCAATCTCGTCGACTTGGCTGGTTCCGAGAGACTAAAACAATCCGGCGCAGAAGGAGATAGGATGAAGGAGACCCAAAATATCAACAAGAGTTTGAGTTGCCTTGGAGATGTTATCGGGGCACTGGGTCAAGGCAAGGAAGGTGGTCACATTCCGTACAGAAATTCGAAGGCAAGAATATCCGGAGCTAACCAAGAGAAAAGAGCTGACCTGTCTAGTTGACTTACCTGCTTCAATACTCCCTAGGTGGTAATTCCAAAACACTCATGTTCGTTATGGCGAGTCCATTGGAGGCTCATCTGAGTGAGACTCTGACGAGTCTAAAATTCGCGACGAAGGTATGCTGCTGTCTAGTCATCGGCATTGGTCCCTATTCTTACTCTCCACAGGTACATAACACACATATCGGGACAGCAAAAAAGTCCACCAAGGTCCGTAGCAGCGATTGATGATGATGAAATACGGCATTGTTTGACTATCATTTCGGCGTCGTGCATTCACTGGGGGGTTTCCAGTCAGATCGTGAACTCGTGGATTCTGAGGGTGGCATGGAGTATTATTGTTTTTTGTTAAGATACAAGGCAGGATAATTGTCTATGTTGTATGCATGGAGTGTTGGATTGGGTTTACTTACATGGGCAACTTGATCCTTTTGCTAGGATGAATTGAGAATGATTGTCAATTGCATTACTCTCTTTCTTCGTTCTCGTTCCCCAGAAGCATTCGTTGATTAACTTGTGCCAGATCATCTTAAGCTGGCATTGAATCACCTATTTATCTCTCACTTAGCTCCACTACATCTCATAACTCGAATATCTCAATCCTCGGAACACTCCAACAATTTTGAATCCTCTCTCTGAAACTCTCCAGCCGTCCCCTAGCACGCCTCATCTCCTCTTCCGCCGCGGCATCACTTCCGGAATCTCCTGCAACGCAATACCATGTTTCGAGGTTGGGGAAGATGCGGATCTGAGTATGAATGGTACACCAGTAAGATTACAGTACTGCTGTCAAATCTCCCAATGACGAGAATGAAAGCATGAGAAAATATTGAGGAAGAATGAGGTAAGGGAAAAGAAACGGAGAAGGAAGATCAACATACAGACGGCCCCCCACCCTTCCCACTCCAAGCCCCCCTCTCCACACTAGGATAAAAACACTCGCTCTTCGTAGCCAGGTGTCGGATACCCTGTAACTGCATCTTCAACCCTTCAAGTGGACCACCTCCCTCTTTGGCGACTTTTACTAGGACCTCGTTTCGTTGGATAATGGCGGCGTAGTTGGGGATGTAGAAGGTAGTGTACGAGGCATCGAAATGGAGCTTCCCTTGGATTTCGACGTGGAGTTTTGGTGGAGTTGGTGTGGTAGTTATTGAAAGGGACGAGGTATTGGCTGAGAGGTAGATTGAGCGTGCTTCTTTATTAGTGCGGAGGAGGCCTAGGTCTTGGATACTCCCAATTCTGCTGCTAATATTGTCGACATGGTGGAGACTTGATGTGTGGTTTGGAGCATAGTTTTGAGTGTGGATCTTGAATGCTACTCTAATCTCCTGCTCAGATGAGGCAGTGTTGAAATTCGAAGTAAGTCCGCATTGAGTAGTCAAGATCGAGATTGTGGCTGTATAGAGACGATTTGGGGGTGGCAGGGCGAGATTCCATATTTCGAGACGCACTGCGGAAGTGTTCTTAGTCTTCTCCAAGGAGCATGTAACAGAAGGGTTGAGAGAGGGAACTTACGTTCTGTTGGTAAACGGGGGAAAGGGTGGAATGTCTGGAGGTGGTCTGGTGGTTGTGGCGTTGAACATCCTGGGTTTTTCGGGGTATCTCGGGAGTGCATGTTTATGCCTTCTGAGCAGATGTTGGTGTGCATGGCTGTTGATTCTCTTGACTCTTCTGAGCGGAATTTATTGAAAGGACTTGAGTTGTTCATGATTATGCCAGTCTTGAAATTCAAAGGAGAGGCGATGAAGATAAACTTAATTCAAGTAATTGTTGTTCTCTAGCACCGCTGGGATTGACCAATTGATCTGCAGGATGGCTGTGAAGCACAAGCTAGTCATCAAGTGAGTCACTTATGGGGCTTGTGAGTCCCGAATCCTCTATGACAAAATAACCATGTTCTACGAAAATTGTGTTTTAAGCTAAGCTTTGGCATTTGTCTTGGATGACTGTTTTTCGAAAAGCAGCACGCCAAGTGCCGACAGTGAAAGGGTGGGAATAAATGTGCATAGCCTTGCCATCTCACCACTTCATCAGAACTCATTCCTTCCTTTTAAATGACCACTACAATGTCAAGTTCTTAATACTATTACTTCCTAGCTGTTATTTGTGTCGTCTCAGGTACCAAAACAATTCGTCGCTCCAGCGCCGCTCAATCCATAGAAATCCCGAAAGGAGTTCTCGGGAAAGGAATATACATGTCCAACATCTCTTCAGCCAGCTGCTGTTCCCCCTGAATAGTTTCCTTAGGTCGCGCTCACTCTATGATATCCGGCCTGCCTGGTGACAAACTCCAAATACTTCTCATCTTCCGCAGAATTCTCGTCATCGTTCACCTCCCTTTGCCAGATCGCTAGTGCTTTCAGCAGAATCCAGAACTTCCGAGGTCTATCGTCCGCAAAGTAGAGCGAATCATCCTTGTTGTTGAAAACACCTTTGTGCCTTCGTTATAGAAGTCATGAGAGCGTGCGCAACGCCACTAGGACCAGTGCTTCATGGCCTCTACTCTAGATTGATAGCAAACGTGCTAAAGGGCGAGTACAGTCAGTTCCTCCAGGGCGAGGATGCGCAACTCCAGTAGTTCGGAGAGGACGTTCTGCTGGCGGAGGAGATCATCTGCGATTCCTCCGTACCCGCGCATAGTATTGACCGGCTTGTACGGTACACATGTGGACCCCCAGATGTATAGTCTGATCTCGATGGGGAGACAATTGAAGGTAAGGAGGCCTTGAGGGAAAATGTGGAAAGGGCAGATGAAGATGTTTGAGGGGGTCCTTACTTCCATTGTTCGTCATTCCGAAACTGCAACCTCTCTCAGCAAATACAAGTGCTGCTTGAATAGTCCCAGGTATAGACTTTTTGAGTAAATAGAGCAGAATTCATCACTTTAGTATCCTTGATGCAATACCCCCATCCATGGCTCATGGTTGAGACAGTGCCTGATTCCGAAAACAGAGACTGGAAAAGGAGTCCAAAATTGTTCAATAAATGACACAAACAAATGACAAGTGACTTCCTACAAAGTTTATTTCGAACGTTGCCTCTGATGGAAATCCGTGGGCAGCAGCATATCCAGGCCGAGGAGATCGTTTCATCTATTCCGTAACGAGTAAATAGTAGATACGTTGTTGAAGTGGACGTTGGATCTCACTGATCATCGAACGTCTCAAAATACTTTTACATGTGAAGTCGTATCGTGACCAGAGAGTATCCTAACACTTTCGCATCTGGAGCTCGTGCCACTGCTCTTTGCAATTAAGACGGTCAACCAGAACCTCAGAAGCTACCCGTCAAGGTCCTGGTCTGCTTCCGAGGCGGATTCTCCTCCATAAAAGAGAAGTGAAGTTACTAAGGTGTGGCGACCATATCATCCTACCTAGGGTGAAGACATGTTCCTAGCTGCCGTCTTGTGAAGTCCCATTTACATCCTGACTAGCGATTTGCATCAACTGGACCGGTATACAGAGCTGACTGTTCGGGAAGAGAGACTCTCACAATCCTCCTCCAACTTTCGCGATCACTCTGTGCCTTTGCTCGGCCCTCGTCATCCGGCGAGTACATCTTCCTCCCTTCCGTATCTCTCCATGTATCCCAATAGTCCTGCAGCGCAATTCCACAAGCAGCAACATGCTCGCTATGGATCACAAGTTGTTCCTCCTCCCACCAATGCTCCGGGCTTCCCAGTACCAAGCAAATCGACTCCAGATTCGGCGCATTCAGGAAGAGATCCATGCAGGACGGAAAGCCCAGCTCGATATATGTCTGCACATCCAATTCGTACATATCCGCCACATAGACAGAAACAAATCGCAGAGGTATCAGTCCATCTTTTCCGTACTCCATCAACGCCTTGCAGGTATCCGTTCTCATGTGTAGAGTATCGATTTCCGGATTGAATCGCACGCCCTTGTAGGGTCGCATCCACTGAATCCCATATTCCCGCCAAATGCCGTCATCGTCCGCCTCGGGCTTGTTGAATCCAAACAATTCTTTGTACAGCCCATTCAATGTATTATTCGACTCGTAGCTTGCGCCGAGGACAGTAAGAGATGTTGTGTCGGGTTTTGGTGGGGGTCGAGAGGGGTCATAGCAGATTTCCTTCTCCCACATCGCCATCTTGCGCTCCATTGTGATGTGTGGGAATTCCACGACCCGTGGGGGAAGAGATGCCTCCCATATTCGACGTCGCAGCTCGGTGGGTAGAAGGGAGAACTTGGGGAATGTGTTGGTCGTGGGTGTCGATGAGGCCATCCTTGGTGTCTCTGCAGGATGAAGCCTTGCCTGCGGGGTGACGCTTTTACTGACTGCCCAGTTAGGGGATTTTTGGCCGCGGGTCTCCACTTGCGGCCGCCTCGGTTGAGGGTTGTTTACCCCTAGATGCTTTGTTTAGAATTTCATAGTTTACAGCAAGAAAACTACCGAGATGATCTCAATCACACTATAACAGCTTGGTCATGCCGGATCATTGCGTATCCCAGAATAATGTGGTGGGTGCTCGATACAAATTTGGCCCAGAACCACCGAGAAGATTCTCTTCGACTTCTGATATTGGCTTTTCCCCAGAAGACAATGTTCAGATCAATCCCTCTATATGATCCTTCCATGTAAGAAAACATCGCACCCTCAAGATCAAATGCCGCTAGCCGTTGTCTGAGTTTCCACGATGTAGTCCAAACCCTACAACTCCAGTTCCATTGGCCATTAATTGAGTACTCGGCATCGGATACTGAGGAGCACAGTCCTTCACCCAAAAGTCTATAGATAGCTGACTGAACCGAATCAGGCTCTTAGAGTGCCGAAAATATAAGCCTAATGAGAACTTTAGTTTACTGCTGGTATAAATGAAAAGCTGAAAGGCGAAACTGCTTACCCTATTAACCTCCAAGAATACCTCTCGTGAGTCGAAGGATACCGTGAGCAACCGAATGTCGCGCTAGGCCTCCTGGTTCACTTCGAAGCGCTAGCTTTTCAAATTAGACAACATGGCGCATTTCTTATCTCAGCCTTGTGAAATAAGCTCGAATCCTTACTCGAGACCCAAGTTCTCCTATGCTCGGCTTTTGAGGTTGAGCCTAGATTCAAAGATTCCTCTCCCCCGAATCCCTCAACCCTCCTAGAAAACATGGCCAAGACTCCAGCCAGGCCTGCACCGCGTACAAGCTGATCATCTCATGCTATATAACGCCCATCATATCATCTTTCGCATTACGGAACTCATGGATATATTGAAGGCCCGTGAAATTCTAGAGGCAATCCGACTTGGCTGACGGAGGCAAAAGTGGCTTATTGAAGTCAGGCCTTCTGCCATCAGCATGATTACATGTAACCCCACTGGGTACAGCCACGGTAGGTTCATGTTGGTTTTCCCGAACCTGTAATCCTAGACTAGAGTGGTGTAGTTCCAAGAGAACCCTCTGAATCCAGAGAATGAAGCGTACCGGAAAGAAGCGCAAAGAGACTTAGTGAGGTACAAGAAAGATAAAAATCCCAACTACAAAACCCTACGCATTTCTTTCTACTCTGAAACTTAGTATTGATTTATATACAGAGGTAGCGGACCTATCTAGGCAGATAGCGGTGGGGAGAGGTGCGCTGTCATGAAGCTAGACCTGTATATCAAGAGGCCATAAGAAAGAAAAGTGGCTACCTTACAAGGTTTTGCCTTGTATACGAAAACGCCCATCTATTATACTCCTAGCGCTTAAATTTATATCTCTAGTGAGATCGTGCAAGCATGAGTTGGTGTCTTGATGTACATTCTTATTTTGAAGTAGATTATGTTCTCTAAGGGACCTGGATGGCTTTCTCCAATTCTAGATATTCCTACATCGCAATTTGGAACCCCGAGGAATCTTTTACAAATGAAAATCTCATCATCAACCTTTACAGCTAATCCTCCATGGCTCTCATCCAAATCATTAACGGTTTGTTTTCTTTTCTACTTGCTATACTTGTAAATTCCAGATCAAAAGATCGACTTCATCGGGCATCGAATTTCCATTAGCCTTAATCCCTCACTTCTAGACTTACCAGAGTTGCACTGGCGAGTTTCTCACTGATTGTGTACATGCCTGAGCTTGTATTTTTTTAGCATCATCTTACCCCGCCCCCTATTCTTATGCCTCTCCTGATACAGAAATCTAAGCGACCCCACATTCTCAGATCTACATTACATGCAGCTACCTAGAATTACTACGATACGTCATCTCACTCTGACAGAATCGATAAGTCTCCGACTCAAGAGGCTTCATAGATTTACAATTAGTTATAATCAAAGGTTGTCAACCTCCCCAGCAATCTCCACGATAGACTATCGATCATGAAGGTCATCCTAGGCGAAGCACATCTCACCTCTTCGGCTCTATTTCCCGACACGGAGAAAGAGCCCGATATCCCAGAAGACAATCTGGACTCCGACTTCGCCAAAGACGGCAAGCCAGCATCATACGCCAAAGGCTATCCCTTGCAATGGGGCAAGGAGGTATGGAGGTTCACCACGCACGGAGATGTCCTAGCTGGCGGGGTTGAATCAGGTTCTGCAACCCCTGATGAGAAGTTCTTAGCTCTTGCTACGGGCTACAGCGTCTGTATCTTTGACTTGGATGATTTCTCTTTGTCTAGCGTGCTGAAGAGCGATTTTGGGAATATTAAAAGTGTTGAATTTGCGCCGTTCCCGACAGGTGGAGGAGATGGATATGTCCTGGCTACAGATGCGCAAGATAATCTGCCGAGTCGTGGAAATCAGGTCCAGATTTGGTATTTGGATGATGAATGCAAGGAGAGATCTCTTACCTCGGATCAGGGAATGGAAATGGAAAGGAAGAAGGGCATCAGGGTCGATGGGACTCTGGCAGCGTTCTCCCCAACAACTTTCAGCCACCACGGCCAGACTTTACTCTATCTCAGCGACGTACATGATGATTATGGAGTTCATGCCCGAGTCACTGCACTCGATGTTGCAACAGGAAAAGAGAAATTTCCCATGGAAGGCCATACCAAACCGATCATGTGGGTAGGATTCAGCCCAGATGACAGCCTGATTGTAACCAACGCTTGGGATGGCTACGCGAAGCTCTACGCTGCGAAAGATGGGAATCATGTGACGGATCTTGGTCCAACTGGTGGTCAGAATTGGGCATGTGAATTCTCTCCTGATGGAGAGAATCTTGCTGTGAGTCGAGGGAGCGGAGGTCCAAGTACGTTCATCTGGAGACCCGAGGACCCGCAGAGTTTTCCAGTTGCGCTTGAAGGGACGAAGGGATGGCAGAGACATATTGCTTGGTCTCCTGATGGGCTGAGACTTGCGATCGGGGCTGCGGATGGGAGATTGGTCATTTATGATGCAAGGTCGATGGTTTTGGAACAGGTGTGGCAATTAGGTGAGCAGCCGTCGAGATGGGTTCGTGAGGTCTCTGGAGCAGTGTGGGTGGATGAGGGGAGACGACTGTTGTTTTCACCGATGGATGGAAGTGTGATACTATATGATTTTGAGACAAACAAGAAGTGGAAGTGGGCGGCTGGGGAGAAGGACGAGTGGCGATCGGGGATGTGGTTCAATACTTTAATTGTGATGGAGAAGAGAAGACTTTTTGGCTCGAAGGACCAAGATGGATCGTACAGGATCTGGAAACTACCCAAGCTTTGAGACTTACGAGTATTGCTCCGAGCTAGCCTCGTTTGTCTAGTGATGGAAAGGATATTCACAAATAGACAGGACTACCTTCTCGATGATTTTTGATGGAGCTTTTTGATACCTTAAATTGTAGCAAGTGTCATCCAACTTAACACCGCCTTTAGAGATCCCGATCCTCCTGTTTTTGGGTAACTGGGGCCGCCTTGGGTGCTGTTGATGATGTACCTGTTTATTAGGCTTGGAGAATTGCTCCATCGTTGTCATCCTACACGCCGGGTTCTCGTGCGAGGATCGAGTCAACAAACGGTATTTTCGGGTCGTCTTGTCGTACTTGCAGCGACTCGAAATTGAAACCTCCAACTTCCTCTCGTGGTAATAGCTCATCAGCAGGAAGGCTGGCCGGATTGGATGTTGGAGTTGCTTTGGCTTTTCTCTGTTGGTTTTGTCTCCATCGTGGAAAACAGTATTTGTAGCTCCGATGGGTGGGACGGAGATCTTCGGTGCCGCGTCTTGGGGGAGTGTACTCAGAGCTGGTGAGACGGATTCGGTCGCTGTAGATGGCTGAGATGAGATAATGAGGGAGTGGGAACAAGAGCGAGTGATCGATGGATTTTGAGCTCTTTTGAGCTGCTGAGAGAGACAGAAGTGTTGAGATGATGAGAGACTTTTGGATATGCATCTTGATAAATTCGTCCTGGATCTTTTGGATTGACTTGATTTAGAGGTTGGGTGTTAGTCGGTAAGAGTAAAAGTAAGACGAACAGAGTGAAGGCAATAATACAGCTGAGAAGATTGAAGGGTAAAAACAAAGTACGAACCAGCGTTTTCTCCAGTATTTATGATTAAAGCCAAGTTTTGAAGCTGCTCCATAGTTGAAGCGATTGCCTACAGATTCCAGAAATATGGTCAGTGATACCTACCGATTGACACTGCCAATCCTGCTGCAGTTTTGACCAAGGGGAAATTAATGGGCCTTCGAGCATGGGGGGCGTGCTATTTGGGTTCTTGGTGCGAGTAATGTTGACTTTGGGTGTAGTATGACTTGGCCGTTGGGAAGTCCGATGCAGATCTGTTTCGAACGTATGATGAGCGTTCGGTGACGGTGATTTTCTGTGGAGGCTTTCTTGTGCTGTTTCCACTACTATCAGAGAGTCTGTAGAGGTGCAACGTAGTTGGGTTCAGATGCAACGAGATACGCGGGTGCATAATTAATGATCTTCATTCTGAGCATCAACTTAGCCAGCCTTCCTACGCACCTAGTATTACCCCATTAACATTGGAAGAGCAAACAATATTTTCCGGTCCTTCCGATCCTGCTTTCTGAGATAACTGTAGATAGCAAAGAATGCATGAACTAGCGACATCAAAAACCTAGTATTAAAATACCCCTCACTTATCTCACCAGATCTCGAAACCTGAGCCGAGCCCCTATTTTGCGAACATACCTGCTCACCACGTAGCATATTGACAGAATCTTGAAACTTAGACAGGATTCTTTTATCGAGTTCTGATTGTTTATCTGATTTACTGAAGTCATTTCAGATTATCGAAGATGTGGAAGACGGAAGGATGAGCGCACTTGTACAGATCCGGGTTCTGACTGGTTGTAAATTTCGGGCATCGCTGGGTGGGCAGAAATGTTGGGAGTCATGGACAAGCTGACGAAATCAAAGCCCATTGAGACAGCAGTGTCAAGCAACTAAAGTCATATTAGATCGGTACTAACTCTTGTGATGCCAAGTTCAACACGGGAGCACGGTATCAACTGATCTAACTTCAACTCATGTAAAGTACTCAGATACTACAGTTTGATCTAGCTGATATAGAAAGGTGGTAGGGCGAACATGAGTTGGAAAGTGTAGTGAAAACCCAAAGATAAATCTGGCATTTTGCAAGTTGGGATCAAGGGAAGACCATCTGGCGGGATGGGCATGGTTGGGAGACCAAAATTGTCCTGCGTTCTTCTTTCTGCCATTCATATGGGAACCTGCGGATTGGGAAGCTGATCCGGATTTGAATGTACCTGCGGGTCTTTCTCCTCCAAAGCCAGTTGGGTGGTTGCTTTGTGATTTAGTCCCAAGAGCTCCACCATGCCTTCCTGACGGAAAGTCGCTGGTAAAAGGTCCAGTTGGTCTCTCGCCGATTTGCTAGGACCACCAAAGCCAGTTCCGGTAGGATTGGACAGAGATTCAAAGGTGCCATCCGAGGAGAATTGACGAGCAAATTTTCGGGCTGTTTGGGGTAGTCCGGACTTTGCTGGTCGGCTACCAGTTGGCAAAGTAAAATCGGAGGCAAATTGACTTGGAAATCCTGAGTGATGTGCTCCGATGTCGTTATGTTCGGAGGGTCTGGCGAAGCCACCACTGCTCGACGCATGCCCGTGTTTCCCATGGCGACCACGGTCCGTTGAGGGAAGTTAGAACTCCCAGTTCGAACACCAGCTAGTAGCCTAGAGAATTTCGGTATATCTGTTGGCGCAGACTGGCCAGCAGGAATGCCAAAGAACTGCGCTGAAGCAGAGCTGGCCAAAGCAGCAACGATAAGAGGGTTGAAGGATCTCATAATGAAGTGATAAAAGAAAATTATGCTACGAAATGAAATGATTGTTGAAGTAAAATGCAAAAGAGATGAAAGAATACCAGGTTGATGACGATGATGTGGATGATGTGGAAGGAGAGAAAGGTGAAGGAATGTCAGTGCATACTTATGGACCAAACATGTATCCTCAATGCTAGCAATCTCTACATGTAATTGACAGGAAGCGATACTGGTGAAACTCTGTGCGCATCTAATTGACTGGACGAACTCCACATCTCAAAGGTTCGTTTTCGACTTCCCCCACACAAGATATGCGAGTATCGCCAACCCATACCCATGCCCTCGTTTCCAGACTGCTCATGGAATTTTGCTGATTGCCTTTCAATTGTTAAGGGAATTTCTCTACTATGGAAAATCTTGTCCTGCGATTGAGGAGTTGGACCTTGGAATCAATCGATTCAAGGTGATATAAAGCTCCAGTTCGACGAGACTTTGACTCCTTTTCCCCCAAGCAGCTATACTATTGTCCTCTCACGTAGCATATCTACTTTTTTGCAAGCTATAACCAAATTCCCCTGTCTCCGAAAATTAATGCTGTGATGCTAGACGATACGAAGTGAGCTCCAAGAAGTCAATCTTGGCCGAGACCTCGATATTGAGGTCTTCGAAAGAACTTGTGAGAACACTGCGTTTTCCGGTAAACCATCCTCCCATCGCAATTCTGAAAGTCGACATATCGCAGGTTGTCCCTTTGGATAAATCTGGTGTAAATTCTGACTTGCTCGACAAGCCACAAGAGCTTTCTACGTCTCTTGGGCTGACGAACATGTCAGGACAGGGGCTCGGCCGACAATGGGGAGGTGAAATTCTGCGCTGAAAATCGGTTCGGAATGCTGTGAATCAGGGAATAAATAGTTGACAACGGACGATCTCCCAGACAGACTCCATTCGCAACACCTCTGCATACGGGATTCGGGTCAAGAAGAAAGGCTGCAGCAAACTGGATCTTTCGATATGCCAGTGGGCTGGTTTGAGAAGGTCATTATATTCTTGGGGAAAGGAGTATTCATTATCTTGAGAGGAGAGGTGAAAGAAGGGGAAAGGAGACATTTAGATCTTCAATGAAGCAGTAATCAGTAAGAGAGCGATTTACACCACTTTATCTAAAGCGTATTTGAACGGTTTGAAGGAGGTGACAAGCTTCAACTTCCTCCGCAGATTAGGCAGGAAAGCATCATCATTCATGATGTATCTGGTTTACTCAGACTCGAAGATATATGGACTGTTGTATCCTTGATATTGCCCCTTGAGAGGATTGCAAGGCGTTACTTGCTCTGGCATCAAGACCAGCGTTGGACGATCTTCCTCCGCCAACGTGGTAGGAACGTGGTTTTCCTGAACGGCCAAACGGCAGAGATAACTACGAGTCAGTTTCATTTGCAAATCATGGGAGAATTGACCATGCATGATGCTAGTGGGAGCTAGTGGATGTATCCTCCGAAATCGATAGTTGGAGATCTGCAGAAGACTTTCAGCCAATGCTGTTAGTTCGAGCTGCGGGGGAGAAAACAAGGAAGCCAGGAACGAGGGGTCGATATTGAACTAGCAACTAGGGGATCGATGGCTCGCTTTGATGCTATGGAATGCGTCATTTGATAGGTGTGAGCATGGTTGAAACCTTTGAAGGGGAGTCATTCACTACAAGCCGAACAAAAAAACAAATCGTGATGCGCCTTGAGGTAGTTGAGCTGTTGGAGAAAAGCTTGATTAGCTAATTGCGCCTGATCTATCCAAGAAAGGCAACTTCAAGAAGCTCAAGAAGCAGAAGAAACCCGCTATGGCTTGGCGAGCTACGCTAAGTCAAGTCATCTCTCAGATCAAGGAAATGGAGATGTGCGATCGCCAGGAGAACGCAGTAGTACTATTCATCTGCAAAAAAATTCTACGAAAACCCAAACTTCCATGTCGCCGAGGTGGACAGCGGGGAAGGAGACAAATCACGAGCTATCGATATGGCAAGTACCGAACTCTGCAGCTATGCCCATCAACAAATCACAGAGAATGGGAAGTCGGCAAGCTAGAAGGGGGAGGGCGTTTGTCTTTCAGGTTGTGGGGAAGCCCCAGAGTACCAAGATCTGAAGTCTGGTAGCGGGGAATTACACCACGGCAGTCATCCAAGTACCGGAGTGTTTCCTTTACCTGACGTGATTGACATGTGCCTCGGATACTGCTGTCAAAGTTTATTCAAATGAAGGACCATGTGGGACTCCTAGGGGTCGGTCTAGATTCAGGATATCGACCTTCCTAGGACATTTGGAGATGGGTACTGGTCATATCAGAATAGCTCGCGGCTTTCTCCGTCATGTTCATATATTGGCACTTGAACGGGGATCATGAAGGTTGAAGCCAGCAGTCCATGATAGCTTCATCAAAGAATGAAATTGTCTCATATCATTATAACAGGAAGAAATTTGAGGGGAATTGACGATGCTGTGATGCGAGTTGTGTTTGATAATCATGAGCATCTAAGAAGAGATAGCAGTAGCAAGATTGCTGCGAAAAGGCTGTTTCCTAGACTTCCCGAGGTAGGAGTGCCTTACCATGTCACTTTGAAGAGCAGGACGCATGCTACATGGCACAAAAGACGGCGCGAAGCCATCGGTCATCCCTTCGATCTCCCTTGCATAATAGGGTTGCCTCGGTCAAATTTCCTTGAGAGGAAGCAGGTCCGTTGTCAAAATGCCTAGTGTCACTAAGTCTCGAGAACTTAGACCGGTCGAGAAAGCTAGGGCAAAAGTCGATATAATACATGCTTTATCGGATGCAAGCCGGAAGCGTGCGCCATCTTCCATTAGTGGATACACCGCCGTGATAGCCATAGTATTGTCACATTGACATGAGCTGCACCGGCAATGCTTGGTATTTGCTTGGGTCAGTAATGATATTTCGCTTCTTCACAGCGAGAGGCTTTGGTTACGTTGGAGGCGGTAGTGATGGGTCATGCTATGACTCTTGTGGTTGAAGGACTCGACACGAGGGCTGGCATGATGGCGCACAGCTCTTTGCCTGCGGCAAAGGTAGCGCTGTAGTTGAACTTGCTGGATGCTGGATGTGAGAGCCAGTCGAAAGGCTGTCGACAATTTGGGGGAAATAAGTGAAGGATTGAAGCGGAAGCCAACGGGGTGCCTGAAGGGCCCGGAATCAAGATATGCAGGGCATGAACAGTGAAAGCTTGAAAGTGGAGATCAGCTCAAGAACTTCAATATCGAAGAAGTAAGACAGTGGAAGCAAGAACCGGAGAAATATGCGGAAAAACATCTTCGGCACGGAGTTTAGCTCAGGACGTTGGGTCCTTCCCCCTTGACTAAGCCGCGACCAGAACTGAATTGAGGCTGGCATGGCTGAAGACTAGGAACAAATTACTATTCCTTGCCCGAAATTTCATGATGGCATCGCCTACGATGCGCTTGCACCTTCCCTCCAGAAAAACGAAGTCATCTTGGCCGGCCTCGACCTCAAACTAAGATCTAGAAGCCGCGTAGCGCAACGTCAATAGCTCCCACCTAACACCAGCACGTCCCCGAGAGACAGAGCAGAGGAAATTTGCAGAAAGTCGCTATTTAGTAACGTCGACAAGGGGTGAAGCAGAACAAGAAGACAGAAAGCTCAACTATTTGTGCTCGCGTCCCACTTTAAAACAGCGATGCGAGAGGAGAAGTGTTGACATAGGTGGTGACCACCGTATCAAATACACTAACTGTAGGGACTTGAAGAGGGTTCGCAACGACTAATTCTCTCGTAATGACGATCCAATATCGGATCTATTTCTTCCACTTGTACCAAGCTGACCTTGGCCTCGGCCTCATCACTCGCTGCAGTTCCCGCATTTGGAAGTATCAACGAAGACATTCTCCAGAGACAATGAGGCCCATTGAAGCATAGTGGCTGTCGCATAGCTGGCTGGCCGTGCCCGTGACGAAGCCATGGAAGGCTCGAAACCTCGCTCTCCTCAGGCGACAACTCCACCAGGGGGCCAATGTGACAGCTGTCGTTTGTCTGTCGTACGAATGCCGTCTGTGCAGCAGACAGACAGACAGATCCATGGCCCGGGATGTGGATGTGGATGTGGTACTTGCCATGTCGGATCCCGTGAACAATACTGGGCTATCGCATACGCATCGCAGCCTCAAGTCTTCAGAGACCAGATATTCCCAGATGTCTCAGTGGAACAACAATATATTATGTGTACCCCTGCACGCCCTGCTATTGCTGGGATGCTTGGGATAACAGCGGGGTGATCCGCCTCATGTTCCGGGGGGAGCTATGGGCTGTGTTGACCAGCCAGCCGGCCTGAAGACCGGGCGGCCACAGCGTTTTCCAGCCAGGAATCAATATGACTTGTAGATTGGAATTCCCGCACGCAGCTGCACGTTTCCACGAGTCTGTCGGCGCATGCTGGAGATTGAGTAGATAGAGATACTGTGACCTCTGCACACGCTGTACCACCACCACTGGGGTCTTTGTCTCGTTGCTATTGCGTGCTAATAAAGTGCAAAACCGAGGACTGCTGGAGTTCTGGAGTCTTCAATAGGGGCGAGCGCAGGCCCGTTCAGAGGCTTCTCTCTCTATCTCTCTGCTACTTTATTCCTAGCTTGGATTGTCTCAATTCTCAACACAAGAGTAGACAATCAATTGTTCTGCCGAGCCTGTCAGAGCTTTCTCCAAGCCTCCGACTTCATCCAGTTCAGTTCAGTTCGCGATGCACGTTTGTGGTCGGGGTCCTGATTCATGGGGCGACACTTGCCTAGCTGTCACTTGATATGTTTCTCGCATCAGCTAGGATCCCCGTGCGTTTGAGTTGAAGATCATCCCGTTCCCTGCCGACACCCGTTTGTCTGTGCCGCTGTCTGACGTTTTTCGGCTTCAGTCATGAAACTTGACACTTCGTGAGAAGAGCCCGATATGGCGGGCGGAACGAAGACGAAGACGAAGACGAAGCCCGAACGGATGGTTATAGACGGCGGGGTGCATGCTTGGTACAGCGGAGCTTGCTTTTCATGAAAGATGCAGGTCCGGTGTCACCGTTGCAAGTTGCTTACTCCCAAGACTCGGGGATGCGAGGAGCCGTTGCGATGTCATGGAAGCTGGGTGCAGTTAATTGTCATCAGTGTCGCTGCTTGCCTGTCTGGGTTGTCTGACTGTCCTCGACAAGCGCTACGACTAATTACGAGGTCGCAAATACTGCGGGTTGTACTGAATTCCAGCCTTGGCTTTTGAATAATCTGCAGTCTCCCGTCGGCAAGATTTATGATGATCCCCAAAAGAGATCGATCATCGTGAACGTTGAAGTGGGATATGTTGTGATATGTTGTGGACCGAGAGGCTGCAGCATCGCTGGGGAACCTTTCTTCCATGACCTGCCTGCTTCCCGACAGCATCATCGTATTGATTTGATTACCTTAACGAGGCACGAAAGCATCCCGCTAATGTTTGCTTCACTAACGTCACCGAGGAACTCTATCGACTAGATCTGATATTACGATGTTGCAGTGCTGCACCTGCCTTCTTCGCATGAACTATCTTAACATCTACAATATTACCTTGGCGGAGGAATCAACTAATATACTGATCTGGCACTGCCAACTGACCGTTCATCCGCCTGACAGGCAGCGGGCAGACCCGTTCATGGCGGAATATCAAACGAGGCGGACGAAAAGAAAGCATCGATTTCCCGATGCAGAGCAGCTTGCGAAACACAGTGATGGCTGAAAGCACAGGCAATATCGTATCCTAGTTCTGGTGCTATACCCTTGCTTGATCTCCCCCGCGACGATAGGCGGACCACGACAGATCAAGTCAAGGAATAATCAGGAGAATCTCGATTGACAGGTCCAGCTTGGGCCATCACTGGCTGCAGACGTTGCAGGATCTGCGTGGTCCAACGAGGATCTCTGAAAACACCAGGGCCTCTCACTCGTCAATCTCGTTACCAGATTTCCAGCATCTAGTGCCGTGCACAGAATCAACAAGCTGCCGTGCAAGTGCAACGACAACTGCATGTATGCCATTGGGAGAGTCGAAAGTATCGATTGTACTACAGCTCTCTCACGGTGCTCCACGGGTCCCAGCGAGCCGTCACCCAGGCTGGGAACCCGCGTCAATACTTCAGATCACCATCTCAGATTCTGCAGCTCAGCCTGGCCGTACAACAAACAATCAAGCTACGATCGGCCGCTGAAACATCCATATTCATGCGCTCTTGCGCCAATTCGTCGCATGCTTGCCTATCTTTTCAGAACCATCTTCAGGGCCATCCTTGCTGGGACTCATGACTTAGCTTCATACTCCTATGGCAGACTAGCCAGCCCTCCTCAAAGTCAGATCTCGAAGGCTTCCATCGTTTCAGAATAGTCGTGGCCGCTCGGACAAGCAAGCGTGGAAGCTGTGGCGTATGCCAAACCTCTGCAACTAACAGACTTGGAAGGAAACCGATTATTCCAAAAGCAGCGTTCCGAAACACAGACGGCTTCCGAAGTCACATGGATCGCATATCTACACAAACGGAGACCCAGGTCATGTGCACCACCGTCCCTCGGGTCACGGCCAGTGTTGGACGGCTCAGAATCATTTCGTCTGATTGTAATATCCACAATTATCCGAGATGCAGCAGCACGGATACCCACATCCCAATATAGCTGCAAGATACTGCAATAGACTTTGAGTACGAGGTCCGGATATAACAGCACCTCAAAGACAACGGCATTGAATGATTCTTGCACGCATGTCTCAAACGCCCAATCTTGGTCTTCTTTTAGAAGAAGAGTAAGCTGACTGAGAGATTCGCAAATTACAGTAGTGGTGGCTTACCGGTCATGGCACCACACTTGCGTCTTTAGAGAACTGATCTGCCTCTGGTGCTTCTGAATCTCTGTTAATTTCACAGCTTGGACGATCAACGTGACGAGTATCGTACATGATCACGATACACGGTAATTCAGTTTTGAAAGGAGTCTATCGTCACCTGCGGAAGTGTGTCCAGTCTCTTATTTCATAATCTCGAAAGTGCTTCATCAGCCGCTTCCGCTACACATTCAGTCAGTCTATACAAACAGTTAGTCGCTTGTCTCTAGCGAGCCTCAAAATAGCATACCAATCTCCCCAGTCGTCTAAAAGCTGTCAACGGGGTCTAGTAGGCGGATGTGAAACTTCAGGAGGGGTCCTCTGATGTTTTGACTTTGACACATCGAACCTTTATCGGCATGAACCTTGTGAGTCGAAAGCTTCACACAGCCCACGGCTAGCCTGCCGCAAATGAGCTAGCGAGCAACCTGCTGTGGCTTGCCAACACTTTCCGTATTCTCATATGACCGATGTCTACAGAATAGAGCATTGAAATATCTCTGATCGTAGGATCTACATATCTCAGGAACTTCAGACGGAGGGTTCTGGATGCCAGGCAACTTCGTAGAGCACCAGTGAGATCAATGTGCTGCAATCACATTGATCTTGGTTCGGGATAATACTTGTGGCGTGCAGAGCACTAACGTCAAATTTGCTACTAGTCAGGTTTCCCTGGCGGATCTTCAATGCATGTGGGATTAAGATACCTCAACGGCCGTCGATTATTGACTCAAATTTGGGGGTAGTCTCAGGGCCTTCGAGCTGGCTCTCACGATATTTTGAAAACAAAAAGTTGTCTCCAATTCCCTGCACTCCTCCAAACCCATCTCGACACACGAGATCTTGAGTCTCTATCCAGTTTTTGCTGTATTCAAGTGTATATCTTTGTCTGCTTCGCCAAATTTTCTATCAAGCAAGCAAACCCATGTGCGGAACCAGGCTGTACGGAGATTTATGATCCGCACAGTCCACCACCGTCCAAGCTCTTACCCGGGCGCCTTTGCGCACATTCACAGCCATCCCCAAGCCGGAGCAGGGCTAGCCATGACATGCGGGACAACGTCCATATTCCTTTTCACTCCCCGCCGAGGATTTCCTTGACAACGGCAGGGGGAAGCCACGTCCCAGCGTCGATCCAGTGGGGCGTGGTCAAAAGTGCAGCAGGCTCATCCCTACTGCTGGTCTGGCCCTTGTGTGCCAAAGAATCATGGGCTTGCGAAAGGGCCGAGAAAGCGAAACAGAAGATGAACGATGGAGACCCAATCGAAGAGCAGGACTGTTGTTTCGCCCTCTTCGAGAAGCCAGCACACCTTCTTCGCTGACTTCAGGCCCATCTCATTTAACATCTCTCGCGTCCCTAACTTCTCATCCGTAACCCACGTCAAACTAGGCATGGAAATGACAAGTGTGAGCGACGAGAGCATCCGGCACCCTCGCATGCTTCTTGACCTCCAATTCCCTCGAGCCTCTGCCCTGGCAGACCTTTGGGCTGTTCTGTTCCGTTTACTGCTTGCACTTGGGCAGTAAACAGTGCGGAAACGGATGAACCTTAAACTTATCCATGTAGTCTGGCGACGATCGAAGTTTCTTGCCTATCACCAGGCCGAGGGAGGTACTACTGCGGTTGCGATAGGCACAAGAGAACATGCAGTCTAGATTTGTGACAAGATCAAAGACTGGAAGGTGCCAGTGCCAGTGCCTGCATGCTGAATCTGCGTCATGCCGGCGAGGCCGTCGTCCAGAACCATTCTAAGATGAATGCTCTTCCACACTCCAGAGTCCAGCTTCAACAGCACGTTTCAGATGTTTTGAGTTCACCTCCAGTGGCACAACGAGGAGTTCGGGAGCCAGTTCACAGCACTGGTGCTGCTTTCCATGCAGTCTAACTCTATTGCTCTCGCGAGGTCTCATGGCAAGACGTCACTTACTCCTTTTGGGATAAGCATGGTCTTGCTGTAGAAGAAAGTCGAGGGGCTAGCTCTGAAGGACTGGAGAGTCCGACCCCTTTTCACACACGCTTTATTGATAACATCCTCTATGGTAGTTATCAGACCGAGGCCCAGCAATATTCAGCCCAGTAAAAGCAAAGAAGTATATCCGTGGGGCAATATGGAAAGAAGGAAACCCCGCCGAATAAGCAATTGTATTGCTGCTGCCGGAACCAGTATTGTGACAGGGAACTTGTCGGACATTTGAGCGTCCCTGCTGTTCGCAAGCTTTCAGGCATGGGGAAACAGAGCGACGAACCAAGGCAGCGTCCCAAAAGAGAAACATCACCGCTTTCATCTGTATCTTGTCAAAGTTTGTGCTGCCCCTGGCAGCCAAGTGCGGAGGATGACCCATGTACGGGACTGTAACTGCCATCAAGTCTCCTCTCGCCGTGATGCACAGTCGTGATACTCCCTGTAGCCTCCACAGGCTGGTGATCAAATCGCAACTCTTCCACGGCACAGGGGTGGAATTTGCACCGGCCTTGGCCCTCATCGGCAGGTTGCAGTTCCAAACTGGCCCCTGTTCGGCATCGAATGTTTCCTGGCCTTCTCGGGGAATTTTGCTGCACCTCCCACCACCCGCAATACCTTGGTCCGGTGGCACTGCGCCGTCTTGAAAACCCCTGGACAGTCACTCCTCACTCCTCACACTATCATTCATCCTGGACGCTGCGGCACCTCTGCTGGCCTGCTGCTTAGCCCTAAGCCATCCAGCACATCTCTAGGAAGCTAAGCTATCCATCAAGCCTATCTAAGCATAGCAAAGGAGACACCACCACTGGTAGCACACCTATCGATCGATGCCATCATCTTTACAGTACATACTGTAGGGCCCCCACCGCCACAGATTAGCCCAACGCGGAGCAATTAGGGATCTGTGCCTTGCCCCCATGGAGTCATCGGATGCAGGAAAGGACGTTGCCGTATTCAAATCATGGACTTTCCCCTACCCTTTTCATAAACTGGGCACTACTACCAGGTCCTGAAGAGTAATAGGTAGCTTGGCTGTCTAGAGCCATTTGCAGTTAGAGCAGAGATCGCAACTCAAATCAGTCTTCTGTTTCCTGTTTCTCATCTCTGTTCTGTCCTGTCCTGCCTACCACAGCAGCGTTTCGCTCCTTTCCCAACCCAGCCCAGCCCAACACGAACCTTTATGCAGACCAGAGGAGTGAGTAACAGCTCTACTCTCTGGCGCCACTCTTCACCTCAACTACGCCTCAACTTCATCTGTTCCTTAACCCCTGTTGCCATCTTTCCCGTTCGGGACTCGAACAATTGCAACATCCACCATGACCCCGGCATGTAGGGCGGGCTGTCGATCAACACGTCCCTGGTCCAAGCCCTCGCTCAAGTATACCGTATGTACTTATATGATCTCCCACCCCATGTCCAGTCGAGTCCACTTGTAGACGACACAGCAACAACCTCAGCCCCTTTGCTATTCTACTACACTACACTTCACTACACTACACTACACTTTTCTGACGACGACTATCATCACACTCGCCACAGCCACCTACCGTCGACAGCACTTTACAAATTTTACTCGTTGATCGACACATCCAGAAACTCTAAGCTAGCTTAAGCTGTTTATAAGCTAGTGTGTAGACTCGACCTGTTAATTCCACTCGACTCGACTCCATCGCCAGTTGCGTTTCCAGATCCTGTCCAAGCCAGTCATTCGTGAATTTTTTTTCTAAAGAAAAGGAATCCGCTCTCCCAAAGATTTCCATCTAAGTCGCAACGCTGGCCACCGCCATCCTCACCCAGGTGTCTGCGGGGCACGTCGACGTGTGGACTTCAAGCAGGTTCGCTTTTGGAAACAAGAGATTCCAAACTGGTATGTCTATCAACTATGTTCAAGTTTTGTCTCCTCCATACTCTCCATCATCTGCATATCGTCGGGGTTCCCCAGTACCAAAGATAGCCTATTGTGGTTTTCTAGCCGGCCTTGCCCATCTATGACAGATGACAGCCGTCATATCCTCACTAGCATCTTCAAGCGCCTGCACTCTCCGAAAATTGCTTCAATTATCACCCACGCATATCTTCCCATTGTCAATTCTCTCATCTGCCATTTTTCACGCAGCATTCACCCTGGCTCTGAGCTCAGATCTTCGTGAAAATGTATACTGACATGTACCGAATTCTAGACCGCTGGGATTTCACACAGCCCCGAATTCCATCTCGCAGCATCACTGCGGTGGCGGAGAGAAGAGGAATGGAACTTCCCCAATCTCGATACCCAAGTCAGTCGTGGGAAAGCCCGAGAACAGAAGGCGCAAATATGCCAGCTTTGACAATCAGGCAATCCCCAGGGCACCACCTTCCCGGCCCAACTTCGTTGCTCGAGACAAAGTTTCAAGATGCTTCTACGATGCCACGATCAGAGTCGAGGTCGCGGTCTGAATCATCACAACTGCAAATGTCCCCGATACAATTACCACCCATTCGAGAGGTATGTGACCTACACTAAAACACCCCCATCCCCGTTTCGGTGCACTGACTTCCCAACAGCTTGTGGATCTCTCGGGCCGGGGCGAAAGACGAGAAGGAGAGTACAGAATGGATGTATCACCTACCTCAATCGGCAAGCGGAGGCGGACTGCAGAGGAGGAAGATGAGGCAGAAGAGTCGCGGGAATCAGCCTTCCCAAGATTCCACAGAAGCCCAAGATTGATGGACCGTCCTCACAGCGCAGCAACAATCGGTCCTGTTCGCCGTGCCAGTACCACATACACCTCTGACACCCATTCCGCTCGTTCCAGTCCATACCAGTCAATAAGAGGCTTGCCTGCTATACGATCTCCACCAAGTTTTGAATTGCCAGGCCGACTCGATGATAGACCAACACTACCCAGCCTTCCATCTTTAATGCCAACCCACAACTCCAACATCCCAAGAAGTGTGCAGCCCTTCTCCGACTACGCCTTGGACTCTCCAAGACAGAGCGCACAAACATATCCTCCTCTCACATCCTCCTTTGAGCCTTCGTCATCGTACCATCAACCTGCAACATATGCTTATGGATACCAACCTCGCGGACATTCATACTCTGGACCATCGTCTTCGTACCCGATTGGAAATGATAGAAGCCCATTTTCTTCGGCACATCATGCTATGTACCCCAACAGCATGAACCCATATGTTGCAGATGGAAATGACAGAGAGGGCGACACCAGACAGAGAAAGAGACGAGGGAATCTTCCTAAGGAGACCACAGACAAGTTGAGGGCGTGGTTCGTTTCCCATTTGACGCATCCATATCCAACGGAAGATGAGAAGCAAGAGTTGATGAGGCAGACTGGTTTACAAATGAGTGAGTTTATTCCTATCTACGGCTTTGAAACTTATACTAATCAAGGTCAGATCAAATATCAAATTGGTTCATCAATGCCAGGAGACGCCAGCTGCCAGCTATGATCAACAATGCTCGTGCCGAGTCCACAGCTCGCTCTGCTCGCGCACAGGATGGAGGTCTTCAGGCCCAGAACAATGTTTACAGAGACAGCAGGGCTTCAAGTGATGGTGACGGAAGCGTGTACGATGATTAAAAAAGAAGAAGGGGGGGCAATGGAAGAACAGCACTTTGCAAGCCAAAGGATAGCATTGTTAGGAAGGGTCATTTCAGATACTCGATGTTTTAATTCACATTCACTGAGATCGAGATTTGACGTAACAGTCCGCTCTTTGCCCTCTCTTTTTGGGTTTGGATTTTTGGAAGACAGCACACAGTCCATGTTAGACCCCAGTGGTTGGAAGTGGCAGACATCACGTCAAAGCTGCTACGTCAAAAGGCATAATTTGAGAAAATCTGGACCAAGTCTAGAGATTGTCAGAAGTCGCCACGGTTAGGCAAGCTTGCACGGACGGAGGCGATGCAGGCCAGCGCCATGTATTTTTGTGGGGTGTAAGAATCGAATAGAGAATAGATAGAATCATAATTTAGAAACCAAGTTTTGACAGAATTGAAACACCACCCATTCCAATCCGTTCTATTGCAAAATCTGATGAACTCGGATATGGCATATCGAACTGTAAATCCGACTAGACCAACACTCTCTCCTCCATCATCAAAGCATTCCAACTCCATCCTAAACAAAACGAGAACTCAAAAGCATAACCTTATGTCAGATCGGGCCGAAGAGAACCAAGGCAAGTCAAATGGCCAAGGCAATTACCATCCAGATATGGCAATACAAAGGGCATGCAATCAATGCAAGTGAAGTTCAGATGACTCGCCACTGCAAACCTTGATCGCGTTCATGAATCTTGTGCACTTTAATGAACTTAACTGAGCTTAGGATGGGGTTAAGGCTGCTGGACTGCTGCTTAGCTTGTTCAAGCCGCGTTGCTAAGCAGTCAGCAGTCGGCGCGGGATGGAAGTATATCTCCTTGAATGCCAAGGGACGGCTGGGATGGGGGAAATGGGGATGGATGGGGGTTTCCTCGAGGGGACAGGGACGGGACAGGTTTAGCTATCAATGATGGGGGATGTGGATATGTCCACAAGGCTGCGGCTGTCAAGTCTCTGCTGAGTTCAAGTTTGGCTAAGTTCAGGGGGTGGGCGAATAGGTCTAGTACGGGATGAATTGTTGCGAGATGCATAAAGTTCAGGGCTGCAGGTATTGTTATTGCACTTTTACGGTTCTGGATGGAGGAGAGGGCTGCAAGGCTCAAGCGCATACGGACTGCACATATGCACGCAGGCTGCATACCGGGTGACATATCCGTAAACCTTAATCGAATGTGCTATACTGTATCTTGTATGGTGCATGATTACCATCACGAAAGTGGGCTGATCTTGTTGCTATTTCTTGATTTGTTGTCTTAGAAGGAGGGTTTTTGTGAAGTGGGTGAGTACTTGGAGAAGACGTGGGGGAAAGGGCCGAAGCGAGAAACAAAATGAGGTGAAATGAAACGAAACAAGCTGGAAACGAGGTTGCTGAGAGCTGAGACCAGGCAGCGACACGTTTTCTTGAGATGAGAGGGTTGGGCTTTGACTCGACTGAAAACGTTGGGCTAGGAGGGTTAGGTTGCGAGATGGGATGGTACATCCCCGTATTCGTTTATTTTTGTTTGGAACATGTTTCTGGAACACGTTTTCATTACAGTGAGATGACAGTGCGTTCAACAGAGGACAGTCTGTGATGAGGAAGCTTCCTCATCGTTGGCTTATTGCTTTGTCAATTTCATGTCCGCTTTCAGTACAGCACGGAACTCCTGCTATAGCGATATCGTACCATGTCTCCCGTTGGAGCAGGCAAGAAACCTCCAACTTCATTTGAAATCACCTCCAACACCGCCGAGCCCCTTAACTCTTATGCCCACCAATGACAAGCAATTCCCATAACTGCCAAGCACTGTGACATTATTGACAGCTGTGTCTAGGGTTTAGGCCAATATCGCCGGGCCATCCATGGCCAGTAGACGGCATTCACAAACTCGCACTAGACGTTCCGAATAGCCGTGCGATTGACAGCGCCAGTGAGCGGCATTTGTGCTTAGGGCTTCTTTCTGACAGACGCCAGAGGTTACTCGATGTGGGGGACCGAGGGACGATCGATTGGCAGGCAAGTGATTGCTGTTTTTGCAGCAGAGGGTTTACCTTTTTGGTGAAGGCAGGAGTGGGCCATACAAAAAGCCGCGCTTTCTCTTGGCCATGAGAGGCGATGACAGCATTTGGAAGGAGAGAAGAGAGCCAAGGAAGGGTAAATTCTAGGTGGAACGAACTCGTTAGGTGTATAATAGGCAAAATTTTGAGGGCTTCTTTATTTTCGGGGATATTTACACTTCAGGAATTCATTCAGCGGCCATGTTATCCTAGCTCGTGCAGAGAGAGACACAAACCCATCGGATATGAGGAACTTCCTCAACCGGTAGACTTTGGGAGGCCGCAGATTCGGCCAAGATGTCCACCACACTTATCAGAAACATGAGGACGATTTCTAGAACCTCGGAATCTTCCAAGGCTTGAGCTGAACCCGCTTCATGTCAGAAAGGCCTCGGGCAAATTAAAACCCCCAATACGAGACAAAAGAAAGACAACCTCGTAATAATTTCGTATTTTGAGAGCTGAGGTCTCAACATCATGATGATGATGATGCATGCCACGGGGCACATTCACTCGGTGCAGAAACTAAAGCATGGACGGTGCGCTGGGCGCACATGATTTTGACAGCTCTACTAGCAAGGAGTAGCAAGCCAACCTCGGAAGAAAGAAAGAAAATACGCAGCACTATTTGCAGACTATTGGTATTTTCCCAGACGCTTGCTTCGACAGCTGCGCAGATATCTAGGGTCTTGCATTCCCCCATGCTCCAGTTCCTTGTCTGTCATCTCGGCACTTGCGACGCTTCTAAGGCTCTTGTTAAATATCCTTGCGCACGTAGGTCGTTTGCGTCGACGTTCTTTCCCGAAACGAATAAGCTTGCGAAAAAAGTAAATCGACAACATGCAAGGATGTTGGTGGTCTGTGATCGCCGGTGTCAGAGGCGCCAAAAGTAATTGCCTCGAGCTTTCCATACTAGGCTAAATGTGCGATTATTGTTCAGTTCGAGGGTTCGAATTTTGTCGGTCTTCAAATAGTTCGTGAATAGTTTTTTTCGTGGACCTAGGCTTGTACCTGTCATCTCCGCGGAGCGAGTTCGTGCATGTTCTATCAGCCTTACAAACATGTCAAACTTGGCTCATCAATACGTGCGACTTCACGATAAAATGCCGCAAAGCGAAATCATACATGCTGAGCGGTTATGTTACTGTAAGTAAACAATCTTGCACGAATGAGGCAGGGGTAGAAATCTCCATAATCTGCAGGAAACATCGCTTACGGGAGTACGTCCGGACATGAAAATAAGCTTTGGAATTAACCTGTCAACCCCTGACGCAAATCACAGGAACAAAATTCCACAACTTCACCGGGGGAGAAAAGCATAGCGATCATCAACTATCCACCTCGGCTACTCAGCACATTCACGAGGCCTCCTCTTTGCATCTTGCCCTGGAATCTCTCAGATCTACCAGCTTGACATCAAATCAGGCTCCTCCACATCAAAAACGTCAATCGAACAGCGATCAACAGCCTCAGCCACACTTCCCCCACACCTGGTCCCTGCATAGTTCACCCACCCCCCGATCTCACGCAAGATAACTTCCGATATCCCCGTCTTTGTTGTACAAACTTTTGCTCCCGTGTCTACCCGTGCCGAATTTCCGGCTTTGCAGGTGATCCCGATCGACACCGAGAAAGCCGTTTCTCGCAGCGGGCAGCGTGCTTTTACCACTAACAAATCCGCTTGTGAAACTTTAATTGTATGCGAGCGGGCTGAGAGGCGAGACCCTGGCTTGGCGGGTGGCGGAGCGGAGAATCAGAGGACCTCCGCTGCTCTTGGCTGGATGTATGCTTCCTCTTCGCTTGGTTGCTAGAACGAGGGCGAGAGCTTGGTCTTTTGTATTAATCTGGAGATATTGCGAAGAGTTGTGGCGATAAAATGGACCATGACAAATTCTTGTAAAGCAATCAAGCCTGGATGGATTGGTTGGGCATTTGTGATTACTGAACACAGGGTGAGGAGAATATTGTTAGTCAAACCTGGGACTTAGAACAACACTAGAGACGTGCTGGCGGATCTAACAGTGAAAGAGAGCTCGAGCCTAGTTCTTACGTTGAAAACATTTTCAGGGTCGAAGGGGCTTGGGCACTCATCGACTGGCTTCCGTACCTCATTTACTCGATGCTGTGGTAAGGAAAATATCTATAAAAAAATTGCGAGAAGTCGCGGTATCCATTGGGCACCTCGGAAGTCAAGAGGACAGCCTACTACCTGCAAGTTCTACCTAAAGATGTGAAGTTGGATTCCCAGGAAATGTCAGGTACAAGCAAAAGGCAGCCCGACAATTGTAATTCAACTCCAAGGGAAACTTCAGAGGTACCTCAAGCGAGACAAATACTTCGGATCCCCGATCATCGAGATTCTAGATAAATTCCCCCAAACCTACCCCCCCCCCCCCCCCAGCATGATGCTCCACAACCTCCAAGCACCATCGCAATACTAGCTCATAGCCTCAAGACAGCGGTCCTTGACGTCTTTGATTCTAAGCTCCTGCTGCTGCCATGCGTAAGTGTCTGTACTACCTTTGGCTGATATCTGCATGGTGTTGGATTGAAATTTGAAAAATAGAAATGGGACACGGATGGTATACTGACCTTAGAAATACGATCCCAGACAGAATCATTTATGTCGACTAAAACACCGGTAGATCTTCCCTCTCGGGTCCATCTCGCATGACGGAGAGGAGGTTGTCCATAATCTTACGAGAAGCGGCATGGTCATTCTTTAAGTCGCCATTGTCGAACACAGGAAATACATATTCATAGTCTTCTGTTGACACTGCAATGCAAGCTCTACTCACTGTCATCAAACGGAAAGACCTGAACGTCAAATCACGAACGTTGAGTTCAAGTCCCTAAATGTAAACAGAACATACCCAGTTTCCCCAATCACACATGGTTCGAAACTCGGCCTTACCAGCGTCAGGAGCGGAGATGGCGCAGAACAGTGAGAAATCCGTCTCAGCTATAATAGCACCGAATCTATCAGTAGCCTTCAACTTACTGTTCCGCGTCAGCTTGAATTTTTCACATCAGAAAGAAGAGTACTAACTCACAAATCCAGACTTCAGATTCAGGGCGGACATCGAGGTATAACTGGCTGATGATCGGTGGGAACGTCATGAAGGGAGTAAACATGTCCGGGATGAGGACGAGCATCATTCCGAGGGGAACATCTATCTTGGGGAAGAAGACTCCGTCGTGACTGTCTTGTCTGGTGGAGACTGACCTTTGGAGTCTTTTGCTTGCAGGAACCATGGGGGCTTGATCGTGGATGGGCTCGTGGTTGTCAGAGTCAGACCCTCCACGACGAGGGGAGAGATGGTGGATGGGTGGGTTTGCAGCCGAAAAGGATGGTTTGGGAACTCAGAATGGAAGTTGAAGGCGAGGTAAAGCTGTGGTAGAGGATGAGGGTGGGTTTGACCGACTCACTGGGAATTATTTACTTTTGAGCGAGCTTTCGGTTACCCCAACAGAAAAGCAATGAGCGGTCAGGCTAAGGCTGTTGGCCTCCTCAATCAATAAACCGTATCTGGTATAGTCACCAGGTTGGACTTCTTTGGGTAAGTTTGGTTAGAGATGGCCCTTCAAGCCGATGGCTTGGCTTGATTGCGATGGTTGTACGAAAACGCCAACTCTTGACGACATTTCTTGTTAATGGCTCTTGGTTGGCTCCTAAGGCTTGAATGAGGGAGCAACAAAAAGAAGCATTCACTATCTCCAACAGTTTGTCAAGGCAGAGATGATAGAGATATTTTGGCTAGATTCTCTCATTCACATTTGTCATATTTAATAATTTAAAACTTCTAAGGCCTCACTATTCATCTCCCCACGAAATACCTTTGTAAATATTGCACTATGAATGCAGTACCCCCCGAACTATTATTACAGCAAAGGCCTTAATGTTCCACCGAATCATCTAATTAATATAGACAGCCTATTCAAAAGGGACTTCCATGCATCTCTTGCTGATTTTGGCCTCTCCTCGCCGAAGCTTTGGGGACCACAAGTGGAGGCAACTCCTCCCTCTTATGCCATCCTCGGCGACCCTCATACACTCTTTCATACGTCACTGGACTGCCAAGTGTGATGGCAATATCGTCTAAATTGATGCCTGTGTTACGACTAGGCGGATTAGTAGTATCTGTAGGTAGTTCCACTGGTTGGCTTTTCTTCTTGGCCTGTCGTTTGCGATGGAGGAAGAAAATGGCTAAGAAAGCTATTACCACTAGTGAGAGGGCGCCGATTGTTATTCCTGCTTTCATACCTGGAGTGAGTCCCTTTTGTGGTGTCGATGGTTGCGTCGGAGACAGAGTTGGGGTAGTCGATGGGCTTTCAAATGTGTTCGGGAGCGAAGCTGGACCTGAGGACGCTGGACTTGTAGTCGTGCTTGAAGTTGAAGTAGATGTGCTCGCTGAAGACTGCGTCGAGGAACTTGATGTACTCGTTGGCGACCCAGTACTAGTTGGTGAAGGCAAAGGGTTGATCATTCGGAAAACAGGTGACTCGGAAGTCCCTTTCGTATCATTTGCCTGAATTTCATAATTGATCACCACATGATATAGCCGGCCCGCAATAAGTTTGGCCGCGTAACTTCCCCCGAATGTTGCTGTTCCGTTGTTGACCCATAATACGCATGTCGTTACTTTGTCGACAATCGTCGTCCTTATGCATCCCTGTGGGTCCACTTTGTGTTCTGTCAGCTGAAGTATTGCCTCGAAGAATTGGAGTGATTGATCACTGGGACTACGTACATGGCAGCTGGAACCGTTCAAATTGGTCGCTGTCCCCTATGACAAACAAAGTCGCAAGTTGAGAGCCCTTGTTATCTAACCAGAAGAATGAAGTTGTTTCATTGAAGGAAAAAGTCGTTGGAAAGGCAGGGTTGAAATCATTTATCCCCGTCACTGTTGTAGCGATAGTGAGAAAGCCTAGAATGACGACGATGAAACGCTGGCGACTCATTATTCTGGCAGAACGAGCGACGGCGGAAACGAGGAGACATTTGAAACTTGACATTTGTTTCTGAGAAGGTAATGAAGGAAGAGAAGCTAGGAGATGGGTTTGTACGAATGCGGATAAGAATGCTAGATGGAGATATTCTGCAACCGGATGCGGACGCAAACGGGTATTGACGTCATAAGGTCTTTAATAATCAAGGTAATTAAAACCCACGCTATTCCGAATCCGAAAAATATCTTGGGAAGACAGTGGCTTCGATTCCTTGTATACAATGTGGAGTTGAATGATTTGAGAAACGCTGATGTTGACAATGTCCTGCAGGTTTTCGCTTAGCTGGCCCGCGGTGCAAGCTTACATTAACCTCTCCTCTCCTCGGCCAACATTGTACAAGCTGGGAGTTATCCATAACCTTTAAACCTCTTAAGTGGTGGTCTCAGACATGATAACGATTTTGAATCGCAAGATGTTAAGACCACAGTACTTCATTTTGCAATACAATTGTACCTTGGAGAGTAGTGGGTACTGTGCAGTGGACATGGCTGATCGACCTATCTACCCATCTCAACAAGAACATGCCCATGGTCTCAGCCATAATTCCAAACGTAAGCAAACATTGATTCAAGTCAATCTAGACCAATTAAATTCAAGTGCAAAGCAAAAATAAAACGTGTATTCAAATCCCTTCATGAAGAGCTGCCAGGTATCTCAGCTCAACCCCGTCCCAAATGCCTCCATCGATCATCCTGACCTTGCAAAAGGAAAAGAGAAATGATATGCAAAAGAATTCCTTCAATACCGCATTCCCATGCCATCCCGAACACGATTTTTCAAGGCAGCAGCCGAGTCATTGATCAACTCCTGGCCACATACAACGAAGATGATGCCAAGAAAGGTGTGCTGAATGGCTACTGAACTGATCAACTGATAGCAGATAATCAGTCTAAGCTAGGACGTTGATGAGACAGGCGAGAAAATTCGGGTTGAAGGAATAGAGGCATTGATTTTGAGATGCGGTGACTACACAAGAAAGAGCCCGGTAGCTCCATCCGTATGTATCCCCTTCATCGATTGTCGTTAGTCGAAAAGGAGCCTTTGCATGCAAGCAAATAAGCGGAATCAGTGGAGAAGTAAGACTGCCAACACTAGCAAGTCAAAAAGTCATGTCAAGCTCCCAATGTCCAGCCTGAATCAAGTCAGTCTACTTGTCCCCAATCACAAGGCGGAGGAGACAAACCAAACCTAGCCCAACCTAACTGCATAAAACTGACCATCCGTTGCATACCATCTGCAATCACCAATATCACCACTCTCAATGGTCATACGATTTCTCTGGGTCCAGGTATTATCGGGCTCGCGGCACCAGTACATACGGTAAGGGTCATCGTCGCTGGGCTTCATCTCCTGCTTCTTGCTGAAGTCCGGGTGGACGGCGTGGCCCATGTTCTGCATGAGCATCTCGGTGCCGGTGTAGCCGTACGTGCCATAGGCGGGCTGGGAGATGTTGAAGCTGGGGTAGCCATTGGAGGAGTAGGGTTGAGGTTGGATGTTATAGTACGGTGGGGAGATTGCTGGAGTGACAGCGGCGGCATAGATTGGTTGTGGTTGGGCGATGTAGGGCTGTTGGTAGTGGACCGGTTGAGGTGGGACCTATACCAAGAAATGTATCGTTAGCATGGTGAAAGTGGAGGAGATGATAAGAGATGACATGATGCGGTGATGTTGGTTCAAAGTGAATTTTTGAGTCGGAAGCAGGCAAAGAAGGACTTGCGAGTTGAGGGTATAGTTGTGGGTAGAGCATGTAGTCGTAAGGGGGACGGGGATGACAGGGTGCCTGTACAACTGGAGCTGGTGCCTCAACAACTACTGGAGCTACTGGGACGCTCGGCGCGGTGACTGGAATTGTAGCAACGCTCTGACGAACGTATGTTACGCCGTTGACAAGGATACTACCATCTGCGCGAGGAATGTAGGTGTGGATATGAGGACCGGCGGTGGTATCACCAACTTGAGGTTGGAAGTTCTGCTGGGCAGTCGCCATGGTAGGTTGGATTGACCAATTGGTTGTTGCGGTTGTGGTCGGGGTTGAACAATTCTGTGATGATGTTGAGAAAACTTCGTGGTGGGGTGATGAAGAAGGAAGTTCTGTTGTAGTATGACTCGACATTGCCGAGCTTGTCTGTTGATTGTTTCTCGCGTCGTGAGGTGAATGTGGGACCACCAAATCGGCAGGAAGGCCATACAACCCTCTGTTATGGCATCAAAGAACCAATGGGAAATTGAAGTGCAAATGAAGTCAAGAAAGCACAAATTGACCTACCATTGACTTGGGAACCTTGACATATGTCCTCGCTTTACCATCCCAAACAGTGTACATGACCTCTTCTTTCTTCCTGGTTAACTCCTCCTCAACGAAGACCTCTGTGGAGCATGGAAGGCACATAGTGATATCCTTGCCTCGTTGGTGTTTTTCTGCCGGCTTGACTCGTTGTATCGTATGCTGGTGAGGGATGCGTGCTGAGAAAGTGAACGTAGCCAGTTACTCCGAGGTGGAAGCTACAAGTGGAAGGAAAGATGGTGATTGCGGAGAGCAAAAAATGACAGTGATATGTTGCAGTGCTCTTGCTGCTCCACTCTTGCTGCTCAATCGAGTTGCGAATTGACTATTTTCGCTACGAGTTGATTGAGGAAGCCGAGGTCGAAGCCAGCTGACGGATTTAGGGCACTTCCAAAAAGATTCCGAGCAGACTGGATCTCAAAGTTGACTCGAGAATATTCAAGAACTTAGGCAAAGAGCCTTGACAGAAGTAAAGATTTACAGAATCTAGTTGCGGCCCACGTCAAAGTAGCTTCTGGATTCCCGCTGATCGCGAGGCTGCTAACACATGCTTATTTTGAATAGAAAAATTGAACAGGGTGGGACTTTACCACCACCCACGCTTCAATCACACATAAAATGATATGAAATATTCTCCTACTTCTGCTGAAGGCTGAATTCCATTGTCCTACATCTGCCCTATTGACAACTACACCGATTCAGTCTGCACAGCTTACTTGGTGTTGAGGTGTTCTCCCTTCATCACCACATTCTTAAAAACCAGAGGTGTCCTTAGCAATGTTTTCAAGCTTGACGTTCAGCTCTTGCAGAAGTGTCTCCTTATGGCCCTTCATCTCAGCATCAAACGGGCCCTGTGCAAAGTCAGGCGAATATCGAGAGAAGTACTTTCCTTTTACAGCCTCTTCCTTTTGTTTCAGTTTTTGCTTCATGGTCCCCGTGTTTTGTTCAACATAATGACTTCTTGACGCTTTCTCTTTCTCGGCCGCAATTTCCCTTTTCAAGTATGCTCCATAGGGCTCTCCAATGTCCTCGCCCGCGAAGCCTTCTCCCTTGAGTTGCATGCAGAATCGTTTCTCCTCTTCGGCCTCTGCTTCTTGTTCCTCGGTCCATTTCTTGATGGCTGCGGTGTCCATCGACTGGCAGCGTCAGTACCTTGTGTCCAAAGTCTGATAACATAGCTTACATGTGTTATGTCCACCACGAGTGCGCCCAAGGGCGGTTTCGCAGCGGTACGCCCCCCTTCATTGTTACGAAAGAAAACTTTCTGCCTTTTCAGGACTTGCAACATGTCATCATAAGAAGCTTTGTCTGTGAGTCTCTTGTCTTCCTCGGGGCCCAGCTTTCCCTCCACGACCCTTTGACATAACTTCGAAGTATAAATCCAAGCACCATCATTGAGTGTGTAACCTTTCCCACCCCCTTTCGACTGGAGAGGAGTAGAGGTTGTGGTAAACGATCCAGGGGGGGTCAGCAGCATTATACCCAGAGCGTTGACAGGAGTGCCGATATCTTCATCACCATTTCGATTGACTGGGGCTTCATCCATGGGTCCGGATGAAGTACAATACGGCTCACCAGGTTCCAGAGGTGGGATGACGGAGAGCTGAGTTGCTTCTTGAAGCCGGGCGAGGAAGGTAATGTACGATGTTGAGTGATCCCCAGTTTCTGGGAAGCTGAAGTAAAGACGATGCTTCTGTGTTGTTCCAGCGTATCCACCGCGAAGGGTTGTAAGGAGGACTATGAAATCGCACTTGTCTCGTGATAAAACTAGGGGATCGTGCAGCTCTGGTAAAAGCATAGCGGCCTTGACACGCGCGCCCGCGACAAGGATTATCTTGCGAAGAATTAGTCTTGATTCATAGACTTGATTACCACGGTGTCGCGTACCTTTCTCTGTATAGACGTCTCTTTCAAGTATTTTGAGAGGCCTCGTTGAGTCATTTCCTCCTCTAGCATTTCCTGGATGTCTTGCTGGAGAACTTTGTTGGGTGTTAACAATCTCCCGACTCTCATTAAGAAGGCAGTTCTCTCGAAGTCGTAGGTCAGGTCCTCGAGCGCTGTATGGAGATCAGGCCCGGTGTAGAAAGGCCCTCCGGTATGGACAGCTTCGAGTTCCTCTGGATCGAAGGATGCTGCACGTAACAGATCGTTGTCCGTCAAGTTGAGGGTCATAATCGGGTTAGAGGCACTTCGCATCGCAAACTCAATGAGCAGCTCCTTCATTTCGAAAGGCGTGTACTGAGGGGCATCCTGATCTGCTTTCTCTGATTCCGCCATCTTGACGGCTGGCTGAGCTGAGGGGCGTGGAGGAATTTGGTTGGGGAAGTGCGGCAAAAACCTGTGCCTGCAAGTACGTTGCGGAAGGATCATACGGTAGTTGGAATAGTGTGGCGCGCAAATGGGAAGGAAGGGTCATCGGCCTCCAGGTCAGGCTGGACCTTTGGAGGTAAAGGTGAATTTCTAGTGAATCCTAATATCAGCTCCGTATTGCTTGTCAGCCAATTCAGCACGTGATAATATAACAAAAGGATTTGAGCTATGGCAGCCAATCTGCAAAAGGGATTCATGGGTTCTTCTTGATATTCCATTACATAGCTTGCATCCCAAAAGATGCCACCACGCCTTCACAAGCGCTGTTGCACATACCACGCCCATCATCTAAATGTACAAGGTGCCCCAGGCCAGAGGAGAGATCATTCATCGCTAATGCATTTCACGCCCAATTATGAATCTATAATAATCAAACAGGCGAATAAAGGTGCTGGTACAGGAAAGGTGCTCGCGAGCAATGGTGTCGGTTGAGAACTTTCGGTTGGTTGGGTATTCGGGTGGTCGGATAAGGTATTGAGGATGCACTTAGAAGAGAGCCTTTCTCGTAACCTAGATAATCTGTTAGTCTCGAAGGCAGATCTAGGAAGTAAAATGCGACACTTACTGCCCACGCGCCTGCAACTGATGCCACGATTCCTCCAGAGATCAACATAGGTCGAATGCCCCTTGTGCTCTTGAAAATCATTCCACTCAATGCTCCTGCCAATATACTGTTCGCAGAATCGTGCTTCCCACGCGTATGACCAATGAATGAGTTAAAGCCATTGTACACCATTGCAATAACACCAGCCGAATTGCCCAAGAACGGTCCTCGCCTTGTTACCGCGTTCAACACAGAGTTCAAGCGTAACTTCGGTGGCTGTCCATTTGATCTCCTCAGTCCTTCCTGCAATCCCCAGGCTCCTCCCATTGTCAGCGCTGTCAGGTAGGTGACTCCAGTTCCATAGCACAGATCATCCGACCAGCCTCTCGAAGGCAATGCAGACTGTGACCCGGGCAGATCAGATAAGGCGGAGTCTTCGAGAGACAGGTAATCCAGGGTCTGTTGATTCAGACCTGCGAGAGGGTGTAATTGTGACGGGTCTGCGAACGAAGGTCCAGTGAGAAATGAAGAGACATCCTGGGCTTCTTGGGGATTGAAAGGGGGCGGCGAGAAGTTATCGGTAGGTGTGGTTGAAGGTGAATCGTGAGTCGCTGTTGGCGTCGACTTTCGCCCAGTAAGTTTATCCCAGATTGACATATTGGCGAACGTACAAGAGAGTGTGGAGGCGGTGGATTGGGAAATCTGGAGTTGGATGAAGTGGTGATGCTGATCAAGGCCCTCTGAAAAATATTTAGAGCCGGAATTCGGAGGTACGTTTCGCCGCGCTTCAGCCTCAAGATGCTTCAGCCCCTTTCCAAGACAAGGGCAACAACAAACATTGAAAGTAATTTTAGCCAGTTTAGTAGTCTCCAGAGATGGTAGCGATAACCGACTGATCAGACAAAAGAAACTTGTGACATTTTCTGTCTCCTTTGAGCCACTTTTGTCTTCAAGTCCATCTCCCTCCTCGCTTAGTGTGCCAGCAGTACGTCAGGGGTGTGTAGGGATTGCACTTTAGCGAACTGGTCTTCACTTTCTCCGTCACCTGACCGGAGCTCCCACAGCCCATTATTTTTCCAAGTTCTCGAAGCTGGTCACTGACAAACGTGTTCGAGAGCAGATCGACGTGGAGTTAACTGAGGGATTAATTGTTACTGACTTAGACTGATTATCCAAGATTGGGCTTTCCTCACTCCATCTCGTTACCAGCAGCAAATTTTCACATCCACTTCAGATCTTGCGACTCCGACCTGCTGTGACTGGATTATCAGCATCTGCCCACATGGAAGCAGCGAGAAAAGATCGATCAGCCTTGGTTACACGGATAGAATCTGTCAGAGGAGGCGTCACCTCAGGATGTCTGCACAGATAGTAGAAGATAGTATCGATCTGTCACTGAAGATGGTACCGCCAAGCGATGACCGAGTTGTCATGAAATGGCTTGAAAGCCAGCCATCTGACACTCAGCCAAGGTATGCGAGTCCAGAAAACACTTGTAAAATATTCTAACGTCGTGAATAGTCTTACTCAGGAGATATTTGATGACTACCTAGCAAAGGCTGCGCAACCACGTCATGTCTCGGGCAATGCATGCATCAAGCTCTGCTACTATATTGAGCAATGCATGAAATCTACGTCCCCTCCTATCAGAGATACTATATTTGCCGATAAACCCTGTCTGGACTTGTTCAACTTCTACATTGAGTGGAATGAGAAAAATCAGGCGCGGTCTATGAGACAGGTGATAGAGCTGATCTCGACCATGATTGCCAAGAACCCGTCCAAGGGAACGACTGTAGCTATCAAGAAGGCAATCGTCGACAAGGACATGTTGATTCTTACTCACCAAGCTGCCCAGCCTCTGGTCAAGCCTGCCTTTAAGTCTCTGGAGAGTCTCATGGGGAAGGGAACAATCCATGCCAAGGATCTACTTGATGCATATCAGAAGAAACCATCGCTGGAGCAGAATGGTGAGACAATGTTTTCAGACGAAGGGCAACCTGGCTTAGACGCTGCTATGAACGCAAGTCCAGAATTATCAGGAGGCAATATCCAGGCAGGATTGGCTCCGGAGAAATCATCTTGGGACTCATTCTTCTCCAATATGTTTGACTGGATGACCTACGCAGATATCTCGCCAGCTGCAGGTAAATTCCTAGTCACAGTTTTTCGAGATTTGAGGACGGCATCCGTAGCCTCGGATTCTTCGGCCAGTAATACTAGTTCGTGGCAACGATGGATTCGGCGTGGCCTTGGCGAGAATCCCGAAGCCCTTGAGAATGTAAAGAACTACCTCTTTCCGCCCCTGTTCAAATTGGACAGAGCTGGATCGTTGTCTTTCCTGGACGATTTGAGTAAGCAAGGTACGACAGGAGATGCGCAGAGCCATGAGATCGACACACAATCGTTACTCCAACTTTCCGCGATGGAAACTGGAAAGAAGGCTGGACTGGTAGAAGAACCAGGTAAGCTTTGGGAACTACACCAGAGTAAAGCGATACTAACCTTTGGTTAGACACAATTGAGTTCTCAAAAGTGAGCAAGAAGCCTTCAGGTGCCGTTGTTCTCCAGGAAACTTCAATCGGTCTTCTCCTCACCCACGATTCCGAAATAGTTCGGTCTTTGGCTTTCTCAGTCCTGGTGTCTTCATCATCCACAATCCGACCATTCAGTAATACAACACTGAATGTTCTCAGAACAAACATGTACATTCTATATTGTGATACCGATGCCAAATTCAGGAACGAGATATTGAGTAGTACTAAGCACATGGTCGAGAGGCTGAGAGGTGCCACTTCGCTTCTTGTCAAAGAAATTGAGTCGCTTTCCTTCCAGCTCAACGGCACCCAAGAGCTACCAACACCCCAACACGAAAAGGATCAGCAGAGACTAATCGCGATCCAGGCGATGTCTCAAAGCCATGATGATTTCATCATGTGGTATGTAGAGTTCCTCTTGACGGAACTTATTCCAACTGCATCTTACCAACGCCATATAACCTCACTAAAGGCAATACTCCTGTTCCTAAAGAGTGGAATTCTCAAACAGGGGGTTGATTCTCAACCAGCGAAGACCTCTGGAAATAATACAGTTTGGCCATACAGCATTGACTTCTTCACTAGGGGGTGTATGAGACTTCTTCTGGATCTTCTGCTGGACCCCTTTGAAGATGTCAGAAGTGGGGCAACAAACATTTTGAAGCTTGCGTCTCCCACAAGCTTTGATCTCGAATTAACCGACATCTCTGAAGTAGAACACAACAGCATACCACTAGATGTGAATACTTTTGGTAACAAGACATGTGAAGAAGGCAATGCCCCACTTAGGTTGTTAGTGGACTTCATTGCTCGTGCTGAAGACATTTCGAAGAACACAGGTCGGGCAGACCATGCAGATGGTGTAGCACGTTCCTACGAACTCCTGTACGGTCTCCAAACATCACCCCAGAGTCGCTTAGGTGTAATCACCCAGCTAGCGGAGGATCTTGAAAGAAAAATCGAAGTTGCTGAGCGTAGCCTAGGTCAGGCCGTGTCTGAAGCTCCCATTCACGGGAATTTTGCTGCGCTAACGTAAGTTGTCATTGTAATTTAGAAGCAAACAAACCAGAGCACTGGCTAACTTTCTCCAGCTTCGTATGGGATACCGTCAACCACCACCAGGACTTTGATGACAGAGCCAATTCAGAACTTGATAGCCGTGAACAAATAGAATCGCTGCAACAACGTATGTCAGCTTGTTGCTTCCGCATCTGGAATGCTGTAAAGGACATTCTGTGCAACGACTCGCCAGAGGGGTACTTCCCCGAGGAACTTGACGAAGTCGATGAAGTAGACACTAAGGACGTACTGAGCTACAGCTTCAGGGCTATCCATGAATCAAGGTAGGTGTCTAGTTGGTCGCTCTACTTTTCCCGTGCTTTTCGCCCACACCGGGATGGCTTCGCTGACTTTTTTGCGCGGTTGGCAGCAATCTTATGAGGTCGCTTGTCAACAAAATAAAGCTCAAACTTCCCACACCAAACAGCATTCCCATTTTGCCAACCACAACCTTTGTTCAGATTGCAAATCTCTCTTTTGACCAATTATCCACTTTACGACATCGTGGGGCTTTCTCTACCGTTGCCTCGACCTTTGCAGCTTGTTGCCAGGCCTGCGTGCACCCAAACATGGCTCCCGAATCTGCAGCCTTCTTGGCCAAATGGCTCAAGGTATGTTCAGACATCCACTCTATCTATGTCTTCTGCAAGTATCTAACAGCCTCAGATTGCTCTTGAATGCATCAACACGCAGGAATCGACCACTCGCCGCTCCGCCGGGATCCCCACCCTCATCACGGGCATTCTCTCTGCAAAAGCCATTAATCCATCCTTAGAGGATGTTGTCCAAGGGCTTGAAGCCATTGCTAATTCACCAGTCGCCCAAAGCGGCAAGGATGAGACGCAATATCCGCAAGTCCATGCGCTTAATGCGTTGAAGGAAATCGTGAAGAGCGCTGGAGTTGGCACGCATGTCGAGCGGTACATTGCGGAGCTCTTCACTCTCGGTGGCCAAAGCTTCCAGAGCGAAGTGTAAGATCCAGCCCTTGTTGGTTCCTTTGAGATTTTGGAAGCTAACTATCTATCTCTAGTTTCTCTATTAAGAACTGTGGTCTGCTCCTCATCCGAAGCCTTTTCGACAACATATTTGGCACCAACACCGGTAAAGAAGCTGTTGAGATGGGATGGGATGGGAAATCAACTCAGATTGATTACCAGCGATATCCTGCTTTGGTGGATCTCATCATAGATCTTTTGAAGATGGGTACGGATGATGCCCTCTTCCCAGCAATGGGCGTGCTGCGTCGGGCTGGACCTCCGCCAGCTCACAAGGGCGAGATTGAATCCCTCGTCACCCGACAACTGGAGAACAACCACTGGCAAGTTCGTCGCATTGCCGCCGATTGTCTCTGCTCCTTCAAGATGGACCAAAAATGGCCATCGTTGGTCGTGGAATTTTTGGAATCAAAGTCCAAAAACACCAATCATCGCCATGGACAGCTCATGGTAGTGAAGGCAGTCTTGAAACAGAGACTCAACACATCGAACCCTTCCGATGTTGGTCAGTCAATCATTCTCCAAATGTTATGTAACTTGATCGGATATTTAAAACTAAGCCACACGCTGACATTGATAAAGAGAACCTTTCAAATACCCTTCCCTCCTTCCGCAAACGATGGGTTGAAGACGTCAGTCGCTTCAGATGCCCTGAAATTCTGTCGAAACATGCGGAGATTCGAGATCTCGTCAGCAGAAGACTTTGCTATTCAGCCACCCAGTTCTTGGCAGTACAACGTACTCTTGGATTGAATGGAGAACTATCGTCCCTGCAAGCCATTGACTTACAATCGCAGTTTCTGTTCACCACCCATACTACCAACATCAGCAGTTATCCGGCTCTGTGCCAGTGCATATCGCGGAACCACCTGTACTCCTTGGCCATAGAGAACAATCTGGACGGCCTTCTTCCTGCCTTCACTCACTTGATGGCCTTATCTACCGAGGCAGCAGTCGCATTCCTTGAAGTACTTTCAAAGAATTTTGAGAACAGAGGAAACGTTCTTGTCTTGCGTCGACTATGTTTGGTATACGTATCAGCGATGGAATGCACCGTCGCTCAAATTCAAGTAGCTGCCATGCAAGGGCTATGTAGTCTTCTGGAACGCAATTTCCAGGTATCACAGTATGGCAACCCGAATCATCTGATTGTTATTGACATAGTGCTGCGCTTGGATGACAGCCGTAGTAGCGCAGCTAGCCCCGCACTCACAAATGCGTGGCTCGGTATGAACAGCTGGATTAGCTTGTTCCGGATTCTGCAAAGAATGGCCAGATCTTCCAGAACATTTGAAGCAGTGGTCCCAGGAGTGACAATCTTCCAATCGTGGTCTTTGGAATGTATTCTGAACGGACATGAGAACGTGGTAAGTCTATAGCTACCATGACAGGATCTTACTAATTACTTCAGGGCTTTGACACTCGATTCGCCGCAGCGGATGCGCTATCTAAATTCTACAATCGTCTTTTCCAGGCTCTGAGAGATATTCCTAGGTCCGAATACCTGATTCCTTCGTTATTCGGCCTCCACACCATTCTTAACGACGACGATTCCGATATTCGACTTCTCGCATCCAGAGCAATTTCCATCATTCTCAGGAAGCAGATAGTCCCACAAGCAGCCACGCCTGCATTTGCCGACCACCTGCTGGGCTACTACGCGAATTCGGTACTCTTCATCAAATATGTGGTGTGCAAGATGACAGGAACACCCACCGAATACCTTGACAAAGGCCCCAAGAACACTTTTGCGTTACAGTCCGTTGGGGATCAGTACAATGAAGCTTCCGTTGGCAACAGCAGCCTATTTGCTCAGGAGAAGCAAAACCTCTGGCTAGATGAAGTCCAAGAGGCGAAGGTATGGTCGGGAGTTTTCAGTAAGCTTCGCGCACCTATATTTGGAATTAACTGCTTGGACAAACCTTTACATCCTGTCATGTCAGAACTTATCCTCTGGGTCAAGAAATCCATAATCGTCCTGAAGAAATCTTCATCATCGCCAGACAATTCCTTGGGCTGGACTACGAAACCAGAGGTCTTTGGTGTGCTGATGCGAACCATCACTACCATCAACACCACGGTCAACTATCTGGAGGAGCACTTTCTACCTGCGATTGAAGGCCATCCTAGAGAGTGGAGCTCGACGGGCACCGATTTGCAGAAAGACTACCAGGAGATCATCGCAGGACTCGAAAAGTTTATGAAACAGTCAGCCTCAAATCAATTGCATCCTGTGTTGATCCAAGCCCTCATGGTGAGAGTGTCTAAACGCGAGGAGGTTCGCCGACAATTTAACACCTATTTCCAACTTGCCCGGCGAATGGAGGCGTTGAACTTCAGCAACCTCACATTCCCTCTGCGTGCTGGCACATGATCTTGATCAATCTAGCACATAAAGCTCCACGGGCAATTTGGTAAGTGAAGGTATAATTTGGTGGGATTGTGCTAGCCTGGTCACATATATTTACGCGAACCTTGGCTTGTGACTCGCCAGGAAATTTTGGGACCGAGTAAACAACGCGCCCCATTCACCTTTGCGCCTTCGTCATTGCTCAGCAACCTTTTCATTCACGAACTCCAGAAACTGTAAGCTTTCTTTATCGCTCCCACTTGTGTTCACTTCCTCTAAGACAACACCAGACACGAACACCGCAACGATGGAGTCCTACACGACCATCCTGATCATTCTGCTCGTACTGTTCGTCTTCGTCATCTCTTGGGTCTTCTTCGGGAAGATCGTCGTCTTGAAAGTCGTACGTACCTTGCATCCGTCTTTCTGCTCCCCGGCCCTCCAACCCATTCATAATTAACTCCATCTCTAGGCTGAACACATGTGCGGCCCCAACAACTGCCTCTCCCTCTGGATAGGTCCCTCCCATAGCGGCCCTTCGAACAGCGTCTAACGTCTCCCTCTCTAGGGCCAATAATCAAGACGCCCATGAAGCCGAAGTCGCCGCCGCCACCGAACGAGCCGAAAAGCGCGCTGCCAAACGTGCCGCCAAAGAAGAAGCCATCCGCAAGGCCGAGGAGGAGCAAGCATTGAAGGAAGCTGCTGCCATGTGCCCGAACTGCAAAGTACATGGCCAGCCATCTGCCGTCTCCGATATCACCGACTACTTGGAATGCTGCGAGCGCCATAAGAGTGTCCCCCACAAGACTGTCTTCAGTGTCGCGAGTACTGAGTCCACGGTTTGAGGGGGGTGGTGCTTGCATGGAGCGCTGATATTGGGGTTTAATCAGCATCACTACGTCTTTCTATTTCTATTCTTGTTTTCCGTTTCCATACACAAAGGTCTGCACAAAGGGAGAATGATACGGAGAGAAACCATGCTGCAGATAGAAGATCGGATTCTGTCTATAAATATCCGCAGACAGTGTTCCCCAGAGTTTCCGGAGGGAATCTTCATGGATCCATTCTGAGCCGCATACACATTTCTTGTACTGACTTCAGACCAACGTGTGTGACACACCCAAAATAGAAGGTTTCCCCCTTCAGTTTTAAAAAACCCCTGACGTCGTGACTTCAATTGGCCACCTCATATTTCGCCTCCCTTAAAGAGCACCCGTATGTCTGTCTGTCCCACGCTGCAAGTATCCTTCCCACTCGCCGTCACCACGCCGCCAACACACTCAGCAGCACGCCAGCTTCAACAGCGTAACTCGTTCTACCTTGTGCCTCATCTGCCAAGTACAAACAGTCCCTCTTCATAAGCTTTCTTTGCTCAACTACCCACTCCTCGTCCCCCTAACCTCGGAGCGGAATCTCGCATATGCACAAACGCGAAAGAAATATAACGCGAAAAAGCATTGAAGCTCAACTTACGATTTCGACCATTTTCGTACCACACCCTTCGATCTCATTCGGATCATACATCTCCACACCCACGCACATACACAATTCCATACAGGAATGGGAACACACCATACAGGCAGAGTAGATGACGTCTTCTCCTCTCATCGAACCAACCACTCTCCAAAGCCCCCCAAGGCCTGCCACCACACAAAATACAAGAGATGGCGTCGAATCCTCGTCTTCCTCCTCCCTCCACCTACGGCGCAACAGCCACAAACCTCCTCACCACCACCGTCTCACTCTCTTCCAACCAAGCCTCATTCACTATTCTATATCCACCACCAACCACAGACATATTACAATACACAACCTTTCCCGACCTTTCAAATCCAAGCCTTAACAGTACATATACACCCTCCTCACTCCCAATTCTCGTCCTCACAAACATCATCGGAATAGCAGTCAACCCCTCCGGCTCTCCAATTGCTACACGAACACTAAGTCAAACACCTCCTCCTCAAGCTACAAACACAAACTCCTCCTCTTCCACATCTCAACCAGCACCGAGCTGCACCACCTGGAACTGCTGGTCGAAAGAAAAGCGAATCGGCATCTGTCTTGGTGCAGGACTCGGCTTCCTCTTGATCCTGCTATTACTCTGGTGGCTCTTCTTCTGGCGACCTCGTATCAAGAGAATCCGTGTTTGGCTCGCTCGACCTGGTGACGAAGAAGATGGTGGAGGAAAAGGGAGACCACCGTTGAAGATTGGAGTTAGGACTAGTGTGTCGCAGAGTAGAAGAAAGAGTGGGAGGGAGGAGAGTTTGACGCCGAGTCCGCCACCGATGGAGAGTGGGAGGATAGATGGGGGCATTCGAGTGGTGGCTGGGAGTGAGAATGAACCGAACTCATACAGGGTTGTGAAACAGCCTAGTGTGAGGGAGTTCATTCGAGCTTCTATAACTGATGCTCCGGTTGGAAGGGATTTAGATAAAGGTGGGGAGACGAGAGTTAGGGATTTCGCAGCGCCGATTGTAGCTGCCGCGGAGGGTGCTGGTGTAGCGAGTACTGCCAGGGCGAGTAGGAGGGGGAGTAGAAGTGTTGGAGATGTTAAGGTGTCGAGGGGAGAGTCTATGAGGGAAAAGGAAGGACGTGGCTCTAGGAGAGTTGGACGAAATAATGAGTCTGGGATTGAGTTGAGAGAGCGGAGTGAGAGACGAAGTAGTGGTAGCTATCGAAGACGGGACATAGAGAATGATCACCGACAGGGAGACAGAAGACGAGATAGGGAGGTAGAGGGGACCGAGAACAGAAGGCGCAGAAACCGCTATACAAGTACAGACGAAGAAGACTTCGAATTCAGGAGAGATCGCAGTCCCAGGAGAAGATATTCTGGACGAGAAGGAGACATGCATAGATCACGGAGGTAGTTCTTATTCATCTATAGCAGGCTTTTGCAAGCGAATGGCAAATGAAGATGGAAGTTCAGCTGACAACCTGTAGTTTCTTGCACCAACGCCGTGATCGCTCTAAGGAGAAGCAAAAAAAGAGACGAGACTCTGAGGGTGGACTTGGGAATGGGTTCGAGAAACTTCTCCCTCTCTTACCTCTAGCTTTTAGACTGATGTTAACGTACGGTGAACCGAAAGGGGGTTGGAATCAATACATACCAGAGGAGCAGCGGAAGGGAAAGGGGAAGTTGAAGAAGTGAGCAATTTTTTTTTCCAATCTACTCACTTCACTTGATACCTTTTAGAATCATTCCGAGGCATCCAATACTAATACTTGCCGTCTTATTCTAGAACGGCAGAAGATGTATTCGATAAACACCACCACAGAATCCCCGAAGACTTCCCCCGTCCTCTACATTCTCACTCACCACGCTCTAAATCCGTAGATCGCGCATATCGATTCATTCGACCACAACATTCCCCATCTCCATCTCGCAGAGAAGATGGAGCAACTTCAAGAAGCAGAGATCGATACCGAGATCGTGCGGGATCAGCACGACCAGTCGGCAACATGCGACACGGATTCAACAGTATGACGCCCGCAGCAGGCAGTGTCGACACAACACTTACTCGTTCACCGCCACCTCAACGTAGAAGATCAACTAGGGATAGAAGTTGGAGAATTGGGGGATATGATGGTGTTGACGATGAAGACTTTGTTGTGTATCCTGCTGAGACGAGTAAAAGAGGTGTGGATGAGGCTGTACTTCCGTATGACATCTCGGAGTCCTAATCGCCTGTTTTAAGAGGGGCGAGAACGTTTCCTATGGCTCGTTAGTTTGAGGAAGGAGGGAAAGATGGATATAGAGCGTTTATGCCACCAACACCACCGTCCACTGTTCGTTGAGAGATATAGGGTGGGGAGAATTCGTGCAGGCTAGTATGCACACTTCAGGTTGATTAATGATTGATTTGTACTATGGATCGTTGAAGTCGCGTGTATTTGAAAAAGAGCAATCAATTAATTTGAACTGGTGTAACGTCGTTCCGTTGTGTTAGCTCAGATGACTTGTTGTGGGAAGGTGCACATTGATGGTGCTGTGCTTTGGCAAATTTGTTTATGGTGCTGGCAACCAGCCATCACTTGACGAGTACAGTCTTAAAGGGGGTAAGGTGGCCCAAATAACTCTGTAAAGCTGAGCAATGGCACTGAATAGGCTTATTTGCCTTGTCTTCTCGTACTTTTTCATCTTTGGTTCGTGCAAGGATTTTGAACTGTTTGCATCAAGTTACCGAGGGGAGTCGGGGCTTCGAAGTTTGCAGCCTAAGAGTTACACTTGCCAAGGCAAGTGCCAGCAGATAATCTTTCATCCTTGTGTCACTGAGAAAATCTCATACTTTCTCTCTTTAAAGCTCGCAGGGAATCCAACGAGCCCAAGTGGCGAGGTCGACAGCGAGTGTTACATTATCATATGGCCAGAACTGGAAAATGCATCTCCAACCGCAGCCAACTGCTTTTGCAGTAAGGGATAGGGAGATGCCATATGATCATGTATCAATGATCACACTAACATCATTACACCCGTCAGCAAATCCCCTCGTTCTTCGATCAGACAGTGCCTACAACGAAGAAGATTGCACCACCACTTCAACAACCCCTCTCTTTATAGCAACCACATTCACCACCTCCATCGTCGCGGGTGTCAACCCGGGTTGTAAATTAACGAAACTCTCCGACGCTGTCATCGCACTAGGAGTCCTCTGCGGCTTCTTCGTCATCGGCTTCATAGTCCTCCTAATCTGCTTCATCCGACAATCGAACTCCGCGCCGACCAACAGCCGTCAAGGTAGAGATCGAGGCCGTACACCACCCTGTTCACACCCTGACTCACCATTCCCAAGCATATTCCAAGACCGCCCCCGGCATTTCCGCGATGACGAACGTCCAAGAAGGCACAGGACTTACGAAGATCTCAGACTTGGTGGGAGTAGAGATGGGAGACTCTATCGTCGACATTCAATGCATGAGAGTCCTCTTGCTCGAAGTCCGCTAGCAAGAAGTCCCCTGGCACCACCGCGATACATGGAGAGAGCTCCTGAGAATATACCACAAGTGCAGAATGAGGGCTTGTTTCCCAGGTTACCAGGCAGGAATAGGATGTTTGGACGCACGCCGCTAGCGATGGCTGGGTACCCATTCGTGCGGAATGCCAATATGAATCCAAGGGCATTTGCTCAAGCTCAAGGTCAAGCAGGGCTTGGGCTCGGTGGTGTCGAACAAATGCCACATCCAGGACATATACCGCAACCTCAACCACAGATGTTCCCCGAACAACAGTATGCAGAACAGCCTGGTATGATGGGACATGAAAATCTTCATCATCGTCATGCACAAGCGGCTATTCCGGAAATGCGAGGTACTCAAGAGCAGGCTCAACAGAGAGGAAGTCTAAGGGAGGAAGGGAATGTTGGGCGGTCGAGAGATCCTTCGACTTCTGGGACAGCGGTGCGTAATGATATCTTCTCGAGGATGAGGAGGGATGTGGGGGGAGTAGACGAGCTTCGAGGAGTGAAACTGAGAGGTCGAGGGGTAGAAGAGGTGGCGCGTTCGATGGTGGACCGTCAGGATCGCCGGCGTTGTGATGTGATATATTGTCTTGTGGGTTTGGGGTTAGTATAGAATGCTTTGCGTCTTCATGGCAGGAGTGATTGATTATATACGTATTCTTAATTGTAAGGATGGACAAGTGGTTTTTCATTTTTCGTGGTTGAAGGAATGACTTTCTCAATTTTCCAATGTCGGTGCTTAATTTTTTACAGTCTGCTGGAATCTCAAATCAGAGAAAGCAAGGGATCTTCCTCTTCCAAGAATGATTGGCATCATAGTTCTGGAAGGTTAGTTTATGTATATCGTTTTGAGTGTTTTACGCTTTGTATTGAATGTTCCTAATTCTCATTGCGTACTTAGTAAACTTCAACTCCAGTGTCAACGTGGATATTGAGAATTCTCTCAATATTTCAGTTCTCTCCAAATATTTTTCTCAATATTATCAAGGCCTTTATTTGATACCATTCGCGAGTAAGTTGTGCCTGCGCTAATCACTTTTGGGTCAATTTCAAGCGGGACATCTGGCACTTTAGTAACTGTTCTGCTCTGATACTTCTCTACGGCATCAACGATCCCCACAACTTCGAGGTTTGGGAGACCCGTCCTAGGAAGTAAGAACTCGACAGCATTTTGGCCAGACTCCCATAGACAGTCACCGATGTGGAGGAGAAGCTGCAATATATTAGGATGTGAGATGTTCTGAGTCCTACCTCGACCCTTCTTCTCGCACGATTCCGAAGCTTAAGAGAGGTTAAACTTCGGAAAGGGGGAGTGCAGAGACCAACAAGGGAAGAAAAGCTTTGTCAATACTGAGCCTCTTGAGAAGAAGCGGAAGGAACTCTGGAAGACAGCTGATCGCAAGCGTGGTCCCCAGTATGCCCCTACGAATTTCCCTGTTTTTGAGTATGTTTTGCCGCCATAGGTTGCTGGTGTAGGTAGTCCTTGACGTGATTTGGAGATGACGCTGACGAGATATAAATAGGGCCAATCAGAGTTTTGATGAAATCCTGAATGTGGTACAAATCTATTTTGGGGAACCGCGGGATAAGAGTGATGCCAAATCAGGATGCTTTGAAACCCTCTGCATGCTTCTGGGGAGAATTTGACTGCCTAGGTCATGATGCTTCCGCCACAAAATGAGTTGACATTTGGTGGAGAGGTTGGAGGCATTGGTATTTGAGAAAGTCTGACGATCCCAAAGCTCATTGCGGAACTCCAAATGGTTCAGCTGAGAGCCTTAGAATTCTAGATGACATCTCAATTCCTTGACCAAAATATAGCAGAATCCACCCCTCTTCAAGAATTTCCACATTGCGCTCTGTTCTTTGATGTCAAAGTTGACATTGAATGTCCTTTGCTAAGCGCTAACATCTGAAGATGGCCGATCCAAGATTCTGGCCATTCTAGTCTATTACAAAATCTGCAATGCAGACGAACGTGGTTGTTAGCGTTTGTTTTGAAACTAAACAAATATTCCTGCTACGCTAGTTAAGCGAGGCTAGTAAACACCTCGAAAATCACCCCTCAGAACTTCATCTTCGAGACCAAATAATTCTCAACTCTCAACCCCCAACGACGAGACTTGCGTCAACCATGCCTGCGTCTTCCAGCGATGGGTTGCGTGGCATAGATGCGGTCACCGCTATGATCGACCGACAATTTCGCGTATGTTGACCCTACTTAAGATTTATTTATTCCCAACTGACTTCTACGTAGCTCGAAGAACATCGCGATCGAAAACTCTTCCTCCGCCATGACAAAGAGAGATCTATTCCTGGAAACACCAGAACCATCGTAGTCAGGAGTATCTTCCCCCGATTTAATCTGATGAGCGGTATTCCATGGACTGGTCCGGGAGAGCCGCTGACCGAGTTTACCCTCTTCGGCGACTTACCCCGGGAGTTGCGCGATAAGATCTGGAAATGTGCCATGGTTGAAGGACGACTCATCAGGCTCGGCGGAAAGAAGATCATGTCCGACTACAGAGATACCCACAATCCATATCAATCGGACGGCGCGGAGAATAGTGAGAGAGGTCGAGACTCAACACCAAAGGCTAGCTCAGCTCAAATTTCAAAGGCTCTGACCGACACCGGTACGTACTGGTGCGATGATAGAGAGTTTATTGAGCTAATTTAGAAGACATTCGCATGCTAGAAACCACCACCCACTGGGACAAAGCTTTCAAAACTATGCAAGATAATCTCAATGCAGTGAAGACAAACGCAGCTGGCGCTCGCAAAATGCACCCAAGACTGATCCCAGCGCTGCTACGAACCAATAAGGAGAGCCGAAAGATCGCATTGAAGTATTTCAGTCTCATCTTGAGCCCACAACGTGGTGGCAAGCCAATCTTCATTAACTTCGCTGTTGACGCCCTTTGGGTTCAAGATGACTGGGACGTTCTCGTTCTTTGTGGATTTCAACTGCCGGAAGGCTTCACCAGCCACAATGCCCATTCAATACCCGACCGATTGCCTGGACAGAAGAACCTCATTGAGGAGAACCTTCGATTCCTAGTTATCGATGATAGTCTGGAGTGCAGTACCATTGAAGGACTTGCTCGGTTCCGCAAGCTCGAGAGAATCATCATGCAACCAAAGAAGATATACAGTGGCAACGGCCAGAGTAGAAAATTCTTTAGTTATGACTCTAGCAGGGTCGTGGCTAATCTGAAAGAGCGCTGGGGCAAGGAGGATGAAAAGAGAGGGGCTAAAGCCAAACCTACTCAAATCCCTGACATCTTCTACTTCAAGGTGCTAGAGAGGGTTTTGATTGAGAATGGAACACGTGAGTCTGTTGCTTTGCCCTGTTAAACACGAGCTGACTTTTGAACAGCTGAGAATTCTCTGTTCTCCCACAACGGAATGGCAGTGATGAATGATACGATCTGATGTGACACTCAAGGGCAGCTATGAAACTTGATTCAGTGTAGTGATGATTTACATTGCGGTTCATTAACCAGGGTGAATTGAGGTCAGCTTGAAGTGCGTGTTTGGTGCGTTTGTAGGCAAGCATAGGTTTGCTCCTCCTTGTTTCAGTTGCAAATCAAAGTAAGCAAGCAAATAAATCTATTAATAAATCTTGTGTGGAATTCTAACATCTTTCTGCGTCTATGGTGTTTGCCTTGCTTTAGAAATTATGACGTGACGAGTAGCTGAACCTTTAGGCCTCTCATTTGTATGAACCATTTTTAGACCGAGCTGTTAAATACGATTGAGACGTCTTTGAAGGCTGAATTCTAGTAAAGAAACAATACAAGTCAATGGCTTAAGGCAGATTGACCACTTGAGGCTGAGTAGCCTTACTCAGTCACCTTAATGCCTTACACTAAGGCTCGGTGCTGTGCTAGCCCGCCTTGTGACAAGGCTGTAAAATAGCGAACATACCCTTACCTCAAAGCCTTGCTTTCTCTTCCCCACAACCTTTCGAGCGTTTCCCTAAACACAAACCTGCGCCAATATTCCAGGACAGGTCTCTTAGAGGCCAATCGAACACAACCACATTTGTCAGTCGACAAAGCAACATGACGGTAAGATACCCCTTAGACATATCTCTTGCTTCACATCTTTTAGCTTTTCAGCTAGATAGGCGCCTAGCTAAATATACACAGGTTTTCAGCGAAGAAAACTGTGAAGCTACTCGCACTAGGTTGGAAGAGGGTAGAGCAGAATATAAGCTCCGCGCCTTGGCCAACATCAGGATTCTATTCATCGTCAAATTTGGGCCTAGATTCCCCAACACGCCTACTCTACCATGGTCAGGTCCTGGAGAACTGTTGGAGGAGTTCACTCTGTTTACTGAGCTACTGTTGGAGCTTAGGGATTTGATTTGTACACTCCCACCCCTGCTCTTCGTTGATCAACATTCCTTCCGTGGAAGCTCCTGATGATTCAGACTTTTGGACTTTGTTGCTAATCTTCTCGATATCTAGGGTCCTACGCAGCGTCCGAAGCACGAATGATCGAATTCGTAACTAAGGAGAAGTCCACGATCGATGGCGAATTGGAGACTTTCCGGGGTGAGAATATCGAGAGACACAGAGCAATGGGAGCCTTACCACCAGGAATGGAGTCGAAGAAGACAAATGATGGTCAGGCCCGCAGTCGATCCAAAACCAGCAGACCAAGCTTTGGAGACAACACGGTCGCAGCAAATTCGGGAGAGGATACAATGACAGACTCTCGGTCACACGACAACATCAGAGAGCATATGAGAACCTACGCCTTTCCGCTTCTATCGGAATACCTCTTCCAGAAGTCTCAACAGATCGACTCAAGCAAAGAGAAGTTTATGGTACCAAGCGCGACGACGGGAAAAGCAGCAATTACGACAGAGTCGAAGGACCGTGAAACACTCCATGGTGCCAATTTTCTCAGCGCAAACACACCACTCCCAAGATACGATGCACTTTTCCACTCAAAGTCGTTCATAGAATTGGCAAATGCTCTTGATACTCCTCTGCCAGAACCAACTGTATCCTTGAACCTGCCAGCTACCCTCCAAGTCAAACGGGAATCTCGGGCTATGGGTCTGAATTACTTCAAGCTCTCTCCCTACAAGGAGCGTGATGGAAACCCTGTCTATATCAACTACTCTGTGGATGAGTTTCGCCTTCGAAGTTGCAGAGCTCTAGAAGTCCTTTGTGGTATCAACAGCTTCACGGAGAGAGTAAGAAAAAGTTATCCGAAGTTGTGCGCGGTCAAGGATGAGAATCGGAGCGATGCAGAATCAATATTGTGCTTCTTGAGTTTTCGGAGATTTGACTACACCCCTCATCCTGATGTATCTAAATTGATCACTCGATTCCGCAACTTGAAGTTGGTTTCAATAGAGAAATTGGTACAAAGACACACTCCTCAAGTACACGCATTGCCGCGAGTCTCTGCTGGTTCGAGAATGGTTCAATATTTGGAGGGTCTTTGGAAGAAGGATGACGAGCAGAGAGGAATAGGATGCAAGCCAAACAAGATTCCTGTATGCAAGTACCCGGTAGCAGCACAGGCTCATTCAGTCCTTCTTCCAGGAACGATTGCGAACCGCAGGACACGGTAGGCTTTGGTTCATTTGAGGTTGTTGTGCAAATTCCGTTAGTACAAATACAAGTCCTTGATCGTCTTTGTTCTGACATGCCGTAAAGGGAGTGCTGGGTAATAAGTGGTGCCTAGAGGATAGAAGTAGTGAACCTAGTTCTAAGCAACCAAAATGTTTTCCAGAATCTTGTAAAATGATCTGGTCTCAATACCGTCAGCAGTTCAATGAAAAAGATGATGTATCATCACTGCTCTTTGGGCTTACCCAAGAAACTTATTGTGAATCTCCTCAACTTGGGTATGTTCTTTCCCTCGTCAGATCCACTATCACTTCCCGATATTTTTTCATTGTCATGGTGGACGAAGTTTCAATCAGCTGGTAGCATCCAATGCAAGCATTGACAGTCCTTAGTTGTGTCCCACAGCATTAGAGAGAACCTTTAGCAGGTAAGGTAACTATTGCGAACATGTGGCGAGCCAAACTCAAAACAGCAACTAATTAAAGCAAAGAAATAGAGGCAGCTAGTTGGCTTCCGCTACGAACGGGAGCATTTAGCAAACTTACAAAACGAACATTTCAGGTTCACAAGTAAACAGACTATCCTCGGGTTGTAATTGACGCCAAACAATGTAATTAGTGATACCAAGGTGCACAGAATACTAAGGGGAAAACGTCTTGATAGTGAAGTTGACGTGCACCCATGTGGTCCGTGCATTTTGTGGCCCGCGCCCCCCCCAAGCATCGTCATCAGGCGGCTGGGAATGCCTTCACTCTCGAACCGACATCTGCATATTCGAATCCTCCATCCCACCCCAACATTCACAACGACAACAAAGACTCAGGGCAGTGACTGTTTGCTCGGCAAGCTCCAGCAGGAGCGAAATCGTGCATGATGTGGAACGACGAGGACAATAACCCTTATGGGACGAGCTTTGAGCGACGTGATTCAACCTCTTCGGCAGCCAACCCCAGCTCACCAGGCTCTCGTGAGTTCTCTTTCCCTTTTACTTTGTGCAAGTCGCAGAGATGATGCAATCGATTTGCTTGAACGATGAGCCAGAAGCTGATCAAGAATGGCATGTTGTAGAGCACGGCTATGCGGGACCCCATACTCCCTCTACCAGCAGCGACGCCCATGATACAGAGACAGAAAATCGAGCTCAGCAGTACGACACCAGCGACGCAGGCAGTGATGATGAGTATGGGGGACCTATGAAAGAAGCTCCGAAGCGCAAGAAGGGTGGCTATGACAGTCGAATCGAGCAGATCCTCTACGAGAACCCCGATCTCCCGATTCTGATTGTTGATGCTGGAAAGAGCTTGGAGAGTGGTGGAAAATATATTGTCTATACTATTCGCACTGGTGTATGGGAGCCGCAATTCAAATGGGAGCTGTGCTAATGCCGTGCAGGACCTGGAAGTCAGAAGGAGATATTCGGAATTTGCATCCCTCCGAGATGCTCTCTCCCGTTTACATCCAACCCTGATCATGCCACCGATCCCCGAGAAGCATACAATGGCAGACTACGCTGCAAACCCAACCAAGGCAAAGCAAGACCAGCAGATTATCGACCTACGGAAGCGCATGTTGGCCGTGTTCTTGAACAGATGTAGGCGTATGGATGAGGTCCGGAACGATGGGGTTTGGTGGAGATTCCTTGATCCAAACTCAAGCTGGGTATATGCGCTCTATTCGAGTCTCTAGGATATATGCTGACTGTTACAAGAACGAGGTCTTACATTCTCATCCAATTGCATCCATTCCCAAATCCAACATGAAAGCCCCACCACTCGACCCCGCCAACCCCTCACCTGCTCACTCATTCCTCCCTGTCCCAGCTACATCTGCGAAGTTGAAGGCAGCTTCATCTTCTTCAACTAATGCTCAAGGCATGCCGAACCAACCCTCGGAATATGCTGCGAGTCCATCAACAGCCGCGCATACCATACCAGGCATCCAAGTATTTGGTCGATTCCCCCCTGACTCTCAGCATTTGAGTGAACAAGATCTTGATCCATATTTTATCAACTTCGAAGCTGGCACAAAAGAGCTCGAATTACTTCTTACGGGTCCAATCGAGAAGGTCAACCGGAGAACACTGCAACATCTGTCATCCCTGTCCTCGGACCTGGCAGAGCTTGGCGCTAGATTCAATGGCTTTTCCTTGTCAGAACCATCTCCTTCTCTTGCAGCTGCAATTGAAAGGGTGGGACAAGCTGTTGACTCTTCCTATCTCGCAACAGAAGAATTATCGGGATCTTTGGGAGCAAGCTTCGCCGAGCCAATGAGAGAAAGTGCACAGTTTGCTGGTGTTGTCAGAAGTGTACTACGATATCGAGTTCTGAAGCGTGTTCAGCAAGAAATGACCAACGATGAGCTGGCCAAGAAGAAAGCATTACTGGAGTCACTGGAACGAAGTGAGACGGAAGCTAAGAGAATCGAGCAGTACCTGAACAGCAGCGGTACGGGCAATCTTCCACGGCGATCAAACTCGTCTGCAAGGGACCCTCTCAGCACGAGGCGAGAGAATGTCCAAGAAGATACTGCATCCATTGACTCAGACTTTCCCCCAACCCACGGCGACGGTTCTAGCCCACCTTCAGCGACTCAAGGAGCGCCCGAAGATCCACCCAGCCCAGCCCACCGGAAAAGTTCAAGTGGAAACTTCATTACCAACAAGATTTTTGGTCGTATCAGTCATGCGGTTCATGGAGTGGTCGATGTTGATCCCGAGAGAACGAGAAGAGACCAGATTGGCAAGACTAGAGAGTCCATTGAGCAACTGGAGCAGGCACAGCAAGCTTCAGAGCAAGATGTTCGGAATGCGAGTGCTGGGGTCTTGAAGGATTTGAAGCGATTCCAGGCGGAGAAGGAAGATGACTTGAGGCGGTATATGGTAAGTCCTTGACCTCCTTGAGAAGTAGGAGAACGCTTACATCTGCAGCTTGCATATGCCAAGAGTCAAATCGAGTGGGCGAAGAAGAACAAGGAGACGTGGGAGGAGGCCAAGTCGGAGATCAACAAGATAGATGAGAGTTGAGAGGCTGACGATGAGATGAGATGAGATAAGATCAGATGAAATGATGGTCGAGCATGAATTAAGATTCATGGATAGGGAGGTAATATCAATTCTGGTTTGACTGTTGAGAGCGAACAGGAGTCTATGATGGGCGGTGTAATTACGTTTGACTGCGAGCGAAGCAGAAATAGATCCCCCAATCGTTTCTTGCATCAAATGTGTCCTTTGGAAGGGCGGTATTGAGCGTTTGGCAGTCACCTGCATTCCTCTAAGTCAGATATTAACCTCGGGAGGAAGATCTCGGAAGCGGCAACACAATCATCAAGGCTCCTAGCTCCTAGTCACAGAGTTGACAGCGTGTTTAGCTACGTACGACGATGCTAATTACCAGGGAATTTAGAGTATTTCATTAGTCCCAAGAGCCTTTACATGTGACATAATGTAGGCTCTGTTTCCATCTGAACTTTTATATGTGTGCTGTTCACGATAAACGCGCTCACGTTGTTGGACCACACAAAGTGCCCAAATCATGTTGTATGACTGGATTATAATCATGTAAAGCTAATGCACCGATCAACAGCCAGTGGTCATCAAAGAGGGGGTGCCAGGTCCGGCTCAAAATCACTGTTGAAGCACGGGCCATTCCGAGCAAAATCCGGGGTAATGACGTACACATACCGAGCCATTCCAGCAACCAACTGTAGAAGAATAATCACCCCCTCATCTTGTACATACTTTGCATACTTTATCAACCTTGACAGCCCCCGTCTATGAAGAGGAGTTTCCATACACTTTTAATATCACTCACAAACCGCAATTATGTCTTTCTCACAATACAACAGTCAATTGGTAACATTCCATACCATATCTCCTATGTTTGGAAAGCAGCAGCTAACAGCTCTAGGATGCCTTTGACTCCTATCACAAAGTTCAAGAACAATCTTCTTCTGCCCTCGATGGACCGGCCCTTCCAGCCCTTGGCCATGCTCTGGCGGGATCCACTGGCACGGCTATCGCCAACCTGGCCATCTACCCTCTCGACCTTGTCATTACCCGTCTCCAAGTCCAACGTTCTCTTCGGAAATCGTCTACAACTGCCGATGAAGGAGAATACAAGGGCGTTCTCGATGCATTCGAGCAGATCTATAACAAGGAAGGAGGGTTGAGAGCGTTCTATGGAGGGGTTCTACAAGATACTGGCAAATCGATTGCGGACTCGTTTCTATTCTTCCTATTCTATAACTACCTGAGGACCAACCGTCTACAAAAGAAAGGTCTTAATGCTACTACTCTCCCAGCACTCGACGAGTTGGGAGTGGGTGCTTTTGCCGGGGCTCTTTCCAAGATCTTCACTACACCCATCTCCAACATCGTTACACGCAAGCAAACGGCATCGATGATAGCAGCCCGATCCTCATCGACCAAACGTGAGCCAACAGTATCCGATATTGCTTCACAGATTCGCTCCGAGAAGGGACTTCAGGGATTCTGGTCTGGATACTCTGCAGCACTTGTCCTAACACTCAACCCAAGCATCACATTCTTCCTCTACGAAACTTTCAAACGTACTCTCCTTCCCCGTGCCCAACGCGATGATCCAGGAGCCCGGGTTACCTTCTTGATGGCTGCATGTAGCAAAGCCATCGCCTCATCTATCACATACCCATTCGCCCTCGCAAAAGCCCGCGCTCAAACCTCATCCAAGCCACCAGTCGACAAGGAGAACGCCGAGATAGTGATGGAAGAAGTCGAGAAAAGCCGCAACAATTCTGACGCTGGGAAAGCTGGGAAAGATGCCAAGAAGCTTGCGAAGAACAGCACAGTTTTCAATACCATCCTCCGCATCTACCGCACCGAGGGCGCTTCGGCTCTCTACGAAGGTGTCTGGGGCGAGATCTTTAAGGGTTTCCTCACGCATGGCACGACTATGATCATCAAAGAGCAGATTCACAAGCTGATCATCCAAGCTTACTACATGGTCCTCAAAGCACTGAATAAATACCCCAGTCCTACTGACTTGGCTAAACAAGCCGGTGATGCCGTCATGAATGCTAGTGAGAAGGGAGGTGAGTATCTCAAGGAGGGCTATGAAAATGTCGCTGAGCGCGTAGGAATCACTACCGAGCGTGCGAGTGTGTTGGCGAATAATTCTACTGAGGCTGCGAAGACAGCGAATGATTTTTCTCGTAAGGAGGCCGGGAACTTGCTAGGCAATGCACAGGAGATGTTAGGTGGGAAGATTGAAGAGGCTGGTCATGCGTTGAAGAATACGGAGGTGAATGAAATTAAGAAGGATGAGTAACGAATGAGTATGTTTGATAGGATGGTGGAATGGGACGCCAAAATGTAATATGTTGGGTCAGGATGGGCAATTGGAGGTTATGTCTTTCCTTTTGAGAAACGGTTGGACGGATGGGTTTGACGGCCATAGGAAATCAATACAGCCATTACGCTTCTTAAATTGTAGTTACGAATAATGGAGATCTCGACAGCGTTCAATTCAGTTGCCATTTGCCAAGGTTTTGAAGCCCTGGATTGTCCTCCGGTAGGCCGAAGCTGGTTGCACTTTTTGCCCAGATACTCGGTCTTTACGGTGGTGCCTTTAAATTCCCATTGCTTTCGTTATATACCATACAACCGCGCCCCGAGCATTTTCGAATACGTTTTACTTACGTACTGCATGCTCAATCTATAATTGTCGTTAAATGAACAGTTACCGGCTCCTTCCTACCAGCTCCACAACACAACAAATACCTCGGCTAACCCCTGAAGCCAAGCCGAATCAGTAAATAGGGAGTTTACGTCATCCACAACAACTCTCTGCTATCCGTCCCAATCTAATGCAAACCAATCCGATCTCCATCACCCTATCGAAAACGTGATATTCCTCTCCCATTACATTCCTATATCCTGCATGCCATCCCAAACCCCGGCCTCAAAATGGCACCACAAGACACCCCACCCATAGTGTCCATCATCTCAGGTGGAATAGCAGGTGGCGTGGAAGGCTTTCTAACCTACCCCTTCGAATTCGCCAAAACCCGCACCCAGCTCGGCCAACTCCCCAACTCCACCCAAACCCCCCTCAAAAAACCCTCCCGGAACCCCTACCTCATAATTATCCGAATTTACAAAACAGAAGGTTTCCGCGCCCTCTACAAAGGCTGCCCCGTCCTCGTTATCGGCAGCGTCGGTAAAGATGCAGTCCGGTTCTTGTCATTTGATACGGTGAAGAATTATTTCCGCTCCCCAGAAGACGGAACCTTGACGCCAACGAACAACATGCTTGCCGGCATGACCGCCGGCGTGCTCGCGTCCATCTTCGCCGTCACTCCCACGGAACGGATCAAAACGGCTTTAATAGACGATGCGCGCGTGGGCTCTTCACAGGTATACACGAGTACCAGTCATGCTATCAAGGAGATTCTGAGGGAAGATGGGGTCAAGGGTTTGTATAGGGGGTTTGTGGGCACGACGTTGAAACAGGCGAGTTCGACGGGGCTGCGCATGGGGAGTTATAATATTGTTAAGGATTGGGAGGTGAGGAGGGGGTGGGAGCAGGGGACGGGGGTTAATTTTGTGAATGGGGCGTTTGCGGGGGTGGTTACTACGCTTTTGAGTATGCCATTTGATACTATTAAGACGAGGTGAGACTTTCATTTATTCGTATTGGAGAGTTTGGCTTGAGGTTTTCAGGGAAGTTCTGGTATGGAAAGGGGAAGGGGAGACTGCAGACGCATGGAAGGGAGACTTTGAATCTGGGATGAAGACCTGAACTAGAGATGAAGAGTGTGCTCATTTGTATAACAGGAGTCAAAGTGCTAAAGTAACGACGACGATGCAAGCGATCACGGGAGTCTGGTATGAAAATGGGATTCGAGGCTATTGGAAGGGAACTGTCATGAGGTTGAGCAGGACGGTGTTCAGTGGAGGTAAGCTCAGAGTCATCGGTCTTCCCTCTCACTTGCTGGTTTCTGTGTCTGTCTGAGTACTTCAAGAATTATCAAGCTTGCCTCCGCAAGTTCTCGGAAATCTTGGCTGATGAAGGACCTGTCTAGGTATTCTATTCACGACCGCTGAGGCTGTAGCTAAGGTCCTGAATCCACTAGTTGGAAGGTGATGCAAAACTCGTGAGAGGGCTGGCAAGTTCGTCTCGCTTGATATGAAAACTAGACGTTGAAGGTAGAGAGAAACCCCCCGCACCTGCACAAAAACACGCAGAAATTTCATTGGTATCAGAAGACACACACAGTCCACCTGTGATTTCAAGATATCTCTCTTCTTATTTTGTCACTTGCGCCTAGACGGCAATGAAGAGGTGCGAGTGTTAAATTTTAAACACTCAACTTCGAGATTTGATGTGCCATCCAACATAGGCGTTAGATCTTCTTGAAGAAAATTGTGAAGAACTACTTGATAGATTAGTAGATGCTTTAAGGTTATACTCTAGGCTTCTTGTGACTGGTGGTCTTAGCTAGTGATCAAATAATGGTTTAAAGACGTCATACTTGATTGAGGGACCGAATGCAATCGATGATACTAGGCTCACAATGTTGACGCGGAATCTATGATGGCTGTTTATTCTTGATGCATATTCTAAGTCCCCAGAAGAAAATCTACTAATTGAGGATACATGCGGGCTAATGATTGAATTGGAGAAAGTCACAATCAGACATGGCTTTGTCAAGCGGAAGTTGTGATTGTTGAGGTGTCACTTGAGAGTTTGAGGAATGCTTGGTCACCTCTTAGAGGGTCAATTTCAAGGCCATGCCGGACTGTGGGGAAGATCGAAGTGCGATCAGTCCAACTGATTTCTATGAATTATGCGCAGACCATGGTATCAAAGCGCCAGAAGAAAGCGCCAGATCCCAAACAAAAGGATGTGCTAGCATTGGAAGCTAATTCCCATTCGATCAACGACATTGGTTCCGCCTGAAGCGAAACCTGTTCCCTCGCACTTGATTTCAACCAAACCCGGATTGATCTTCTCCTTCTCGGTCTTGCCGTTCTCATTGGCCAGCTTCGAAGCCTTGCCTTTCCTCTCGGTTAGATCAGCCTCGCACACGTAGCAAGCCACCGCGTTATGGTCCACATCAGGCGCGTGAGGATCATGGACGCCGGTGGGCGTCATAAACTTGGACACGCAATTCTTGCAGAGAACATGGCCGCAGGGTTTTGCTAACATTGCCTTGGAGGTGTTGCTAAGCGCCTTCTTGCATGATGGACAGATTCGCTGAACTGTCTTCTTAGCGGCGTCCTTCTCCTCAGTGAACTTTACCTCAATCAAGGTGTGTAGCGAATAGTTGTGGGGTTTGTCAGCTTGAGAGGCTGGGCATACTGGAGACAGTTTGGCTTTCTTGAAGATGGTGTGCAGAGCGGTCTTTGTGTTGGAAGAAGGCGTGATTGATGGGACCCAAAATGATGGCAGAGTTGTCTTGGATGCCTTTCGTACCTTATGTCAGCCAATGGACACCACCATGTGGAAAGAGAGAAAGAGACAACATACCTTTTCGTCATCAATGGCCTTTCTTGCCTTTGTTCTCTCATCACGAGCAATGCGAAGAAGTTCATCTTCATCAAGCTCAAACTTCCTCTTTTCGCCCCTCTTTCCTCCTACCACATCCTCTTCAACGATGATCTTGCCGGCTTCCCTACTAACGATCTGTTGATCGCCGGAAGTACCTTTCATTTTGGCCTCCAATCCCATTTGGGTCCTTTCAAAGTCTTGGACAGCCCTTTCCTTCGCTTCGGCATCCTCTCTTTCTCTGTCTACATCAGCATCTTTCTCCACTTTCTCTCTCTCCCTTTCCAGACGCTTGATTTCTTTCTTCTGGGAGAGAATGTTGTTCAAAGCGCACTCCCTGCAGAAGATATCTCCATGCAAGCAAGACACCGGAGATACTGCTGGCTGGAGACATAGTCTACAGGAGGCAAATGGCAAGAAAGAATCTCTTGAGAGGCGAGCGGAAGTAGAGTTCCATGCTGCCTTGGCCTGTTCTCTTTCATGGGATGTGAAAACAGCACGGGATGTGTTGCGTTTGCCTATGCAAGTTAGTTGTATCCCACTGGTTTTTCGGACCAATACTAACTGTGGGACATTCTGAAGAGCGAAGATGCTACGCGAAAGACAGCTTTAGGTTTAGAAGGAAGGTCTAAATCAAGTTAGAGGGTGGCTCGCGACACCAGTATGAGCGTACGCGGAGCGATTCATGGAAAGAAAGGAGGAGACGTGGCATGGGTCTGTGAATGGCATTTAATTCTCGTATCACGCATTGTTCATGGTGACGGGCAGTGTTTGGGCCGGCCTGAGGTATGGTTCCAAGGAGCAGTCCTGAAGAGTGTTGAAGAAAGGATGAAGAAGAGAATGACTGACTGAGCTCTAGTGTCTGAATTTGAGGGAGACTGTCCAAATGTCGGATCTTCTTGGTTGTAGAAGGAACGAAGTAGACTGGAACAGATCGTGCTTCTTTGTAGGAGGCTTGGTCCCGCTTGGTAGTGGGGGATGGCTTGACCGAAGTGCAAAGCACTGGTCACGAGACTAGGTGAATTGCTTGCTATCTGGAGGTGAGTCAACCGAGTTGGCGTTTGGTAGAGGAGTTGGGTATCTTTTGGATGCGTGACGGATCGTCTCTTAGAACAAGCAGCTGCAATTAGCCAAATCAGAATCTTTGAAGTTTTGATATATCGAAGCTGTCTCGTCTGCTCGTCCGAGTTATCGAATGGTGATTACAAGGTCAAATCAAAATACCCGAGGGTTTTTGCATTCGAATGTATCCTTTGCTTTTTTAGTTTGTTTAGACGAATTGTGTTCCCGAAGAGAAGCATGCATAGACCTCGGGCATGACATGTCGTTGAAATTTCCCAGTGGCTGAGATGCCAAGCCGGATCGGCAAAACCTTTTCCGATGCCTGCCAATTATTGCTTGCCCTTGCATTTCATCGTTTTCTCTACGTCACTGAGTCCAGAATTATCCAAACCATTGTGCCGCCTTCACTCTCTTTCATTTCATGGCCGATGTTCAGATAATTTGATCTATGTTTAAGATGCAATAGATGCGCGACTGCGCCATGTCAAATCCTACTCCCCTACCGCCGTCGAGTCCAAGCCTGCCATGGCGCTTCAGTAGCTCGGTCATTATGGGCCTGACAGGCGCTCTCTCGCGGGGATTTCTCTATGGGTTGAATCACATGGATACTATTGGGCTGGATAGATTTTTAGAGACGCTGGATAGGAGGAGGAATCCGGAACAAAGAGATAGAGGGTTGATCACTGGTATTTCTGCCCTTGTACTAGGACAGGATCAATGCTGACAGCTCTCCGAATAGTGTCGAATCATGTTAGTGTGTAAGTTTGGGCCTGCACATTGGGAATCATACCGAGGCTTGATGCTCATGTGTCTGCAGCGTGGACGATCCGTTGATCTGGGGTGTACTTCCTTTGCGCTATGCCTTCAATCCCGGAAATCACAGATGGAGTTTGGGGAGTTATGATATATGTTTTCAGACCAGGTAATTCGCCTCGCCCAAATTTGCCCATCTGGTTTGCCCCTGACTAAGATCATGCCAGGACTCTTACCGGATTCTTCAACCTTGGCCAAGTACTTCCTACCCATCGAGCGCATACAGGATCTACCCATGGCGGCCTCTTCCAACCCGTAATGACACAAGCAATCCGACTACTATCCTCCCAACCCTTTGCCAAGCCACCCGCTTCTTATACACTGACTATGGAAACCGATCCGTTCAGTACTGGCGCACTCACATACAGTACGAATGGTCTCGACTCGTTCACTGCCCCCTCGATATACCCCTCTCGCAGACACTCGTGGATTCATATTTTCCCGGAAGGAAGAGTTCATCAACATCCCAAGAAAACTCTGCGGTATTTCAAATGGGGAATCTCGCGCCTCATCCTCGAATCCGAACCATTGCCCGAAATCATACCCATTTTCATCGACGGAAATCAAGAAGTCATGCATGAGTCGCGAGAGTTCCCAAGATTTATACCAAGAGCTGGAAAGAACATCAGGATTGCCTTTGGAGAAAACATCGATGGGGAGAAGATATTTGGCGAGCTGAGGGAACGGTGGAAGAAGCTTGTCAGTCTGCAGAAAGAAGCATTGGCACGAAAGGGCCTAGACACGAATTGGGAGATGGGGGAATTGACAGACGGACTGAAATATGGCATGGAAGCTGTCGCGCTCAGGAAGGAGGTGACGATGAGGATACGAACGGAGGTCTTGAAAGTCAGGAGAAGCCTTGGATACCCAGACGAAGACCCAAAGCAAGGGCTGGTTGAGACGTGGATTGAGGAAGGTGGTAAAGAGACAGGGCGCATGGCCGATGGCAGCTGGGTTGGCGATACTTGATGTGAGCCGTACGATATATGTCCTCTAGTTAATAAATTCAACCGGGGATAGAATCTGTAGACAATCGTAAATTCTACGTGCTGCACTCTCGACTTCAGTCACGCAAATCACACATCAGCAGTCGAGTCTCCATTATCCAGACTTCCACCGCACTTCACACATTTCGATTGCAGCTCGCCTAGCAACGCTATTTTGAGGGTCGTCCCATCATCATATCATCCATCATGTAGTTGTTTAGCCTAGACGCATCGGGCCGCCTCGGAGCTCTCCCCTAGTTTCTACCTAGTTCGCCTCGCTATTTCTGGTTCTTGGAACAGATGTCATCCCATACATTATCTCGATACTACCGTGTCTTGCGATTTATTTGCCGTCATGGTCCAGATTCGTCTACGGGCCTCCCTTGTTGGGTGTGTGTTTTTGGTCCCGAAGGGTTAAAAGCTTCCAACCGTGTGCCTGAATGCCGGGATTTTACCTCAATCTCGACTACCAGAATCTGTGTACCAAGGTCAATCAACCTTTGATCATCATTAATTGTGGTTGATTGATGTTATCTGTACGGAGGTGCTTTTTTGTCAATAGTTGCACCACGTGCAGCTTCTCCCAATTTACCAATGGACATCCTCTCCACAGCCTCGGATTTTAAAAGGCTTGAAGAACAAGGTCTCCCTCTTCTTCCCTTACTTGATCACTTCCCTAGACTGTCTCCATCTTTCTGACAAAACTATATCCTGCTCTCATTCTCTCACAGTCTCATCCGAGAACTAAATCGCGATGCATTCTCTAACCGTCGTCATCAGCTTACAACTGCTTCTCTCAGGTCTTGTTGTATGTACCAGCCACCATCCCCCAGACAGGTCTTCTAACATCTTTCATAGGCCAGTCAAAGCACACTGACGATAACCCGCACGATTTGGACCGTCACCGTCATCGAGCCCCCAACCAGCACTAAATCAACTCTAACCACCAAAGCCGTGACACCAACAACCAAGAAATCCAGCAGCAAATTCATACAGACCGTAATTGTGACTGTGACTGTCACAGATACTCTTACGACCAGGGTCACCGGTCCGACCAAGCCGACTCTGACTGCAGCCCCGGATCCGAACCTCACGAAGTGTCCTGTGCCTCTGTATTATCAGTGTGGTGGGAGTCGCTCGTATGGTGGGTGTACGAAGTGTGTTGCGGGCGCGTCGTGTCTCAGTCAGAATGGTAAGTCTGCTCGGTTATCAGGGCGAGAATAATTTGAGTCTGGTGCTAACGATCTGTTGCGTAGATTGGTACTGGCAATGCGTGACTACTGCTATCGATGATTGAAGAAAGGCGTGTTCCATATTGGCCAGAGGCGACTGTTGGAGTTGCAGTCCGAAACCTCTAACTTTGGAGCGTATGCCGAGGGGGAACATAGCCAATTTAATATGGCGTTGGACCAGTCTTTTTCTATTCGCATGAGAGCAATTGATGCTGGTTGCATTTTCCACTCCGCTCGTTCCTACTCTATGTTTTCCTACCTTGATACATGCCATCTATCGTTTGGATATCTACTACACTCCGCTTCCCATTATAGTTTCTCTTCATTTCAAATCAATACATCCATCTCAGCACATTCTATTGTCTATTTTATATTGTGAGGTCAATAAAATTTAGTTCGAAACATAACATCATGAACTTCCACGGAAATTATGGATTTAACGGACTTTGCCATGAACAACTCACAGTGGACTTAACGGAAACAAGCTTTTCTCCATCGCTTTGATTCACCCGAAAACTAAAGTTACTTTTGTATTGAAGTCAAGTCTCCAGAAGTCAGCCCCACGATCCCCTAAGAAGGCGCCTTACTCAATGCGGAGAAACTCGCGATGTTCAACAGTGTCTCGCTTATCGACCTCACGTAAACTGCTGGAAAGGTCTCCACTTTCTGGGAATAGTGTCGAGCTGTGCTCCTTAAAGGGCCTAGTACGTTCCCCAACAATGCTGTAATTGCTGTCTGTTGGACAAGATCCATCTGGATGAATAATGCAAGGTTTCAGCTTTGATGAGCTTCATTGGAATAGGACGAAGAACGTTGCCTGCTTGCAGGAATGAAGTCAGCAAAGATGTTTCGGGAAATTGCCGAGATATTGGAGGTAACATCGCCCCCATCAGAACGAACGAATATAAAACACCAACTACCCCCCATGGATGGGAACCATTTTGTCGTTACAATTCCACTTCCTTTCATTATCAAAGTGTCCAGTCACTCCTGCCCAGCCGCATCGAATATTTTCTAAAAGTCATCGAGCATTTTCATCCCAACTCACTCACAACTCGTGTTGCCAACTTCCATCTCCGAAATGGCTCGCCCCGTCCCCTCATCTCTCCAAAAGAGCCTCGACGCAACCAAAGTCGAGTATGTCCAGCTTGGACGCTCCGGTCTTCGAGTTTCCTCGCCAATTCTCGGTGGGATGTCTTTCGGCTCTAAAGATTGGCTCCCCTGGAACATCGAGGAAGAAGAAGCACTCCAAATACTGAAGGCTGCATACGACCGAGGTGTCAACACCTGGGACACGGCTGACATGTATTCTAACGGACTCTCAGAGGAGATTCTAGGGAAAGCCATCAGGAAATTTGACATTCCGAGGGAGAAGTTGGTGTTGATGACGAAATGTTACGTCTATGTCGCGGAAGAGGTGGGCATTTTTAGTGCTGCGTTGGGGTATGTCTTTTCTCGCCCTAAAATCCTCTATCATCTGGGTTTTGGATCAGATTCTTTGTTCTGGTCCTAAGATATTTAAAAATTATACTTGTTGACTCGTTGATCAGAGAGTCGATAGCAAGGAGTAAAGACCATGTGAATCGCGGTGGTAAGTCCCGTTCTACAGTACTTTTCTACCCACTGTAGTACTGAAGCTAGTGCAGGTCTGTCCCGCAGTGCCATTTTCAAGGCCGTCGAAGCGTCTCTCAAGCGTCTGGGGACCACCTATATCGATCTCTACCAAATCCACCGTTACGACCCTACTACTCCACCAGAAGAGACCATGAAAGCTCTCCATGATCTCGTCGAGTCCGGCAAGGTCCGATATATCGGTGCCAGCTCCATGTGGGCTACTGAATTTGCTAATATGCAATTCATTGCCGAGAAAAACGGCTGGACGAAGTTCATCAGCATGCAGAACATGTACAACTTGCTCTACCGCGAGGAAGAGCGAGACATGATCCGCTTCTGTAATGCAACTGGTGTAGGACTCATTCCGTACTCGCCCCTTGCGGGAGGTAAATTGGCCAGATTGGTGGGATATGAGGAGTCGACGAGATCACAGCAGAAGGCTGGACCTGGGGCTGCTCCTTTGAGTGAGGCGGATGTGGAGATTATCAGAAGGGTGGAGGAACTGGCGAAGAAGAAGGGGTGGAAGATGAGTCAGGTGGGACTTGCATGGTTGAGGGGTAAGGGCGCAGTGCCTATTAATGGCTTCAATTCCGTGGAAAGACTTGATGAGGCTTGTGATGTGCGAGGGAAAACGCTGGATGTGGAGGAGGTGAAGTTCCTTGAGCAGCCCTATGTGCCAAAGGTGGTGTTTGGGCACTTTTAGATATATTCTTTGGTGCGTATGAACCAGAACATCTTATTTCAGGATAATAAGAGAGTCGACGGAATAGTTGGCCCTTGATGTCTTTTTGCTGTGCGGCCCGGGTGGCATCTGAGTGTTCATCAATGGTAGAAGCTCGCTCTGTCACAAATATGTTATTTAGGGTTCGTATTTCGCAAAAAGTTCAGAATACTTGATCAATAATGATCACCGATTTGCCCCGTAGTCTGCCATAGATGACCTCCAATCTTTTCTTTACTTCTGACTCCAGAACTCGCCGAAGATATTAAAAGAAATTGACGATATGTCACAAGACCCCAATACTATCCTGCTACAGCAGCAGTAGTAGTAAACTGTTGCCTAGCAGAACTGCTATGGAAGGCATTCAAATCAGAATACCCTACCAATGCATCATGGAAGATGCGGACTGAACCCTGGTGTTCCTCGAAATTTTCTCGCTTAGCTGACATAACAAAATCAACACAAAAACAAAGCACAACAAAACGGCAGCGCGTCGCGTAAATTGGAACTCTTAAAACGACAGACAGACATATCTACTTTGGCATTTTAAAATTAAGAAGGGCAGAAAATAAAAGAATAAAAGAACAAAAGAACATCCTGCACAAGGTGCAGGTAGAAAGAAATCCTCTCTGAAATGAGGATTTGCTTTTCGTAAGCGGGATTGGCGATGTGTACCGTCGGGCGCCGGGTTTCGTTCGTGGTATGCGGGAATGGCGACTTTTATCGTCGGGCGCCGGCTGTACACATGTTAGTTGAGGACTTGATTGAACACAGCAGACGTTACTTACGATGGACGTATGCGGGGTTGGCGTGCTGGATATGTCTTCATTTGGTTGTATAAACATGCTAGGAATTGTGGGGCCCTTGGGGAGGGTAAGCGAGGAAGCGGACTGATAATCAACAGTTCGACTCCCAGGATTCTGGCAAAAGCTAGTTTTTGTACTCTTTCTGAATTGTGTATTGAGACATCAATAAATTCAACAGTCAGTGGTGATGCAGTGTCGCCCGTTGATATTGCGAGGAGAGGACGGCCGTGTAGCCTAACGTTTAAATGACTTGTGAGCCAAGGTTTCCGGAGTTCTAAAGACGTGGGTTTGATAGAATCTACATGGATCAACGCTCCTGCTTGGGAGCTTCGCCATGAAGATGGCAGTCTGCCTGTAATGAATTTTCAATTGGCTTCTTAGTTATTTATTCATCGTTTGATCAAGACGCTCGATCGACGCCTTGTTGTGGCTCGTTTAATGATCCAATACTCAACCGGTGGAATACAACCCTTCGCAAAGATAATTGGGAAGGTACATTAGATACTCCACCCGGGCGACGTTACGCCCGGGTGGATGTGGTGGGCGTTTCCTCCTTGGTCAACAACAGGGCGGCCTGAGTTCGACCCCGCAGGAAATTTGATGCTTAAATACAAGTGAAAAAGATCTTTTGACTATGACCATTTGATTTCGGACCCAGAAAAGCTTTTGCGCCTTTTTGGGAAATGTCAATGCAGGCAGTGTAACGGAAATGCGAAGCTGACATGGTCCAATGCGCGTCTAGTGACTACCTCATCGGAATGTTTGTATGTGTAGGATCTCACTAAAAGACACGAACTGATGAGCACAAATAGTTCAACTTGTCATGCCATCCAAATCAAGGTGAGCCAAAATGTTTTAATCGAGGTACACAGCGACGGTGGTAGGACCCAAGTATCCCAAAGCAGCTTTTGATATTGTCCTAGGGATTAAGGCGCAGAATACTTCGATAGATGAGGATATGACTTGTAAAGGAGACGAATCTAATAGCCGGGTATCGGGGGTGCGGATACGCATTACCGTGAGCAGAAAATGGTGACAACTACCAAAGACCTTGGGGCTTTGACAATCTGCCGAGTCCACGGTGGAAGCAGCTAGAGAAAGAAAAATTGTCCTATGTTAGACCGGAAAATCCGGGGCCCTCCCTCCACATCTCAAAATTATTAAATTTCGATCTTAACAACACTGCTAGAGATCATCAACTATACCATAGCGTTACTCCTTAGGCCGATGGACTCTACCACTGCCCATGGGAAAAGGACCCATCTGCCAACTGTCAACATTGCCATGAGAAGGTCAGATGCAACTACGAGTATGTACAGTACCTCCCAGACTTACAATATCACTAGCAACTAATCTTCCCACAGCAAGTTTGTAGACTCTCAGATTCGGCCTTACAGGTCCAAAGTCTTGTGTTGCCAAGACTTGGGGTTCTCAATTTCAAGTACCACATGAGTTCTTGTCATGAGCGGGAGGCTCATGGCTTTCACGGATATGGTGATAGCCGTTCCTATGCTCTTCTGACGGATGCGAACGAGCAACAGCTGGCAATGGGTTTCTACCTCATTGGAACCTGCGAGATCATATGAATAGGGTGCACAAAGCCTTGGGAAATGTTGGTTTTGGTGCCTCTCTTTTTCTGGATGCTTCGAATTTTAGCGTTCGCTGAGAATTTCTTGCTTGAAACCGGCAGGGGATGATTTGAAAGATACGGTGGTTGAATGGCTGCAGATTGTACAATTTGGGTGTAATGACATATCAATGTTGAGCTTTTCTGGGAAATCTGTTGTCTTGAACTGTATGCTTGGCTAGGCGGGTTTGCAAATATAGTCAGAAAAGGTCGCGCGAAAAGAGAAATTCAAGGGCTCCTTTGTTTCTCGACAGCTTCTACTACTTGCTCTAACCACCATACGTGAATTCTTGGATCGCCTGTCAACTCTGGATGGAAACTCGTTCCAAAAACGTTCGCTTGACGGACAGCAATGATATCCCCTGTCTCAGAATCTAGCTTGCCCTTCGTGTCGGCATCCTTGATGGCAGCAGTACGTCCAGGCAGAGTGCCCATGATCTCAACATCTCCCAAGTTTATCGTCTTTGCTACACTCTCGTCAATGGGTCTGGATGGTGCAATGACTGTGTCATTGACCTTCGCCTCTCCTTCCTGTGCCCCAGAAACAGTCGGTAATAACTTCTCCACGATTGGAGCTCTGATGAAGATGGCTCTGAATGGTTCTTGGCTCGAACTATAGTCGTTCTGCTTCAGGAATGGAAGATCTAATTCGGCTTCAAAACTCTCGATTTGACGGCCGAAATGATTTCGGTTGACTCGAACATCCAAACCACCGATCAACTCCTGTCCTCCTTTCTTTGTTCTGTTTGCAGACTCGGCTAACAATATCAGACCAGCACAAGTTCCCCATGTTGGCTTTCTTGTAACCCTAACTTCATATTAGTATACATAATCCCTCAAATATCAAAATCTTAGAGATGACTCACTTCACGAAGTCGCGAAGAGGTTCCAGCATATTTGATCTCTGTGCCACCAACGATATCGCGGTGCTTTCTCCCCCGGGTATGATGAGGCCATCACATGATGACAGTTCCACCTCGGTCCGCACCTCTTTGAAAGTCCAGTCTCTCTCTATGGTGTCTTTGGTGGCCAGGATCCGAGCTGCTTGTCTCAAAAGCTGCACATGCTCATTGAAAGCACCCTGGAGAGCCAATACCCCCACGGTAATATTCACATCACGTTCAGTCGATCCCATGTTGATTAGAAGATTGTTGTGAGTTGAAAACCTGATTTTGAAAATCAACACATGTGAGGATGAGAAATCTTCATCCGGTGACGCTTCCAAAGCGAGAAGGCCGGCCCGGCATAGCGTCTGGGCTGGCTGGTCATCAGAACAACCTTAAATTACGTAGCGTCTTGGCGCTTCCACCAAAATTTACTTACACACTCGGTCCCCGGACAAATCCTCCTCAACACTTTCCACGACTCTGTCTATGAAATTCGCTCTCTCCCCTCCGTGAGAGGGTCTCTACCACTGCCAATATCTTTTCAGTTCTTCCGAGGAGCCTCCATTCCGACATGTCCGGCTTCCTCTACTACCTCAGCGCCTTTGCGGTCGGATACCTTGGGCTCACCGTGTTGCTCTTCATGTTGTCCTCCCGCGTCCCCGGAGCAGGCTTCTTCGGCCTCCTCCTGGCCTCGTATGCCTCTCTCCTACTGGCTGCCTCATACGGAGTCCTAATATCTATTTTGATGCGCCTGGTAGGCCATGGCAGGAGTTCGCAATGGGCTACAGCACGGTTCTTCAAGCACTTGATGCGGTACACAACCGGCATCACCTTCTCGATCGAGGACCCGAACGACTATCTCAATAAGACACGACCTGCGATTTTCATTGGAAATCACCAGAGCGAGCTGGATGTTTTGATGCTAGGCTACATCTTCCCCCACCACTGCTCGGTAACCGCGAAGAAATCACTGAAGAGCATACCCTTCCTCGGTTGGTTCATGTCTCTATCTGGCTCTGTCTTTATTGATAGGGCGAATTCTACGAATGCGAGACATGCGATGGCAGGAGCATCAGAAGAGATCACAAGGGAGAAGCAGAGTGTTTACATCTTTCCCGAGGGAACAAGAAGTTATGCAAAAGAGCCCATGTTGTTACCCTTCAAGAAGGGCGCTTTCCATTTGGCAGTCCAAGCAGGCGTGCCCATTGTGCCAGTGGTAGTCGCAAATTACTCGGACGTCCTTTTCGTGCCAGAGTGGAAGTTCAAGGCTGGTGATATTGCCGTTAAAGGTATGGCTTATTTCTATTCATCAAGTAATCATCTGCTAACTTCGCATAGTCTTAAAACCAATCGAGACGAAAGGACTACAGCCATCAGATGTCGAAGACTTGGCTCGCGATACTAGAGAATTGATGCTCCGAGAGATAGTTGCAATAACCTCGAAAGCCAGGGGTCGGCCTGTCGCAATGCCAGCACAAAGCTCCGAAGACGGGGTAGTAAAAGCAAGTGGTGCAGAAGCTACAATATCATAGGGGAAGATACAGCTCTTAATGAGGGCTAAAGCAATCGGTCGACAGCCAAGGATTTTGAGCCTCGATTCCGTTGGAACAGAGGAAACGGAGTCCCTGGATGCATGCATCATCGCATGTTCGGAGTATGGGGCCTTTTTGCATCAAGGAGTATATACCCATAAATGTTTGATTAGAGGCAATGATTTATACAGCAGTTCTGAACACCAATTCATGCGACTCGTCTCTTGAAGAGAAAATTTATGCTGATTCTCCCGCAGCTGAAGTTTCGGCATTTTCTTCGTTCTGTGGGAGGTTTTTCATCTGTTCATCTTTTTGGCTGCTTTTCAGAAATCTTCCGTTTCTCATTCATAATTTACGTTGTGCAAGCCAGTTGCTGCAAGCAGTACAATTGTACTGTACATCTCAAGGCTTTGTTACTTCACTGACAAGATTCCTTTCACGACCATTTATGTCCTTTGATTTTCTGCACCCGACTTCCGAGTTTCGCATGCTTGACGTTACCCGCAAAAAGCCTTTGTTCTTTACTTTCTTATAGTAAGATTGAACCAGTCGCTCTTTAAAGACCCGCAGGCAATCAAATAGATCTACGAATTGTACCATTACCCTATAATTATGCCTCCAAAGAAAGCTGCGAAGAAAGTGACGTCAAAGGTGGCTAAGAAACGACCAAGGAATGCGGATGAAGTAGATGAAGGAAGTGGAAATGCTAAAGCTGAAGCAAAAAAAGCGAAAAAGGAGATCCCTCGGACTTCCGAGGGAATCAGGATTCGCCCGACTGCTGCTCAGGCTGAAAATATCAAGTTAGATGCAGTAGCAATAAGGGATCGCGCGGCTAGATTGCAGCTTACCGGAAAGAAAGACATCACCTACCCATTTCCTCCAAGAGCCCAGCAGACTGTCGAATTCTTCAAAAAGATCTCCCCACAAGTTTCACCAAGAGACCAAGGACGTGAAGGATACTATCCCTTAGCTGCCTCCGTTCCAGCTCATCGAAGCGAGCAGTGGGATAGTCTAATAATCCGGCGAACTTGTGCTGTCTGCGGAACATGGTTCTCATCTGTGGCCGACGGTCAGTACACTGAACATATGCGACTATACCACCCAGATGCCCCACGTAGCCATCTGCATGGTCTACCTCGAGTACCTCACCGAAGTCTCATCACGAATAAGCTAGTACCCAGGCGCCAGTGGGAAGCCATAGCTCGTGAGGACGCAATCAGCAGAGACTTATTTGCTGCTCTCCCTGGCTCTGCAGCGTTTTACACGCGGGAGCAAGTACGTCCAAACCAGCCAAATTTCGCTGCCGATGGAGATAACCCACCGCCGCGTGGTGGCCATCCATTCTTCCCTGTACGTATAAGTCATCTCATTTCGTTTGCGGTACTCTACATCAAGGATCATAATGTGAAATGACATTTCTCCAGAGATGAATTCCCTTAAGATATCCGCTAAGTTCTCCGGACTGTGCAAAGAATATTTCTAACTTCTACGCAGTGGGATATGCAAGGCCTCTCCACGAAGAACAAGCCGCCACCACCTCCACCTCTGCCCCGAGGCGTTTTTCATATAACCGACGATGATTATGAAGGCTTTATTTTGGACATGCCACAAGAAATCCGAGGCCAAGTTGAGGCCCTGGAAGAATTTGAAGCCCCAGCTGAATGCTCACTCACTCCTCTATACCTAGAAGAGTTGAGGGCACTGGAGCCTGTCATCCAGTTCTTTGCAGACGAAATCCAAAAGCATATCGAAAATGAGGACGTTGACCGGCAAGAGTACACGATCAGAAACCTGCATCTGATCATGTATCAAGCTCGCCAAGGCTTGTCACCACGGCTTTTGGCTCCGGTAGGCATTGAAGCAAGCGATGCTCTTGTGGAGGCTCTCATGAGAGCACAACGTTTCTTAATGGTTCTTTTCGCGATGACCACCCCAGACGATGCTAAATATGTAGCTCCAACACCGGTCAATCTCGGTTTGATGCCACGGGAGACAAGACTGCGATCACCCACTATCAATGCTGCTTACGATGAAGACTTGGCTCCTCTTGTTGATGTGGAAGCATTCGCTAACCGCATGGATCTTTTGCACATTTACAGAGATGCCGTTGCGGCTGCGGGTATCAACGATACATACTCCACCCTGTTTGAGCGTCTAGCAAATACCATCATCCCCTACCACCAGGAGATGAACTTCAATTCCAGCCACACAGACGAAGAGTGGACTAATCTAGAGTCGCAAAGATTCAGAACCTTACTTAAGCTTCGCCCACTTTACGAACCACACTTCGCCACTATAGACAGACCAACCAGCAATTCTGTGGCTTCTCGAACCTGGATGGAACAGCTTTTCGACATGGTGGCTCCAACAATATCACACCCCGCATCGCCCGTCGACAGGAACTAAGCAAGGGGCCAAGTCTTCGAGAAAGCTGCTTACTACGCTATTGAATGCTATTGCGCCGCTGGCCCTATCTGCTAGTAATAAGGATATTCAAGACACCATTACCAATACACTAAGAGATGATATCATACGGATACGGGATGAGTGACTAGCTCCCAAGCCTGGTCTTATGACTGGAAGTTTTGGTCTAGTTCTACGGGCTATTTATGCTGATCTGAAGCTACCGGGATTTGCTTGATAAGTCCAGCTCCTCTTATCTTCTTGTTTATTTTGTTGTTTGAAGCCACGTTTACGTAGTCAAAAGAGGGGGAAAAGGTGATACTTAGAAGGATGTCTCTATGAATCGGCATTTCTCTTCTTCTCTAGCAATCCAAATCGATTGTTTTTGCACTTGTTTTCTGGTATTTCCTGCACGCAAGTGACATCAATATCTGCTATTTTGGGACGACGACCCAGATTCTTGTAAGATGTCCAGTGCATAAAGTCAACACGACGACGACATCACGTTAGATCGGTGAGCGCGGCTTCACCTAATAGTAAATTTAGACTGTACTCTATGTATACTCACGTAAAAGAAGGGACTGTAAATGATGTAAGCATATTATCTGTTAGAATCTCCCGTCCGGAAGAATGCCATTTTGAAATTTAAATCCAGCTAGTTGTACTTTCGTTTCACCAAATTAGCGGCTGGACCAAGCTTTCAGGGCTATGGCGGGGTAGAATCACCCCATACTTAACTGGATTACCCGAGAGATGCGGCAGCATGGCGCGGTATTAGGTAATTGTTGACCCCGATGCCAACCGATATTTTTTGGGGGGACAGTGAGACCAATGGTATACAGTACTCACCCCACTGAGTGCAGTCGAATAGCCTTTCACAATCCTTCAGGAAGTGTAAAGTCCATTTCAAAATACTTGATTCGTTAATTCGCTTTTCCAACTCCAATGCTAACAAAGTAACTAATATTCCGATTTTCTATATTTCCGGATAGAAACTTGTGTTGTTACTGTACATATGTCTTTCTCCCCATTTGGAAAATTCCCCTCAAGCCTTTGCTCGAGAAGCCGCAAATGCTGCAGCCTGGACAGCATCTCTGGAGTAGGTTAGATGCTCGACCAAGATCAAGTCACCGCCATCGCAAATGTTGTCCGTTGCATGGCAGATAACCATAGTTTTTGCAGCGTCGGCACCTGCAACAGGCTTTCCGTCATCTATCCTAATTAACCCCAATCCAAGGGAAAGTATTGAGCAACTTACTTGGGTCACCGAAGAGGACAACAGAGTTGACTTTTGCCATCGTTGAAGCAGGAAGCATAGCGGCAGCATTATGTACCAATTGGCACCCTTGCGAGTATCCCGACATGACAATCTTCGCGTTGGGGCAGTTCTGTGCTGTGTTCTCGACCATGTTTGCCCTGCATTAAATGAGTAAGTATTCCAAATTTATGCATCAGGGGAACATACATAGCTGCACTGCCTGCCGCATCACCGCCTTGCAGAAATCCCGTTATCGAAGCAGAGTATTCCACTCCTTGTACACCGACAGCATCAGCACCCATCATCGCCTCAAGGGCATCGAAGAAAGGCGGTCCCGTCACCAGCCCTACATTCCCCGGTTCCGTCGTGCCTCGAGCAAAAATAACCATCATGGGAGCGCATGTTGTCTCAGAAGACGTGGTGTCAACTGCGAGTAACGATCCTAGACCCTGTTCAAAGACGGTGAGAGTGTTACTCAACGATGTTACTTTCATGTTGATTACAGGGGCCATGAGGACAGCTGCTAAAAGACTGTTGACGAGACTACTCGGCGATGGATCGGCGGCTGCTTGAGCCATGGCTGTTGTGTTTGCTGATTGCGGGGTGGCATTGTTCGTTTGTGGGTTTGCGAGGGGGAAAGGAAAAGCTGTTGTGAGGAGAGAAAGAAAGAGAATAGCTTGACTTTTGAGGGATTTCATTTTTAAAGTTGGCTGCTGTGGATTGTGTCAATGAATAACATGTTGCTGACAATGGATGGCTCCTTTTGGACGGGCTCGTAACTGTACTTATGTTACTCCGATTGCATTCATCAGTCTCATTGACATCATACCTAAGACAGCTGCTATTATCGAACCCTAGTCATAGTTAACAAAGTGAGTTTAGGCGCATCACAGCGTATGCGTCTTTGGAATGATACTTTCATGATCCTTCCCGACGTCCGATGTATCACAAGGCATAGGAATGGACGCGGGGATGCGGAAGTAGGTCTAGGAAAGCATCCAGTAGGAGAATTCAAGCACCAATCGAAGCTTCCCGATCTGCTGCCGTATTCTAGATCAAAACCTGGTACCTCAGGGAAGTGTCTGATTTTCATCTTGTGATGATATACTTGCGAGTTGGGACCAGTGTACGTGCTTTTTAGACACCGAAAATCTGTGATAGGTGGTGGCTAGACCATGGAGGAATATCAATCCAGGGCCTGCGATCAGATGCATGGTATTTCAGGATACTAGCTTTGCCGCTGAATGTTTTATCTCATTCATGAAGTGATGTCTTCACATGCTTGGATGACCGAGGCTTGATTTCTGAAGTGACATGTCCGCAGGAAAGATGCTATCACTAGCGGCATCTGAAGGTTGACTTCGCAAGAATGACGGAAACGAATGCATGGATAGAGGACATGTCTAAGCCCGCACTGACCTGTCATTAGAGCTTAGTCGCGCAGGGCGAATGAAGAGAGGCGAGTCTTCGCATCGGTTGCGACTGGAAACATGCTTTGATCAATTTGAAACTCAAAGTCATGTGCATCAACTATGTTCGTTATATGAGTAGATATGATAGGTAGTCTGTCATGTGAAAAAATGATCGAGTTCTGCTCTAGAGTTTTTCCTACAAGGAGTGTTAACAAAATGGCTGGTTTGATAAAAATAAACTCCGAGCATGTTACGGTATCTTGAGGGGATTCCGATAACTTCCTGTAGTTGCAGTCGTCACTGAAACGAATTACTAAAGGGGGCAAGGGACTTGTGGCCAAGGGCGATGACAATGGTATATGTAGACATTCAAGCCCTCTAGATGCTGATTGGATATCCGCTCAATTCGGGTGTGATGGCAGAAATTCCCCATTGGCAGATAAGCATATGCAGCTTTTTTCCAGACCTAATCCAATTGGACGAGGAACGGAACATCACTTCGCAGCCATCCAACGGCGAGAGCACATTTTATTAATTAAGTCACAAGATGCCAAATTGGCACAGAGCCTCATCGTACCTACGGTATGTCTCGGGTCTCCTTCGCCGAGAGCTTGACTTCTCCAGACCGGTCAGCGCAAAACCCGAGATCTTTCGCCATCATGACTTACCGACTTCGCCTCAACGGACCAGATTTAAATCTCGGTGGCTATGGATCCCCTGATATTCATCCAACGATATTCCAGAGACTGCTTGGAACTTTGAATCTGAACCTGGTGAAGGAGAAGTTGAGAGCGAATCAGAGAAGACTTCCTGTGCTCGTCAGCCTTGGCGAGTGTATTGGCCGCCAAAAAGCTACAGGATGAGAGCGGCATGGTCAAGGTCGGAATTTCCCGAGGTTGTATCATGGCGATTTGATCGAAATCGACCATTTGACCGATCGTGGAGAAAATGGTCTAGATCTGCTCGTGTAATGGAGGAGAAAGCGAGCACGAGTAAGTGGCTACAGCCTCCCTGTTAATGATCTGAATAACCAATGATTTGAAGCTTCCAAATACACAAGAAAAACAGAAACAAACCCGAACGCAAGCCCTCGAAAGTCGTGTAGTAGCGATCTCGACAATTTGATAGAAACACTCAATTTAAATTCTGTGCAATCCGATAATGTTTCTTTTCTAGCGCCTCTCGACCGTTACCAATCCGAAAAGCCTTACCACAGCAGGCTACCAAGCGGAACCAGCCTCGCAAGAACGAATCTTGTCACCTCCAAGCATAAACTCGAAATCTTCGACCTGTCTTGACATGAGACTCATTTCACCTTAGCAGTCTCCAGATTTGAGTTCGCGAAATCTCCAATACGAACAGAACAGTGGAGTGACTCTTCCGTATGCTCGAAGTATATCCCTCAAATGGCTGTATGGCTCAAAGAGTACTTAAGCTACGCGGAAGTACTCATATATGCTTACAATGTGAGTGCCTTTTTGTTAATAGATAGTCAGGCGATATAGAAAGAAGGTTTTGCTAACTGTGTAAGTTTCGAGGAAACAGCCCTCCAAGACAGACCGTCAGACAACAAAGACACATTCCTTCCGTGCGCATTGCGGTTAGTAGATTTTCCAAAAAAAAAAAAAAAGAAGACTTATCAAGAAAGAGATTCAATCCCTTTGAGGCGCAGCAACGACTAAACACCTCTTAGATGCCACCCCTACGTCTTGCCTCAGAAGACTTCAACTTTTTCTTCCCGAGCAAGCTCCATCACTCTCCACCCGTCGTGTTCGTTACCTCAAGTATGTTTACTCTCCATTTGAAGTCAGCTGGATTAATCGAATTTTCTCTCGTAGCATCTGGAGACCAATACCCACTCCAAACCAAGACAGCCCCCTCAGTCTCTGTGATTACCGTAGTCTTAACCCAAAGACAGATTTGGTAGCTGCCGATATTATCTTTCCACACTACTGAGACGAGACGTACAAGGTGTTGTATAATCCTAACTAGCGGTGGTTCTACAAGAAGGGCATGGGTTGGGATGATGCTGTATTGTTCAAGCTCGGGGATAGTCAGGCTGGTGAAGCGCCATGTAAGACTCTTGATTGAATTTGAGCGGTTTAAAGTCGTGCATTCGCAATGGTACTACTCAGCTAACGAATGAAGTGTGTCCGCATTCTGCTTTTATAGATCCTTCGGTTCTAGCAGGAACACCAACTCGAATGAGCATCAAGATTAGGGCTATGGTTATAGATTGAACCATACAACTGTCGAGAAGCAAACTGCGACCACCTGCAAACTCAACATTTGTTCGGATAAAATTCGGAAGCAGCAAATAACCATCGCCTTTCAGCTGATAGGGCCCAACGCCAACCACCCGAGTCTATGTCCATGCCGTCGTAAAACTTCTCCATCTCCACCTTCGTCTTCTCCCACATCCTCCTCAACTTTTTAGGATAGTTGCAAATAGTGTAACGAATTTCTAATCTACTACTAAAGTAGTAATCTAGAGTAGTAACTACTACTCTAATCTAATCTAGTCTATTTGTTACACTAGTTGCAAATCATCGCTCTCCGTCCATAGCTTCGCATGCACACTTCTCACTCCCTTATTCACATCATTAATATTCGGCAAATTGACATTCCAACCGGGCTTCAGATGTGCCCAAGGCATATTGTCCCACTCTCGATGAGCATAATTCAACAAGTTATGCTTAGGATATGTACTATCGAAGCGATCTTTGAGCGCGAGGAGGGAGGTATAGTAATAAAAGAGGGTCGTAGAGGGCTGGAAGAGGAAGAACCCAGCGTTGAAGCGAGGCCATGGATGAGGTGGCCAGGGGTGGGTCGTGTGAAGGATCTCGGGATTTGTGGTGAGAAGATACTTTTCTGGGAGAGGCGCTTCATCAGGTCGGACTTCCTTCTCAGCAATACTAGTCTTGATTGGACGAGTGGATGGATCTCTAAAGATTCTATCTAGAGGCTTCAGGAGGTAGGAATCTGCGTCTAGGAAGAGGATTTTATCGTAGTCAATCAATTCGAAAAGACGCAGCTTCAGCATAACATCATTCCACCGCTCAGCCATAGGTTCGATCCATTCTGTTCCTGAGAATATGCGTTTGGCAAAGACAACAGTTGCGCCTTCTCGCTCAAGAACTTTTCGTTTCCAGGGAACGATGTTAGAAGACACCATGACCAGGAAAGGAAATTCTTTCTTCGAACGAGTACCGTTGCTGTGTCTGAGTTGGTAATTGAGCATCCGCGCGCTGGTAAAGTATGGATCGACTTTATGGGGCTCGCTGATATTGTTTGGTGGCGGCACTAGAATCGTCGCAAATGCGTGCTTGCCATCATCTCCTTCGGCACCCAGATAAATGTCCATCAAATCAAACTTGTCTCCGATAGCCAGCCAACATAATATCACTGAGATGAATGTGACGATTCCAAGAGCAAAAAGATGGTTTGGGCTCTTCAGCGGTCGATACCCAGCCCGAGGCGCTCTCGCCATGTTGAGAAATTCTTACATTTGGAGGAACTCCTGGCCAAAAGCTTAAAACGACCCAACACGGGCTGCAATCGTTTATCAGTGCCCCAATAGCCAGGATTGTCAGATAATAAAGTCGGAAAACTCATGGTGACGAACTAGGAGTGGGTGAGGGGTAGATTTGGGGGGTTTTGCCGGATTGAGTTCAATTGACTGTTGATAGGCAAAACATGTTGTCAAGAGAATTGAAGTACAACGTCGCGAATGAAACTTCACGTTCTGTGATTGATCCTGAGACCTGTCATTTACCCATAACCGAATTATGTGTAGAGTGTCTGGTGGTAATGCCGCGATATAATGACCGATTATATGGAGCGGTAGTTGGTCACTCTTGATGCATGCCGTATATTGCACATATTGTTGATTGCCGAAATGCTTCGTTAAGCTACCAAAGTCGGCTGGTGAAGCGATCAGATAGAGCATGGTTTGTCCTAAGCAATTGGATGGCAAGTAGTAAATAGTCGTCAATGGGCGGCTTTGTGGTGTCTTCGTCCCGTCTGAAGCAAACTCTGTGTCCAGGGCGTATGCACTATCACTTCAACATCCACTTAAATTTGATATCAAAGATCCTCGAAGACCTGATTAGAGTTCCACGGCTCAACCGATAGGTGAGTGATGAAGTCGAATGTTGTCAGTTCTCCCTTTCGGTGTCCCCCAGATTCGGCGCTCCACTTTGCTTACTCCCATCCATCACTGCATCGATCTCTAATGTCTTTCCACTCGTCTCGACCCAGTAGAACCAGATGAAGACGATCTCCAGCACATCCCATAGTCCATTTATCATGTAGGCTTTGTATTTGATAGCTTCCAAAGCGAATGGGAATGAGAAGACGCAGAGAAACGAGGCACCATTGAGTACGAACGTGAATATACCCATCCCATTAGCGCGAATGGGGTAGTTTAGGACCTCTGGCGGATATAGATAGAGTAGTGGTGTCCATCCGAAGGAGTATGCGCCCCTGGAAGAGAAAGATGGCAGCCACAGTGGCTAATATGCTAGATTGACTGGTAGACGTGCCATAAACTGGTGCATTTAGTGGCCTGGCCTGTTTAGATTGTACGGTGGATTCACCTTTTCTCAGAACACCAACGATGAAAATTAAAACCGTCAATAGACTTGTACTGACAATTGCAGTGATCTTACGGCCTATTTGGTCTGAATAGTAAGTGCCTGCGAGTGCACAACAGAGGCAGAATCCGTTCAGGGCCATGTTCTCGAAAGTTAGCATTGGCGAGAGAAAGAGGGTAGACACCCTTACAATTTGCAATTGGCTTGATGTTTGAAAGATTCTAGCATGATTCAACATCGTTCTAAGATAGTAGCTAGCAATAACATTTCCTAGAAATTCAGTCAAGCAGAGCAAGAACGAGTGCAGGAGTCCTCACCCGAAATCGTGCTAAATACCGCAACACTAATGGCTAAAATGACTCTCTTTCTCGCAACCGGAGTCTTCACGAGTTGATTCAAGCTCAGAGTTTCTCCAGTCTCTCGTTCGTAATGAATGGTGTCGATTATTTGCTGGTACTGCGCCAGCACAACAGGATTCGACTCATCCCCGTTTGCGTAGGTCTGGGCAATCACTGTAAGAGCTTCTTCCCGTCTTCCAACGTTGGCCAACCATCGAGGAGATTCTGGAATGAATGGCAGTATGATGATGCAAAGTATGCTGAAAAAGCCTTGGACCACACTTGGAATTCGCCAAGCCTGTGATAGATTAGCTCGAAATATTGAAATGAGACCGGGAAATGTGTACCCATGTTGAGTCAATTGTCGCAGTCTTATACGTAATACCAGCTGCTATCAAACCTCCCACATAATAGCAGTCATTCAAAAGACCGACGCCGCATGCACGCCACTGATACGGCAGAGTCTCCGCCAAATAAGTCGGGCCAGTAAGAGTCGAAGCAGACGTTCCATATCCAACGAGTATCCGCCCAATGACAAACATTGCCGTATTTTTAGCTCTACTCTGAATGATGACTGAAATGAATGTCATCAAAGCAGCCCAGACGAGTGCATTTCGGCGTCCGATGACATCGGTGACCTGCCCATAAGTCAAACCAGCAACAGCACCTCCGATCCAGAGTGATGATGTTGCAAGAGACATGGTAGCTGTGTTTAGATGAAAGTAATCCGTATAACTTGGGAGCATGTTTAGCCCGTTCATCATGCTGGCATCGTACCCAAGTGTCGTAGACGTGATACATGAGCAGAGGACGAGCAGAACTGATACCACAGTCGACGATCCAGAAACCCTAGGGCAGATAAAGCGTGTGATAATATCCTCAACATTCTTGAGATTACCTCGAATCACCGGACTGGTAGTTGCTCCGCCTAATAGAGGAGTTTCGAGATGGCTCTGGTCCCCACTTGTTGAATTCTCACGCCATACTGGATTGGAAGGTCGGCTGAAAGGACTTCGCTGTGAGCGAACTACTGATGATGTCCATTGTGGCATTCTTATCTCTGATAATAACTCGAACACTGTTGAAACCACTGAGGATGTCGGTTTTGAAGACCTAGGTGCTTCTGGTACCTAGAGGTCGCGTAGAAATTCTAGAAGTGGGATATCTCAGCACGGCCTCGGACCTTGAAGCTTATTTGCACGACCTGAGATTCAAATCTCTCAAACCGACAACCCCTTCAAGACCTCTATCTTCGATTATCGGCATGGGTGTTCTAGCGAAGGATTCGGAGATGGGTGTTTATGAAGCCAAGCCAGTCAACAAAAGATGTCTGCTCGCCAGCCAGTCAAACGCGACTGCCACTACCTTCTTCTAGACGCGTCGACCAGAATACTGGCAAGATAGGTGGTCGAGTACAAGCTGTATATGGGTATACAAGAACCTGGTGGTGCATCATGCATATCTTGGATGGCGAGATGCATGTGTGTGTAAAGGCTCAAGAAAGGATAATCCAGCGGCTTAAGGTTCTCTTCGTGGAACGTTGCATTTAGACTTCCACACGTGACCGCAGATCTGGATGTCAACCTGCAGGAAAGGGAAATGAGGGGAAGATAACATCCAAGGATGGGGTATAAATATACTTCATTGGTACTTGTCTTTTCAAGTTGACCGATTTGTGGCGTTCGGAGAACTCCATCTCGCTTCACGCCAAGCAAGCTGGAAGCCAACATGATGGGCTCGAAGTCATTGGCTAGACTTCTGCTGGCCATCCTATCAGTTCAGCCAGTGACTCCTTTCAACGCCCCATCAGACGTCCCAACATGGTGTGGGAAGCCCTATATGAGCAGGTGAGCCAGCTGGACATTAGTCACATGACATGCGCTTATGATTGATACAGTAACAATGCTCTGGATCCAGGAGGACAGTTTGAGTTTCCAGCTTTGAAGAACATTTCATTACTGTACCTTAAGATCCAACCTCGACACTCTATATTCTTGGAGAGTGACGAATCTGGATCCTTCATTGTCGACGCTTCCATCTCTCAAACCTTCGGACAAGCCTACAAGAACATCACCTATAATCCGTCCAGCACTCCATCTGATCCTTTTACGACGCTAGACTTTGAGATATTCAATGAAGATTCTGGTGCTCTATTGGTGTCTAGCTCAATCCCTGTCAATTCGACAGGCAATATCATTGGGTTCTCATTCTCCTCTCTCAAGCCTCGCTTACAGCCGTGGCGCATCTCGATTTACGGCAGCTCACCTGGCGGTTTGCAAACATACTCTGCATCTACAGAGATATACGTATTGCCGCCACGCTCCTATGGAAGCGCTGTAAGAATTGACAATCTTTTCGGAGGACTCTATGTCCAAAATGCCGCGAACAACTGGGAGGGCTGGTATGGGATTTTCCCCAACGGCGGTTATGCGGACGGTGGTCATGTAACGCCTTCGAATATCAGCTTCGCCAACCTCAACACTTACGCTGCGCAAGGTTTTAATACAATCAATATTGTACCCGATGGAGGGCTTCCAGATCAGTCGTACCCTGTTGCTGAACTCAAGCAATACTGGGACCGGATGGACGAATTGAATCTCTTCAACGTGTACGATATGCGATTTGCTTTCCAAAATTCAACACGAATTAATGAGCAGGTGGAGTTGTGGAAGAATCGTACAACGCTACTGATGTGGTATAGTGGTAAGCTTGATCTTGTCAAGTTCAGATACAATTTATTCTGACTTGCTTGTAGCGGATGAGCCTGACGGCTGGTCATATGCACTGAACTCCACCAAACTGGCCTACGACCAGTTGCGCGAACTGGACCCGTATCATCCCGTATCTCTAGTCCTGAACTGCCAGAACTTTTACTATGCCGAGTACAGTTCCGGCGCCGACATCGTCTTCGAGGATGCTTATCCAGTAGCAATCAATGCCACATGGTCAATCCCATGGAACACGCCATGTAACCTGACATACGGAGATTGCGGGTGCGATAATTGCATCGGCGAGCTAACAGATGTATCTACCCGACTTGACGACATCCAAAGTTATCAGGAAAATATACGAGGAAGAGTGGCCAAGCCGACGTGGGCAGTGATTCAAGCTTTCGGGGAGCAAGATTATTGGAAGAGCATCCCAAGTGTGGCGGAAGTGGAGAACATGATGATGTTGGCCATCAACCACAACGCCAAAGGGCTCACCTACTGGATCTATCCAAGTACATCAGAGGTTAATGTTGGTAGTGGGGAGCTTGGGAAAAATTTCCAGAGTCAGACTGGCATGGGATTCTTGTTTGGAACGAATGCGATTAAGGGTTTGCCAGTTGTGGGCGAACCGTTAGTTGATGCAAGTGCTTGGATTGTGGACGGTAAAATGATGGTTGGTATTGCTTCTGGGGAATACGCTGACTTTACTTCGACGGTTACTATTATGCTGCCGGCGAGCGCAGCTTCTGTTGATGAGGTGTTGTATGGCGATTCGGGATGGACTGTAAGCGGCAGGATGCTGTCTAAGACAGGTATGAAGGCACTCGAAGTTGGTGTCGTTGTCCTAAAACTCACTTGAAATTTAATTGTCAAAGAATTGGACCGACTTCAGCATGTGTACTGCAGGAAATTCAATGTCACTTCTCAGCTTGCCTCGCAAGCTCAGGCCAAATGCCCTTATACGCTCCGTTGATAGTCTTCTCTCCCCTTTCGCGTGTTCAACCTCAGTTGAAACCTCTCAGGCCGGACATTGAACACCGTTGTGTTTCGATATCCATCATAATCCCAGTCATCAACACCTCGCACGTCACAACTCCATGCAATCCTCGCCACCAAAATATTCAAACTCCTTTCCGCAATATTCTGCCCTGGACAGATTTTCCTACCAAAATCAAAAGCACTGTAATGCTGTAGGTTGGGATAGATGTCTAGAGGCTCTCCAAATGTTGGCCATTTTGAGTCCAACCATCGCTCTGGTATAAAGTCTTCTGGATCGGTGGGTGGCCGATTGGTTGACATGGACGTTCGACCCAGCCTTGAGGAAGTATTTCTTACCATCAATTTCATACACATCATCCTTGAGCAATTGATGGGGCACTACGCCTGTGGTAATATGCCCTCCACCTCAGCGTCTCCTTCACAGCAGCCCTAGCTCTAGGCAATCTCTCGATGTTCTCGAAACTCGGCAAACGATCTTCAGCAACAGCACTATCGACTTCCTCTTACACCTTTCGCATGGCATCAGGATGCAAAACCATAGCGAGCAGAAAACTCATCATTGCAGCAGCTGTCGTCCCAGACACAGCTTCGAACAATGTGCCTACCAGGTAAGCGCCCTCATCATTACTCAACCCCGATTTCTCCTGACCGACCAAAAGGTTCATCGTGGAATTTGACCGCCATCTTTCGACTTCCGAACATGATTCTGTAATCCACGGTACAGATCCACCTCAGCGTGCAACTTTTTCGCGTTTTTCTTGAACGGTGATAGAAATTCTGAGGTGTTCATCAGGCTTGGGGGTGTATCGACAAGATACGCGCCTGGTGACGCAACCCGCGCCATTGTGTGCACTACCCTTGGGATTCGCTTCAGGACATCTTCCTCGACTGTAACAATCATCTTGCTAAACGCGAGTCACATCATCAGACCCCCGGCATACCGTTCAAACACCCTCTCATACTCCTGAGGTTGATCAATCAAATCCTTCAGCACAGGTAGACTCTCCTGTTCCTACATCCGTGGGTAGGAAGTAGCTGCTAACGACGACGACGACATGGTCAGAGTATGCATCAACTTTCTTCCTCTGCGCCAGAGATCATTGTACGGAAGAAATAAGAGTCGAAGATTATCTGAGAGGAGGACTGCGGCCATGGGTTGCTACTCGCGTGAGGAGTACAGAGATCCCCGTTCGCGGAGGAGGTCATTGGTAATTCCTTAGGTAAAAATGATTTTACGTGACTTTCCGGCTATGGACTATTAACTGGTAGAGAGGCCCGTGCTCCTTAGACCAGGTAAAGAATTGGATCCAGGAGTGGAAAGGAGGGATGTCTAGAAGGGAGTCAAGGAGCGAGAGTCCTGGTTCCGTCAGTATATAGAACAGCATTATGCATATTGTTGTTTTCAACGAATACTAATAGTCATTCGCATCAAGAAATCGAATTTGAAGCAAGATGAGAAATGTAAGTCTATCTTAGCAGGAAAATAAATGAGATGACAGATAACATTTTGAGATGATTTGCAACAGTTTTGATCGATTCTTCGAATTTCGAGTGTTCATGTTCAAGATAGGGAAAGTGAAACGATACCATCAAAGGTTGAGCATTGGATGCGGGGGCGGGGGCGGGGTATCACTAATTAGCTCCGACACACCTAGCCATCTAGCTCTATTTTCGATCAACCTTGAACAAATCGAACAGAAATTACAGTAACACTGAGTAGAAGGTTGCTTACATCCGATTAGGTGGTGAGATTATACGATGAACCTTCTGTACACCAATAAAGATCAATCTCCTAAATATCTACTAAGAGATACCACTAAGCCATTCGCTAACGGGTTTGTTGTGTCTTCAAAAGCAGTCGTCAAATTAAGCGAGGGGTTTCGGAGAAGAACAGAAGCTTCTCGCGCCCCGCGTCAATGCTTCGAATAGTTATATGGAAACATGATTTTTATTTTAAAGGCATCCTTTGAAGGACACGCTGGCAACTATTTCACCCTGAAGCATTCGACTTCCCCATTTTCATCACAATTCCATATTAGCTCCTTCATAACGCGGACGTCCTGAAACAAAATACTACATCTTGTTCATTTTTATTCTGGGAGCTTGCTAGTCCGCTTCATTCCTTCTGGTAGTCGTTTGAGGTCTTGTTAGTTGTGTCCAGCGCATTACTTCCTTTACCTTCTCAGACTCTGCGGCTTTCTCCTCGCACTTCTCTGCCTCGATGCTGGTAGCTGGTGCCACTGCTTGTTTATTACCCGGGCTGGGTTCTAACGATCTGTTGTCCTGCACATCCGTGCCCTCTTGTTGGCTGCCCTTGAATTTTATTCTTTCTATGAATGCAGGGATCATATTTCGTTCCTCAGGTTCATTGAATGAGGGACTTTGGCTAAAAGTTCGAGTGAAGATCGAAAGATAGAAAGTGGGTTGGGAAAGAACGAGTTCGGAGGAGAATTTTACTTCTTAGTTATAGTCGACATCTCTGATTTCGATTACTCAACGGATGGTGAAGTCCCTCGGTCTCTTTCCGGTGCAGTCATTCTTGTGGGTAAGCATGATTCCAAGGAGACGAGATCGGCTATTCAAATAATTCCCAACAACCCAAGGATCTGAATCCTTCATGACCAACCCAACAGCTGACCACATGGCAATCCACGGAGCCATCCGATCGACATCATGCAGCTTACATCCACGATCGGTATCTTCGGCCCATAAACAATGGTGTGGTAGCACAGCTGATGGCAATTCAAGGGTCACGGCCCGAGAGACGACATTCACAACATTTTTTTTGTTATTCTCGCTACAGAGCTTGGTATTCACTATTCACATACAACCCAAGTTACCTCTCAAAAAGAGGTTCAATCACAAGACTAAATGGCTTCCTCCCGAACGTGGTGACTCTCGACCTACGACTTCCAACCTAGAAAATAAGCGGTCCATGCCCCCCAGCTGCACCCTTCCAACTTCTCAAGCTCAACTCGAGACGGACTAACACGCCTGCCACTTCACACCAACCTGGAAAGCAATCTTGCCATCAATAGAATCATCAGTGATAACACCGCTTGCGGAGGCTACAGTTGATGTCAGGCGAACTTGAGAGTTGATATTCAGGGCAGTAGTGGCACCGCACGGCGACCAGATAGTGGAAGTGAGTGGCATGGCATCGGTGATAGCGTAGTCACCTGATCTTGGGCCCTTGAAGTCAGTGCCAGAGGAGATTTGGTTGGATTCTATGAAATTGTTAGAAATTGGGTTTCTTGACTTCACGGCGGGCTTTTATTTTGGGCGAGCTTACGGCCAGAGAAGTAGTAGGTAGCTTGTTGACGACCTGTGACTCCCTTGTCAACATCCACGTATCCGCGGTACATGGTGCTGAGAATGCTGTATTGGAAACCACCGGGATACTGAAGCTCGATGTTCAACTGGCAATTCTTGCGGTTCTCGGTGACAGAAACTCCGGGACCGATCGATGCGACGAATCTATCGAAAATGAGGGTGAAGCTGGGGGCGGTTAATTTTGTGTGGACTTGTGATTGGGAAGTTTTGCCACTAACGTTTGTCTGTCGGGCGAGATGAAAGATCCAACTGTGCCTTGGGGGCATCCACTTCCTCCGTAGACCAAGTTCTTGATAGTGACTTGGTCTGGTGGGGGAACAGAACCAGTGTTGACATCTGTTGACTGCAGAGGCGAAGCAATTGCCGTAGCAGCAAGCACTAGGGTGAGAAGTGAGTTGAGCATGTTTTGCTTATTGAATGATCAAGTCTTAAAACTATAAGTTCTTGGTTGGTCTGATTTTTTGGACTTGGGAGATTGAGATTGAGGGTTCCTTGTCGTTAACTATATACTTTCTCGGTATTAAGCATGTGGTGATAGATAGGAAAGTTGATGAGCTGTTGATGGCGTGGAAATGAGATGAAATTCTTGCCCCGCAGCAATATAGGCACCTTGGCCAAGTACCGTCTCAATCCCAGCCTAAAGCATAATACGAGGCTAGTAGCTAAGTTCTAGCAGGGAAGCTCATGTTGCGTTGTCGATTCTGTTCCTGACTCCGAGACAGAAAACATTCAGGGTCACCAGATCCGGTCGTCCACCCTGGAAAAGCTTGTTTTTAACCACGGAGCGAGAAAACGTGGCGTTGGACTTGGGTTGGGATTTGTGGCTCGATATCCTCCGCCTGCGAGGTATTAATAGACTTGGTCTCATGAGACATGCCAGTGTTCATATGAGAAGGTTGACAGATGGAGGACAGGTGTCGTGGAGAAATCACAAAATTTGAAATCTAGACCGTCCACGCTTGAGATAAATCCCCCGCCTCCTCGCCCGGGACGCGGCTCAGCACTGCTGAGGATCGTGGCGATCTCCCTCGTAGCAGAGATTCAAGATTAAGGTTATCTTGAAAGTCTGAAAATAGAAACGATCCATCAAACGACGTTGTCCGAATATCAATGGAAACCGGACTTTGGAGTAAACAACTTGCACACTACCATTCGGCTAACCATTCGGACCCAGGGAAACTTGGCCATATATATGGATAATTGAACCCATCATCGCCTGCATGGCGATTAATATACGTGGTCGTAAAAATAGGTTTTTCTCGTCTATCTAGATTAACAGATTGAGGCTGAAAGCGGCGGTAAAAATACCCCAATCAAGAACCCCACCACAGTACATCACAATTCCGGAGACTTCCAAACGACCCAATCTCGTTGCCGACCGCAGAATCAACGCATGGGGAAACGGCGGAAGCGAGGTACATTTACCAGCCGTTGCATGGGTTACGGCGAATCTTCTGGTACCAGATCTCGCTGTTGGGACAAAATTATTTTTAGGAACATGCCCGATGCAATCCAGGGGTGCAATTGGAACGATCGAGGCCACCAGAAAGGCTAGACCTTATTCACTGCTATTCCAGAGACTCAAAAGGTCGGACGGAAGCACACTTCTGCCCTCGCCAAGCTGCTCCGTGATACACAAAGGACCTTCTCCATCCCAGCTGACTTCGAATCGGTGAGTATGTGTGTCCTTGACCGTATCGACGATTCGCTTAGTGAGAGCGTGGAAACGAGCCAAGAGGGATGAATTTGCCTTTTGCCACTTGAGGACATCTTCCTTCACAGAAGCAACTGCAGGTTTGTCGAATTGTCCGAATTCGTGATAGGCGATGAGGAAGTTGGGGGTCTGATTCGCCCAGAGGCGTGGAAGTATTTCGTCCATATTATAGGGTTTGTAGCTAGCGCGTGTTTTGATGTCGAAAATTCGACCCTGGGGTACCATGTTGCCAGCCATTTTGATTTTCAATTTTCCGGCATGCGATGGCTCCTGGGTACCAACGGCGATTCCACCAAGACTGTCTTCAAGCGAAGGGTCGTCATTGGCTGCTCCAGTACTCGACGCTACTTGGCGGGTGGTTGGCTTCAAATATCCATCTGTTTCCGTTCGAATGAGAACCTGTAGACCGCCGAACTCGTATTGGATGACTCGCTGGTGAGAACATGAGTTCCGAACCTCCCTATCCCATGTCGTGTATGCTTCCGGGAAGGTGTGACCGTAGCCCCGGAGATCCGTAATGATCTCTGTAGGGGAATTTTCTCGTCGGATGAAGAATACTGTGTCGCCCACTACATTGACATCGAACCGAAAAGCTCTGGGTTGAGCCCCAGCGCATCTCAAAAGATTGCCGATGGTGCTGCCACATGCCACAATATCCACAGCCTCAAGCTCGAAGTCTGGCTGCATAGCAAGTACAGACCGGATAGTTGGCTCCATCGGGTATGAGGGGTACCGAGCAGCATTGATGTCTCGAAAGACATCTTCGCTATCGCTCTTCAGCTTCGCGTCCTGGGCAGGAGGAGTCCATGCTGGCGGAGAGCCTGGGTTATCCACATAGGTTAGCGAAGTTAACAAGATTGCTATCCATACTGCAGCAGTATCGAAGCATCACATATACTCGTAATGACGAGGAGAGCTGGAAGAAGCGCAACAAACCAGGTACGATGATAACGGGCTCTTTGCCATTGACCCAATTGTAGGACGCAATGTAGCGTACGTCTTCAATTTCCGGAGCATCCTGCTCGACGAGGAGGACATTCACATCGATAGAATCAACTGCTGGTCCCAGAGGCTGAGGAGGAGGTGCTGGTGGTTGTTCCTGTGAAGTGCGATTTCCGTTTCTTTGTTGCCGCCAACCACGCGTTTGCCCCACGCCGCTTCCCCCACGGCGGGCTGTGCCACTCGAGGCGGCTTCGCCCCGGCCCCGACCTCTATTCCAACCTCCACGGCTATTTTGCTGTGACTCCATCGAGCTGGCACGATATCACCAAGTCAAAGCAAAGTTGAGTTGGTCTTGGTGGAATGTTTCCTCTTAGATTGCGTTCTGTTGTTCTGCTTTTCAATTGTGGTGGCGAAGGTCTGACCTTATAGAAGGCCTCCTGCTTCTCACTCATCGAGAATCAGACTCGTCATATTTCTTCTCTCAGCCACCCAACAACTGTGCTGCAAGGCTCCGTGGCCGAAGAAAGTCGACCGTTTCATAGGCTGCAGCCAGCCAACAGTTGGGAGGGTCATGGCCTTCTATAGGCTGCGATGGCAGAATCGTCTGCAATGGAGTCCAAAATGGGACCAAGCAAACGGCCTCTGTGAGGCTCACACCAGCCAGCTCTGCGGGTGAGGCACCATCATCAAAGCAGGCCCTGTCTGCAGTGGCCCATCTGTCACAAAGCAGTTCTGTTTGGTCTCACCGTGTATGCTCTTGCTGCTTCGACCGCCGATATCCTGGCACAGAAGCTCTTTGAATGGCGCAGAAGTGACTCGGCCACTAGGCACATAGTTCTTATAATCAACTACCCGCCAGCCTTCCTCTGGTGTTGAAATCAAAAAGCCGCATATCATATATTTGCAGAAATATCTCATCAATCATCCGTTGCATTGCATAGAGTGTTTGCCGAAGCACGCATCTCCACGTCACCAGTCGTCAGATGGCAAACCCACGCCCAGATGACCCAAGAGTCTTGAGGCTCTCCAAATTCCTCGACGATGTTCTATACGGTAGAAGAACTCTCAACTCATCTAGAGAAGGGAAGCTATTTCTCGACGCTCTCTGTGTGCAAGTGGATCATGCAAAATACGCCCACAAAATCCTGAACAGCACTTCTGGTCTCGTGGCCCTTCAAGCTTCAATGAGATTCGACACTTCTCCCACATTTCTTAATGATCATGCCCTGCGGCTTCTCAACTTCCTTCAAGCTCCAGAATTGGTTGCCATCGACTCTGGCTCCGTATTATCGAAACTTCTGATCAGTATTGTCGAACCGGCATTCTTCTGGGACGCTTACACCAAGGCATTCGCTGAGTCTTTGCTCAGTCCCGATGCCACACTCGCATATGCCTGGTTGCTTTTGCAGCTTGTCAGACTTCCCGGGAACGGCTCCTCTACTTACATTCAACTCGCTCACTCCTCAATTCTGGATTTAATCTTGAACTCTCTAGACGGAGATGTTCGCAACCTGGGAGAGAAAATCAAGCACTCTCTTCCATTGTCTGATGCGGATCTTCATATTGATGCAGATGCAAAGCCTGGTGGAAGACACGGCAATGATCATGCGGACTACAGGAATATCACAATCATGCCCACAGCTGATGAGCTCCTGTCTAAAGACCGTCCCTTCTTCCGCCCAGCTAATTTCATCGACGATCCCGAATTGGCTGCCTCTCGTCGTCTGTTGCACGTTGATAATCAATTCCGTCTACTCCGAGAAGACATGCTTGGAGAAATCAGGGAAGAGATGAAAGTTATGACAGGCTCCAAAACCGACCGTCACAAGGGATTGACTGTCGAGGGTCTGAAGCTGCATGGGATTGAAATGGGATCTGAGAAAAAGCGTACAGCTTGGGGATTGAAATTCAGGCTGGACGGTGGGTTGCCAAATATGAAGAATGTCGACGTGAGCAAGCGAAAATCGTACCTTAGCGACAATAGACATATCCTCCGTCAGGGAAATATGGCGTGTCTCTTTATCGATGACGAGCCGGCTGCGTTTCCATCCATTCTCCGGAACGAGGACGAGTTAGCCCAGATACCCGCAATTCTCACGGTCCAGTTCCAAGATGATGACACGCTCTCACATTCCCTGCTACGTATGAAAACCGCCAAGAATATCAAGCTCGTTCAGTTAGATTCCGCAATCTTTGCTTACGAGCCATTCCTACGACGTCTTCAAGACATGACTGAGCTACCTCTCGCCGAGGAGCTGTTGCACTGGGAAGACGGAAAGTCACTCGGCGACCCATCCTTCAAACCATCGAGTATCCTGAAAAAACTTGGAGAACAGCAAGGTCAGGATCTCAAAAACATCTTGGGGACGAAGACAAATGTGGTGCTGGACGACGCCCAAATGCGATCTCTCTGCGCATGCTTCTCTCAGTCTGTAAGCATGGTACAAGGTCCTCCAGGTACTGGAAAATCGTTCCTTGGGGCACTTGTCGCGAAGGTACTTCATGATTCAACAAAGCAAGTCATACTCGTCGTCTGCTTCACCAACCATGCCCTTGACCAGTTCCTTGAAGATCTCATGAACATCGGAATCCCAGCCGCCAACATGGTTCGCCTGGGTGGGAAATCCACGGATCGCACGAAACCCCTCATGATTCGGGAGCAAACATCTTCCAAACTCAACGCCGGCCACTGGGCTCAAATAGATAGACTCAAGCAGAAGTTACAAGCACACGAGAAAAGACTCCGCGACACTTTTGCTCGTTATAAGTCCACAAACATCTCCATGCATAACCTGATGGACTATCTAGAGTTCTTGGGAGGAGAGCTACCTTTCTTCGAGGCATTCACGGTTCCAACCGAAGCAGATGGAATGACTCGAGTTGGAAAGAAAAACAAGGCTGTAGATCAATTCTATCTTCTCAATCGATGGATACGCAACCAGACAGACTCCGGATCATTTCAACATCTGCAGCCAGAAGGAGCGGATATGGTATGGACTATGACACCCGAGATGAGAAATACCTGTATGATGCGCTGGAGAACCGCAATCCTCAGTGACTTGGTCAACGAAATGCGAGAAACCGGTCGTGCTTTCAATGCCGACCAGTCGGAGTTGGCCCGGGTTTTTGGAGAGAGGGATGCCAACATCATCAAGAGCAAGAGAATCATTGCTTGTACCACAAATGGTGCCGCTACACACGCCTCTGCGATTCAGTCCGCATCTCCAGGTATTGGTAAGTTTTATGTTCCTCTCCTCCGCTCGATATCCACTTGTGTCAAGTGGGGCTCGGAGTGACAATATCTAATAAGACTTGAGACACATGTGGGATAAGCATTGCCCTCCATGTCGTCTTCACATTCGATTTCTTAGGGAGGTGACCTACGCTGATTCTGAATTTAGTCCTCGTCGAAGAAGCTGGTGAAATCTTGGAGGCTCATATCTTGACATCTCTCGGTCCCCATACGCAGCAATTAATTCTCATTGGAGATCATCAACAACTCCGGCCCAAGTGCTCGTATGAGCTCAGCGTTGAGCAAGGGGACGGATTTGATCTAAACCGTTCTCTTTTCGAAAGGCTTATTCTCAAGGGCTACCCACATATCACACTTACTAAACAGCATCGAATGCGACCGGAGATATCTTCCATGGTCCGTCACTTGACTTACCCAGAGTTGACTGATGCAGAGTCTACACTCAAGCGTCCAGATCTCCGTGGATTCCAAGACAACGTTGTCTTCATCGATCACCGGAAGCCTGAAGTTGAGCTGAAGAACGCCAAGGAGATGAGAGATGGCAAAACATCTTCAAAGCAAAATGTGTTCGAAGCGCAGATGATCTTGAAATGTGTCCGATATCTGGCTCAGCAAGGTTACGGAACCGACAAGGTAGTTGTGCTCACACCATATCTTGGGCAATTGAAGCTCCTCCGAGATCAGCTTTCTCAAGATAACGACCCGATCATGAATGACCTAGACAAATTTGATCTCATCAGAGCTGGTCTCCTTTCTGACATCGGCTCCAAGACGTCGAAGCCGACGCTGAGGATCTCAACAATTGGTAGGCGCAGCCTCTCTGCTCTCCCAATTCTATCATGTGCATCTACTAATATTGATTCCAAGACAACTACCAGGGAGAGGAAAGCGATATAATTCTGGTGTCTCTCACGCGAAGCAACAAATCCCACGACATTGGCTTCATGGCAGCCCCAGAGCGATTAAACGTGTTATTATCACGTGCTCGTGATGCGTTGATCATGATTGGCAATTCGGAAACATTCATCAATGCCCGCAAAGGCGAGGAAGTCTGGCGGAAATTGTTCGACCAGTTGAAAGAGAATGGCCATGTTTATGAAGGCTTCCCAGTGAAGTGTGAGAAACATCCGGATCGAGCCGCGATGTTGTGCACCCCAGACGCCTTTGAAGTTGAGTGCCCAGATGGAGGCTGCAAGGAACCTTGGTATGTTCTCTCTGGCAAACCCTTCTTCTGAGAACGAAAAGTTGCTTACTTGTCTTCTCTAGTGGTGCTATTCTGAAATGCGGAATCCACAAGTGTAAGTACTTGAGGGCTTGTCCTTCAATTATAAGTTATTGACTCATATCTTGTCCTCTACCGACCCATTTCCATGTCTAGATCTAATTTTACCCTGTAATATAGGCCCGAGTAGTTGTCATCAGATTTTTGATCATTCAAAGATGAAATGTAACGCAATCATGAAGCAGAAATGCCCCAGCAGCCACAATCAATCCTGGCAATGTTTTCAAGGCACCCCAAAATCGTGTCAGACGTGTGAACGCGAGAGAAAGCTTGCAGAGAAGAAGGCGAAGAAGGCTCTTGAAGATCAGCTAAGACGAGAAGAGAAAAAGCAAAAGTACCTCAAGGAAATGGCTAAACTAGAAGAAGAGATCGAAAAGCTCAGCCAAGCGGTTCACGACACCCGCCTAGAGACCGAACAAGCAGCCATTCTTGCGCAGAAGCGAAAAGATCTTGAGGCTGCTCAGACGAGAGCAAAGAATGCTGCGAATGATACTAAGCCGGACGTCAGCTCTGACTTTGACGATATCACTTTGGAAAAGCAATCCGCCCCAAAGCCTCGTCAGTCTGCTTCACCCTCAGCACCGCCAAAACCAACTCCCGCAAGGCAAAGCCAACTCCATAGGCACCTGAAATCAGTTGTCAGCCATAATAAATCCGCCTCCAAAACCGAGTGGCAGCGTCAGAAGGACCAAGAAAATGCTATCAACCCAGCGATCGATTCAATTATGGAAATGATTGGTTTGGAAGAAGTAAAGTCGCAGATCTTGCGTATCAAAGCAAAGGTTGAGACTTCCATTCGTCAAGGAACCGATCTCAAGAAAGAGCGTCTTGGCCTTGTCTTGCTAGGAAATCCTGGAACGGGTGAGTGTCAACCTCGATCAATCAGATGAAAGGTCGTCTAATGGTTTGCAGGCAAAACAACTGTGGCAAGACACTATGCGAAAGTTCTTACTTCACTTCAAGTACTTTCGGGAGATGGATTTGTTGAAACTACGGGATCAAGGCTCGCTCACGGTGGTATCAATGAGGCTAAGAATCATCTGAAGCAACTCGAAAATAGCAGTGGCGGTGTGTACTTTGTTGACGAGGCAAGTTCCCATCTCTCCCACATATTATCTATCTACAATGAGCCCGAGAGACTCACATCAATAAATATCTAGGCATACCAACTCGCCGAGCCTCACAACCCTGGTGGTCGAACCGTTCTAGAGTTCTTGCTAGCCGAAATCGAAAATCTAGTAGGCCATACAATCTTCGTGTTTGCAGGATATCGCAAGCAGATGGAGAAGTTCTTCGAATCGAACCCTGGGCTCGCTTCTCGAATTCCATACACGCTACATTTCGAGGATTACACCGACGCCGAGCTCCTGCAGATGCTACAATTCAATATGGATAAGTTCTACAAAGGGAACATGGTCATCGAAGATGGCCCAGACGGACTATACATGAAAATTGCCATTACTCGACTGGGGAGAGGCAGGGGTCGAGACGGATTCGGGAATGCTCGCGCTCTGGAAAACGTGTTTGCTCGCATCCGAGAGCGTCAGGCAGAGCGATTGAATAACGAACGCAGGGATAGACTCATGCCGGATGACTTCTTCATGACCAAGGAAGACCTGATCGGTCCCGATCCCTCCAAAGCCATGCAAAATTGTGATGCCTGGTCAGATCTGCAGAAGCTAACCGGTCTTAAATCCGTCAAGGGGTCGGTGAGCTTTATGATCGATCTCATAAAAACGAACTATCGCAGAGAGCTCGAGGAGAAGCCTGTGATCGAAGTGTCTCTCAACCGCGTATTCCTTGGATCTCCCGGCACAGGCAAAACGAGCGTTGCTAAACTCTATGGCAAGATTCTAGCTGATGTTGGTTTGTTGAGCAATGGCGAAGGTCAGGCCTTTCCCCTTTGTTCTCATCGGCAGTACTAATCTAAGTGATACAGTTGTAATAAAGAACCCTTCGGACTTCGTAGGGAATGTCATCGGACAGAGTGAAGCAAACACCAAGGCGATATTGGCCGCGACTGCAGGCAAAGTGCTCATTATAGATGAAGCTTATATGTTGTATCCCGGGAAAAGCGGAGGTGGCGGCAATCAAACTGACATTTTCAAAACCGCGGTATGATTACCCATCCTATTCTTGTTCTTCCACATGCTCACTGAATCGTCTAGGTTATTGATACCCTGGTGGCGGAAGTCCAAAGCACTCTCGGCGAAGACCGATGCGTACTCCTCCTCGGGTATGAAGATCAAATGATCGACATGTTCCAGAATGTCAACCCTGGCCTCACTCGCCGATTTCAACTTTCGGATGCTTTCCGCTTCGAAGACTTCAGTGATTCGGAGCTGCAGGAGATTCTGGAAATGAAGATGAAAAGCCAAGGACTCGACGCCACCGGTCACGCTATATCTGTAGCCATCGACGTCTTATCGAGGGCTCGGAACGGACTCAATTTCGGCAACGGCGGTGATGTTGAGAGCTTAATCTCGAAAGCGAAGCGAAATTATCAAGCTCGTCAGTCTGCGCTCCCAGTCACAGAACGATCCATCGACTTCAAGTTTGAGCCCGTGGACTTCGACTTAGACTACAACCGAGCATCTGCCGCAGGAACTAACCTGCAGGAGCTATTCCGAGGGGTTATGGGGTGTGATGCTATCGTCGCCAAACTTGATGGCTTTCTGCAGGTTGCCAGAGGAATGCGAGCCCAAGACCTTGACCCTCGTGGCCAGATTCCAATGAACTTCATTTTCAAAGGTCCTCCTGGAACAGGAAAGACAACAACAGCACGCAAATTTGGGAAGGTGTTCTTCGACCTAGGATTTCTGTCCCATGTGGAGGTTGTTGAATGTTCTGCCAGTGACTTGATTGGCCAGTACGTAGGTCAAACTGGCCCCAAGACTCACAAACAGCTGGAGAAGGGGCTTGGCAAAGTACTCTTCGTGGATGAGGCATATCGTCTTGGTGATGGATTGTTTGCTCAAGAAGCGATCAACGAACTTGTTGATCTCGTCACCAAACCAAAGTTCGCTGGGAAGATGATCATCATTCTGGCGGGGTACGACAACGACATGAACAAGCTGCTCCGTGTCAATGAAGGCTTAAGCAGTCGATTTGCAGACGAGGTTGTCTTTCCGGGGTTGAATCCAGCCGACTGCCTTCATTTGCTAGAGACGAAATTGACAGAGAGTCGAATCGCTTTCCCTGATCTGCAGACTCCGACGGTTTACAACGCTTTATTTGATCTGCTTGAGCAGATGTCCAAGATTCCAGCTTGGGGAAACGCAAGGGATGTCCAGACACTAGCCAAGAGTATGGTCAGAGCAGTCTATGCTGCCAACACTGCCAAAGTCAGCCAGCTAACGATGTCCCCGATGTTGCGATTCGCTGTACGGAGAATATGCTGGCGGACAAACTTGCAAGGAATAAGAATTCACGTCCAGCTCACCCGACGTCATCTCCAACCCCAGCTGTCCAAACTATCAATCCTAGCCAGGGACCTCCACCTGCTGCCGGTACTGGCACTGGCTCTAATTCGTCCTTTAAACCAGCAGCTCCAACAGCCAAAGAGGGAATGCAAAAGGAATCAAGCCCACCACCTACTGCTTCTCCGTCAGTATATGTAAGCCGTGATCACGGTGTCTCGGATGAAATCTGGGCCAAGCTTGAGGAAGACAAAAGACTTGCCGAGCTGGCAGCGGAAAGGCGTGACCAAGATATCCGCAAACATAAGGAGGAATTGCAGGCTGCCGACACAGCGCACAAGGATGCGGAAGACGCCAAGGAAAACCAGCGTGTACTCCTGGAACGAAACGAGACCGCGGCCAACGAGCTGTTGAAGAAACGAGAGGAAGCTAGAATACAGGAGATGGAGGCGCGAGATGAACAAGGAAGAAAAGCTGCTGAAGATGCTCTAACTGCGCTGCGTCAGCGCGAAGCTGAGATTGAGGCTAGAGCTAACGATTTGCTACGGAGACGTGAGGAGGCTAGAATTCGCGAGGTCGAAGCTCATGCTAGAGCAGAGAGGTTGCGAAAGGAGTTCGAGCGCAAGGTTGAGCAAGAAAGAGAGCGAAGAAAGACTGAGGAGAAAGCTCAAACTAAACTGAGGGAGATGGGCGTTTGTGTTGCGGGTTTTCGATGGATCAAGCAGGCAGGTGGACATCGTTGCGCGGGAGGCAGCCATTATGTTTCGGACAGTCAACTTGGTATCTGAGATGCGCAATGGGGTGTTTCCAGCGCCTCTACTATGAAAATCGGAGTTTAGGACTGGGGAAATATTCACTGGGGCAAAGACCCTGATTTTGAAGTAGCAGCATATTGATAGCATATTCATATTCACTATCCATCCCTCCCTAATTCCGTCTCCTAGTTGTCGCAAGTACACTCCGATCTTCCACCACAATAATCCGAGTGCGGCTCTGAGCAGATTTCCTCACCCCACCAGAACCGAAGAAACATGATGCGCAGACTTGTTGGCCAGGGCAGTCCTGAAATTTTGTGTCAGCCGATGGCATATCAGGTATCGCTTCGTGAGACGCAATTGTATAAGATATGAGAGGACGAAGATGGCTGAGAAGTCAGACACTTACATCGCGAGTGTTGCAGAAAGTTAAGTCTGCAGCAACGATAGAGAGGAGAACGGTAAGAGATGCGATGATGGAGAGGTTCATGTTTGCAACCTCATGAAATTACCGAATTGCAGAGTTGAAGTAAACTGTGCCCCGCAAAGCCTTGGTGTTCACAACGGACTTTGACTTTCGAATCACAAATAATTCTCAGAGAATGCGGTGCATACTTATACCTCTCGCCCGAACCTTTTTAGATCAGTGATGTCTATCCTAAGCCTCGGATTCCTAGAAACGAATTGGAGCTGAAGCTATTTAGCTAATCAAGCCCACCCTTCCCTAGTTCTCTCGCAACATGTCTCCCAACAAGGTACCTGATTTACAGACGTGCATTCGTCTAGTGGCTGATTTAGACTCTCCGCATTCGAGGCTGAAGCCGCTGAAAACGACGTCTGAACGGACTGGCATACTTATAGAGAAGGAGAGTGGAGTGGGCGAATCTGTTGGCTCGGGAATAAGACTCGCTTAACGATGTTTGGTTAGTAAGGGGGGTCTGAGGGGTGAGATCGTCTCGGCATTTGATTCAATCTGCTGAATGGGGGTTGGGTCTGATCCTGCGCTAGAGAAATGTTGTGATTTGGAATGCACATGTGAGGTTTAGTTTTTTTGATGTCAAGTTTCTAATACGGCATGCTTCGAGATCTGGGAAAGAACGAAACTCTACCAGGGGTGTTATAGGGCCAGATTATCATCATGACTGGTGTAGTTCACAAACTCCGATTCATATGGGAAACTACTGTATCAAAAAATAGTATCCAATATACCAACTCACTCGAAAGATCCGTCATTTTTGCAAAAGCGATCGAAATGTTGACATATGAGAACAAGACCCCTCACGATCTTTTCTTCACGGTAAGTGAAATATGATTGAAGAAAACAAAGATACGTCAGAAACCTTCGTAAGCATAATGCATATTACAGTATACTCATAAATATCTCTAACTTTCATTTTTTTTCATTATCTTTCTTCGATCCACAAATTCGACTGACAGCCTTCTCGCTTCACTTTCTTAAAGGTGCAGCACCATCCACATACCTCGCTTCAAGATTCCACCCAGCACCACGACGACCAATCTCCACTCACTCCTCCTAGTACCAAGTCCCTCCTAACGAGCTGTTAGTCGTGTTATAGAACGGATGACTACTATAAGCACTCCCCCTCGAGACATTCCACATCCCACTCGTCCACGAACTGCCCCTAGAAGCAGACACCCGGCTCGAGCCGTCAAACAACCCACTCGTGCGAAGACTTGTCCAGGGCATCGAAATACTCGGTAAGGCAGTACTTCTGCTCCCTAAAGTGAAGGAGTTCGTTGGTGAAAACTGTCTCCTAGCATTCCATGGGTAGCCGGTGTAGTACTGTCGCAAGGCTGGGCCGTATAGACCGTGGACGCCTGGAGAGTGGCGGTAGCGGCCTGGAGCGTTGTCATAGGTTCCGTAGTTGGTGGGGTAGTTCTGACACTCGGTGTTGAAGAAATTTGCGATGCGGTTCATTTGGAGGTTTTGTCTTGTTTTTAAGTGGACTAGATACGTGATGAGGCTTGTTAAGTTAGGGTTGCTTTTGAACGGAGGATGCTGGAAGTTGACGAAGATGAAACACATGGCTGGTGACGTTTTATACTTGGTGCTCAAAATCTCAAAGCTCTTGCAATTCAGGATTGAGCTTTGTGTCATCTAAGGAAATAGTCTGTTGAATGATGTCTAGAATTAGATCTTTGACATTCGATTAGCTTTAGAAGGTGCTGAAAGTAAGCTGCCAGCAGTCTGGGAATCACAATTCCACGCCTCTCCTAGGTAGGCTTATTCCCTCAGGCCAACGAAAGATAAAGAAGCTTTTATAGTCCATATGATTCATAGAATATTAAGCATCCTAGGCCAGTGAGCAACAGTGAGCTACAGAAAGCACCTGAAGCGTTTCCAATCTGCCACGTGATGTTTCCCCTTCATATTCGTACGATGCACCTCCTCAGAAGCCAACAAAGGCATCAAGCTTCCGCTGGTTGTAGACATCTTCCTCAACAAGCTTCTCAAATTCCTTCATCTTGTCAGTGTACGTTTTGAAATAGATGAGGATTCACTCACCCCTTCAGCTGTGAACTTGACGAGGGTTGGCAAGTTGGTGATCTTGAACGGAGCTGCCTTCCATGGGTTGTCCTGCTTTCGCCACCTGTTGCGAGTCAGTACCGTGATTTCAAAGTGATGTACATATACTTAAAGATAGGAGATTCATGTGGACTTGAATTGGAAATAAACTTACTCATCACGTTGTCCAGCATACACAACCTTCACCACATCCTCACCACTCGCAAACTTGCTATTCACAAATGACTCTGCATCGCGACAGTCGCCACACCAAGATTTACCATTCATGAGGGAAGCATAGACGACGACAAATGATGGCTTTGAGGCTGTGGCGCTAGCTTTGAGGGAAGCTGCCAGCTCGGATGGGGATTCTGAAGAGACTTTGAGAGGCATTTTTTCTTTCTTTTCTCGTTTCGTTCGATCGTAAGGATTTGGTGGTTTGGAGAAAAAAATGGATGACAAGCTTTAATACTTTAAATCACTATTGATTTGTGAACAGGTGTTTGTCAGGACGGGAAGGGCGAAGGTTGTGGAAGTGTAACACGGGGTTTGATGCCATTTTGTGGGAGGTGGCGTGCTGTGGTGAATGAGGTCCTGTTAGAGTTTTCGCTTCCAGGCTTGGCCGAGGCTCATCCACCTTAACAACATGTACAGTACCAGCGGTAGCTCCGGGAAAAGTAGGTATATAGGTTACTAACTATGATTACAAGGAATGTGAATAATGGAGATTCCAGAAAGAGGATTTGGTCTAATTATCAATAGATTTTCTGTTTTTCAGAGTATATCTGACTGTCATGTCACGGCTCTGACACATCGGCGTTTGAATTGACTTGCGTTCAAGAAAATATAGATGGCATCAACGGATGTGAAGAGAAGAAGATTATTAATCAATTAATTGGAACAAGACTTTACAGAATAGCTGCCGTCCTCCTCCTCGGCATATCAAGCTACTTTCCCAATCACATTTATTTTCCTACAAACCCACACCACTGCTACCCAAATAAACTCAAATTCTACAAAGCGACCATGACTCCCAACATGCCAGCAAGACCAGCAATACCTGCAGCCATTGCCGTAGCACGAGGAGCAGCAGCAGTCGAGGTTCCGGCACCAGCAGCTGTTCCTGCTGGCGTAGAGGAAGCAGCTCCAGCACCCGAAGATGTTGAAGTTGAGCCTCCCTTACGAGAAGCGGTCGTGGTAGGCGAGGCACCACCTGTAACTGCAGCTTGGCAGGGAGCAGGGAGGTCTGTCGAGACGCCAAGATCAGATGAGTGCACAGAGTACCAGCTTGCTAATGCAGTCTCGTAGCTTGAGAGGGCGCTCTTGGCATCCTGGGGAAGGTTCTTGTACCAGGCAGGAGTAGAGGTTGCAATGCATTGGATGTCGGTTCTGGTGAGTTCTGATTCTGGGACGGCTGTGGCGAGGACGGATTGAACGGAGGCTGGGAGTGTAGGAAGGTCTGAAAGAGCGCCGAGTGCAGCTGTTGCGTCTCCGAGAATGGAACTGTAGTCGGTACCGGCTAGGGAAGAAGCGGCAGCGAGGAGAGAGTTGAGATCGTCGGTAGCGAATGAGCCGAGATCAGTAGTTGCTTGAGGAACTGGTGCTGGGATTGGGTCGGCGAGAGCCATGACCACAAAGCTGGCGAGAATGACTGATTTTGCGAACATCTTGTTTGAAGTTTGAAGTTTGAATTGTGAGGATGAGTTTGAAGGTAAAAGATAGTGTTACGTGATTACAGAAGAAAGAAAGGGACGATGCAGAGAGAAATTCTTGAAGCGGAGCTGTGTATTGAACGGGGGAACAAAGGGTGTTTTGTGGAAATGGCGACCTTTAAATAGCTGCACTTTCGCTTGAAAGAAATTGGCCCACGGCTGAAAGTCCGCCCAAGTCTGACAGTCTGCCCAGTCATGAAGGCTGAAGCCAGCCGTGTCAAAGGATAGTCGTCAGGCCATACCAGAGCAGGCAAAGTGGATGTGGAGAAAGGGGCAATCAACCGTCCGCCCAAATGGGCTCCAGTGGTGCTGGTGGTCCCCGCCAGTCTGTTCGGTAGAGTAGGTAGGTAGGGATGGGATGCAAGATGCCGGACGGGAGCTGGTTGGCAGAGCCCTGACAGCGGTGATCAGTCTACTCTTCTCGTTGTCTGTTATAAGGTATAGATAGCATGGGAGGTGACATGTTCTGGAGTCCATCCTTCCTTCAGAATTGCTCTGAGAAAAAGGATATACACTCTCCTCCAACAAGAGCTTGCAGCCACGCAAACAAATTTACGGCTGAGCAGATCCGTCAGGTGGTGTAGGGCTACTAGCTTAAAGTTGCTGCTTCTTTCTTGGCCCCTGACATTTTGGTTTAGAGCTGAGCCCCGGCTCCAGGCTAAATGCGCCACTGTCTTTCACGATCGAATAGGGGTCAGCCACGACCAATCAACTGTAGACCTCCTAGTTGTACACATGAAAGCTGAGCCACGAATTCCATCCAACGGCAGAGAGATCGCCAAACCTTGTTTCTGATCCCGCGATGGTAGAGTACTTTGTTGGTAAATGGTCGAAGTAAAAAATACTCGAACGACGAGTATACCATACGGAGATTCGTCTCAAAAGTCCCGGGACTACAGGGTTAATATCCCTTATAATGGAAATTAGCCTTATAACTACGCTTAAAAAGGATTAATCGTCATCGCCCTTATAATCCAGTGATTTTATAAGGTATGTTGCGCAACTTTAGAAATATATTTTCAGGGGTTAAATCAATTAAATTTAAAGATATATTTAATCTAATTACTCTAATATATAAAGACTTTCTTTTAACCTTTCTTTCTTCCTTTTTTATACTCGTTTTCACTTTTCAAACGAATAATTTCTTATATATAAATTAAAACTCTTTTAACCCAAGCTTAAATCTTCACTTATAATATATTCTTTATAACGACACTAGTCAAGAGAGCGATGTAAGGGGTATATGGTAGTACTTTAGCTGAGGCTATCGAGAGCTAATAGGTTTAATATAAAAGAAATAAGAAGATAAAGAAGGAAAGAGAGAATAGAGTGTCACGGTCCATGTATTTACTCGGTGTAGATACGGTGGGTTGTGTTAATCTCAATAATCGAGAAGTAGGTGTATTACGTATAGTGGAATAGACAATGACTAATATAGTTGAGATACTATTTTTAGTTGAGCACGAAGCTCCTATTTAATAGTAGACGTGCCAGTCTTATATAAAATCTTCGTTCTCTTTAAATCCCTTAAATCCCTCGAGATATTAAATCCTTAAATCCCTAAATCCCTTCTACTGTCGAGGGATTTACGAATTTAGAAATCCGTCACGTAATACGTAGTCGCGGAAACCCGCGGTTACGATATTACTTTTATAATTATATTATAAATAAAATGCTTTAAGTATAAGTAGGTCCTAGGACTCCGTTAACTCCTAAGAGCCGTGCTCTTAAGAATTATTTAATTTTTAAAACTACGGTGGCTCTTAAAACATTTTCTCCTAGGACTTAGTGGTCGCCTAAGAGCGTCCGTAACACTATTCCCTTCTTAGCCTAACGTGGTCCCCACGCTTAAGTATGACTTAGGAAACGTTAATAGCTGCTAACGACTATCTTCCTTATTTATTATATTTAAAACTATAAAGAAATCGAGCATCGCTTAAGTAAAAAAGAAATAGCGTATTTAGCTTGCGCTTTATATTAAGGGCGCCACGCGCCGCGTAAAGCCTTACTCTTTCTGCCGCAGCCTTTCCCGCACTTATTTTTTAAACTTATTTATCTCGAAGAAATGCTCCGAATACGTTCGCTTTAAACGTAGCGACTGCGATTTCTTAAGGTACGTAACAGAATTCTCTTAGCCCGACCGGCCGGTATGTCTTTTTAAACTTAATAAAATAGTGGCTTTTATTTATCTTTTAATACCTTCCTCTACGTCCGTTAAAGATATTCTTAGTCTTTAATTGCTTGCCTTCGAGCCCGACGCCTGTTTAGCGTCTTTCTTTAAGGCGGAGGTCGACGTGCTTAACCTCGGGTCCCCTTCTTTTTAAGCAGTCTTAAATCTCGAGAATAAAAGTCTTAAAATAGCTTAAAATAACGGAGGTTAAATTTAAATTCTTAAGTATTTTTTAATTATAAATACCCTTTTTATTTAATTAAGTATTTAATAACGTCGCGAAAATATTAATAATTTAAAATAGTTTCGACGTTATATTTAACGTTTAAATTCATTAATTATACTTTTATAATAAGGGCTAGTAGTGCCTCTAACGGTGCCGGTTTAAGGAGAGATATATAAAATATTAAGTAAATGTTTATGGTTTTCGAAAGTATTAATTAGTAATTAATTAGTCCTTTAACCTTCGCAATTTTAAATAGTCTTAGCTTTTTATAATTTAATTTACTATTTAGTCGTTTAGTCGCGATATTTTTTTTTAAATAAGTAAACCTTATCCTTTTCTTTTAGCGTTAGTCTTATGCTACGCTTTTTATTATAATAAATACTAGCCGGCTCACCTCCTGTTTCGCTCGGGGCTCGCGTACAGTCGGGGAAAGCAAATGTCACCGGAAAGCAAACCTATCACTAGCCGCATTAACTTCGGGCAATTATTTTTGGTATATTCCCTATTAAAATTACGTCGTAAATAATAATTATTTAAATGAATTAATAACGCTTAAATACTAAAAGATATATAATCATCCTCTGCCTTAAAGTTATCCTCAAAACCTATTCTCCTTGAATTTTCGGCCATATTAAGTGCTTTTATTACCGTATCTTTAGTATCCTTTTCGACTACGCTAATAAGCTCACTATTTGATTTTGTAAATATCTTAATTTCGTCGTCTTCTCTTTTTATATGAGATAATATTTGAGCCTCTTTTACCGCAAGTAATAAACCCGGGTGCCCTTCTTCAGTCAAAAACACAGCTTTAGTTACTGTAGGAGCTTTATCTGGTTCTCGATTAATAATTAGAACGTGTTGCGGAGGCTCTTTCCTACGTCTCTAGTACTTTAGAGCCTCTTGTTTCCTAGTTTTATTAATTTTCTTTGCAGTGACGCCGGCTACTCGTAAAGACTCTTTATGCTTACTAATTGTATGAGAAAGTAGCCTCTTAGCTTTCCGATAGTTTTTAATCTATTCCGCCTCTGCCTTTGCTTTAATTTAAAGCCGTAATTTAGTTATAATACTTCCGGAGGTTTTATTGCCTTTAACTGTACAACGAGAGGTATTCTTTTGTTTAGTATGCTTTTGTAGCTTTTGCTATAATAATACGTGCTTTATAGCCGTTAAGTATGCCTTCTGTAACTAAACCAAAGTCTCTTTCATTATAGATTTAAAAGTCTTAATTGTATTATCTGAGAATTACGTAGGATCTTTAATAATAAAGGATTCTATAATTGTTGTCGTCTTCTAAATAGTCTTTGCAGTAGTAAGTAAGAGCTTAAGTAACTCCATTCCGTTGTTTTGTATAACCGTGAAGCTTTAACTTAAGCTTTATTTATAAAAGCTCTTAATATTCTTGACTCCGGCTTTATAGTTTAATAGCCATATGCTAGATTTCTGAAATGTATTGTAAATAATATGCCGTTGCATAATATTTAACCGAATGCTAATAAGATCCCTAAATATTAAAGTGATTGTGTATTTTAAGTTTAAATTCCGTAAAGCTAAATTAACGGCATATAAATGGTAATGCTTTCATGAACGGAAAATGCCTACGTCTAGCGACTGTAAAGCGTATATAAGGTAATTAAGGAAGTATTATAGTTAAATATTATTCTCTTTAAGGAGTAGTTAAAAGGGTAAATAATAATAAGACTTATAACTATTTAAAAGTAATAATTTCTATAGTTTTTGTAATCCGGCATAAGAATAATAAATTAAATGCTGGCCGTAATTTATAATTACTGTATTATTGACGTAGCTAAAAGAAGAATAATTAATATACTCGTCTCTAACGAGGTTCTCGGAAATCTAATTCTTTATAATATACTCGCCCGGAGTAATAATAAAAGGTGGTAACGACTTCTCTTTATCTCCTCGTATAATCTCAATAACTATAATTTGTTTCTTAGTTCTTTACGTAGCTATATAAAGCTGTGTAATTGCTTTAAGGACGATTACTTTCTCAGAAGTAGGATAGTTAACGCGTACGCTTGACTTGTTCATATTTAGCACTTAGCTCCTATGGTGTATTTTTAGCCTTTTTATTTTAGCTTGCAAGTCTTTAAACCACTTTTTTATAGCCTTAATATTGTGTGCTTCTATTCGTTTAACTTCTATAGGCTTCGTTTCAATTGTATGGAGATCTGGGTGGTCCTTAAGCTAGGAAGTGAACTAGCGTTTTGTCGGAGGCTTACGAGGAGGCACTTAAGACTATATAATATTAGTAAATACTTATTTAAATATAATATAAAATATATAGTTAAGAGGTATTTAATTGCTGCTATTACTATTGTATGCGAAGCTCCTAAACCGACCTCCCATTGCTCACGGCAGTATCGTATAATAGCCTTTTCTTGTGTTGCCGATAGAATCTTATTATGGCTACTACTTCTAGGCAAATCTAACTGTCGGCGAATAGCTCTTCTATAAAGAGATTAACGTAGAGAGTCTTCTTTAACGCCGAAGATACGTGCGGGGTTCTTTGGTAGCTCTTCTGGGTGCGTAATACTCTAATTCTTAGCTTCAATAAAGGTTTTATCGTACGCTGCCTTCGTCGTATGTTTACTATAATAATTCTTCCGTAGAGGCATGTTAATTTGGGGTTGTTGTGATGAAGGGGGAATGTTGACGCGTTATTTAAAGGATGTCAAAAAGCGTGTTTTTAAGTAGAAAAGGGAGGCTTAGCGCATTTGGGGAGTAACAGGTTTGCTTTCCGGTGACATTTGCTTTCCCCGACTGTACGCGAGCCCCGAGCGAAACAGGAGGTGAGCCGGCTAGTAGCTAATCTTTATATAATAAATAAAATATCCGTTAGTAGTTTATTATATAATTACTTAAGTTTATCTCTTTATAATATGGCTTTATACGCGGTTCTTTAACTTATAATTAATATATTATATGCCGTCGGGTTATATTTATAATTTGTATAAAACGGCGATACTTTAATAGTCTCTTAATTTACGCTATTATATGTAAACTAAGCGGTTAAGAGTAATTAAACTTAATCGTCTTATTTATAGTTTACGTAATATTAAAGATAAGTCTTTATTATTTAATTAATTTATTTTATTTAGCCGTCGGTCTAAGGGTAAAATGCCGTTAACATTTTTTATTTTATTTTTAAAAGTAATATTAATGTTTTTTAAAACTTTAAGGTAAAAAGCTTGTCTTTATTTAAAATAACTTCGTTTAATATTTTATAATTCGCGAAAATCGTTCGAAGGAATATCTGCGCTATAATTAGCGCATTTTATATACTTAATATTAGTATTATATACGCGTACTGTCGTACAGAAGTGGAGCAGGCTTTTAGTGGTTCAAGAGCTTTACGATTAACGTAAAGAGCAAAGGTTCAAAAAAAATATATTAAAGTAAGCGTTACCTTTTGCAAAAAAGGACTGTGACTCGAGTATATATATACGTAAGTGCTTACGAGAGTATATACATGACCAGTAGACTGCGCTAAGGCGCGACACACCCTTATAATAAGGCTCCGTTATACAGATAAGCTTTATTATTTAAAAGCGCATAAGCAGTTAAGAAATATAATATAAGCTCCTCGAGTATATATATTAATTCTTAGTAAAAGTATAACGCCGAGCAGTAAATTAATACTCTTAAGATATTATAATAAATGAAAATATTAGTACGCGCTTTAAAAATATAATATACGAGGACTTTATATATTAATATAAGTAGTCTATTAAGTAATTAAGATTAATAATAAATGAGAATATAAATACGTATTTAAATTATATATAATTAAACAAATGAGATTTAAAGATATAATTAAGCTGTAGTAATTAAGTAAATAAGATCTTAATTATTGTGTTTAACGCGTGTAAATCGCAGGTTTTAAAAGTAAGGCTAAAGTAAGGTTCGGTCTGCAGTTAAGATCTCGTGCCGTCCCGTTTAATCATTGAGTTACTGAGCTGTGATTAGTGAATTTAGTCTTTTTAGAGTGATTATTATATATAATAAGAAGCCGCAACGGTGTGTGCTAGCCTCTTATTAGCTTATATAATGCGCCGCCTCCCGGGTTAGTAAGTTTATTATTAGTTCAAGCGTCCCGTTCCGTAGTAGCGCGATCATAATTACTTTTAGGAATATATATATATCGACCTTCGTATTATTATAATTAACTTTTACTTAATATTAACGTATTTTATACTTGCGTGCTTGCTTACTTACTTATTTCTTTTTTTTGTCTTTTAATCTTTTATTTTTTTTAGTAAATTCTTTTTAATTATTAATTATACTTCTTAAAGCTTTTAGAGTAATAATTGCGCATATTAATAATCAAATCGCAGCTCGTTAGGTAAGTTCTTTAGTTTAATTTCTTAATTTCATTTTTGAGTAATCCTGGCACTGTTAAACTAATCGTTAATAATTATATTATAAGATTTTGAAAATGAGTTCGATGACTAAAAAGTATTTAATAATAAGCTGGCTAATGATTTTATTAATAATCCTCTTCTTACTTGTTCGGTCGTCAGAATAGATCCTAAAAATAATTTGCAATATTTTTCTTTACGCAAAAATGAGAATACGCTTGTTAATAACTCTAATAATAAGTTAATTCTCCCTCGATCTTCTTATGCTAAACTAAGCTCGCTATCCAAGAAGACTCCTACGCGTTCTTTTAATACTTTACTATTATTAATTATATTAAGCAGAAGCGTTATTATATTAAATAAAGATGGCTTTTAATATATTCTTTTTATTTCGCGCGTTTCGCGTCTTAATTCGATTCCCTCTCTTGTCCTTCCTCTTACTTTTGAGACTCGTACTCGTTCTTTATTAACTTTAAAGAAGCGCAAATCGTCTCGCATTCCATTCAAGCCTCGCTCTCTTATTAAGCGCGCTCGAGGTATATATATACTATTTTAAAGCTTGCTTCTTATTAATAACTTATTTCATTTATATTAATTAAAATCTAAGAAAGGAATTTGCGGATCCTTATTTATTATATATTCGTGCTACTGTTCGTGGCCGTAGTAATTGTGGATATTACTTCGCTAATACTTTCGCTATTAGAAGTCGATGTTACAATTGCACTTCTAGTTATAAGTGCGATTCCGCTACGGGAGATATGCTTAAATATAATAGAAGATTAATTATAACTATAAATTTTAATAATAAAAAAGTATAATAATCGTATTATAATTAATCGAGCATTTTATTAATTAATTCATAAAGTATTAAAAAATATAAAACTACTTTAAAAGCCTTAATAAAAGACTTAGCGAGTGATAAAGAGTTTAATAAAGATATAAAATTAAATCTTCCGATGCGCTCTCAAAAGCTAAGTTTAAAACGTAATAAAAAGGATAATTTTAATAATAATATTAATATTAATACAAGATTTTTAACAGAGTTTAATAATCTTATATAAAGTTTAAAGAAGTTCGCGAAAGTCTTAAAGACGATAGCTACTCGTTAATCTAAGCTTAAGTGAATTCTTTTGCGCTTTTAGTGGATTATTTATAAGCTCGGACTGGATTTATACGGACTTTGCCTAGGCTCGGGCCGGATTTCGCGTTTACGTTCGGCGTTTTTAGAGCGTAAATACTTAAAAATGTTAAATTAGAAAAGTTTTATAAATAAAAGATTATATAAAAATATTCTTAATATGCTTTTAATAAATATATTTAAAGCTTTTTAACTTAAGATCGGTAATTATTAAAGTTTAAAAGTATTCTAAAAAGCTCGAATTTCTAATAAAACAAATTCTTCGTAAGCTTATTAGCAGGCATATTAGCGGTTAGAAAATATATTATTTTAAATAATCTATAAGTATATTTTTACTTAAGTTACATGTTCTGAATATTTATATAGTAAAGCTTAATAATAATCCTTTTAATATTATTTATAATTAGTTTAATTATTTATTAATTATTATAAAAGATCTTTTAAGTCTTATTAATATTAAGAGCTAAGTTCTGAAAGAATCGTTGAAGAGTTATAGCTTCTTTTTTAATATACTTTAACGCTAGTAATTCCGCTTTAGTAATTAATATAGTAATCGTGGATTATTTTAATACTTTTTAGATTATTAGCCCGCCGAATAATAAAATCATATATTCTTAAGATAACTTCTGAGTGTTAATGTTATTCGCGAAAAATATATTTAAAATAATATAAAGCGCTTTTTCTTAATTACTTCCGTATATAATGCCTAAAAAGCGCGTATTAAATAAGTAGCGAATAAGTTAATATATAGTTATAAAATGCTTTAAACTAGGATTTATCGCGAACTATAAGAGCTAAGCAATCGCAAAAGCTACGTCTAGTCTTATAACGATTATTATATATAATACCGACTTAACTCTCTCTTAATAAGCTTTAATATATTTCTTTAAAGCTTATCTTTTATATTTAACAAAATCGATTTAAAGGAGCGATATCGTAAAACACTTCTTATTAATTTACTTAAACTTTCGAGTAATCTTCTTAATATACTAACTATAAACTAAAGAGATAGTCTTACGCTTTTTATCGTATATTATTTTAATCCTTAAGAATTATTTAATATTTCTAAGATTATGCATATCGTACGCTTAATTCAGTCGCTTAATAAAATCCTGTCCAAGCTTTGAATTGTTTTAGTAATAGAGTATTTAAATGTTATTTACGTAAAAGAGAATAAAGATCTTATAAGTAAAGTCTGTGAATATATACGGTTCCTTCGAGTATATAATTAGCTTTAAATTTATTAACGTTTTATTAATATATTTATATTATAAATACGGAGAGTCACGCATCCCGTAAAAAGCGCGATTAACTTATAGTATATATCCAGGCTTATTAAAACCTGGAGGAAATTTATAATATACGGTTTTACTGTTTATATCTCGAAGAGCGTTAATAAACGCGTTAATTACGTCGAAGCACTTGATTTTCAAGTTAAAATGAGTTGCGAGCGCTATAACGATTCGGAAGGATTTAGTTAAAAGCGTGCTGGCGTATATAGAAATAATCGTTAATTTATTTTAGAGATTACCTTGTATAATAATTTAGGATTTATATCTTAAAATATATTCCTTTAAATTTAGCTTATATTTAAAAACTTATATAAGCGGGATAAGTATTAATATAATACTTAAATTAAATACTTTTAAAGTCTAGTAATTTTATTTATTTATTATTCTTATTTTTAAGCTTATATCTTCTTTAAATTACTTTTTTATTAAATAATTCTTAAGATCGCTTTATTATTTTAGTTTAAGTAGAAGATCTTAGATTTTAATTTTTAAAAATAAGATTTTCTTTTTTAATAATTGGCGGCTCAATTATATTACTACTGCAATTATATAATATATAATCTTTATTAAATCTCGAAGATCATTTTGTTCTTTTAATAATATATATTAATTAAATATAAGCCCTTAAAGCATTTGATTGATTTCAGACCGAAGATTATTATATTAGTCGAAGATTTAATTACCTCCGAGATTAAGCTTACCCCCGAGCTTAAGGTTGCTTTTATCGAGGCGTGTTTATTTAAGGAAAGCTATAAGTATTATAAATATTTTATTACTTTAATTCTTTTGTGATTTTCTTTTTTTCCTTTTACTTTTAGCTGGCTTCTTTGCTTTTATCGAGCTTTTAATAAGTATATTTAATTTTAATTAAGCTTCTTTTATTATAGTTTAAGAGCGTATTACTTTCGCTTGTCCTGCTTCCGTCGTTCGAGTATTTTATGCTTTAATCTAGGGATATAATATTAAAATTATTACTAGAAACTCTTTTTATGATCGAGGTCTTAACGGTATTTGAATCTCGATGCGTGATAATTAAGACGGATCCCGCGCTTGATCCTGTAATACGTTTGAATCTCGATTAGTGAATTATATGCTCTCACGCGAGTCGAATGCTTTTAAGTTATATTTTATGCTTAAAATAGACTTTTAGTCTAACGTATTCTCTTTTAATTTCTTATTTTATTTAAAAGAGCCTTTTAAAGTAAGAGTATATTCTGGAGTTAAAAGTTTATTTGCTATACTTAAGCTATTAATATGCTCTTTTACTCTCGAGTTCTGACTCTCGAAGCTTTCAATTAATCTTTAAATTCGTTTAATATATAATTAAAGCAAGTCTTCGCCTAAGAGATTCGTATTATTTTCCTTAATAATTATATCTTTAATAATATTTTTAATGATTTTAGCTTAGTTTACAATAGACTTATTCTCTTCGATAAGATCGCAAATAAACTAAGCTTTTTAAATCGTAATCTTTATTTCTTTACTTAAAGTAATATAAAAGCTATTTTTATTAAAGCGTATATTACGCGTAATAATTATTCTATTAAGACGTAGCACTTAAATTTTATAAATATTAAAAGCGTGGAAACTTATAAGAAATCTAATATACGCACGCGCAGTTATTTTAAACGCTTTCTTATCTTATCTTTTAATTCTCTTTATTATTAATAAGTACGCTTTATAATTATATATATAAATATTATTTTAGTTTAATTTAAAATCTATAATAAGTCTTATAATAAGCGCTAAATTATATTACCGAAAATAGTTCCGAAACTACTTATTATTAACTTTAATAAGTGATAGCCAGTTATTTACTCGCCTTAGGCTTTTGTTATATAAATAGATCCCTGCAAGTATATATTTAATACTCAGATTTACGGGGAGATTAGCTAATAGTCTTATTTTAATGCCTTTATTAATTGCTTTTTGACTAGCTCTTTCGGCTCCGCTATTTAGCTTATGAATTGCCGTTAGTAAGAGCTCGAGGTCAATTCCGAGCTTATTAGCTTATCTCTTATATCTCGTAAATCCTCGAATTACAATAACTGCTTTCTCTTAATTATGCTTGAATTTATATATTAAGAGTCCAAACTGCTTTCGAATTCAAGCTTTAAAGCTCTTAATATATTAAAATACTTTATTATACTTCTTTATTTATAGTATATAATTAACGAATAAGCTATTATATTCGCATTTGAGCACGAGGAGCTAAGAGTAATTGCTTTAATATTTCAAATAATTAAATAAATCTTAAGTGACTTTTTAAAATAATTTAAAGGATTTCCTTTTCGGTAAACGTTTAAAGATTACTTAAATAATATAAATTAAAGTATATTACTCGCACTTAATCTTCCTTATTACTTTAATGATTTTAATATTTTTCGCCGTGCTTATTAATTTCCTTAAAGCATCCGGGCTTAAATGGCCTGCTTATAGATATTAAATACGCTCCGAGTCTGTTTTAAAGTATTTATAATTTCTAAATAATCTATACGGCTTATTTACTTTTTTAAAAAGCGTTGAAAATATTATAATTTTTATAGCGCTTAAGAGTATGTTATAAGTGCTTGGAGAGTAGATTAAACGTGGCTTGTATTTAAAAAAAACGAAGTTTTATTTACGCTTTAGCTGTCGTATTATATAGTATTTATTAATTGGCAAGCTTTTTTTGTTTTATTTTAAAGTATAGTTTATATTATAAAATTAAAGACTAGTTTTATAAAAACGAGCTTTAGAAATAATATTAATATAGAAGTTTTTTATAATTACGACGTCGTGAAGCGTAAGATTAAATAATTCTTTATTCGGACTCTTAAGTATTTTTTTTATGACTTAAGTTCCGCGCCTGATGATAAGTAATTAAGAGCTCTTATACTTAATTAAGTCTTTAGGAATGAATTTTATAAAAGATCTTTTTAATAATATTAAACGATTATTGATTAAATTAATCGCTTTATAATTATTTAATAAAATAGAATTTAATAAAAGATAAGGTAAATTTTAAAAGGAGTATATACTCGCAGCTAAATGCTCGGCCAGATTAAGTAAGAGCACCGGGTGCGCGTGAGTCTTGCTTGTTCTTCTTTTATTTAATAAGTTTCTAGAAAAAGTAAACTTCTTTTTATTTAATTTATTAAATCTTTACTTATTTAGTTTCGTTAAGAGATCTTTTATTAACTAAGGGAAAGGCTTATTTAAGTTTATTTATCCGCGGAAAGCTTTCTATTATAATATAGTAAACCGCTGCCGGATTTTATTATAATATTAATTATTTATTTTTAGGTTTAAACGAGCTATTTTATTTTAATATTTAATAAATACTTTTTTATAAACTGTTATTTAAAGACGAGTATAGTTTAAGGAAGATTAATAATAAGTTTTGTCCTTTAAGTATAAATATGCTTTTTCTATAAGTTTTCCTTTTATTTTAAATCGGTTTGATTTTTAATTATGTGAATCAGAAGCTTTCGAGTCGGGTGTCTTATTATTATTAAAGCGTGAATTAAAAGTAGAGAAATAATTATACTTTAATTTGCTACCGATAAGCTATTAATATTGGCGATCGGCTTAATTAGAATAAAACAGCCGTGCGAGCTGTTCCAAAGAGTATTTAAGAGGTATCCCGAGCTCGTCGGCTTCCTTAATCTTAAGAAAGTACTTTTGAGTTTATAAGTTATTAAAATTATTAGCTATAATTAAGAAAAAGTTAATATTAAGGGTGCCGAGTACTTCCGGCATACGATATAAGTTCCTTTTGCGGATTAGCTTTTAATATTATATAATTTAGACCTTTAGGTTTCGGAAGTTCTTTATATTTAAGGATTATAAGTAATTTTAGCGGGTTATCGTCTGAATCGTTGTATTCGTTTAATGTAGAACTGTTTTAAGCGTGTAAATTAGTGCTTAAATATTAATTCTTTTCTTAGTAACGAGCTGTGCAGCCGTTATACTAAAGAATTGGCGGCTTATAGTTTTCTTAATCTATTCGTAGAGTTTGAGGTATATTATGGTTCGTGGTTGCTATATTATGCACTTTATAATATGCGCTTTAGCTTCGGCCTCGGCTTCCTTTTAATAAGATTCTACGGTTATCTTAATAAGCTCGTGCGGTCGAGTGGAAAGAAAGGCAATAAAAGCGTTAAAGCTTGTAATTATTTAGTCCGAGGAAGACGTAGCTATTGCGTGACGATCGAGCGCCTATTTTTAAAATTATTTATTATACTCGTTTGTCTTTATTATATAATTTAATTTAGCGAGATTATTCTTTTATTAAGCGATCTACTCGACGGTCCGTGGATTTTTGTTAATAATTTCAGTTAGTGTTTTTGTATTAAGAGTATTTAAGTTAACGAAAGGCTAAAGTCCGAGTATTTAAGCGCTAAGAGTTAAATGATTTATTTATAACGAGAAGTCTTTAAGCTTTAAATATATAATATTTGCATTAAGACCGCTAAGACTGTCGTGTAATGATATCTCGATAATCGCGCTAAGAGAGGCATTAAGGTTTAATCGTGAGGAAAAGGAACGAAAATCATAAAGTTAAAGTTAAATAAGCTTAACTAAAGCTCGAAATCTGTATATGCCAAAAGTAGCTTGTGAAGATAGATGTGACTCTTAACTGTCGTATAAAAGTAGAGCAGGCTTTTAGTAGTTCAAGAGCTCTACGATTAACGTAAAGAGCAAGGGTTTAAAAAAAATATATTAAAGTAAGCGTTACTTTTTATAAGAAAAGACTATGACCCGAGTATATATACACGTAAGTGCTTACGAGAGCATACACATGACCAGTAGACTGCGCTAGGGCGCGACACGTACTTTATTATTTTATTCGTTATTAGGTAAATTAAATCGTAAATAATCCCGGTAATTAAATCTTTTAAAGAAGGTAGTTCGACCACGAAATCTAAGGCAATTAACTTTTATAAGCGTGACGGTATCGTTAATGACTTTATAAGCTTATACGGCGCATAATAGTTTACTTTATTCTGTATATATATATTATAAGACGAGACCACGTCTTTAATTACCTTTTTTATCTTTAAAAAATAATATTCTCTAAAAAGCCTTAATAGTGTCTTAGCTATTTCTTAATATTTATAGGCCGGTAGCTTATATTGTTTTTAATAAAGTCTACTTTATTTTAAATAAAGACGTAAAATCGTCCTTAATATAAAAAGCCCTAATATTAGTAAAGGAAAATCCTTTACTTAACTATTTCTTTTATTTAACTACCACTAGGTCGTTAACGTAACCTTTTTAGATTTTCTTAAGGACTTAACTTATTATTATTAACTACTTATAATTAACTATTAGCGAGTTATTATCCTGTTTAAGCACAGTATGCGACTTATATGTCTTATTTACAAAATATTCTGGTTTTTTATTAAAGGCGTCGGCCTTAGCGTTTTCTATCTTCTTAATATATAAAAATCGAAGTTTAATTATAAAAAGTGTTTTATATTATTAAACCTATTATTAGTTTAATTTTTTAATAATTATAAAGTAAATAAGATTTTTATAATCCGTTAAGATTTATATTTCGTAAAGTAATCCCTTAAGATAGACCTTTTATTCGCGTATTACGTCCATAGCTCTTAATAATTCCTTATTATAAATGTCGTAATTAAGTTTTGCCGGCGAGAGTTTCCGCGAATGATATACGACTAGTTATTATTTACCGTCTTCGCTCGGTTAGCTTAGCACGGCCTTAATAATATAGTCGAAGGCGTCTGTCTTTATTATGATTTCTTTATTTAAGTCGAAGGACATAAGGACTAGTTCTTTAATAAAGGCTTCCTTAAGGTTTTAAAAAGCTATCTTTACTTTATTATCTTAGTCGAAGTTTTTGTTTTTATATATTAACTCCGTAAGTAATGCGGCGATCTTCGAATAGTTTTAAATAAATCGTTAATAAAAGTTAATAAATTTTAAAAAGAATTATATTTTTTTAATATTTATAAGTCTAGTTTACTCGACGACTGTCTTGACTTTTTAAAGGTTTATAATTAGTTTTATAATAGTAACTACGTAGCCTAAAAAAGTAACTTCTTCTTTATGAAAATAGCATTTCTCGGGTTTAAGAATATTAAGAAAGCCTCGAGCTTCTTTAATACCGTTATAACGTCTTTTACGTATTATTCCCTTATCTTAAAGTAGACTAAAATGTTATTTAAGTAATAAATATATATTACGTCTAAGTACTGCCGTAAAATATTATTAATTAAACGTTAAAATGTAATAGGCGCGTTAATTAGTCCGAAGACATAACCGTATACTTATAATAACCGAAACGTATACAAAATACTGTTTTTTTTTTCTTTTAATTATTTTTAAAGGTTATATACGCCTTATAAGTCTAATTAAGTAAAAATCTTAGCGCCGTTAAGCCTATCGCGTAACTCTTTAGCTAAAGGTAATACGTAATGATCCTTTTTAATAACATTATTTAATTAACAATAGTCGATATACATTTTCCGTCCGCCGTCTTTCTTTATTATAAAGAAGACGTTACTCCTTTAAGAGGATTTAAACTCTTAAATAAATCCTTTTATTAAGTTTTTATTAATATATTTCTTAATTATTATTAAGTTTATAACTAAATATTCCCGTAATAATTAAAATATTAACTTTATGCCTTTAGCTACTCGATTTAATAATTGTAGTCTTAATATTTAAGTAAGGTGCTACTGTCTAATTCCTCTTTAAATAATACCTTAAATCGTTTATATTTTGACAATATATTAATTATTATAGGGTTCATTATCTTATCCTTTAGCTTTTCCTTAGAGGTTGCGCTTAACCTTTTTAAGCCTTTTATTACTTTTTATTTTAAAGACAGCTTTTATAATTATTAAACTTTAGTTTTTACGTTTTTTAATTGATTTTTAGGTTATAAAATTATATTTATAATAGGCCTAAGATAATGTCGTGCCTCCTAATCCGGGTTACATCGAATTAAATATATTCGGAGTGTCCGCCGATTCTTAAGTATAATAATTCTGTTTATATATTAATTAAGCCGTTCGCGGCAAGTCCTTTACATCTGCAAAAAATTTCGCGGACGCTTAGAAATCGGATCCGCCATTTTCGCCATTTTCGCCATTTTCGCTAAAAGGCCGCCTTTAACGCCTAAAGCCGCCTTTTTAATTTTTAATCGGTCGCTAGTGTTAAAAGCGCCAGTTTATTTTAATAAACGCTAAGCCTAATTAAGTAATTTTTATAAATATAATTTAAACGCTAAAATATTATAATTTTTTAAAAAAATATCTTGGCGTTTTTTTAACTAACCGAATCCGGTTAGATTAGCGTTAATTTTAAGTTTCGCTTATATTTCGTCGGGCACGTCCTAAAAACTAGTCTCGCTAAAGCTTTCACGCTATGAATATCTACGCTAAAAAAATCATAATAAGAAAATCGTTCGTTTCGAGTAAATTATATGCGTACGCTAGCCGGCCCTAGCCCTAATCGGGCGTTATAATAGGCATATTTATTATTATTATATTATAACGATTATTAATATATTATTAATATTACTAATACTTTTATAGACCTTATTAATATATTAAATAAAATAAAATAATAAAGCCCCATTTTTAAAAGTGGGGTTATAATACGCTAGTCTATTTCGGTGCTTTTGGCGCTTTCGGCGCTTTTTACGCCTTCGGCGCGCTTTTAATTTATTATAGTGAGAAACTGTCCCCAAAGTTTTCGACATGCAACTTTGGCTCCAAAAGCGCCAAAATGGCGCTTTTGGCGCCGTTAGCGGACGTCCGCTTCTCGATTTTTTTGCAGATGTATTAGTAAATATTAATTAATATCCGTCCTTCTTAACTTTAATAAGCAAGAGATATTAAATCGCAATAATAAAAGATATAAAGTTCTCTTACGCTTTAAAATTTATTATAGCCTATAATTTTACTCCTTAAATGTCGACGTTAAAGGTTAAGTAATTATTTTCTTTTATAGCTATAAACGTACGTAAGTTTATTCTTTTAACGTAAACCTTTTTAATTAATATATTTTTGTGGTGTAGAAGTGGATTAAAGCACTGTAAGTAGTTGTTATTAAATTAAAGTAATTAATTGTTATTTTAAAGCTCTAAGTATTAAGAGAAAACAGCTGTTTTCCTGAAGGCGGTTTATAATAATAAAACCTAATTAAGTCACGTGTAATGCTAAAAGAGCAGCTGCCCGTGCTTATACGACATACCCCTTAGGTAATTAATAATAGTAAGCCACTGCTATTGTGATTGATTATATTAAGCGAGAGTAAATAATAAAAAAGAATTAAGTAAATAAATTCACTTATATACGGTAATTAAGCAAACAACCTAATTATATAAATTAACGATTTTCTTATTAAACTTGAACTTATAAATACTTAATAATTCATAGATTAACTGCTCTCGATTTACTACTTAATTAATTTATTAATTAATTAATTAATTAACTGCTTTCTTCGATATTATAAGTGTTTTTAAGCGCTCCGCCAGAATCGTTATAATAAAACGACGATTTACTCGCTAAAATAAGGTGAGTAACTCGATTTTCAATCTATTAGTTTCGATTTATTAATCGGAGATCGACTTAATTAAGAATTAATTAATTAAAGAATAACCGCTAACTTATAATAAGTTAAGGCTATTATTAATAATAAGAAGAAAGTCGTCGTTAAAGCACGATTATCGACTACTCCCGTCCCCGCCCCCGCTCTTCGCCGTGCCGTTATTACTTTCCGGGCTTTAAAACAGCTAATAGGTGCTCGTATAGTAGTTTATTTAAGTTATATTAATAATATTTTTTAAATAAAAGGTAGCGGTTAATATTATAATACTATTAGAAAAGGTATTTATTACTTCGCCTATTCGTCCGGCCATAAGTGCGTAATTACTCTCGCTGCTGCCTAAGCTCTTTTCTTTACATATTATAATACGTTAAAAAATAAAATTAGCAAAAAGTAAGTTAATTTAATTAATTATTTTTTATTTTTTAATTTATTATTAATTTTTTTAAAAGTTAAAGTAATTAAAAATCCCGGTCTGTGCCGCCTTTAAGGGTAATAATATTAATAAAGCTGTTATTACTAGCGCTACTATTAGTTTTAATAATAGAGTTACTTTAAGAGCTATTAATAAATTCGGAAGTAATAATAAAAATAATAATAATAAGGAGAAAATAATAAGTTATTCGCTTTATTTTTAAAAAATTAAATTAATTTAATTAATTTTTTAAAAAAAGAAAAAGAGCTTTTAACTGCTTTTATAACTTATATTTATATTATTAAAGAAAAGATTATTACCGCTGCGGGTATTTTCTTTATTAAAAAGAGTAATAAAAAAGTAACTGATTATCTTACTGCTACTATTATTACTAAAGCTATTGCTGCCGAGACTGCTGCCGGAGCTGCTTGCGCCTATGGCCCGGGTCCTAGCGTTTTAGCCTTCTAGGTTATATCTGCTTATGGAGTTATTCTTACTCTTAAGTAAGAGACTTAAGCTGCTTACGTTAAAGAGTTAATTAATATAATAATTAATGCTTTAAATAAGTTAGTTTAGGAGGTTTTAAGCCTTCTTCTTTTTAATAAATAAGTTATTTTTTTATTTTTTAAGGCTTAAAAACTTTTTGTTTTTTTAAGTGTCTTTTTATATTTTAAAAATTAAAGCTTATATTTATTTTTAAATTAAAGAATTATTAAAAGTAATTAATTTTTTAAAATATAATAATTTATATTTCTGAGCTTAATTAATCTTTAATAAAATAAAATTATAAATGGAAATTTATAAAAGAGAATTTTATAAAGGAATATATAATAATATAAATAAAGCTCTTTAATTAAAAGGTAAGCTTATTATATAATTACTTTAAAAATAAATGAAAAGTAAAGAATATATATAAAAGACTACTTTAAAGCGAGTCTCTTATAAGAGTTGCTTTAATTAAATATAAATATTTATTAAGTTAATAAAAGTAATAAATACTTTAAATTTCTGCCGAAAAAGGTTTTTAATAAGTCTATTAACCGGTATATAATTTATAAAAAGATATTTTATTATAAAAGTGCTTTTTTAAAACTCTTAACGCAATTATATATTCTAAATATTAACGTAACGCAACTTAGTAAAAATACGCTGATTTTCCTTAATAATTAACCGAATCGTTTATTAATTATTATAAAAAATTATTTAAATTATTTTTATATTAAAGCGTAATTCTTAAAAGAATTGCTAAAGTGTTATAAGTTCTTTGTCGATGCGCTTAACTTTAAAAAGCTTTACTTATATTATAGACGTAATAATTGTATTTTATAAAGCTATTTTTTAAAAAATTAAACTTTTAAAAAGTATAAAAATATATTTATTAAAAGATCGCTTTATTTTAATATCGTTTATAAAAAAAAGTATTTAATATTATTATAAAGTAAGAGTCGCGTAGCTTATAATTATAAGTAATCGCTAAAAAATAAATGCCGAAAAAGTAACGAATTATTTAATTAACTATAATTAAATACTTTTAAAAAAGATTAATTAAAAAGTGAAAAAGCCTTAAAGTAATAAAAGTAACGTTTATGCATAATATAATTATAATATAAAGTATTAATTTAACTTTTTTTTAAAATTCCTTAATTTAAGCTAGAGTAGCTTATTCTTAATTTTTTAGTAGCTCGACTTAAGATAATAATATACTTAAGCAATTTCTATTTATTAACTTAAATCGAAGAGTAACTTTTTAAATATAAGTATTGTATATTAAAGAAATAATCTTCGCTAATCGATTTCTAATAATATAAACGCCTAAGAATTATTTTATTTACTCTTTTTCGGTAAGCTTATATATTATATTTAAGCTGTCGGTAATTAGTTTAACGTTTTTAAAAGCCGAAGTATAATAAAGTACTTAAATATCGTTAATATAAAATATCATAAATACCGTACGTTATTTATTTATAAATATATAAGGCTCCTTTTTATAAGCGATTAATCTTAAAGTTATTAAAGTATAAGTGAAGTCACCGTATTATAGCGCCGGTAAGTCCTTAAGTCCGTAAAATGCGTAATTAACTTTTATTATTATTCCGTTTTATTTAAAACCGTCCGGTAAATAGCAGCGTACGCGAATACTTATTTTATTTTATTTAGCGTTAATAAAAGCATTTATTATATTAAATTAAATTATTTTTAAATTAAATTAAGCTATAATAGCTATAGCGGTTTTAAAAGAATAAGTAGTTAAAGTAATTATATATATTAATAAAATTAACGTTTTAAGCTGTAAGTCTTTTCTCATAACGACTCGAGAGCGATAGCGGGTTAAATACCTTAATAAATCGATTTTGACGTAAAATATTTATTTTAAAGGAATTAATTGCTCGGTAGTAAAGGTATATTTGACGACTTTTTAATAGTTACGCGACTTAAGGTTAATAATCTCTTTAATAGCGTCGGCTCGGAAGTGCTTGCTTAACGAGTAGTCCTTAAGGTTTCTTTAATTTAATAAGTCCTTAGGCATTTATAATTAATAAATTCGTAAGAGCTTAATTAATTGTCAAATTTTAATATTTTTAAGTATAAACGTTAATATAATAGCGTGAATTACGCTTAAGTCTTTTCTGTCTTTTTATATTAGTTTTTAATTAAGTTAAAAAGTCTTTAAAAAATCTTTTAAATGCTCGCGGTTATTTAACGGTTATAATAATTCCGTAATTAACTTTTTAATAATTATTATATAAATGCTTCGATTCGGTTTCGTTATTTTATTACTGACTCGAGTCTTTCGGCTTTTATTAATTATTTAATCTTTTATTCTTTTCTTTTTAAAAAATTTAAGTAAGCCGGAATTTGATTTAATTAAAGTCGGGAGTAATAAGTATAAACTTAACTCTTCGTCTTCTTTTAATTTCGATAATTACGAATGCTTCTTATACTTAATTACTTAAAGCAAAGCTTTTAATTACTTAAAGCCGATACTTTCTTTAAATACTCTCCGACGCTTAAGACCGCGTTCTTAGTCGTATAGTCTTTTAAAATAAATTATAATTTATAATATCGATTTTTACTTAAGGCTTATATTACTTTAAAAGTTTAATATATTACGTAAAATAACTCTTTTAGTTGCGCTTTTAAACGCTAACTATTTTAAAGTATTGGCTCGTTTTAAGACTTAATTAAAGTATTTATAAATAAGAAGTTTAGCACTTTTTCTTAATTAAATTACCCCCGAGTTCTTATTAATAAATAGTTAAATAAAGTTAAGAGCTATTAAATTAATTAAAAGTAGCGTATTTACTTTTATTAACTTAGTTAAAGGGAGAGTAAATAGCTTCACTCTCGAGCTTAAAAGTTTAATTAAATATTTTAATACCCTCGAGCTTATAAGCTTGTCGACTTCTATAGCGCTTATTACTTCGCTTAGTTATTCTCCGTTCGAAGTAATAAATAGTGTTTTTAATTTTAATATATTAAGTGCGCTTAATTAATTAATTATAATAAAACTAACGTTTTAATCTCTTTTTTTTTCTTTTAATATTTTTATAAGATTTTTTAATATTAAGCGCGGCTGGCCGACCGCTCTTTTTATATTTAAAAAGCCTAAATAAAAAAGAGTTTCGTTAAAAGTAATATTCCGAGTTATTATTATATATTATAATTAAAGCATTTAGATTTTATAAATATTAAATAAGATATATTTAATTAAGTAATTAAAGTGCGCTCGCGAGTTGACTTTAAAAGCTCTCTTTTAGCGGAGAGTTTCTCAGTCTTTAATTATAAGGTAGGCTTTACAGCCGTACGTATATAAGTTACTTTAATTAGGCCGTAAATCGATTATTAACTTTAACGTGAGCTTAAGGTTATAATATCGAAAATACTATTTAAATCAGGCTTAAAACACTTCGTTAGGACTCTTAAAGCCTTTATAAGTAAATAAACTTATATTATAAAAAATAATTGCCGCTATTATTAATTCCGTTTAAAGCGCCTGGAGTAAATTAACAAAAAGGCGCATCTTAATCGATTTATTAATTATTTCTTTGCCTGCGCGCTTAGCTCTTTTATTAAGTTAATATATATATAAGGAAGTAAATTTAATATTAATATTACTCTTTTTATATTACTTTTTATATTTAATTAATTTATTAATTTTTATAATTAAAGTGTTATTATCTTGGCGTATTTTGTAAACCGAGAGCCTAAATTAGCGTCTTATTCACGCTTTAAACGGTTTAAGAGTATTTAAGACGGCGATTAATCTTTTAGTTTTTAAAAGCCGCCCGTAGAATTTCTTATTATATTTATCTTTAATTAATAAAAGCTAGCTATTCTTATTAAATCTTATTAAAAAATTAAATAAATCCTAAGAAATGCGGTAAAAAGGACGGGTAATTGCTTTCTTTAATTAACGACGACTTATTATTTATTATATTATAGCTACTATATAATGCTCGTATTTTAACCGAGTTAAACCTTAAATCTCGACGTTACGCGTATTTTTTACTAGGTTTTTTAAGGCTTCTTTTCCTAAGTAACTTATACGTAAATGTTATAAGTAGGCTTCGTCGACTCGTGGCTTTAAATATCGTTTACTCGACTAAAAGCCTTAGCGAATGCTTCTCTTTAACGTTAAAAATATTAAAAAGCTATAATTTAAGCAAATCAAAATGCAATAAATAATTAAAAAAACTAAAGAATAATTAAAAGGCTTATATTTAAAGAAAGTTAAGTTAAATTATTATTATAATTATTTTAAAACCAGATTATCTTTAATTATTTTTATACGTAAAGTACAATTTAAACTATTATATTAAATTCTTACTTATAAAAGGCGAGCTTTTAAAATAATATTAATATTAAAGCTTTTAACGATAATAACGTTTAAAAAGGTTAAATCGCTTATATTTAGTCTATTAAGGCCGTAGAAAACACTTTTAAAGATTTAAGTACCGCGGCCTTTAATTATTAAGCTTAACGTTCCGGCCTTAACGTTATCGTCCGTAATAAATTTAATAAAGCTTTTAAGGATAAAAAGAGCTTTTGAATTTATTAAATAAATAATAGCTCCGTTATTAAATAAAATGCTCTCTACGAGTAGATAACGATTCATATTTATAATAGCGTATACCCCTGTAGTAGCAAGAACTTCGTCGAGAAATTCAGGACTTATAAGACAAGCCTGAACGTTTTTAAGGTATTTTACTTTTATTAAAGTAATTAACTTTAAAGCTATAAAACTTATTAATACTTAAATAGAAAAGGAATTACCGAAAAGTAATTCAGAAGTTAATTATGCTATTAATAGTATATTCTCGCTAAGTTTAGTAATTTCTCGACGGAAGTCAAGGAAGTCGCTCTCTAATTAGAGTCGAGTCTCTTTAATTTCCTTTATTAATAATAAGTTCTTAAGGTTACTCGCCGTCGAGCCGTCGTAATAATACTAAAGTCTATAACAATTAATAGCCTTATAATAATAAAAGCGATACTTATATAAGCAAGTATTTACTCGCGTGTTTAGCGATTAGTTTTGTTAAATAAATAAGATTATAAGAATATTTAATCTTCTTTTAAGAGTAGTATATAAACTTATTATCTTTTATTATTTAAAGGCTATAAGTAATTCCTTATTAAAAGTAAATAATTAATTAACGTAATTAAATAAAAAATATTAATTTATTACCTCGAGAGCATTATTTCTCAGTAATTTAAAGTGCCGTTCGCGCGCTTATTCCGGTGCAAGCTTCTCTTATACCGCCTTAATAAAGTCAAGTATTATTAGCGGTTTTTTAATGTTTAATAAGTCGTATAAAAGAGTATTTTAATAAGCCGTTTTCTATTTTTAAAGCTATTCTTTAAAATTAACTCGCCTTATTTTAATAATAGCGAACTTCTTTTTATAAGTAAATTATATTAACGTACGAGTATTTATTTCCGAAGGGGCGTAATCTCTTTTAAGGATTCAGAGGAGTAATTAAAGAGTTTATGAATTTAATTAAGAGTTTCCGTTTATTATTTTAGTTAATTATTCTTTTTTCATATAAGCTTACTTGTTCTCGCATTCCTTAATTATTTCTTAATAAATAAAAAGATTAATTGTCTTTTAAATCCACTTATAGGCTGCTTTATAAGCTCGAGCCTTTTCCGTTTATTATATAAGCTTCCTTACGTATTTTCTTATAAGAGTAATATATATTAAAGCCATATTCTCAATTATAGCCTTAGTCGGTAATAATACGCTCGATTTAAGGCTTTTCTTTATAAGGTCGCGAGTATTTTCGTTCTATTTCGCTTAAGTCTAAAAGTTATACTTAATAACTTTTTTATTTTATTATACTTTTAAATCGTTTAATAATAAGGGTTTTGGTTCGGCGTCGAAAAGGTTAAAAGCAACTAATAACGTAAGGTTTATTAAATTCTATATTTTATAAAAGATATAAAAGAATTTAAACGCTTAATACTAAGGAGTCTAAGTACGCTTATCGTAATTAAGAGGAGTTCGATTGTTTAAAGAAGAAGCTAAAATTAAGTTTATTATAATAAAAGAGTTATTCTCGTGAGCTCTAAGTATTCAATAAAGGAAGAAGGACTAGAAAGGTATCGAGTCCAGTTGCTCGACTTTTATATTCGTTTAAAATAGAATTAAAGAATTAGTAGAAAACAGCGGTGTAAATTATACTTTATAATAAAGTAAAAAACTCTATAACGTATAATAAATACTCTTTACTTATAAACTTACTTCACAGGCTTTATTTAAATTAATAGCGCATAAAAGGAAGAATATTAACTTAATAGCTTCGTCAACAGGGCTTATAATTATAATATAAAAGTAGATTAAAACCTTATAAGTAATTATTATTAAATTAAAGTAATTAATTATTATTTTAAAAGCTCTAAGTATTAAGAGAAAACAGTTGTTTTCCTGAAGGCGGTCTACAGTAGTAGAACCTAATTAGGTCACGTGCAGTGCCAAGAGAGCAGCTGCCCGTGCCTATACGACAATTTTCTTATTATTAATTCTTTAAATCCTTATATAAAATATAATATAATTAATTCGTACTTAAAAATATAAAAGGTTTTAAAAGTCTTTTATAATAGGTTTTTAAGTCATTTTATAAATTAACTTATATTTAATTTTATAATGTTTTTATAATAACTTCTTACACGTTTTTTACGTTTATTTATATCGCCGTTTATTAAAATAATATCTCGTTAATTAAAATTTATTAAACGTAAGTTTAAAAAATACTATTTTCGACGTCCGCGGTTCTTTAAATAATACGTAAGTTATTTCGAAAGACTATTACGTATTCCTCGCCTTATTATAGTCCTCCGCGTAGGACGACCCCTAATTCGACGTAAGTAACTCTTATGTCGACGTTTATTTAATGCTTAATATTAAGAGCCTCGCAAGTGAGATATTCCTCCCGTTAAGTGACTCGCCAGACCTCACGCTCTTAAGGTCCGGATAGCGCTAGCCCTAGTGGTATAGCGTTGTCTTAATATTACGAGTCTTCGCTTCTTTCGATACTAGTTATGTCTTTTAAGCTTTATGTTTTACACGTGGTTTTAAATACTTATTATTAAACGTATTACTTATTTTATTAAGTCTAGTCGCTAGACTCGAGTCTTATTATATATTAATAAATATAATTATTATTCGTTTTACTTTACTTATTATTTTCTTTACCGCCGTTACCCTCGATTTGATTATTAATATAATTAGCGTTAAGCTTGTTTATTATTATATAACGGTAAGTAGCGCTAAGTTAAACTTTCTTTAATAAGAAAAGAAAAAGTATACCGGTAGTATTATATGCCTTTTGTCTTATAAAATAAAGTTGTTTTTTTTAATACCCTTTTTGCGATATAAGCTCGCCACGTGCCTTAAAAGGCTATATTTATAATATAGCTTCTTTTTACGCCGCTTATTTATGACTTCCTTTAATAGTCTTCTTTATTATGCCTTGCCCTTCCTTTTTTTATAAATAGCGTCGTATTTTATAAGGTTTAATTATTAATTGTCTTTAAGGTTGCCTTGCCGTTAACGTCCCTTATTTTATCGGTAGTCAGACTGCTTTTAGCCCCTTCTTACGTACGTCTATTATTCGCGTTTAAACTCGTGTAGGCGATTATTAATTCGGACGGTCTATTCAATAAAGGTTAAAATATCCTTAGCCTAAGGGTCGATCCGAGTGAGTTTCAGTCGAATATAGTTCTTAAGTCTTTGTCGAAAATAGTTAATAAATAATTAAGAGTTTTAATTAATTTTATTAACGTATTTTTGGAATTCCGTGACGTAAGTTATTATATTATTAACTTACTTTAAGTTATATAAGTAAGTCTTCGCCGTTTTTATTTTATTAATATTATTAAATATTCGTCGAATTTCCTTTTTAAATTCTTTTTAAGTTTTAAATATAATTTATATAACGAGTATAACCTTATAAATGTCTTCGTTTTCGAAGTAATCCTTAAGGAACGGCTCGATTTATTATATGGCTTCGCCTCTGAGATACGATACCGTTTAAAGGGCGTAGCTCTCGTTAATAAAGAACTTATTATTATTAAAATATTAATAAAGTTTTATTTAAAAAATAAAAGTCTTTAAGTCTTTTTAGTTTTTTTAAAAAATATTAAAAAGTTTAACTTTTAAAGTCTCCTTAAATTTATACGTTAAATAGTCTTAGGCATTAAGTATCTCTTTATTTTCGCTTTCTTCGTAGCCCTTCCCCTTAAAGGCAAGTGCGGATAATAAGAGTGTGCTAATAGTATTGCCCCGTAGGCTGAGTACTTAGTCTTTAAGTGTAAGGGGTAACATAGTATACGTAAGTCGGTACTTTTGACGAAAAAGTACTTAAAGTATTACGGTTCGTGTATTTACTTAATGTAAATATAATAAGTTATATTAATTTTAATAATAGAAAAGTAAATATATTACGTATAATAAAATAAACAATAACTAATATAATTAAGATATTATTTTTAATTAAATATAAAGCTTTTATTTAATGGCAGACGTATTAATTTTATATAAAACCTTTGTTTTCTTTAGATTCCTTAAATCCTTTAAAATATTAAATCTTTAAATCTTTAGATCCCTTTTATTATTAAAGGATTTATAGATTTAAGAATTTATTACGTAATACGTAATCGCGAAAACCCGCGGTTACGATATTACTTTTATAATTATATTATAAATAAAATGCTTTAAGTATAAATAAGTCTTAGGACTTTATTAACTCTTAAGAGCCGTGTTCTTAAAAATTACTTAATTTTTAAGACTACGGTAGCTCTTAAAACATTTCCTCTTAGGACTTAGTGGTCGCCTAGGAGCGTCCGTAACATAAAGGGAGTATAAGTTTATATATATAGGCTCTTCCGAAACCCTTCCGGTACTGGTCCGACTCCGCATAACTTAATTACCTTTAAACTCCTAAATTCCTTAACTTATTAAAAAGCTCTTAAGTATATTTATTATTATATTACCCTCTTCTTAAAAAAGAGATTGTTTTTAATCTTTAATTAGTCGTAGTTTAATGTAGTTACGGTATTAAGGGCTCTTATCCGAGGTCAAGCGAGGTTACGCGAGCGTAAGCGAGGTCTTATATAATAATAAATAATATATTATAGAAGGGCAAGCTTTTATTTATTTAATCAATAAAATAGGCGTCCGAATTTAATCCGTTACTTATTATATTATGCTACTTTAGCGCCATCGATTTGTTTACTTATATTAACGTATATATACGTTAAACTTTTTAAGGAGTTAATTCTTTTTCTTTTAATAATATATACTTTTTTATAAATTACCTTAAATTATTAATTTACGTTATATAATTATTAACACGTATAACTAGTTAATTAAAATAAATAAATAATAATAAATAAGTAAAATTCCGTGATTTTTATAATAATATCTCTTTTAACTTTATTAAGAGCTTTAGCGGCGGCTTACCGCAATTATTGCGTGCGCTATATGCGCCAGATGGCGAAGAAGTCGGGCTATTTTTATTATTTCAATAAGAGTAGCTCGAAGAAATGTGCTTATTATATAGCTTAAAAGGGATTTTGTCGCCTTATAAATTAAAGTCTAAAAAACCTTTAAAATAAGTTTAATATTAATATTTTTGATTTTTTAACTTTTATAATTTATAAGCCTAGAGTACGACGCGTTATTAATAGCTATTAATAATGCGGAAGTTTAAGTTATCGCTTTGTTAATCGATAAGGTATTATTTATAACGACCGTAAAAGCGTTTAAGATTATAAAGGAATTAAGGTTTATAGTATTAAAGAAGACTTAAGCTTTTCGCTATATTATATTTAAGTAATTAAATAACGTTATTATAAGTCGTTAAATTTATTATAAATAATATTAATATTTAATACTTAAAGGCCTTATTAAAGTTTTCGCGAGTCTTTATTACTTTAGTAATTAAAATGGCTCGCCATAGTAGTAGTATTAATAATAAGAAGGGAAGGGAGGATGAGGATAAGAATAAAGACGTAAGTGTAACTCGTCGCCGCACACGTCGTAATAATATTAAGCGTAAGGCGGCTATTGCTATTACTGAGAAGAAGAAGAAGAAGAAGAAGAAGTTTGGCCCCTTTTATAAAGGGTTAAATAATAAGCTAATCGAGCCTTTATCGAGAGAAAAAAAGGACCCTTTTAATAAAGATTAAAAGGCTTTGTTTCGGATTAGTTTCGGTAGTCCTTTATAGCCGTTATCTTTTTTAAATTTTTATATAAAAGTAGTCGTTTATAATAAAATTAGTAGCTAAGTCTTTATTAAGGTACGGTCGTAAGGCCCCGTTAATACTTTAAAGTAAAAAGTAAATAGCTATTAATTAACGTTTTTGTTTTATTATTTTAAAAGGAAGTTATAGTTTATTATTTTTTAAGTAATTATAATCGTTTTCTTTTAATTTTTAAGCCTTAAGTCATTCGGACAGGTTTTAAGGTAATCTCGGTCGGTTAAAATGCGCCGTATAAAAATCCTTTAATTTATAAGGCGACCTTATTAAATTAGAAGTATTATATTATTATAAATCGGGGTTATAGCTTAGCCATTTCACTTAATATTTAAATATATTATAATATAGTTTAATATTAAGAATTTCCTTAATTTCTTACTCTTTTCAACCTTCGATAATCTCTAAAAGAGGTTTTGACATTTCTTAATTTAATAAGAGGTTATTTAAGTCTTTAAAAAGAAGTTTTAATATAAATACGTTGTGTATTTAAGAGCTTATAAGTAATTTTAGCTTATAAAAGTAGCTTATCTTTTTTAAAATCTTAAAGAGGCCTTTTTATTAATTTATAAGCTTACGACTAAAACAATAATTCTTAAGGTTCTTCGTCGACAAAAAGACCTCTTTTTCGACTTCTTAATTAATTAGCCTCCGTTTTTAGTCCGTTATATAAGTTATACGGTTTTAAATAGCTTATATATTTCTCTTAATAATTTCTTACGCTTACTTTATATATTAAGTTAATTTTTTATATTAACGTAATTAAGCTTTTTTAATAAATTAATAGCTTTAGGCGACTTTTAGTCTTAACTATTACGCGTTTCCGTGCCGAATTTAAGTTAATACGGAGCTATATTAATGGATTCGTGCGATAAGATAATTTGAGCTTTATTAATTAAAGGTATTAACTCACTTTAATTATCTTAATAATAAATAACAAATAGTCTAAGCCTTTAATTAATATAACGATTTATAATCTCCGTCTATTTGTCCGTCTTCTTATAATAAGCTATAAAAAGCTTAATCTTAACGCTAATAATACGGCAGAATTCTTTTTAAAAAGAGGAGATAAATTAAGCACCGCAGTCCGACATAATCGTCTCCGAAGTGTGTTCGAATCGATAAATTTATTAAATAAATAATTAAGTAGTCCCACGAGCGTCGATATCTTAATAATAAGAAATCGTAATTAAATCCTTTTCGAGGCGGTTAATAAACACTAAGATTTAATTAAAACTGTGTTTATCTTTTAGGAAATTCTTATAATCTATATATAAGTATTACATAAGATACGCGGAGATAAGTAAAGGGTATAAGAACCCTTATTACTTAATTTATTTAAAATAAAAGTATTAATAGACTTTATAATTTCTCACATATTAAAAGTAGTTCGAACTTATCCCGAATTAATAATACTTAAAAGTAAGAAGTTAGTAAGTCTTCTTTTTATTAAAATACGCTATAAACGGCTAGTCGTGAGCTTCTCGGATTAGTTTAATACACAGTAAGGTATTCCTTTATACGTATAAACGTCCTTTAAAGTATAAAAGTCCGTCTATTATTATATAATCTTTAGGTAAAGACTTCCGTTCTTTAATAAAGGATTCCCGGTTATTTCGATAAAGGTTTTTAATAAAATTAAAGGAGCTTTTAAGTAGCTCCGGAGTTAATTTATCGACGACGTCTTTAGTCTTTAAAAAGAAAAAAGAAATAAAAACAACGATAGCCACAAACTTATCCGCTAATTCCGCGTTAATCTAAGGGTTAAGACGATTAAGTGTAAGTAATACTTTAAATCGAATATTTAATTTTACTTTTTCTTAAATTTTTAAGTCTTACTTTCTTTAACTGAAAATATCAGCCTTTTAATTTTATTTATTTAATATATATATAATTTAAAAATTAAAGTCGAATAGGAATTCCATTTATTAAGCTTGCTTACTTATGAGGATTTTTATTATCATAAAATACTCCAGGGATTAATAGTCCGAATACACTCCGAATCTAGTCCGAATAGACATAAATTCAGGACGCCACTTATGGAACGATGCCACGATTAGTAAATCCTTTATATAAATAGCAATTGATTCCGCAATTCCTTAAAGGCTTTCTTATACTCTTCTGTTTAATTCTAAAAAACCGTAAATCGGGTAAGCGTAGAAAAAGGCTTCGCGATAAGTCTAAAGTTATAAATAAATTATTAATAAAAACCGCAAAAACTTAAAAAAGACTTTATTATTATAATAGTCTTTAAGTATTTTTAATTTTATAACGGCTCTACTTTTTCTAAGTTGGCTTTAATTCCTTCCGTAATTATAATATAACTTAAGTATTTAGTGTAAATAATATAGAATTCACATTTCTTAATATTAACTTATAAGCCAGCTTTTATAAGTTGTCTTAAAACTATTTTAACGTGTTTTTTATATTTTTTTATTAATTCCGAGTAAATTAGGATATTATTAAAGTATATTATATAAAAATCGTTTAAATAATTTAATAACACGTCGTTTATATAACGTTAATACGTATTTAATCCGTTATAAAGTCCGAAAGGCAATACTTTACATTTATAAGTTCCATACCTTATATAAAAGGTCGTATACTCTTCCGACTCGGGGTTTATTTAGATGCGATTAAACGTAATTTAAATATTAAGTTTAATAAACACTTTAGCTTTCGATATATAAGAAAGGAGCTCGTCGATTCTCGGTATAAAATATAAGTCCTTTTGCGTTAGCGCATTTAAACGATAGTAATTAATATAAAAACGTAACCTTTTATTACTTTTCTTTATAAAAAGGATAAAAAAAGCGAAAAGACTTTAATTTATTTTAATAAACCTTTTATTAAGGTTTTTTAAAAAGTATTCTTTTAATACTTTTAACTCCTTTATTAATTAATAATATAAAAGAGAATAAAAATTAAATAATAAAGCCTTTAATTAAATCTTATAGTTATAATATTAATAAAGTAATAAAACGTTAAACTTTATTTTAGAAAATACTTCCTTAAGAAGTTAATATTATTTCGGAAGCCTTTCGGCTATAATTTAAAGGGTATTTAAATCTTTTTTTTATATTTTTCTTATAAGACTTAGTTTACTTTATAAATATTAATTATAAAGAACTTAATATTTTTGCGCTTTATATTAAAATAAAATACGTTTATATTAATTTTATAAATAAAAAGAGAGTTTTTTATAAAATTATAATAAGCTTTAGGCAATAGCGTAGTCGTAAATAAAGCTTTCTTGCCTTTAGTTTTCCGACCGGCTTTAATAATAGGGGTTTCGGAGCTGTTTTTAACTTTTATTTCTTAAAGAGATTCTTTAATAACGTTAATATTTATATATAATTAATAGCGAATTAATAATATCGTTATCTCCGATTAATTTAGTTTATAATCGTATTACGTCGATTAGTATTAAGTTAATAATAATTAGTAGTTCGCGCTTTAGCTTTAATAAAAAGCGACATAATTAATTCTTTCGTTTAGTAAAGAGTTCGTAAGTATGCAAAAGGTTATATAAGATAGTTATTAACCGAATCGAGTTTAACGTAAAAGCGTTTTATTTATTTAACGTTAATTATTATATTTTAATTTCTTAAGTTAAATATAGTAAAAGAATAATTATATACGCGTTTATTATTTATTATTAAATAAAGACGTATATAATAAGAGGCGTAATTTTATACGGAATTCTAAAAATTATAAATTAAAATAATATAAGGAAAGAGTAAAATCTTTACTTTTAAAGCTTTTAAAAGGCGCCCGGAAAGGGTTCGATTTATAAAAAAGTAATTGTTTACTTTAGTATTTATTAAAGCGGAGAGTATAACGTTATATTTATTTATATTAATAATATAAAAGATTAAAAATTACTTTCCCTTTATAAAAGAAGTTAAATTAAGCTTTAATAAATTATATTTACGTAAACTTAAAAAGGAGTCTTTCCTTAAGCCTTTTTGTTTTCCTTTATTTATTCCTTCGATAACTTCTTTTGCTTTTCTCTTAGTTTTATGCCTTCTTCTTCGATTTTTTCGTTTATAAATTAAACCTTAAAAGTCTCGGAGTAGTTGCTTTTATAATAATTAAATTTACTGTAATTATAATACTTAATTAAATTATTGCTTATAAAAGTCTAAGGCCTTAGTTATATAAAGCTATAACGTAATAAAAAAGGAGTAAATTATTATTAAAAAGTAAAAAAGTATTAAAATAAAGTAAAAAAAGATTAACAGGCGAAAGTAATTCTTTAAGTAAGCGCTTAAGTAAAAGTAGTAATTTAAGCCGAACCGAACGGCTTTCGGGTGACATTCGGAGTATAAGCTAAAATAAAGTTTAAGTTAAATATATAATTTCGGCGATTCTTTAAGTTTAACGAGACAAAGTAGGAAATCATTTTATTATAATTATTTTCTTATTTTCTTAAGTTAATTTAATAATAAAAGTCTCGTCTTATAGCTTAAAAGAAAGTTTTTACTATATATAAAAGAATTATTCCGACTTAATGACGTCACTTTAAATAATAACGCTTTAAAATCTTATTTTAAACTTAATAAAGGTTTCCTTAAAATAAAGGTTTATATATAAATTATGAAAAGCGGACCGGAACTCGTCCGCCTTATAGCCGGTTAAAAAATAAGATTTTAAAAGTAAGATTATTTCTTTAGCGGTTTTAAAAAAGTAAGTTTTTAAAAAGTATTATAATTTTAAATAAAATTATGCCGTTTTAATAATTAATTCTTAAATAAAAGTATAATAAGCTCTTTTCGTTAAGTAAAGATTAACGTTAACTTTTAGGCGGTCTTAAACTAAAGCACGTTATTATTTAAATAAAAGGTTTAAGTCATTATTTAATAAGATAATCTTTTTTATTAATTAAATCTTAAGAGGCCGAAACGAGCTTAAATAAGCTCCGGGAGTAAGAGGGGCATAACTCTTTAGCGAACCTCTATTAAATTCCACTAATCGAAGTAAAGGAAGAGTAAGAGTTCGTAAGCGACTTTAAGGTAGTTCAGAAGGCTTAGAAAGAATAAGGTCTCCTTCGGGATCGTCGTTAACTCGTACGGAATTAAGCCGAAGGGTAGTAAAGGTTATAAGTATAATCTTAATTTTAGTAAAAGCTAAATTAAAGTTTTCTTTACTTATTTACTTAATTTTTAATTCAATCGTTAACAGTTTAAAAAAGTCCTTTTAAAACGTTAAGGTTATTATAATCTATGTCGTTTCGAGCTTTGCCTTTATTCTTTTGGGTAGCGACGCTAAGTTTAAGGGGTAAAGTAATAGGTATTTTTAAATTAAAAGGCGCTCTTAAGGAGGTCGTAACAACTAAAGGTCTTAATTTAATAAGGTCTTAGTAATTAATTAAAATATAATAAATCTTAATAAAAATAAGTATTTGACTCGGGGCAGATTCGGGGGGGTTTCGTACTTAAATCATAAGGTTTTAAATATAATAAAAACACTTCTTTAAAATTTATTTATAATAATCTTTATGCGAAAAGGGTTATTTAAAGCGTAATCAATAAAAACTGCTCTAGACGTTATTAATTGCGAAGTGCTAAATTAAACCTTAATTTTTAATTATTAAGAGATTTTTAAAATCTTAACTCTTTAAAATATTAATAATTAAATCTTTAATAAGATATTATAAAGCCGTCTCTAGCGGAAGTAATCTTCTTATTTAATATAATAATACTAACCAAAAAAGCAATATAAAAAGTATATAATAATACTTTAATTAAAGCTATTGAGAGCTAATAAGTTTAATATAAAAGAAATAAAAAAATAAAAAAGGAAAGAGGAAATAAAGAAAGTGTGAGTTTATATATATAAGCTCTTCTAAAACCCTTTCGATACTAGTCCGACTCCGTATGACTTAGTTACCTCTGAACCCCTGGATTCCCTGACTCGCTGAGAAGCTCTTAAGTGCACCTATCGTCACATTCTTTTAATACTTCTCTTAGTCTTTTATTATTTATTTTATACTTATTATAGCGCTTTTCTTAGTAATTTAACGCTTTATTTAAAACAAAGTAAGTTTAATAGCGTTTAAGTTAAGGGAGTTACTAGGCTAAAGTAATTACAAGATTTAAAAGAGATTAAACACTTCTTATTAATATTTAAAAGCATAAGTAAGAGCTCTATCTTCTTGAATTATTATATTTAGCTTATAGATCTTATACTTTTATATAAATAAAAGAAGTTTTCCACGTAAGATAATTATTTAGTAGTTATACTAGTTAATTCCACTATGTCCTTTTTTATTATATATGCGCTATTCGTTTCCGTATACTTTTATATAAGTCTCCTACTTCTTATACGGCGTTTATATTTAATAAAGAAGTCCTCTTACTTTTTTAATTCTTTAGCTTTTTATATAACTTTATCTATAGCCTCTCTTACGGCATTTCTTACGTTAATATTAATAATACGTCCTTTAGCTTCTGTAATAGTCTTTACTTTTTAAATATAATATAGACCTTTCTTATTATATAAAAAAGTATTTTAAAATATAAATTCCTTAAAGCTTTTTTAACGCTTCCGAATAATATATTTTAAGTAAGCCTCGTTAGCTCTCTTTTATATTCTTCTTTTGGCTCTTACCTCTTTTAATTATACAGAAGTCTTATCTATAAATATCACGTTCTTTTAATTATTTAAGGTTTAATCTTTATAAGTTATATATTAATCGTACCGCGCTTTTTTAATTATTTTATCAATCCCGGGTTTTATAATTAATTTGCAAGAAGAAAAGCTATTAGCGACGAGTATGCGGTAAATCGTAAGGGCAGATACTTTGTGGCCTTTATTTTTTTTTAATTTCTTAAAAATATTAAAATAATTAAGACTTCTTATAATAGAGTTTTTAATAACGAATTTAATTATAGCGTCTACTATTTCCTAAGAAACAAAAAAACGGCCAGATCTAGGAGCGTCCGCTACGTAATAGTAGTTACGATTCCCTGAGCCTCGTATTCTAACCGAGCGAGCTCGGCATCGCTCGTAGCATTGCCTTGGCATGGCAACCATGGCGCTAGGCCTAATCGGGAAAGGCTAGGGGGACCCTTTGTGTATTTATATTAGAGCTCCCTCTTATAGAGAGCTCTCCTTTTCTCCTTGTCTTTTCTTCTTGATTCTGAGCGTAGCTTTAGACCTAAATACAAAGCTATCTCCTGCACCGTATCAACCTTTGGCAAGCCGTAACAATAGTCCTTAAGCTTATGATTTATGGATAAGTCTTATATCCGCTTAATAACTGTTTTACAATATCGATATACAAAAGTACGGGAAATCTTCGTCTATTTTTTAATCTTTCAATAAGTTTAATTAAGCTTTAATATTATAATAACTTAAATTCTCGCTATAAGATTATGCTTTCTTATCGGGGATTTTATTAAAGACGTAATAATTAAACGAAAAGGCTATAGAATATTATAACGAACGATATTCTCCTCTTTTAATAAGTCTTCTTCGTCGTCTTCTTACTTTAAGCTTTCGTCGGGGCTAATTTTATTTTCTCTTTTAATTTTAAATTTAATTTAAAAAGAAATAGTTTATAAAGGTTTAAATTATAATTAAAAGAAGTAGAATTCGTATTAAAGAGTTTGCGAGTAATACTAGAAGTGCTAGCTCTATTAATTAAAGCTTCAAAATCTAACTCGTTATATTAATCGGATTCAAAATTAAAGCTTAATTCAGAATCTGAATTACGTGGCTTTAAGTGAGCATTTTTAATACTAAAATCCGAAAATATAAATTATTTTCAGAGTAGAAACTTATATTTGATATATAATAAATATGTATAAATTTATATTAAAATAAATATAAGAAGAGAGGGCCTTATACTTCTTTATTTAAAATTTACCTTTTTTCTTCTTCTCTTGCTACGTTATATATTATTAAGTCGATATCTAAGCCTTTTCATTAATTGGTACGCTTTAAGGGACGTTACAGGGGACTTCCCTTATAATACTCTATTAAAGATAAGCCAATAGAGCCTGTAAGAGAGCCTCAGGCCTTTGAGACCCTGTAATCCCGGGACTTTTGAGACGAATCTCCGTACTAATAACAAGTATATAAAAATAACAAAAGTTCCTTAGAATTTATAATTCAATAAGAAAGGAGGTAAGAAGTGTAGATATTTATATATAAAAGGAGAGCTTTACTAGCTCGTCTAATTTCGGTAATGCTCGCTAAGTCGGCACACCGGCAATGAGGCTCTGGGCACTCCCAGTCGTCACATCAGATATTCATTAGACACATGTTGTGGCTCGAAGGACATCGAAATCCTTCATTGCGGACCTTCAATCCTCTAAACGCCCTTTTTTAATCTCAGATAACGCAGATCGTCACTTTCACAGGCGAAGCTGAAAGAGACTAAATGGGGCTGGGAGAGAGGCTATATTAGATGCAGTCTAAGTCAGAAAGAAACGTAGGTCATCTGAAGACACAACTGGGAACTAACATTGCCCAGTAGTAAAGGAATGTGTCCGAATGGATACTTAGGAGGCGCAGTCACGTTCCGGTCTGCAATTGAGGGCAGATGGGACCTCATCAAAGTCTTCATTCTACGAAGGAACTCATACCACAACTCCTTGTGACCGATCAAGCTCTCAGCCTGTGATCCTTTGCCGCTCGGCGACCGAACTACGGGTGCAGTTCAACCTATGATCATAGCCCGAATCTCGATGCTCTTTCGAGCAGGTGTTCCATTGGGAACGGAATGATCGATAAATGCGGAGTGTGGACATACTTCGATCTGTCAGCAAGAACATACAATCGTCAAGGGTAAGATTAAATCTTACACGGCGCCTCGTCAGCCTGGCTGTCCCCCAGCTTAAACACAATCACATCATCCCAATCCATTCCCTTCTTGTAGAACCAACGCTGCTTGGGGTTATACAACACCTCGTACGCTTCATCTTGGTAGTGTGGAAAGATGATATCGGCTGCTACTAAATCTCTGTCGGGATTTAGGCTACGATAGTCACAGACGGCGAGAGGACTATCCTGGTTAGGTGTGGTGATTGGCCTCCAGATACTGTCAAGGTGGCTTGGATCAGACACATGTTCCCTGGGCAGGGCTGTGACTTACTTCAAAAATCGCACTCGCTGCTTTCCGAGTACGGGTGCCTGTTCTGGGAGAAAAAGCTGTAGTCTTCTGACGCATGCTGTGGGCGTTGCATCTAAGCAGAAATAGATGTTCAGTAACAGTCATCCCAGAAGGTGGGCTGACTTACCGCAATGTGCGCGGAAGAAGGGTGTTTTGGTCGACTTGCTGCCAGGCTCGGCAGGATCGTTACCCCGAAACTGATGTACGGTCAGTTCAACCAACTGTGATCGTTTGGGAGATGTCCTGCGTCTACTATCTTACATTGTAGGCGTATATCAGCACTTGGGCACACTTGAAGTGATCTTTCAGCCACATCTCCATTTGTGGGATATATTGAGAGCAGACAGAGATGTCATTCCACTGCTGCATCCGTACCGGGGACTTTGTGAATTCAAACCCGGAATCGGCTAATGAAAAGGAGCTCTCGTGCCCAGATAAATCAAAGACTTCAACCCGGTGGTCTGAAGTAATAATGTTTGTTCGGGGGAAGTTGGTGCCACTCGGGAGCCTGCTGAGGTAGGGTTTATCGACTTGGTAGATGTCCAGAGGTGCCAAAAAGGACATCCCGGCTGACTGCACCGATTTCAAATTCCAGTCCAGTGTCGATTTCTCCACATCACTATTGTAAAGAGCGGCTGACCTCAAGATAGGAGTTTTGAGCCGTGCTCGAGAGTCTTGGGTGGATTTGACTGAGTTCTGTCAGCCGTATCACGCTGCTGCCCAAGAGTGCACCGGTACTTACCTGATCGCGCCTTCTCTTCCAACGCCCGAGCTGACCTGGCCCATATTCTCCAAGGTCGGTCAAATGGCAGAGTTTTGTCAAACCTCCAGGACAGAACCTCGGGGAACTCAGAGCGAAGCCATGCAGATTTTGTCTTGCAGCTTGTCGGCGGCCAATAAGCTCGCCAAGGCTGATGTAAACTGAGGCGCTTCTCTGATTCGTGCCTGCAGCAATGTTCGTCGGATTCCGAACCAAAGTACCATGTGGTATCTGGGGCTCGGTCTCCAGAACTGCATGTGTCCATAGCCACCGAGGTCCCAATATGACTTGTTTGTTGGGGCAAAGGCAAATTTGAAAGCGACGAGTTTGGTGATGGCGAAGATTCAAATATGGGCTGGAAGGTTGTAAGGATGAGATTGAGTCCTCGGGGATCTAACTCAATCCGGTACCGTCCCTATGTTAGTTAATCTCTCATCACGTGCCATCGATCTGTGTTGTGCCGCCGTTGCGGTTCTTCCGGACTGGTCAGCCAGCACAGGCCCGGTTGCCCGTTCCGTCTTCTGCGTGACCCCGCAAATAATTCATCATTCGAGATGTGGCCCATAGAAGTGCTCGATTCGCAGCCTTTGAACTGCCGTCATGGCTGAAGCGATACGTCCAGATCCATTCGAAGTGCCATTCACTAGCACTACCCTTCAGGTCATTCTTCCGATCGGGGTTTTCAACTAGGAGTTTTAAGAGAAGGGAAAGATACCCAGCTACCTAGGAAAGGAGGGAAGGTAATGGATTCCGTCTCAAAATCCAGAAAAGGCGAAAAGAAAGGAGCAGCCTAGAACGCAACGTTCTTGAGTGAGACTCACGCAGAAGTAACTATATAGACACGATACAATTTGGTCGGCATCCTAATGTTCCCAGAGCCTCGAACGTGGCCGAAAAGAGCTCTTCGCCGCCGTCATCGGATGCGTCTTGGTAGGATGTAGATCAAGCCACGCAGGTGACTTGACGCCCGACTCCAGTGCATCATGCATCAACGAGAAGGTGAACCGCGTTGGTCAATTCGTAGCCTTTCATGCCTACCTGCTGGCAAGAAAACTACAACTGTTGCCTCGATTCGAACATCACACCCCCCGAGTAAAACACAGCGAGATGTCGGGACAGTTCACAGAAAGATGCCCAGATGAGATGCGCAGAGCCTCGTCCGATGAAGGGATTCATCAATCCGACGATTCAGACCTAACGTGAGCGTTGTGATGAGGCGGTCACGGCCGGCCAGTAGTTGCTGACGCTCTGCAGCGCGAACAGTTGCTCGATCGACAACGAGCAGTGCCAGGATGCGTCGATTGAGCAACAGAGCGACGGGTTGAGAAGCACGGAGCTGGAAAGTCCGTATACTGACACACGAAGTTCATCCAGCTCATCTGCATCAAGCGTACCTCCCCCTGCGGATGACTGGGACCGCACTCTGCGCCACATAGGACTACAGAGCTTTGGGAAGGAGCTTCAAAAAGCTACACTATCGGTGTTTCCAAAACACACTGCCTCGAGATACCATGGAGTGTATGCATTACTTGTCTTTTGGAAAACCCCGGATCCCAAGCTACCGGTTGCATGTGAAATACGTCGGCTTCGAAATGTGTTTGAGGACATCTATCATTACAATGTAGAGGAGTTCCAGATCCCTGATGACGATAGCCATGCCGATGTGAGTGAAAAGATCAACGCCTTCGTCAAAGTCAATGCGAACAGCAAGAATGACCTCAAAATCGTCTATTATGCTGGCCATGGCCGCCTATCCCGGACGAAAGAACTCATTTGGTCCCCGTGAGTTTAACAGAGTATTTTTCTTCACATTTTGACTGCTGACCTTTTGCCATCCAGTATGCCAGAGGAAACAAAGCAGAAGAGCCCTCTCGTGATCTGGAGCGGAATACAAAGGTCCTTAGAAATGGCCAAGAGCGATGTCCTGATCTTACTGGATTGTTGCTCTGCCGGTGTCAACCAAGTGTCAGATGGTAATGGTATTACCGAGCTAATGTGCGCCTGCGCATATAACGCCACTGCAAATGGAGTTGGCCAATATTCTTTCACCTGGACACTTATAACTGAACTAAAGCTTTTGAGCAAAAAGCCCGTCTTCACAGTTGGGGAGCTTTACTCCGCAATCTACACTCGAATGCAATCCCACCTCGTGCAAGGTGTTGACAACGAGCGGTACCCAGCTCCAGTTCATTTTGCCCATGCTGGAGCTCAGTCTTTCTTCGGCAGTATCTCGCTATCGGTTCATAAACCAAACGATACACAATCTACCAGCCGCGCCTTTAATCCAACGAAGCGATCGGCTGTTGAGGAGGAGGAGGAGGAGGAGGAGGAGGCGATGGTGGATGGATGTGGCAATCTGGGCAAATCCGCGTATCAAGGCAAGCGACGCCGCATCGATCAGGGTGTTAGCTTGCCGTCACTGGGATCTACCTCAAACCAGTTTGCTGAACAGTTCCCCGAAGGAAATCCGCTCGCCGAGCCGGAACGTGTATTAGAGGCCCCAAGAAGCACATTGAAGGACTCGTTGCACCCAGGTGACGCCCCAAGAGCACTATTTCTTGTTCGCTTCATAGAGGACATACCGACTGAAGACCTGTCTGTGGAGCTTTTCAAAGATTGGATAAGCTCCTGCCCGGCAGCGGTGGCTGAAATCCGCATCGAAGCCAGTTACAAATGCTTTTCAACACTTGTTTTCATAACTGTTCCGCTTGCGATGCAGGCTTATATGCCAAAGGACCCCGCGATCATGGCACTTGGGCCTGTCAATTCCTCCATCATTCTGCATAACACACTAAAGAATACCCTCCAACAAGTGCAAGAAGAAAAAACCAGAGAATTCAATCCCGAGAAATTCAAAGCTACCAACTATGCGCCTGCAAACTCTCAAGCTTGGACTACACCACATTGGACTACTATGGATGGCAGGCAGAATAGCTTTGCTCAACCCCACAGCTTTGGCTCCAATCCGGGTCAACAGTGGACTCATGCGCCTGGTATAGTTCAAGATATGAACATTCCTAGCGACGATCTGAATTCATGGCCAGGGGAGGCAAGCCAAGCACCTACTGATCGACTGGACCATCCACAAGATGACGGATCCTCGATCCCTCAACGCTCTCCAAGCTGGTCCCATCAGGCAACTGTCGACGACCCTTGGACCAGTGTGTCAACGAACGTTCTCGCTGAAGCCGGCTTCCGGGAGGGTGATCGACAAAACCCAGACTCATCAAAGATTCCAGCGACTGTGGGTGATTCTCTAGTCTCCATAACTGTTGCCACTCCTAGTACCGAACTTGAGCCAACATTTAACGTGCATAACGCCAGCCAAAGCTCTGTTGCTGAGCCTTGGTCCTCGCGCCAGCCACACCCACCAAAGCTTCTAGGCCAAGCCGATGCACAAGAGACTGAATATCTACCTGAATTAGAATGGGAACATTTGACAAAGTTTGAACCTTTGGAGACTGAATCTCGGCTTGAGTCGTTCCCTTCGAGCAGGAACGCTAGCTGGTCTTTGATATCTCCAACCAACTGGGGGAAAAAGCTCACAAGGGACGTGGTCAGCAGCACCGACAACAAGTCGATCACATGGGTACCTGCAGAATCGAAAGAGGAGGAAGCCTTGCTAAAGACACAGCGCCGTGGACCGTTCGAGCACCAGAAGCTACGCGGGGAGACTAGCTACACTCGAAAGCTGAGGGCATGTGTTAGGTGTAGAATGCAGAAGATAAGGGTGAGTATTTCTTTAATGGTGGTATCTCAAGATCAAGATCTGATATATTTAGTGTCAAATCAATGTTAATGACCCGAGTGGGATTTGCCAAACCTGCGAGGCGGCCGTTTCGAAGCAGAGGATCTATACCCTTCCATGCGTTCGGCACAAGCTCACGGATTGTGTTATATACCGTACTGGAAAAGCTCCTGGATTTGAGTTCACATTCAGGTGGCCCAAGATGAAATTGGAAGACATCACCGAATGGTCTAGCCCGGAAATCAAGAACATCAAAGTACAGTCGGATGTATGCGATACACCATTAGAGCTTAACGTTCGGAAATTTATCCCCATCCCTCAAGACTCGTTGCGTAGATCATGGATGGATGGGAAGAAGAAGAAATTCAAAGAGACGACGCCATACGCTATTGTTAATATGAACGCTGCGGTGAAAGTTATGGAGGACTATATCAACAAACATATATTCGAGTGCGTGGCTTACTGGCTAAGAGACAAGGATGAGTGGGTTCAAGAGACGTACAGGTTCGCGAGAAAATACTTGCTCATTGCTGTGAGTCCTGAGATCGCCAGTTACCTGTATTACCTGTATTACCCGTATTTTACTGACGTTCCGCAGCCCTCCGATGAAGCCCATCTTCTTGGCGATACTTTTCGACTATGGTTCGCAATCCGCCGCAATGCTACTACTGAATGGATTGTTGGGGGAGATAGCCTAGACATGTAGGTAGCCGGGGATATCTCATTCTTTCCTTTCCCCAAAAGGTTCTCCCCTTCCAAAACATGTCTCGCGATTCTCTTAAACCCTTACAACTGCAGAGCTAATCCATCCCCGGCTACGTAGGGTCCCAGAAACTAAAGATCGATCCTATCCTTTGTTCGGAAAGATTCCACTGCCACCTGTCATGATCCAACAACTGGATATGATTCTGAATCTTAGATTCTTGGAGCCCCTTCGAAGGAAATTTCTTGACGATTTGCAAAGAATAGTAATGCGGAATAATCCCAAGAGTTGGATGACCATCTACCTGATCACGTTCATCGCTTGTCACAGCTTTGCTGCTGTAACTGCAGAAAACTATAAGAATGCGAGAAAGCACGGGCTGCTGGTACGTCCCCAAGCCACTCTCATCGCAGAGCCCGAAAGCACTCGCTGATCCAGTGTTTGCAGAGAAAATACGCCATGCCCAACTTAATGTCCGAAATTCATCATAGTGCGAATGTTTGCTTATCGCATTATCACTATTGCACAAGTGCCAATAATCCATTCGATGTTCTCGATAAATGGGACAAACGCGAGACCACACAGTTTGCCGAAATGTCAACAACCGAGTTTCACTTCCTCCGCAAAACCGTGAAGATGGTCAAAGAGCGAGGTTAGTCAAAAGCACGCAAATTTGATTTCCATGCTGATCATGAGCAACAGAGGATGAAATCAAGGATGTACATACTTTCGGCCTCTACGAGGATGACTTGTATTTCGTATCGCAGATGCATGAGAAGAACTGGACTCCGAGAGATACCGTTATTGACTACCGAGAGGGTACTGTTGATATGTGCTAATGAAGCTAGTTTGATTTAATGGAGGACACAGTGTTGGCGTGTAAAATTTATACTTCCTTAAGGCATGCAGTACTCGTCGGCGAATACCTAAAATAATTTAATTTTAGGGCCCGACTTGGATTATCGAGTCGGGACTAGCAAGTCCGATACCCTAGCAACTCCGACATAGCTTTTTATATACCTTTATTTAAATATAACCTTTAATTCTAGTTTGTTTGACTTGATTTTTTTTTAAAAAATACGCGCCCTAGTCTAATTAATAGTTCTCGTATTTAATGTTTAAGTTTAAAGTGTATATTAATAGAGTTGTGTTAAAGTAAAGAGGAGGATTAGGTGTTGGATTCGCTAAACCTTGGCGCTAAGTCGGTTAAACGGGGCGCTATCCGCTTAGCCTACTTCTTACTGTATGTTATAGGAAGTGTTTAAAATGTAGCACATATATTTCTTCTTACTTTTGAACCTTGCCCATCTTATGTAATACGTTTATTATGGCCAAATCTACGCGTTAGATTAATAAGGGGAAGTCAAAGAAAGCCGAGAAAACTACGCCTTAAGATGTAAAGATTGCTCGTCTCTTGAAATAATTAAAATATAAGACTTAAGAATATGAGGACCGTGAGGGTAATATTTAAGATGCTTTAGAGGCTTACTATGATTCGGATGATATAGAAATTACTAATATACGTATTGTCGCAGGCGTATTTGGCTTGAAATACTTTACTTTGAATGACAGAATAATGCCCGGGATGTGACGAGGAATTTGGCTGATAATGGAAGTTATAACAAGCGCCTTAATGAAGCTCAGGAAGCTACTTTGATCTGGTATATTAATTGTGACGCTTGCTCTATAGAAGGCGGCAATCATGTGTAATTGACGTCTCACATTCTATGGCGGGAATATGAAGATAACAAGAGTCTCTTAGAATTTATAATTATATAAGAAAGAAAGTATAGAAAAAAGTAAGTTATATATAAAGGTGGGCTCTATAAAGGCTCGTTTAATCTCGGCATCTTCTCAATTAAGAAGTAAATAGCCGAGGCTGGACTCGAATGAGGCTTTAGAAGCTTTAAACCGTCACAGGCGATACCGCTGAAGCGCGTATTACCCGTAAGTTTGGCGTTATTAAATATAATTACTTAATAAAGAATCGTTCTTTTATTTTTTATATTATTTCTTTATAAAATAAAAAGATTAATGTGGTGGGGTTGACCTCAGAGGTCCATTTGCCACGTGATTGAGCTGCCTCTTGTTGTATTTAAGATAGCCTCTAAGGCAACATCCTTTAACGCCAACAACGATTTTTACCACTACAACTTTTCCTTCTTATTCAAACTATACCTCTCCCCTCCCTTGACAAATTGTACTCCTTAGATATGTGATATCTCTAGTATTCGTCAAATGGGTATTTCCTACGTTTACCCTCCAGCACTTGCTTTGCTACCCTCTTGTTGTGTGCTTAGTGTTTTCCCCTCCACATTAATTTATTAAATAAAGTTCACCAGGGGGTGCACTCATTCGTGATACGGCTTAATAAGCGAGGAACACCGAAATGCGCTTTTCTCCTCCCTTTACAACAATAATAATAACACGTAATTATAGCACTTTCAACGCGTCGCATAAAGCGCCTTTACACTTTAAAATACAAATCTCACGTCGGCAAATATATTATTATTGAAAAAAACCAGATTCTTTAATACTTACGACAAGGAATACCTTACGAAGTCAATTCCTGTCCTCGCGTTAAAGTCTAGCACCTCTAAACCTACGGCAAAGCGCTGGCTCGTAGACTATAAAAAACACAAAGACAAAGGTTATCGACATATTCACAAGAAGTCAAAAATACTTAAAAAGCCTTCTCGTGTCGCAAAAGAATAATGCGAACGTTTAATATTACCTTTAAATCCTATCCGAGATCAAACCCTTAAAGTCAATATTAATCGCTTTAAAATTAGAATTAAACTACGTTAATTAAAAAAGATGCTTAAGGTTTATACAAAAAGAAGTCGGCGCTTTAAATAAGCATATATTAAGAAGGAAATATCGCCCGCGAATAAGTCCAAACGAATCAACTACGATTAAGAATATTAAGGAAAGTCAGTAGACGAGTAGTAGTAATATATTTTCTTTATAAACGAGTTTTATATCAATCAGGCATCTCAAGAAGCTAGTTATATTTTACGAGAAGAGAGAACTCGTAAAAATCCGGAAAACATTTAAGAAAGGCCGAAAAAAGAAGGGAATCGATTGTATACTGTCGGCTAAGTCAATTAATATATTAAATACGAGAAACTGGAGTTCTATTACGACGAGAAAGACAAGACGATTAAGCTTAAACGACCTCGTAAGCCTCGCCGGCGTAAATACGAAACAGACGATACTTAAGAAGCTCGTTTAAAAGAATAAAAAGCTCTTCTTCCTCACGAAGTTATAATCAAACCAAAAGGAAATATAATAATACAAAAGTATTACGTTAAACGGCTGTTACTTATTTACGTTACAGCTATTCAACGAGCACGATTATCTTATAATTGCCCTTAAATCCTTTAAAAAGATAACGATTATTCCTACGGCTATCAAATCCCTAAAAAAATAAATATAACTCTTATAAAGAGTTACCGAGACTTTAATTAAGTTAATATTATCGTTTACCTTCCTTATTCTTTTAATTTGAATTCAATTAAAACTTATTAAAATATCATAAAGCCTCGTTTAAGGCATAAAGTATGGCATGACTTAAAGGAGTTGAAAAAGGCGATTTAAAAGAATAAGACAAAGTCATAATACAGGAAATTCGTGCTAAGATAGCCGAGATACCTGGACGATGTGAATCAGTAGTTAATTCTGGTGGAAAGCTTATTAAAAGCAAGTTGTGGTAATCTAGACTGTAATTAAATACATTTTTTAGTGTTTCTCGCTTAATTACCCCGTATCACGAATGAGTGCACCCCCTGGAGGTTCACGGTAAGTAAAGCTTTATAAAAGTTTAAGGAAAATATATTTAACAAATCAATCTCTGGCTTTCGAAGAAGTCCAGAAGAGAAGCGTATATATAAAAGAGGTTATTCGTAAAGAGAAGTAAAACGCCGGCGTGAATAAAAATATAAGTAAGATTAATTCTATTAATGCCGTAAAAGCCTCGGCCCTCTTATATTACGGGTCCGATTCCATACTAATAAAATAGATGAGCGTGCACATGACAATTGATTTATTATTTTTTAAAAGTTTGCGAAGGTTCTGGAAGCTAAGATAAGTAAATTCTTATTTATTAGCTAAGAGGAAGTACGCTAATTTAAGGTTATCTTTCTTACTTTAGCGCTCTTCTTCAAATTATATGACGCTTATTTAAGTCATAATTAAGTTACTTTAATTAAATTAAAATAAAACATAATTAACGATTAAGTTACTTAAGTTTAATTTAAAGTAAGTATAGTTACTTTAATTTAATTTAACTAATTCCCACCCTGCCGCTTTCATCCTTGGACACCGAAATAACAAATCAAACCTCCCAAGGTAGCAATCAGACTTTCCTTTCAATCTCCTGTCTTGGATGTTCGTCAAGCATCGTTGATTCTATCCTGAGAAACTACTTTATCGATCCGAAATGCACCAACATTGCACGGCTTGCATCATACTTCTAGATATCTCCCACTTTAATCCGTGAGATTCTTTTCCAGTCCGGTGAACCATCATTCCGACCTGGTGCAATGTTGAAAAAAATTTGTCAACGAATCAGCCGGTACTGTATCTCAATGTCATCCTACTCGGCGGAGAGAGGATGTAAATTTGGCAGCGCATGCAAATACCCTTTGGCCAGGTGAGGTCGCCAAACTCTCAACGTCGAAGTGCGAGACGAATTGGGATAACGAGGAGTTCTTATTGGCCGAGCAAATAATCCGCGGTAATTGCGTACGCTAATGGCTAAATTCTTTGTTAAGAGCGAGCTCGCATTTCAAAGCATCTTGCTCAGCAAGTACGCACAATCGGGACGGAAGGAGTACGTGATGAGTGCCTAACTGGGTATAATGCACTACTTGGAAGGAATTATAGATGCGGGCACAAGTCTCTTTGAGGTCTCTGAGGAAGCTACAAAGACGGTTGTTATTTCGGTATCCTTTGCTTGCTGCACGTCATCACATTCTTACGTAGATTGAATAGATAGATACCTTCAAACCTAAATAGTAGCTCTTTGAATACTCAGTCCCCAGGAGACGCTCAAAATGTCCACCCCCACAAACCTCAATTCAATCGCCATCGTCGGCGCATCTGGCAATCTCGGGAAACTCGTCACCGAAGCCCTACTCGACACCAACAAGTTCGCTATCCCCTTAAATGCGACTCCATGCGCCACGCTGAAGGCCCTGTAGCGAGGCCCTACACCCCCTGTAATAATATACTAAATTAAGCGAGCATCACTGAAAATGATCCTCTACTAAAAATCGACTAAAAGACTATGAATTTCTATAATATTAATTAAAGCACTTATTATTATTATATAAATAAATATCGCACTATTTATAATCATAATACGTATATCTTTTAATAAAAGTATAGTTTATATTAATTATAATTTCTTTTAAAGTAATACGCTTTCTTAGCCTATCCTTAATCCGGCCTCCTTTGCATACTTAATAATTTGACTTTATCGTTATTTTAACCTACTTATAGCAATGTACCGGAACCTTAATAGCGTCTCTAGATATGCGTGAATTGCGGCGTTTCCGGGGTTTTGAAGAAGGTTATAATATGCCCGGCATATCTAGACTAGTAGTACCTCTACTTATAGTAAGTAAAGATTTAATTAATTATAATCCAAAGTCGTCTTAATTCTATAAGTTAACAATTCTTTCTTTTACGTTAGAGAACTATGCGATTAAATAATAATTACTTAATACTACTAGAAGTAAGAATTATTAAAGAGCTTAAGCCGGCCCTCTCCGTAGACGTCGTAAGCCAGCATTATAACCTTATAGTTAGTCTTTAAGATCGACGTAGCCTATTCGGTGGTCATAGGCGTCGTAAAGCTGTGGAATCTATAGCTCTTTTATTAATTAATCTTCGAAAGGAACCCGAGAAGTTACTATATTATTAAATGTTTTTTTCGGGCGTTTCTTTAGCAGTAATACCTTACTTTGGCCGTCCTAAAATGTCGATATAATAAGGGCAAAGGTATTATCTTTGAAGCCGGTTTAATTAATTATATTTGACTTTATAAAGTAAGTATAAACAGTTCCTTAAAGCATAGCATTTTCTCCTTTATCGTTTACTTTTAGATTAACAAAATCTTTAATAATGCTAAAAGAAACACGTGTAATATTAGTAAAAGCGTAATCTAGCGTTCGCAAGTGCTCGTAAAGCTTAAGTAAAGTAAAGGAGTTATTAATGTAGACGTGATATTATACCTTAAAGAATAGATTTAAGAAATGCGGTATAATAAACTGCGTTTTATTAAAGTTCTTAACCTTTTTCACTTTTATAAGCCTTCTACTTCTTCTTGGCCGGTGGAATACTTATCGAAGGAAATAATTACGTTATATAATAACTCATATCTTTAGGCCTGTCGGAATAAGCTTCCCCGGTACCGTAGTAATATCTTTAGACCGACTAATAAACCGTTTAATAGCTTTGTCGATAATAAGATCTCGGCTAAGGCGCTATATTTAAGTATTAATATTTTAAACGTGCGACATTAAGGGTTTAATTTCGTTTAAAAATTAAATAAATTTATAAAAAAAAAAAATAAAAAAAAACTTACTTTTTTATAAAAGTTATTATTATTTAAGTTTATTAACCGAAACCTCGTTTATAGTTTTATAAACCGATCTCTTAAAAAACACTTAATAATAAAATAAAAAAGACTAATACGATAAGTGCTTCAGTAGTCTTCGATTTTATTAAGTGAGTAAATAGTCATATAAATAAGGAAGGTTAAATAAAAGTAGATCTCCTTGCGGCATATAAGAAACCAGGTATTCGCGCGGCTCCGGAGTAAACCTTTAGACGGCTTTTAATATAAATTCGTAGCTTTCACGATACTGTTTATTATTAATAATAAATAATACTATATAAATAACGTAATAAGATCATTTAATAAGGTATTATTAAGTAAGTAAAGGTTTATGTTAAAATCGAGGTAATTTATAAGTTGAAAATACGTTCCTTTAGTCTTAAGAAGCTTTTCTATAAGTTTAAGGGTGCTTATATTAATAAGGTCTTAAACTACGTATTCCGGCATTATGAAAAGTGTCAAAAGTAGTTAATTTAAGTGAAAGAAAAGGGGTTTATTTATATTTTTGTTTATTTGAGCACGGGCCCTAAAGCCCTTATAATGCGGGGCCACTTAGCGTACGGCTACAGCGTGGGGCGCTGAAGCCGTGGCGCATGCCGCATTTAAGGGGATAGCGGCCATCTCGCGATCCGGATTTCAGTCAATTCTCCCAGCCGATCCATCCATCACGTCAAACAAGGAGACTATTCTTCTGCATCCTTCCTAGCTGACGTTTTCGCTGGCATTGAAGCAGTGATCTTCTGTTTGCACTACACTGCCATTCCAGCACTTGAGATAAAACTCATCGAAGCAGCTGCGGCTGCGGGTGTGAAGTGCATTCTTCCCACCGAGTGAGTCTTGTTTGGTGGGCGGAGCATGAAGACTACACACTGACAGCGAACTCTAACGTCGAGAACCCCCCTTCCGTCTACCTCGCGTAATATTAGTACTTTTTATTTAATATTTAATAATTCTATTCTACGTTAACTTTTATATAAGAAATTGTAGAATCAAAATCTCCTTTCGATCTAGTTTTACTATTATAATTTGACGAACTCCAGCCGCAATTTAAGCCGCTTAAATAATACGTGTTATCGCAAACTTGGAATTTAAGCTAATTTAGACTTTCTTTCTTTTCCTTAGCCTTAATTGCTTTAATCGCTCTTCTAAGTCTTTAATTCTTATATTTGCCTTCCTTAATTCGTAATTCTTTTTATTAAATCGTTTTATAATCTTCTTAAAAAATAAACGTTACGTCAAATACTAATCATATAATTTGCTTGCTAAAATACGTATTTATAAGCAAAGATCTTTCGTAGCTTTAAGAGCCTATAACTAAATAAAAGTACTAAAAGGCTCCGGAAGTAATATTATTACTCTTTAAGACTCTTAGAAAGCCGGAGCTGTCGATTTATTACTATTTTCTAATAATAACGGGCATATTAAGGGTTTCGCTAAAAATACCGGCTATAATTTATTAATTCTTTACTTAGATTTAATATTAAAAGAAGTAATAGTATTTCGGCGTGCTTTTTAATAATAAAAAAGGAAATTGCGCTTATTAATTAGCGTATACTCAATTAAAGAACTTAATTTATATAATTCCTTTCGGTAAGCACGCTTTAGCGCAGAGAAAACCGTTAAATTTAAGAGTTATAAAATATATAACGTACATATAAGTAAATACAATAAAAAAATATTATTTTTAAAGTACTTTTAAAGGAATTCCGTAATCTTATAGCTACCGTGGCCGTCTAAAATAAAAAGTCTTATTAAATAATCACGTGGCTATATTTAAGAAATAAATACCTTTTTTAGTTATTTAAGTGCCGTATTATCAATTATCTACTTATTATTGATTGTAATAAAGTGCTAATCGTTAAATACGTTTAATTAAGACGGAAACTATTATTATTACACTGATTTTCTCTTGTAAGTTATAAGAAGTTATATAAAAACTCCGGTTATAAAGATATACTTAATAATTAACGTCTAAATACGTAAGCTTAGCTATTTCCCTTAAATCTTACACTTTTCGGCGTGTGTTACGGCTGGCTAGAGGTTAATATAATGCAAGAAATAGCTTTATATTTGGACTTAAAGCTACGCTCAGAATTAAAAAGAAAAGACAAAAAGAAAAGGAGAGCTTTTTATAAAAAGGAGCTTTAATATAAATACATAAAGGGTCCCCTTAGCCTTTCCCGATTAGGACTAGCGCTATAGTTGCTATGCTAAAGCAATACTACGAGTAATGCCGAGCTCGCTCGGTTAGAATACGAGGCTTAGGGAGTCGTAATATTACTTCCCCTTCCCGAAAAACTACGTCCTCGCAATTGTAGTTATAATAATATCGTCTTTTAAGTCGTTATAATCGTCGACACTAATATTATATGCCTTTAATTATTAAGGTAATGCTCTTAGAAGTCCTTTAGCCGCTTTATTATTAAAGTAAAAGTTCTTAATTATATAAAGTATAATTATAATATTTAAGCATAAATATTATTATAAGTCCTCGTCGACGCCTAATCACTTAATGCGGTAAAATAGCTTATTCTTTATGACCTTAAAGCTTAATATAACTTTAATTTCCTATTCGTCTTAGTCTAGCAAGAGCTGAATTAATACCGGCGTTTGTCTTACTTATCTTAATAAGAGATTATTAACGTACTTTCGTAGCGAATAAATATGAAATATAAAGTATATAATCTAATCTATTAATAGCTTTATTTTTCAACTCTTTCCTTTCTTTAAGAATACTTTAATTAAGTTATATTATTTATTAAAGAGTTTCTTTAAAAGACGGTCGATATTTTAATTCTGAGTATCGACTAATACTAAGTTACTAACGTCTTAATCGATAGCGCGTCGACTACGATTAACTAAATACTTTATTTTCTCTTATTAAGCCTTTAATAATAATTATATAACTTTTATAACTTTTTTTATACGTAAAGCGACTTATAAAGCCTTCTCGCGGTTAAGCTTTTCTATTGCCGTAATAAGTAATTCTAGATTTACTAAGTCTTAAGAGGTCCTTAACTTTACGCCGTTAAGTAACTAAAAAGGCGTAAGGTTATTAAAAGACTTATAAAATAAAATAAGCTACGCAATATCTATAATAAATAAGAAGTCACTTTAATTATCTTAATAATAATAACAAAAGGGGCGGAGCCGTTACTTAATATATTAATTTATTACCTCGGTTTAGCCGTCAATATTAAAATTATATGCCGTTATTAACTTTACTTTAATGTTAAATATACGGCAATACTCTTTTCAAAAGGAGGAAATAAATTGCGGATTCCGGTTTAAGATAATAAACTCTAGCATACCGAAATGGCGAGTTCAATAGACGAGAAAAAAAGTAGCCATACTTTTGGCGGTAATTGTATCGTTATAAGGTATTAAGACCGGTTTCTTAAATAAGCGGTTAATAATAATTATAATAAAATTATAATCGCTTTTGTCTAGTGATAACTTCGTAAAATCCATTATAAGGTATTAATACGGCCGAGCGGGAATAAGTAAGAAGTATAAAAAACTAAGTATTTTGTCTCTTTTAGCTTTTTACTTAAAGCAGTTATAATTTATTATATAATAGCTTACGTCCGTAAAAAAGCTATTTTAATAATATTTACGGCTTAATATAACCTTTATCTTTTTAATTCCGGCATAAGCAATTAAAGATTATAAATATATATAACGTAATAATAACGTGCAAAACTCTAGCGGTTTTATAAACACTTCTAGACGGCCTTAAAAAAGAAACTTATTATTCGACAACTCGTAGTCTAAGTCGTTTTCGCGAACTCTTTATTAAAAAAGCTTTAGTAAAGAAGACTTTTTATTAATTATAAGCACTTAATCTATTACGTCGTATTTAATAATATCGTATGCAATTATAAAGTTAAGGTTTAACTCTTCCGCGGCAAATACTTCCGAGTCAATTAATACGTAATCTTATTCTAGAACTTACTCTGCTTCTTAATTTAACTCTTAATCTAGCTCTTAGTCTAGCTCCTAGTCTGCCTCCTGGTTTACCTCCTAGTTTACCTCTTAATCTACCTTTACGAAGGCTAAAGAGGCAGCTAAAGTGGCGGCTATACGACTACTCCGTATATACCGCCTTATAATTTCTAATTAAGTATTTTACGTTATTATTAAACGGAGAATAGTTTTATAAAAAAGAAGTATATTTAAATACTTTAGTTAAGCGGCCTCGGCTAAAAGACGTTTTTTTCTTAAAAGTATTTTATTTATTAATTTAATTACTCGTTTAAAAAACTACGCCTAATATATTTCTCGATTAAGCAATCGCGACGGCTTAAAAGAGTCGACGGCTACTAATTAAAGGTCAACGGTAATTAAAAGATCGATTTTATCATCCGTAATAAATTACTGACTACGAATAGCTCGCTTACGAGCCTCTATTACCGTAAAGTCTTAATCTCTTTAAGAAAAAATATTAATAAAAATATTAATAATCTTAATATAATATATAATTATAAAATAGAATTCCGCGAAAAACTCGGCCTAACGTACTTATTTAATTATAAAATCCTTAATAATTATAAAATACTTTAAAGCTTAATAATTTATATACACGTATACGTTCTTTTAAGTACTTAATAATTCCGAATAATATTACTTAAATAACTAAAAAATCGCTAATATTTTTTTATTATAAATTAAATAATTAAACTCGGGATTTATTATAATCTTAAAAAAATAACTTATAAAGTAGAAAATACCGTCCTTTTAAAGTTAAAATAATACGCTAATAACGACTCCGTTAAAAGAGTCGGTCTCTAGCCGCGTTTATTTTATTAAATTATAATAATAAAAGATTAATATAAATTAAAAAGCTTTTTAAAGAGTTTTCTACGCGTTTTTATAAGCGTTATCGAAGTCAAAGGACATGTCCTTCTCGGTAAATATTATAAAGGATCGAATAATACAATTATAATCTTTAATAAACCGGCGATAAAAATTATAAAACCTAAAATAGTTTTATACGTTATATACGTTACCGGCGTATTTCTAATCTTTAATTATATTAACCTTTTTTAAGTCTACTTTTATGCTATTAACGTTAATAATAAAACTTAAAAACTTCATCTTTTATATATTAAACTCAGACTTCTTAATATCGACTTATAATTTATACGCTTATAATATTATTATTACTTTTTTAATATAAACTTCGTATTCTTTGGGGGTTATTAAATATATAAGGATATTATTTATATAAATCGCGCAAAAGTCGTCTAAGTGCTTTATTAAAATATTATTAATAAGTCGCTAAAAAGTCGCCGAACTATTCGTAAAGCTAAAGAAAAAGACCTTATACTTATACATGCTATATTAAGTGCGAAAAGTCGTATAATTTTCATTCTTAAGGGATATACAAATGCAGTGAAAGGCTTATTAAATATCAAACTTTATAAAGACTTTTACTTTATAAATACAAGTTATTATCTTATTAATTAAAGGAATTAAATATAAATCCTTTTTCGATAAGACATTTAACTTCCGGTAGTTAATATAAAGCCGGAGACTGCCGTCGGCCTTCTTAATAAAAAGAATAAAGGCCGTATATAGTACGCTAAAGGGCTTAATAAAACCTTTATATAAGTTATCGATAATATATCGCTTAGTTTTTAACAACTATTTTTTAATTATACGCTAAAGAGATTCAAAAGATAAGTCGTTCTTCTTAATAAGCTTAATTTAATAATCTACGCTTTAGTAATACGTTAATAATTTATTAAAAACTCGTTAAGAGAAAAGAAGAGTATATTCTTAATACTTTACTAAAAGCTTTTTATTTATTAACTTATTATCTTACGCGTACTTAGCCTCTAAGGCTTCTTCTAAGGTTAAGTCTTTATTTATTAATACGAGCTCGACACTTAATTAGTTTAAGGCCTCTCGTCGACGGTAAATTAGCTTTTAGTCGATTTTATATATTAATATTATAAAAGTTTTTACTTTATTCTTTTTAGCTTTTTTAAATTAAAAGTACGTTATAAATATTATTATTATTAATATTAAGAAAATCTTTATAATAAGCGCCTTAAGTTAATACTTTGCCGGGGGGGCTTTACGGGCTCTTTTATCTTTAAGTAATAATCTCGGATTATAAGATATCGACGGATTTAATTAATTTTCTATAATATATAAGCGCTCCTTAACCTCTTTAGTAAAGCTCGAGGGTCGAGTCGGCGAGACGTTAATTATAAGTCGTTTAAAAACCTTAGACTTAAGGGAATCGTTAAGTGCCGCAATCCTGGCTTACCTTCGGTAATAGTTATTTAAATCTAAAAAAGCGTCTTTTCGTTTTATATTAAATTAATAAAACTTAATAATTAGCTTATTAAAACGGTTAATATCGACGAAGACTTATTAATTAAAATATAATTATATAAGTATATTTAACGGCCATTTTAACCGGTTACGGTTCTTAATATATAACTGCTTTAAGTCGTAATACTCGAGGAACTTCCGACTAATTAAGACGTTAATATTTCTTAAGTTAATTATTAAGAAAAAGAAGTTAATTCGCCGGCAGTTAATAATTAAAATAAATAAGACAGCCGTATTAATTAGCTTACCTTTCCTGCTATTATAATTAATTAAAACAATTAATTAAAAAAGTATTATAAAAGAAATATTAAATTGCTTAACGAACCAGTATATAAAAAAAGTTTTAATTACACCGAAAATATTTACTTTATTATTAATATATATAAGTATTTTAATAAAGAATTCATTCCTTTTTAATTTAATATTAATTAAGAATTATCGTCTTCCGAAAAGAATACGGAAATTAAATACTAAGTTCTTTTATAAGTTATAGCTTACGCTAAAGTATAAGTCTTTATTATAACTTAAGAGTTTTTTAATAACTCGTTAATCTTTAAGTCTTCGCCGACAATTAACTCAGAAATTAACTTATTAAAGGCTTAGTCTTTTTAGCGCTTAAAGCAGTCGCTAGCTTAATAGCTAATCTTATTATAATAAAAGCAAGTATTAAAAGAAACGTCTTTAAAAGCAAAAAGCAATATAAAAGACTTAAAGCGGCGGAGGAACGAAGCCGGAGATAACAAGCGCAAGCGAACTTCTAGCGATAATTTATAAATTAATATTAGAGGTCTTTATGCTATCGTAGCCGGCGTAAGAAAAATTATATATTAACTTTCTTTTTTAAAAATACCGCGCGCGTTGTAGCTATTAAAAATAACGTTAGCTTAAGCTTTATAAGTTATTATAATTTCTTTTAATATAATATTATAAGATTCCCGGTTTATAATAATTAGGAATTCATTAAAAGCCGTATAATTTCCGTTTATCTTATACTTTTTTATATAAATTATACGCTTAAAAGCTAAAAAGACTTTTTTATATACGTCCTTAAACTAATAAAAGTAAGTAATCTTATTACTAATAATATAAAAAGTAAATTTAATTCAGAAGTCGTTATAAGTTATATTACTTATTAATAACTAATTATATATTCTCTTAATAACTTAGACTTAATTATAGTTAAAGAATCGCTAGTCTAAAGCTATTAAAACGTCGACGGCAGTCTCGAAAGTACCGGCAAATTCGGGGTTTATATATTAAAAAATAATAATCTTTACTTCGTTAACAGTGCATCGAAAGTAAGCCTTAACTTATAATATTTCACTCTTAAAGTTACTTAAATACTCTTTTATAAATAGCTTTATTTTCATCTTTTAAATATTATACTTAATATCGCTTTTATAATTATTAAAAGGAATACAAGGGTACTTAACTTTAAAGGGCTTTATAACTTAAACCGAATTATCTAATTTTAATAAGTAATAATTAATAATTGACTAAAAGTCCGTCGTAAAAACACGTATTAATCGATCGCTTTAAAGGGAGGGAATACGAGTCTCTTAGCGGGGGTTATTAAGAGTATATTAGTCGAGGGCTTACTTAATAACGGCAATAATAGTAAAGCTAACGAAGATCTTAATTAATTAATTTACTTTTACTTATTAAGTAAAAGTAAAGCCCTTTATAATAATAATAAGCTCTAGCGAGGCGTCGAAGTAATTCTAAGGTTTGTTTTTTAAATCGGAATCGAGTTCTTCGAAGTTATCGGGTTCCTTTATAAGAGTCTCGACTAAAGAAATAAAAGTATCGGTAAAGCTTAGCCGTAAAGGGGCGCTTCTTTTTCTAAAACTCCGCCGACGGGAGAAAAAAGTCGGAAGAGATAATAACACGAGGTAAAGAACTGTTTAAGGTTATTAATCGATTTATTAATTAAATATAAGTCGAAGTCGAAGTTCGAAGTCGAATAGCGCGCGTCAAATTACATAAGATAAGTTAACGGCAGGAGGTTTTCCAGCTTTTTTTAAGGCAATCTATTATTAATAAAGAGGTACTTATCTATTGAATAGGCTAAAGTATTAAAGTCCGTCGTTAATTTATTGTGGTAGGGTTGACCTCAGAGGTCCATTCGTCACGTGACTGAGCTGCATCTTGCTGTATTTAAGATAGCCTCTAGGGCAACATCCTTCAAGCACAACAACGATTTTTACTACTACAACTTTTCCTTCTTATTCAAACTATACCTCTCCCCTCCCTTGACAAATTGTACTCCTTAGATATGTGATATCTCTAGTATTCGTCAAATGGGTATTTCTTACGTTTACCCTCCGGCACTTGCTTTGCTACCCTCTTGTTGTGTGCTTGGTGTTTTCCCCTCCACATTATTATAAAAGCAAGAAGACGTGACGCGTAAGACTTAATAAAATACAACGCTTTATAGCGAAGGAGTCATTAATCTTTGCTTATATTACGGCTAATTAAAAGTTAATATAATATAAGAAATAACTTTATATTTAAACTTAAAGCTACGCTTAAAATTAAAAAGAAAAGACAAAAAGAAAAGAAAAACTCTTTATAAGAGGAAACTCTAATATAAATACACAAAAGGTCCCCCTAGCCTTTCCCGATTAAGACTAGCGCCATAGTTGCCATGCCAAGGCAATGCTACAAGCGATGCCGAGCTCGCTCGGTTAGAATACGAGGCTCAGGGAGTCGTAACAGCGTGCTTTATAACAAATCCATTAAAACCGTAGCTTTCTATAATACCGGTCTCGTTTATATTCTACCGTTAACTAGTTAAAATATTCTTAATAACTAAGATCTTTAGTTTTTAAAACTAAAGCTTAATAACCTCGGAATAAACGCAGTTAATACGTGCAAAATTAATATATATTTACCTCTTCGTCTTTAAAATAAGATTTCGTGCCAAAAACTTATAAATCCAATATCTTTTAAGTAATAAATAATTTCCTTAAAGAGCTAAAAGTCTTTCTTTAAAACTTTAATTTATATATACGTAATTCTACGGCTAAGAGACTTCTAAGTTAAAATTCAATTAATTAATCGATTTTTTACTACTGTAAGTAGCCTTTATAAGTAGCTAACACCTTCTTAGCGTGATAAAATAATTGCGTTACGGCCACGAAATATAAACCTCGGAATACCCTACTTAAGCGATGCCTTTTATAAAGACTTACTATTTGCGATCTTTATAAGCGCACATATAACGTTATACTCAGTATATTAAAGCTTTATAATAAAAGCAAGTTATATTTTAAATTTGAGAAGAATTAATTAAAGAATCAAGGAGTAATTAATTATTTAAGTTAGTGAGTAAATGTGGCGGTGAGTTAAAGGAGGTAGGGGGGTGTTCGACGTTAAGATTCGGTCATGATTCTGAAAATAAGGTTTTGACACAAGTCGGCATCGTTAATGCACCCAAGGCTGGGCCACGAAAGAGGGTTGAAGAGCTGGCAGGGAAGTACCCGGGGCTTAAATGGATCGGGATTGTCAATAACCCCTGGTTTGATTTCGTGGGCACTCATTCAGAAACGTAGCTCGTGCCCAAGCTTCGGAACGTAACTAACACATCTCAGGCCATGAAGCGCAGCATGTTCCTCATCGATGTGAAGAATAGAACTGCTAACTTGCTCAGTGGTGGAACCACCAAGTTCAACACCACAGCTCTTGCCGTGGCACGTTTACTCAGCCTGCCTATCGTTTCCGCCGAAGGCGCCTCGCTCTCTGACTATGGCAATAAATTCGTGTATATCTCATCGTTCCTGGTGTCGCAGAGAGACATTCTGGATTCCCTACAGCGAGCCACGGATACTTCAGATGCTGGCTGGACCATCACGGACACCGATGTCCAGGCTTACATCGATGAGGGACCGGCCAAGTTGGTGAGAGGAGACATGTCCGCATTTCTGAATTTACTCATTAGCTCCATCGCGAAAGAGGGGTTGGGTGGAAATTATGAGAGCACAAAAGGCGTAAGCAATGTCGTTCTAGAGTTGCCAGAGGAAAATCTCGATGATGCAGTCAAGGTGCTTGTATAGACCCCCAAAGGAGGGTTTGAAGGAAAGAAGGGTGGAAGGGCGATGAAGAGAAGGGTAATATTCGTTAGATCGTGTTCAGAGCATTACCATTTCCTCAGTTGTGATGCTTCCTCCCAGATCCTCGTCCAACCCTAGTCTCGTTCTGCAAAATATTTGGGAAAATCTCATCCGATGACCAGTCCATCTGAGAGTCTCCTACACTTCCAGCACGGTTCTCCTTTTTGCCCTCTCCCTTGAGATATTGATTTTTGTCTTGGAATTTTAATTCGATGACGTCCGTTCTCACGATGTTCTCCATGCTTTCCGACATATCTCGCTTCCCGCTAATACTCGTCCTTCTTTTAGATCGGATGTACGCTCCAGTGCCGTTCGGATCATTTGTTCCTCGTACGCTTTTCCATGAAGCTGGAATGAATGCTGATAGGATTGGGAGTGATGCTGCGACGACGCGAAAGGCCAAGTCGATTAATGTCCAGTCCTGTAGACGGACAAAGTTCCCTAGAAGGGGATGTTAGTAATGCTCCTCAACTGCAGGTCGCTATACTTACAGAGTACGTCACTGGCAAGCCTCTTCTGCTCGATCTGGCGCATGACCGAGCCGATACAGCTCATGGCCCCAATACTGAACACAAAATATAATCGAGCCTTGGTCCCCCAGCCCATCTGTACTTTCCACAGCACGATGAGTGGGACCGAAAGCAACGCAACGTCCATGATGACGTGTATAACACTTAGAGTACTTCCAACGATATTGTCACTGGTACACTTGAATGCCCTGCTCTCCTTCGCAATCCTGATAGGATCCCAGCCGGCGTATGGAGGATTACATTGGAAGATGGTCCAGAAAAGCGCCAGCAAAATGCATGTGCCAAGCAGGAAAAGGAAGACGTTATTAAAAATCAACCATGCCGGTGAAGTGAGTGATGTTAATCGTCGACTGGAAAGCAAGAAGTCAGTAACGTATGCAGATGGTCTAGTGGTGATCTATATGTGGGAGTATTCATCGATTTAAAGGCATGACAGGGTCCGGTAGGGCTATTTATCAGACGTTCCTTGGGAATAAGGGACGTGACTTGTGTTGAAGTACTTACTTAAAAAAGCATATTGAGACTTTGATCATCCCGACAGCAACGAAGAATATCGGCTTCGAGAGATTAGAGAAACGTTTGAAGGATGTATACTCCTCGCTCTAGCGGTTGTTAATAAGATGACACTGTTTCAAAGCAAGATTTCGAGTTCTGAAGTTGGTCCCGGACACGTCCGAACGTTCAGATACCAAAACATCGAAGACTCCAGGATATGGAGAGGGGCGTCCTTGGGTACATACTATGTGAGGTCATACATCTATAGAAATAGGAAGCAGTCAGCGATGGCGATGAAGATGATTTTCTAAGATGGCAGGGGATGCAGTTTAGAAGTCAAGAATACAAGAATATTGGATACAAGTCGAACTCTATACATACGTGCTTTCCTGCTCCACCATAAATAACAGCACACATCTGCAGTGTCGGCCAACATATAGCCAGCAGCACACCGGGTATGATAAAGAAGTCATCCATCCCAACCATCAGACCTCTTCTGAAAACCCTTACTCCAAGTCTCAGTCCAGTAATGATGACCATCGTAGCTAAGGCTATGCTCATCGAAGCCAGTATCCTGGGTCCTCTTGTCTCGAAAATATATCCTTCTGTTGGTCGTGCTGGAGGTACGAAGGCACCAAGTAGCGGATCGGTCTTCTTGCCGAATGCCATGAGCAGGTATTTAGCTACATAGTAGTCTTTCGTGGTGTTGGGAGGAGATCCAATGAGTGCTGAGATTGTGCCGGTAGGTACGGCAGTAGCGATCGTCGAGGTCGCTGAAGCCAATACAGATGACATCTTGACGATGTTGATGGTTGAATCTGGAGGAATTGTCTCAGGCGTTCTAGAAAGCAGTCACAGAAGAAGCTCTAGGTTGTGGGGGCGGAAGGTTGGGGCTATCTGCTGCTATTAACAGAACAGATCAAGCGCCGTGGGGGCACCTTCATCCAGGATCCAGCCAGGTTGATAAAGAAAGTGGCCAGTTTAGGTTCGATTGGGTGTTTCGTGTGCAGCCAAACAGCCAAGTACCGAGAATTAGACTCTACATGCCTATTCATTCCATTGTAGGCCATGGAGAGGTCCCAGGTCTGGGGAAGTACCATGACTGGTGACACGACCAATCTCTGGAAAACAGCATCGAAGCATGGAAAAACAAATCAAGCCAACGCAGTCTCGGCAACCTTAAAGGCTCGCATTCTGTAATTCGATGATTGGCTTGACACCCCCTTGTTTGGAGTAATTTCCAGCAACCTCGCTTGATAGGAGCAACTTGCCAGACAACTATAACAAGCTTCATCCCTACCCAGCATTCGCCCAGGTTAGGCTTACCGAGAACTGGTTTACATTTACTGGCCGCAACGTAATCATTCAAGGTTGACTTAGAAAACCTTGAGGAAGCTTTGAAGATGCAACCACAAAACTCTCCAGAAGGTTCATCTAACAGCTAGCCGTGTGGAATACAGTTCATCGAACGATATTGCAACAGCCAAAATGCTAGGATGAACGGTGGACAGGTCTGTAAGAACATGTTCTGGAAACCATTTCCCCAAACGATAACTGTTCCATCCGCCTCGCGAGTTTTAGTATCGTCCGAGAGAGTTTCCTCATACGAAATACTTAAGGTTGAATGGTGCTGTGTCGTATTTAGGATTCCAACAAATTCAGATATTCGCTGACCTGTCCAGCGCCCAAGCGAAGCAATTCCTACATAGAAATTGGCCTCACTACGTCGAGCCGTACCTTGGAGAACAACTTCCAATTCAGATCTTGGACTTTCCTCCATTAGCATACCGAGTCAGCCGTGAATTCCTGCATCCTAATCTACATTCATTTGTTTTCGGCGTACAAGGAATCTAAGCAGAGTGCAGGTCCACAAAAGCCGATGTGGAATTGGGTTATTCTGACCGTGTTCTCCTTATCGATGTATCAGAGCCAGGATTTCTCCAATTATATAGATGCAGGAACGAGGCAAAGAGGAGGGATTTGCTTGGGCTCCGGAGTCTGAACAGGGATGTCCTAGCAAGGATTCATCGGGTCGACGGTGTCATCATAGCATTGCGTTGAACGAGAGCTTCCAAGTTTGAAGTCTTTCGCCTCGTTTAAAAATTGTATCGGTATTCGTAAATTCTGAGTGGGAGGAACAGTCTGATGCTGCGGTAATGGGATGAGGATGCTCGTGTCCGTTATCGATATCCTGCATTGTCATTTTTGAAGCAGCACTTTTCCCACCTGCAACCAACAGAAGGGCAGTGGCTCACCACCGTCATTGCAGTTCGATGCTTTACCCTAAACTTCCTCAGACTTAGAAATGCACTCGCGACGGAAGGCATTGCGTGTTCATAGTATGTATTTTTAAGGGTGGTTGGCAGATCGAGCTACAAGAAAAGACACAGTGGAAGTCCCGAGTGATGTCCTAGAGACTAGGCTCAGTGCATCAAGGTCTGGGTTATATGCTGCTGGCCTGGGTCATGAAGAGATCATAATGGATGATAGAATGCAAGGCGTGAAATTGGTCATGGAGGAGACCTGTCGGAATGTGGGCCAACGAGGTATTTCTGCCAGCCAGATAGCTCTATGCGTTTTTCATTTTTTCATATTTACCATTGAGAATTTCTTTTCCACAGCTCTGAGATTTGTACCATGATTCAGCTCAAATTATTTGTGTCGCTTCTTAGCAATTCTTTGTCTCGCTCTCGCCAGACAATTTCTCTGAATCGACTTGTCAAAATGTCCATATGTATGAAGTAGTCTAGCCTGCTGAGATGAAGTGGTGGTTGCTGTGATGCACAAGATTATGAAAGGATGTTAGTGAGTCCATAGTTGGACTTTGGGGCATGATAAGGAGCGATTTATACCTATATGCGAGAATGCAAAGGCAAAGTAAATCGCATTTCGAGATGCAGAGCCAATCCAATATCACTCCACTGCAACTCAGCACGCTTCAGAGCGATAATTTATCAGGAGGGCGATCTCTCACCGAATCCAATTATCAGTCTGTCTATCTCTTAGCCACAATATTTCTGCCTTCTATTTCCTCTCGCGTCCTCTTCCCCTAGCTTGCTCAACTCTAAAGATGCTTATCTTAACCTCAAAACAGACAACCCACTTTACCCACTACTCAAAGGTCATCTAGGCATAAGCCTATATATGCCCAGCCCACAGGCCATTTTCAGATCACTTGCAACGCAATGGTGGGATAAAGATACCCCTCCTCTGCGCAAACATGGCACAGTAACCCAACCCTCTCAAAGCGAGTCGATGCTCAACACTGGCTCACTCGGACCAATCACAAGCGACGTACACACCTTCCATTCTCAGGCTTCAGGATAGCTTATGCATATTTCATGTAGGTACAACCGTTTTTACGGCGGAAGAGGGGATTTGGGCGATCTCTTGTCGCGGGATTAGGAGGAGGGATTACTTAGCTATGGTTGAGTGACTATGAGGGGTACTTAGGTGTATAAGTACGTACCGCTGACCTGACGAATTGTTGAATTTCACTACAACAGCCCCATTCGTTCCATCACATACATCACATCCCATTCCCATTCTCTGCGTCCTCCTCGAAACCTAACTTGAACGCTCAACACTCGATTTAACTCCACAATCCACACATTGATAACCAGACAGTCGCAAGTCAACCAACTCATCAGTCAAAAAACAATGGCACAAAGCCGAAGCCGCACAATGGCTCCCCTCGTCTGGCTCATTACAGGCACCTCATCTGGTATAGGACTCGCACTCGCACAGGCCGTACTCGCAAGAGGCGATCACGTTATAGCCACAGCGCGGGACATAACCTCTCCCACCCTCCTACCACTACAGTGCGTCCTCTCCTATCTGCAAATGCTCATCTCTCCAACCCTATTAAAAAATTTCAAACATCGTTTGAAAATGAAGAAGAAAAAAGCAATCAACTAACACCCTCCTTAGAACCCACGGCGCACACCTCCTCGCCTTCGACGTAACACTCCCCCAATCCACCATAACCTCCCTCCTCGCAACAGCACTCACGCTCTCCCCTAGTAAAGGCATCGATATCCTCGTTAACAACGCCGGCTATCTTGAGATCGGCGTTCTCGAAGACCTGAACGACTCGCAATGGCGCGCGCAATTCGAGACGAACGTCTTTGGCGCTGTTAGGCTCGCGAAGGCGATCTTGCCTTCGATGCGTGAGAGGGGGAGTGGGACTGTGGTTTGGGTGGGGAGCGTGGCGGGGTGGAAGGGCGAGGAGGGGGGTGGGGCGTATTGTGGGAGTAAATTTGCGGTAGCTGGTATGTTGACTCTGTTTGTTTCTGGTGGGGTGACTTGGATTCAGAAGGGTTGTCGTTCAGGATGAGTTTGAGTCGAAGGGGTCTAGTGTCAGGAGTGAGGAAATGAGATCTCTGGGAGAGATTGAGTTTCCTGATGAGTATTTCTGACTCTGAGAAATTGAATTCTAGGTATCGCAGAGTCTTTCCGCGAGGAAGTCGTTCATCTAGGTATCAACTACCTCCAATATCCACCCCGCAAAACCACACCTTCTCACTCCTCCCTCCTCCCACCTCCCCTCCCCTCCCACTAACACCCCCAGCACACAGCAATGACAGCCTACAACGGCCGCCAACCATGCTCCCCCCTCAAAGCAGCAAAGCACATGATAGAAGTCATTACTTCCACAGGTATGGCGAAGGGGAGAGATATGCCTGAAAGGCTTGTGCTGGGGAGTGATGCGCTGGAAGTCGTGCGGGAGAAATGCGAGAGGACTTTAGCTCTACTAAAGGAGTGGGAGGAGGTGGGGAGGAGTACGGATTTCTGAGTAGGTTGTTGGTTCTACTGTTGGTTGAGGAATTGGGTGGGTAGGTTAGTGGGTTATGTTGAGTTGGGCGGAGCTGAATAGCGGTCTTGTTTGAAGGTTGCAGTATATGAGATGTTGTCTGGTCTGGTCTGATCTGATCGTTACTCTTGTATCCGTCTGAGAAAAATAATGGAGCTGAGTCGGGGCCTTCTAGGTAAAGGGCGGAAGAAAAATAGAATACAAAGGAAGGAATAAAAAATATGAAATTTAAGCTTGAATTCACGAAGGAGTGAAACCAAATGCGGGCGAAGCGTCATTCTCAAAGATGTATCGCGAAATCCATAACTAGGAACCATTCGTTTCCCATCACGGAAGTTGAGAAGTATATGGGAGGTACGGTATAACATGGTATGGTATGCTGCAGAACAGTAAATGAGATGACAGAAGGGATACAAAACAATGATAGATGAAGAAGGTGAGGGTTAGATCTGGATACCTTGGTGATTGTCTCCCTTCCAAAATACCATCATACAATAAAACGAATGACTAAATCAAATGGGAAAGGGAAACGATGGACTACATCCAACATGCAAGGCTGAGATTTTGTCATACTTTGATAGAGTAGAGTAGGCAGGTCAGCAGCGCCCTCCGGCTTCAAATTCCACCGCCCCTCTCATATCCATCCACTCACGTTCCAGACTCCCTCAGCCTTCCCCAAAAGACGTCGTCTTCATAAAGGCGAACCAATCCGATCTCGATTCCGATCCTCATCCCCTCCTCAGCATGAACATATTTTCTGGGTCTTCGTAAGCAAGCTAGAGCCAAGCCCAAGCCCATCACACAATTCCGCCGCAGTGTTGTGCACTTCTTTTCGGGGTCAGGGGTGATGGAGATTTAGGGCTAGACGAACCACTCAGCGCTGTAGAAGACTCGCTTAGGCGCTGGAATCGGGTAATGCCAAGGTTGTGCGGCGCCACCCGAGATGTGATGGGCGGCGTGTGAGTCAATGGAAGGGGAATGTGGAGATTTGGTTGTTGGAGTTGGATTCGCTGGGTGGGGTTGTTTAGTTGGATGGATGGATGAAGGAGGAGGTATATAGGAGGTTTGATTCCTGGGCTGGTTGCTTCAAGGTTTTGTTTTCTCGATCCTAATTTTAGATTTCTCTGACTCAACTTCGACGCATATCTGATCAACAACAGAATACCCAAGGACTAAAACTTTGCGACTTTTGAGAGGACGGTTCGAAACGAAACAATATGGTGCAGACGGCCAATATAAGGAAATACAATCGATGTGAAGGGAACGACTCTAGGCTCTCCCGCCGAATGAGAATGAAAGCACAGGACAACTTTGATCAAGAGCCGCAGCGACTAGAGCGGAATACCTTACAGTACCTTTGAAGGGATAGATTGACAACGCTCGATAACACGGATGCTTGCTAGCTGGCAAGAGTCTCGAGGTCTCGTGCTCTCCATGTTCCTCTCCGTAATTCGAGTAACCACGGAAAATAAGCAGGGGGATCTGGTTTGGACGGACCGAAGCAGACCAAAACCGACCCGGACCACGAGACAGTGGAATGGTTGGGAGCGGGAATGATGAGCTGATGCGAGACGCGAGATCTCACGATCGTGACAGATGGGTGATACCCGCATCACAGCCGATGGACTTACGATTTGTTCGTGGGGATGTTGATGGTAGGATAGATGAGTACCTGCAAATGACACGATCCTCTATCCGACTGCCAACCATGAAGGAGACGGGTACTTGCAGCGACGAAACACGAGACTCTTTGATTGATAACCAACGCAAGCACGACAGAACTCCGTGCGACGGTAAAGCGAGACGAGACAATGCGATGCTGCCCTGTCTCCCAGCCTGATGACGGCGAAACGTCGAGACGGAGGCGACCAGAACGAACAGAACGACTCAACACATCATGAAGGAAAGGAGGAATACATTATTGTCTTATGCAGAAGTCGCCTTGCCAAGCCGATACAACAACAGAAAAGTTAAAACTTACGAAGCCTTCCTGTTCCTATCGGTCGAGAACACACAAATAACTCAAATCAAATCGACCTTTCTGGAGGAGGCGAAATTGCCAAGCCTTGGATTCACGATAGGGTATTTCGAATCGGTTGTACTCCGTACAGCTCGCATTTCGTACGAGATATCGATATCGATATCAATATCAGTCGAGCGATTGAGGAACCCTTGCATGGCAATAGATAACGAGACGAGACGAGATGAGATGAACGTCAGCATCCACATCAGAATCCGCATCAGCATCAGCACCACTGATTAAAGTCCCAACCCGAGTAGACAGCGAGAAAGACAGGAGCCTAGATGTTCAATCATGCCGGAAGAGCGAATCAGGCGCCAAAGATGCAGGATTTGATATATCTCGATGCAGGCATTCTGATTTGATTTCCGATGGAGAGAAGAGAGATGGGGTGTTCTGATTGGTTGGACATGCCCCGTTTCGTGATCCTCGTTACCAACCGGTCACGCCGGTGGTGGCAAGGGGCAGGACATTCTCACCTCCCGCATGCCTGACAGCTTTCATGGAAAGCTGTCAGTTAAGTTTTCCAGAAGCACCCAACCCTGTCCGATCCATCCCACCCCATCCAACCAAATCCAACCAAGCGACCAACCAAATCCAGCAGATATCTTCGAAGGAGCTCATCCTGCAGTCCACCTGCTCTCCTTGGCCTGGCTTGGCCTCCAGAATCTCCGCGCCAAGATGCTAACAGGCTTGGCGCACGGCTCATTATCCTCGAATGGCGTAAGTACGCAAGCACGCCCCGAGATATCGGGATGATTGTTGTGGGCGTTGATTGTGGGCTGGGGAAAAAGGCTGGGCACAGATAAGGGTTTCTGACTTTCTGTCTTGTTGATGGAGTTTATGAAGGAGTGGAGTGAGTGAAGTACGGACGGGACGGGTTTCTTGCCTCTTTTGCTTGAGTTCCATCCCTGTTTGCTTTGAGGGAGGGAAAGACAAGCATGTGAAGCTAATTTACGACTCTTCCGTCCCTGCTGGTGTATCCCGTCGACAGCCATGTGGCACATTACCGGATGTGGAAGGTTGTAAGAATGGTAGCGGGAGGAAGAGCGGCTGCTTGCTTGCTTTGCTTGCTCTCACGCAGATGCCATGGCGGAGCTGGCCATGACCCGGTTTGAGGGGGCAGCTGCATCCAATCCCATGCATCGACATGTACAGTTGGGATACGGACCTGGGGAATCTCGGGGTCGCCTTTAGAATGCTGATGATCTCTTTTGTTTCACGTACAGAAACGAAGCTCAACCAGATAGACCGAGACCGAGGTCACGACGGCGGCATTGAGGAGGGGCGAAGAGTACGGCAGTCCATACGTAGCCAGCCAAAGCAAGCAGCCCGCCCACCCGTCAGCCAGATCAGCCAGATCAGCCAGACCAGCCAAAGAAAGACGCACATCAGATCCTGAGCCAAAACCCACCACGGCAGAATAGAACAGAGCAGAACACAACCAGTGGCGGGACGCGCCTCTGTACAGTACTGTAGCTGCTCTCCACCTTCCTCATCGCGACTGGAATCCAACAACCAATCTTAACTTTTCCCTCTCCCAGCCTGCCAGGCATTTTGATCCAAAGCCACAATCGACAATCAACAACTGTTCGCGGTAAGTACTCGTACACCTTCCAACAAAACGCATTCGCCTCAGCCGCACCACCACCACCACACGGTGAGTACCGAGTGCCATCTCTCGGAATTGGCCACCCATCACGGCTTTTATATCAGCCTTTGGGAAGCTGGGGATCGCTGGCCAGTCTGCAGTCTGCACATCTTCCCAAGCTGGAGTAGTGGCAGGGTTCATGACCATGTCGACCTTCCTCTTTGGTGCAAAGGGCCGCAAGCCTCGAGCGATTGAACGTTTTGCCAAGTGCTGCAAGTACCTGCAAGCCCCGACACCCTTATCGCTGGCTACCTTAGGGCAGGGCATGGGGGGAGGAGGCGAGAAGCGTGAGATGTGAGACGACTGAAGACCTTTGTGTAGATTTGATGATGGATCCTGATTCGAGCATGGCTGTGAAATGGAGGAGCCGATCATCGATAAGTGCAGGCCCCGAGAAGAACTGTATCCAACGACGGACCCCCGCCAAGACTACTTACAGGTGAAATATCAAGATGAGCGGAGACGGCGTTGATTTAGACACCGAGCTAGAGCTCCCGACGAAGAGTCTTCGAGGCTGTGATTGGTTGATAGGCACAGCTACGGCCGGATTGACTTGGGAAGCGAGAACAGGGAAGGGGGTAGTGAGGAGTGAGGAAGAGGGAGGACAAGGTTGGATGTGTGAACAAGGATGAAAGAAGTTAAGGATATCTACTTGTAAGGTAGGGCACGCGAGGGGGATGGATGGATGGATGGATGGAGGGGCCGAGGCGAGGATCCATGCTTTTTTTTTATCGCACGCAGTACTGTGGTGTAGGTATGCGACGGAGCTGCCATACATATAAATTCGCTGGCCCACACCAGCTCTCACTTTTCCAGCTTCAGCTCAGCTCCAGCGTCAGCTCGTGAAGGTCTTCAACGTCCATTCGATCTGATCCTACTCGACCTGATTCAACTCACTCGGTCTTGTTTGTATCACCTCACCTCACCTCACCCTCCCCGACTTTCATAGTCGCGCAGCTTTCTCTCCCTCCGCCCATCCTCCCTCCCTCTACTATATACAACCTTCAAAATGGCGAGCAACGTCAATGATATCGCCGAGCGAGGGAACGATCCCCATTTCCAGAACAAGGAAACCAATGCCTTCAATACCCACGAGGTCAAGGAGCCTTACAAGGAGCCATACAATGATCCTCACAAGGTCGACAATTTCAACCACGAGAAGATCAGCTCAGCCTCGCGGACGCCTACTAGCGAACCAGCTGTGCTCGAGGTCGACAGCGAGAGGGGAATGAAGGATACCGATTACCGCGAGAAGGAGATCAGTGGCTCACCTGCCAGCTATTCTGAGGGCGAGGGTGAGCAAGAGCAGCCTTCCGTCATCCGCAGGATCTGGAACATGGCGAAGCCATTCTTCTTCCCTGCGTTCTGGGTGTTGATGACCGGGTACGAACCTCTCATTCTCAATTTCCTTTTCCCCGTGTTGCGTGTGGTTGGGTGTGACCAGCAGTGACTGACAGGTAACACAGATGGTGGATTGCTGGTCTGAATCTACATCGCCACGACATTGGTGGTCCTACCGAGTCTTGGTTAATCCCGTTCCTTCTCTGGTTGGCCATTACCATTCGTCTGGTCACCCTGTACGTCTCGACTAAATATGTCACCAAGCCAATCGCCTGGGTATGGATGAAGTTGATCTACAACCCACACAAGATGATCCCCGAGAAGATGAGACTGCCATTGGGGGCCGCTGGAACCGTCGCTGTGTTCATTGTCGGTACTTTTGCTAGCGAAGAGACCGCCGACAACACCAGAGCAAACCGCGCTGTCAGTTTGTTCGGTCTCGTGGTTTTCATTTTCGGTTTCTACGTTACATCCAACAACCGCAAGGCTATTCAATGGCAAACCGTCATTGTTGGTATGCTCGCCCAGTACATTCTCGCTCTTTTCGTCCTGAGAACACAAGCCGGATATGATATTTTCAACTTCATCGCTTTCCTCGCGACATCCCTGCTTGGATTCGCTGCTGAAGGTACCGCTTTCCTGCTCAGCGCCGATCTTCTCAAGTTCCACTACTTCCTCCTCGGCGTCATTCCCCCCATCATCTTCTTCGTGGCTTTCGTCCAGCTCCTCTACTACTGGGGATGGCTCCAATGGGCCATCGGCAAGTTCGCCACCATGTTCTTCTACGGAATGAAGGTCTCTGGAGCCGAAGCCGTCGTCGCAGCCGCCTCTCCATTCGTCGGCCAAGGCGAATCTGCCATGCTGATCCGTCCGTACATCCCTCACTTGACAGCCGCCGAACTCCATCAAATCATGACATCCGGATTCGCTACCATTGCCGGATCCGTACTGGGCGCCTACATCGGAATGGGTATCTCACCACTCGCCCTGATCTCCTCCTGCGTGATGTCCATCCCAGCCTCCCTCGCCATCTCTAAGCTCCGCTACCCAGAAACCGAAGAGACCCTCACGGCCGGCAAAGTCGTGGTCCCCAAAGACAACGAGGAGAAGCCCGCCAACGGTCTCCACGCCTTCGCTAATGGTTCGTGGCTCGGTCTCAGAGTCGGTGGCATGATTATTGCTGCTCTTCTCTGCATTTTGTCTCTTCTCGGCCTCGTCAACGGTCTTCTCGGATGGTGGGGTAAATATCTCAACATCAGCGGCCCACCACTCAGCGTCGAGCTCATCTGCGGTTACATCTTCTACCCCGTCGCATTCCTCCTCGGTGTCCCCCGCAACGGCGATATCTTCCGCGTCTCGAAACTCATTGGTCTCAAGGTCGTCGCCAACGAGTTCGTAGCTGTAAGTCTTTCCCCTGCCCCCCAAAAACTACCCCAAACCAAGAATCCAAGAGCTAACGCATTTCCCAATAGTTCGCAGCAATGGTCTCCAAGGAGCCAGACAATGACTTCCTCAAGCTCTCCGAGCGCTCCCGCCTCATCGCCACATACGCCGTCTGCGGCTTCGGCAACATCTCCTCCGTCGGAATCCAGATCGGTGTCCTCTCCTCCCTCGCACCCGGCCAAGCAGGTCGCGTCGCCAAAGTCGCTTTCTCCGCTCTCATCTCCGGTGTCATTGCCACGCTCACTAGCGCTAGCATTGCGGGCATGTTGATTGTGGATTCAGCGGCTTATACCAAGGTCTCTGTTTAGAGGTCCTTGGTTTGAGCATCTTTTTGTCTTTCAAGAGCGAGCGAGTGTGTAAATTTTTATTTTGTTTTGAAGGGGAAAGAGGGAGGGGGGGAATGATACCAAAGAAATGCAAGGGAGATGAAGATGAAAGATGAAGACCAGCTATCTCCATAGCTAATTAGCTAATAGAAAGAGATAAAACAATGAAAATAATTTTGAAATGTTATCTCTTGACTCGCTCGCATTCACGGATTCGAGAGTCTTGCTTACCACGCCGACTACTAGCTTACTCGCTCCTTTGCAGTACTTCCTAACTCCATCCTTCTTTACCCTATCTTACCCTATCCTACCCTCTCCACCTGCGCTGCATTGATCCCAACCTCCGTGATTTGCTCCTGACCTCGCGTACTTGCCGAGGTTTTTAAATATATCAATAATATTTCAGGGGGGCTCGCTCGTTCGCTCGCTTATTACTGAGATGTAATCTTAATATGTACCCCGCACTTGGTGAGTGAGTGAGTGAGCAAGACCTTGCAGCGAAGACTACTGTACCTAAGTAGGGAGCAGTGAATAGTGAGTAGGGAGTAAGATAAGCTGACTCCCTTACGCAGGTGACAAGTCTTGACGGTCTTATGCTTATATGGATATACATTACATTGCATAGCGTGGCACGGGCGGCCGCTGCTGTATTTTTTTATTGTCGCTAGTGTGATGGCGATTTGATCATTTCGAGGAGGGATGGTTGATGAAGTTTTATATTAATAAATTTGGCTTGATTGATTGGTTGATTGATTGAGAGAGGAACGAAAACACACAGTTTGGGGTTTCCTTTGCGGATTTGCGATCTTTGAGGTATCTGTATCTGGTTGACTGTATTGGATCTTTTGAAGCGTGGATGAATGACGAGGTGGAGAAGTCTGGTTTATTTATATAATCTTAAACTCTTTTGGAACCGGGTCGTTTCCTCGGCAGATAAAGTTACAAAGTCTGAATTCATGTCGAAGGTATGGTATGATAACCATCGGGATGATCCTTCCCAGATTCGAAGGAGCTCACCTTCGGCCGACAAAATGGATTCCATTCCATTAAATGGATATCAACAAGAAACTATTGCAAACCTGCATATTATCAAGTTGCGATATGATCATCGTTTCCCAAACAGAACAATGGAGTACGTTCCACAACATGACTAAACTTGTCAAGCATTGATACCGATGCGTATATCGACTCAGCGCTAAGCGATACTCTGCTAGCTATGTTTACTCATCGATACAACACTCTCTCATGATCCTCTCTAATAACTCGTCGATCTATGATATTAGGTTAGGTCAGGTCAGACTCACAGTACGAAATACGGCAATGCGGCATCAACTCCTGCGGAATCCTTCATAAGGAAGGAATGGTATTCGGCGGAATTGGGTGTGCTGACTATAGACCATGTACTGTACGCGTGCATGATTACATTACATTCCAATCCGAGGATTTGCGAAGGATGGAAATATCTCTTCTGACGTATGGTTTCGGCGACGATCACTATAGCACTTTCTCTCTCTCTCTCTCATCTATATAAGAGCCTTCCATCCCGCCATCCAGTCCAAAGATTCCATCATCATCAACCAACTCTTCCCAACACAACAAACAAATTACTACTTCACTTCCAGCCCCTTTTCAGCTTCCTATACCAAACAATCCATCCATCCATCAAAATGAAGTTCTCCCTCACCATCATCGCCCTCTTCGCAGCCGTAGCCATGGCCAGCACTCTCCCCGCTTCAAACCCGACATTCGACGCCGCAGGTATCAATTGCAAGAAATGCGGATGTTCGTCTAAGGAGTCTTGCACTGTATGTTTTGCACGAGAATATCACCTTTTGTCCTTCCCTAAGAGAAAGATCTCACTAACACTCGTTTTAACAGTTCGATTGCTGCCAGGTAAAGAAACCCAGTGACGTCGCGGAGTGGTGTGTTCGTGTAGGAGTTCGCTGCTAATTGCCGTGCTAGTAAATCGGCGGAGTTCCAAGTCCTTGAGTAGAAGTGTTGGGACTTACTTGTATGGACTATGGATGGTGAGGGATGAGGAGGGTGGAGTGTTGGATCAGAGTGGGGTTCTTGTTGTTGTATAGAGTTCTCCTCCTCTGGGAGTTTCAGCTCGGCTGACGAGGAGGGGGGACTTTTGTTAGTGGAAAGTGTGAAGTTCTTAATGTCAATGAAAATGGACTTCAATGGATCTCGTTCCGAATTCTTCGCTTCGTTGTCTACGTCCTTTTTACTCGTCTGTGTGATAATGTGGTTATTCCTCCCACTGCCCTGGTGGAGCTTTACTAGTTTTTTTTTGTACAACAATCCATGCCCCCAAAAAAATCACCACTTCCACTTCCGAGCAACAAGTCTGCTCACTTCTAGTCTAGGCTGTTAGAGTATATTTGTTGTCAGCGCTGATGTCAAGATTATCTGCATGGGTATTTCGTGGCGTGTGATCGCCCCGTTCCGTGATGACGGGCATGAGGTGAGATGACTTGCATAGGCTATTGCAAGGATTGACAAAGTCACGAGCCGAATACGAAGCTCGACGAAATTTACATCTTGCACTCATCATAGGTAAAGCTAAAGACTTAGAACCGTGCACGTTAAAATTACGGGCAAGTTACTTAGGTGGCTTGGAACGTTGAAAAGTGCACATTTAGCGCGCGGAAATAATGATATGAAGATATGGTGGACGTCGTCATAAATTAGTGGTTTATATCATACCAGCGAGGATTTGAGTACGGGGGTATTTCGGATTCATCTATCACTCAGACATCACGATACTTCGAATGGCTTTACATTATTCCATCGTCTTGCGCAGATTCCTCTGCGACGTTTTCTTGTTCAACTTGAACAATTGCAAGTCTCCATGGTCATTGGCTTTGTCTTATATATTTTTTTTTCTCAATCCCATCGCTACTCATCACTCTGATACCCCTCTTCATTTCCGCAAGGAATATAAGATTTGGGGAGCACACGTCTTCAAGGATAGGCCATTGCCCTAGCACTGAATATCCTCACCCCCCTCCAATCCGGTACAATCACCCACCTGATTCTAGCAGGCTAAAATCCCCATCTCCCAGTTCGTTTAACAGCAACTCTCAACAGCAGCATTTGAACATATCATGAACCCGAGAATGTAGTTACGTGCCTATTCGGTAGAAGTGTGAAGACGATTGATTAGGGGGTGCACTAATGGGTCTCCTCAAGGTTGCGCTCATGTAGATCCGTCCTAAAATCTTGTATGTCTTAGTTGTAGCTTGCTACCTCATCTCGGAAGTTTGGTGGCGTGGCTTCTTGGGCTCTTGTGCTTGCTTCGATGGGATATGTTGCGCTGGAGATTGTGGTCTTTTTGGATCGTATCGACGCCGTGTGACGAAGTCGGCGCCGGAGACAGCGCGTGTCATACATCAGGTAAGTATTTTCTTTTGACATGAAGTTCCGTTGGACTTGTTCCTAATAGCTGTAAAATGATTTCATCATCATTTCCCATTACAGGCAGTGCAAGGTTGGCAAACAGTCTTATACTTCAACATGCTCACAGACGAAGAACAGCGATTCCTAAATCCACAGCAAGAGCGAACTAAGACGGCTCACAATGGAACAGGCAGGAAGAATAAAGAAGGTGCTTCCTAGTGTTTAAATAGGTCTGCAGTTACGGGACGACGACGAGTCATCTCTCCATCTCTCGCAGCACTCAGGTCATATCACGGTTTATGTCACCGGGAGCATTCCCATTTCATGGTGGCCAAAGCGTCCTAGTTGGCAGCATAAATTTGTTAGATCTTTATTCTTCATGATTCATTCCTCACTCTTAATCATCTTCCATCAATAGTATCTCGTTGTTCAGCAGTGATTCAACATACCGTTGTAATCAAGAAGAGGGTGGCTATGATGACGAGTCTTTGAATTGCCTGGACTGTCGCGCTTTTGAAGCAGGGTGTGGCTGATTATCCTAGCCATTTCAACCCCCTTGATAGATTTGCATTCTTTGTTTATATATCCCCTTTCGTACAGTACGGTATGGTCGGTTGTACAATCGTCTTCCCGTCCCGTGCATTTCAACTCGTCTCTGTGCACGGCCCCTTCGCCCCTTCTGAGAGATTTATTTAGCGGCGCCCCCACGTCAAGCTGCGCTCCGCCTGCGCATCCTTCCTTGATAGAAAAGCATGTGGAATTCTATCTAAAGAGCGTACAGAGTAATAAGACAAATAGGGGTAGCGTGATCATAAGCACGCAGGTACTGAGATCTACGCTTTACAGCCCATATTTCTAACATTCCTAATATTTTTTCCTGCGGAGGTCCTGAACTGGACGGTCCTCTACCTACTGCACCGCACTGTAGCGTGTTGATTAATCTGCGATTTTTGTCTTGTCTGCTGCATTTTCACCGAGTGCAGCCTCGCGCGGCACCAAAACGGGGAGCTGTGGTAATTGTCGCTTGTTCAAAGGACTCTGTATATTTGTCTCGAGACGTGGACACGCCCCAGAACAGTTACAGAACAGCCTGATGCAGACGGACAAGTTGTGCTGCTTCAGTGGCACCGCCACGCCAGCCTGACGATTTGCCAGCTGTTCAACCTCCACTTCTTTGCATTGCTTCTTCCCTTCCCATCGACACCTTTACTCAAGAGTTCAAAACTCTGATGACTGCCCCCCTGCGTTCACCACTGCACCAACCCATAGTGAAGTTCTAATGGCGGCAGAGGCTCTCGCCGTAGTTGGCATTGTCGCCAGCATCATCCAGATCGTCGATTTCAGCTCGAAAGTCTTGCATCGTCTCGAAGAGTTCCAGACAAGCCTTGGGGAGATACCTGAGTCATTCCGGCACATCAAAGCAGAGCTACCATTGTTGCAAGGCACGCTCCAACAGACTGGAGTGGCAATAGACGCTGGCTTAGTCTGCGATGCAACGAAAAGAGCTCTGCTCCCGGTAATCACAGGCTGCACGGAACAGATTAAATTACTGGACTCGATTCTAGCCAAAATGGTAGCAACACCGGCAGACTCTGGGCCGAAGAAGATCCCGAAAGCGATATCGAGTGTCAAGAACGATCCAAAAGTCGAGAGAATAATGAAAACTCTTCGGCAATATGTCGGGACCCTAACATTCTACCATGCATCTATATCATCAACTTTACCGCCATTGATAGGTAATAAAGTCGCGAGAAATGTACCAGATGTCTGCTAAACTAATTTTTTAGACGCGAAGCTTACAGAGATTCGCAATTGGCTCGCACCGCCAGGTCCATCTCTAAACTACCAAGGAGCGCTGAAGCTACGCCAAGCTGGTACTGGTCTCTGGCTTCTCAACCGTGGTGCATATACCGCATGGATAACAGATCCTGTGTCCTCCCTTTGGCTGTACGGGATTCCAAGTTGTGGGAAAACAGTCCTCAGCTCCACTATCCTTCAAATCTCCTAGAAAAGTGTACCGACGACGATGTTGGGAAAGTGGTTGCCTACTTCTGTTTCACTTTTAACGAACAGGGAAAGCAGTCCTCGGAATCAATGGTCAGGTCGCTGATTTCTCAATTCTCTCAACAATGTGTTCGCACACCTACGAGCCTCGATAGCCTATTTTCCTCCTGTGGGAATGGACATCGACAACCGTCACTGGATGCTCTTCTGGAGATATTACGTTCTTTGATACAAGAATTTCCACAATCCTATATTGTCCTTGACGCTCTAGATGAGTGTGCTGACCGGCTGGAGTTGATGAAAATCCTTGAGGGAGTGGCTGGGTGGAACCTGGACGGACTGCATGTCCTAGTTACAAGCCGGAAGGAACATGAAATTGAACGCTCACTAGACACTATCGTGGCTACGCAAAATATCATCTGCCTTCAAAGTGACGTGGTAGATCGGGATATAGTCACCTATGTTCGGCAAAGACTATCCGACGATAAGAACTTGATGAAATGGCACGAAAACCCCAAACAACCGGTTATTAAATATTAGATCCTCGAATAGGCGCAACTAGCCGAATTTATTTGTAATTATATCACTAATATTATTCCGCAGGAAATTATTACGCGCTGGATCCACTTTGGCGGCTTTATGCTCGGCCTCTGCCGCCGCCGGGAAGTGCTTCGACGGTACCGACTCCGGATTGCCTTACCGCAGTCACCTCTTATTAAAAAAGAATCGCCCGATCTCGAGCTATTCTTTCTTAAGCTTATTAAAGACTAGTGCCTTATTTATATTAGTAATAAATTAAAGAGTTATAAGAAGCGGATAAGGTCTTTTTGCCGCCTTGTGAAAATAATTGATTACGTCAAATAGATTTACTTTAAAAGAAGAGACTTATAGGCTAAAATAAATTATTATTACTTATTATATAAGTCTTAAGAGCTAGTTCTCGAACACGTAGAGTATTTTAAAGGCTACGTAAAGATATAATATAGCGTTAAGCTCTAAGAATTAAAGTTTATACGTTCGTCAAAATAAACTGCGCACTATTTTATATATATATCGTTAAATTATGATCCTTATCTATTATTATTTCTATTCATTTTAGCCTTTCTAATAGCTTTATTATATGTTTGGAAATAAGATCGTTGTATTATGATGTAAGTAGGAACAAGATAAAGCAATAGTTGTTATGCTTGCTATTTGAATATCGCAGAAGCACTTCTAGTTTTACTTCTGTCCTAGTAGCTATAACAGAACCCAATCATCGCCGTCCACATCAATACAGGCATCCCCAGTGCCAGCGTAACACGTTAGTAAATCCTCCACTGTCTTATCTGCCTTCTCATCCATCTGCTCTTCCGTCTCCAACTTCTCGTGTTCGCTCGACTTCATCATAACTCCAGGAGCTAAGCGGGCGCCTGAATCTGCCCAGAATTCTGTCAGCCAAAGCCCACTGTTTAATCAACCATTGCTGCCTAGCGCAGATACCCCAGGCATGAATGAAGCTACCTGGCAGCGGGGTGCGGGGTTGGCTACCCCGCTGTCCACGCTTCACCATCAAGCAGAATATGATGCCCTCCCTCCATGTTTAAGAAGACTTCCGGCAGTAAAGTATCAATCAGACATTCGATGCCTTCGCCGAACGACAATTGCCTTGATGTGTTATATTTGATTAAGAAAGGGCAGTTGACTGTATGGCTTAACAGGCCACCTCGCCCCACAGTGACCACCTCGCTCAACTCATGTACTTCTAATTCAATTATACTACCTTTTTGACTGTACTTCTATTCTAATCGTACTTGTATCTTAATTATGCCACTAATTTAGTTGTACTTCTGATTTGATTGTGCTTTTATTCTAATTCTAATTGTACGTTTGACATGATTGTGCTTCTAATTTGATTGTACTTTTGGTTTAATAGTGCTTCTACTTTAATTTCACCTCCCTGTGGCCTTGGTATTTTCATGTCGCAGACATGACATGGATTCATATCATTTGCATATTTTAGATTCTATATTATTTAAAGGCTACGGATATAATGACTAGCAATAGAAAACCGTTAATACATTCTGTTAATGTAATTAGCTACAGAGGTAAAGACAGTGAGGTTTTTTGGGAGGTCACTATTGCCACCTCGCTTGAAGTTTATCCCCCTATCGGGTCGAGTTGGAAGTGGCCGATTGAGGCACGTGCAGAACACCAAAATCAGCTTGCGCAACACACTACTCCTCAACGAAAGAATAATCAAATTAATTGACCTCTTCACAGTTACTTTAGAAATAGCAGACCTGCATTTATACCACAAAATACTATAGTGTTATCTTTGTAGTTGTAGTTATTATCACGTATTTGTTGCAGAATAGCACTTCGCCAATATCGGCCACTTCCTACCCGACCCCATAGCCCCGCACTAATTAGGTCATCACCTTACCACCTCGCTTAGCTTTGTTTTGAAAGATGGTCACAGAACCACACCGCCCGCTCACAGGGACCCGGGAATACCACCAACCCTCATTGTCCAGTAGAGATAAAAATCGCTCTTTACTTGCCATAATATCCGAGCTAAACTACCTGAGAGCTCGATTCTTGAGCAAAGTAACCCCTCTTAGCTCAATGGGACCCTCTTCTTGCCCCAGCTCCCCTGCTCACGACACCCTGCTCTTGACAGCCCTGTAAAACGTACGGTACCGTTCAACTTACGGTAGCGTGCTCTTTACACTACCGTACCACCCACGGTACTGTCCCGACCACGGCACCGTGCTGTTTATAGTGCTGTAGGCGTTACAGCACCGTAATATGAACGGCACTGTATACGGATTTCAGGAAGTGGAGCTGAGGGATAATTATTCATCGGATAGTTAAATGAACACATGTGGAGTGATCCTCGCATCAGCTACCATCCTGAAGCACTAGAAGAGCCATGCGCTTGGTAATGATCACAAGCGAGAAACATCGAAGTCATTGTCGAGATGGTAGGGCGTCTCATAAATGAAGTTATGTGAGTGAAGTGTGCAGATCTACACGCTGCAACTCAGTAGTTCCAATCCCTATCTGCAATGCTCGAAAAAACAGAAGGACGAAGGCCAACAGTACAGTATCTGATGAACCTGGCCGAGAGATGACAGGGTGCTCAAGAACCTGGATCCGGTCAGTGGCATTACCTTCATCCTCATTGATAAATCGGATCTGGTCCTGCCTATGATCACTATCGTTGCGTTTAATCAGTGGCAGGGAGCAGTGCAACACAGATAGAGTGTGCAATGCAGGTAAGGTGTGCAATCCAAGTAAGGTGTGCAACGCAGATAGGGTGTGCAATCCAAAAGATAATCCAGATGGTTGGCACCATAAGACCATTCATAACGCAGTACCAACCAAAGGATGGTACGAACCAGCGAGTAGTACCATCGCACACCTCACAACTACGATCTCAGTTCTAGTAGTAATCTAGATCACGGTGTACATCAGGTCACGTGATGGATCTCAGGATCCAGGAGATCCAGGAGCTCGAAGGGTTCTATATAAGACTGGCACGTCTGCCATTGGATAGGAGCTTCGCGCTTAAATTAAAATAGTATCTTCAATCCATACTTAGTAACTGTCAGACCCCGTACGTGATACACCTATTCCTTCGGATCAGAGATCAACCAGCCTTCCTGTGTTTACCGAGTAAATACACGACCGTTACAATAGGCTAGGCCAGGGCAAGACAGGTTATATAGTTATATAGAGACTTTCCAAAGTAGGTATCTTGCCTTGGCCAGTTAACCAAACTATACATAATGGCTCAAGGGTTAGCCTAGGGTAGGGAGCAGGTAGGATATATATGGCTAGTAATCCCCGGGTGGTATAAGAGCAACTAGCTTGTGATCTGGTCATAATCTGGTCACGAGTTACTTGCAAGTTGGTTATGGGTAGGTCGTGGGTTTATAAGGGACCGGGGGTGGTAAGGGTAGGCACGGGCCTACTTGTTGCATGTTATAGCAAGGCTGCCGTGTAGCACCAGCCGCCGGCTCCCTACCTGAGATAGACTAGCCTGCCTAATCAAGTATAGCAAGTATGCTAGATATAAATGAGGGTAAATGAACGGCACATGCACTAAATCGAGGGGAAAACAAAGGGCCTGAGGAACCGAGATAAATAATAACACACACACACACAGAGTATTTGAAATGCATATGATTGTTTATTTGTTGACCTTAACAATTTCAGGCGAGAACAGCCCCATAGTCATCCCGTATCTAGTCCTTGATTCCTTGCGGCTCCAAACTTGTGCCCTTCTACGCCAACGTCCTCCTAGTTCTTGCAGGTGAACGAGTTCTGGCAGACTGGGCCAACCAGGCGCTGGCAGATCCGGCAATTGTCTCCCGTCAACGTTCGGCATTGTCCACAAGTCTTAAGGTGAGCGCAGGTATCTCCGCTGCAGTTGTTGGTTCTAGCGCAAGAATAGCAACTCTCTGTAGTCACAGCGTCGACGCAAAGCACGCATGTGGTAATGATTTGCGGCACGGCGAGAACGCCAGTGGTAGCAACAGCCATGACAAATACGGCAGCAGACATAAAGAGCTTCATTGTCGAGATTGTGTTGGAGAGTTGAAAATAGATGTCTAGAGCCTCATTAGCAGAGTATTATGCTTGTAACTACTATCACAAGGTTTTACCGTAGCTAATAGAAAGAATGTAAAAGGATTTTGCTTGTGGGAAGGTAGTTGGTAGTTGATGAAGATTGTTGGTGAACAACTGTCATCCTCAGAGGATATGATTTTGTATTTATACTTATCTCCTCTCTAGGTAACAATCTTGGTTATACTCTAAGTGGCTACTGACTATAGGTTCAATTGCGGTTCAAATACTAATCAGCAGCAACTCTTAAGTAGCTTAAACTCAAATCCAACTAAAATATAAGAAAGTTTACGTAGGTAGATAAGCAGCTCTTAAGTAGCTTAAACTCAAATCCAACTAGAATATAAGACAGTTTACGTAGGTAGATAAGCAACTCTTAAGTAGCTTAAACTCAAATCCAACTAGAATATAAGAAAGTTCATGTAAGTAGATGTTCCTTTAGCTTTAATTAAGCCAGGTATTGTTAAAGCGGTCAATTTAAGCTGGCAGTCCCTGTTAGTACAGATAAGAAAGTGTTTAATAAGTGAGCTGTTAGGTCTTAAGTTTAGCGTGATTAGTAGTAGAGTCACGCGTTCCTGACGGTTATTTTATAGCGTTACATAGTGATGTGGTTTATCAGCGAGTCGGCCAAAAACCTCTGTGATGCTTGCTCTAATGCTACTTGCATCGGTGCATTCCCCAAATGCTTGAGGGGATTCGGATGATTCAGATGCAGGGTTGTATATTATCGACCTTCCTGATCTGTCTAGTCAAGGGTACCGTGCTGCAGGGTAGTGGCTTTCATCGTATATAAAGTTTGCACGTCCTGCTGTTTGACCATCTTCTTCGTCAATCCTTTCCCAACACTCCTTGCTCAGTGGTTTGACCTTGTTATGCTGTCAACCCCTCCCCACCGAGACCCACTCCGAACGCCCTGTCGCTGGCCCTGCCGCAGCCGAAAGTCTTGATACGAAGTATCCGTGCTATATGACCCAGATCTTACCAGTTACAGACGGGAAATAATAAAACGGATTCGCTCATTGATTGATATCCCCTGCAAAGTGGAATATTCTAGTACTCCGCACAGACACCAAAGGTTTGATTGTTCCAACAAGTACGAAGTAGCACGCTGGTTTGAAGCTAGAATCCCCAATCAGCTACTCTGGATTCGATCTTCTTGACTGTCGTGACGGCGATCATACCTCTAGATGGCATTACATTGGCCGAGATACAAGCATGAGCTTAGCTTACTGCCCTCTTCTGGTTGTTGCACTATTATAATCCTTTTGGTGTGCTCTCTTGGCGTGTGCAATAGTGTAGGCTTGCCCTTGGTATTCCTTTATGCTATATAACCTGGCCAATAGAAGAAATGCTTCATGTCGACGTTGCCAGCTTCTGCCTGGCTGTGCCGTGGCATTATGCGTCGAGGGAAGGATCTCGGTGAGCTCTCTTGGGTCGTGGAGACGGCGACTTGCGCTGCATGCCTTGACCTGGGCTGATCTGTGACAAGAAGGACCGATTTCTGCCAGACAATGGCAGCATTGAACCTCCTGCTGAGCATCCTATGGACTGAATACAAAACGCCGGCGGTTGGAGAATGGGTCACCAAGCAGGTAGGCTGACGTGGAGGATTGCAAGGAGGCACCTTGGAAGGAGATTGATATATGTTCGTTGTATATTGGACGGATGGATGTACGAAAGGGGGTTTGCAGTGGGTCTCGTCCAGTTCGCACTAATCTTGCTACTCCTCTTCGCTACAGGGTGCCAGCCCGCAGAGCTGGTCGATGCAAAGAAGAAGACGAAGCGGCGGTGGCCTGGCCTTGAGGACGAAAAAAAACCGGCGATGGAGATGTGGACGATAATAGCTTTAAAGATGAAGATGCTGAAGTTGGCGCTGATGCCGACTTTGGCTTCGATGATCACGATAGCGCTGTTGCCGACTTTGGCTTCGATGATCACGATAGCGCTGTTGCCGACTTATGCTCCGAGAACGATAGTAATATCTCTAATGACGATATTATTATATATATATTCCGAACACGCATTAATAAACTACAGTAGTACGATATTCTACTTTATTAAAGTAAACGACTTTATCTTTTATTTGATTACTTACTTCGTTTCCTTAGTTATTGTAAATAGAGCCTTCGAGGCACCGAGCCTAACTCCCAATCATAAATTTGATACAATCCAAGCTTCCCTAATTCTTGCGGTTGTGTTTGTTATTAGCTTGGAAAATCATCGTCGAAAGGGTCCCATTACCCACGTATGAATCGACTTCGCGGAAAGTGGAAGGGCTGGCCATCGTGATCAACAGTTATGCAAATACAACAGAGTAGTTAAATTATTCAGTTCCTTGAGATCTTAATCCTATTCTTTGATCTAAGTCAGGATTTTCTCTTTATAGGTCATCATGTGATATGATGACCCATTTCCGATTTTATAAGGCAGACAGATTTTCGACTGGGCCAAAATTTTATGACAAAGAAAGAACTGACCACAATGAAACCGGTATTGCTTGGCGCTGTGGCATAATGAAGAAAAAGAGTTTACAAAGAGGAAGCCGATTTCGATTGTATCGTTGGCATTGTTCTCCTTTGGTGTCAATTCCTTCGACTTGGTTTTCCTTTCACTTTATTCGTTCCTCGATCTTGGAAACACCGCAGCTGGGATGCAACTGTCAGCACGGCGAATTCCATCCCCGCGTTCGATTAATTCTAGACCGCTCAATTATTTCATCTCTAGAACAGCTCAGGGACATCACCCGGAGGATCATCCGAAGAAATGGGTACTACAGCAAATGATGGGTTTGAGCTTGTGCGAAAAGCGGGTGGGTAATGCATCTCTGCTTGAACTGGATACAGCTGACCGTTCTCAGGCCCTCTGGAAGTCTTGACAGACCTCTTCCACGATCTAGGAATCCAGTCCAACGTCCGCGTTTCTTGTGAGTACTCACATGAGACCAAAAAGCTCTCACCACCAAGAGTGTTTCGGGCGTTGCAACAAGTCATCCAAGACATACCAGCCCTCGGCATCATTGGAGTTAGCCAACCTTCAGAGAAGAAGGTAGGAAATCATCGCATTTGGGAAGCCAGACTCTCCTCAATTCGATTTTGTGATTGCGTTGAATTTCTGAATGAATCAAATACCAGCAGTGACACAGCACTGGCGAAGATCTTCGAAGACGTTCACAACCATTGGTTCGATACTCAGGACACAACCAAACCCTGGTGGAGGCTGCTGATCGTGAATGGTTCAAATGCTATATTTGTTTTTCATCATTCCATTGGCGATGGAATATCTGGATATGCATTCCACAAACATCTGCTTGCAGCTTTGAATGCCAACGACACCGACCAAGACTCGGAAAACCAGGTAGTCGGTGACCAAATCTTTACCATTCAGAAAGGTTCCCACGAGGAAGAACCTATCGCTATAGATGAAATCGATGAAAAGCTATCATGGCTTCATGTTATACGTACGTTCCTATTCTGGAATGTGATGCGCATCTTTGTCAGGCCAAAGTATTTTCTATTTTCGGATGCCAAGGTTACCAACACATACCCAACTTTTAGCAAACCATTCCCTGTCGAGGAACGAACGCGCTCGAGGGTTGAGACCTTGCGAATCGGCCGAGCGACGATGGAGAAATGTCTCGCCAGCTGTCGGGAACACCAGACCTCTTTCACGGCTTTGCTACACACCATCATTTCGATAACCTTCGCAGCAGATATCTATCCGAAAGCGAAAGTTGGATTTACGAGAGTAGCAGTCAACATTCGGCCACTCTTGAGGCGTGATCCTGGTCCAGACGTCTTCACCAATGCATCTGCAACATACTATCGGACACATCTTCTTGGGAAGTACCGAGCTGCATCTCAAGACGGGAAGCTTGACCGAAATGCCGTGTGGATGCTGGCAGCAGCTTACAAAAAGCACATGAATGATTCAATTTACAAGTCCGATGATGTTCTTCAAGGCTACCTGACTTGTAGATTACTTGGGGAAGACAACGAAGAGGTTGGGTCTTTCTACGGCCTCGGACTCTACTTGAACAACTCGTTCCTCATATCGAATGTTGGTGTTTTTCATCCAAAAGATGACATGAAAGCTGGGGGTTGGAGCGTCAAAGACGTTGGATTTGGCGCTGCTGCAATTCGTGCTGCTGTTGGCGACTATGGCCCAGTTTTCTCAGTTGCAAGCACAAAGAACGGAGACTGTGTTATCGCAGCCACTTGGGAAGATGGAGTTCTGAAGGAAGAGATGATCAAGAAAGTTCTCAGTGCAGTTTTTGAAAGGTTGGAGTCTCTGGTATGACAGTTCTTCCATCGTTTATAGGGGTGGACTGGAGTGAGCCGTGCCTGTTCTATCATCATCGTCCTGGTTGGTCTTTGCAATTTCAATGAATGCTTGTTTATACCTCTCTGTCCTGTCAATTTCTATCCTGACACGCTTCAATAACATATATTCTTCATAACGCCTTAGCTACCGCTAGCAACAGCGTCGGGAGTAAAACTAAGGTCCTTTCTGTCATCACGTGTGGACTGCCATCAGCTGAAAGCCTTCTGCCTGAGGTCTAAAGCGCCACCATGCAGCTGAATATCTTCCAATTGGCCGCCCTCAGCCTTCTGCCCCCCGGTACTTGTGCACTTCTCATGCATGCCCACTGCCCTTTCGCCAGCCTCAAGTCAGCCTGGGGCAGTGCTCACGATTTTCCTGAAATCTAAGAAGGTCTCCTCAATCCTCTTTTTAAGGTCGCGGTCGCCGGCATCTCACCTTCCCAAACATAATCAGATTCTTGCCGTAAGACTCACCCCGATCAATTACTGAGTGTATCAAACTGCGAATGAGATGGCGTGGCCTAAGAATGTGGGCGTGGACCCGGGGGTCTTTCAACTTGATCACATGACTCAATCCGGACAACCTGATCCCCTCTCCCCTCTCAATGATTCGTTTGAGGGCGTGCATCCTAGCTTGCGGTATCTATCTAACTTCGACAACCCGCATTCGAACTTCATGGGCCTCGCCGAACCCGATCTGGGTTTCCAAACCCAGAACTTTGACATGTCAGACTTCACTAGTCCCCCCTTTCATAATAGCCAACATCCCTCCAGTGACTCTTTCGGTTTGTGTTGCTGAACTGCCCACCAAATTATACTGGACTAACCATCTTTGGTAGCTTCTTCCAATACTGCTAACTCACATGGGGTTGGAGAAGCAATCGATTACCAGAGCACTAGCCATGGCGGGAACCATACAGCCACATCGACTTTCTGGCCACGGGCATCGAATACATTCTCTACTATTGATGTGAATTTCTTCAACGAACCTCCTGAACCTATGCCTTGGCAGCCCAGCATTCAAAACTCCTCCATCGATGTGTCCTCGATGATGAATGGCTTAAAACCGGAAAAGACAAGTCCAACGAAGCCAAAGTCTATTGCCAAGAGGGCACCAGATTCATCATCTCGAACTCGAAAAAAGCGAATGCGACTCATGTCTCGGAGAAGCTCATCGCCTGCACAGAACAAGCATGTACATGCCATACCCTCCCAGGCTCTACTTGTCTCGTCAAGCAATACTCCCAGCCAGGTTGACCTGACTGCAGTCCCCAAAGTCGACCTTCACGAAACTATTGCACTCCTGGAAGCATGGTTCCAGGAATTTTCGCCCTTCTCCCAACTCAAAGGCGCAGACCTGATTAATCAGGTGAAGCAATTGGTGCTCGAGGAACAAAAGTATGGCAAACTTTCACAGTCCGGAAGCAGTGGTGTCAATGCAACAAGTACAGCTCCTTCAACCCAAGACACTGTCTCAAATTCAGAGATGGTCGACACGGAGTCTCGCTCAGACAACACATCCGTGTCTTCTACTCCTCGACAACCCCTCAAGAATGACGAAGATCCTGACGACTCCATGTCTACCACCGAAACCGAACCGGAAGTCAATCATGAGACCTGCAAGCAATGTGGTGTAAAAGCCCTGCTTCATTGCACTTGGAAAAATTGTGGATACTCAACTCATTCGTTTGCCGACTACAAGAGACACGAATCGGGCGAGAAGCATTGGCCACAAGAACGGTTCATGTGCTTGGAGTGCATCGATCACTCTACTCCAACTATGAACAACGGTCCGACCTGTAACTTCTGCCACATCCCCTTTTCAGCGCTAGGAGACAATATCCCGGTCAACTATCTCCAATCCCGCCTCCAATGCCAAAATGCCAGGAAAGAACTCACAACCTTCATTCGAAAAGACCATCTCATCAACCATCTACGTGAACACCACAACATAGTCAACATGAACACAACTATTGACGCCTGGAAATACGGTATCGATAGCAACTGGCCGAGGCAGTGTGGCTTCTGCGGGAGTCAATTTCAAACATGGAATGCGAGGATGGATCATCTCAAAGATCATTTCGTAAAGTGTTTCAAGACTGGAGAAGCTATGCCAAAATGGAAACTACCATTCCCCAAGTCAATGGACTTCCGTCCGTCCGGACCAACGCTTCCCAGGGGTGATGATGACGATGATGACCAAGATGATAACTTTGGCGGTAATGGTGGTTCTTGGGGCAAGGTAACTGGCAAACAAAACGGTCACTTCGCAACACAGACACGCGACAACTCCTTGGGTGGTTCCAGACCGCAAGATTGCTCGACATATACCCGAAACAGGAAGGCTCACAATTCTGAGAACCAAAATCCAGCCCAAGATGCCGAGTTAGGCTCAATTGAGACTAAGACTGCAAGCATCACGTTACAACGATACCTAAATGACACCGACGAACCTATTGTTGCACGCTTGAGCCTGGGAACGTCAGACACATCGAAGATATTGCCGACATCAACTGAGAAAGAAGTAGTGGCATGCTCCAAAATGCCGATATCGCCTTCTGATCTTCATGAAAGTCATTCAAATGGGGTTCGCGGTGAGCACGAACTTCGCAGGCACACCGACAAAGCACATAGAGCGAGGGTGAAAGATGAACCTGATGCCCTGCTGCTTGAGGTTCAGAAACTCCGAGAGGAGACTGCACTTAAATCTGACAGTGATTCTTCTCCCCAAGAATTGGACGCCGAACCTCGCTGCTACAAACTCCCAGCTTCCGAGACGTTTGCCACAGAGCTAGACCAGGCCAATCAAAGCATTTCCATCTCTCGCCCTGTCGCTCTCGGGGAGAATGGTATGTGTACTCGCGAAGTCCCTTCGATTGCAATTCCTAGCAGCTCCGCCTACATAGACACCATCCGTCCCCAAGACGATACCGCATCCGTGCAAACTTGCCAGTCCGTCTGTATTTTTGACTTCGCAGGTTGCACATCCGCTTTTTCCAGCAATGAAGAGAGGCGATGTCGCGTCATGCGCGAGCATTCTAATCCTCAAGATCGCGTCTCAAAGCTCATGGGAAGCTGTGATTCCGAGTCCATGAATCTGGGACATAACCCGGAGTATCTCTATCCTGGAACATCCCGCTTCGCTTCCCCAGATGCCCTGTCAGCGACGACAAAATACTCGCCAGCGCCGTTCTCTATGGGAGGCTCGCCGCTATCAAATTTTGATTCACCAATCACTGACTGGGATGACGACCAATCGCTGAGTCAATCGCCTGATCTATGTCCTTCGGTCCGCCCTCCGCAGAGCTGGGACACTTTCGAGTATCAGCACGGGCAATTTGACAACTTTGCCTATGCCAGTATAGATGAAGTCCAGACCTTTGTGGATCCGTCTATCCTTCCTTCTCGAGACAATCTCTATCAGATCTACCCTCCTCAATATGAGGCAATGGTGTACCCGCTCATAGACAGTGGATCGTCTGTATCATACACATCCACAAGTTCAAGACCGACAAAGCTAGGGATTCATTCCCCGTATTTACAGACTCCATATGCCTACCAGTCATCTCGTCAGCCATTTACCCAGTATCAGGCTCTTCCCGACCCACGAAACATTAGCTACGGTTATGGTCTCGAATATGATCCCACGGGATCAGATATGCCACCGTCATCGCGTTTACCCACCTGTCAAACCAGTCCATTGCAGCACACGGGAATCGATATCCCATCTACTGGGAATGTGATTACAAAGACGAGCATTGGCATTTTTGATGTCCAGTCACAGGACATGAAGAGAAGAAGATGCCGAGAATCCCACAATGCTGTCGAAGGTCGGCGACGTGACAACATCAATGAGCGCATTCAAGATTTGAGCCGTCTTGTCTCTGCGAAGCGTCTGGAAGATGAGAAGATTCGAAAGCATCTTATAGTAGAGTTATCTTCTGCTACCGAGCTTTGCAGCGATACCAAAACAAGCAATTGTCCAACCCCTAGATCCTTAGGATGGGCACAGAAGGATTCTCGTGTTGATCGATACCATCTTGTTGTGAAAAGAGGCGAGACCCCGTATCTGGAATTACTTGCGGAGTTTGAACCTTCATCATTGGCACCTTCTAGGGTTTATTTGAACCTTAAAGAGTAAGTTTATCCGATGTGAGAGTAGTTACGGTACTAATGCATCAGTTAGGCTTCCGGCGATTGGTTTCGTTTGTCCAGACCACGAGTGTCCCAGAAATGGAATGCGCTTCAGCCGGGCAGCAGATCTGGAGCGACATTACAAGAGCATTCATGTTTCTCGGTCAGAGCATGGACTGTTTCCCTGCGACTACGCACACTGCGACCGAAACAGTGAGCCTTTCGGACGAAAAGACCACTTCCGCGATCATCTTCGTGACTTCCACAAAGAAGATATCGGAACCGCAAGAATCGACCGCTTCGAAAGTGATAAAGAATGGAGCAAGCAACAGCGGAAGTGGCTGAGCGAACGCAAAGTCTCGTCGGGCTGGTGGCGTTGCTCACAATGTCTGAACAGAGTGCATGTCAAGGACAAGGGCTGGGAGTGTCCACGATGTAAAAGCTGCTGCGAACCTAGCCGCAACGAACATCGGCAAAGATTACAAATTAGCGATGGAACCCAACGATGCTTGAAGGATGGCAAAGACTGCTCTACTCCGGATTGTACGACACATTTCTCTACGTGTTCTGGAGATTTTGGCAACGCTCAAGACTTCTTTGGCCATTTGGACGATTGTCCTCGCGGAGCTGTGCGGCGAGAAGCCCCTGGGGGAGTCCTGGACTCCAAGCCAATCTCGTCTGTCTTTCAGCAACAGCAGATGCAAACTCCGAAACTTGACGTCGTCACACACATAAATGATGAAGCCAATCTCAGCAACCTGTGGACAAGTAAGTAGCTCCCCATTGACGATTAAGTAAATCTAACTGTTTCTAGCTTTCAAATATTGCGCGGAGACTCTCCTGGACAGGCAATTCGACTGGAGAAATCCTGACAAATATGTCTCTCCTCCTGAACAAGAAGACGACCGAGCTATGAAATTCATCTTTTGTGATGTTGGTGTAGGTTCACTCCAATTACAACGAAGCGAGGGATAACAGCTAACTTCTACCAGGACGTAACTTCATACAGCATCAAGAAATCAGATGAACAGCAAGCGAATATGAACTTCGATATCTGGTCTCTCGGCTGTAACTACATTGAAGCTATCCGGTGGATGAGTCTTGAGACTCCCGGTCTTATCAGGCCGTCCGCATTTGTCCCGAACAGACTCTTTCTCGGTAGAGACAAGGAGCTGGAGCATCTTCATAGGGAACTTTTCCACAAGGACAAGACAATCTACGGTCATGGTACGCGTTTCCGTATTCCCCACGGCGCTTATGGGCTAGGCAAAACTCAACCTGCCCTGGACCATGCGAGAAGTCAAGACAGTCACTTCGATGCCATCTTCTGGCTTCAAATTGATCAGTCCGGAACACCAAATTCGAACATTCTACCACCCGATGACCTGGTCCACCTCAGTATTGAATGGTTTGAGAGACTGCAAGTGGTATGTCTCAAGGAACACATCCAGTCCGATGTTCGCACATACTTGAAATGGCATCGGAAGATTTGCGGCGACCCGGACTCTTGGATGATAGAGAGCTCGGCGAACTCTCAGTATGTCACTTCCAGGGAGTATTATGATGCCTTGACATCCAGCGTGGTGAACCAAGACAGTGCTCTGTTTCGGTGCCACAATATTCAAAGGCCACGCTCTCAGCATCACCAAAATATGAGTAGATTCCCCATAGATGCTGGTATTTGTAAGACCATCACTCTCGACTTTGGAAATACCATCGACAACGTCAAGTCCAAGATCCAATGCAATAGAAAACTTTGGACTCCAATTTACAAAGGGGCGCTACAGGATGGGAGATATCGCTACGGCTTGCATTTGCGTTCTCAACCCGACACATCGACATTGCGTTTTCTCAGGTACAGGTTCGAATGCCAAGCTCTACATGGAATGCTTCGCAATCGCAGCATTCCATGTAGAGCTTGGAGAAGGCTTGTTCTGGAATTGAAGGGACTTAAGGGTTTGACTCGTCATTTTGTTTTGTTTGATATGATGCCCCCTTTCTCGCCTTGTTGTTCTGCTTGGCGCTTGGGCAATGCATTGTTTCTTCTGGAGTGTCTTGCTTTTCACTGCGAAATTTCGACACATCTTCCGGGGGATTTCCTTCTACGACTGCGATACAGTACATCCCCTTCAATTTCCTACGCATTATTGCTGTATGACGATCGGGGATATCTCAACGGTTGATTTCCAGGGATTCCCTGTCGTTGGTGCTTTGTGTTTTGGGTGGAGTTTTCTGGTTGTTACAATTCGGAGTTCTGTAATGTAGCGGGCTATTTCTTTCCAATTAAAATAGATTGTGTTCCAAGTTTCTTGTTTGACAGCAAACCAAACTTTATTGCTTTGCCGTCTTTAAGGACAGTAACGCATATAAGGTAAAACTGAACGGCATCATCTGGCGTAGAGAGCAGAGACAATAATCAGGAGATAACTTGAGTACTAGATTTACAGATTTAGATTCGTGCCCAACTACCTCGAGGTCGTGTCTCGGGGATGCTCATGGTGCTTCGAAGAATATCAAGTACTAATTTAACCTGGCCAGCAGGGCAAGCCCAGCCATACATAATACATCTACTTTTTGGTCCTGTGGAAGTGATAGACTTTTCGCCCGTAGTCAGGTTTTTTCATATTCTAATTCAAAAGACTCAGTCGATTGGGGGTTGAATTTCTGTTTTCGGAAGTGACAAGCGAGGCTCGGCAAATTAAGGCAAGATGATGTAAACATATCCAAAGTTCGTTTTCCCTGGAACCCTAGGCTTTAGCTCTGGACAAGCCACCACAGCTTTCGTTCCAGAAAAACTTCACATAATTCAGTTCAGTCATGTGCGGCTTCCTCTTTCTTCATAAGCACAATCTCGAATCTCTGTATTATTATCAACTTCAATACATAAAATCAAATAGCCACCTCGAGCGGCCCGAACCAACACACACTTAGCACAAAGAACCTCTGCATCGCCAGTATGAACATCACCTACATAGTCTCCACAGACTGGGACCATTTCTGGCCGCCCATCCACAATGTCCAAGGCCTGAAACTATTCAGCGCAATGGCAACTCGGATTTTCTGGTCACTCTGGGTCCTCTGGTGGATATACTACATTGTCAGTGTCTTCAAATACGTATTTAGCGTTCAACAATCCATCGGACGACGTCGCATACTCAAAGAGCTCCTTCACACGGCCCCAGAGAAGCGCAGCGAGAAGGTCTTGGATATGTGTTATCTGCATGCGGACGAGAAGGATTTTCCGACTGACGAGCTTTTTGAGCATTTGGATAAGAAGTTTAAGAGGATGGAGAAGGAGGGGTTTATTGAGTCGAACGGCGAGATTAATGATATACCCGTCGGCGGTGGTAATGGGGATGAGGATGATGCACTTCGTACGATTTTGGAAGGACAGCGAGATGTGATTAATGGTGCAAGGCGACAGGAAAGTTTCATGCATAGATTCAAGGATTGCTTTTTGCAACGTAATATGCTGAAGCTCATGTACGTCAGACCGCGGTTGGCGGTGGTTCAGAGACTCATAGAAAAGAGAGAGCTGGAGAGAGCGGAGGCCCAGAACGAGCAATCACGGGGTGAAAAGAATGGGGAGGTATTGATAACTATCAAATAGGGCTCGATCACTCATTTGCTACAATAGGCCATTGATTTACACATAATAATACTTCGCCGAACAAAACTGAAGTAGAAATAGTATTTACAGGTCCATTGTTAACCTCCTGCGCTGTTTCAATACCCGAACTCAACTTTCCACATCGAGATAACATTCTGCATCGTCCCACTCGAAACATACAACACCCTATGATCCTCGCTCATTGCCGGATGCACATTGATGCCATACCCTGGCGTGTTATCCAACAATCTGTACTCCGTCGTCCAGGGTCCGTACGGCGTCTCGCTCATATAGAAGTTCGTCGCATGCCCATACATACACGTAAACAGCATATACTTCTTCAAATACCTGTTGTACATGATACTTCCCTGGCCATTACTGTGGATTTTATTTTGCTCCTCCCCAATCGTCTGAATACCATATCCGATATCATTACTCTTGGGAATACCACGAACCCAGGATCCATCTCCGCGTAGGAACTCGTACTTAGATGGCTCGAAAGCCTCCGCGACCTTCGCTCGACCAACAACAATTCCCGTCAAACCACCATTCGAATAAGTATAAATATACCCCTCCGCATTCATAATCGTCATCAACCCAACCTGCAACTCATCCGGGCCCGTAACCAGAGGCCCAACCCTCTCAGCAACAGGCGCATCCTTCCCCAGCGTAACCCTAATAATTCCAAGCCCCCTATCAATCTCCTTCCCTGTCGTGTTCCTCCAGATCTCCCACACGAATCCAATACCCACGCCGTGCTCCACCTCGGCAATATTCGACGTGTCCATTCCCCAATGTGTCGTTTCCCCGCAAGGCTTCGGGTCACTCTCATGCGGCTTCGCAAAGTCCCAATGCGCTACATTCGAGCAATCTTTCGTATCTACCTCAAGTAAATTATCCGGATTCGCATACCATGCTGCGCCCATACAGAAGCCGTTCTTCATAGGGCCATCAAGAGACACTACGTCGCCGAAATTCCAGAATGTCTTCCCAGCCAGTGTGGATGTTCGGCCTTTGTCCCAGCCGAGACGATGGATGGAGCTGGAGTGGATGGGGCCCAGTTTGGTGATCTTCCACTTCTTGTTCTCGTCGGTGGTGAAGGTTTTGGGGTCGGGGAGGGAGGCGGTTTCATGGGGATTGAGTGATGTGGTGGGTTTGGTCGAGAAGGGAATTTGAGGGGCGTTGTTGCTGGATCCAGATGTGTGGCTCTGAATCTTTTGATCTAGAGGCGGGGTAAGTAGTTGATACTGTCAATTTCATATGGGGAGGGAGAAGTACTCAGCTTATCGAGAAACTTCGCCATTTTTAATGATTGAGTGTTGTTCTTGTTAGGAGATGCAGGTACGGAAGGGACATGGTGGGGTAGATATCGAGGCCTGGAGGCGGGGTGTTACCCCACCTTTCGGCAGTCTGCACAGACATTTGGCATATGATTATGATGTAATTAGTGCTTGAGATAGCTTCGTTAGCAGTATGAGAATTAGTGTGAGATCTGGGCGGGACTTTCAAATACTGCACATTGTTTAGTGTTTCTTATTGGTTTTGTTGTTGGTTGATACACTCGCTAAATAAACGAAGTGAAAAGGGGGTCGTTTCAATGCTCGGAAGTCAATCCTGCGATATTGTAGAGACGAAACGTGATGCTTCGGCGATGAATGGAGGAGAAACCAAAGAAGTCTTCAAAATTGACTTGGAAATACAGAACAACAATGCCGACTTAGAGTGAAACGTAATGGGTTTTCAAGCAGAGGCAGAAAAATTTTCAAACAAAAAGGAGAAAGGAACTGCCTTTAAGAGCTAGTGAGACTATGTTTATAAACCATCAATCATCATAAAAAAGGAGACAAGCCGAATTTAAAATACGCAGCCTGTCCCTTCATTTCACAAAATACCATCATTCTATTATCTGCGGCAGTTTCTGACCTCCCGCTCTGCTCCTCTTTCCAGTCTCGATGAATTGTCTTCGCCATGAGATTTCCTCAAAATTTCCTTCCATCCCTCATCCCCAACCTCGAATCTCCAACAGTCCACTCAGACCTTCTTACCCGGCCTGACCATGGGCAAACTCGTCGTCCCCGGATCCCTCTCCGGCATCGCCACAAATCCATACCTCTCATACAACGCCACCGCCCTAGCCGCACCATCCAGATAACACTCCCAGCCCAACTCATCCGCAGCATTAAGACCCCAATCAATCAACTTCGAAGCGAGACCTCTCTTCCGGTATTCTGGTAGCGTGGAAATAGACTCGAGGACTAGAAATCGTCAGTAAACATTCCTCATCTTGACATTTAACATGCATTGCTTCTTTTCCATCTTGATCTGGGAAACAGGAAATCAGACTCACAGAAATGCGGCCTCTCCCCCAAAGCAATTTTATGCTGCCGTCCCATCGCATCAAAGAACCCAGGTCCCAGCATCTCAACGGTCAAGCCCTCCGGCGGATCCGCTCTCCATCTCTTATCCCAACCCGGAAATTCACCACCAGAATGCTTCACCCACGTAGCGAAGGCAACAACTTTCCTTCTTCCTGCGTTATCCCCCTGCGCTCCCCCCTCTCCATCTTGATCAGCTGACACCGACTCATCCGTAACCACAATAGGCGAGATCCCCATGCCTGGATTGCTGATAGCAGCCGCGAGTGAGTCGGCGAGCCACTTCTTCCCGCTTTCGGTGGGAGGGAAAACTTCTTGTGCGCGAGGGCTGTTGAACGAGGAGAAGAAGACGGCTGCGGCGCCTGGGATGTCGGCGGGTGTTAAGGGGGAGACTTTGAATGATGAGGAGGCCATTTCGGCGCGCGAGATTCTAAGAGGATGAGAGAATTAGGATTCTTTGTACAGAGCAGTATGGAAGTTCTCTGGATCTTCAAAGCTGCTGTGGTTTTGTTTGCTCGTCCTAATCACTTGACGGAAAGCTTATTTATATATGTACGTACCGTTTTTTCTGCCTGGAGATGTGCGTCGTGTTCAAAAATATCTTGGCTTTTGGCTAGCTCGGATACCGAATACCATTGATGATGGGAATCGAGTATTACCTCACCTTCCTACTTGGGATAGAAAGCCTGATGATGGGAATCGAGGATTACCTCACCTTCCTATTTGGGGCAGAAACCCTGGGCTCTAGGTACGAAGTACTTTCGTTCAATGTATGGAGAAGTATTACGCGTCGGTGACAGCGATTCATTGATACAGTAGTGAAGGAGAGAAGCTTCGGGTGGGTGAAGTGGGTTGCTTGGTGCTTTTGTGTTGCTTGATTCAAGCTGCTGACGTAAGACGACAAGAAATCAAGAAATCAAGAAATGAGGAAATGCGGAAAAGAGGACAAAGACACAAAAGTAGTGTCTCTATACAAGGACGTTGATATACTCGGGAATTCACTTAGGAACAAGGGCAATTGAAAGTACTCGTTCTGTATCGAGTGCCGATGGAGAGAGACTGAAATACCCAGTAAGGAACTTAGGTTGATGTGGTGAATTTGTTCTCTTCTTATGTTTCTCACTCTCCTTTTTGCACGAAATGAGGTTTGTTCCATGGATTCCATTCCTTGCTACAGTCATGAGTGCTATTCCCAGATCTACGTACAGTACAAAACATCAATCTTCGTTCCATTCCATTCCATGTCATGTCATGTCGTGTCATGTCCCAACTCCAAGCATTCATCCATGAATTCATCTCGCAAGCCATGCAATCTGTTCCGCTGAAAAGTCGCAACCCACATCAAACAATCTACCATCCACCCATCCGTACCATGCCATCTACTCACTCAAACTATCCCTTCTTCCTCTTCGATACCCACCGCCACCATTACCAGCATTCCTCTTCCTGCGTCTCTCCTCCGCGTAATCGCTCCCAACCGCACTCCCCGCACTGCTCAAGCCAGGGATAGGATGATGATAACTCTTCGTGCCGACCTCACTCCCCCCATCAACCGTACTCCCCATCAAACTCTCCTCGTCCATATAGGTCCCGGGAAGCTTCTTCGTAGGACTCCTACTCTTGCGTCTCCTCTCCCTCTCCTCGCGCCTCTCCTCCCTCCTCAAGTTCCGCTCACTCACACTCTCGCTCACAACCGTACTATTGTCATCTCCAACATTGAAGCTGAAATCGCGTCGTTGCGCCGCCCGGCCTTTATCCTGCAACTTCTTCGCCTCAGCTTTAATGCGCTCGTCGTTCGTGACAACTGATCCGGAACCGGTGCTCTTTGCCCAGAAACTCGACGCGCCTTCACTTGTACTGACGACCTTTCTGATCCCACCCGTGCCCGAGCCACCGGTATAAGTATCCTTCCTCTCCCTCTTAGACTTGGTAGGCGTGCTGGTCGGGGTCCTCTCTCTGTAACTCAGCAGCTCAGAAGCGGCCGTCGATCCATCATTCGTATTCGATCCATCCCACGAGCTGCCATCAGGTTGTTTATTCAGCCCACCAACCCTCGCAGGTTTCTCATGACGATACGCACGCATCGCGTCCGCAACATCACCGTCAACATCGAGTTCCGTGTCCAGCGTCCCAGCATCGCTGGGCGCGCCCTTGGCTTTCTTCACTTTCTTCGGCTTCGTCGTCTTCTCCCTCGACGACTTCTTCGCCTTCCCACCACCAGCCGCATACCCCATCTCACTCCCCAAGGTACTCCCCCCGAAACTCTCCGTGCCAATCGCACTACTCTCCTCATCGAAATCCTTGTACCGATCCACGCCACTAACGCCCTTGCTCCTCTTCCCGCCCTTCTTCTTCCTGCCTCCCCAGAGACTCCTCCCCCCCTTCTCACCATGCACCACACTCCCGCCTCCGAGATCCGTGCTCTCCGTCGCACCGCTCAACGTCGTTCCATTGGGGCCCTTGCGACGCAAGACCGTGGATTTGTAGTCGTCCCAGTCGTTCTCGCGGAAGTAGAAACCCCCGTTCTTGGCCCAGAAGAAGAACCAGATGCCGGTGATGACGAAGCCGGCGCCGATGAGGCCGATGAGGATGAAGACTGTTTTGTTGGGGACGTTTTCGGGTTCTGTGACGCCGGCGCCGGGGTCGGGGAGGCCTTTGGAGGCCCGCTTGAGGATCGTGTGTGTGAGTTGCGTGAGGTGGGTGGTGAGGGTTGAGGGGTTGGCGGATGGTGAGGGAGATGGTGTGCGGCTTAGGAGCGAGGTGAGGTAGGTTTTTAGGGATGAGGATTGGGATTCTGGGAGAGGTGCCATCTTCGCTGCTGTTGCTTGTGTTTTCCTATAGTTGTTGGATGGAGCTGCTCAGCAGAAGCTGAGCTGGGATAGGGTTCGGTCGACGCAGAGCAGTCGTAACGTCGATGCGTTGTGCCAGCCGAAAGTAAACAAGCACCTCCGCAGAGCTTCGATATCGTAAATCTTGTTCGTGATGTCGTGGAAGTTGATGTGCGGGGTAGATGCGTGTGCGTGTGTATGAAGAAGAAATAAAGGAAACGAAAGAAGAGCGAAACGCAGGTTGTGCACCTGTTTTCGTTCAACTGTGTTCTGCTTCCTTGAATTTGCGAGGCTGGGGAGTTGGATGATTTTGGGAAAATGCGGATGGCTGGTGACGGGATCGGCAGCGCGGCGTGTTTACTTTTAGCGGCAGGACAACGGGGGTGCCACAGCAACGACGAAAAACTTCGGTTACCATCTAGCGCTGTCAGGGCCAGGACCCCTGAGCCTTTTGGTATTGGCCCACTCGCCCTACGTCACAGAAGCTCAAAGTTCGGAAGACTGAAGCAGTACGAGTGAGAGGATGGTCTTCGGGGTTTATGGTAATTTTCACTACTAGCTACTTGTCTGCCGTGATCCTATAGATCAATCATCTCACTAAGCTGCTATGCTATTTTGATGTACCCCAGGACGGACTGTTCCCCCAACCTACTCCGTATTGCCTGATTGCTCATATCAATCTTGATGATAAAATGCCAGCAAAATCCCTTCCTTCCCATCCAAAGGACCCATACAAATCTGCACAAACCCCAAGTTTCAGAATTTGTACAGATCTATTACATTCCAAACAGGATCCATTCCAAATTCCCGACCCAGATCCCAACGCCGATTTCTTATGCGAACTATTATATAACTCGCACAAGAAAGCTAGCTACCCAGCTGCCTGAATCCATCCGTCCCTGTTCCAAGCCTGAAGCTCAAAAGTAAAAGATACATGCCATTGCTAGCAAATGCGCATGTCTTTCAAAATCCATCCAAAACGAAAAATAGTGTCCAAATTTGTCTTCAAGGGAAGTATTCAAACTAAATGTGAAATATGCAGAAAAGGGAAGAAGAATCGCAAATAGAGGTATCCATCATAACATCATACAGTCATACAAGTCATATCGAAACAACAAATTCTTCCCGGGAAAAAAAGGGAATAAGAAAGAAACCAGAAGCGAATAAAGATGCAAGTAAAGCTCTCAAGTGCTCTCTGGGGGGGTATAAAACTTTTTCTCTCTTCGACTCTTTTTGTTGGACAAGACCAAAAAAGGAGAAAACGAAAGCAAAAGCCACCACCCATGATGAAGAAATTCCTTTTGCACAGAGAAAAGAACCAGGAATTGAAGTATCGAAGTGGAGGGCCTTCCCAAAAGACCATGTGCTAAATCCCGAAGAAAACCCCAATAAATATCATCGCTTGCAAATGAAACACTATCATATGTAGTTCCCGTCGCGGGGATACTGTGGTGTGCGAGTCCATGACTCGCCCGAGTGGGAAGACATCCTTGATCGTCCTGATGGTCGACTAACCCGGCTTTGACGATCCTCGATTCTGCCTCCGCCGTATTCCGAGTTGGATCGCTCGCTGCCATTCCGGAGGCTTTTCTGTCGTTGAATGGAGATCTCTCCTCCATCGGCACAGTCGATCTGCATCCCCCCGACCATTACTCGAGTCTGTCCAGTGACCTTCAATGTCACATTCTCATCATTGTCTCCGCTGCCGCTTCTGGTGGTCCGCGTCGTTGCCGATTTCTTGTAGTCGCTTTCGTCCCGACTTGCGCTACTCTTGGTGCTCCGACTGCTGCCACCTTGTTTTCTTTGCTGCCGTCGTAGAACTTCGGCCGTAAGGGGTACACTAGGTCCACCAGCAACATCATCTTGGTAAGAAGTGGCTTGGTTGATCTTTGCTTCGTAGGAGGCTCCCTGGTACTGAGATGCCTGTTGCATCTTGGCTTCGTAGCCATCCGATACTCCGGCAGATGATGGCTGCTCATAAGAGCTCTGCCTCCGTCGCCCACTGTTTGCTGCTTCGATTCTAACACTTCCCAAATCGTAAGACGCCGAATGACGATTCGTACTCGGACGCCGAGGCCGGGGCTCATCGCGGTACTCCGATCGTGTATCCCGCTCATAGTATTCCACTCCTACTCCAGGATCTGATATGGGATCAGTGTTGTACACCGAATTCCGTCGGAGGATACCCTGGCGCCGGTGTGGTGGCGGAGGCATGGCTCTGGTATCTACCTCTGCCTTACTCATTGTTAATGTAGAAGCTGGCTCCCTAATGCTTTCCCTTCTCTCCGCCTTCCGTATCGTAGCTCCATCCGCCGCTGACGTGTATCCATCATCATAATATGCGGTATCGTAATCGCTATAAACTCGAGGAGATCGAGCATCTCGATGTCCAAATGCTGATGAGGTCCGCCCTGCTGGCTCGAATGCGGTCTGCGAGCGAGGAGGAATGTCGCCGAATCTTGCTGCGAGGGGTCGCGAAGTAGCTTTCGGCGCAAAGTAATCGGTTTGCGCTTGAGCTTGGGGTTGGGGCATGTGGTATTGTGGTTGCGCGGACATGGTGTACTGAGGGGGGGTAGAATATTGCTGCGGGGCGGAATATTGGTAGGAAGATGTATACTGTAACTGGGGGGGAGGCGCAGATTGGCGGGGAGTGTTGTATTGGGGAGCAGCGTAATTCATGTAGGAGGATCCTGGTGAGGGAGGTGGGTACGAGGGTGTGATGATTGGTTGTTGTGGATAATACGCCGACATGGACGGCGGAGGGCCATTATTTCCAGACGGCGTCTGCGGAGCATGGAAACTTTGCGGCCGTGGATATGTTGGCGCCGTAAGTGTTCGAGGACGTATAGGTAGAGGTATAGGTTGCGAAACAGCAGCGGGTGCGATCCCAAAATGGCTCGGATCAACTCTCGAGTTGCTGGGAATGGCGGACTTTGAGAACGATCGATTCTCATGCGCAGACGGTGGTCGGTTGACCTTGCGAGGTGACTTGTTACTGCTGCTGGAAGACTTTCGGCGTTCGTCCCTGGGGGTCATGATCTCAACGTGCTGGCCGGGACTCAGTTCGGGGGCATAAATGGCATCGCTCTGCGACTTCCTGTGCTTGGTACTCCTGCGCTTCTCTCTATCCCTCTCTCTTTCCCTCTCTCTATCGTCTTGATAGGAAACTTTTGGTTTGACGGCAGCGGATCGCCGCGATGCTCTAACTTCTCTGCCGCTTGTATCGTCGACATCCTCGCAGTAAGCGGGCTTCGCTCTGTCGGAGCCCATCTCTCAGCCCGGGGCGTCGACGAAATGCGTCGACAGCAATGCGCGATCCTGTCGCGATGGGGTGGGCAGAGTAGAATAGTTGTGAGGCAGCGTGCCTGAGTGATGTGGTGGTTTGTTCTCGTCTTGGTAGTGGTGGTGGTGGTGGGATGTTCGGTGGGATGTGGAATGTGGGATGGGGTGCTTCTCCACCGAGGGACGAAATTTGAAATATATTTTTGGGGGGGTGGATGCACGCTTGCTTGTCTGGCGTGGCGTTGGCCTGGTCTTGTCGTGCTGGGAAGAGGGACGGAAGGGCTCGGTCGGTACTGTCCTGACGGTATGGGGCAGGAGGAGCTCAGACCTTTTGGGGCCCAACGGGACGGCGATTAGGCGAGAAGATCGGTTGTTGACGCAAGTGGAGATGGAGATGGAGCAATAAAGATGTGGTGCGCAGGCAGGGGATGTTGATGTTGATGTGGATGTGGATGTGCGAAGTAAGTATGAGCACGACCCGGTAGGTAGGTATAGGTGTAGGTAGGTAGGTATAGTTGTAGGTAGGTATGGATGTAGTTATGGATGTTGACGGGAAGAGGCCAGGCTGGTACGGTAGGGCAGGATCGCCAGGGAGGATGGGATGACTGGGACCGGAGTTTTCTTTATCGATAGACCAGGAGGAGGAGGAGATCAGTTGGACGATCAGTTGCTGGCCTTGCCACTCGTACGCTTCGGGCCGTGAGACGCGACGAGACGAGATCAGAAGAACAGTCACAGACAAGACGATACAATGAAGTAGTATAAGACAAGACAAGACAAGTCAAGACAAGTCAACCGATAATTGCCACTTGAGACGGCCTTCCTGGATCTGGGTAGAAGGGGTCCACGATTCCACAGGCCAAAAAGGAGGAACAAGAGGATGGCGTCTATTCTGGGCGGAATCCTATGTACTGTCTGTACTCGGTCTCGGACACTGCACCAGCTCTTAGAGAGCAGAGGAGCAGCGTTGATCCACCTGGGCGAAAATGCGCAACAACACGCCCGTAAGCCGACCAAGCGAGGGGGGATGGATGGAGACTGGAGAGAGGGGGGCTGTCTTGCTGGGTCGGGGATAAGATTTTTTTTCTTTTCCTCTTTCTTTTCGTGCGTGCGTGCTTGCTGTGTTGGCCGCGGCTGGTTCAGCCTAATTGTCGTACACGGTGTTGGGTAGCAATGCCCTTAGAAGAGTGGGGATGGGAGAGGAGATCGCATGGCTATGACTCCCAAGAGAGAGTCGTCGGCGATGCGAAGGGATGGGGATGAACTATAGTATATTGAAAGTGAAGTGAAGGGGGGAAGAAAGGAAGAAAGGAAGGAAAGAAGAGAAGAGGAGGGATCGAGGGTGGAAGGTTGGGTTGGGTTCGGTACGAGGGGGGTGAAGATGTGGTGGGAGACACTTGCAATAGGATGGATGGGATTCGACAGTCCTGGATTGGATGGTTAGATGGTTGGATGGAAGTGCGTCAGTCACGTTCAAGTCGGGTCAGTTCATTACTCAGTCACCTTGTCTGTCAGTACAGTACTACCACTTCCTTTCCTTTCCTCATCGGTCGTCCCCTTGTTAGTAGCCCGATCATGAAGGCTGCATTAAAGAAAATACCTAGCTTCTCCCCCTCCTCTCCCGCCGTCGTGCATGCCAATGCCACCACAAGGCGTGAGTGTCTGTCTGGTTTTCCAGTCAACCGAAGGAAGTCTCTCAGTCAGTCACACTGACGAATGCGTCCTCCTCCTCTCTTGTCCCCCGTTTCATCTCCTCGCTCCTATAGACCAGCCAGTAGATATGATTGGAAACCTCCCTCCTGCAAAGCCAACACCACTTCTCCCTCACCCACCAGCCAGGTCTCGTCTACCTCCCCATACACAGATCCACCTCCGCCACAAACGTACACACATAAGCGACATTCCGGGCGAGTCCCTCCACTTCCTACGCCCAACCGTAATCGACCACAAAAGACCTCAAAACAGCAGACCTCGTACCCCTCCATCAAACCAGACAACTCTGCATGCTAAATGACTCCTACCACCACCGCTCTCTCTCTCTCGAATTACCCCTCCACTCCACCCCACCCCCTCAAGCCACCCCTTCTGCAATTCATGCACTACCACCGCCCAGTGCCTCAGCCCTGCCCAATCCCCATCCTCTGGCTTCCATTCGCACGCCCTCATTCGTCCGTGCGGCAGCTGTCGTACTCTATGCTGACGCACCCGGAATATACCCTCCTGACCATCTGATATACCTACCTCTCTCTCATCGAAATAAGAAGATTATCTTCTATTCGCGACGAAGTCTTTCTACTTGATTCGATCCGGCGGATCGTCTGTTACTGTACCGTTTCATGTGTATAACGAAACAAGTAACCCAATCAACAAACCGCTAATTAATAAATGCAAAAATTTGATACTTTTTCGCATCTACGTACCAGATTGGACGGGAAACAAGACTACAGTCCCCGTACCCGAATAATTGGTGATGGCCAGGCCACGGATCTGAGAATGTCTGTGAGTAAGGCGCTGTGCTGTGCTGCTGTGCTGTGCTGTGCCTACGGACGCATTCTGCAAGACATCGACCTCCGCTACCCACTAATTCCATCCGCATCACTTCAGCACACATGAAGCTGCGTCATGTATTCACTAGGTACAAGCAAAATCAGCAAAATCACCCAAAGTCAAAAAATTCGGTGAGGTGAAACTCTATCGTCGAAAGGCACCAGTCCATCGAATCATCCCCTCCATTCCAACGTTCTAAACTTTCGTTCGCGCACCCCACCCACCTCACCTCAACACACACGAATTCTAGAGTTGTCGAAGGATTCGCATTCCCTCCTCCCTTCCCTCCCAACCAATCAACACACACGTCTAAGGTGCAGAATCATGCATTCGATGCAGACCTCTCTTAGATGTGGAGGCTAATTACCTGCACCTGTCTGGTAGCGCAGAGGGACCATTCGTACCCGACCACCAAAAAAAAAAAAAATTATTTTGAGGACCAAGACGATAAAAGATTGACCTTCCACTACTCGGGCACCGCACATTCGACTTTTTCGGAGGATAAAAAAAACAAACCACGACGGCGAGGCGATAGGATAGGGTATTTTGTTCGAGCTTGGATGGAACCATATCAGCAGCTGCGTATAGGGCGTTCATCCGAGATCTTTTGCCTGTTCCTCTAGGGAGGTAGGTAATTAATTAATCAATTATAATTGTGTTTATATATTATTTATTTGACTACTAACTACGTGCGACGTCCGCTGCTGTCCCATCCCATCCTCGTCCTCATGCTCCCTCCCCCCTACTCGCTAGACATCATACCGGACTCTACCCACCTGACCAAAAGCACAAAACCAGAGTCTCGAGATCTCTAAATCTCGACAGTCGAGATGTGAGGATTGCGTTACCCCACCTTTCTTTCATTCATTCATTCCGTGGTTACGGCCGCCAGCTCTAGCTACTGTAATGTAAGGCGAGAGAAACATGGATGGGATTAACTTACCACCACCACCACCATCACCACTCCTCAATCGGCATTAGTGTCCTGCACGGTATTGAAGGGCCTCGCCGCCTCGCTATCCCTTTGGATGATCCATATCGCTGGGAGCACACTAGCCTGTGGGTATCTCTCTCCTGTATCCACAGGAGGCAAGCAAAAGGAAACAAGGCAAAAGCCCGAGGGGTCCTCAAGCAAGGTTACGAGCTCGAGCTGAAGAGGAGGGGGGAAAAAGAAAGTATACCCAGCCCATGCATGCGATGCGAGAGCGGTAGGTAGATATCCTCGGTTGTAGATTGCAAGCTACTGTAAGTACACTACAGTAGGCATTTTAGATCTGGTCTTGCTTGATAGATAGATAGATAGATAGGTAAATAGCTGGATGAAAAGATATCAAATGATCATCCAGAGCCGCACACCCTCACACAACCACACCGCCTTTTCGCTTCCAGGAGTCATCCTCGCAGCAGAACAATGCAAACAATGCGATCGATTTTAACATCCCGCCTTTTTCGCTTCTCTGCTCGCTTGCGTGCTTGCTGTTTTTGCTCGGCCTCGCCTCTCACATACATACTGGAGGCGGAAGCTTGACGCCACAGTACCGTACACCCCAATTGGGAAATCTCGAGGCCGGAGCTTGGATGACCGCCTTGAGTAAGTGAGTGGCTTGGTGCAAAGCATACAGACACAGAGGTGGTGAAAGCTCCTCCTCCTCCTCCTCATCGTGGACTGAAGTGGCGTCTGTAGATTACTCTGGCTGCGATATTCAAGAGCGCCCGCCTTCCCGCTTTCTCGACCAGAGTGAGACTACTCCTCGCTGATCGCCCTTCGCTCTTTCCGTCCTTTTCAACAGACGGTGCCTGCTCTTGCTCTCGCTTGGTGGAGGAATCTTCTTCTTGTCTTTCTCCACCGCCCGAATGGTATCCTCATGGATTATCGCCCGGGAGGACGCGGTGAATTTCTCGACCTAGGCCCAGAGCAGCTGTCACCGCATCGAATTTTCCAAGAATGGCCTCGTACATGGTGAGGATGAGAAGCGAGGTGACTGCATGGGGGGCCAATGTTTGTGATTCGAGGAGGCCGATCACGTGGGTGTTGTGTGGTAGCGCGATGGTGGGATGGTGACACGTGAAGCCGGGCTGTTGTGATTCGGTTTGGTGATGTAACGAAGTAGGTTGAGAGAAGCAGAGACAAGATGATATTTTATACATGTAACGAGAGATGGCTGACTTCGCTGTGGATCTTGTCCTTCGTTCGTATTTTCGCTGACATGAGAATGTATGTCGAAGCAGTAGAATACTGTACAGAGCAGAGATGTAGTTTTCGCTGCATGAGCAGCCACGTCGAAACCGAACCCAAATAACGGATGCCAAGACCATCAAATCTCCTCTGCCCAAGACCCAGTCATCGTGGCCCAAAGATCGTGATAGAGATGGACAGATGAGGCTGTTGATTCGATGCTGGGTGTTCCACTTCCACTCAGATCAAATGAGCTGGCGTCCATCGAAACAAGTGGATCGAAATACACGTTGAGCGAGTAATCCATCATGGGGCAATGTCCCGTGGCATAATTATTACCAATCGGTGGTTCGGGAACAAGCTTCGAGATGCGCTTCTCGTAGGATTTCTTGACGCTTCCTAGGATCATCTGGAAGACGTGGTAGACGTCTGGATGCTTGGAACCCTCTTCGCTCCTGACGGGGACGGACGATAGAACTTGGAATCTGTAGCACAGACAGTCGAGATACATCACTAATGGCACCTGGGACCGGGTTGTCTCGGCGTTCCAGCTCAGTTTTGAAGCCATTGCAAATGTCAGGCGAGACATGACCACTACAGAATGGACTATGTACCCCCAATGTACGGATGTGAATTGAAGATATGTAGATTCTGAAAGCGAAAGGAGATAATCAAAGTACTTCTTGCAGGCTGTCAAGCAACCCGTTAGATGGGCAAGATTCATTGGTCTATAACCTGTATCCCGAAGGAAATCCCGGTATGGCATGCGAAAGAATCCGAGGGGTTGGCCGTATACCAAAATCTCCATGAACCTCTCTGCCAGGATAACAGGGACTGAGATGTCAGCGATATGGATCCATCTGGTTATCTTGGAAATAAAACATACCTTGGTTCCTGATATGCTCTGGGGTTGACTTTTGCCACTCCTGGAGCTGGTCCAAGAACATTTGTATGTTTACCTCGTCGTTGAGAGCTTCCATGCGAGGGTCAACAGCAGGTCGTGGGAGGGCATTCACGTCGCCAATCATTTCCACCAGCCGTTGTAGCTTGACAGTGGAGCCTATCTCGGTTAAGAATTCCTCATTCATAACGCCTTCGCTGTCCTTATCAAGCAGGTCACGATAATTGCGATTGTTGGGTTTGCGAAAGCCTCTGTTTATGCTTGGAAAGAGTGCATCGGCACTAGAGAAGAATCAGTATGATGACCTTGAGCCCCTATAGAACAAACTCACGCGGATGACATGTAATAGCACCCAAGGTAGGTTCTCCTTGCAGCTTCGGTAAAGTGATCTCCCTCAACCAGATCCGTAGATGTAACAGCAGCATCGGACTTGTTGGCGCTTGGAGTTTCTTGGTCAAGTCCGAGGTCGATAAGTAGACTGATGGCTAGATTCATATACATGAACGAAGTCGTATCCCGAGGGTTGACATGTGCAGGATACCTGGTAGCTTTACATTAAATCAATGCACGCTGGTGGCTGTCAACCCACTCACCAAGCAATGTATACTAGCAGTCCTTGCAAGAAATCGAGACTCCTCTGCCCTTGTAGAAGTACTTGGGAGCTCAAAACACGCCTGAACTCATGATTAATTTGGTGATGTAGTAGAGGATCTTGTATCGACGCGGAAGTGAGAATGGCCAGGAGTAGGAAGGGTGATGTTCTAGATAAAGACGGTACTGTGGCTTCTGGAGCAATTTTGACAAATGGAAAGAATGATGCTTTCGCCCGGTAAGTTTGAAGTAGGTCTTCGGCCTGTTTCAGCGTGACCTTTCGCTTTTCTACGACTGTTGGGCTGCCACTTTCGAGGCTCGTGGGGTCTTCCGGGAGTGGTGGTACTTCTTCGTCGCCAAAGATATCCATGTGATGTCTGTGAAGTGCAGCGATGTCTTTGCTGCTGTCCGGGGTATGGACAGTAGCAAGAGACAATGAGAAATCTGAGTTACTGATTATGGAAGAGGGTGTTCCTGATGATCCTGAAGGGCGTCTACGTAAACGACTTTAGCAGATGAAATGAAAAGATAGTACCTAGAGATAGATCCCTGGGGCATGGAAAAACAGAAGCACATAAAATAGGAAGATGTTGTCATGAGTTAGTTCACAGTATGGACAATCAAGCCCACGCCGTTAAAACTTTCGTCCTTCTACATCTTAGGACTGTGGATAGTGGTGTAAAGTTTTCAAAAGTACACTTACGAAGCACGAGTCCTCATGGGACGCGCTTTAGACCGAACCACGCATTCAGTCCCATTCTGCTCACATTTCTGACATGTACCAGCTTGACTTTTGTAGACACATCGACTTTTGCTAGCCCGACAAGCTTCGCAGGCCTTCGCATTTCGAAGTTTGGGGGGGCAGGCAAGATTCTCAGACATGCTGTAGCGTTTTTGGGTCCAGGGAAAGGTCTCCCAAATATGAGTTCTGTCAAGATCGATCCAAGTGAACAGCCATAAGAAGGACAGAGGTCCGCCATGCTGACGTAAGGTTAAACTTGCTCATTTGATATCTACACCCGTACATCCGCAGCCAATCAATGCCCAGAATTCTCCAAAGTGGGGTATCATGTGAGCAACAGCATACATTGAGAAACACCTATGTTTCTGACATGTTCTTAACAGTGTGGCCCGACTTTTAATTTAATTGAAGCAATCATTGAAGTAATCATTGATACAGTGTCCTGATACTATAGTTATTTCAGTGCTAAATAGTGATAAGTCGATCGATTTGCAGGCGATGCAGAAAGCATCTATTCTATGCCACTCCCAGCACAACATCAGCAACACAAGCTCGATGGTCAGAAAGATAAACCCCATCATCAAATCGGTTTGCCAGAACTCCATATGTACGATATGTAACCTTGTCGCATTTCCTCGAGAAGATGAAGTCGATTCGTACCGGTGTGTTATCAACATAACCGAAAGACGTGAATGTATTCTCACTCCCTGACCGCTTTTCCTTTGGCACTTGTAGACAGATATCCTCCATAACCGATTCTGGAGAGGTCATGATCTCATATGCGCGATCGTCAGTAGGGCTATTGAAGTCTCCAGCCAGCAGAACCGCTGCTGGGCATTCCTCGTCTGTCAAAGACTCGACGGTCGCCAGAATGATCTTGGCACTTTCTCTGCGTGACTTTGCACCCTCATTGTCGAAGTGGGTATTGAGAATGGCGACTTCTTGTCCGGTCTCACGATGGATGAATTTTCCAATGGTGACGATCCTAATGCTGCCTGCATCCCATCCTTTCGATGGCACATCTGGTGTGGGACTCATCCACTGCGTCTCCCAACCTTTCAACTTCCAGATCGACGGCCGATAGAAGATAGGAGAGTATTCTCCTGCTTCTTTTCCATCGTCCCGACCAACTCCAATATATTCCCATTTTCCGGCCGTTGATGGTGATTCGTTCAGTGCAGCATGGACATCTAGAAGCTGAGAGTGGAGGACTTCTTGAAGGCAAATGAATGTCGAAGGTAGGACTGAATTGATGACCAGCTCAGAGCAGAGACGAGGGCACCGAACTTTCCACAGTTCTTCGCCTTTGACAGGACTTCTCGTCGCATAACGGATGTTGTGCGTAAGGACTCGGATGTCTACTGCTTTCTGTGATGCTTGGGGAGCCTTGCTTGATGTGGATGGATTTGTATCCATGATTGTGCTGATTTTGGTTCAAGTCATCCTAGCTGAATGTGACAAGGGAAAAATCGGTTTAGAATTCAACCCAGTGAAGAGGACATTTGTTTTTGCAATTCTATATTGCCGTGTTGTGATGAAGATAATTGAAGCGGAGCGGTCAGCGTCTCGAAGCAGGAACAAAACGCGGGGTCACCAATTTGGGGGCGGACCACATCCACTAGCTTGATGGTGGCTAGCATAGCCCCCCAGATCAAGGCCTTCCAACCATCAGTATATGTCTCCGTCTGATAACGTTTTAGTATCCGGATGACCTGTCTTGCAGACCACATTTCTCATACCATGTTGCTAAAGTTGACAAGAGTGGACAGTTATGATTTCCCATTTGCAAAAGCTTCAACGGAAGGTTGTATCTGTTTGTTGACAACCCTGGGTTGTTGTGATAATGAAGGCTTGGAAGACGATTAATGTGCCTGCTACTCAATCATTGCCGGATGATGACAGGGAGCCTGTACTGTGCGCAAGCGGGGCTCTTGTCCCTATGGCAGTGAATCAGGATTGAAGAACTTCGAGGAGGTAGATATTAGACATTAACTATTCCTATGATAAAGTGCTGCAACATTTTCTGGTAGAAATCCTGTGTCTCCAGCCGGGAACTATATCCTCAAACAAGAAAGCATAAAATCCGCAAATCATTCCCAGTAGTAACTAACTACAATGTGTCATCTCCTCACAATGACTCAATCCCTCCTCTTCACGATCCTAGTGCACTCTCAATGCTACTTCCAATCTGTTTTCCGCCGCACCAGTCGACGACCCCTGTAGTGGTAACGTAAAGACGAACATCGAGCCATCTCTAAACACAGACTGTTTTCCATGAGAAGAGTTTCGAGCACAAGAGTATCTTGCCTCTGCGATGTAGGCATGCTACTCCACAACAATGCTTTCCTTCGCCCGAGAATCCTCGACTTTCCTTGACTTTCGAAAGTCTACCGCCATCGGCCCCTCCCCTCATGAGCCTCGACATCCATTCCAAGCCGGCCCCCGATCTGACAGCCCCTTCACTGAGCATTGGCGCCACATTTTCACGAACTCTCTGTTCCCTGTCTAGCATAGCTTCCTTTGCCCTGCCCATCTTCCTGTTCAAAACGGGATCCGCCCCCACCCGTCTTCCGTGGCAATATCCACCTGTGATCTTGTCTTTAAGGTCTTGACATTCATCATCATGACCAGAGACTCTTACATTTCCATATCCATATTCCTCTTTAAGTCTATGTATTCACTTCTCATCATCACTCTCCACGATCGGCTTCAGACTCGGCGTGATGACAATCTCAGGGATCGAAGGGCTCGATGGTTTATACTGCTGTTCCATGGCGAGCATGGCGGCTTTGGCGCGGGCCATCTTGTCGGTGAAATCGAAGTTTACCGATGGCGGTGGGGTGTGTTTTGTGCGGGAGATGTAGAGGGCCCGGCTTGGTTGGGAGTGGACGGGTTGAACTTGACGAGTTTGTCTGTGAATTTTGAGTTAGTTGGTTTCTTTCTGTGGGATGGGGGAGGAGAGGAGAGAAGAGAATTACCTGCGAGTGTAGTCCATTGTTGATATGTGGGGTCTGATTTGTCTAGGATGTGGTTTGAGGTGTATCGATGGAATGTTTGTACATGAGAATATTCGCCAGGAAGATTCCGTATGGAGCAGTTAGAAAGCGATTGATTGTGTGTAAGATCCAAGAAATTGATATGAAGAGATAATAACAATTCCTGGGGAATGTAGATGAGGATATATAGAATTCTTCAGAAGACTTCAAGACAACAATTGACCTTTGGTTTAGACTCTCAAATCAGGCAGTCCGTCCGACACCATGCTACAAAGGTCTTTTAAGGTTACATATCAAGCAATCACCTCATTGGATCTCCTAACACAAAGACCCGACCTAGCTTACTTGCATATCCCACTCGGGATACCCAGTTGCATCATACTATCCCTCCCCCCGGTTAAATGTTAAATGTGAAGAAAACTGGAGAGATTGTGGATAGCCTTCTAAGGTGTATATCCAATAATTTAACTGATTCTCAGCCTCGACAAGGACTTCGGAGGTCTCTCGAACCTTCTACAACCACCCTTGCTTTTACAACAGACCTACTTTTGGTCTGTGCTAAGTTAACTAGTCAGGGAGTATAACCAATCAACAAAGGCGTTTTATGAATTCGGCCCATAAAAGTTCACATTTAACATTTAACAGGGGGGGGGATAGTAGCAATCCCTACATTACTGCATTAGCTCTAGCATAGATCTTCATGGACTAAGTAGACTCGCTAAACCGTAAGAAATGAAGGGACTGCGAGAAAAACGGTCATCTGGGCGTGAATTCCCGCCTATCTGGGAAGCACAAGCCTATCCATGTCGCACTGCATGCCTCGGATGCAGAAGAAAGCAAGCTAAAATACCTATGATGCATAATCCCGTCGCTAATGTGAGCGAATTTTCGTATTTTTAGCCTTCGTATTGCGGGAGATCTGCATACCTCTATGGTTGATTGGTGGATGGTGATATAAACGCGGGACAACTTAAGGACACGAGGTTTTGGAACGGGGAAATTCGAAAGGTTTCAGCTTTTGTTCATGCGAGAGGGATGTAGATCTGGTGTTGTTGTTTCTTTTGCTTAGATATTTGGGAGTCTCGTGTTTGTGTGTGTGCTGTTCTTCGGGAGCAGATGCCTGCATGAATGAAGGGACTGGCTCGTTCCTGCAGCTTGCGAAGCGAGGGGTTGAAATCCATCTACCGCCAATGAAAGGAGTTCGCGTCGGCAAAATGACTTCGGGGACGAGGAAGCTAATGAAACTTTGGTTTAGTTTATGGCAGGTTTTACTAGAAATGTGGAAATCGAGAGAGATGTGGCGTCGGTACTTACTTTACTTGTCTTGGCGTATTTCAAGTTCCCGACCTGCCGGGATGTAGTGGGATAGGATTTAGTGGGAAGGATTGACAGCACGAATAAGGAGAGAGGTCTCGACACATTCGTGCTACTTTGTTTTGCAAATGTTCACACAAACAATTGAACACCTGCCCATACTGCTGTCGCTCTCCTTCTCGAGTCTAGTAATTCAACCTTTCGATTCAAAGTTAGTTAGTCACATGATGCCGATGCCGTTCCACGGAAACACAGCCACGAAGAAGCTTGCCAGTGCCCATATCCCCACACTTCGGCCCTTTCCCTCCTCGTAATGTTTTCTGGCGTGACAACTCCGCCTTCAAAGCTTGAAGATCAACAACGTTTCTCGCGTTAGCACGTTGCGGCTTAAAGGGTCAAGTCAACGTTACTTGCAATTGCCACTGGTTGTGCCTCCGTAGTAGCAGGCGAAAGATGGGCGAGTGCAGGAAGCGCCCCAACCGACCGACAGGTTTTGTACCATCGTGTCGGTGATGCTGTCTCTTTACCTTAGCACTGCAGATCTTCAGCCTCAAAGACCCTCAAAGTACTCCTATCTTCTTCGCTCGTCGGCATGACGTAGGGTACACTAGGGTCGGTACTCCTCGGGTTCGAAGTTGAAACTTGAAGTGGCTGGTTGGTGCAAGGACGGGTTGTTTGCTAGCTCCTGAAGTCAGTGTTGGCAAACCCTAATAGAAGTGGACGTCGTATTTTGGGTTCATGGGCTGGTGAACCACAGGCTTCCCTAATTATCCACAAATTTGGTGGAGTTCCATGTTCCTATATTAATCGCGTCAATCTCCCTGCCCTGTTTACGTACACATCATCAGCCTTATGGTTCTGTTAAAGCCAGCAACATCCAAGCTCGCTCATAATCTCTAATTTTACCTCAGTCAATATCAACATGCGTTCCTCTAGCTTCGTCCTTGCAACCGGTTTGGCATCCGTTCTTGCCGTGGTATGTTACCCTTCATTTCGAATGGATGATGGATCTAGGAAGCTAATATTCAACAGCCAGCTCCCCAAGCAGCAGGAACTCTAGGACTCGGAGAACAGTGTTCCAGCTCATCACAATGTGCCAATGGAGCAAACTGCTACTCAACCAATTCCGGCCTGATAACCCTTTGCGGTAACTTCCAAGCCTCGTGCAGCTCGAACGATCAATGCGCGTACAACACCTGCGAGAACGGCTTGTGCAACGGCTTCATCCCCGCAACAACCTCTACCGCGAGCGCCCAACCTACCCAGACGTCCACAATGGTCTACCTCCCACTTGGTGCAGATTGCAACCCCAACTCGACACCATGTGCGAATGGGGTCGATTGCTATGCAACGAACTACATGCTGCAACCGAGATGTGGAAATTTCCAAGCAATCTGCGCCAGTGATTCTCAATGTGCATTCAACACGTGCCAGAATGGACTGTGCAACGGCTTCATTGCCTCCACTTCCACAACAACGAACACGCAGACCGCCAGTAGCACTACCAGTGCCCTATCATACAGCACATCGACAACAAACACCCAAACCATCAGAAGCGCGACAAGTGCTTCACCCTCCAGCACACCTACGACAGTCTATCTTCCTCTTGGTGCAGACTGCAGCCCAGACTCCACGCCGTGCGCAAATGGCGCTCAATGCTATGCCACGAACTCGATGTTGCAACCTCGATGCGGCAACTTCCAATCGGAGTGCACTACCGACGCACAATGCGCGTTCAACACTTGTAATCAAGGCCTCTGCAATGGATTTATTGCAAGCGACAGCTCTTCAGCAGCAGGCACTGCCACTTCTAATGTCGCCTCTTCTGCTACAAACCCAACCTCTTTAGAAGGTAATTCTCCCGTCCAAAGCACAGCGGTTATCGTCACAACGCCTGTCGTCACTGAAAGCAGTGTTGTGGTCACTACTGCCTCTGTCACTGGTGGCCCAACCTCTACTCCGACGTCCTCAACCCCAGGACAGCTCAATACCAACGCCGCATCAGCATCTAAGAGCGGACCACTGGGTCTCACGGTTGCTGGTGTACTGGTTGTGATTGCCCTTGTGTAAGACCTTATATCTCATAGAATTAGTAATTTAGCGCAGTGCTCATCTCCAGCTCTTGCTTGACTCGTAGGCGCGCGCTTAAAAATATATTTTTTTAGATCGCGGCCTGAAGAACCGAGCCACCGACACCTTCAAAACGAGCACCGGCAATGACCATCCTCGTGTTTGTTTATAATCGCAAGCTACCTCAACTTTGCCAATTCTTTTCGCATTACTAGTGACTTGATCTTAATTCGTAATACCTTTGCGATATGGCTTCTAGTTTCAAAGTTGGCCAATGTATAAAAGGGAAGGTTAGCACTTTACATCCTCTCGAAGCAACTTCACAAAGATATCTGGACTGCTATGTAATTACCAAGCCCCAGCCAATGATCGCCCCCCATCGCCCTAATATTAAATAGAAGTTCAAAACTGGGCAAGGTGATTATAAAAAGTGCACCTAAGTATCGCTTGGACAACAAACGCGATCTCCTCAAGCATTTTCATGCCAGGCCAGGAATCCGCCAGCTCTTGGATGAGATACAGACCCGCCATCTCTAGTTTTGAAACACCTCGATGACCAATCTCTTAACTGCATCAAACTCAAAAAGGCTCGAAAGGCGGCCGAAATTAAGTTCATCGCAAAGAGGATCCTTGAAGCGTTACAAATATTCCATGAGGATGGCTACGTGCATACTGGTATAGCTTTACTCTCTCTCTCTCTCTCTCTCTCTCTCTCTCTCTCTCTCTCTCTCTCTGCTTCATTATTTTAAATCTTAGACATAGCTAATACTAATCAAATTCCAGATGTCAAACCGGATAACATTCTCATCAATTATGATCGCGGGCCTCGTCGATTCAGAGAGATTGAGCTGAGAGATTGTGGCGACGCATGTCTTGTGAACCCGAAGAATCATTTGAAGCTCGGAGAGAACGGGCCTATGATTAGAGCTCATATGTTCAGGAGTCCAGAGGCTATGCTTAATCTGAGATGGGGCACTGCAACTGATATCTGGTCCTTTGGTACAACCATAAGCGACTTAGATCTGCGCCACAGCGATGTATAGCACCGATCGTCTCGCTGACCCTGTTGTAGCTCATAAGCCTAATCTGGGGATTAGGCTGACATATCTTCAAGCTCGATCTCGAAGATGCTGGACCAGACGACGAATCTTATCCAAACCATGTTCAAGTAAAGCAAATTGGATTTTTCGGGCCCTTTCCATTGAGCTACTTTGATTTCCTTCCAAAAGAGGATGAGAGATGGGAATGTATAGGTGATGCTACGCAGTACATCATAAATCATCAAAAATGGAAGCCTTTTGCGAAGGCGGAGGACAATGAACTCGCCGAGGAGGATAGAATGTTCATTTGTAAGATCATGAAGCTAGATCCGAGGGATAGACCTACGGCAAAGGAACTCTTGCAGGATCCGTAGCTTGGAGATGTATAATGTAGGGATCGATAGCTGTTTAACCGGGATACAAGGCACACTTGGGAGCAACTGCAATTTATTCAAATCGAAAACCTTTGAAGAATTCCAAACCAACAATCCGTGAGGGGAACGTCATAGAGTCCCATGCTTATACCGCTAAAATGGACAGTGGTTCAGTTGCGAATGAGTGTTTACAGTTGTCTACGATGTATCGGTTGCCTACACCAGCACCTACAAAGTAAAGGTAATTTCGATATTAAACTCTTTAAAGAAGTAAATGTAAATCTTTGAAGTAGAGACTTAATAAATACATATAGTTTTAGTATTCTCTCGCTCTTTTGCCTTCACTTTCTCCTTCTCTTTTCTTTTTCTTTAAGTGCTTTTCTCTTGTGCTCTCAGCTCCTCGTAGTCTCCGCTCGTGGTCTTCCCTCGTCATATCTTTTGATAGCAGTGGAGGTACCTATCAGGTCCACAGGTCTGTCTAGACCTGTGCGGATTAGTGGCCTTTGACGACCCTCTTCTCTAGAGCTTCCCTGGAAAGCACATAGGTGGATTCAAAGGAAAATACGGGTCCAAAGATGGATAGACCATGCCTCGGGGTCAGAGTTTACTTGTGCCGAGACAAAGGAGGAAGGTTACCAATTATATGATTATAAGCATAAGTATACTTTGTCTCGGGTTTATGGCCGGCACAGACGGCATCCCAGTTATTTAATCAGAATAAATCATCTTATTCAACGTACTCCTCACGCCCACTCTTCCTCAACCTCCCCATCATCCCCTCGCATCATCTTCGTGCAGTCTCCACTATCTTATCTCTGCTCGCCCTCTGGTAGCTCGAATTTTTTTTGTCACTACTTCGTAACTACGAGTATCAGTATCATGTCTCTCAGCCGCTTTGGCTATCAAGTTCTAAATGAAGACTTGTGCGAGTTTCGGCTCGTCACAGTTCAGCCACGATCATACCCTGAGGAACCTATTCATATTTCAATAGAGACACATACACTATCGGCTCCTCCGCCTTATGATGCTTTGTCTTATTTATGGGGCTCTTTCGATCCTAATCCTCCAATCGTCTTCATTGGGGAGGAGGAGGGACTTGAGGTCACCGAAAATCTGTTCTATATATTCTTGAAACTGAGTCTTACGGAGAAGGAGCGAGCAATGTGGATTGATGCGATTTGCTCATAAGCCGATTGAGACTGAACAAGAAACCTCGGAAACTTGAGGTCTTGACCTCTATCTTCTGGGGGGTTTTCGTTTTACGTAGTTGGTCTAGTCAGATCGGGAATAAATGGGTTATGTACTATATATACTATATATACTTCAAAACGACAAGTTGTTTTCTCGTGGGTGCCATAGCTCCACGTATAACCTACTGATTTACCTTAATTATCACTATGTCTACTCCGTAGACGCCCTGGACGCTCTTGAGTTTGGGCTGGAATATAGCCTAAACGATTGCTTTAATACTGCCAATCTATCTTAAAGGTTTCTAACGACTCTAAGGTAACTAATCTACCTTGATAATGCCTTCTAAAATCTAAGCAAGCTGCCATCCCTCAGCTACTAAATCGTCTAAATGAGCAGTAAAGCAATTTAACCCATCAGAGAGATGAAAAAAACCGCCAACTCCGCCCGTCTCGCACCGAACAATTGGTGCTCCACACATCCCTTCACATATAGTATTATTAACTGCCCCAAATATTGCATCAACTGAACGTGCCTCCCACCTTCTAAACTCGATTTCAGGATGTCCAGCCGGCCGTTCAGGCTTCAAGTAAACCTTTCCATATGTTAAAAGACTAACAAGACCCGAGCTCATTCCATCTACCTCAGACCAAGACCCTTGTTTGATCTGAGAGCCTTCTAAAAGAATCCGAGGTGTCTCGGCTTGAAAGTAACAGGTATTAGTAAACTTTCCAGCGGCAGCAGACGTAAGTTTGACTAGAGCTATATCAAGCTCTGGTCTAGTATCAATGACATCCCCGATCTTGTCCTCGCCTGCGTATGGATGATACACTTCCTTAGAAATCAAGAACCCATGGTGAGCAACGGTGAGCACTTCTCGTCCATCAAAATGCCGAAGTTTGATTCCTGCAGATGTTGCGGCGTTCGTGCCCTCGTTCTGGGAACCTAGTATACCATGGCCACACTCAAGTCTGCATCCTGGACTAAGGTGCGATGATTGCGTGAAATAGTTTTGGTCGTCTTGTGGCATTGGTCCAATATCCGCCGTGGAGTGCTGTGCAGGATCAACACGGCGCGCACGTGTCATATTCTTCATTGAGTCGTAAAACGGGGCTTCGGCATGGTGGTATAGTGTTGTGCATCCTCCCACAGTGCCTGGAAGTGATTTAGGCTCATAGACACGACCATCGCCATACTCAAGCTCGACAATTGTCCAATGTGGCATATAGAAGATTGCTCGTACGTTTGCAATAGGTTGTAATGCTGTAAGGAGGGCAACATTTTGCTCTATGGTAGGAAAAGTCATAGTTGGCCAGTGAATCGCCGGGCAGGGGTCTGGAACTCGAGGATTGGGATAAGGGAACCTTGGGATAGGTTCGAATTGCATTTCTCCGATACCGGTAAACATAACAGGCATGCATCCAACGGTTAGAGGTACCGGCTGTGGCGGGTTAGTTGTCTCGATGCACATAAACCACCCCGACGATTGAATTCCGCCATCTCCAAAGTTGGTGCGAACCCACTGCAACTCGTCGCGCGTTAACGAGCGATATTGCCGTTCTTGAGCATCCCATAGATTGAAAGGGGCCTTATCGTTCATGTGTCTCGCGCCCCAGCCGCCGGGGTTCTCCCACCTCTTTGGTTCAGGGTGGGCATGAGGGAGTATGAGAGCCGCATGTTGCTTTGATGGTCGAGATCGGAGAGGACTCGTTGGGGCGTTGGTGTAAATATCAATATACGGCGAACTGGCTTGAATGCGCTGTACTTGCGGTGACAGGCGGACTACACTCATCGTGCAGTTTGTGTGAGAGTTCAAGGCAAAAGATTACAAAGGTAAGGGAGAGCGATAGGTGTGCGGCTTCGTTTCTGCTTCTGCTGGGTTTGGGGAAGCTTGGATGCGTACAGCTCCTCGTCAGTCTGGCTGCTCAAGGCTTGCTGCAAAGATAGCTGGGAATGTCTGGGTTCAGCGGAATGAAGAGCTGGATAATTCTGAGCTGGCTGAATTGTTTCTTGGTCTTCGACTGGGTCTCTTTTGTCAGAGCTTGACGTAGCTTTGATAGGTTAGGTCGGGGCTTCTTTCTTTTGTAGTAGAAGTCGTGATGACATCCCCTTTTCATCTGGTGCCTTCCTTCTGTATTTGATGCTAGAAAAGATACCAACGCCTTTGAGCTCCTAGACTTATAAGGGGTTCTTAACGGTATTCTCTCGTCTTGGATAAAGTTTGGAAGGGTCTAGATATTAGTTGGTCGAGATCCTTTGAAGTAATAGTAGCTTGCGCAGTGAAAGCCGATGTCGTGAAGTAAGGAGGCTCTTTTGTGCGACCGGAGTAAAGCTTGTTGTTTTGCTGCGGCTGTCGTTGAAGTACAGATTTAAACTAACCAGAAAAGAAGAGTAAAGGAAGAGACTCGAATCTATGCAAAGATTCTTGCGCTCTCTGCGTAGGTCACCAGAAGAAACGTTGATTTCAAAGAGGTAGAGGTATTATTTTATTAACTAGGAATGAAGAGGCTACCCCTCAGAATAAGAGCTCCGAGAGCTAGTCCGTGTGCTAACAAACCCTATTACGTAGAGCCTCATCATCATAGGGTAGGGGTTTGTCACCGGCTATTGAGGTAGTAGTGGGCAATAAGCGCCCGTACTAATGATGCTTGAGTTAGAAAATAATCTCTAGATATGCGAGCGAAGCAACTGGATGTTGCCTACTCCTTTTGATTGATACCTTCCATGTTACAAAATTATTGCGTAATAATTTCAAAACCTCAATATTGCTCTGCCTCTCGAATTATCCTGGTGCATCCCTTGCCATATATTTAACCAACGGAAATTACTCTAACTTCGATGATTTCCCATTCTGGTACTCCTAGCTTAGCGGTACCGGTAATAAATGCCGGTTGTGCGCATACTATAACGGGCTAGTAATTTAAGCACGAAGTAGATCCGGTGAGCAGAAACTTACACTTCGCTTCCCGTCAACAATTTCAACGAGTTGAACCAAAAGGAATCCGTCTAGCGACATCCTTTCAGTAATACCAGCGATTCTAGGGAGTATCTTCGATCTCACCGGTCTCATGAGAGGAATAAGAATTGTCATCTTCGGTTGGATTCAGGTAGGGGAGTGGGGAATGGGAGGAAATCGTGGGTACCCACCCCATAGGGCCTCATGGGTGGGGATTTATTTTTCATGATCCCCATGGAGGCTTGTGGATCGGGATTGTATCCTCGTGGGGCGCCATGGATCCCCATGACGCAGCCTAGACTTAGGCTCCAGGGAAAGACTTTGCCGGCCTATTGTGGTCCAAACGGAGGCTTACCCTTCTGTTGATCGGAATCTGAGGAGGGTCCACACCAAGTCTTCAGGTTGGATCAAACAGTTGGCCATGAATCCCAATGCAAGTTCCCCCAATCATCACGAAAAAGCTTCTTGGTCGTCATGGACGCGAACATGTAATTATTGACCGGGGCGCTTAACTGCTAGACAGAGGGCTGTTAAGCCTCGTATTGTCGAGGCTGACTTCTGTTGTCTAAGCTCCAGGTGCAACTGCGAAGGCACCGAAGTCAATATATTACTGAGGCTCTCTCTGTTGTATTTCCAAAACTACGATCGTTGGCCTTGAATTCATCAACCATTATTTACCTGTTAATTAGAGACTACATTTGATGCAAGTACCTTACACAACCCAAACAAAGACCACAGGTAGTCAGTGTTTGTCAAAGCCTAAGAGAGTATAGATTATCTAGCCGGATCTTTATTAATTTTACCCTACAGCGCAAAAACTATCCTTAGGTTATCAAACACCATTCCTCTGAATAAGCGTCAGTCATGAAGCCAGAAGTCTCTACGACGACCTGGCTACGCAGCGAGTTGTGATACTGCATCCATTTTGGGAAGCACGTTCCCGGCTTATGAGTCCATATACAACTATAAGTACTCCGCCCGGACCGCACAATCAATTTCGGCTACCTAATTGGCTGCTCTGTAAATGTTTACGAGTTTTTCTTGTCAGAATCGGGTTTCTCCGACCCACGCTGACCACCCTTCTTCTTATACTTTTCTTGAGATGAATAAGGGGGAATCCGAGATTACCGAAAAATCCCTGCATGCTCGTACCTCTGGACTAAAAACAGGTTTATACACGATTATGTGATGCCATTCTCGCCTCTTTCAATCATGAGTGTACGAGGTGTGGTGGCTTCGCCAAGACGCAGCCGCACGTGAGGCGCTATCTGCCTCGTCTGACCAACGGACTCCTCATCTTGTCTCAGCGAACTCATCACCACTTCCTCATCACCACCCTCAAGCGACGGTGACCATCTCCGGCTTCGAAGTTTCCGCAGTGCGGGGAAGGATCCGATCCGTCTTATTGGGCATTGGGGCAGACCGACCAGTCACACCTAGAATGCGGCTGATGTGGCTTCAGAGTCGGTCTCGTCACCGGACAGGCTGCCACCAAGTGCAAAATGCCCTTGCAGGATCGATCTCACGCCCTGCCCTCAACCCTCTACTCAGACAGAGCACAGTCATCCACACCCATACGCTCATTTAGTGTTGCTTTCTCGTTCTTTCTCATTCTACTCTCCCTCTTTCCTGCTTTAATTGGTAGCAGACTTGGCTTTAATGATGCCTCTTCAAGGTTTAGCGAGGCAAGATGGAGGGTGTGTGCCTTACATTTACCGGGGATTATGATTCATAATCTTCCACACGCGCTCGCCGAGGGACGCGCGTGGCGCATTTATGATGGCAGCCTTCGAGCAAGGCTGCCTGTGTGTGTGACTACTATTTATCTCCTCACGCTCCCCTGTGAATTGTCCACTCTTTTCTCAAAAATTTCACGAGACACATATCACCTGCTTTACACAGTCGTCCTGCATTTCCAATCAAATAAAGTATCAACTCCACCTCACATATACACACTCCCAGACCGGCCGTGAGCCGGGCTTTGAAAGCCATACAGCAGAAAGCGACAACAAACAATAGACACCGAGGAGAAAAGCGGATTTATACACACGATGCCTATCCACGAGCTTCAGCGGAGAGACTCCTGGCCTCCAACCGTCGTACGTATCCGCGACGACGAGACTGAAGAAGATGCAATCGATGAGGATCCATTCTCGTTTTTCCTCACCTCCCCAGAAGACATTGACGACTTCCTCGATGAAGACCTCTCCGCCGGCATCGAGACCCCTGACTCATCACACTCGCCAGTCAGGGAGATCTCACCCTCTGCACTCCAACGCGCACCACTTCCAGAGCAAGAGTCAGACGATGAGGATGATGATAGTTTCGGTCTCGCAATGCCACTCTCTTTAAAAGACTTCACGCGAAAGCACAGTTCATCAAACGGTCGCAAATCCCGAGCTGGTCAGCGAAATGATAGCCTCAAAGGCCTCGGCATCGTATTGCCGCCGAATGCGGAATTCTCAGCTTCAAGAGGACGGGCGAAAGTTCGCTTGACATTACCACCGCGCAATGGAAGGGGTCGGGGACAGACGAGGAGTCTCTCGGCGAGGAGGCCACAGAGTTGGAGGATGCCGAGTCCGGATATCTATTCGATTCAGGAGGAGAGGGAGAGTGATGAGGATGTTAAGAATGACGGGCATGCCGGAGGGCAGGTCGAAGGCGATATGGTTATTTCAGCGAGTGCGCCGGCTAGCACGAAGATCGATCAGATGATGATGATGAAGGAGGCGTCGAAGACGAAACCTAAGAAGAGGGTGCATTGGGCTTTATGATTGAGATATTGGAAAGGGATACATGGTGAATACCAATTTGCATTCGCATTTGCATTGCTAGGAGTTAGAGGGCTGGGATTGCATTAATTTTTTTCTTCTAGTTAAGTTTTGCTTGCATGGACGCATGGATGGATGGGTGGATGGGTATTGATATTGTTTTGGTATGTCGAGGATCGCTGTGGCCGTGTATAGATTGCCGGTGCCTTTGGTCTGGTTCGCGGATAGCTTCATACGGATGGGTCGACGGGGACTACGGAGACGAGGCAACATCGTATCGTATGCATGGATTACTTAGATATGGGTACTTGGTGAATATTCTTGCTGAATACAAACACACAAACTGAAGCTTGTTTTATTTGCATAGCAGATTCCTTAAGTCTGGTGTGTATGCTATCATGGAAGAAATACAGCAGCTCTCCTCAAAGCAAGATAGTGTTCAGGTATTCAAAGTACAATCAATAACCAAATTGACTCGATGTAATCAAGACAGCACGACATGTCAGCAGAATTCTCAGAATCTTATTCATTATTTCTCCATACATTATTGCCATCACCAAACTTCCACGAAACCTCAAATAGCATACCAAGAGAATAAAATTTCCCTAGCCAGCCCACCTTTTATGCGCCCGGTCCTTTCCTTTCCCCATCCCCACAATCTAGGTGACGTATCCCCTCAGTAAGGGCACGTGATTTACGAGCCGCGCCGAACCCTGTTACTTCTGGCACTGCTAGTGCTGATGTGCTAATTAAACGCATCTCGCGTACCTGTCATTCTCGTTCCCGTTGATTCGGCTTGACAGATCTGTAGCTATCAACAGCCATTCATTGGGCGCGATTCCTTCCCTTGACTTAACCATGTCTTCTGCACGAGAACAGGTCATGGCCGGTCTCAAAATCAATTACAAACTCGTCCATACTTTAGTCCGAAAGATAAGAGGGAAGAAAGACTCAGCACGTACAGGAGAGTCCCCCGATGATGATGGTGATGGTGATGATGATGCTGTCTATGCCGAGAATAGCAAAGCACTACCGACGGCCAAGTACCAGTACACAGACCTTGCCGATGCCGGAAAGTGTATACGCATCCTCGAACTTCAACCAGGTCGCCAGAAAGACAATATCATTTGTCGACTAAACGAGCACACTCTGACTTCAAATGACAATGAGTACGAAGCCCTCAGCTACGTTTGGGGCGAGGAGACACAAACACGAATCACCATCCAGGTCAACGACGGCAGTCTAGAAATAGGACCAAGCCTACACTGCGCCTTGCGCTTTCTGAGACACCCGAAAGAAGCACGTTTTCTCTGGGTCGACGCCATCAGCATCAACCAATCGAGCTTTCAAGAACGCAGTACCCAAGTACCTCTCATGTGTGAGATCTACCGCAACGCAACATCCACCATCTGTTTCCTCGGGCCTGAGATTGCCACTACACGTGCCATGTTCATCATGTTAGAGAAGCTTGCCGAGGAGAGCAAGACCATCAATAATGGCGATAACCTCTTGGATCGGGCAGACACTGGGCTGGCTTTTGTAGGAGAACTACCCCGTCATCCTGTTAAGAGCAAGGTGTATGAGGAGTATTTTGCTGATGCAACGATTGTGGATATCGCAACGCGCACGTGGTGGCATCGAGCGTGGACGGTGCAGGAATTGATGCTCCCTTCGAAGGCGGTCTTGATGATTGGTAAATATACCATTAAATGGGAAGATCGTAAGTATAGGTCTCGATAACCTTATCCTCTCCCCTTCTTCCAAGACGCTCGACTGCTCCAAAAGCCGAATCTTTAGCCATGCCCAATTCGCAGAAGTATTCGGATCCAAGTGCAGAATTGGCTAACCTGTGAGTAGTCTGTGCCGCTGTCGATTATGGTCTCAACATGCACATCTGGGAACATGTCTTCCTGGGCTTCATTATAAATCCTGTCGTCGTCCCTTACATCTCGATGCGAACTCTAATGAATCGATATCGTCTTCCTAATCAATTAGGCACACCAGCCAGCGACCTCATCCGTCTCTTAGTCCATTGCAGACACCGAAAATCGCAAGATCCGCGAGATAAGATCTACGCCGTTCTTGGAATTCTGCGTGCTTCACACCCTGAATCTCTTAAGTCCGATGCTATCGATGCACCCAAGATCGAGGTAGGCTATGGAAAGGATGTGCGGGAAGTGTATCGGAGCATGGCACGAGAACTCATCCTCAAGACAAACACCCTAGATGTTCTGGGTGTCAGTCCCAATTCAAGCCTGGATTTACCGTCATGGGTGACAGATTGGAGCAATACAGATAAAATCGGCTCCCCTCTAATGCAAGATTCGCTAGACAGAACGAGAACTACCCACGCAACAAGACACACGAAAGCGGATGCACATTTCTCCCCTGATACATCTCGACTCATTCTCCAGGGTTTCGAAGTATCGACCATCACCACCTTGTCAGATTGCCTGCCCGTCCCTCTTATGGCGAATACTCTTGGAAGTAAGGACACCCCCCTCTTGCAAAAATTCATCACCTCTGTCATCCCAAAGAATGACTCCTTCATCCCCTATAAAACCCTCGCCCCAGAATTCGAATCCTTAATCGCAAACAAAGACTCGCAACTCGCTATGAAATTCTGGCTCTACATACAACACACCTACAGCCCCGCAAACTTCGGAAGTTCCTGGACAGCTAACATCGTACTCTTCGCGTCTCTTGTCGTCTTCACGCTCAAATTGGTAGCGAAAATCACAATCTATGACTATAGAGAGCAAGCTAAAGATAATCGTGCCGTCATGTCCGTCTTTCACACGCTCTTCACATGGGAACTCTTCGCCGCCTCGCAAGAACCTACAAATCCCGGTGTCAAGTCTACAGACGTATATTGGAACACGCTTTGCAGCGGGACATATAAAGATCCCCGCCACCCAGAAGACACGAAAGCCATCTACGAGCACTGGTATAAGCTCCTGCAGCCGCTGCGCACGTTCATGGCGCGGTTTGGGTGGTTGTGTAGAGCGTTCCCGTCGTTGGGGATCGCGATCTATATGCGTGCTACGTGGGCGACGTATGGGGAATTCTGGCCGTATGTCGAGGCGGCGAAGTTGAGACGGTTGGGGAGGCTGGAGAATGGTTGGTTGGGGATGATGCCGAAGGGAGCGAGGGTGGGTGATGTGCTTGTTTTGGTGAGGGGTGGGAAGGTTCCGCTTGTGGTGAGGAGGGAGGCTTTGAAGGGGGCGGGTGAGGATGAGATGAAGATGAGAGTGAGGTTTATTGGTGAGGCGTATGTGCATGGGATTATGGATGGGGAGATTTGGGATGAGGAGAGAGGTGGGGAGATTGAAATCTGGTAGTCTTGGAAGTAGAGATCGATGAATGAGATCATCATTCTTGACCGTATATCTGGGACATGTAAAGCCTCGTGTTCCTGCACTCGCTCGTCTGAAGTCTGGGCACTCACTGCAAAATCCCAGGAGATAGGTCCCTTGATTCCCCGTTTAGATGTCAATTGGATACCACAGGCTGAGCTTCGCCAAAGCCTGACTGGCTTGAAAAACAAGAGAATATCAACTGCAATGTATTGACAAGTTAGAAGTAATGTCAATATACCCTGTACCGCCGTTGTGAGAAATGGGAATCCTCCATAGACCCTTGTGTGTAGCATATATCTACGAGCAAAATTTGAAAATTCACGATACGGCAGGATAGGATACGGGGTCAGAAGTTGAATTGAAAGGCAAAATTGACGCTGGATTTGGAAATTGAATCGCTCCTGGAATGAATAGTTGGTAGCAAGTTTTTTCTAGACCTAGAATTGGACGACGAAGGTGGAAGTCTAGACATGTCTACATCACTTTGCAGACTTTGGTTTTATTGTGGCGAGCTGAGCCTGGACTCGCTTAGTATTCACTAGGAACTCTTACAACAGATCTTCATCAGGATGTGTTTCAACATCAAGGGACATTTCGATATGAAAAAAAGGGTTTCGGATATTGACTGTACTTCTTACGGACGAGTCTAGAAGCTAATCTTAGTCCGGTCGCTCGGTGGCACTTGATAGTGTTCTGGTTGTTCCCAGGTTAACGAGGATTCATTTTCTGACCTCGAAAGTCGAACCCATTAAGCAGTTATACATTGACGACAAGCCATATTCAATGTCGCTTGAATTCTTCTTGATTACGTTAAAAGCACACAATAACAAAGGAAAGAAACCATCCTCGGAGGAAGGTAGACTCTTAGAATCCGTCAACTCGACAGCATCTAGCCAGCACACAAGATAAACCCACCACTTCTGTCACGTTTTGCACTCAACCGATGCTGCATGCATCGCCATGCATCTCGGACACATCAAAACAGACCCTCGGACGAATCATCCATCCCATCATATCGTCCCAAGCCCAGCGCAGCCTTTCCCCGCAATCCGGGCTGACCTGACTGGAACGGAGCTACGGGAGGGATGAGGCCGAGAGCAATTCCCCGCAAATGACTTGCTGGGTTCGAGGTTCATGTACAAAGTACTACGTACGGTAAGGGTCCTTGGCGTTGGCGGTGAGAAGATCCGCTAACTCGATGTGGAGCTTACATAACCTCAAACGGCAGAAACAGCCAAGGCTGGCTGGAACGAGAAAATGAAGAGATTGAAGCCAAGAAAACACTTTGTCCAAGAAAAGTCTAGATGAGTGAGATGTGTAATAGCAGCTCGCTATTACCAATTCATGACTTTATACTTCTGGATCCAGAACATCGACTCGCTTGAAAATTGAAGGCGTGCTTTTAGTCTTGCTTTGTTGCAGCTTGGAAATCTGGTTTGGGTGGAATGGAATTGATGTCGTGCTCAATCACGTTATCGATGCCTGGATTTTAGACGCCTGCTGCCACTCAGTTTGCGCCATTGGAAGTCGCCCAGGGTACGAAGTAAGGAAGGCAAGTAAGTCCGTCTCGTCTTTGAGTAAAAGTGCCCATGACTTGCTTTGGATCTTGAAGACGTGACAATTGACAATTGCCTCATCTATAGATCGATCTGACTTTAAGATAGAAACTCTCTCACCTTATCTCTGAGCTTCGCTTACTTGCATGTTGAACCCTCGCTTTTGCTTTGCGCCTCATCCCGCCCGCTAAGAACCACCACCCACCCAACCTTGTCCCCTCCCCACCGCCCCTCGTCCATGCCCAAGCAAGCACGCCATCTAGCAGAAAGTGACGACCTCGTCGCCGCTCCTTTGACCCAACCAAAACTCAACAACTGCCACCTCACGTTCCTTGTATTACAATACATTGCACTCTTCCCCTGGCGATCACGACTTGGACCCAGCACAACCTCATTGATGCGCTTCTCTATCTGACTCAGACTGCCGCCTCTGGCACTCGTACAACGCTCCCCCTCCGCGCGGCTCAAGGGCCAGTCCTGGCTGCTCTGCTGCTCTCCTTTGTTCAACTATGGCGTCAATTCCTCACACCGACCCCATGGCCCTGCGCCAATCCATAGAAGTAGCAGCAGCAGCACCCTCCGACCGCCGAACAAAGAACTTCTCATCCTCCTCCCAGACCGCTTCGAAACGCAACAGCGCCCTCGCCAACGGTTATGCCATGACCATCGAAATGCCGTCAGATTCCCGGACAGACATGCAAGAGCACACAATGGCGATGGAATTGGTCGGCGTTTCGGAAGCCGGGGAGCCTCCCTCTCATGATAATTGCAATCGCCAGCACGCAGGCAACGGAACAGATCCTACCATCGCTTTATCCTCTACCTCAACCAGCAAGGCCGCAGGCATGACGGTCGCCCCGTTTCTTGCCAGGCATATACCTGAGCAGTATGCTCCGATGGGCTTGGGAGCTGCGTCAACGACTACGCAGAAGGACCCGAATACAAAGTACTGCTATCGCCATCGCCCGGACTCGAAATGTAGGAGGACGGCAGACGAGCCTACAATGGAAAACTTGCAGAGGGTATGTTAAGCAAAATGGGTATGGACAAGGACATGGCTGACTGGTAATAGGAACTCGAGACCTTATCCCAAGCTGATCAACAGGGCATATCACACGTCTGGTCACTCTTCTCCGCTGCGCCTGCGAAACATCGAAATCTTATGCTTCAGGGCATCCTCACCCAGTGTTGCTTCCCTCAACTGTCATACCTCTCCACCGCCGTACGAGACCTCATCAGAATCGATTTCATCGCTGCTCTCCCCTCTGAGATATCATTCAAGATTCTGTGTTACCTAGATACGACATCGTTGTGTAAGGCAGCACAAGTCAGTCAGAAGTGGAGGATATTGGCAGATGATGATGTCGTATGGCATAAGATGTGCGAGCAACACATTGATCGGAAATGTATCAAGTGTGGTTGGGGATTGCCGTTACTGGAAAGGAAGAGATTGAGAGACTGGAAACGTCAACAACAATTGCGTGCTACTGGACGAGGTCTAAATGAATGGTCACCGAATCTGACACCAATACCAGACGAGAATGGAAGCCTGGAGATGGTCAAGGCTCCAACCTTGAATGGGTCGTCGAAAAGAGATGCCACTGCGTTCAAATCCGACTTGGCTACGTCACCTGAAGCGAGCAAACGACAACGAATGAACCCTGAAGATTCGTATTTCGGCAAACCCAAATTCCGTCCATGGAAGGATGTTTACAAGGATCGATTTAAGGTCGGCACGAATTGGAAGTATGGAAGATGCTCGACCAAGATATTCAGAGGACATACGAATGGTGTCATGTGTCTTCAATTCGACGATAATATTCTGGCCACTGGCTCTTATGACTCGACTATCAAGATTTGGAATATCGAGACTGGAGAGTGCTTGCGAACTCTTCGAGGCCACACTTCTGGAATTCGTGCCCTTCAATTCGATGATATGAAACTTATCAGTGGAAGTCTGGATAAGACACTTCGGGTATGGAATTGGAGAACTGGGGAATGCATGTCCACCTATCAAGGTCACACTGAAGGAGTGATTGCGGTAAATTTTGAAGGAAATATTCTGGCTTCGGGCTCTGTAGACAGAAGTGTCAAGATATGGAACTTCGAGGACAAATCTACTTTCTGTCTTCGAGGTCACAAGGATTGGGTCAATGCGGTCAGGGTGGACTCTGCATCACGAACCGTTTTCTCCGCTTCCGACGACTGTACTATCAGACTCTGGGATCTCGATACCCGGAAAACGATCCGAATCTTCGAAGCACATGTCGGCCAAGTCCAACAAGTAACCCTCCTACCCCCCGAATACGAACCCGAAGAAGTTGAGGATGAAGATGACGACGGAACAAGCAGCACAACCAGCACAACCGATCTCCATACCCCCATTCTACAAGCCGACCACCCCTACGGCGACAACTGGCCCAGTACTCGCCCTCATCCACCCCGCTACATGGTGACAGGCGCACTGGACTCGACTGTCCGCCTCTGGGACGTCTCCACTGGCCGCTGTCTGAAAACCATGTTCGGCCACGTCGAAGGCGTATGGGCTGTAGCAGCCGATACTCTTCGTGTCGTCTCTGGGGCGGAGGACCGCATGGTCAAAGTCTGGGATGCCAGGACCGGCAAGTGCGAGAAGACTTTCTCAGGTCATGCTGGACCGGTTACGTGTATTGGCCTCAGTGACAGTAAGATGGTGACTGGAAGTGAGGATTGTGAGGTTAGACTGTATAGCTTCAAGATAGAGGAGAGTCAGATGCCTGATCCGGATGTGGTGGTTGCGCATACACCTTCGCAGTAATCCGACGAAGGAGAGTTATTTCTTTGGGCAGGGTTCTTTGATAGGCGCATAAAACGGGAAGGAGGACTCAAGCAACAAAAGTCATGGAATTGGGTTGAGGGACGATACAGGAGCTTCGATTTGGTTTGACCTTCTACTGGACTGCAAGTTATGTGCTGCATTTGGATGATCTGTTTATTTACTTCTCGTTTCGATACCTTTGCTGCATGGTTCTCCCTATTTTCCTTCTGAGATGGCGACGCATTTTCTTTTCTGGTTATTGGGATGGAACTCGGCAAAGGCAATGGATCGATGGAACGGAGGGAATTGAAGGAAATGAATGGCAAGGATGGCGTTAATGGAGCATGGATGGGATATCTACCCGAAAGGAGGCTAGATTGGTTGTTTGGTCTTGATCCTATTTCTTCTTTTGCTGGTGCTTGTGCTGCAGCATTTGTTTCGAGCGTTAGGTAGATTGGCAGGGTACTTAGGAGAGGAAATGCATAATTGAGATTGATCTACTTCTTTAGCTTCACCGCATCTCACCCTCGCGACACTCTACGTTCCTCTGTTGAATGATTGACTAATATGCCTATTGCGCGGGGTTGTGCTCGCTCGGTTCGTATTATACCGGCGATTCACTACTTGTTGAAGTACTGTTGAGGAATGAAGTGGATGAAAGGATCTTGGATCTTGGATCTTGATTTCGTATCAACATGTTGACAGTCAATGTCGTCTGCTTGTTTCGATACTTTACTAAGCCGCCGCCATGTTTGTTGACAAATCGGCGGGGCTAACTTCTACGCGACCATAACAGATCAGATCCTACGGTCGGGGGCCTGGGATGTAATCTACGGTATGGAGGGATACTGGAGAAGGAAGTAGGTTCGGATGTGGTAAGCGGTAGGTGGCATGCATGGTAGACGGTACTCATTGCAGCACACACTCTAATATAAGGTCAGGAAAATCCCGGTCAAATGTTCCGTGTTGGACTTGATACTTTAGAACTACGCAAGTAGTAGAACGGAGGAAAGTGGTGAGTAGGTTCTTAAATGATATCTTAGTGATGCCTTATATAAGGGAATTCTTATGAAGATTGGGATGAACGATTGATGATTTATGTCAATACTCAGTTTGATTCCTGGGTCAAGCAAACAACTCACTCCAAGGGTTCTTTCTCTGACCTAACCTAACTCATAGTCGAGTTTATAATTGAGTGAGTGTCTCGGAATAATTTATGGCTTTGCCTAGGGTCTAGACCATGGAAACACAGGCAGAACTGGGAGGAATGTCGATGGGTGGCTAGTTTTCGCTTCACTAAAGACTAATTATATTATTATCATCACCCACCTAAACTTCGGTACCACTTCGAGCTTCATCTAGATTAAGACCTCAGAGATCAGCTCCTAGTGCGGCGTCGTTGTGAAGAAATGTGTTGCTCCAGACCACCGAAAGGTACTCGGACTTTAATCTAACTTCATTTGAATACTCTACCGTTCAGATGAGTCTCTATTAACCGTTGATCAGCTTTGCCCCCTTCTAGTACTACCTAAACCAAATTCATGAAAGACAAGCAAGCTCCTGGCACACGAAATCTTACGAGTTCCGCAGGAAGGGCTCCAGAAAATTTCGTAATAAGCTGTCTAGTATTTCCTGCAGCATAGAAAGCTATAATCAGAGGCCTATCATCGTGATGTCGATGTATCTTGCTTGTGTTGATGCTATAGATCTATCAACAAACCCACGACGACCCGGCAGTCGAGGCTCATTCTTTTGCCACCACATGATTGCATCGACGTTGAGTGCTACACCAAACACTCCGAAGGATGAGGTCTGTAGTTCTTTCATGAATGATACGTAGTAATGACAAATACTAGTTTGAACTGCTTTGACCGAAGGTGGCTGGCGATACGATCATTGGATGTCTGTGTTGTATCGAATGGGACTATTAGAACAATTGAACCGTAAGACTCCTACATCTTTCGCTTCTTGGCAAGACCATGGCTTAAGATTCTGACCCTCAAATCTCGCTGACTAGCATGAAAAGATATTCTTAAATTCAACACGCCGTATTCCAAATTTCTTCGCTGGAAGCAGTGACAGATTTTTCACCGGTAGCTGGCTAATGAGTCGCTTTTTACCCTCTTTTCACATTCGAGGGCTGGGCTAACAAACAAACCTAGATAATCAAGGAGAAATTCAAGCATCGAGAAAGAACTTCGGGTCAGCGTATTTACCAGTAATAACGAACCACCTAACAACTATCAGAACTATCCAACACACGAGGAAGGGTGCAAGTGAAAAGGAAGGGGCTTGTTTTCGTGAAATATGACCGTTCGAAATAACTACATGAATAACGCCTTGGCTATCTCAAGGTAGAACTAAGCAAGATACATAGGACTTCTCAGCAGTTAGTTCACATACACTAAGCACTTGATTCTATGTATTCACATACCATAGGGATGGTCTACCGGTCCAATAATTATTACCTCACTATCTCCGAAGCAAATTAGCAAGAATTTTTCGGACTGAGAAGCAGGTGCCGTTCTCTGTTAAGCCGATATAAGTTTATTCGAGTCCGGTAGGCGACATATCAAAGTCCTGGGTTGGGTAATCTTCACAAGACCTTTCCCTGCAGAAAATCTACCTCTCTTTCATAAATGATCACAGCATGTTCACGGTACGGTCAGAAAGGAGTCGGGGAGTGCCAACGGTGTGGCGAAGAGTCAGCCTGCGGCGAAATAGCCGAATTGACCAGGTAATAGATGTTGGAGAAATATTTAGCGAGAATATAAAAACATGCTCTTTAGTAAAGCTAACAAACATTGACGACCTGTCGCAAATTTTTTAAAAGTTATCAACTGGATAAAACTGCCCATGCCATCGTGCTATGTGGCTTGCGCGTGTTCTGGATGATTTGTGAAGGTAACACAAGAGACTTAACACTTAATCAAAATAAGTCCCTAGCGAAGCCAGTTCTACAAAGTAAACAACTGAGGACCGTAACTCATCATAACTTTTAAATCTTCGGACCCAAACTCCATGCTCAGGATTTGTTCTGTAAGTATGGGGAGCTTGCTTTCCACGCGGGAAGAGAGCTATTGGTTCCGTCAAATGGAGATGGAAGGAACGATGGCGATGTCAACAATCATTGGTGACGTCCTGACTTGTATCGACCCAATGCCTTTTCAGGATTACGATCACGCCCATGCCAAAGGATTCCACAATGCCGAGCCTCGCTGCTAGAATTTGTTTCTCCCCTCTCGCTAGGGACTTCTTTTCGCGTTTTTTTCGCCGTGTGTGGGCAGTTTGTGGTTGGGCGTTTTTTGTGCCGGTGGTTTTCCTGGCATTGAGCTGGGGAATTCAGTTTGGCTTCGGCACAAGCAGGGAACCAGTAGTGGTAAGTAGTGCTTTTGTTCTATACATCATCTCTCTCGGGAGATTTTCAACACTGACACCGTTGTAGTTGTTGGCTATTGCAACTGGTCTGCAGCTTGCTGCCCCCTTTCTATCGTGGCTGGATCCAAACACCCACCACCCTTTCAGTCTTCTTGCGTCTCGGATAGGGCGCATTATGGGCGCATGTAGTTTCGTAAGGACGGTGGTGGTTCTTTTCAATGCTCCCAACACAGGGAACTGGCTTTCTTTCGCGGTGGATCTCTGTGCCGTTGTTTTTACGGAGATGATGGAGTTGGGGAGGCGGGAGGGAGAGAGGCGACTAATCAAAGTCGTTACGGCTACCCGGGTGCCATAAGCCTGAAGAGGACTCATCCTTAAATGGGCGGCGGCAGGCGCTGTACTGGGATTCTTGACCTGACTTCTCGGTCCCATGCCCAAGACGAATTCGGCCTTCACGTGGCCTTGGGTGTCAGTATTCGAGGAACAGGGCAAACAACCATATCATGCCACAAGCCGAACCTCGAAGAAGCCAACGAATTCAATAACGAAGACGACCGCTCTTGCGAACGCAACTGACGATCGAAATGAATACTCTGCGAACGGAAGAATAAACTTTGAATCGAAATATTGCCCTCGTCGAGTCCGTCCAGCAAGCGACTACTGCGAGATTACAGTACAACATATGATACTCATGAGATTACACAACCAACACCTGCCAGGATTTGCTACGCAAGCAGCACGAAATTCAGATACAACGACGACGGCAAAAAAGCCCCAGTCTTCCCACGGGTGTTTCGACAAGAGGTGCCAACAGTCCACATGTACATCCAATACCCTCAGATGACTCAAAGAACAAGTGTGAATCGAACGGAGCTGCGTAATAAGTCTTCAAGTTTCAGATCACGATCGCAGTGAATTTGCCCTTGGCGCAAAGGAGGACAAGAGAGCAGCCATGGTGCACGAAGGCAAAATCTCGGCAAGAGGTCGATGAATGATAAGGAATAAATGTTCTTTAAACCTCCGCAGACGGTAAAACGCACTAAAACGACAGGGCAAACTTGTTCTCTGCAATTCCAGATGCTATAGATACAGATGGATGAGATTTCTTCGCCGTCACAGTCTGCCGCACAAAGTGATGTGTTGCAGGGCATTGTCTGCCCAACCAGAAACAGCTTTGCATATCCAAGACTCCGAAGAACGTCCACAAAGCAAGAACAACGACCCCTTCGTACCCAGTGTCTCTTGCAGTCAACGAAGAAGCAAGGTCTGACCGGATACCGTACCTGGTGCTAAACTATCCCATGTAGCAACAGGGAAAAGGTTACGCTAGAGACATCGAAGCCCATCGAAGACTCGAGAGGGTTTCGGCTTGTCGTTGGAGTGCAAGCAATTGTTCGGCTCAACGCCGCTGATTAAGGTAGACACGGCTTTGCTCATCCCTACCTAGAACGATGGAAATGCATCGTCAAACCCGAATCAACGAGGGATCTGTTGCGAGGTTGTGTCGATCATGAGCTGCTTAGGCACGGTAGATACGCTCGAAAATGTAGGACGTTACAGTTCTGTATAGATTTACAACAGACAGTCACATCCGTTGAACGATCGAATGACTTCGTTGGTGTGTGTCATGATCGGCTTTGCTTGGTACGCTAGCGGGCCATGCCAAAATTCGGGACCACATTACCGTATGCTTGGTCCGGATTACAGTACATCTTGAACCTATTAAGCCCTAACACGCTGACCTATCTAAAAGAAGAGTTAATTCCTCTCGAGCACACAAAGTTCTGCACGAAATTTCTCCCTTTGGTTGAGCATTCGCGACTCGAGCTTCTCCAAGACACCATCTTACTTTCTTCAGTACCAGCACTGCAGTACTGCTCGATCAAGAAGAGTCAAGCTCGCTCCTAATTATTTTCTGTATTACTTGATTACTGGCAACGAACAGGGACATTTTCAATTGTACGGGCAATTATTTTCCCCCCACTCGATATGGACTTCTACAATAACTGCTTCGGGCAATTTCCCTTTCCTGTTCGATCAGAACACAGTACAATGAAAGCGTCCCTCGGTATATTCCTGAATATCCTGATAATACTTTGGCACATCGACGCCTTCTGGTGCCTAATTACAATCGCCCAAACCGTCCTCTACTCGATCCGCAGCCTGGAACGGGAGAGAGTTCTCAAGGAGCTTGTGCAAACATCGCCGGGAAATAAACGCAACGAAAAGCTGCTAGATATGTGTTTCGAGTTTTCCTGTTTCGATATCCCAGAATTCCGTACCGACGAAATCATGGCGCATCTTGAGACCAAGTTCAAGATAATGGCTGATGTGGGAGTAATTGGAGATGACGATAGGGTTTCCCATGATGTACAATGGGGCGTTTTGGAGGATGATTGGCTTGTTAGGGACGTTCTGGATGGGGCTAGGAGGATGGCGAGATGGAGAAGGAATTTCGTCATGGAGGAATTACGTAGTCTAAGAAGTGGAAGGCCGCCGTCGCTACTTTGTTCAAGACATGTAGGACGGGTTGAGCGGATGCGAAAGGCGATTGAGGAGTGGAAGACGAAACAGACGACATCTCAAGAGAAAGAGAAAGGGGAGTTTTTAGTTGACATCGACTGAAGAATTCGATTTACTTTCTGTTTCACAAGATCGCTGTCGTCAAGTTCGGTGTTCTTGTACTTATCTTGTTTATCAAATACGAAATGGTCTGATTCAGTCGCCACACCCCCTCTCTTTGTCTCCATTACAAAGCAAACCAACAACCCGAACAACCCTCACACCTCACACATAACTCATATTCCACCCTCCCATCCCAGCCGGTATAACCTCCCCCTCCAACCCTGTCGCGCCAGAGACCGTCATAGCAAGCGGTGCCTTCCTCAAAAACTCCTGTAGAACCGGACGTGGGATCTGTGATAGATAGCCAGGATCGAAATACATGAAGTAGAATTTGTATTCTTTCATGAAGGATACGAGGAGGTCTTGGAGCTGCTCTTCGAGGATCATAGAGGGGAAGCGTTGGGAGATTACGTCGAGGTTGGGAGGGATGCGGGTGTATGCTGCTTCTGGGGAGGGGGCTTGGTTAGTTGAGTGGATACCATGGGGGATTGAATAAGGTTAGAGAGAGGAGAGGAACGGACCTAGACCGTAGTCCGTGAGCGCTTCCTGGATATCTAAGACTCGGTATTTCGTGTAGATGTCTGAGGTCCTGGACGATTGCTCCATCTTCCGACCGGCAATGTGGATCTTGTACATAGCTATCTCGAAGATGTCGCTTTTTGCATTGAGTAGTCGAGTGAAGAAATCGGAGTTGGAATCTAAGCGAGAAGGACTATTGACCATATCCATTACTATCTCTTTTTCGAGGATCCATGTATACCTATACCGTCGTGTCCATCAGTTTCTGAATCTCACACTTATCATAGAATCTCGCCTACTCAGAATTCGAGAATCTCGAAGCGAAACAAAAAAACGGAGTAATAGGAAATTCTTCTCACCCCTCCCAAAAACTAACACCCGTCCCAAAATTCTCCATCGTCCTCCCCAACGTCCACGCACACCCCTCATTAATCTCCACCACCCACCTATTCCTCCTCGGACTCCCCACACCCGCCAATTCCTTCCAAATCACCGGTCCCTTTGTCCACTCACCAACCAACTCCTTGAAAGCCACAGGTCTAATAACCAGCCCCTCTGAATCAAGCAGGATAGCGTAATCGTACTCGAAATGAGCGGCCGCGGCGAGTTTCTTCATCGATTGGTATTTGTACTTGCCGTATTTCCTGACGAGGTCGCTTGTTTCGGCGGCGGTGGTGAGGTTCTGGATGGAAGGAGGGAGAAGCGTATAGAGGTTGTGGAGAGTGAGGTTGGGTGGGTAAGTTAGGTTTGAGGATGAGCGAGGGATTGGATAGGATAGGTAGGTTGGGCCGCACTGCGGCTTGGTGGTCGCGTCGGAGAGGAGTGAATTGAGGAGAATGACTTCGGCGTCAGAGCTGAGGATTATGGATATGGAGAGGGAGGAGACATCGGTTATGAGACAGGCCATTGAGTGTAGCATCTCAAGGAGTTCGGGAAAGTGCGGCGTCTGTAGTTGTTTAATTTCATCAGTGATTTGGATCTCGAGGGAGGAGAGTAGACAAAATCTCACGAATGATGGGATGATAATCTGGACTTTCATATCCGCGGCCGATGGCTTGTTGTTAGATTTTGGATTTGAAAAGCTGTGCCTTGTTTCGTCCCTTTCGCTAGTCAATGTGGAGATGACGAAAAATACACAGCAGAGACTGATGATCATCCAAGTTGCCAATGCTATATGTAATGGCATCCTCTTTCGACTCTGTTGATGCTGACAAGTATGCATTTCTAGAGCCTCTACTTTTCTCCCGTCGTCGCAGGGGTCTGGCTCAGCTAGAAGGGTTTCGCTAGATGGGTCTTTGTTGTTTTGACCTCTTTTTCGACCGCCACCCAAGTTGGAAAGAAGAGCTCGGCATCGCTCCATGGTCTGCAAATCTGGCATGTACGGTCAGAGTAGGTTATATCAAGGGTTTGCAAGGAGAGGATGAGATAGTTTGTTTGGTATCGATCGGTCTCGCGGTTCTCTTCGAGTTGAACCCCCTTGCATCAGAACGTTAGCGACACAGGCCTCATTCCAGCCACTGATCAAAAGAACCGTTTCTCTCTATCCCACTACGACACGTCAGATAATATCAACTATACACTGCCTAGATGACAAGAGAAGAAGACAAAAGGAATGTGACCAAGTGAGACAGAACCCTGCCCCCCCCGCCCCCCCCCCCCCAAAGTGACTTTATATAGCACAAATCGCCTTTTCTGTTCCTGATCAGTAAAGTACGTGTATATATTCACAGCCTAAAACAGGCTTGTGATGGTAACTTTAGCATGTTTTGCCGAGAAAGAAATTCTTTTTAACGCACAAATTATCGTCATCAGCCAAGTACACATCTAGGACTTTTGCTACGGAAGGAAGTGCTTGTTTTTCGGTTCGACATTAATGAGGGGCAAGGGGAAGTGTGACCTTACCTTATGGCAGATCCAGCTGTCTGCAGACCATGTTATTGACATTTTTCATCTATCAGTGAATTCCATATTGATGCGGACAAGTTCTCTTGTGCTTTCTAGCTCACTTTACTTGTGCTGTGATGGCATATCTTTCCTAGTGTCCGAGGTAGAGTGCTACCGGACTTCAGTTAGTGAAGTAGTAACTTGTACGGGTGGTGAGACAGTGGGGTTATTTGAGGTGAGGTTGAAAATTTGTTGGCGGTGACGACAATGGTGTTTAGTATTTAGGGACGAGTAATGGAGGTTGAGTGCAGGACCTGTTATTTACGCTTCAGCAGGTTCGATTCTGGATAGACTCTGAGTCATAGTATGATACGTTTCAGCTTCCGCTTTAACATATTCAACAAAAGACAGAGTGGGAGATCCGGAATCATGACTAGGATATGCTGACTATATGGAGATTTTCCTTGGTAGACGAGCAGCTACGAGCTGCTTACCCAACTTCAGCCTCTTGCACCTGTTGCTATTACTTCTTCGTACAGAAAGAAAACTTCGATGTTGCATCGTTGGGCTAGCTACTGTATTCCATGTCCAGCTTCTGTTGGGTCCTCACATATCTCATCCTCCAGACATTCATTGCCCAGATAAGTGCCAAGTAAATGGAATTATCCCAGAAACAAATTAAGAATCCCAATAAACTCCAACTCAGTCATTAGATCCGCCGTCGCATTCCTCAATCTAGAATGACAACCGATAATGCTCCCAAAATACCCCGAATGCACACTTCTGACTGCTACCAAGCTATCAGGCCAATCCGTCCCTAAATTGCCACTCTCGTTGAAAAATCTAGATGGTATGCTAACTTACATCTGGAATTGAGTTTCGCTGGTTCGGTCCACACTGTTGCTGCAGCTAGAAAAAGAAATTGGACAATAGACAATGTCGTATATTTGCAAGCTCGACCAAACAAAGCCGAGGGAAGGAATGTCAAAGAAGGATTGTCTGAAATATAATTCAATGCCTTCGAGTATTTAAGTGAACTTACAAATGCTTGAAACACCCCACGATGGGACATATCCAGTATAGTTTGCAGCACTACTTGCTGATGTTCCCCCTTTTCAGATTGACCTCTATGCCACCTATTGAAGGACTCAACGAGCTGGATCTCATGCGAGATTAAAATTGCGGGTTTGGTTGTATCTGGAAAGCGAGCCAAGATGGCACAAAAATACTTCCGCAAAATGAAAGCCCAAATGCCTCCTATCCAAATATACCTAATTACCAAGACGCATGCCGCTTACTTAACCTCAAAGCTGCTTTGGACACTAGCCTCACGCCTGAGAATCAAAACTTATGTGTACCGAGCCCAGCTAAAAAAAAATTGTCTGTCCATCAAGAGTTCCTCATTCATTTCGTGTTGTCCAGGTCTTCAGTCAGGATGCACCTCGACTCGATTCTTCTCGGCTTCCTATCCTTTCCGGTACTACCCAGGTATGCCAATACCATGTAACACTGTTGCATAAATCTCAGCAAAACCATTCTCTAGATCAGTATCTGCTCTTCAGCCAAATACGGCAAAAATTCCATTTCCCACAAGAGCGCCTGGAACACGAACATATCCGAGTCCACTGTTTGACACCCCTTACGACTGCACTTCACTGCTCAGGTAATACTTTCCCACAATCTGGCCACAACTTGGGGTTAGAGCAAGAGCTAACGTAGTCCCCTCAAAGTTTCGGTACTCCGTTCTCAACAGCCCACACAAAAACGAAAACAAACATTGGAGGTACCGGAATACGGTATCAGATAGAAGTGTGAAGAGCTTGGAGGTCCTCAAGGCAGCTCGTGTTGTAAAAGCTTGAGCCTGTAAAACTCCCCCTTTCTTCTCGCTTAATCTTTGCATCGCTTCGTTTAAAAGTAATTGGTTCTGTTTAAGCCGCAAAAACGTTTACAAGTCGAACAGCTTTCTATCAAATCATCTCGAAGGCCATTTTGCCTTTCATTTTTAAAAACCTCTCAAGAATCTTCACGGGTCTTTGAATTTTTTGATCATTCCCATTCACATAGTTCCTTGGCTTACTGGCCTGGGGAATTATCAATCTGACCTCGTTAAGCGACCAGACTTGTCTCCCGAAAGATCGAAGCAATTACTAGTATAGTAGAAATGGCCTGTGGGAGTGCGTTATGCCTGGGTACCAATACCGGAGAACTTTCTAGGCAAAGTACCGAGAAGCCCGGACAACAGTCAGCGTCTGATCTTGAACGATGGGTTGAGAGGCCGTGGAATTCACAAAGAACAAAACCCGACGCCAGACTAAAGATTTCTAGGTAGCTTCCATGATTCTACAGGATCGAGATATCCGCAACAGGGAGACGGGGGACAAATGAGGCAGTTCTGTGGAAGTTGATTCTGGTCTGAATGCGGGTTAGCGTCACGCAATCTGACGATCACTGATAAGCTTCTCCTGACTTCCCCTCGTTCTCCCCAACCCAACCCCCATCCTTCATTCGAGGAATCGCCACATCGTATTGCTGTTACTGAGCAGTACAGATGTTTATATAAGGTACAGTACCAAATCCTGTAAGTGACATCTCCATTTTCAGTCCACATCATTTCGACGGATTCCTCACACTCCAGTCGTCGAAAGGAAAACGCCCCTCGTTCCACAACCATGACTTCAACAGCACGCACAGAGACAGGAGCAAGTCCTACGACTGTAGCAGAGGCATCCTCTCCTTCCACCCCTTCTCCAACTATCACGACCATAACGCTCTCTCCATCTGAACTCGCCTCCAAAAAACTCACCTCCCACCACCTCCAAGCCGCCCTCGAAGCCCTCCACCGCGACGGTGTCCTCGTCCTCTCCAACGCCATATCAACCACGCACCTCGCAAACCTTAACTCGCGCATGGTACCCGAAGCGAAAACCCTCTACGATCGCTCCACAACGCATCATAACTTCGGAACCGGAACGGGCAACATCCAACAAGATGCCATCGTGGACCCGTCCTATATCTTCGATGATATAATTGCCAACCCGTTCGCGACAGCTGTCACAGAATGCATGCTAGGCCCGAACCCACACCTACGCTTCCAGAGCGCGAACACAGCCTTCAAAGCCGAGAAGCGCCAGCCTGTACACGTAGACGTGCATTTCGACTTTCCCAAAATGCCGTTTGGGATCTGCGTCAACGTCAACCTGATAGATGTCGATCCCGAACATGGGAGTACGGAGCTATGGTTAGGGAGTCATCTAGATACGAGTTGGAAGGCACATGTTGAGAAGAGCGGGAGTGTAGTACCGCAAGACATTTTAGAGAGGAGGAGGAAGGTCTGTCCGCCTGTGCAGCCGATTATACCGAGGGGCGCGTTGATCTTGAGGGACTTGAGACTGTGGCATGCTGGTATGCCGAATCAAACGGATGAGGTCAGGGTCATGCTTGTGACGATCCATTTCCCGGCTTGGTATAGGACCGAGCAGAAGGTCCTGTTACCGGAGAGCTTGAGGGGGAAGATTGAGTGGGGGAACTTGGTGCCGTGTGTTGAGTGGGTTCCTGATGGGTATGATTATTTGCAGGGACAGCATGACCATGACTTTGATTTGCTGCCGTAGGAATGGACAGGTACGGTTTTATCTAGATATCTAGCCTTGTTCCTAGGTATGTAACATCCGAGGTAGGCATATATGGACTTTAATAGTACACATCACCCTACTTACGAATTATAGTCAACTTTGAGCCGCAAACTCTAAAATAGTGCCCGAACCTCCCTTCCTAACCGAAGGGAGCTTTCTCCGTCAAGAGATAGTGGTCGAATTCATTATCATTAACCAATTTCTAAGCAGAGATAACTCCAGTTTCAACACTATCTTATCAACCAAAAGTACAATTTCATATTCACACCTCCACAAACCATTTCCATCGCCGTAGCCCCTAAGCATTCGTCTCCTCTCCCTTATACTCCCCCGACTTCCCCACCTTCCTCCACGGCCTAAACGCATTATCCTTCCCCTTCAACGGCGCCGCCAACTCCGGGAAGTGCCTCTTCAACACACTAACCATCGTCTCATTCTGCACCCACTTCATCCCCTCCTTCGTATAAACCTTCTCATTCCACGCATCTCCCGCCAAGAATCTGTCAGTCTTCAACCTCCTACTCGCCATAAGAATGAAAATCCGGAACGCTGTATCGCTAAACCCGAATCCTTTCGGCAGAGGCTCGCAGAACATGCCTGCCATTAGGTCGACTTTCTCGAGGTCGTTGTCGTAAACGGAGGAGAGTTGTGCGGCGAGTGGGCCGTCGTTGCCGGTTAGTTCGAGGAAGGTCTTGGGGAGACGCATGTGTACTTGGCGTCGAAACTCCATGTAACGCGGGACTCCGCGTTCTCGATCGCGCAGGACGTCGAGAGTTCCCATATCTCGAGTGAGTCCGTCTGGGGAGACGAGATGGCGTAGGAAGTTGGGCGTGTTATGATGAGTGATGGCGCCTGGGTAGTTGATGCCGAAGGAGTAGAAAGCATCGCCGAATGAAGTCTTGAGATCGATTGCATTCTGGGCCTTTTGGAATGCGAGGTCTGCGATAGCAGTTGTTTTGGTGTGCGATCCAGTTTCGGCTGAGAAGAAAGCTACGTTGTCTGTGACTCTGTCAGTGCAACTCTAGAAAAGTAAGAATGTGGAGTTCCATACCTGGAATTAAAGGATGGAGACGATACACGGACACGAATTCCTCGGTTAACGAGAATGGTACATTGTGATAATCGACTCCGGATCCTGGGATACCACCGATGATTTCGTTCTTCGCAACGCGTCCGACGAGCTTATGTAGTTTCTCTCCGATGATACCCCACCAATTTGCGTTCAGAGCGACATTGATTGTTGGATGGTTGAGAATGGCTGGAGTCCACTCGACCGTATGGATCTTGGCCATCAAGGCACAGTTGATAGTACGAGCGGTGTCGAATAGTTGATCGCTACCCATAATCAGTCTGTGCATTAAACAACCTTACGAAAAAGACGTACCTGCTCCAATCCGGATACTTAGCGAGCAACATATCACAGATGCTGTTATGCTCCAAAGCGAAGAGAGTATGCATGAGCTCTAAACCCAGCCACCAGTTAGTGTTGAAGCCAGTCTTGGGCAAATCGTTCTCGTCTCTCGGTAAGAAATCAACAAATCCTTCTCTTCTCATCAACAACTTTCCATTCGGTGCTCCCTCGCGGAGAGAGATAGTAATTGATTCAGACGACCCATAGATTTGAGAGGCATCCCACCAGCTCCTTTGCGGTTATCAGCCTCACAGTTTTTGCCATTTATCTAGCGAGGCAGTACTTACGTATTCATGTTCTTGTATCCCGGAGCGACAGCATCAAGTTTTGAGAGGGGCGTATCGGGCTTTGAGCGGGGTATCTTCATGTGGCCAGAGGGCCAAGTGTCATGAAGAGGAAGAGGTATTTCGACCTCATCAGTTCCAGGTGCATTCTAACAGAGTCAGGCGTCTGCAAAGTCTATTTATAATTGGGCAAACGTACCGAATCATGATTGAACCAGTCATGAACTTGAAATTGAATCCACTGAAACTCGTTAGCTCTTGGTTTCTATAATTTAGACGACTGCATAGATGCACTGCATCATGATGCGTAGCAATGGAAAGATTGCAGCCAGATTACTTACAGCAGCAGCAAGCAAATTGACAATGGTGGCGGGCTTGAATTTCGTCCTTGCCAACAACTGCTCACTCACCAGCCTCGGACTAGGGTTCATTAACTCTTCGTCACTCGGCTTCTTTGTTTTATCTCTTGGAACATTCCTCCCAAATCTCATTCCCGAACATCCCATCAAGGGCTGCTCTAGCGAATTGAACAAGCCATCCGAATTTCTCGCTGTCAAATACCGTTGATCCTTCATCGGGCAGCTAGCTTGCGTCCCTTGAGCCGAAGCATCGGGATAGACATCGTGGAGATTGTCGTGATCGAGTTCGAGACGGAAAGCAAGAAGATTGAATACGCCGAGGTATTTAGGCAACTTGTGCCATTCGACGGCCTTATTAACTCCTTTGAAGAGCTTGATGATGACTTTGTCGGTGAAAGACAATTTCTCCGCCTTGTCATCGGCTCTCGCTACTTTCGCTACCTTCGCCTTTTTCGCCATTTTTAAAAACTCAATTGCTCGACCCAGAAATAAAAGGTTCGCAAGAAAAGAGGGTGCAGCAGCAGAACCCCATTATAAGAAGAAAAATCACCTGAAACGCACGTCATGCGTGTCCATTATGCAGGCTGGCATGGCCATCCTATCTCAGGCTCTTCTCACCGTGGCAGCATGCGACCCGGCATCAAGGCTCAGAGCTCTGTGTTGTCACCCAACAAGCCCGCCTGCAGTCGTGATAGGTTGAAACAGCTGGTCCCAGCTCCAAAGCTCCGGGGCTTACGCAGTAAGATGCAGGAATCTATCTATACAAGGCTGAATATTTTTGTAACGTAGCCGATCTCAATTGGTGGCACAGCGCCAATCTTTTGCTGGGGAAGGAGTCGCGCCCATATAAATCCTGTAAGCGCGCCGTCATTACAAACTCCGTATAATCTCACTGGGTAAGGAACTTCCTGTCAGCAAACTTCGCAGTGCATTGCATTGCATTAGCAGCACGAACGAGAAATCATAAGCAGCTCTCTATTGTGATTGATTGATCGGCCCATAATCACTGAGAAGAGTCACCGAATCTTTGGAGTTCTTGGACGGCGTGAGATGGGAGATGAAGCCCGGATGCTAGGTGGATTCCAATGCAACCTTGGCCCACTGGAAACCTCGGCATGTTGAAGCAACTGATTCTTGAGCGCCTGGCCCATGTCAAGAACCACAGAAAGTCAGGCAGCAATTGAGAGAGCAGTGCTAGAAAAAGATCCAGGAATTTGATTGCGAAGGTGCAGAAAACGAAGCTGTTAACGTTTTGAAGGCTCCCGAGGTATCCCAACTTTTTTTTTCAAGGGAAGGAGGATTTATCACGTGGAAGATGGAGCGGCCGCCCCCTTTTCTCCAATCTCGAAGCGAGTTTAGCGAAGTTTGAGATTCCTTCTCTCCGTGCCAATCCGGACCAAACAACTTCTTCTTCTGCTTACCTGTCAGCATTGCCTCAATTTTGTTCTATTTCTATTCATACCCTTGGGAAATATGTACGATGCCTGTGTTAATCAACCTGGCATCCAAAATCTTACATCTCCCTGCCTTCAGAACAGCGGCTGGAAGGCCAGGCATTTACCAAATTAGCCCAAGGAACTGATATAAGCGCTTATGATATTAAGATGTAAGCAAAGAGTCACAGTTTTCAAAAACTTGCTCACAGTATGGTGCACGGTAGGTGGACATGTTTTCTCGACCAATCACCCATCGGAGAATGACGTGCCAGATGGCTTGATTCATTTTGCAAGTCCTCCCACTACAGACTCTCCACCTTTCGAAGTTGAGTACTGAATACAGTATCTACAAACGGATTATTTCTACAGAATCCAATCTCTCAACTCGCCCACCTTAGATATATCTGTTCATCCCATTGCTCAATTAGTTCGCAGCGTCATTCTGACAACCTAAAATCACAGCCCCCCGACTTCTCATTCTCTCACCACTACACTCCCAACCCCGGCCGGGCAAGAACATTCTCTCTCCACCACCACATGCCCACCAATCCAGCCCCAGGACCCAACCCCAAACTCATCCCTCCAAAAACAAGTAACACCTTCCCCCAACTCGCTGTAAGTCTCCCCTCCCTCTTCAAATCCCCAAAACACAACAAGACCCAGATAGCCGCGCTGCCAAAAGAGAAAATCTCATCATACTTCAAGAACATCCTCATACCTTCTTCCAACGTCGTAAAATTCGCCCCCGTGTTCATTATCCCGCTGATGAAGACCTGGTAGATGGGTGTTGGTGAAGCGAAGATGGTATAGATCCAGGTCATGGACGACAGGAGGAAGGTGATGAGATAGATTAGACGGAGGTAGAAGAGATCACCCTTTATGTTGGTGATTCGGTCGATACGTTCGGTGTTGGGGAGGAGTCTGCTGAATATTCCGTGCAAGATCGAAAGATAGATTGGGAAGGGTTGCCAGATGAAGTTCCAGGTTTGAAGTGTTGAAATCCGGGATGTGGGCCAGTATATGGCAATAGTAGGCACGGCATACCCCAAGACTAAAGTTGGGAGTATCGTCTTGACTAGGTGCATCGGGACGTGTCTGTTGTCTGCGGCGTGAAACTTGGTGCTGGGGATGAGGACGTAATGGAAGAAAAAGTAGATCGGGCCTATGACCCCGATTCCAAAAGGCTGAGCAAGAAGAAGGAATATGTTTGGGCTGTCAATCACGTCAGTTGGATTCGCGCTTTGAACTCAAAAGGAAGGCCACTTACAGCCGAGCAAAAGTGAAGAGAGTCCCACGGCGACAACTCTCGATCATCCAGATAGCGTTGAATCCTAGATAATCAGTGAGGAAGCTTATAACCTGCATCCTATGTGGTGCATGAAGATCCACAACCCCATCACCGAGATTCTTCACACGTAGGCCAGCTACAATAATCAGCAAAATCCCTTGCAAGGTTTCGAAAAGTCGAAGTGAAAGGAGTAAATCCGAAAACAGTACTCACCACCACCCAAACCCGCCATCGAAGGAGTAAACGCGGCAACGAACGGCAACAAAAAATTGTCAAGCGCCTGCTTCCCAGTAAACACGGTCTTCAACGACACACTCGAAACCCCATCTTTTATTCTCCCCTCCGAAAAGCTCTCCACCATAAGCGGGCCCGACTTTTCTGGCATACCCAACACCAAAACCTGCCACGCAATATAAAACACCCCGAGCAACGGCAACGCAAAAAATGCTCTCTTCCACAACGCTTCCTCCTTTGTAATGCCATACTTCGGATTATATGGCATATTCGCCCCCGATTCCCCTTTAGGGGGAGGCAGGAAATCAAACTTCGTCGCGCCGACCACCCCGTCGGAGAAGAGATCCACAAGTAGATCACGTATGTAGGGAGCGAAGTACTTGGCGAACATCTCGTCTTTGAGCGTGTAGAAATCCTCGATGCGTGTGAATTCGTTGGCTTTGTTGACTTGTTCCTTCGCGCGGACTTTGCGGCCATCATGATATGCTTTGAGAGCTGCTTCGACGGCTTTGAAATCAGGTTTCTGTTTACTGGATTTATCTTTCATGCTCCCGTTCTGACGTTTTGCACTTCCGTTTTGGCGCAAAAAAGAACCGTTCTGGTCGTGTAGAAGCTTGTACAGAGAATTCGTCACGGCAGCAACGCCTTCAAGGCACAGATTCCCGCCCGTTCCTGCGTTCGCTGTGACTTTATGCGCGCTGTCACCCACACAGGCAATACGTCCAAAAGTCCAGTGATCATTATGCCCCTCATCCATAGCTTGCAATCCACCTACTTTCTTCCTCTTCCACATATCGCCTATAGTGACTTTTCCATCCGTACCACCGACGACGAAGTCCATGTACTCAGCTGCTTGGGCGTCTGCATCAGCTTGCGTGTAGCGAGGGATGTTGGGAGGGTAGTATTTCTTGTCGAGGCGCTTGTAGAGGAACCAGTATGTCACGTTAACTCCACCGACGGTGAGGCAAGAGAGGCCACGGTTGTAGGCGCGGTGCATAGTCGCTGTCTCGATACCTGGCGTGGGTGTAGAGATGCCGTAAAGGCAAGAATACTCAACGAATTGACCTGTTTGCTATTAGTCATCTTCAATAACCACAAAGCTGTCTCGACAGCAGGGCACGTACTCTTCTTATCATCTTTCAAAAGCTTGTCATCTTTCTTATCAATCAACTTCCTCATCTCGCTTCGAACAAAACTATGTGTCCCATCGGCACCTAGCAATACATCACCTCTATACACCTCGCCATTGTCGCATTTCACCTCTACTTCTTCGTCGCTATGCTCCACACTCGTGACTTTCCGTCCTGTGAGGAACTTGGATTTGTCTATGATAGCATTATACAGTTCTTGCTGTAATTCCTGTCTCTCGAAAAAGATGGCTTCATAACCATGTCTGCCAAACGCCACCTGATCAGCACCATCTGAACCCAACAACTCCCAAAACCCCACCACCTCCTCCAAAGAAAGAAAGAAAGAAAGAAAGAAAGAAAGAAATAAAAACTTACCTAGCAATCAAAACATCATTTTCCCCACTCATACTATGAATAACCCGAGCCCTCTTCGGCTTCCTCCCCTTCTCACTCCCGTTCCCACCCGTCCACAACGTTTCAGTCTCATACTTGATGGCACCAGCTCGCACTTTATCAAGTATACCCAGCTGGTCTAGGAGTCTCATTCCGTTCGGTAATATCGCGATGCTCGCTCCCACTTGTGGCGCGACTTCATCTCGAGATTCGAGGACGACGTATGCGATGCCTGCTCGTTCGAGGGAGCAGGCGAGTGCAAGGCCAGTGATGCCGCCGCCCACGACAATGACTTTGAACTCTGGGGATGGAGGAGCCATTTTGGCCAGAAGGAAAGAAGTCGGGAAGTCGGGGAAGGGAGCCAGTCTATTCTCGAGAAACACAGATTCAATCCTTGAAAAACGTAGGGGCTTAGTAAGCACAAGCTACAAAAACAGAAGAAACACAAACTAGGAGGGACAGTAAGACAATATATAAACCTGTGCACATTTAGGAGTGAGCAAATATCCGTCCGTATGCAGCAGCTTACGCCTCGGTACTCGGAAGGTTACCCAATACCACACAGTGCCAAGCATTTATGTTGTCTTACCCTATACAAACCCCAGGAAGTTTGAGATCGTTTGAATATTCAAAACTTAAAATGTCTAAAAAGCAATCCAAGATTCGGTGGCCAATTGTCTCCACCACCATACGCATCCAACACAGATATTACATTCCCGCAAATCCAACGAGAGCGAAAGCGCTCCTCAAAAATCCATAGAACATTGCAATAAGACAGCCCACCTAAGAAACCAAACCTCATCAAAACATCAAGACCAAAACATTAAGACCAAAATATTAAGACCAAAACATCAAGATATCAACATCATCGACAACACACCCTTCCCCTACCTCCTGCCCATCGCCTATCAACCAATCAACCAATCACCCACTACTTCTCGGATTCTCGGTTATGTGAGAAACGGAGAGCTTACCCCCGAGCCATTCCACTCCTCTTCTCTGCATCCTTCGATACCAATCTAGCGAGCTACGAGCTGTAAGCTACGAGCTACGATTGGCTGCTGCTACGAAGAACTGGATGGCGCTATTCCCTATACTTACTTACTTACCGACCTACCTACCTATCTATCTACCTACCTGGGCACTCTTTACTTACTATTTCATCCCACTCCAATAAGCGAGAGCAGAAAGGTGTTCTACTCATCCCAAACCCAATCTAATTGCAAGAGCTACTAACGAACCGCAATTAAACCACCTACCTACCCATAGAAGGAAGAGCTAAGAGACTCCGAGTCGTTACTAATTACGCTCACATTAGCTTCTCTTAATAACCTTGCCCGAGTCAATTCGTCAAGTTAAGCCAATTCCGAGTCGGGTTGAAGCTGAAGGCCGACTCAGTCCCCTCCAATCGCGACCCAACCATGGAAAAAACTCGGCATTTTCTAGGAATGAGTACTGTACCTACCCATCTATCTACTTACCTACTTACTTACGGCCGACAGCGAAGCTCTTCAACATCCCGTACGGGATGACATGACATGACATGACATAAGCCGAGCATATCAACCCGTGTCAGATACATTCGAACAGCGGAGATAAGGGGACTGCACGAAACATCTGAGCTGGGCATTTAATCGTTGATGTGGCTGACGTCTTGTACGGCGTATGGGTTTATAAGTCTGGTGCTGACATGACTTGTCGAATACGTGGAATTTGAGCTGAAGTGAGCAATTGCGTGAGCAACGTGCCCGAGAATGTAACATTCTATGGAATGTAAGCTAGCACTATTGATGTCAGTATGAGGAGAGCAAAGGAAGAGAAAAATCTATTCGTACCTTGAAATTCTCGGCAAAGTACATCACTCTTGGGAGGAAGGCACAGGCAGGGACGGAAAGAAAGAGAAACAGTGCAGAGGTTGGAAAAGTCATGTATTCCCACGCCTTAATCGTCATCTATATAACGTTCTCGTCGCATAGTCTTATCTTCATCCCATCTCGACATCTCGTCGCCTCAGACCCATCAAACGACATTCAGTTGGTCAATAATGTCATCCGTACATTTTCCGTTCCATAAAAATCAGCACATGCACTCCATGAAACTCTTCGGTCTACCATCGCGCATTATCAAAACATATCAGACAGCCTCCACTACCATCTCTCGCCTGTCGTAAGAAGTTAAAAAAAAAAAAAAAAGACGCAAGTCGCCATGCTACCCATATAATCGAAGCCATAATGAGAGTAAAACTGCCCTATGAAATGAAAAATAAACAAGAGCGAAATAACTAAACTATAAGGGTATGTCCAAGCCTGTCCGCTAAACAGCTTCAAAGTATAATACAGAAAGAAGGGAGCAAGGCGCAAAAGTAGCCCATAACATCGTCAGGCAATTCTGTCTGTGGTATATCGAGGGGCCGAAGCGGAAGTGCCCAGGTGAAAGATACATAGGAGAGTCCGGGAGGTGTGTTGTCCGAGACTAATAGATGATTTGAAGAGGGAAGTGGCAATGAGCTGACTAGCTCTCTTCCATAATGCCAACATCGTTGCCGCTCTCCTCGCGCCATTCGCGGCTTCGCTCAGTCAATTTCTTGACACCGCCAACACGTCGAGCCCAGAGACTTTCTACTGGGGTGCGGAACGTGTATCCTCTCTGGCTGCTGATTACACCGATGGCTTGAAGAACAGCTTTCCTACTATCTCTTCCGAATACTGCAGGGTGGTTGATCCATTCCAAGCTGGCTTCAAGTTCGGCATCAAGCGCGGCAACGGTACCGGGGTCGATACCAGGTGATGAGCCCATAGAAAGAGCATCGTTTGAGTGATGGCGATGGATGGATCCATTGGTGGTGTGAGCCGACGTAGGAGGCGATGGTGTGCGACGGCGATCAGGTGTAGCCGAAGTAGGCGATGATGTGTCTAAGCTAGCACCTGGTGACTTTGCATGAGGAGGAGGAGGAATCGGAGGAAGACCACCTTTCCCAAGACCCTTCAAGATGGAACGGGTTTCGTGAAGGAGATGCTGAGCGCGGTCATGTTGACCACGAGAGACAAGGGTAAGTGCTCGAGTGAGCATGTCAGAAGTGAGGAGCTCCATTCGTCGTTGTACAACGCTTGGATGAGGAGGAATAGGAGGGGTGTTCGGCCATGCGGACTTCTTTTGCTGTTGCGATGTCGGTGCTGGAAGCATAGTGATCGCCAGAAGGGAAGGACGAGGAAGGTGGGTAATTGTACCATCGCGAAGTATGTCGCCCCAGGTGAGGTCTGCTTGGATCAGAGGCACCTCTTCTATGGATACTGTTCGTTCATCCTCCTTGTCCAGCGGGCCGCCAAGAGCTTCAAGACCAGAAACAATCGACTCCCAAGGATCCTGAGGAAGTTGTTCTTGCGACGCATTGTCCGGTGCAATAACAAGTTGAACCAAGATATCTCTCTTGTCGCCAAATCTGAGATCACCCAAGGAAGCTTCGGCGTCTTTCCCGGTTGCACGTTTTGTAATCTGCAACGCACCGCTGATCTTGACGAATTTTGCCGGCGATCCTTCAGGCAGTCGCAATTTCAACTTAACATTCTGGTGAGACATCGTTTGTAGGGCGCCCATACAGCCAGCAAGACATTCCCGAAGCATCATCCAATCCTTGACGTAAGTGTAGGAGGCCTTGGTTCGGGTGGACAACTCAATCATGGTGTCGGGTTTGTGGGTCATTCCAAGTCCGAACGAGTGAATGGCGATTCTGAGATGGTTAGACATGCATGGCCAAGAGGATGAAGGAACGACTTACTTTGCAGCCTCTGCTCTTGATACAACGAAATCAACACTCTCTGCATCCGAGGTTGATGAATCGCTGATCAAGAGAATAGTGGCGATCGGGTTGCTTGATTTCCGAGACATGAGTAGATCCATGGCAATATTGGCACCATCTACGACATCTGCTCGGTGACTCTTCTGTCCCACAGGTCGAATTGATGCCAAGATATTTGACCATCCGTTCCAAGCTTTTGAAGTCATGCCTACCAAAGGAGCGGCTCCTCCGCTTGACCCAAAAGTAACCAGACCCATACGATCACGCTCTCCGAGATTTTGTACCATGAATTTCAATGCGTCCCTGACAAGGCTGATCTTCACGCCTTGCATCGACGAAGATACAGGAATGACAACAACAATATCAACTGGAACGTGAATTGCCGCGGGCAGTCGCATGCCTCGAGCGCTGGTGTATTCAGTCGGAGCAGTGGTGACAGATCGAGGTCCACCATACGATGAGGAGTTGACCGAAGACCCACGCTTTGGGTTCGATACTCGTTGCCAATCCTCTTCATCCGTTTCCGACAGATCGTACTCAGGGCTTCGAATGGGAGATCCTTCAACAGCGTTCAAGTCCAGGAGAGCTTGTTGCCAAAGCTTCAATTGGTTTCTGTTATCAAATCTGAGGTGGAAGGAAGGTAGCTCGGCCACTGATAGACTCAGAGTCAAAACGTTCTCGTCTGCTGGTCGAAGATTAGACATCGTGATCTTTTCCGTTTGGCCAAGGTTGCTTTTACCGCTTCCTGATTCGATGACTTCATTCAGATGCTTCTTGATAAGTATCGATCCCTTGAGTGTGCATCGGGTGTTTTTCCTCGGTGAATTCTGGTCGTCCCACTGCGGTGGCATCGCGACCTTCTTTTCCTTTACACAGATGAGCATCTCGGCGAACAAGAAGCATTCCAGTTCCTGCCAAGACTGCTTGTCCTTGCCAACTCGAATAGTACCGTACAAACGTAGCTTGCCGAATCTGTCTTCCAGTTAGATCCAGAGCTTCAAGAGCATTGACATACAAACCTTTCAAAGTCCAAGCCATGCCAATTGTCTACTCTGTTTCGAAGATTTTCGGTGATTTCCTCCAACACCTCCGGTTGCTCATATGGATAGAAGCGTGGCGCACTCTGTGCTGGTGATGGTGGCCTCGCGTAAGTGTCCTCGGGTCGCATGGAAGGTAGAGGGGGTGCTGATCGAAGATCATCAGGATCGGGCCGCCATTTGTTATCAGGAACCTCAATCGTGATCAGGCAGGTAAGGGTTTGCTGTTGCCGGGAGCGATTCAATGTTGGGAACTCTGATCGAACGCTCACGGATGGAGGTGGTATTGGATTCCTGGCAACGCTGGCTCTTGGGCTCATCAAGCTCGTTTCCGTCGATTGAACATCATAGTCATGGCGACGTGGTGGTCCACTAACGGCAGTTTCTGGATAACCAACTGATGATGCTGGACCAGTTGCCTCCGAGTCGTTTCGGCTGTGGGATATTCTCGAAGGTGGAGCGTATCTTCCTGCTCGTTCCCGACTATCCCTACTATCTCGACTGCTTCCGTTGTTGCTGTCCCTGTTGTTGCTGTCTCTCGAATCTCTGCTACTGTCTCGATTGTCTCGAGGGAGTTGTCTCGTGTTCGACTCTCTGCTCGGAGGTCGTACAGTCTGGCTGTCCCAAGCAGTGGGTGTAGGGGTTTGTTGTGATCTGACGGATTGGTCGCTAGCTGACACTGACCGCACGATACTACTTAGCTTTTCTGCATGACAGACTCATCAGCTACCTGATATGGAAGAGGGAGACGAACCGCTGCCAAATTTCTTACCAATGTCAAGAACATTGCCTCCTCGACTTGTGTCTAATCCCAGTGGCGCGTTGCAGGTCGGACAATACTGCGACTCGAATTCCTTGATGTATTCGTAGAAGCAGGCTTCGTGAGAGACATGGCCACACGAGAATTGGAGTATCCTCTCCCCGCGAAGTGTATGTTCCAATGGCTCCTCGCACACAGCGCACTCGCTCCCAACAAAGGTCCTCTCCCGCCGTGTACGGCTCCGGTCTGTATCCAGCATACCTGCCATTCCACCGCCCGCACGCTTGCGCAGCTCACTCGAACCTTTGCTTTCCTGGCTGTACCGAGTGTTGATGGTCGAGGCCAGCGAGCTGCGAGAAGTGCCTCGAGTATGGTCGTTGTTGATAGGAGGTGAATCTGCAGAAAAATTCTGGGTCAGTCGATGCGGAGCAAGGTCAGATCATTAATTGTTCAGGCAGGTGAGGGGCGGAGTCGAGCATGGAAATGGAATAGGTAGTACTCTTTTTTAGATGGGAAGCTGCAACGCGGACTCCACCAGCACCAGGTGCTTCCCTGTCCTTGTTCTCTCGCCTGCTGGCTCTTTTATCCGAATCGTCGAGCAGTCCAAGCTCACACAGGAGCGAAACCTGGTCCTTTCTTCTATTCGATCTCGGCTCGGTCTTGGGAGAGGCGGCTGAGGGTTCTCGATGGGAAAGAGTGAGACCAAAGAAGGTTTTCGACATGTAAAGATTGGGTGTCCACGTCTCCAGGAGACGGCTCTGGAGGGGGCGGGATGGAGATATCTGCCAAATGTCCCCGGCCCTAATGCGGGTGTCTGGGATAATAATGGCAAGGCGTGGCAGTGAAGGCTTTAGGCCAGTTAAGGTTTCGTAACTCCTGTTTCACGGTCGACAGCACCACTGTAGTGTAGAGCAAGTAGGGGACGGTATCACGATAGGGTAGGGTAGGGCAGTAGCGGACGAGCCTACGAGGCGACTGGCGGGAGATTCGATTCTGGAAGGTGGTGCTGTGTTTTGAAAGTGGATCGCGAGAAGAGTACAGTAGCCTTATGTATCCCACCAGGTCCGGCGAGCAAGGTCTTGGTGCTAATGCATATACCAGGCGAGTGATATTGGGGCGTGGAGGAGGCGGCGTGGACGATCAGGTACTGATTTGAGCGGAATCGAGATGCAGAGCCGACCAGAGAGATCCTCGATGGATGGCGAGCAATGGCGCACTTCCGCTTCCCTTCCCACGTTGGCTGGACTGGCTCGTGGCCGTCGGGGATGGAGTTGGCAGTTGTGGTTCGAGCTCTTGGAGGTGGAAGTGGGCCGGGAGTGGAATATCCTAGTCGTGAGCAGGGGATTGGGCGGCGTAGGAGCGTGGTTGACAGGGTAGTTGTAATCAGGGGTCGTAGTCGTCGGCTCTGGACAGACACAGCAGGCAGTGGATGATGTCGATTTCGAGACGTCAAGCAGCATTTGGGGGTGGGTGTGTGGGTGATAAAAAGAGGGAGAGGAGAGAAGGAGGAGAGGAGGGGGGAGAAGAGAATGAAATCGAGTTGAACGAGTCTGGATAATTTAGTAATGGAGTTGACTGGGGGGGTCGGTGGTGGTGAGAGGACAGAAAGAGGAGGGGAGGGGGAGGGGCAAGAGCAAATGCTCGTCTCTCTCTGCTACCCCTGGGTATAGAACTGCGGATGGCAGAGGAAAGACGGATGGATGGCGGGCAGGATTGGATTGGACTGGATTGGACTGGACTGAGGATGGAGACTGGGACTGGGACTGGGACCTGGGCTAGGCTGGCTGGGACGACTTGACCGGATTCGAGTCCATGAAGGTTGAAGAAGAGAAGGAAGCAGCAGCAGCAGGGGACAGGGAACCGGTGCATCCATGGAATGAATGGAAGAGACAAGATCCTGGAGGGGTTGGAAGGGTTGGAAGACCGACCAGGGGTGAGCAAGGATGTGCCGCAGTTCCAATTCTTCAGTCCCGGCCGGGCTGCGTGTGGCTGTAAGTCAACTAACTAACTTCCAAGTAGGTCGTAGGTCGTAGTAGTTGGTACTACCAAGGGCACTCTTTCTAGACTGCCCCCCCCGCCCCATTCCCAAATTTGTCGTCGTCGCTCGGACTCTTTCTTTCTGTATCTCGTGGCCGGCCGGCCGCATTGGCAGATGGCGTTCGGTTTGGGGGGGGGGGGGGGGGGGGGGGGAAGGGAGGGGGTCGGTCATGGTCCCTTCTTCGTCATGGTCGCTAGGACTGTCGAATCGTGTTCGTACTGTTCCGGATGCTGGCAGAAGAAGACAGTGTGGTGTGGAAGGTTGATATGGGTTTTGGTCTCGTTTGAGGGGAGACGCGAGGAGAGGAGAGAAGGAAGAAAGTCTTGGGAACCTAGCCGAGCGAATGCCGCACACCTCGATCAATTAATTGACTTACTTCACTTCAGTACCTATATGTAAGTTAACCTACCTACCCCCATGCCTAACAGATGCATCCATCTGTCTGTCTGCCTACCCAACGGACAACGCCGCCTTGATCTGACCTGCCTCTGTACTGACTGTACTGTAGGTGAAAGTAAGTGCTGCTGTCCTTCTAGCTGATCTGAGACGAAGTCACAGGGTACCCGGGTATTCTAGATATCCGCTTGGGCACCTGAGACATATCTATCAACTCGCTAGCTCGCCAGCTCGACATCGTGTGTAACACCAGTCGAGATTACAGTAGAGTACGAGAAGATACACTACACTACTGTACATCAGGCTTCGGCGCATGGCACGCTCTCTCGAAATCCCACCCAGAACGCCCCAAGATGCCCCGCAAAGAGGGTTCCTCTAAACCTCGCCTCCAAGCTTCCTGACTAACAACAACAACCTTCAGGCCTGCCACAACTCCACTCCATAAAGTCAAGCAAAACACCTGCAGATACTTTGTGTATGTAGCGGGGCAAACTCTTGGTCTGCCCCCCACCAATAATCTCTCCCTCCCAGTTACACCTCGCGTCATCCATGTTCGCATTATTAGTCCCTTCTCCCGAGTCTTGATGTCTTGATAGAGCAAAGTGTGAGCTGCATGCAGGTCATTATCAGAACAGTTAGCCACTCCACTCCACTCTACTCCACTCCAGTCTACTACGGTACAGACGCCGGAAGCGACGGGGATTCGTCCTTGGTCAGTTAGAGCTGGCTGTTGCTAGTTGTTAAACCATTTGCACTATTTTGGTTCTCCCAAGAGCCTGGTGTTCAATCCTACATCTTTGGTCCTCCTTGTTCTCCTCCTTCGCTGTTCAAGTCGAATGTCCCAACTGCCATTATTGCTCTACCGACTCGTACCCTCTCCCCCTCAGCTGTTCAGTATTTTCAAGATTTCCTCCTGCAGCAATTCTGCAGCAGTTCTACACATGCCAGGTCCCCTCCTGTCAATTCAGGAGTTCCATTGGTTCTAAGCGAGACACTGAACCCCTGACTGACTGATATCCCAGTGTCCCGCTCTTCTGGAGCCACACTCCTCAATGCTTCTAGGGTGGTCAACATCCCAAGTCCCTACTCTATCCTGGATGACATGCGAGAAAGCCTGGAAGCGGCGACCCCTGACGGACGAGGCAGAGGGCGCTGGGAAAAGGATCCGGCTTCGTCGACGCCAGTTATCAGGTTGGCTCGCTACCAACTGCGACGTCCTCTGCTTTGACACCAACAAAGTCAATATCGGCTCATCCATCAGACAAACCCGCTGTCAACTAAAATCTGCAGGGTTCTATACCCGTCCTGTCTCTCAATTCTCTGAATCGATCTATTTACCCATGAGCCAGTCTTCAGAAACAAAGTCAGAGCACTGACTGTACCTATTCCCAAAGCAGAGAGACATCACGCCCATGTTCTTTCTACTTCCAGTAGAGAAACCCGAGCCACGTTTTCTAGCGTACCGGCTGTGAATCATGTGCGACCCAGCAGCGGGCCTCTATCGATTTGAATCTCCGAAAGAACCATAACTAGCTGGCTGGGTCCGAATCAAATACCTGACTGAGCCAGAATCAAATCTGTCCGGTGCTCAAAACGAAATTAGAAAGACGTCTGCTTTAGGTTTGTGACTTTCATCCCTATCGATTCTTAACGCAAAGTAAGGAAACGGCTTGGGCTTTCCATCATCTCGGCAACCGCAGAGATGGGAAGATCTGGGGTTTGGCAAGGAAGGGAGTTGTTAGTCCAGACTTTGCGCGCCGCGGGCGAGCCTTCTTTAGCTTTGTAATTCGCGATCCTAGTCTCAGATTCTATACTTCCTGGTGCTTATTCATTCCATCTAGACCTGCTACTACGTTGTTTCCAGACTGGAAATGATAAACGAATTTTGGATAATCGTACGAAATGAGCTCTGAAATCTTCTCACTCCTCAACCTTGCGTTATAGGTGATCTCAATAAGACGTGGTATCCATTCCATAGTTTGGTACGCTACTTCGACATCTCCACTTTCACCAGCAGCTTAATCTGCACAAGTAGCACAACCCCACTATCTGTCTCAGTGCGATCCAATTGCATAACAAGAACAGCTGAGACATCGGGTAATTCAGAGAAAATCAAACAGACAGATCTCAAGTGGGCAAAGAGGGGAGACAGATCTTCAAAAGGAACTGTTTCTATCTAACACCGCATCACCGCCTCAAAATCCACACAAACTCCAAGCAGAGAATGTTATTGGAATTCTTGCCGAGTCAGAACTCAAACCTACTCCACCCAAAGCACGATTTCTAAGTCATCGGCACATTACCATGCACGTGGAGGGAAATCAAGAACAGTAGGACAGAGACTGCATACCCAGGTACCAAACATGCACGATGCAACACCGCTCTCGCTGCAAGGACGGAAACATATACCAAAACGTCCAGACGTAAGTGCCGAACCAAATCTTTACTTTTTGTCTGCCCACTTGGGGTCACTAAGTTCATAGACATTCGATGTTTCGCAGCGGTACCCCTCTCTATCATTTCCTGTCCACACCGCTCCGTCGGAATCAAATCACTCACTTCTTCTCCCCGGAGTGATGTGTACGGTGCCACTTCTTCGCTCCGTAAATGCCCCCGCATCCATATCTTCTCACATGTTTCTCCCCTCAAGCCTATCTTCCTCGTTCCAACTGCGAGGTTCTCCCCGATCGCTCTTCCAAAAAGCTCATCAAAACCAGAACCTCGATTCATTCATTCATTCATTCATTCATTCATTCATTCATATCATATATCAAACGTGCTCTAGCTGATCTTTTGCTTTTTCATGTCGATCCAAACACTTTTCACTAGCTCTGCATCACTTCTCGAACTCCTTCGCTTAGAGCTACTTCATCTCCTTTCCTTCCCTGCCTCCCGCTGTCAGGAAAAGCAAAGAAGATCCAAAAGCAAAGCCCAAGACATCTTCGGTAGCGCTACTACCTCCCGATTTACAATACCCGCCCGTTTACCGAGCTCAAAAAAGCAAAGCTGCATGGCTGCAGCTAGGCTATGGTTCACCTTCCATACCCAATCAAGTAGGATAACTTCGATTTAGAGTTACATTACTCTACCGTGGAACATCTCGCAATCCGGCGCTCTTGTTCTACGCTATATTTATTGCCCGACGAGCGAGCCAGTCTTCCGCACTTCCTGGCTTCTGCCGTCGATGCACCTTCCACAACCATCCATCCACTCACTCATGCAGCCTCTCCTCCCCGTCCCCAAGAAAATGCATCCATACTGACTGAGACGTACACGGCACGCTGACACCCAAAACAGTACTGGTACCAAAGCAACGGGAAGGAAACATAAACACGACGACGAAACCAGCAAAGAAGAGAGAAAACCCAACTGTCACCTGGCCATCCCGCGTCCATCACCCGCGGCCTAATTTGGTATTCGGCGCAATCATGGCGACACGATGCAATACGACACGACACGGCACGGTGCCGAATCCTGACTGAGAGAGGGCGAGAGGGGGGAGCGACCAGGTACCGCAAGCCACAGAGAGTGATAACCAATCCCTCTCTCCATGGCTCTTGCAGCAAACGTCATATGCACTTATGGCGCATTAGCAGCGCACAAGACTAAACAAAAAGAAGAAGAGAAAGAAGAACAGAGGATGGCAAGGCAGTTCTCGGTTCGCCTCTCTCAGTTCCCCTATTCGCCGCCTTGTCTGTCCACCACATCTGAAGACTCAAAAGGTAAAGTTGAGCCGTAGTGGTGTGGTCAAGGGACAACCAACACGATCTCTGGGCGAGTGGCGCGCCGATTGATTGGTTTATTCGGGGAGATATTCTCCTTGCCACGAGGGAACGGCATGCACGTACCTGACTCCGACATCCTTCTAGAAGAATTTGAAACCTTCCATCCTTCCATATTTCCTTCTGTCTCACAAGGAAAGTGAAAATCGCAACACCACACCACACTGCAGGACCGGGCCAAGCCATCTCCACCTTCAGCTCAGCCGGAGACCATCACCAGACCTTTATTTGCCTCCTTCACAAATCCCTCCCTTATCTCTTCTCCAAAACAGTGGTCCTCGCTGCCGGGATGCTAAACAAGGAGCCCAGCCATGCCGCAATGATGATCACGATCCCGTCTTCCAAGACTCAAACCACGTTCTACAGATCTCTAGCAACACATGGTTTCCGAGCCCGTCCTCTAACTTGCATCACTAGCACATCAACGGCGTGAGAGACGGGCGGGAAAGGAGGACATTAATGTACATTTTCAGCCTAACTCCTGAACACCACGACTCGTGGAAGGCATTCGTGGAGGTTGCTTACCCACGATAGTTGGATGTTAAGTTCGTGATCATTGCGGGATCACAATCAAACTTCACGATCGATGTCGACGATCACTTTCTCTCACTTCCCGCAAATGCAGTACGCAAGGTGAGACATTATTAGACTTTGATCGATTCTCGTTTCACGAAGACTTCTCGGTTGTTATCAAACGAATCCAAACGCATTCCTTCTACAGTACAGTAGGGCTGTCTTCACACCATCACGAAATTTACAACCTTACTCAGCATTGACTAGCTAAGTATCTCTACCTAGCTTTAGGTATCAATACCTCTCTCTCTACTCGCACAGGTATTCGTATCCAGTACTCGTGTTCCCAAATTCCCACTAACGCACATTGCTACAGTAGTTCCATCATTCCGCATCTCACTTGACATCATCCCTCCAGTTCCAGTTTCACCTGATATGCACTTTCGCTTACAGTACTTTCGTTCCCCTCAACCCAACTTAATCCAAACTCAAACCCAGCCCAGCCAAGCGCACCGGATATTCCCCATTCCATTCCAACACCCAGGTTTCGAATTCCGACCAGTTTACTTACAGCGTCTGGTCCCCTTTCTCGCCTGGGCTACGAGCATTCTGCGCTCACAGCTTTTTCCCCAGACAGGAACATGTTGCGAATCTATCTCGAAAGGATCTTCCTCCGGGGAAGGCACAGAGCAGGAACAGGAACAGGAACAGGAACGCACCGAGCAGCTTCTGTACGGAGTACCAGGACAAGGAAGCGAGTATCAAGTATAGAGGAGAGACAAAGCAAGCATGCAGCTCCGAAGTTCAATACCCAAACCAAAGCAAACCAGGTCCTCCTTCCCATCCCTCAACCCTTATCTCTCTCCAACGAACAATCGATCCATGATCCTGTCAAGAAACCTTAAATTCCAATCCAAGACCCTCCATCCCAGCTCGGGTTGGCTCCAAAACGTAAAAGCAGGATCGGCTTTCCCATCCGCATCCGGATCTATATCCCATATCCCATGCTCTTCGCCTCGCTAGTGAGCAAGCACTCCCATGTTTGCCACTCTGCACGTCTACTCTTTCGGCACGCTAGCATTCCATCTTCAAAGTTCAAACCCTCTACTATCACAGGCTTCACAATCTCACCGGTCCTGAAAAGTCTATTGCAGTTGGTCTAGTCAGTCAATGCAGTCAACGAGAACGCTTCACGCCCTATCGCAACGATCCGGTCCCAAAAACCTCATCCCTGCCCTCCCTATCGACGGACGAGACTACTGTAGACCGACCAGCAATCGATCTTGGAGGCGCCACTCAAACCCATCGGAGGCTACTTTGGAGTACATTTACTAGCAAGTAGCTGGACGTGTCAAAGCGTAGTTTCTGCGATTGTTTTGATTGAGTGTTCTCATTCCTCTCTTCTCTCTTCTCACCTCATGCAAGTCAACCCGATTCAGATGGATGATGACAATTATGTAGGTAGGCAGATGCTACTACTGCTACTACTGCTATTGCAAGATGCAGAATGTAGTCATGTTAGCTATTGAACGGCGGCTGGACATCAACAGCCAGGTAGTGTCAAGTGTGCGGTCTGTTGATACCCGATTCCGGTTTCGCTGGTGGTGGGGAAAATGAGGCTGAGTTGGATCTGCGGAAGTTTACTTGATGGCGGAACTCTAGGTGGTTCTGGGCCGCATGCTGTAGTTGTTGTGGAAGGTTCATCCTGAATGCTGTACTTGCTCCTTCCCAGCACTGTTCATTGAAACACCGTTCGTTTACTGAAGTAGACTTCACTTCAAGAACTACTGTACGAACATTTGGAATACCCCGCATGAGCAAGCAACAATATTCCCAGCAGGGCGAAGTTTATTCAAGTTTTTCTCATCCCCATAAATGAACAGCCATCGTCATCCTGAACCTACAGTAGATCAAGAAGTACGAATATTAGCCCTACAACTTTATCCAGGCCACATTCATACTATCATGATAAATCTCGCACCAATCAACCAACACTCAAGTGAGGTCCGATAGGGTAGCAATCGCATCTCACACATCATACGCAGATCACTAAGATCTGCGATGTGACACTGTATCAGAAATGTTACGCTGCAAAGCATGTGCTATCCATCATCGATCGAGTCTGGAACGCCTATTCTATAGGGTCCGTATATCATAGGAGGAATGTTCGAATAAGGCTTCTGGAAGTAGATTGGACGGATGGATGATAAATCAATGCAGATATATACGATGGATGTCCCGAATACTCGGTTGTAATTCGGATGTTTGTTTCATGGGGGCCATATAAATGATCTCGACACCATATCATATTCGCAACTCAATATAGTATTACACCAGAGCAATCCCCAAGCATGACAAAACCTTAGCTACTCCATCGTAACTTTATGCTGACTTGCCCACGGCCTGTCAACAGTCCACAATGCACTCAAACAAATCTCCGCCCGTCATCTCTCCCAGAAACAAAACAGAGTAATACGATACTCAAATAAGGGACCCCGAGAACCACAACAGAACACGGCTTAAAATGAGAAACCCGGAAAATCACCAAATAACTCCGTCTAATCTACCATACCTCCTCCACATCTCCGGTGCATCCAGCACCATTACCATCACAGTCATCCCCCGGGCTCCAAGCTCCCCAAAACTTAAAAGTCGCATGTCCGTTTCAGAAGGCCGAGCACATCCCCGCATGCACATCAAACCGCAAATCCCGGTCCTGCTATGGCTGTACCCTTCCTTCCTTGCAGCACCTCACTTGACTCCACAGTCCTAATCCCAATCCCAGAAAACCTGCACGAAGGCCAAACACACCGGGCCAGAGTTCCCTTCCCCGCCTCCTTCTCCCATCCTTCGCGGACAGACAACAAAAATAAACCTTTCAATTCTCCAAGCACGAAGTTCGTCCGCTCGCTTTTGCAATCCCTCCCTCAGCTACTGTTAGTCGTTACAGATCCGCACTTATCTTCGTGTTTACAATTTAGAGTTTGAACCCGTGTTGAGACAACTGTGCTGTACGCTTCGGGGCTTTGTGAGAATGGTCGCAGACATTTTCCCTTTCTCGTCTAGATCCGGGCGTGAAGTACGTACTTGGTCCAGGACAGGTTCGGATTCATTCAAGTGCTGGATGGAGGCTAGGCCTGGGCTTCGAATTGCATTATTGCCCCACCAACCAAAATCCTTCGCCAATGTACCCCACTGGGAAAACAAGCTCCAGGGCAAGTAAGCTTAGACAACAACAAATGACCATCATACGGTACACCTAGAACCAAGAAGATCTATGGAGGAAGACAAGTAACCAACTCAACGCATCACTACATCACCCCCACCCCAAATAAATCCCTTCCCCTCACAGACCAAACCAACCAAAAAACACCAACATCGACACTCCGCACAGACACCGCACAGATCACCGTGCGCCGCCGGTCACATCCTCTCTCCAAAGACTCCAATCCATTGGCAAGCCGGCATTTGAATCTTCAACACTAATCGCCGCTTGCGCAGCAACACAGACATCTCCACCCAAGATCTCGAGTCACCGACGATATGATTTGATGTGTTGCGCTGTGGTTTACTGGTAAGGTCAGGATAGAGGTTGAGGCTAAATGCAAGTAGCAATATCTGCGCCATCACTTGATCAACGCCAGGCCGAGCGTGCAGATGGAAAGTGTAGAGACTACGGAGGTAATTGAAGATACGGTAGGACCCGATGCAGAACGGTAAGAGGGAGTGGGAAGGGGCGATCCGATGTGCGAATTCCGTTTCTTGGGTGCCTGGCTTTTTGGCTTTGTGGCTTTCTCACCTAGTTCCTCTACCTTTTGTACGCCTCGTTCCCTTGGAGAGGATACAAGGAAAGATAATGTGAGTGGTTTCTCAACATGTCAAGGAGGCGAGAATACAGATCGTAAGATACTCCAAACTCGCTTCTCTCACTTGAAATGATGAAAAAGATCTCCATAAATCGTCCTATCTCTTGAACACCCAGCCAATTCTTGGTACTCTGCCCTTCATCTCAACTCACCGTCATGATCGTCACAGGGTTCTCCACATTCCAACACCCGCATCCTTCCAAACCCACGATGTCAATGCCGTCCGTCTATCTATGCATCAACAAACCCTCCTTCTAATCTACAACCCCGTATTTTCCTTCCTGCTGCAGAGTATATATGCCAGCAAATAAGACAAGGAATGTATCAAAGTTGCGGTACGATGTTATCAGGCGATTCCCAAGCCGCTGCTGTACGGTAATGGGACGGGTCTCCCCTGTACTAGATGTCTCTGAACTTTAGTTGTAGCTGTTAGAGTTTCTTTGAGCAAGTAGCATACGTAGGTAGTTGGCAACGCATGAAAACCTAATTCCGGGACTTGGGAGTTCAAGGAATTCAAGGTTTGCGAAACAACGGTTGGATGGGATGAACCCTCTTCTCTTCTTATCCTTCGATCCACGTCCACATCCCATCCCACCTCTTTCTCTTTCTTCCTTGATAGTCTTTCAGCTCTCGTATTGAAACCCCTCAAACGTTCCAGCGTTGCTCCTTGCATTACCTTCTTATAATACTTGCAATCCCCAATCATCCAAGCATGATCGTGGAAGTTTATACTCCCATCCTCCACCTGCTTTAGCAGAGCTCAACTCTCTCTCCCATTTCCGATCTCAATACCCATTCGTATTTACCGTTTCATTCACGGACCCTGTAATCTCCCCCTCTACTTTCCCCACAGATCTACAACACATCACAACACATCCCATCCCATCCATCGCAGCACATCTCTATCCTTGACACCGTACCATACCCTCCAAAAACAGGTCACTACAATCAATCACCCACCACAACCCGTCCGTGCACCACTACCATCATCACCCTCACCACCAGCGCGCACGCCCTCTGCCCGTCTCTCAAACCGGTAACTTCTTGCATCGTCATGGAAGAAATCCCTCTGTCTCTCTTTCTATGGTGCGGTACCGCATTGGTCACTTTGCGAAGTTACTAATCCTTTCGTTTGTATCGTGGGGGATCCGAGGGAGGGTATTGAGGATATCTCTCATTTGCAATCTTCAGTACCTGATATTGATGTCCTTGCGTAAGACATGGTGTGTAGGACAAGAAGTCACTGCTCTCTGACTTTCATACCGATTCCTACTCCTGCTTGACTCCTCGTGTGTAACTACACTCATCTACTCTATTCTATTCATACCAGTTTCCGAAGTCGTGTTGTACACAGCTGACACGATACACATTCAGCTTCAGCTTCACATAAAGGAGCCGAAGGAACGAACCGAATATACGAATAGCAGCAAAAGTATCTTCCTCTCCTTCCTTCCCTTCCTTGAAGGTATCACGAACGTTACCCGAACTTATGTGAGATCGAGTGTTGCACGGCAGATATACATACGAGTACCGAGCAAGCGAAGTGACTGACATACGTACGATACAAACTCACAAAAGGACCAAGAACATCCACCAGCGACAGACGACCGGATCGTGTCAGCATAGCAGTAAGTGCTTCTGTGAGTAATGCGCCGACTTCGTGCATCTGTTTGCGTCTCAGCCGATATTTTTGTGCTATAGTGTGAGTTATTTTGGATTGGTCTAAGGCATGGTGTTGTCTCCCGAGCCGCCCAAGTCCAAGGAAATGTACAGCCAAGCATCAGGAAGTCAGAGCAAAGTAACACTCAGCGCTCCCATGTATAAAGTCCTTTACCATCGGAAGTCGTACGAGAGGTTTTCAGTAAGCAAGATGACGAAATGAGTTTCGACACCATTTCATTACAGTCATCATCATAGCGGTAATCTTATCATCAGGATTGTCATGATACAGACGTTTTGTTTCAACTAAGTACAACGACTTTACTTAGAACAGCCCGTTTCTCCCCCGAAATTGAACTTTGTTCCCCCACCTAACGTGAGACTTCAAGACAAAGCGTAAAAGTTTGTTTTTATTTCTTCTGTGCTTTTACTGTGCTTGGCCGAACTAGTACAAGATCATGAGTCAGTCAGTAGACTGTGCTCGAGACGAACGCGTTCAAACGTTCGGAAATATTTTGCAGTGTGGGTCCCTGAGAAAGCCTCGTGCGACCGTCCTTGGATTCGTGTATCAGTAGATGGCGATTGAATTTTTCCGGAAGTATAAAACTGATTCCAGAGAGGTATGGCGTCGTCTGGACTCTCGTGTGCAGGGTCAAAGATGCGGCTCTGATGCGCTTCGACTGCGGTATGGTTGTAGTATCAAGGTTGATGGGCTTAATCATTACCATCGGATTGATGTCACTACATTTCCATGTCCTAAAAAGAACTCGGAGGTGTTGGACGGCTTTTTGGTAATTCTTTCGCCAGCACCGGAAGCCGAGGATAATTTTTAAAGAGATCTTTTCAGAGTCACAAGGAAAGATAAAAATTATGAAACCAAATAGCCAAATATCTGCATCGTCAAGTGTCTGCTACAGTCTACACGCGCGTCAAGACTCAATAACTATTCTTGATATCATTTATTTACATGACGCCCCGCTTCTTTTGACTGCCACGTAGGTCACCTTCGACATACTCTTCTCCTTTATTGTGCCATGTGCAATTGTCCGATCAGATGAAGACTTCGAGATACTGTACAATTACATGTCCACCTTCTATCAAGCCGTCTTCAAGCAAAAAGGTAGTCCGGGCTGGGCGGAAAAGGGCTTCACCCCGGCAAAGCAGCAAGTCTCGCTTGGGAATAGGGGCTTTGTTGATATTGTCTCAAGTCAACATAACATCATGCTTGGATCTATACTCGCTGATCTTGAAAACGTTCACAATTACCCTCTGTCTTTTTTAAAACTGTTCAATCAAAGTTTGGCTATGAGAAGGCAATGAGTATGCAGCCCGGCAGCCGTCCCCGCAAAGAAACAAACACGCATAGTCATCAAAACGTGGGTGATTTCCAGACCAGCAAACTGTTCTCCTGTCCGACGGAATATAGTCCAGAAGCCGAAAAAGCACTATAATGTGATTTTCCCTCGCGGGCATGATAATCAGCCTATGCATGTGCTAACCGCAACGCCGTCAGTAGAACACCGCCACGACCAGCCACCAGCCGCAGCACCGTCCAGGGCAATTGCAATCACAATGCTGCCCTGCAGCAACACAGACCGTAGCTGTGGTTGTGATTGTAACGAGAGCCGTGAATCTGTTGACCTGCTCCAACCCCTTGGTGAGCCATGTGTTCCTTTGTCTCCTAAAAGATTTTTTGTGCGGGGACTGGGGATTGGGATGTTTACCGGAGTGGCGGCGGTGACTGTCACTTTTGCAGTCTTGGATGGAATGTTCAGACATTTACACGCCAACGTGAGCTTAGCAGCCACGAACCCTTTCAGTGCAGCTGGTACTGGGACGGGTTTCGCTGCATCTCGTTTATCAGGCGGTGCAACTGAGACCGTGACTGTAACGACAGTCACCAAACTGCCACATCATCGGCAGAGGTTTCTTCGGATAGTTCGATGATCTACACTTCTTTTGCGAAGACGGCTACTTACGTTGGTGCTGGAGTGACCGTACTCGTGATTGTCGCCATTCCAATGCTCAGAAACGAGGAGCAGAATGTCGTTGCAGGTCCACCTAGCCCTTTCAGAATAGACAGAACTCCATCCAGGACTTTGTAGTTGACTGCTTGCTCTTCGATGTTAGTATGTCGAACGACCGGTCCTGATTCGGGGTCGTATGAGGCTATGTCTGCTATGACTGAAAGGGGGAGCAGTGGAACGATATTGCCAAGATGCATGGTGTTTAATTGAATTGAAGTGGAGGAGTTCAAAAGATTCCTAGTTCCAGATAAGAACGTTGAGACTGACCGCCTATTCTTCCTCGTGCAAGACGACTATTTAAATAAAGTGTATAGCTAGCAGAGCTCTTCGTACTGCTCCTAACCAGTGCAAACAAAGCATTCTAAAAAGCTTGGGACTCGGTTGTTGACATATGAAGATATACGTTCAGTGAGAATGCAACGTCAATGAGTCTCTGCAACAAATCCCCAAAACCGTTACATGGAGGAACGATGTGGCAGCGCTGGCTAGAATCTAGGTTCTTCAGTAATCACGTTGCACACTACATTCAAAGATTCCGAAAACCCGATCAGACGGCAAGAAGATATCATACACGGTGGGAGTTCAACAACTCAAAAAGACGAAGGAACTCCGACAGGGTGTCAAGGGCCTCTTGGAATTCTTTAAGCTTCAGACATCAGTCAAAAGTATTGTGCATTTTCCTATGCTTTATTAAAAAGTCCTGAATGCCCTATAGAAACGAAATATCAAGACTCGCTTTGGTATCTTTAAGGGAATATATAGTCGTCGTTTGCGTCTCTCAAAAGGACCATTACACCCCACCAGCCTGTCCCGCTTCCCGCGCAACATTCATAAAAACCTCTTCGAGTGTAGGTCCTGTAACAGTATACGCCTGAATGATCTTTATACTTGCCGCCGCTGAACTTCCTCCGGCTGCAGCACCACCAGCAGCACCTCCACTTCCCCCATGCTGCTCCCCTTCTTCCTCGTCATCAAAAATTACATCCCCCATCATCCCCTCCATTACCCGCATAATGTTACCTAACGCCCTTTTATCATGCGGTAATTGCCATCCAATCTGCCCATGCGCATCACTATACCCCTTCACCATACCGTCGAACTTCTCTTTCACAATCCTCTCCACCTCATCCGCGCTCATCTCAGGAACACGAACAGCGCGTACGCTGTATGCACCACCGTGGCTTTCTTGCAGCGAGGTTAAAGTGCCTGTTGCGAGCATCTTGGTGCCCATGATGGCTACGTTTGTGGCCAGTGCTTCTGCTTCTTCCATGCTGTGTGTCGTGAGGAGGATGGCGCGGTTGGCGGAGATTGATTGTAGTGCTTTCCAGAGAATGCGTTTGGCGCCTGCGTCTTGACCTGTGGAAGGTTCATCGAGGAGGAGTACGCGGGGATTGCCTGCTCATAGGTTAGCTGCTTTCTCCGTATCCAAAATCTTGCACGCCTAATATGTAAACTGCGTAGTAGGGGAAGTTACGTACCAAGAAGAGCAATAGCAACAGATAACTTCCGTCTCGTGCCACCGCTGAGAGCTTTCACAGAAAGATTCTCATACATGGTAATGTTGAGTGCGGTAAGGATCCTGTCAACGTTTCCTTCGACATTTTTAAGCCCTTTCACCGTTGCGTAGAAGCGCAGGGTTTGTCGAACAGTCAGGTTGTCAATAGCATCATCTTGAGGACAGACACCGATGTGCAGTCTTGCCTTTTGGGGCTGGCGAGCAACAGATACACCATCCAAGTAGATATCTCCAAAGTTGGGCTTTAACTCTCCGCGGATCATGTTGATCACGGTTGTTTTACCCGCGCCGTTGCCACCTAGCAGTGCAAGTGTTTGGTTGGCGGAGATATCGAATGAGACGTTTTCTACTGCGAAGGTCTTGCCGAAATATTTGCTTACCCGGGAGACAGTCAGAATCTGTGGTGACGTTACTGTTGGAGCTGTGGCGACCTTTTCTGTCTGGGCTAACCCAAGTGAAGGAGCTGCTTCGCTGGTCTCTACAATGTAGTGGAGCCTGGAAGGAACTCCTCGGTGAGTGATATTCCGGCGGACCCAATCTGCACTTCCATATTCGTAGATAGCTAGAATAGCTACTAGGAAAAGGATCTGGATAATCAGATTTGTGTATACAGATCCATATCGGTCGTAACTGAATGGGTTGGATACATCATTGTCGGCGTACTTCCCACAGAGAATATCGAAGCTGTTGCTTGAAAGAAATAGAGCTCGGACTAAGTTGGCTCCTGGCGAAGACAGCCCAAGCCCGAATTGGAGGGAATTATACGTGTCGAACAGGACAGCTTCGTCACCAAACGAGGAGTTCATGACATAGGCGACGATGTAGAGTACGAATAAGAGAGCGTGTAAGCCAGCAGCGATTGCAAACGCGGCCTTCTTGGTGAATAGCGAAATTACATACGTGCCGAGGTAGGTTGCGATTCCGAAGAGAACGAAAACGCCCAAGAGGTAGGATGGCTCATACCACAGTCGCTGAAGGCTCTGCTGGGCAAAAAGCAGTCCCCACACAAACAGAGATTGGAGGATGATGAATTGCATATCGAACAAGAGGTATCCCGCCCATAGCGCGAAGGGAGAAACACCATTTGAATAGTGCAAAGCTCGCACTCGGTTATTCTTCTCGAAAGAGGGATAGATAACAGCAATACTTGCAGCGGAAATGAAGGCAAGCGAAATCAAGACCGCGATGGGCATGGCATAGGTGTTCACCTTATTTCTTGGATGTCTCATTTCGCGGATATCAGCGGTTGATATCTTCGCTGTTCCGCTGGTGATTGTCGTGTTGCTGATTCGATTTGTTAAGAGACTGAATCCTGTCATCTGGCTACCCACCGTCCAACTCCCTTTGTTGGCACTGTAAAAGAATGTTGCTTCTTTTGGAGTTGGCGCGTATAACCCAAAGCCTGTGTAGCCATACTGAGAGCTAGTGGTAATCCCAGCCACCATCTCATCCTTGCTGTTCACGAAGCCTCGTGTAGATAATGATTTGGCGAGAATCTCGCTAGAGTTGAGAGTAGGGGAGCTTGTGTATGTGCCATCCGCATCGCGCGTGTATGTCGGGTAGTCGTAAAAGACTGGACTGACTATGTCAACATAAAGCTGGTCCTGAGCTTCGCCAGTGAAGGCAGAAGCTGGGCCGAGGTAGGTTGAAGGTCTATTGTCGGTACTCTGTATCGAGGGGCGAATCCAATCATCAAGTGGAGCAATAACTGGATAGCCTAACTGCTCAAAAGTTTGATCTGCAGTGGCGTTTCTGAGAAGAATGGCGTTTGCCTTGCAGGTTTGAAGTGAGTCGAACTTGTACAGAAATTTGACCAGGGCTGACGCAATGATAATTGGAATGATGATGTTGATTCCGTAGCTAATCCAACCGGCTTTCTGGAGGAGGAGGGTGAATCTCTTCTTATACAGCGTAAAAATTTGTCGAGCAAGACCAATCGTGTGGCCCACGTCCAGATTAATGTCTTCAGCGTTGTCGTTCTCCAGAGCAAAGATCTTCTCATCGATGACATTATTGGTTTCTTCTTCTCCAACCATTCCATCGCCGCCGTCATCGTGAACTGCGGTTTCGGAGGTGACCTTCAGGAAGACTTGTTCCAGTGTAGGGAAAGTAACGTTGTACGTATTGTCGTCCTCGTCGAGGGCTTCGAGTTCTAGAATCTTTCTCGTAGCTTCGGCGGAATTCGAGCTTCGCCACACCATCGTTTCCCCATTGATATCAGATTCGCTACGAATGATGTAGTCATCTCCATACCTTGCTTTCAATGAGGTCCCAGGACCCTCGCAAACAAGCTTGCCTCTATAAACGATTGCGATATGATCTGCCAGAACATCGGCCTGCACTAGTGTTAGACATTTCCAATGATATGAAACCTGGAATCATACCTCATCCAAAAAGTGGGTAGTAACAAGAACGGTACGACGGGAGTGCCCCTTCTGGATAATGTTCCAGATGTTTCTTCGCGAGAGAGGATCCTACAATGCATTAGCGTTCGAGTTCAACAAGCGAAGAAGTGATAGTGCTTACAAGACCACTGGATGCTTCATCAATACAGCACACTTTGGAGCCACCCACGAAGGCAATGGCTAGCTGTAATTTCCTCATTTGACCGCCGCTCAGTGTTTTGGCTCGGGATTGCCCCTTTTCCAATAGATCGCACTCTGCAAGAACATCGCCATCATCTTCGCTCGGGTCATTGTATGCAGCAGTCTTCAGCTTCTTCCAAATCTTGATATGTTCATCGACCGTGAGATTTTCCCAGAAAACCTTGGTGTGTTAGCAAGTGGACCGGGTGACAGATGAGGGAACCTACGTTGGACTGAGGGCAGATGCCAAAGACCAATCCCGACTCATTGAGTTCAAGTCTCGATCCGATATCCATGCTCGTCATACCAGCGACACATTTCAGCGTTGTTGTTTTACCACCACCATTGGGGCCTAAGAGAAATGTAACCGAACCAGTCTTTACCTCTAGGTTCAGGTCGTCCACAGCAAGCACCGGTGCGCCTTTTCTCATGAATGGCCAATACCAAGGTCGTTTTACATTGTAAGTTTTAGATAGACTCGTGACCCGGAGAGCGACATTATTGCTGGCATCGATGAGATCGTACTTTCTTGTGACGCCCCAGAGTTTTCGCTCCACCCCATAGGCCGCAGCAGAGTAGACGACAATTTGCAGAATGAAGAAGACTACATACAAATAGCCATCGAGTCGTTGAAGCTTTGATCCGTATTCATCTGTGTAGGGAGCTGTGTTGAGTGAAAATGCGCGGAGCCCGTACTCACGGAGCGCAACGTCCGCAATGAAAGTCGCCCAGGCACAAGGTGGGAATATAAGCGATAGAGCTAAGACTTGTGGGAAGACGACATCAGAAGTGAGTGTAGCTGCCAGAGTGATAAGTGCTAGAGCAAATGCGAGTGTTGAGGTGTATAACCCGGCAAGCTGAGCTTTACTGAAAAACGAAGCTACGAAATGCGACGAGGCGATGGTGGAAGCCCCAGCAAGCAGGGTGATGAAGAGGAACAAAATATCAGAAGTCTTCTTGAATAGAATTTGAGTCAGAATGATCGAACAGGCTAGGAATCCTGGGAAGTATACGGCGTAGAATGAGAGCATGGTTGAGAGAAGCCTGGGCATAGTCGTAACGTTTTGTGCCGCCATCAACTCTGACATCGAAGATTCTCGCTCGGTGGCTACAAAAGTACTTAGATCTGAGGGGCAAGAAGAAATTAGCCCTGATTTTGTAGTGTTTGGGAAGAAGAAGGCTTGTTTTGGAAGTGGATTGGACTCATTTAGGGAAGACGGTTTTGAGGTTCTGGGAACTTACGATACACAACACCAATGATGATCAATATGAAGATTGGCGCCACGAAAATACTGACAAGTGACAGCCAGTAAGAACCTTCGGTCGGCGGAGGCGCTGTTGGAGCATTGACATTGCTCCCTCCGAAATAGCCACTGAAAGCTTGTGTTAACGGTCTTGGAGCTGTGGAGAAGTTGCCGATTTGGGCGTCGATTGCCCATTGAAGGGGAAGGATGCGCTGAGGTAGAAGCGTATCATCCTTTCGATAATCTCCGTAGCCGTACACATTCGTGATCTTCCCGTCCAGTGCAATACTGTAGTCCACATTCGTCTCATTGAAGGCTGTGAAGACAACTGCTGCAAAACAGTCGCTAGTTCCTATGGTACTCTGCTTGCAAACTCCAAATAGATCGTTTGGGTCGTTGATGATAACTGTATTCACGTCTTGCATTCCAGGCTCGCGCAGGACTCCTGCAATGATCGGATCGAGGCTATCATTGGCAAAGCCGTTCTTGACAAAGACAAGTTTGCGCGTAGAGGCGGCATGGATCGCGTCAGCGAGGTTTTGAACTGGATGCGAGACCAACGAAATTCCCATCAGATCTGTGCTGTAGGAGAGATCCGAAGTGACATTGAGATGAACAAGAAAGCTGAAGACGAGGGCAACGGCGAGTGGAAATAGAAAAGCTCTGACGACGGTCACTATTGGTGCTTTGTAGAATATGAGCATATTCTTATGCGTGAGGGTGATTGTTTGGAGGTAGATTCGGCGCCATTTTGGCTGTTGGGTGGTGGAAGACATGATTGTGTGGTGCTCCACCGCCTCCAGGAGATTGTTATTACAATGTCCGATGAAGTTCAAGGTATAAAGGGTTACAATTAGCCCGGCGATAGACTGACAGTCGAGAAAAGACAGTGGGTGATTTGCGAGCAGGATGGGACGAACAAGATGTGAACAAAAGTTTTAAATTCCGAGGGGCACAAGGGAATGGTAAATAGAGTAGCGATCCAACGCTCCAATAGTTAAAAAGGGAGCAGGCAGATACAATTGTACCCTGGGTACGTCCGTAGGATGGAGACAGCACAACCAACAGTAGGGTAGATTAGCACCACGGACAACCGCCAGCCAGCCAATGGTGTGGAACATAGGGTAATAAATATATTAGGGAGACTGCGCCTTTCCCCTGGTTTGGTTTGTGAGGCTGTGCTTTAAATTACATCGAACGGACATGGTTGAACCTAGGTACGGAGTAGAAGTCATTCAATTGGACCCACACAATGTACGAGCGAAGCATTTCTAGCCCTCGAGCGACAGATTTCAATTCGACATGGGCTTTGTTGCGACGTATTGTATGTAAAATGTTAAGAGAGAACATCGTATCCGTATATTTCCTGATTTGGTCGAGCTCCAGCGATCTTGAGGCTTGGCTTTAAGTCGTTGTCTGGTTGACATCTTCGCTCAACACGTGGACAATCAGGCAGCCATCGACACTCTAGAAAGGCCTGAAGAAGCTTAATTGAACATCCGAGGTGAGAGTATGATGTAGCCTGTGGGAACTCGTGAGATAAACAAGTGAGGTTAAAAAGTGAGGTTGGTTTTGGCGCGAAGCCAGGGATGCTTAGGGTTCTGACGATCTGATGACAAGCCTAAACCCCTCGCCATAGTAGAGTAGGAAACTTGCACTGCCCTGACTGAAGCCCTTCTGGCTAGCAGCATCGTGTTACTTCGTGAGGAACACAACAAGTGGTGGTTGTCTTAACTCACCTGAAACCTTTTTATCTCTGCAGTTCTCGCTTATCGTTCAGATGAACCTGCAATTGGCTCCAACCTGGCGAGCGTGGGTCTCTAATCTACCTACCTAGGTAAGCACGTCCTTCATGTCGCAAGCGCAGCTTAAACAAGCTAACGTTTAGATGCTCTGCACTTTTACGAAGTTACTATCCCAGGACACAGAAAAGAATGCTCTAGGTGAGTTAGGACAATCCCAGGCTATGCTCCTTTTGCGCATTCACATGACACGCGTGCCTACCTATCATGGCCATAATTCATTTCTGTAACATTGATTATAAAACTTTATATTGATCCCTCTTCCTCTGCTCAATTGAACAATACCTTGCTGAGATCTGATGATATGAAATCTGCCCTAGTCGTTGGTGAGCGTGAATATTCTGGCATGGAAACGGAGAAGAAGTTTGAGAAAAGCCAACACGCATTCAGCCATGAACAACAAAGATTTTCCGAAGGCATCACACTTTTTACTAAAGGAAAGTACCGCCATCAAGGTTGTTTTAGCGATGCCACTTGATGAAGGAGGCGACAAGTCTAAGCTCATGGGTACTCAGGATTCAATCAATCTTCTTGCCAAATTATTGAAGAGTCTGTCAGTAGTTCCAAAGCAAAAATTTGTTGGATAGTGAAACAGAGGGCCCATGAACTTCACAAATAACAAGTAAAATAAACAATTACAAGTTCTGAGAACTTTTCTTGGTTTACTTGGGAAAAGCCCCTCGGAGCTTGATCACGACAAGAGGACTGCACAAAATTATTCATAAAATATACCGAGACATCATTAATCCTCATCCAATTGATAATGGTTCCATGTCAATCCAAAGATGTCCAGTTCGGTGAAATGTACCAAACTTTACATTCCAATGGGTAAGAACTCAGGAGAACCAATTGGTCGTAAATGTTGTATTGTAAATAATGTTGCAAACAATGAATAGAGACGGCAAGAAAACGCGATTCAAGGAGATTACTTTAAGTGTGTATCAACGACACAACCAGCTTCCAAATGGTAAACCCCCCCTTCGAATCATCAGCGCCTAAGCGAGCGCCTCCAAAGCGTTTGGGACGGACCGCAATAACAAAAACAGGTGCAACCATCCGATGCATGCCTCTCGCTTCACGCAACCACCACGACTCAAGAAGAGGGGAATCGGGACAAAGCAGCCAACGAAGATCCACAGCATCAGATCTTGGAACGCCTTACAAGATGAGTGCATTATTTAAGGGTCCAGACCGAAGAGCCCAGCAGACCTCCTGCACAATTACGTACTCTTATCTCAGCTTGTCCCACAGCCTAAAATCTGGCCCCCGCTGAGCTGATAACCTTGATGTGAGCATACATCGTCTGGAGCCTGTGCTCATGGGATTACTTGTCTTTGATCACATTCCTGGCGCGGGGCTCTTGTCATATTATCTGATATTGGGAACGGGCTATCATCATGTTGACGCTCATTAGCGCCAGCCCCTCCCCGTACGCGCGGAAGAACCGCATTGCCCTCTTAGAGAAAGGCATACCCTTCGAGCTGAAGACAGAGATCCCTTGGCACAGCACAACTGAGACGCCGAAATACAACCCACTTGAGAAGCTACCCATTCTCATCTTCGACGATGGTCGCTCTCCCATATACGAGTCTTGGTATATCCAGGAATACATCGTGCAGAAATACAGAGACAAGGGGCCAGCGTTGATGCCGGAGGGATTGGACGACCAGCTTCTGGTGAGACAGATTCAGGTCCTTGCAGATGGGGCTTGCGATGCTCTCGGACTTGTATTCTTTGAGCTGGCAAGGGGAGATCTGAAGAGTTCGGAGTGGTTGGATAGGCAGATGCGAAAAGTCAATGGGGTTTTGGTCGCTGCGGACGAGCTGGTGAAGAAGAGTGGTGACGGCAAGTTTCTCGTTTGCAATGAGTTCTCGGTAGCGGATATTGCTCTTGGTGCGATGTTGGGATCGATGAGCATGATAGAGACGAAGTTTGGGATTGTTCAGTTTCTGGAAAAGTATCCGGACTTGAAGAGGTATTGGGAGATGTTGGAGACGAGACAGAGTTTCAAAGATACCCAACCGGAGATGTTTGAGTTGACGGAGAAGGTGGCGTGAAAAGGTTGTTTTGGTAGTTGGGGGTATGGTACGAAGTTTCATTCTTTTTGTATGATTTGTACATAAATGCTCATTCTTTCGCTCATCGCAGATTTTCAAGATCCAGAGCGACGTCGTCTAGCAATCCCATGAGTTCGCTCGATTCTGCCTCGTCATTCATGTTCTTAACAAGAGCCTTCAATTGCTTCACAAGGCCGGAGAGAGCTGGTAGGCTCGTGATATAACGCTTTGTCATGCCTCCTGACGATTGTGAAAGAAGTGCCGATGCGAGTTGCAACATCGCAATGTAAAACTCAAGAACTACAGGTGATGCGGCTGTGGCAGTAACGTGCATCGATGTGGTTGTTGTGACCACAGCCATCCAGTCCTCGCGTGGGAAAGAAGTAGCCTCATGGTCTATGATAGCAAGCAGTACCCGAACGATTTGGAGTCCTCGGCCTGCTTCGGCGGAGGATTGGCTAATGGTAGGTTGCTCATTTGCAGTCTTGAGGATCGATTTGAGATCTTCAAAGACGACTAGCCATCCATCTTGACCCAGAAATCCATCAATTCCTTCCTCGTTGATCATGATGCCTTCTAAGGCTAGCAGGATTGGGTATCGAAAGTCGAGGGTGCTATGCAAGCTCGATTTGTACAAGTCCATGAACATGTCCATGAGACCTGCAGTTTCGTTTCGGAGGTTCTCGTTTTCATCCTCGCGGATCCAGATGGCTAAGGCTCTGATGCCGGCTAGTATTAGTGGATCGGCATTAACGTTGTCTTTCATTGACTCCCAGGTCAGAGTTAGTCTAGTGCCCTCGGACGTTGCGGCTGTGCCACTTCGGGCTGATGGGTGCAGACCAGATGTACCGGCGATTGAAGCATCCCATCTATCGCGAAGGTATTCAATATTCAGAGACATAGTTTCTGCGATATCCCTCCGGAGTTTCAACAGCAAGTCGGGGGTCATACTGAACGCCGAAACACTCTCATCGTCCAAGCTGCGGACCAGAAAACCAATGAAGTTTGAAATGACATCGAAAGCTGCAGCAAGTCGCTGAGATACTGCCGGATACTCGTCGCTGTTCAGCTTTGCGAGCAGAGATGGAAATGAGGACCGAACATCGATAAGTAAAAGATTTATCAGCAAATAAGAAAATGGCTTGCTATCTGCATTTCCAGAGGCATCATGCTTGAAAAGCAGAGAAGGGCAAGTAGCGGGGTATGCCTGAAGGAGTGTAGCTGCAAGTTGGGTGTAAGCTGCTCTCCCGGTAGCGGTAGGTTTGCTGGCAACAAGTTTCCGCAGCATCAGAATCAGAGGTGGTAGCCACTTTGGGTTTCGAGGAACAGCCTAACTATTATTAGCACTTCCTCTGAATTGCAGGTAGCAGTGGTCATTTACCTCGGGGTCAAGTTTGGGTATAATGTTCCCAACAAAACCAATGAAAGTTACTGCATCAGTTCCCTTAAAATTAATAATCAGTGCTGGAATCACCTGATTGATGCTTTTCCGGACAGCCTCAACTTCTGCATTAATGGTGGAAGCATTTGTCCAACTGAAACCGAGAATGTCAAGCACGAGAGGATATTGATTAGAAATCTCAATCAGTGAAGACAGATCTTCAATTGCAAGAATTTCCAAAGCACCTTCAGGCAGGCTGACGATGGTCAGAATTGTTTGCAAGATGAGCTTCGTTGTCTCTGGAGGGCTAAGATTGGTCAGCGGATGTCGTCAATCTCATGAAATGATGCATCGAGAATTACCTTTGAATCAATGCTTTTACCAGAGGAGCTATCCGTTCGGTCAGTCTTTTTTCTCTTCGAGCTTCTTCGGACAACAGGATGGAGAATGTGTGAAGAACAGCTACTGCCAGGTCAACCATATCTTTCGAGTCTGACTTGCTGACTTTCTCATTCTGGCGGGCACGGAGGAGGCGATCCAAAAACTTTGGAGATAACGCATCCCATAGTACTCGAAGTCTTTGAGGATCGTTGATAAGCTGTCCATTGTCCAGAACAGTTTTGAGAAGAGCCAGGCCGACGAATCTGGATGTGTCGTCCTTTGCCCTAAGCAGGTCTTGCATCTTCTGAAATGTTGTGATCGGATCATTGAGTGGGCCCATTACTTGCTCAGCGCCCTTCAGCTGAGCGGAAGATTCTGACATTTTGGAGTCGGTTTTGCGAGACATGTACAATGGTACGTCTGGGAGAAGATTTTGTTTGATATTAGATTCGTAGGCAGGTGATTCAAGACTGAGTGGATGCCTCAAAATCGAGGATCCAAGCGCCCGCAAGCATCATGGGTGGGTTCGCGGAGCACAGCTCACCTGCAGCCCAGCCTCAGCTCAGCCTCGAGATGCTGCTGTTGCTTCGCAATTCGTACAACTCACAACACAACACAACAAATATTCATCTTCAAATGTATGAATATGGCGAGCTCATCTGCGGGTTACTTCCCGCCAGCAGAGCAAGCAAGCTCTTCCTCGTCCTCCAGTCGAAGCCCTCCAAATCCCACTGCAGCCGAAGATGATAGCGATAATGACGACCCAGTCGCAAGCTATTCAACAGACCGGACGCTCCTTTATGAAGAACCTCTCGATCAGGATGGCGAGGATATGGTATCGTTCAAGCGCAAAATGAAACCACACACAAGTTCACGGTTGCTCTCGGCGTTCTCAGGAAGTGGCGCCAATTCACGACAGCCCACACCCTCACCCAGGACGGGGACACCTCTTGGATTGAATACATTTGGAGGAGACAGAGATGGGTCGGGGAATAGAGGCTCAAAAGATGGAGGGCCACTGGATTGGTACGCTGAGGGCCCAGGGCGCAGAGTTGGTTACGAAGACATGACAGCAATTGACTGGATCTTCGAGTACACAAAGGAACGGCAACGCCTACGAATACTATACTCGAATGCTACGGGATTGATTGGCTATGCGCGGCAGTTCTTGGATGCCAGTCAAGTCTGGGTTATCTTAATTCTGACGGGCCTGGCTACTGGGGGTTTTGCTGCTGCAATCGACATTATCACCGACTGGCTGGCTGATTTGAAGACTGGATATTGTTCTGCCGGAGAGGATGGTGGGCATTTCTATCTGAATAAATACTTTTGCTGTTATGGCTACGACGGTTTTTCAAAGTGTAGGGACTGGGTTCCTTGGAGTCTTGCGCTCCACACAACTTCGTTAGGGGGGAAATGGTTCACAGAATACTTCTTTTTCATAGCCTTTTCTGTAGGTAGCTGCGATTCCTTCCCATGCGACCTACTGACTGTCGCGCAGGTGTGTTTTGCTATAACAGCAAGTCTTCTGGTAAAAGAGTACGCCTTGTACGCGAAGCACAGTGGTATTCCCGAGATCAAGACTGTCCTGGGAGGATTCGTGATACGTAGATTTATGGGAACATGGACTTTGGTTATCAAATCTTTGGGACTTGTGAGTTCCTCGGGAAGATCGTTTTGACCAGAATTCTAACTAGCCCAGTGCCTAGCAGTAGCATCTGGCATGTGGTTAGGCAAAGAAGGTCCACTTGTACATGTTGCATGTTGCTGCGCCAATTTATTCATGAAACTATTCGGAAATATTGACGGCAATGAAGGTTTGTTCGAACCCCTCTTGCTGGTATCTTAAATGCTGATCTGGTATAGCTCGAAAACGTGAAGTTCTGTCAGCAGCTGCAGCAGCTGGGATATCGGTTGCCTTTGGGTCACCAATCGGTGGGGTCCTGTTCAGTCTTGAAGTGAGCCCTTCCATAATGCTATGGAAACGTATTCTGACATTTGATAGCAACTTTCATACTACTTCCCCGATAAAACTATGTGGCAGAGCTTCGTCTGCGCGATGACTGCGGCGGTGACATTGCAAGCATTTGACCCATTTCGGAGTGGAAAATTGGTAATGTACCAAGTCACATACAGTACAGGTTGGCACGGGTTTGAGATGGTACCTTTTGCTTTACTTGGAGTCTTCGGAGTGAGTTACCCACCTGATATTGAGATATTCGCTGACTTTCCCAAAGGGCGCATACGGAGGAATGTTCATCAAACTGAACATGAAAGTTGCACAGTGGAAAAAGGGAGCAACTTGGCTCCCGGGGCCGATCGCTCAAGTTGTGATGGTGGCACTTCTAACGGCACTGATTAACTACCCTAACTTCTACATGCGGGCTCAATCATCCGAACTTGTATATTCTCTCTTTGCAGAGTGTTCAAAGGTGGTCGATGACCAATTTGGTCTCTGCAAGACAGGATCTGCGACGATAGGCACCATATTCCTCCTTATTTTTGCCGCCATTCTTGGATTCTTCCTTGCTTCCATAACTTTTGGATTGCAAATACCTGCTGGTATAATTTTGCCGTCTATGGCTGTGGGCGCTCTCTTTGGAAGGGCTGTTGGCATTGTCATGGAAATATGGGTGCACAATCACCCAAATTTCTTCGCATTTAGCTCGTGTGAGCCGGACATGCCATGTGTGACACCCGGGACATATGCGATCATCGGGGCTGCAGCGGCCCTAGGAGGAGTCACTCGCATGACAGTGTCCATCGTAGTGATCATGTTCGAGCTCACAGGAGCTCTGACATATGTTCTACCCATCATGATTGCTGTCATGGCAAGCAAGTGGGTTGGAGATGCTTTTGGAAAACGGGGCATTTACGAGAGCTGGATACATTTTAATGAGTACCCTTATCTCGACAACAGCGAAGAGACTGTCATTCCCGACATTCCTGTCAGTCAGATCATGACTCGGATAGAAGATCTGGTGGTCTTGACGGCAACCGGCCACACAATCAAGTCACTGTCTGATGTCCTCGCAACACACCCTTGTCGTGGCTTCCCCGTAATTTCGGATCCGAGGGATGCGATCCTGCTGGGGTATATCTCTCGCGCTGAACTCGAATACAACCTTCGATCGTCCACAAAACTTCCAAGGTCTCTACCTCCCGATACTGAAGCTTTCTTCTCGCACCAACCACTCGCAGATCCTCGAACAACTCTGGACCTGAGACCATGGATGGACCAAACACCACTCACCCTACCCGCTCGGTCCAATCTTCTCCTCACGGCGAATTACTTTCAGAAGCTCGGCCTGCGATACGTACTGTTCAGTGATCGTGGCGTCTTACAAGGACTACTCACAAAGAAGGATGTATGGTATGTCCTCAACGGGGCAGAAGAAACGAGAAGGACAATGGGCGCAGACGGAATGTCCGCAAACATCGGCCTTACAAGGGAAGGCGGGGAAGGAGAAGAGCGAGGATTGCTGGGAGGAGATGGTGACAGTATAGATAACATGCCCATGAGTCCAAGGGAGCATGATACGCCTATATTATGATACCACGTATGAAATCAAAAATATTTTTCATTATAGCCCTTGTGGCCTGCCAATTGTGTGTTCTCTTCCGCAACTACCTCGAGTTGTTGTTCGTTTGCAATCGTTAGGTGCTCCCTTGCTCAATTGAAGGACAGAACTGCGCAGTACCATAATATAGGACATAATTGAAACATTCCTCCTCAGGTTGTCTCCAGGCTGGCGAGGCTATCCGTGTCACTTAGTTGGTAAAATATCATCTTGTTCCTGAAGCCTACGCAAATGATTTAGATGCCATGTCCAAGTAACGGCAACGTTAAGCATGGCTATCGCTTCACTGGGAGCCGTCCGCAAGGTGCCGGCGTTGAGCTGAATCCAGCTTACTTGGTACATGTCCCTTGTTGTCAAACTCACGTCCTATTCACTTCCCTTGACGGCCAGGGACCTCTCGCTTAAAATTTTCAACAACAATACCAAGCATCTCGCGTCCCACGAGCCTTGTTAGCCACCGTTCTTCTTCCCTACGTATTTTTTCCTTCCCGAGGAACAGGACTCCTCTCGACGACCACTCGCCACCTTTTCTCTCCCATCTTGACCACGATCTCTTCATTCTCAGGATCGTGTCGGATTTCTCGTCCTCCATTCTCTCCCAACCAACTCGATCTTGTTGAGCATGGTCCGATTCCTCGTTCCATCATCATAAACATCGCGACCATGCCTACCACCGCTTACCCGCATCAGCTTTGTGGAATCGTTACTCCAGGCGCGCACAATCCGACTTATGAAACCATCCATTCACAACGCGGCGCACGCGCGCAACCAAGATCCTCCACCACGATACAACATGATGTCTTCGGCCATCGACTTCGTGCAGCATCTTCCCTCAACATCAACACAGCAGCCCACATCGCTGAAGTTCCAGCCCATGTCGCATCAGCTCTTGCAAGTAGGAGCATTCCTTCGGAAGGATCCATTACTACAATGGCACATATGCTTGGCCCACTGGATTGGTGATTCAAGATCCACGACTCATAGAACCAGAGAAGAAGCAGTTTGTTCCAGCGACTACTTCCTTGCCGCAGTTCGGCTCAAAAATGGCGTCTGGCAAGTCGCGACCTGGATTAGGCTCGTCCATTAGCCAACAGAAAATGCGACCAGCCCCGTGGAGTCGAGCCGAATCGTTGAAAAATAAGTACGCTACGGCCCATTGCCACCTCCCACCGCAAAGCCAGTTGCTGAGACCAGTCCCTCGTATTTCAAATCATCCTCTGAAGACATGATGTACCCTCCACCTAGCTTCGACGATCCGATCAGGCCAGACGACAAGCTCACTGATCTTCGCGCCATCGTCAATTTCATCGTACCCGCAGGCGGACTCAATCCTCACTGCCACCTTGGAATTTCGAGTGCTTGAAGTATCGTCCTGGTGATATGGATGAGGACATTGAACACTTCGTTCGCAATGGGAAGATGGACGACCCCGATTTCCCCAGCAAGCTCGCTGAATTCAGCTGCGATCGAGTTGATACGTATAGAGGCGCATCTCCCACAGACGATTTCCGTAGATATGGTATGCTAGCATGGGAATTTTTATGCTACGAAGGAGATTGGATCAAGCCTGAAGATGTAAAGCTGCACCAGCGCGAGGCCAGAGATAGAGAAGAGGCTGAGCGAATTGCCCAACAACAACAAGCACGGGGCCACACCCAGCTACACCCAGCTCAGTTGAAGGACGAGCTGGCATGCCAGTTCGAGTATGGCCATGCTGATTTCGACGACGAATACGCCCAAGGCGTCGATTCCGGTTTTGAAGACGACTTCCGCCTGAACGGAAGCACCAAGGGAAGAGTCAGCAAGAAGAGTAGCCCCAAGCTGCTTAATAGCGGTAGCACGATTCGCCTCAGGGCTTCTTCCTCCAGCAAGTCGAAGAGAGAGACGAAGCAACAGAAGATGGACCGGGAAATCAAGAAAAATGACCATAGATCTTGCTTTGACCTCTGCCCGGTGGGTTAGGCTTGTGGGCTTCGACGTTGCTTCAGCATCTGCTTCCTCCCCTTTTACCGGCATCTTGGCATTGCATGTGCTACAAATTCTTGCGCATATCAAATTAGTGTGAACAATATCTAGGCACGAAGCGCATATGCACCACATAGCACAAACACAGCACCAATCACTGTAACTTCACTTTCCCTGCGGAAAATGCACTTTCTGGGTCAACCACACAAACATCCCAGCATTGACACGTGGAAGGCGCCCCAGCTCAGGACGAACCTCGCGGATAGCGGCACAGAGCAAACATTATCTGTCGGAAGGCCTTGAGAGGCGACTTTCCAGTTCTCTCCAGAGCATTACATGTACTCAAGGAGCCAGCAGTACCAAGAAAAGTAGAATGAATCTACCAATTGCTTCTATGCCTTCTTGCTCCTTTTATGACTGCTGTGAAAACTTTCTTGACATCTTTGCGCCCTTCGGCCGAATTTTAAAAGTCTGTTCATACCTACCATGCTAGTCCTTCCCCTGTGTGTCGTTCTTTCTCCAAACAGCCTAGTGGCTAAATATCATTCTTTGAGATGCATTGAATCAGTTAGTTCGTGTTTTCTCTTGAATGCCGCGTTTGCTTAGTAGCAAAGCTATCTTCGTTTTCCAATCAAGAAGATTAGGGGTATTTGGCCCGAAAACGCCCAAACCTTAGCAATTAAAAGTATAATAGAAAAGCACACAGCGTAATTTTCAGTGGAAATTTCGTGTTTTGCTTGTGATTTTTGTTGAAATTCTTCAAAATCTCGAAACCCCGTTCAGTATGAAATGCCTTTTCCCCATACATGTGAAATCTAAGCTCCAGAAACTATTGTCCGAAACAAGTCTCCGGTTAAGACCGACTAAAGCGGCAGAATGCTGTTACCGAACATCCCAAGCTTCAATGGTTTTGGGGGACCAGCGAATGTGTTTTTTTCTGTACGTGGACTGGTTTCAACAAAACGTTGCCAAGTACAGCGATCAAAGTTTGCACTTGCAGTAGCAGCAAGCTAACCAGCCGCAGATCTGAATAAGTCAGTGACTATACCGGAGCCTTTACGATGGCTTTACTGGTTCTTATACCTTAGTCGCTCGAGGCTCGGGACTTGGTTCCGAAGCTCTTCCCTAGGGAGCGTAAATGAGCCTATATAACCTTCTCAATCCGCCATCTAAACTTCTATAATTATAACCCACCCCGGATCCTGATCGCTTGAGCTTCGGAAGAGCCTCAATCTTGGTATCGATCGCCTTTGCCTTCTTGGGAAAAGTACTTACTTGCTTGAACGTAGACCACGATCTGCTGAATCTGTTGAAAGACCTGCCCCTGGATATCTTGAGCCCCTGATGAGGATGTAATTTTCTGTCTGAAAGCGACGAAATATCTCATTTGACACCCCCCATTAATTTTTTAGCTGATGGGTGTGTATTTTCGGGGGGTTTCAACGTTCTGCCGCTTTTAACGTCCAGCAAGTTGCACAACCTTCAAACTACTGGTGCTCCGATACTTTACAAACATGTTTACCTGGGCGATCAGATACTCAGTAAATCCATATATCGGTGTACAGACCAAGAGTAAAGATCATGCTGACAACCCTTCAAGCTTGGTTTTGGCTTATTCGAGAAGCAGAAGTTTCAGTGGGGGCGGCCATTGAACTTGTTGAACTTTGACTATTCGATGAAGCTATCATGACAACCGAAGACTTATAAGTCTGAGCAGTCTCTGGGAATGATTATAAGATTCTCGGCAGGTCTCCCAAGGGCACAAATGACTATATTAACCTACCGCTGCCCCCAACCGTATCTATTCGACAACATTCACTCGTTTCCCCTCTGAATCTTTGACAATCGGTCAAGATGCGTTAATAAATCCTCGTTGCATGCTTTGCTATTTTTGCAGCTGCTGTTCCTGCTTCTCAAGGAATTGACCTTTTTCTATTGAAGTTGTACCCTCTCTATCTACGACTGGTTCCCCAGCTGCCTCCAACACGCAAGATATTGCCTATGACACTGAGAGCTCGCAGTCTTATGACATTGACTATTAAGACTGCAATATTATACGGTGATTGAGGGCTGTGAGTTGGAGGGATTTTCCGAGGAACATAACAAGTAGAAGTAAACTGTATGGAAAGCTAGACTTAAAATGCTAGCTTAGACATTCAACTAATATTCATTTATGACACGAAAGGGGCTGAAATTCTCTACTAGCCTTCTAACTATTCTACCTCTTAATTTTGGTTTAAAACTGTTGCAGATGAATGTCCCAACCGTTTATTACTTCTCGTACCCTGAAGTTTTTACAGTTTTGATGACATTTTAGCGAACCCCCTTTTACCCCTCACTTACCCCGCCATTTCCGTGGCATGTACAGTGCTGCTTCAAAGGCTTCATCACTGACTTACAGAGGATGAGTACTCTTTTGGGGTTTTAAGCCTGCTTGAAGTAGCTACAAATTTGATATAGTCAAGCTTCAGGTTATAGGATAAAATTACACCTCCCTAAAGAATTTTAGATCATAGAATTTACTATTTTCGGTGCATGTTTACTACTTCGAGATATCTATATAATATCTACTAGATGAAGTCTTAGGTCATACTTTCATCTGCCATGATAATGTGAATATCAAAAGCAATTCATACACAGCATGAATCCGTATTCACTGCTCAGTAGCTGAGAGAATGCACCTCTGGTAAACAAAAGGCGCATGACGAAATGGACAATCAAGCTTCTGCTTTCAATTCCATTGTGTCCCATTAAATACAGCAAAGCTTTTGTTGCGAACAGCCCCCCGAAGAGTAATTTTCCTAGAGAGAAAGACTTTCCATCCATTCAAGACTGTATAACCTCCTTGTTCCTCAGAGTGCTTCAGTAATACCCGATTCACTGTAGGCAGCTCGTTTTCAAGAGTCAAGACTCGAGGAAAACGATCATGAGTCTTTTGCGTTCCCAATAAACACCACAAGAACGGCACAGTACCTACAAGATGTCAGTGGCGATAATAATAACGATAATGGTGATAATATCATCGGGGTTTTATGAAACTTACGCAGCAGCAGAAGCCAGGAGTTCGTGTCTCTTCACCCTAGTGAATTGTGACAAAACGATTGAGAAGGTGCAGGTGAATGTCAATAACAAGGCTACGCTGATAGCAGTCGTAGAATCAGTTTGCTTCCGGCGAGCCAGGTACCACAAAAGGTACACTGGCCCCGCAAAGTGAGCCATAATCATCGTAATGATGATGCCTGACTTCAGTCGACCAACACTTTTCCGGCGGTACAGTGCAACACCCGTCTCATTCACGTTAGATTTCTCCTCAAGGGCCTAAATACGCCTTCAATCGACCATAATAACACGAAACAGTCCAGGAGACTTACCGGATTCGAGAACAGATACTATGATATCACTTCAGCATATATGGACCAGTGTATATGCAAGGTCACTTACTCGCGTGATACTCCAAGGACATTTACCAAGCAAATCTTCTACGGCCGTATCAAGCCACGCTGAGGCTCTTCCATTGAGCGTCAGAATATCTTCTTCGTGGTATATGTAACTTTCCAGGTCCACAACAGGGGTCCCCTTATCAAAGAAGGTTCTCACGCTCTGATAGTCTCTGCTTCGAGGACACGCAAATCCAGTAATGTCTCTTGCCTTTACTAGCAAAGTTGCTGATCCAGCAGATCAGAAAATCAATACGCCCCAATTCACAGACTGAGGACCTACAATACTCGTTGAATTTGGTCTCGATCGTTGAGAGCAGCTCCTTCCTCTTTCCCACAGTCGCATCGTCTAGCTCCCGTGACATTAATACATTCGGACTTCTTCTGGCATCCACGATGTCCATTCGATCGAGTTCGTCCTCAAGAACTCGTAGCTCGTCCTGTTTATGCAATAATAATCGAGATTGGAGATATGCAAAGCGGCGGTAGAGCATGTAATCCTCCGTGCTTATCAAGAAGGCAGACAGACGCGGGTAGCCAATTTGATCTTTCTCGACTGTTGCAGTCAATAAATATCGGCGTCGAGGATAATTTGCCAAACAGACTTTTTCTCATAATAGAACCTCTCTTAATCTCATGTTCGTCATTCTGCTTCGTTGATATCAATCTCTGTCTCCAAGTGCGCCAGAATGTCAGCTTCTCTGCCCTGCTCTGACTGGTGTTAGCTCCTTAGATTTCGCACTACTCATTGCGTAGCATACTTCTACCACATCATCAGCCGTCTCTACTAGCGGTTTTTCAACTTCCCCCCGCTCCATCGAGCTATCGGGATTGATCGTCAAGTCCATTTTTGAGCGATTGTGTTTTGGTACTAGATCATGCTGGGTGGGTTAGTGAGGCTTCTGAGTCGTCCCTCTAAAAGGTATATAAGCAAGTAACACCTCTGGCTAGTTAACCGTCTAGTCTCACAACAGTAGCCTAACCGCCCACAAGGCTTCTATATTTCCTATGATTCTCAGGTGTGGTAACACAGTCAATTACAAGGTCGCGCGAATAGAGTAGGGCAGAAGAAATGCCACCACTCGAGTTCGTAGAGAAATGCACAAACAACGGGTAAATGCATGGGTGCTGTATTACATGGAGATCACGCACGACTATTTAAGGCACTGCATTCTATCTGCGACCATTCGAGACAACATATGGATTCAAATGGGCTTGTTGATTTGAGAAAACCCATTTTGGCCTTCTTTTGCCAAAAGTGATGAGATGTACATTACTCATTTCTCGTAATCTTGAGTACCTGGTTTCCTACCTTGGGTAAAGTCACTATGCATTGTGTGCTCCGTCGAAGAAGCAACAAACCATAAGTCTAGTGCAATTTTCATCTTCTTTAATGTTGGACCTGACCGCAGTATATAGCAGTGTAGTCAAGTCGTTGATTAAGACATTTGAGTATCAGTTCCATCACTTTGATTTCTTACGAGGTCATTATCAGACGGAGACTCTTGAATTTGCTGTTTTTACGCCCAAAAATACAATTTTTGTGTGTGCATTTTGAAGATAAACGAGATTAGATGTCAGCTAGCTTACTTACTGGGAAGAATTAGGAGTTACATAGACGTGCCCACAGATTTCAACTAGGTAATCTGGTGATCGGCTGAGTTCTCGCGTAATTGTTTAGAAATATTAGACACTTCTAGTGCATTGCCGCGCTGAGAATTCCTGTATATAAGTCCTACGGATGAATTTTGAGGGCTTCTCTGCTGCTCATTCAATCTTGCGCCTTGAGCGTGCCGGCGGTCATGCAGGATTTAATATAATTCTGTAAGACAACATGTTTGGAACACGCTTCAAGTTACTCATAGCGTCATTCTTTGTAAGGGTGGGCCCCCAGGAACACTCTGCCCTTTGAGATGACAAGAAAACTAAAAGACTAATGATTCTGTTTGATGATGAAATATTACATGATTTTTAAAAAGCACATAGGTAGACTCGTTTGTCATCTTGACCGAACCAGCCGTGGATAGAAGCGATCGTCAAATAATTGGAAGTGATAGCCAAATAGCGAAACATGACCGCAATTCTTCCATGTGCTATGTAAGGAAAATATGTTACTGACCAAGACAGAGGCTCGCGAAGAAGCATAAAGGAAGAGATTTCATGATGGACAAAGCACATGGCAGATACATGCGCTGCAACGGTGCGCCTCTTGAGTATTCCGTTATACAGTTGGCACACGCCACGTAGCTGCTTGACTCTTTTCCAAAAGCAAGAAAATGAGTCTCAGACAAAAACTTTGGGAGTCCTTGCCAGCACCAGATAGAACTTGAAATAGAAAAAAATGTCTTCAACAGCCAATATGCATTCATAACATGGGCTCATGCACGAGCAGCTTAGCATGGAAGTTTGAAGATGATGACAGCTGTAATCAATCATTTAGTACCGTTGTTTTCTACCCATTTCCCTCTGTAGTCATCTTGCATCAGCTCAAAAGAGGAGTTCCTCTTTTGAGGCTCCACTACTAATATTTGCCCGAATTCTCCCCAATCTGCTATTCCCCCGTAGTATCAGCAATCAAAACTTCAACAACTATCATTACTTGCTCCTGCTTTCGACCCAAGTTTCGTCAACAATAAACCAGTCAGATACCAACCAAACCTTTTAGTCTTCTCCCATTTACCAAAAAAGCCTTTTCAAAGCACCAAGAATGTCCGCTCCCAACCAACCCGCTAAAGTTGCATCGAATGAATTCAAAAATGAGTCCAGGGAAAGCAGCCCGGCGAAAACTGCAACAGCATTCAATAGTGTCAAGTTGGGGAAGAGTAAGAGCTGCCAGCCTTATCGAGTACGCTTCGCTAATAAGTTCTAGGTGATGCGCGAGGCAACATATCGAATGTAATAAAGAACAAAGTCGCCAAGAGTCCCGTAAGTCTATATTCCAAAGACATCGACCTGTGGGCTGACGTTTGCTTGGGTCTCCAACTCAAACTTCCATATAGATGACGAGTTTGAAGTATATGACGTCAATAGCATGAGTCTTGGGTTTGGAAAGGTCGACAAAATCGACTCAAAGACGGGTGGTCGGGTGCTGAAGTTGGTGATAGCCCACAGAGGAAGCTTTTTCTACACTTTGACCCTTGCAGAGCTTCAAGCAAGCCCCGCCCGTTTGGTGCGAAGAAAGAAAGTTGCCAAAAAGTAGTTGAAGATCCGCTTATTGGAATAGCAACCTGTAGGTAGCGGTGTTTTTGGAAAACGAGGATGAGGAGGATATTGTTTTTGCCTGAAATTAGATTACAAGTCAAAAACTGTTGGCTTCATGCTTCCCCCAAGGGTACTCGGAAATTGGGCGGAAGAATCGTGACAGCTAATGATGGTATGCCCGTTCTCTTCTGTTTGGATTTACAATTAATCTTTGAAGTATAGGCATGAAAATAACAAGTCGAGCCCAGTTAGTAGATAGTTATCGGTGATTGCGAAAGTCATTTCAGATCATGGCTATAATGTAAACTGATCGTGGAGTTCAGGTCAGATACAAATACTGACGCAACTGATACCTGTAATTAGAAGTCAGTCAGGAGTTTCTCGGAATAAAAAAAATAAAAACCGAAGGCGTGGTTTGCTTGTACCCCTTTTTACCCGAGTCCATTAAGCGAGATGTTGATCTCTCACGCATTTGGCCGGAGTAACTTCAGAATCTCGCACGTATCTTACTGACAGCTCCTTTGAAGTCATAACAGATGAACTCAGTCATGGCAATTCATCTGTTAGCACCAGCTAGAATGTCTCACCGACTCTTCCCCTTGTTTGATGTTTGAGTAATGCATATAATGAAAACGAATAGCGGCGCCAAGATGAAGCAAGCGAAAGCTCGAAAGCGTCGCCTCTTTCTGAACCATACCAGAGTATACGATGCATTTGTCAATGTCATTTAGAATCAGAATGAGCAGCAAAGCATGTCTCTCCTGTTTCGGAGTCAAGATCTTTCATGTCATCCTATTCTTGGGTACTGTGATGTTGCCAGTATTGACCGGAAGGAGATGGATCAGGCTGTTCCACATCATCTCAGCTGGTTCTAGCAGCTCCCGCAGTTACACTGGACCAACTAGTATCCGTCGAAAGTATATAGAGATAGTGTAATAAAGGGCCATGAACTCTCTCGTCGATTTCTATTCTGTACCAAGAACACAAATCCCAAGACCAACTCCAGATCTCGCAAGATACCGCAAATTCTCCACATCCAACTTCTATCAATCTACACAAACGTCCGAAAGTCGCCAAAAGGTACACATGTGTTCCCATTCCAGGCTTTGTGAATCTACTGACATCGTATCTAGCAGCCTTCGAAATGTCGGAGCAAACACCAACTGGACCATCAGCAAGGGGGGTTCGAAGCCCCGCCAGCAACACACGAAGACAGAAGAGCCGTTGCTGAGAACCACTTTCATATCAATGCGATCTTGTATCTCGATACCGGCCAGGAACAGAAATTGCGACTTTACATTGTTGGGTCAGCGAGAAAAAAGGATGGATCAAGGGATTGCAAATCCCAATCTGAAATGCTCCTTCCAGCTGAAGAGAGACAACAAAGAAGTCACTCCAGGGCAGTCAGCAGAACTCTATGATGATGAACGTTGGTTCTTTGAGGGGGATGGGGTGGGAGATATTTCGTTCACTCCTTGAATATGTCTCGGGAGCCATGATTGGGGATGTCAACGACAGAGAATGACTGGAGTTTGCTTTTCAACAGAAGGGGGCTGGACGACATGCATGGATTCTTGGTAGACATTTCATCTTAGAATAACAGTGCCTTTTGCGTTCTGAAATAGCCCTCTGCCTTGGTGCGTGGTGATCGAAAACTTGAATGGGCGGTGATGCGATGCCATAACATTTGTCTTGTATCCCGGCAGGCTGCTGGCGTGACAAACATTTTAAAGATTTTTAGTCCAAGCCGACATCAGAAGATTAGACATCATATACATTTCAACTAGATCATGGTCATTGCTGATGAGAAAATACATTGTTTGTATTGCGACCAAATATCAGTCTTTTAACGCTGGCAATGATACGAATAAGTTTTTTGAGTAAGACCAGGAAATCAAGTAAAAGTAGCTCCACCTTCATGTCTAGGGAAAGTCTGAGGTGAAAGGACTTTGAGATAGTTCTTCCAATCCAAAGATGCACCGTTTGATCATGGCCGCATTCACGTGACCGTTCTTCAAACCTTACATCCCCAATATCTCCCTCTGCCTTATCCTGTAGAGTGCCAACTCAGGATGGTGTGACTTTCTGCGGACCCAATTGCTTAACATTCCCAATGAAAACCACCAAAACAGCACAATATCTACAGTAATGTCAGAATCTCAGCCATCTACCACCAACTCATAGACAGAGTGTCAACTTACGCAGCAGACGAAGCCAAAATCTCATGTCGCTTTGCTCTGGTAAAAACCGACAAAGCACCCGAGAACGCAACCGTAAAAACCGCCAAGATTCCAATGATCAACGAGGCCGGGGGAGCTTTTTGTTCGGCACTTGCTGTCAGTTGCCAGAGAAGGTAGACAGGAAGTACTAGAAGGGCGACGATGACTCCGAGATTGATAGCGGAGATTAGAAGCGCAATACGAGTGTGTTTATACAAGATCAGATTCTTGGTCTGGTCGTCGGCTTTGGCGCGGAGATCCTGTTTTTCCGATCAGATGACTAGTGGATTCAGAGGTGAATGGTAAGACTCACCGGGGTTGAGAATATATACTATCGGGGATTGCGATTAGAGTATGTGTATAAGAGGTGACTGGGTGCTAACTCACTCTGGTTATTCTCGAATTCAACATCTGCAGGATCTTCTCTACGGACGTGTCTAGCCAAGCTTTCTCTCGACCTGGCTTTAGTGCAATGATATCTTCCTGCCGATAGATATAGCTTTCGATGTTGCAAAGTGGCACCTGGGAGTCGAAATAGCTTTTCACGCTTCGGAAATCCCGAGCAGGAGGTCGGTTGAAACTCGCTAGGTCTCTTGCTACGACGAGGAGACTCGCTAGTTTCATTTATTAGCCTATGTCCCTCATCTATGTACTAGAAAGACGGAGGTATGTGAAGGACAAGGGAACTATAGACTCAGGAAATTGTCAATGTCTCTTACCGTAGTCCTTGAATTTCACATCAATCTCCTGCAGCAACATCTTTCTCCTCGAGCCATAAGCATCGTCCTTCTGCCTCGACGACAACAAACTCTTGTCTCTTCTCTCATCCAACCTATCTATCCGATCTAGGCGCGCTTCTAGCTCTCTCAGCTCATCTTGCTTGTAGAAGAGTAGTCTAGCTTGTAAGAAGCCAAAGCGACGATAAAGCATGAAATTTTCGTTAGAGTCGAGAAAAGCTGCGAGGCGAGGATAACCTCTGGGGCAGTCATTTACTAAAAGATGTCAGTCACTCCTTGCGTGATTTCACTGCTAGGAAGTCAAGAATATAGACTGAAGATACTGACACGACCGGATCATAGTGGTTCGGACCATGACTGCAGATGACGAACGTCGGAAAATCTTTATATTCCGACATCTTCGAAGTATCCTAGCTGGATAGGACTTGATGGGTTCGCTGGTTGCTGCTATTTCTGTGGCATCTGAAGACCTGAGATTTCCGCATTTCTAGGTCCATTTTCTCAGAAGGCACTTCCAGTCGAGCTTCTCCCCTTTCCATGATATCATCATCGTTGAGTGATGTTGCCATTCTTGTGACGTCGCAAGACTAGATGTCAGTTTCCTGGATTGCAAAGGAGGAAGACTTCAATGCCCACTTTGTGAATTTTTGATGGCCGGGCTTGCTAGCCTTGGAAAGCTACCCGGCGGGAATATACATTAGCACTGGAACGCCAGAAAGGCCGCTCTGTGTTCGAGGCTTCCCGATGTGGACTAGTGAATGCAGCGGCTTCTTGCATTGCGGTCGAGCATAGCCCCCCCGACAAGAACCGCTTTTCGAGTATCACAACATGCGAAAGTCTCACGCTGCGAGCGTGCAAACTGGCATATAGGGCTCGTACAGTACATGAAAAACTCGTAGGAAGACTGAATTGATGGTGTACTATAAAATTCAAGAATGAGTGAGAACGACACGCTAAACGAAGAGGCAAAGCAAGAGAATAAAAAGAGAACAGGGTCTTGTAGCTTGGTGAGTATCTAGAGAATGAATGGGATTGCCTGGGTTGAGTAGTGAGTTGAACTAAGCGAAGGAAAGGAGAATCAACCGATAGGGCGATAGGAAAGAATTCACGGTATCCTCGCGTTTAGGTGATTTGTTGCTGAAGACCTTGGACCAATACTATCGTGACATATTGAGACTCAACAGTGGGCCACTGTAGTTGTAGGATTCCGAACTTCTCAACTGCCTACCACGCATGGACTTCTACCAAGCACTAGCGCCGCATCTAGATCGTTCGGTACTTCACCATCACCGCCTATGCGTTCCCAACTTCACCTCGATACTCGCCTGCTCGCCAGCCGTGCTAGCAGAATTACAACATCTCGCCATATAAACAACTTTTTGTCCACCAAGACCCATCCACGTAAGTTTTGTCCCGACAGCTCTTCACATCTAAAATGCGAATACCTGGTCCTCCAACTTCGCTACTGGGCGCGCTTTTGCGAATCCTAGCCCTTCGGCGTTCTTCTTCATGGCGCTGATCATAGGTGGAGGTCCGCAGAGGAGGAGCTTAACGTCGGATGCTGGCTTTGGAAGCCATTTCTGTGCAGTGTTAGTTTGAATGTCCCAAGATAGTCCGGATGATGAAATCTCCCCAAGAAGCCAAGTAAGCATAGAATAATAGAGGGGAGAACATACCGTCATCATTTCAGGTGTAACAAATCCTACACCACCATCCCACTTCTCAGGAGGGTTGTTCAACACGTAGTAAACATTGAAATGCTCATCCTTAGCAGCCAAATGATCCAGATCCTCTTTCAGCAGAATATCTTCCTGGTTCACATTCGCAAAGATCAGGTCGATCTTCGTGACATCACCAGTGGGACGACCACGGATGACAGCGCGAATGATCTGCAGCATGGGTGTGATGCCCGTTCCTCCTGCAATCATGCCGAACGCACGAACCATGTTTGGTGTATAGACCATGGCGCCCTTAGGACCTCGAACCTTGATCGTCTGCCCGACGGTGAGAGATGCCATATATTTGGAGATGTTGCCGGTGGGGTAGGATTTGATGAGGAGGTCAAAGAAACCGGGTTGGTGGTCGCCTGAGATTGGTGTGTAAGATCGCACGATTTCTTTGGATGTGCCATCTGCTTGCTTGATGTTCGCGGAGATTGAGATGTGTTGGCCGATGGGGAGGCCGAGGATGGATGTTTCGGTCGGGAGCTTGAATCGATATCTGCGTGCTTGTGTTAGCTATGTATTTCGTGGGTGAGGGGGAACAGGAGGGGTAGCTGGACGTACATGGCAACATTGTGCGAGATGATGGTCTTCTCAGTCAACTCGAAGTCCTGGAACTCAGTTGGCTTCAAGACGGCTTGAGGTCCTGTCATAGTTGTTAGATTGCACATTGCAGATGCTTTGGGAGTCTGCGGGCGGGAGAGGAATGCAAGGCATACTTGAACTGAATAATTTCCAGGCCGACAGAATAGCTGCGAGGAGACATGCCCAAGGCGCCCATTCTTGCTTCACAATAATCGTTCCAAGCACCAATAAGCCAGAAGGAATGATGATTCCATTGACGTTCTGCTTCGAGAAGAATTCGGACATTTTGACTTTCGGGATTCTGGTGAGATATTTTTGTTGGGGCGCGGTCGTCGTTGTTCTGTGAGGATTCGCAGAAGGTCTTGAAGAGGATTGAGGGATCCGGACCTAGACTGAAAATACGTGAAGCAGTCTTGTGTCTCTCGCGGAAGGCTTCCGACAGTCAATGGCTGGTGGGAGGAGAGTGGAAGCCGGGGATGGCAAGAGGTGGTGGTGGTGGCTCCGGCAAAGGATGCGGCAGCAAGCTGCCAGAAAGTTTCCCAAAACCGCTCGGCTATCCTGACCGGGGTTTGTTCGGCATCGCCCCAGGTCTCAACAGTGGAGGAGAGTCGAGATAACTTTTGAAGACTCACAATTGGATCTTGAACAAAAGCGATTCGGGGAGTAATCTTGATGTAAAAGAACCACAGTACCTAGAATTGGCAGTGTTTCTAGATCCATAAGCATTGTTGCAGGTTTTCGGGACAAAATGGTTTGGGCAGAAGAGGTGAATCAAATCAACGCAACAGTCCCAAGAACGTGGAGTTGGGAATCAACATGGGATGAGAGACATTTTCAGTAAACCAAGACGACAACTTATCTTTGACTTCGAAACATCTTTCAAGCGATTTCTAAGTCTGACATTCCATTCTCGAAATCTCCATATCCGGCAATTCTTTCCCAGACAGGGATCCAGATCTAATCTAATCAGAGCTCAATCTCTTGTCATCAACAAGCTTTCGCTGGCGAGGCAACATCCCAACTCGTAACCCTTGAGACCGACAATATGGGAGACAACACGAAAACCCCAGAGAGTAGCAAGGGGGAAGCTGTGGAGGAGGATGCGCCATTTCCTTTGACGGAGGTGGACAAGTGGGTACTGTCGCAGACAGATGAGGAGTTTCATTTGCATAATTGGGAGGAGTTGAAGGAGATTATTGGTGAGTGCTCTGCTGTGCTTTATTGTTTCTTCTTTTAATTCTTCCATTCGCATCTTTCGAAATTAGGGTTGTGATAATTCATGATGTTTGATACCCTTGCTTGAGTGGAGAGTGTGGCCACACATCTCGGAATAGCCTCATTTTGAGCTCCATCTCATCTGATCTCAGCCCTTCCATCCTATCACGTCCACTCACTAACAATTCTGAAGCAAACAACAAGCTCGAGACCCTAAAACGCAAACCTTCCGACCTCCGACGCTATATGAGCTGGACCCAATGCACCAAAGCTCAATACGGCACCATGACATCCTACATCCTGCAACACCGACTCCCTTCCTCCTGGGGCAAGCCGCCGTTCACACCCAATTCTTTCATCCCATTCGACTCTCCGTCAGACTACAAGATCCTGCTTAACGACTGGCCGTATGGTCTCACAGACGACATTACACACATTGTCGTCTGGAGTAAGACGCCTATTGCTGTAGATGAGAAGACGGGCGATGTTACGCATGAGAGTAGGGAGATTATTGAGGCGTTTGTAAGGAAGACTTTTGGGGAAAGGTTGGCTAGGGAGGAAGGAGACGGGATGGACAGAGTGGTGTGGTTTAAGAATTGGGTGAGTTTGCAGAGTGTTAGGGCGTTGGAACATGTGCATGTGCTAGTTAGAGGGGCAAGTAAGGAGGATCTAGACTTTTGGACTGGGGAGGAGGTTTAGATGGGAGCGTGTGACATTTATGAATTCCATTTTTAGAGAAGACCTGGCGGAGAGCAAATAGATCAAAAATTGGGGCTATTTATATTGAAGAGCTAACTATCTCCTGGTAATCATGCGGACTGATAATCCTGTAGCCGATCAGCTGAGGTTCCATCATTCTAGGCATGGAGCTGAAGTTGTGTCTAGCCAGTAACAAAATGAAAATTCGGCGTCTGGAAGAGTGAAAGACTGTCAAGTCGAAAGGGGAAACGAAATGGAGGGTGGGAGGAGTACTAAACAGTAGCTAGGCAATGCATCACAAAAAGATAATTATAGCTTCAAGCTTAGATTCCCGCAACGAGCCTTTATAAGATCTTGTGATGAATATTGTAGGTAAGGCTTAGACTTATTGACTTACTGACTTTAAATGCAGCTTGGTGAGATAATTCATGGATGTCGTGGATGACAACGTCGCAACAGGTAATTTAGTTTCCAGGAACGTCTGAGCAATTAATGACCTAACATCCAAGAAACATTCGGAACACAAAGAGAAGATAGAGCAGACATTGTCATCCTGGATGAGTAGAGTCTTTCGGTTGACAATACGGTGAGGCTGCTCGTGCATCATGTTGCATGTGTATTGTGGAATTTATGGTTGATAATGGCTCAGCTAGATAGTCCAGTCTATCCAAGGCTACCTATTCAAGACATGCAGAAACAAGTGAAAGAAGTTTATGGACTGACATCTGTAAAGAGCTACCTCTTGGACTTTTACTATTGTCAACCGCCGGACGCAGTAAGAAAGTGGTGGTCTCCCAGAGGTCGAGGCTGTTCACGCTGACTAATACAGACCATCCAGCCAGCGGTTTGTTGCTACGCTACGCCAAAACTCCGGCTCGGCCAATCAAATACTACCCGCCGCTTGCAGTGAACCATAACATCCAGCGCGAGCCGCATCCAATCTACAACGGGGATCGTTGTTGATATAGCCAACCTCTTCAATAGTACTTCGTCACGATCCTGCCTCCCCCATCTCCACCCTCTTTGACGGCCTCGCTTGCGTGTGGACTTCTGCCATTGAAATTATCTCTCTGTGGTGTCAACTTCCTGTTCACTTTTCGCGCTCGTTATCGGCCCCCAAGCCTTGCCGCCGACCTTTGTTATTCTCGAAAGCTTGACACGCCACGACCACCGATCTGTAGTTTTCACCAAATCGCGTCATCTCGAATACAACAACTTCTACCTAATGCTAATGTCCGCCGCAGAGCAATAGCGACTGCTCGCAGATCTGTCACGACTGGAACCATATTCGAACGGCGAAGAAGGAACGAAGAGGGAGCTGCAGCGCTTGGACAGAAGACCAACCTCGAGATCGAAGAACCTCACAACCGCCGACTCAACCACGCTGCCGACTACATGGCTAGACCGTTATAAACAGCTTCATACAGGATCTACAAATCGCTCTCCTTCGCAGATTGCTATCATGGCTCCATCAACAACCTGCGTCGCGAGCCAGTTACGGCAGCTCATCTACTACAACATCGATAATAATCTCCTCACAAACGCCCTCTTCTATGCTGAAAGACTGGTAGCTTACGACCACCGAAACCCCGAATCGCAATACATGGTCTCCCTATGTCATTTCCGTCTTGGAGACAATGCATCCGCATACGAGTGCTCGAAGTCGGTGGGGTCGAGAGGGGTGAACCTTGGATGTGCTTACATCTTTGCCCAAGCAAGTTTGGCTCTGGAAAGATTCAAGGATGGCATCACGGCCCTGGAGAAGAGCAAGGCACTATGGGGAGGGAAGAATAATTTTGGGAAACACACAGCATCCTCGAGGCAACCGCTGCCAGACGCCGCCGCGATTCTATGCCTACTGGGGAAGCTATACCATGGTTATGACAACATGCACAAGGCTATAAGCTGCTTTGAGGAGGCGTTGAAGCTGAACCCGTTTCTGTGGGATGCTTTTACGAACCTTTGCGAAACGGGCACGAAGATCAATGTCCCGAACATCTTCAAGATGAATCCCGAGATGGAGGCCGCCCTCAGAATAGGTCCTCAAGAACCGTCAGACTCGCAATCAAGAGAACAGTCGCTGCAAAAGAATGATCATGATCGGAGTCGACTCGGAGCCCGGCCAGCATCTGTTGTGAGCGATGTAGCGGACCCATTCAACAATGTTCCTTCAAGGGCTTATGGTGGAGGACTGTTTGGTACACTTGGTATCTCGCAGAAGCTAAATGAGAGCAATCCAAGTCTAACAAATCTCCCAGCTGCAGGAGGCGGTGGTATTGGCCCAGAAGCGATGGAAACACCGACAGGACCAAGTGCTTCGATCGATGTTTCGGCGGCACAGAATCGACGAGATCCTGGCTTATCTTCATACACAGGCGAAGCTCCACCGGCACCTGTAAGGAAGACACGAACAATACCTGGGCTCGGAATGGACTTCAGTATGGACGCACCCAAGATGAGCAGAGCAGTGTCTACGAAGCGAGTTCAAAGGCAGCCGGAGTCCATCGAAGAATCGGCAGCCACTCAAGCCTTACGGAGCAATAATCTCGCCCCTCCAGCTGGAGAGCGTAAGAGAACTGTCTCTGGACAAGTCGTTCCTCGGCAAACCTCTGAGGATCCTGGGGCACCACAGAGAAGAAGTGTTAGATTGTTCAACCAAATACGGCCGACTAGCACGAAGTCATCTAGCAATATACCCAATGTTGGTCCGGCTCCAGGAAGAGAATTGAAAAAGGCGAGGCCACCCATCTCCAAGATCATGCGACCAAGCTCGAGTACCTCCACTGTTGGTCGGCAAGTTAGCGGGAATCGAAAGCCTGTTGAAGACTCAATGGATGTTGATCACAAGGAGACACATTCCCGATCCTGGATCGGCACGGTCGCCAACATACCATCCCAAAAGTCTTCGGAACCAGAGCTGTCACGGCAAGAGGAGGCAGTTCGATTCCTACTAGAACTCTTCAAGAAGTTCGGGAGTGGGTACTTTGCCCTTTCCAGGTTTCAGTGTTCAGAAGCGCTGCAGATCTACAGCTCTCTACCGCGGTCGCAACAAGAAACTCCATGGGTATTGGCTCAAATGGGACGTGCATTCTATGAGCAAGCCGCTTATGCAGAAGCCGAAAAGTACTACAAGCGAATTCGCCAGGTTGCGCCTACAAGGTTCGAGGATATGGAGATCTACTCGACAATCCTTTGGCACCTGAAGCGTGAGACAGATCTCGCTTTCCTTGCGCATGAGTTGATTGATGCAAATTGGCAATCCCCTCAGGCATGGTGCGCGCTCGGAAATTCGTGGTCTCTTGCTCGGGATCATGAGTCTGCACTTCGTTGCTTCAAACGTGCCACCCAATTGAACCCCAAGTTTGCCTACGCTTTCACTCTCCAAGGTCACGAACACGTCGCAAATGAAGAATATGATAAGGCTCTTGTCTCATATCGTGCTGGAATGGCAGCCGACAAGCGTCATTACAACGCATGGTATGGTGTCGGTCGTGTCTATGAGAAGCTTGGAAGCTATGACAAGGCAATCAACCATTTCAAGACAGCCTCCAACATCAACCCTACCAATGCTGTCCTAATTTGTTGTATCGGCACCGTCCTTGAGAAACAAAAGCAGCCTCGACAAGCTCTCGCATACTTCACCAAGGCCACAGAACTAGCTCCTCGCTCGGCATTGACGAGGTTCAAGAAGGCCCGGACATTGATGGCGATCAATGAGCTGCAGTACGCTCTCGAAGAGTTAACCATTCTGAAGAACTTGGCGCCAGATGAGGCGATGGTCCATTTCCTCCTTGGGCAACTGTACAAGAAGCTCAAGCAACGAGGAGAAGCTGTACATCACTTCACAGTCGCGCTGAACTTGGATCCAAAGGTATATCTCGGATGTCCTCTATCATTTGAATCAAGTTAACTTTTTGTTTAGGCGAGTCAGCAAATCAAGGAAGCAATCGAGCTATTGGAAGAGGATGATGACGAGGAGACAAGTATGATGGGATGAAAAAGGATGTCTTGTACCTTTTACGGGACCCTGGTTGATTGACTTCACTTCTGGACCCTTGAGTCATTACTTAGGCGCCAGTCTCAGGCCAGCTCAAGCCCAATAAGTCTAACCAACACCACAATCCATTCTCACAATCGATTCAAAATATAATTACACAGCTGGATGTGTCCCTGACCGGCAGCATGATGATACGATACGATGCCACCGTACATCTCGACGACCTAAGGACGAAACGAACACGAGAGGAAGCAGCATCTGCATATAAAACCGGCGTTATTGGGTGCATGGATGACAACTAGTCGGATGGGTCAAGGTTGCAAGGCTGCGCTGCTGGGCATTATGAGTTCTCCATGGCGTCGCATACCATTCAAGCTAGCCCCACAAGGCTAGGGGCTTTAGTGGCAAGGAGTTTGTTCATGAGCGCCTGGATATTTCGATGCATTAGAGGAGGTACAATACCCATCTGTTGAAGGATGCATTCCATGAATTCGACTTTGGAACTTTCTCGGAGATACAGACGCGAACAGACAGACAAAGTAAGAGAACGCGATGATTATGCTCATCCGTAATACAATCACTTTCACAATGAGAAGACATGCTTCGTCGCCCTGTCATCTTGGGTTTCATATTGAGCCAATTGATTTCCCCCGCGTCTCTTTCAATGTGAATTCTAATTGGTAACTTGCTGTAAATTACTCGCATTTACATTCGCATTGACACATATTTCCGTTCACAAGCACTGGTCTCGCCTCCCCTTACTTGTGAAGTAGAGGCTCCTTCCCCTTGACACGCCTTGTTCTTCTCTAAAATAGAGCATACACAACGGCGGATCCGGCGGGTTCCATTTGGGAAGTAGTGGTTCCTTTGCTTGCGTTTGTTTGCTTTTAACCGTTCAATTTCGTTTTGAAACGTAGAACAAGGGATGCCGAATAAAAATGATTTCAGCTGATGAGTAGTCTAGAGAGAAGAAGTAGATTTGCTGTTGGCTGGTGTTGGCTTATTGACGAGTGACTGGTGGAACTGTGCATGGGAGGGCCGTTGATCAGACCAATGAGAGAGATGTCTCTTGCTCTTGTTTGGTATTATGAATGGATAATGGAATGGACTGGATAACATATCCAGATATCCAGCTCCCCGAGAACGGCAGTGTCCCTTGCCTATCGCCTGAAGTAGACAGTCACCGGAACAATTATATTGCCTTGTGCAATGACTCCAGTCATCCGCCCAAATACACATATCTAGTAGTGATCGAGCTAGCATTGAATAGAATCCTAAAGGTTGTTTGTGGTGTGGATCCGGGGTGGTTATGTCTCTTATATGGGTCATATATGGCAATGGGATTTGAAGGGATTCTTGCTCTAGTGGTGGTATACTTGACTCTTTGAGAGCGAGGCTGATGACTTGTAGAGCATCCGTATGTTTCTGATCTGGATGATAGCTACAGAAGCTTACCCGCTGATGGGTGAAAGAGAAGTCCTTGGAACATTGGAGATCCGTCTGGTGACACCAAATCCTACGAAGCAGTTGGATGAAGATGAAATGGCTTTGTGAGATGGTAAATTGGGAAAACCATCTGCTTGAAGGCATCCCTATTCTCTGGGATAAAGTCGGAGGCACATGACTTGAGCGAGCTAGAGCGGTGATGGTCGGGCTGGCAGGTGGCTGGTTGTTTTCAATGTTGAGAGACTAGGAACGACGAAATATGTCAGTAGCTATGACCAAGAAATATGGTATGAGCTAACGTGCTACTGATAACAGATGCCCCCTAGATTCTAAAGCATTTTGGTAGGTGTTCCTCTTGAGAATCTTGCGGTGTTGAGAAGTGACGCGAGCATCTCAAAGCGCGAGGTACTGGGCAACGCGGTTACGATCTCAAAAATAGCAAACAGTCCACCAAATGAGCAGTTCAAGGCTCAAAATTAGGAATTTATTGATTGAAAATTCCTATCGCATTGTAGAAGCCCCGATGTCTATGCCTTGTCGGTCGCTGTGGGCGAGTTTGGCTGGTTGTTGACTTCACCTTTCGGCCTCGCCTACGGCCCATCAACAGCCTCAGTTCTGCCGAAATTTGCAGCACCTTTAAATAACGAAATACGCAGGTCGCTTCCACCATTTCAAGTCTCGGTGGCGCAGGTCAAGCCAGTCTCGTTCAACATTATTGTTGTAATGAACACTCACTAACATGACTCTGCAGTTCTGAACACACAGGATCCAAACCCCACAGCGAGACCAATCCCCCTTCTCTTACCTGCAAGTTTGAGAAGGCTGATCCCCGCAAAGGATCTAGGGGCCCTACAGCTCGGGACTCGTTCGTGTAAGTCACCGCTTTCCGGCCTTGCTAACCAGTCTGCAGTACGTCCCGAAGTGCGAAAGTTAATGGTTTACGCTCCCAGTCAGGCTGGGTATTGACCGTTCAAAGTAGCATTTCGGTACAGGCTTTCACAACCCCACCTACTTACTGAACCATGGGCACATGGGAACGTTTGGGTGGGTTCAAAAGCCGAGTAACATCTATCAAATGACCTCTTAGTCAACCGTGGTTTTATCCCACACCTGGCACGCTGGGCTTCATCGCCAAATTGGGATGGTAGATGTTATGAGGAGTGTGGAATGTTAAGTTTGCTCCGCGCATAATCGTAAGTTGATTCCCTCCCTAATTAAAAACTAATGTTGTGCGAGACTGGCTTAACTTGAAGATTTTTTTTCCCTCTTTTTTTTGGTTATTGAATTTTGTCTCAGCTTCGCCCCATGTTGAGGTAGCGATGTGTTCTCATTATTTCTTGTAGAGATATTCCAAGTGCTCAAGTCATCCCTCGTTTGTTTTCTTCGGCAGAATGTCGCTACAGCAACACCATTGATGTTCACCTAAGTCAAGGCCCACAAAAACCCGTGCCGAATTCAAAAAGACCTCTCTGCAGCTCAGAACGTAAAGTTCTTCTCAAACATATGCCGTGACTAGCTCCGGCCCCAGGCCACTATTATCAGAGGTCATCACGTGGCATAATACAATACCGACTACCTACCTACTGGAGCAAGCAAGTCGCTATCTCCCCACAAGCAAACATGCGTCTCGTATTTCGGGGCTTGGATACCTATCAGTCAGCAGCATCTCTGTCCTCCCGTCATCACAGTGTACAGAGCTGATGAAGCTGAAGATGAGACATAAAGTCATCACAGCACAGCAAAAAAGAACAAACAACGCCTCTTTCCACCTGCACGTAGCCAACCCAACACGTTAACTGGACGCCATCAAACACCACATTTTATCTCTCTCGTATAATGACCCGAGTGGCAAGCCAACCATGCAAGGCCGTTTACAAAGTCAAAAGCTTGACTAAGCGGATCTTGGGGTCCGTTTTCAAGGGTAAGCTGATCTTGGCATCAGCCATCTTGACCGCTCAATCGGGATTGATATCGGTGAGGTTCAACAAATTACTTCGGGACTTTTGTCAGCTTATCTCCATTTCTCGCATCAATTATTGATCACGATTGGTTTCCTCGTGCTATACCGGTTTTGAAAGGAGGTTTTGGGGGTCGTATTGACAAGTTTAGGTTCCAAAATCTTGGTTGGGTCGTGATATCTCCACTTGCGAGTGTGGTAGAAAAGGCGGGAAATATCAATCATGAGCGATTTCTTAAGTTTATTCTTGGATTTTAGTTCGAGAACTTCACCGCTGTCACTTACTGGCAAAGTCTATCCCCCTTACTGTACCCCTCAATCATAAGCCAGCGGCTCCGTGGGCGTACATAATAAGTAGGTAGGTCAGGTACGGTGCTTATGCTTCGATGCAGCTTCTGCTATATCCGCCACCAACTTCTGCAGTGTACGTTCTCCCGACAAGTTGATCTTGTCTGTTAGAACAGTTCGATATCATATTCCTTTTATTATTCACATGTTCACTCCAGCCGCTTCAACGCTTTTCTGCAGCTTTCAGGTAGCACTTGGTCGAGATGGAGAAATTCTTCGTTCCCCTAAATCGAGATCCTCAAATTCGAATCGCCTGCTCCTTCTTCCCACCCCCGGAACGACCTTCCCCACGAGACACACTGATCGTCTTCCTCAACGGTATCGATAGCCCGAAATCACATTGGTGTCCTGCGATCGACTCGCTGCTGAAACCACGAAGGCGGCCATACTCGACTCCATTCCTCGCATACGACAGACCTGGACAAGGAACCACAATAGGCAGGAACCAAGATGTTCCTGGGAGGCCGCAGGGTCATGGAAGAGATTGTTTGGAGGCTGCACACGACTTGAGGGAATTGATTGAGAAGGTTGGAGAGACTCGGCTCGGTCTCAATAGGGTGGAAATCGACAGCCTTGGCATTGTCTTTGTCGCCGCATCGATAGGTGTAGCGATTGCTAGACTCTATGCTGCAGAGTATCCTAGAACTGTTACTGGATACCTTTTCTTGGACTCGACGCTCGCGAATTCGGATTCTATCTCGGTCTACCCTGATCCTTATGCGCCAGATTTCAGAGAGGAGGAGCTTCTCAACGGTGTTACTGCACAAGACTTGGACACCGCGAGGAAAAGGTTGGGAAGAGTGTATCATCCTGAGGCTCCGAACAAGGAGGGTCTTTGGCGAGGGAATCTCCCCGAATTGCTGCCATATTCTGACGCGCCGCAACTTCTTGGGCCTGGACCTAGGACACCCTATGTGACTGTCATCCAGCACGATCCTGTAGTAAATGTCAGGCAATGGGTAAAGGTGAGAGATTTTCACTATCGTCAAAATATTCTGCTGATACCAGAGAAGCTCCTCGGAATTCCCAAGCGTGTATCGGAGGTCTATGGCGAGCCTGTTTGGACAGAATACTCTGAAGGACTTACACGACTTACGAGACCTCAAATAAGGAAAGGGTTAATATTTGCGAAGGGTAGCGGACATCTAATCCACAAGGACGATCCGAGGTTAGTCGCTAGTGAGCTGCGAGGACTGCTGGATAAGTTGAGTCGCGATGAAGGAAGTCGAATCTGAGCGGATGGGAATTATTGTGGGCCTTAGTCACTATCTAACTGCATGATCGATCGCAACAGAATTCGTTGATCAAAACTCGTTGATCGCTATCGTGAAGAAAATATGTCGAAGTGGTTGCCGATGATGGTGATTGCCGAATGCGATGTGTACTGCTGTCGTACCAGACAGGCCAGCAACTGTAGTATTTGTCAAGTACCCTGGATTCAGCTTATCATCTTGTTCGCCCAAAATTCACCAATCTGTCCTCCAGTCGGGCTGAGGTTCAGGGCAGATTTTTGGTTCCCGCAACCGCGAAACGTTGCCACGAGGATGTTCCCAGTCCTTATCTGACGGCCTCAATGAGATTTGTGTTTCGTTGTTTGTGAACAAGGGGCATGGCTTCTTTGGACCCCAGAACCCAAATAGTGGATGCTACGAGGCGATGCGCTGAGATGTTCATTGGTTATATCCTTGCCAAATTGTGGCGTAGTAAAGGCGTAGTCATCTGGAACTGTTGATCTCATTCGGTTTACTTTCTCGCTTGGCGGGGAGCTCACCTCATTATTGGAACGAGACGTTGCTTACTGCTCAAATTCTTTCGCTGCCCTCAGCCCTCACATGCAACGTCCGTAAGTGTAGCTTGATAAGTGCGTGGCCACTCAGGTTAAAAGGATAACATTTCCCTAGTCGACCGTATGTAATCACTTTGGAATCTATCTTCCCAACTCGGAAGCGCCCGATTTGGGCGCCACCAATGCCAACGGCCGACATTGTTGGAAGCGTGCAACTGGGTTCTCTTCTCTTGTGCTATCTGTAGTAGCATCGTTGAAAAGTCCAGGGATCCGCCAACCGCTAGGAAATTGCGAGTCTAGACCAGACCAGTACTAAGCCGCGATGTAGCAACACCTTTGCCCAGTTCAATCTTCAGCCCTGTGAGCAATCTCGAGAGAAATTGAACTTATTTAGCAGATCTTCAGCTATGTACTCTCTGCTAGAGATGAGATTCTACTCAATTATATACCAACAAGATTTCAGTCAAAAGTCCGCAGCGTCTAAGGGAAATATATAGGTAGAAGGGATTTGCCTTTGCTTTTAGGTCACAACAAAGATTCCATCATTTCTCCCGATAGAACATCGCCTATGGCTACTTTGAGACGCAGAACACATGCAAGATCAAGGAAGGGGTGTGTCACCTGCAAGGATCGTCATGTTCGATGTGATGAACGCCTTCCATACGTAAGTGCTTTTCTTCATCTATGGTTTTCAATAAACCAGGATATCAGATCCAAACAGGTCTCAAGATTGCTCTCTGAGGAATCAAAATCTCGATCTTAGGAATTTAACTTTGATGGCGCTGACATTCTTGAAGTGGTGAGTCCAAAGGGATACTCCAAACCACCGCGCTCAGACCAACTCTAGAGCTTGCCATTGTTCCGAAGATTGCAGCGATTTGGCATTAGATCTTTCTAACACCTCTCTACTCTAGTCGGAATTGCATTCGCCTAGGCCGAAAATGTAGCTACACCACCAGAAGTTCAAGCCCAGACAGCAATTCGCAATATCTGAATAGTTCGTCAGGTCCACCTACGGGGATAGAAGAGCCAGAGACATCTCTTTGGCCGAGAGCCTACACTGCGGCGTCCCAGCAAGCATGGCTAGCCAGAAACTCGCCTAGTGACTTTGAGATTTTATACTCGGTTCCCCATCAGCAAAATCTTTCTCCACTAGATGTCACAGTCGTGCAGGAATCTCGAACAATGATGCTGCAGCGGTCCATGTCACGCGATATGATGATGACCATAGCTCAGCACTACAAGCCTAAGTAAGTGCTCTCATATCTGAGAGTCAAACATGTTCACCAGCTGACTTTGGAACTAGGTACAATCTCTTGGCCGCAAGATTTGGATGTGTTAAACATGCAGTCGTTGGCTTAGGGGCGTACACTCACTTTCACGTAACTCGCAGCCCCGTTGCCAACGATGTATGTGTCAGGCACAGGGGACTAGCGTTGAGAGCTTTACAAAAAGAAATTAACAACTTCGGACCTTCTAATTGTGACGCAGTCGTAACATCCTCAATTTTCTTATCTGCAACTGCGGACAGCTGGTACATTTTAATTCTTCATTCATACTTATCTTCACTGATATTCTGATTTAGGGAGGAATGGGCGGTGTATGTTGACGGCTACTCAAAAGTATAATATTGTCCGGCCCGTCACTACTTGGGTCCAGATAATTCCTGACATCTACAGGCGATAACCCACATAATCAACAATCAGTTCCATACGGCATATCCCGGCCTTCTCAGCGATGACCTCCAGCTTCGAAGATGTGCGCAGAGGTCTAATCCACACACAAACCCCCTCCCCAAAGACGTCCCCGTCATGAAGTCAAACATTGTAGACCTCATCCACTTCATTGTTAGCACAACCAACTTTATCGGTCTCCCAAAATGGCGCGCAGCTGGTTTCGAAGAGCTGGAAAAGCTCGCTTGCTCAGCTTCGGACGCTATGTCTGAAGTTGATGAAATAGAGCGGTACCACCTACTTTCCGGACTCCGCTCCTGGTTATTCTGGACTGATATGAGGAAAACAAATGGTTCCGCAGAGCAGACTGTACTCACTGCTCATTTCTACGGCTTGGTGCTTGCTGTGATGCCTGTTTTCCCAGCAAGATACGTGGAGATACTGGTTGAAATCTGTGCAGAGAAGATAACGAAAGCACAGCGGGCGTTGGATGAAGAAAATGATGAGCTTGGTCTGGGACATCTACTCAATCTTGCACAATCTTATATGCAGAGTTAGAGGATATAGAGAAGGAGAAGCTTGATTAGAAGCAATTGGATTCTGCAGGACAGAAATCGGCAGCATAGCGCCAAATCCCACACACAGACGTAGAATACACGGTTTTGAAACATACCAGGTGTCGTTTTGGCCAACTATTATTCTCACCTGCTTTTTCTGTGACTCCCAATTGGGTTATTTTGATAGTAACTAGAGCTTACTTAATCGAGCAACGCTTCTCAAATTACTAAAACCCCTAAATGATACATCTACGGACTGGATCATTGACGGTCACAAATTTCCATTGAAAAATAGCAGCCCCCAACGAAGACTGAAAGTTAAATCATGCGGAGGTCGAGATCCAACTCTTGAATCCTTACGCAATACGACGACTGCAGGAAGCATACACCCCCGCAGGCCTATCTCCGGTTTTCTTTCCCGAGATATGCAGACTGCAAAGGAACAAGCGTCGGGTGTACCGCCCAATCGCTTAGGTACAAAGAATATACGATGAATGCATGGATAGCTCCAGCCCCTAGAGCTCGACCAAATATTAAATACTGATTACGGCAACCACTTTATTACACTGGGAAATTGTGACAGAGCCCTGAGATTTCTTCACCAGGCGACTCGTTCCTGCTATTCGCGCGGGTAGTGCGAGTTTCTGTAGCTATCGTCAATAATCATCGGCCGTTGACCCGACTGGGTTTCAGGGCATATCATATTTCGTTCGGGCGAGCCAGACACAAAGTTGTATGCCCCATGCATGCAGTCAAAGAGCATCGTGTGCTGGACAGTTAATAGCTTGTGATTAGCTCTGTTACCAGATGATGACTTCCCAGCTCGCGTTCATAAGTTGAGGGCTCCGCTCTTCCTTCAGTTGGTTTCCGTACACCTTATACTTTTACTTGATTCTGCCTTGATCATTGCCCAATTATTGTTTCTTGCTTTTACTTCCATTTTGGACGCAATTCACACGAAGAGAAGTCAATTTCTGCATAATGTTCTCCAGGATGAGAGTACTTAACCTTCTGGTCATCCTCACTCTCTGCAACGGAGCACTCGCCCAACGCCCCGCAAATGTGACAATCTGCGACTACTATTCCGAGAAGATCCTGGGTGAGAAGACAGCTGCAAGCCAGAAACTGCTCTTGACAATTCTCATAAACACCGTCGTGGTGGGGAACTATACCACACCAAATGTTGGCGTCTCAGTCCACGGCATCGCTACGCCTGGCGTCCAGGATGGCAAGGACATCAATCTCCTGCCGTATTTCACTGGTGCCCTGCTCTCGACTACACCACCTGGCGACGGTGATGTTGGTGTATCCAAACTTTTCTTGGATGATGGTGGTGCGGCGGCTTTGCAGATGAATATGTCCTCTGTCGGGGCCACGTCTGCGCAACAGTGAGATGATCCCTGCCAACCCAAAATAATGAATGTCTTTCATACCATCCAGCTAACTCCCTCGTTGCTTCTTACTCAACCACATCTGGCAATACTTTGGCAACCAAATCAAATGCTCCCAGCAAGGCAAGAGTGACATATTTCCTGCCTATCAAGGCGAGCCCAGCATGTTTAAACTCCATCGGTACGTCATGTCAAACATGTTCATGCTTCTGAGCAAGTCACTCATACTCTGCTTGTCACTGCAGTTTCATGGACATATCGAAAGCCGAGAACAACTTCTTCATCCAACAGCTCGTCGACGCATCCTCATCAATTGGCTTTTCCAAGGCTGACGCCGAAAACTGGAGGACATTGATGGCGCCATTCAACACTCGCTGCGCACCAGCTTTTGAGGTTGAAGGCGTAGCAGGAGGGGCTTATCTACAGTCCGTGTGTGCCAATGATGACTGTCCTCTTGATAAATCTGCGAACTGTGATGCCTACCCAGCTAAAGGGGTGGCTTTTGCGCCGGCGAATGCCACGATGGCAGATGCTTCCCCTTCGGCGTCTGGATCTGCTAATCCCTCTGCTCCTGGAGCTGTGAACGGCAGTGCGAGCGCTACCCCTACAAGCATGGCTGTTGGCATGGAACATGGATTTGGCTTGCAGATACTGGTGACTTTGTTTGCGGCTGGCTTGGTTGCTTTCTTCCAGGTTTAAATTATGGATCCGAGTGTATTCGAAGAGCAGTGATCGTCTTGGTGGACAAGGAATAAGTCATAATTTTTGTGTATCTCCTTGGCTCTGAGATTGTAATTTGACAAGACTTTGGCACTAAGAAGCTTTGCGTTTCTATTCGGTCAAAGCTGATCCGAGAAACGCTTTATATTGGAAACATTCAAGAGCCGCTTTGGGCAAATTTTGCGTAGAACTCTCAAATTAATTGTGAGCTCAGAGGGTCATGCGCCTGAAATACTTTCATTCATCCTCGTACGTTAACCTAAGCAATCCATCCGTCGACTTTGCCAGACCACTATATGCTCCCAAGAATACCATCGTGCAATTAAAGAAGCGCCATGAAAACTGAAAACAGCTTAATATAATTTAGTATCCCTAAACCAGTAACTAGATCCCATCCCGGAACACATATGAAACCAGCAGTACTACATCCAGAGTTACTTCCAGAGACAATATCGTTAAACGCAATAAGATAGGCGTAAATTATTAGATTTATAAACCTAACGGTAGACTTCCCAGCTTTAACTCGTTGCTCGTTAATCAATATGATAATAGAGCCGAAAGTAAAAGCAGATACTAAAATACCGTAAACGATCGTAAGCTGGCCATTAACAGTAATAACGACGTTTGCTCCATTAGCAGCAACGTCTGAGAAGCCTCGAACGGATTAAGAATTATTATATTCAATAGCGGTATAAGCTAGTTTGTGCAATTTAAAATATATCGACACAGCTAATAACTGATAATAAGGCATAGTAAATACGTTGCTAAAGCCGCCGCCAGAAAAGTGATATATCTGGAGCGCTTCTTCTAGAGCAGTAGTTATAACAGCAATACCAGGCTTAATTTGAATGCCGCCAACAGATATAAAGTAAGGGCATATGGCTAAGAATCCTGGGTTAAAGGTCCCATTCGTGCCAGAATTATAAGTTCCTCCTGCACATTTAGCGTCGGTGCAGCACACGCCACTATTACCTATAACTCTACCGTCGCCAGAAGAGTAAAAGAATATTACGCCCGTAAGTCCGAGTTTTATGTATTTGTTACACTAACGGATCTCGTAAGTAGCGGACAAATCTGCTTCGTTAAGACCATAAGACGTAGAGATAACGAACGCTGGTTTGAGAGTTCCGCAGTCCTAGATAATTATGACAAAATCAGCACTAGTCTCCTACATTTTAAAAGTTATCTTGGAAATAGAGAAAAAGATATGTTCGAGTAGCTTACTTATAGACCTTAATATCTTTTAATAGAGTTACCTGGATATATGCTATTATACAATAGATCATCTCCACTACCTGAAATGCAGTAAGACCCATTAATAGCATTCAAGAAATTATTAAAAGAATCAGTTTATATAATATCGCCAGTCTGGTAAAGGATAACTTTCTGGGGGTAAACTGGAAAATATCAGAAACTGCCCGAGAGAAATCATCGATGACTTACCGAGAACGATAGCATATTCAAGGTCAAGATCCCGTTCACACCTAAGCCCTAGCTGGTATTCTGTACAATAGCTCCGTCTATCAAATTTATGATTAGGCTATTTCCAGTCGGAATTTGACAAGCTAGATTTTCGTAAAAGAGATTCAAGTCGGTTTATAAAAAAGCTTAAGGAGTATATTCCGCGATACCGTAAGATAACCTAGAAAGTTTAGCGAACCTGCTCGGCAAATTAGAAAAGAGATTAACATATAAGTCAAGAGTACCATTAGGGAATTTGTACAAAGCACGCAGACAGTCAGGGGTTATATAAGTATAACAATTTGTCAAGTTGAGTATAGTACCTAGTGGAAGCGTTGCGGCGTATGGAACAGAGCGAGCCTGGGGGATAAGGTTGGGCTTCAGGCTTCGATCCTGCAGGTCTCGACGTTGCTTCTTCCGTCTGACAGTTGCATCGAATTGGATAGTTAGGGTGATTAAGTTAATGTGGTATCTGATGCTAGCGGGAATATTGTAAGTTTCGCAACCGAGGTAATCTTTGCTAGTGTTGGCATTTGTGTAAATTGAGTACTCGGTTTTCAGAAGCGACTCAGCCTCTTCAACAGTAATATTGACCTTAAGCCAAGTCAAATCTTTTGAAAACTGAATTCTTTCATAACTAATACCGCTCTCAACGAGCCACTCCTTAATAGCGGTGATAGTCTCAACTAATAGAGAAAAAGTATCTTTGATCTGTAATAATTAGCTATATATCTGTAAATATAAAATAACCCTTTGCTTGCCTTTTGCATAAACCAGTACTTGCCGTAATTAAAGCTGTCCGAGTGAGAAACATCCATCAATAGCTCGTAACCTCTATCTGTACACGGATTAGCATTTGCTTCGCCCGACATCTCGCACCAGTTTAGTAACATATGAATAAGAGCGCTGATAAATAAACACCAAATTAAATCAACGTGCGAGCTTACCGATATTTCGTTGTGTCAAGCCAATAGATAAAAGAATGATTGCATCTCGATTGAGTTTAACATCACGTTTAGACCATTTATCAAGCTGAGCTTCACGCCTCTCGTGCACAACATGAATAAGGGGTACGAGTACAAGATAAGCAACCGAAATAGTCACAACTCCACCAATTAAAGCTAAGTGAGAAATCTTCATGATCGGAAACTTATCTTAGGAAGAGCAAGATATATGGACGATCGAAGGGCTCCCTAAACCATATATATTGGTCTTTCTATATCCTGGAACATCTTATTTCTAGCTGCTTGTCTACACCTGGCATGTCAAAGTAGGACGGATCCCTTGACCTAACAAAAGCCCACATCTTAGACTAAAGCTTATTCTCGGTCACCTGTTCGTCTGATCTCTTGGATGGGGCTACATGTATTCGTACCTTCGATAATACGAGAAGAAAGTTTGTATATGCCACATGGATAGAAGGAATCTTCCACCAATGCACATGGCCAGACCGAGAACTTCGTTAATGCGGTGTGGCAAGTCTCGTCTATGGTACTTTGGAATGGATATCTTTACACGATATGACATCCAGCAAAGATGTGATTTTTCATGCGAGGTAGAAGACAAAGAAGTGTTCTATACCTTACCGATATTTCGGAAGCTTCCTTTTTGGGACTGGATTCGCTTTTTGGAAGGTCAAATGAGAGATATCTAAGAAATGCCCGGAGATACAGTAACACAGGTGTCCTTCCACGGTGCGAGTACCAATTCGGTCTTGTTCAGATCCCTTGACTAATGCGCATATTAAGTTGACAGTAAGAGTGGGATGAAAGTCTGGCTACGATACTCGCTTTCTTCATGGGACTCTGTTCACAGTGGGTTTGCAAGGGACTTTTGATTGGATATGGCCCGCGTCCTTACTTACCCCCCCGCCGTAGGTTCATTCCCAAGGAAGAAAGCGCATTGGGTCTCATGTTTGCACAAGGGTGGCCGTCGCGTAGAAACAGGACTTCAAAAGACTACCTAGCACTTGCGTAGATATGCCGAGATATCATGGTTGAAGCTCTCGGACTATGAAGAAACAAGAAAGAAAACTTTCTAGATTTGAAGTGCTCGAGTGGGAATGATTAAATAGCCATGTGAGAGGAAACCCATTATTATTGACTGTTGTTGTTGTTGTTGTTATTGTTGTTGTAAGGGGAAGATTCATTAGAAGATCGAGTGAGTTGTCCTGCACAGAGAAAGGGGGCAGGCAATTTTTATCCATCGATAATTACTTCTACACCGGTAACTCCGGCCTTGGCATCTTTTTAATCCTGCGTAGGCTCTAAGTTAGATGTTTTGTCGGGTATAATTTGCATGGGTAGGTATACTGTAGAGTTAAACTTAATCCAGGATTAGGGTTTCGGTATCCAGCTCCGTTCCTTGCGGACCCGGCCAACGCACCCAGCTGGAATGCCAAATCTGTGACGAATACTCCGTAGGTACTGGAGAAATAAATAACGTTCAAGTTTAGGGGACAATAACATGAATGCAAATGCATACCAGGCTCTGAGTTGCACAAAAAACAGGAATAGACACGGATCGGGAGCTACCTGTGTCCAATTGAAGTGGGCTAATCCTATCCCCCGCTGCGTGCTCAGTGGACATTGATCGCGATACGATTCGCATCACTGGCAGCATCTTTGAACCCTGCCTACCAGGCTACCGAAGGCCTGAGGTCTAGCCGTGCTCATTGTGAAAGGAGGATTTGGTATCGCTCAAAGAGCAATATTGCAAGCCCAGATTACATGTTCAACACTTCTTGATAGACTCAACTCTCTGACTAAACATGAGGAAGATGCCACCAGCTTACGCTTTTCATATTTCTTGAACAAGTTTTTAAGATGATGTGACTTGCAACTCTCATGCCGTCCGCAAATTGAACTGGGTAGTTCACAATAAGATCAATGGTGCTCTCTATCGTTAGCTTGATAGATGGCTAGAGGCGGTTACTTTCGATGCGACGATTGTCATATGGTATGCTTGACAGATTTAACCATTCTTGGATCTGCCCGGGATCCTGTATGAAACCAGAAGAAGCATTTTCAAACGTCTCGCCATCATACTCCGTATTATCGCTTGCTTCCAGACCAGATTCGTCACATCATTCTTTCAGGTAACTCATCTCGAGCTTCCTTTGGGCAAGGAGTTTCTGAAAGTGTCAGTGGTAGAAGCAAACAGAACACTGTTGCTGTTGCTATGACGTACCTAATATCCGATTACCTCTTGAGACCGTGCAGATTGCTCTGAAAGAGGATAGTGACGGTTGTTGGCTTCTCCTTCCTCTTATCGACTGAAGTATATCCGGTGATCTGTATCTGAGTTCCGTTTCCTTGCGGTCCAACATTGGTTGTTGCTGGGCTTGAGACGGTGTGTGTTGTATCGTGGAATTTGAAGCAGACTGAGATTTCCGACGGAATGGAGTCGTTTAGTGAGATGATGGGCAATCCGAACACCTTATCGGCAAGAACGAATTGAGGATTTGGACCCATGAAAGTTGCTCCAAAGGTAGCACTTCCGTCAGTCCAGTTTATAACAATTTGAGAGCGTTCCTCATAGAGCGACAATGCTGTAAGGTACATAGATGTGGTGCCTTGAGGCACTTGTATCTTGATAGGAGTTGACATGTTTGGAGAAAGCCTGAGGAGGTATTTAGCCGGAAGACTCGAACGGATGAGTAGCAGCAATAGCCAGAGTAGAGCCAGACGGATTTGAACAGTTGAGATAATGTAGTCGATTAGGAGTAGCTGATCGAGTGAAGGCTGAAAAGACCAACATGAGGATATATTCGGAATTGGTGGCTTGACTGTGGCTGAAATGTGGACCGTGCGCGCTCCTGACGCGAGAGATATCAAGCGCGACCCGCGCGTTTGAGCCCAATATTATATTAATGCGACCAGAAAAATGTTGATTCCCATGCAGCCATGGACTTTGTAAGATATGCCTCGATTGTTTATCTTGAGCTTATACTAATCGTCATTCTAGTGGTCACGCTTGATAGCGGGCACTTCTCTTGCCCCAGCTGGCAACAAAGCCTCGACGAATAACCCCGAGAAGCGTCTGGCACGGTTCAAGAGGGAATACAGCCAGCTTTTGGTTCGTAATATTGAACATGCCGAGGGATTTAAATCTGACAACTCTCAAGCAAATATGGCGTGGTGCTTCGAATCTATCCAGAGACCACGAAGCGGCCGAGAACATCCGCGATAGCCTTCAACAGCTCACAGCAATCATCAGCGATGAATCCAGACGTCCATTACCTCACCCGTGCATCACTTTTGCATCCGCGAAGCAAATATATGTGCCCATAGGCAAGATTGCTACTACATCATACAATGAGTGGATTATCCGGGAGGGAGTAGCATTCTTTGCAACTCTGATCGACAGTGAAGAGGAGGACTTTGTGGAGAACGATACGTTCTCGAGCAGCCTTATGAATCTTTTGGTCCGCATTACCGGTGCAAACAGCATACGTCTAGGATCGGATACGGAGGTTGAGGTGGTCGAATTATCATTCAATATTACCACAAAGATCAGGCTTGATCCGGAGATTCTACCTGCGTGGTTCACTGCCCAGGAGAGAAATGATACCTCGCAAGACGGCCAAGATGCACATGAGAAATTTACGGGAAAGACACACAAGGAGGATTTCCCGTTGTTCTATCTACTGATAGATTACATCCATCATGAAGGGAGGATAGGTGACTTTGCTAGGACGGGACTTCTTTACATCATCGAAGCAGCATCAAGTTCGGTCGCTTTGGAGCAATGGATTGTCGAGAGTGACCTTGCAACATTGATGGCGACTGGTCTCGGGGCGTTGTATAGTCAACTAAGCCGGAAGCTAGTCATTGAGCATCCTCTTGAAGATCTGCCACCAATTCTCGCATTGTCGGATTACCAACAACCACATACAACGTCGGAGATTGTCAGCTCGTCATCTCCTGACTTCCAGATGCATATGGAAACATTTCTGTCACACTTGGTGTTTTGGCAAGATGTTCTCAATCACTGCAAATCCGGTGAGGTCAAGCAGACGCTATTGGAGCATTTTCAAGTCATCTTCCTCCAGCAACTATTGTAGGTCTTTGTGTACATTTGGATGCGTTTTATCTAATGATCTTACAGATATCCCTCACTGCTTGAATCGTCTGATGTCGACGGAGGATCTTCTGTTGCCGTCCTCACTTATCTACGGAGAATACTGGAGGCATTGGATCACCCGGACATGATCCACCTGATCCTTCACTATCTGCTAGCTTTACCAGATATGGCCCCAGCACCGTCTGGATCCAGAGCATCTGTTAGCGCTGCAAGGAAAAGAAAATCGATGGATCTTGCGACGATGATGTCTACCCAAGTTGAAGCAGCATCAACGCCAGCACTATTTAATTTGGTCGACCTGATCCAAGCGAGTCTGCGGTCGTTAAACGAGCAAACTATATCTGTAACGTTGCAACTGGTCTCAGTGATCTTGAGAAGGCATCACCGATATGCCGTAACCACTCTACTTTGGACTAGCCAGACCCTGGCCGATGGACCTCAGCGAACCATCGGAGCCCACGAAATGGAAATGGACTTCTTGCTCACTCTTGCTGGGAATGTTGGAGGCGATGGCAACTTCGATGAAGTCTATGAGAATCACATCAAAGACTGCACAAGTATGCTGGAAAACCATTCCTGCTCGGTCACTCTGATTACCCCTAGGTCAGCCGGAGGAACTTCGAAATTTACTGGGTCACAAGCAACCATTCCTGGAGCGCCTCGAGACATTCGACCGCATACTCTGCGGCCAGAAGACCCTATGTTGAAGAGACTTGTCGGTATATTGGCCACTTTCTTTGTTAATTCGGTGGAGACGAACCTGTCCCTTACTGGATCCATTGTTGATCTGGCCACATGCGGCTTCATGAGAATCGATGGGTGGCTACTACCAGACCCATCAAAATATGCATACGACGATGAAGAAGAGGAGGGTGTCGATGATCCACTTCTGCTGGGACTCGGAGACCCCGTGGAAGCCCAAGAGAAGGCACAAATCCGCCAACTGAAGAAGGCTCGAAGAACACCCAATTGGTCTGAATCACAGGCCCCAACTATGCTGAAGGAATTGAAGGTACTGGTCGACCAAATCGCAACATATCGAGCAGAGATACCCCGATTCGATGAGCTTCTTCAACAGCGTCGCGAGGCGTTCCAAGCAGCATCATCAGCACATGCTACTCCAATTCCTACCCGTCAACAGGGTCCACGCTCTAGTCTCGACTCTCCTTCCAGATCCGTTTCCCCACCGCGGCCATCTGCTCTCGATGCCCTTGCTCAGCGCATATTTCCGGAACTTAATACACCATCACGGTCAAACTCCCCACGAGGCCGAAGGAGTCAGGAACGAAGCAGTGGTCTCAGCGGTGGCTATGGATTTGCCACGCCGACATCGTCACGAAACCCTGTTCCACCTCCCCAATTTCCCACGGGAATTGATCACTCTTCTCGAGGCAGCTCTAGGGCCTTCTCACCTAGCCCTCTGCGCGATGGCGAGAAGGGCATCAAAGGTGTTCCAGCCAGCCAAGCAGCAGCATTTGCAGCCATCGACCAAAGCATCTTAGCAAGAAAGCTTCCACAGCCACATTCCAAGAGCGAGGTGTCTCCCATCCCATTTCCGAATTTGAAAGCTGAAAGCCAGGAGGGGAGTGTAGAGGGTAGTGTTACAGGACCCGACGACAGCACATTGCTCGAAGATAATCAGGAGGTAGACAAGGGAGAGGAGCCGAAGATGGTCAGTGTCAACCATGTTTTGACGAATGTCATTGTACTGCAAGAGTTCTTGCTGGAGTTGGCGGCTTTGGTGCAGGTCAGGGCGGGTCTCTTTGGGGAGGTCAGGTATGTTTAGTTTGTGTTGGTTGATTAGTTTACGAGATACCTTTTGCGCTTTCACTTTTGGGTTAGAGTCGAAGGTTTGATTTGTGTACCAGAGGTTTGTAGTTGCTCTTCTGATTTGTTTAATTTCGGGGCTCTTTCTCCTCCGAACTTTTCTCTGCCAAGTCTACTGTCCACTAAAATATATCTGGTGCATACATTTCTGCTTCAATAATCAAGCCTCCCTCTTGCGGAGCCCCAGTACCATCTCTAATGCCTTTAAGGCGGCTTGGTGGTCATGTGCGTACGCGACTGCGTTCTCATTGGGGATCATAGCCTGTATTTCAACCTTCTCTCGGACTGTTTGATGTAAGCAATTTGTACTGAGTATTTGCAGTGCCAGTGGCTTACGAAGAGGAATGTTGCGACCTCGCCAGGTGTATATAGCGTTGTCAGAATTGCGAGGATAACGAGAATGCTTGCGGCTAGGCCGAAGGCGAGGCTGAGGGCGTCGCTCGTCGGTACAAGGAGCCTTTGTTAGTAACCCCCTGCTTTTTTCCGGGAGTTTCATGTGCGCACGCTTTGTTTTGTTTAGAAGGTGTAATTTCTGATTGTGGTATAACTTCGGAGCGAACAGTCGACTTTTTGAATTTGTAAAATAAATGCCGTGTGCTGGTATATGATAAACAGGGCTGATGTTGATGGTTGGGGTAAGTTAGTGCTAGCATAATATGGTGATTGGCTAGTGGCCGTCTCCAACAGCAAGGACTTTTACTTATAGCAAGGTTCTCGGATCGAACGCGAGGGTGACTCGAGCAGAAAAGACCCAGAGTTGCTCAAGCCTGTATGTCAATGAAAAAGTTTACAGACGAGGCAGTTGCAAAGCTGCTTACTAGGCGATGCTTGTTCCAAGGACTAGCTAACCAACCGAGCAAGACATGCGCCATGTGCATGTGTATGTTGAAGCCACAGCATTCTAGCCTTTGAGCCCCGAAGCAATGGCAAAACTTTTTGCTGATACAAGAACGTATTTCAACCCTTCATGTCTACTACATTCAACTCTTGCTTCAACCCTGCTGCTTTGAACTCCCAGCTCCAGGTGTCATACGTTTCGAGCATATTGAGAATGAGATGGATTTCTTTCCGAGTTGCAGTTCTAGCAATGTGATACGCTGCCTGTGTTTGCTCGAAGCGGGGTTCATTTATCTTCACACATTGCACTATCTTGATGTAGAATTACGAAATGCGACTACGGGCAAATCGTTTAACCTGACAGCCAGAAGTTTTTTCAGACAGGTCTTTTGATTTGATATCCTATATGTGCCCTGAGTCTTTTCAAGATTACCACCATCCATTCGTGAAATCTTAACCTTTGATCCCAAATGTTCGTCTTATCTCATCGTTACCCTTCTTCCCGCCATCCAAATACTTCTTTCCACATCACCACCTCTAATTAACCTCGTAACCTGATCCTTAATCGTATGCTCGGCTCCATCAGCCGCCTTGTTCAAATCACTTCCAAGAGGTGCAGCAGCCAACGAACCTAACAACCCCACAATCGTATCTCCAAAGCCCTCCAAATTCTACTTATCAAGATCAGCTATCAGCACATCACTCTTATAACATTCCTTCGGCGCAGGAACACCATTATAACGATCTTCAAGAACTCATTTACTCCGCCGGCACTAGCGAACGAAGTCGTGGCATAATTCCCGAGTTTGTGACGGATGTATTGTAGGGAGTTGAGGTTCTTCTTATAGAAGGCGTAGATCAGTTCGTCGATGCTCTTGATGGGCATGACTCAATCCTAGACAGCTTAGTAGAAATACATGCGAATTCGAGGCACGCCCAGCTTGCCCATGATACCAGCAATCTTGACGATATCTTTCACGAGCTAGTTGTTTAGGAAACCTGCTCCAGAGTGGAAATATGACTGATGTCTTTACTGCCAACCTGTCCAGGACTTCATCTGCGCATAGGGGAAGAGGGGACATGAATTCGGTCCTGTTTTCAGGGAAGGTCTCATTGTGGAGGAGCTGAATGAATTTCTTGCTTTCGTAGGCTCTGCAAACCGAGAAGACCCGCTGGGCTGAATACTGCGTTAGAGGTGTTGTCGATGATTTGGATGGCGTGGTTGATGTTGCTTTTTATACCTCCTACGGCGGCACTGAGGATCTTGAGCTCTGGTGCATAGTTGGGCCACTGAAGGAGGATGGTAGTCGGTGCCATTATTAAAATGCGTTGACTGCCACTCTGTCCAAAACAAAACAACTTTACTCTCAAAACAACCTAGACCGTCCCAGGACGCGAGCCAGCAGGCAAGTCTTATAAGTCTGGGAAGGGATCATGGTCAACTGACAGAAAATTTCTATTTCTTGTTTATTTATTATGAGTTGATGCCATGGCTCCATCATAAACAATCGCTTGTGACATTGTCTAGGACACAAACAAGTGTGATGGATCCATTCGTGTCCTGTCTGGAGGAAGCTCAACACTGCAATGCTCTTCTAGCATTGCACTTTAACTAAAATCTGGAAGCGTGAGGTCATATATTCCATCCCCCGGAGCCTTCTGAGGTAGACTGGCTCTACGACCTGCTGGTTAGCTATTCTAGGTACTGGAGAGCTAGAAAGAGGAAGACCTTGGTGTTAAGATGCTTCGATAACTTCTTAGAAAGACCACCCTAGCCATATAATAGAAGGGCTTGAATAGGCAGAAAGTATAGCTTCAACCAAAGAACCCCAACCAGAAATGAAAAGACCCCTGTCAGCATGCTCCAGGAACTTGACGCATCTGGAGTGGATGGTACGGGTCACGTGCCATGCACATCTGGCCCGTGGCTTTTTTTGGTTGGATGCAGGGCAATGGACGAGAAGAAATTAACATCTCGAGGTCACGAAAGCAGATCCCATGTCAGATGAAAATTTGGGGACTTGCTTGACATTAGATGTTCTCTAGAGGCAAATACGCGCTCGCAAGCATCGACGAAAAGGGGGAAACAAGGCTGGACAGCTGACTAAGCCCCAGAGCGGCCGCCTTGAGCCAGCTGCACCTTATTGACTACGATCGCAAGCATACCAACCTGTGATAGCCTTCAACATAACCATTGAAGACCGCTCCATCACAACACAAGATGGCAGATCGATTCCCATCACTCGAGGAGTTTGACTCCGGTGGTAAGCTCCCCTCTCACCATCCCAATGGTTGCGATTGATGTGTCTTGTCTCGGGGCTCAGCTTTACTAACACAATATTTAAACAGCACAAACAGAAACTCAAGGCTCATCTGGCTTTGAGGGTGGTGATTTGATGAGTCGCGAGAAGGCGCTCTTGGGTGATGACGCGGACCAGTTTGCTACGGGCAACGATAACCTGGCGTATGTTGAGGATGGAGGAGATGATGACTTGCTTGGAGGTGGAGGTGGCAGCGGTGGTAACGAGGAGGTCACTGAGTTCGAGAGCTCGTTCCCAGCAATCGATACACAGAACGAGGTATGCCATATTCAACCGCCGTGTATCCATGCCATACCTATGGAATGGATATGGAGGAAGGCAAGCGATGCTAACCAAAGCCCAGGGCGTAGCACCAGGCGGCAGCATCACCAACTCCGGCCCCTTCCAATCCCAACAGCCATCCTACTACGCACCCCGCGCCGATGATGAAGAAGAACCCGAAGTAATCAAGCAATGGCGTGAACGCCGCGACCTCGCCCTGCAAGACCGTGAGGCCCGATCCGCCGAGCGGAAGGAGGAGACCGTCAAGGCTGCCCAGCAGAACATCGACGATTTCTACGAGAACTACAATTCCAAGAAGGAGAAGAACATTACTGCGACCCGCCGCGAGGCAGAGCAGTTCCTGGAAAGTAGGGAGGATACGTCTGCTGGTGGCACGAGCTGGGAGCGTATTGCTAAGCTGGTCGATCTGAGTGGTAAGGGTGCGAGGGGTGGTGCGAGTGGTAGTGAGAAAGCGAAGTTCAGAGAGCTGTTGATGAGTCTCAAGAAGGATGAGAAGGCGCCAGGGGCTACGGGCTATTAAGTCAGTGGTTACAAATGGAGATGCACTCATTTCATGATGAACCGGGGGCATCTTGGTGGCTGCTGTCTACGGTGGGCTTGTAAGATCTGAGTGCGTGCATTGCTGGTTGTATCTTTTCTTTTGCGCTACCTGGGTCATGGATATGGGCTACGGGGCGTTGAAAATACACGGCCACATATCAAGATTTCATGAAACTCCATTGACGCTATGCTCCATTGTGATATCTGCATATGAAATCTAAGGCGCTGAAAAAACCATAAGCTCAACGATCGGCATGACTTACTTTCGCTTCAATTTTGCAACTTTTGGCCCACATCATCTCTGATCTTTCATAGCTATCATTCTGGGTCTTCTGAATATTTGCTTGATGAAGCAGCGCTCGCCTTAGCCGCAGCCCGCTCCTGCTCCTCGAATTCCTTTAGTGCTTGCTGGCCTTCCTCCGTGGTAGCGTCAATGATCTGCTCTTCAAGAGACAGCATTCCACCCTGATGTAGTGAGTATGGGATGCCACACAAGAGGTATATCTAGACTCACCTCGCCTAATTGACCAACAACTTCTTCAGCCTCCTCCACACTCATCTTGCCCAACACCTTGTTGACCTCATCCAAGCTGCCACTCTCCAAAGCTTTCTGGAGTCCAGGTGGGAAAGCCTCGAACAGCTTTCTTGCCTCGATTTCCTCAGGATCCTCGCTTTTTGGTGGTGGAATCTTGATATTTATAGTAGTTCCTGGATCAACAGCATGTAGCTGAATCTGCTCAACTCCACCGCTTCCATCGGCTTCCTCCTGTGCTCTTTGTTTTTCAAGTTCTTTCGCTCTGACCTTAATGCGAGCGAACGTCGAATTAACGTCATCGAAGAATACCTTCTGAGCCTGGTGACCTGGGGTTGTGATACGCTTGAAGAACAACCCAACACCGTCCCGTCCCAGAGCTCGGCAGTATTGCAAAAGGAGACCCTGGTGAACACATAACCTTGCAAAGTCTTCCTTGCCTTGAAGGGCGCTGTTGAACGCCATAACTAGTAAACCATCGGTTTCTCTCTCTGCCAGTACTTGCGGGTGTTCTGAAATGTATTGTAGGCATGTCCGATAGTCTCCCATCTTAATCTTAGCAAATGCTTTTCCAAGCTCCGTTGGCTCCATCTCCTCTTCATCGTCGTCATCATTCGGAGCGGGCTCATCAACATCACCATCGGCACCAGATGATTGTGGGTCTGAGTCGTGAGTGGCAAGAGCGTTTGGATTCAGGACCTCGACTGCCTGAACCTTCTTGGTCGTGGTCTTTTTAGGCTCTGGGGCGGGGAATGCATCCGCTTTGGAAACATGGGAACTATTGAAGCCTTCACGTAGACCTTCACTTGTGATCTTCTTCCCTTCTTCTACTTCCAGCTTGTTCAATTCCACCAACAACTGCTTCTGTAAGCCCTCCACTTTGGTCTGATGTGCCTTGATCTCTGTAACATATGCCTGATATCGATCCGAGTCCGCCGGTTTGTCTTCGTCAACCTTTGCCTTGACCTGATCAACCAATGCAGCCATCATCTTGGAGTAGCTTGGAAGCTCCTTCTCCTGGGTGTGAACACCAACTGGTGGTGGCGGGGGTTTATCGCCGTCCTCTGACGCTCCAACTGATTCCATAATGGCTTGGAAGACCAGCTCGTCCGGGTTGCGTTTCTCGACTTCCTTTCCATGTGATTGCAGTGCGGTGAGGAGAGCGTTGATTCGTTTGAGAAGGCCATCGTTGATGATACGCTCGTACTTATAGGTTTCGATTTGGTTCTTCCGCTCAAATCTTTGTTGATGGATCTGATTCTGCTTTGCTCGAATAAAGGAGCGCTTATCGACGTTGGGGTGGACCTCGATATCGGAATCGTCGCTCAGCTCGAGCGCATCCTGACATCGTCAGCCTTGAGATTCAGCCTGGTGGTTGGTGGGAGGTTGAGGAGACAACGCTTCATGTTCTTCCCGACTTTACTTACCCATTTACTGTAGTCGACAGGCATTTTGAAGAATGTTTCTGCCGTTTGAAGTACGAGGGGATTGTGGTGTTTATGTTGAGAGAGAGGTTGCGGCGCAAAGGATGTTCTCCGAGCTGGAATGTTCGACGGCACGGCGGGGACTTTCTTTACGTTCAAGAATCCCACCTGCACCTCACCTTTCTTCATTCGGTTCTACATCCAGTCAGTATTCGAGTACCCCACGCTCGGCACAGCATAACTCCACGTGCATAAAGTTATGCCGAGTTGCGCCAATCACAGCGATGACGGAAGCTAAAATGCAATTAAGTTGTTGATTTCTAAGTCCGAACTGCATCCATCTCTTCTGCGCATCATCACCACTCACGCGCCCAGACCTCTGTTCTATGCGACAATGGGACTGCGACGACTAGACAGATCTGATCTATACCGGTGATATCAGCGGCTCTGGTACAAATTCGGGCGCGACATACTGCCCGCAATGCGACGAACGACGGTGCTTCGCGGCCATGGATGGGGGACTGCGGTATTCCAGAGAGCTTCCAGGCAGCGGTCAGCACCAAATCCCATAGCGAGAGTGACTGCAACCCAACGGTCGACCCTCTCAACTCACATCGCGAAACGATGTAATTCCAGCTTCAATACGCCTTCGAGAAGCTCTCCGTCATCCATTCGACCGAACCAACCTCTCGCTAGTAAGATTCTCATACAGCCAAAGTTAGGACTTTCACCGCAGTGGAGACCGGCAATTGCACAACTACGGCCTTTCAACAGCACATCTCACCTAAGAGAAGCACCGAAAACGACGGATCGCCAGGATCTGATAGAAAAGGAGAAGGCGAAGAGGGAGGAAGAAGAGGAGGATTTGATAGATGAACAAGGAGGATTTCAGAGGAGTGAGAAGGCATCCAAGGCAGCTCAGGTCAATCTGAGTGCGCGGCTATCAAGCAATAAGGCACAAGGAAATTCTGCTGGGTTCGGTGAAATATGGAGATTGATCAAGATTGCAAGGCCAGAAGCCAAATGGCTCGGGTTGGCCTTTGCTTTTCTGCTGATATCTTCAAGTATCACCATGTCTATACCATTTTCTATCGGAAAGATTCTGGATCTGGCAACTAAGGATCCTTCAGAGGGTGGCACTCTATTTGGTCTAGAAATTGGACAATTCTACTTGGCCCTCGGAGCGGTTCTTACTTTGGGAGCCGCAGCGAACTATGGACGAATCATCATTCTTCGAATTGTAGGAGAGCGGATCGTCTCTAGACTTCGATCACAACTCTACAGGCGGACATACGTGCAAAATGCCGAGTTCTTTGATGCCAATCGAGTCGGAGATTTGATTTCTCGTCTCAGCTCGGATACCGTTATCGTTGGCAAGAGTATTACACAGAACTTGTCAGATGGATTGAGGGCAATTGTGAGTGGGGCGGCTGGTTTCACTGCAATGGCTTGGGTCAGTTTGAAATTGACGAGCATTCTTTGCTTGATGTTCCCACCAGTTGCAATTGGTGCGTTCTTCTACGGACGAGCAATTCGAAACTTGAGTCGAAAGATCCAACGGAACCTGGGAACCCTAACAAAAATTGCAGAAGAGAGACTTGGAAATGTACGAACGAGTCAAGCTTTTGCGGGGGAAATTCAAGAAATTGGGCGCTACAATCACCAAGTTAAGAAGATCTTTGCTTTGGGCAAGAGGGAGGCGCTCATCAGTGCAACTTTCTTCAGTTCATCGGGTTTTCTTGGCAACATGACTATCTTGGCCCTGCTGTATTCAGGAGGATCCATGGTCAAGAGTGGAGTAATCAGCATTGGTGACTTGACATCGTTCCTGATGTACACAGCCTACGCTGGTTCGAGTCTGTTCGGAGTTTCTAGTTTCTATTCCGAACTCATGAAGGGTGTTGGTGCTGCTAGTCGCTTGTTTGAGCTTCAAGATAGAAAGCCAACAATTCCTGCTACTGTCGGAGTCAAAGTCAAATCTGCCCAAGGTATCATCAAGTTCTCGAATGTCTCGTTTGCCTATCCGACTCGACCAGCAGTCAACATTTTCGACGGTCTTGACTTCGAAATCCCATCAGGAACAAATGTCGCCATTGTTGGACCTAGTGGTGGTGGAAAGTCCACGATTGGCTCCTTGCTTTTGAGGTTCTACAATCCAACAGAAGGAACTATCTCTATCAACGGGGTAGATATATCTACCATGAATGGTAAATCTTTGCGTCGACGCATCGGAATGGTGGGCCAGGAACCAGTCCTCATGTCTGGCTCTATTGCGGAAAATATTGCTTATGGAAAGCCACACGCCTCACGAGCAGAAATTACTGCCGCGGCAAGGAAGGCAAATTGCCAGTTTATCAGCGACTTTCCCGATGGACTCGATACCTCGGTTGGTGCTCGTGGTGCCCAGCTTTCTGGAGGTCAGAAACAAAGAATTGCTATTGCACGGGCCCTGCTCAAAAACCCTGACATTCTGATTCTCGACGAGGCTACTTCGGCATTGGATGCAGAATCCGAGACTTTGGTAAATTCTGCGTTGGCAGCTCTGCTTAGAGGACACAACACTACAATCTCAATCGCTCATAGATTATCAACGATCAAAAGATCCGATCACATTATAGTACTTGGAAATGATGGAAAGGTGGCCGAGACCGGCACCTACACCGGATTGTCGAACAACCCAGACTCAGCCTTCTCCAAGTTGATGGAGTGGCAGATGAGTGGTGGTGATGCAGCAGACAAGCGAGCTATGGAGCCAGAAGGACATCTCACAGAGACGGAGCAAATCGCCGACGACCTCGCACACATGGAGGAAGAGAACCCAGAGCAGGTTGACGAGGGTGTCGCTGAGCGAAAAGGAGACCAAACCAAGACCGAAGTGGTACTAGAAAAGACGGGGAAACAGACGAAGTAAAAGTGGTGGTAACATTGGACCGTGAATAGCGCGGTGCTGCCTATACCTCGGTGCATTTTCTTTCTGTTCTCGTTTGGGCGTTTTGATAAACATGCATTGGGGGACAGGATACGGCTCTTGGTTGATTCCCTCAGGTGGAATTGGACAGCCACAGCCATCTTACTAGGGGAATTGTATTATACTCCACTCGCCATACCTGATAGGAGAATTTAGATAATGTCCTATTCGAGGCAGTGTTTCTGAACTTGTCTGTTTACTGGATTTTTGGGCGCCTTCACCCACAATCAGACATATCCTTTCAATCAAGCAGCCCTAATCAATGAGCATCACACTCCCACACACCACGCTTTTCCTCGATCTTCTTCATCAACTTCTGAATCTCCTCAAACGCCTCCTCCTTCCGAAACTCTTCCGGCCACCCACACGCCCTATAAAGCTGCCTCACATACTGCACATCAAGATCCGTAAACCACTCCTCCTCCTGCGCACAAACATCCTCCTCCCTAATAACCTCCTCATTCTCCTCCACTCCCCGCGCCTCAATAGTAACCTTCCCCACACAAGGCACCAAAGTAAGACTCAAATACTCCCTCTTCAACCACTCCAAGAAATCCCACACATCGCAAGACCCATTACTCTGACACCTAATTTCCTCCTCCATAACCTCGCCATCCCAGACATTCAGCCAGAAATCCCTTCCGCCGCTCTCATGGCCCCACGCAATCGCGACTACGTGTCGCGGATCGACTTCTTCGCCCTCGTCGTTTGCGAAGGTTACGGCCTCTTCGTGCCAGTCTGGCTCAGTGAAAAAGGAGGGTTCCATAGACATGTAGTCGACTAGAGTGGATTTGTAGTGGATGCTAGCGGGGCTGGAGAAGTAGGGGAGGTGCTGGAGGGTGGAAATTGCGTGGGGGGATTTCAAGGTGTTGTAAATTGGTGGGATGAGGGTGGGCCAGCCGCCTGGGGGTGGGATGTGGAGGTCTTTGATGTCGAACTTGGAGAGTGTTAGCTTCCTTGCGTTTTCTATCATTGTGACTTGTCCCTTTCTTCTTGGTATGGCCCAGGTCATTTGGCTATGTCTTGTTATTATACATACGTGAAGTGTAGCCATGAATTTGTAGAAATCTAGAAACATGGCGCCCAGTTCCTCGGCACTGTACTTTGGCGTTTGTCGCGAGTGGGTAGATGATTCTGAGGCGGCGGGTGAGTCCTGTTGTTCGATTTGGGGAGAGAGGGATCGAGATGTATTTGAGTCAGGCATATCCGTCACGGAGTTGGTACCGTTGTCGAGCATGTTGAAAGGATGAAAGGTTGTGATAGCTCGTTGACTTCCCAAAAATTGGGCTGAAGTAGAATGCAGGTTGAGAGTTAGTGTGAGAACGAGGTAGTGAAGAGACTCAAGGGTTATTTTAAGGGCTCACGGTTTTCAGGCAAGCGCTTTCCTCATTTCTAGGCAAAATTCGGATAAGTTACTTGTTGGTTTGAGGTTCATCGTTGCCTTCGGTTATTGTATTTTTCTGAGAGCGGCGAACTCGAGGTGGGGGCCAAGCAGGCTGCTTCGCTTCGCTTGCAGATCTTAACCAAGATCTGATCATTTTCATTTTCATTCTCTTTCATTTCTGCACACAGGGAGGATCTCAGGGTGTTCTCGCAAATGCTTCGAAAGTTTCATGTGTTACCCGTGATGATGTTCACTTATTGGCGTAGCTGGAAGGCGACAAAGGCATGAGTGAGGAATCGAAAACTCTACAACAGATAGACAACATGCGGTATGCAATTGCAGTGATACTTCTGGTGCCTATAACTCCCCACATATTAAATTTCACAATGACATTCTGACAAATTTTGCGTCTACGTCGAGAAATCCTCCGGTAAACTCCAAGCTGCGCATCCTCCTGATCACGTGACTTCAGTGGTCGGGCTGGCCAATCAGAGTGCGGCTTCCGCATCGGGAAACTTTCTCTGTGTGAAACCTCGAGGAAATGACATATGCGCCATGATTACCAAAGTACGCTTCTATGCAAAATTTTGAGGGGGCTTACAATTTCTCGGATTTTTGACAAATTAGTTATTCTCGATGCTTGTTGTTTTGACAGGAAGGGATACCCATGGTCATGAATCAGGATGTTGCATTGGTGCTCACAAATCAATCGGACATGAGATGCGAGTTGATTTGAGAAATTGGGAAGGTTTGAAATCAGATGAAAGGAATACATACATATATGAAGGTAAGCTTCCACCATGGGTTTTGTCTCCTTCCCCTTCATTACTTCAGTTCGTTTTGATTTCCCCCTACACCTTTCCGAAATACGACAACTTCCTAGGACATGTAACAAAGCCATCGGCAGACTTCGAGCCCTTCAAGCATCTTCTTTCAACATCAGCAGCCATGGTTCAGCCCGCCCAAACCATCCACAACTCTGGAATACACCACAACCTTCCCAACTTCCCAGCCCACGATGGCAAGAAATACACTGCCATCGTCACAGGTGCAAATGGCATTTCTGGCTCCGAGATAGTCAACGCTCTTGTTGCAGCACCCGAGCGTTGGGATGTCATCTATGCGATGTCGAGACGGCCACCTCCTAACCACAATGAGAAGGTGAAGAGTATTGCGGCCGATTTCTTGAGTAGTAGTCCCGAAGAGCTTGCCGCTCTGTTTAAGAAAGAAGGTGTAAAAGCGTAAGAAGATCCTTTCGAGTCAGTGACTTCTACTAATACGATACTTAAATAGCGATTACATCTTCTTTACTTCCTACGTGCAGCCACCTGCTGCAGAAGGCGAAGGACTGTGGTCAAACACGGAGCACTTAGAGACTGTGAATGGTATTGTTCAACTTCATCTAGACCCTCAAAAATACTTACAACATTGCAGTAACCCTTCTCTCCAATTTCCTCTCGGCACTCACCCTGTCATCCATAATCCCAACCCGCTTCGTCCTTCAAACAGGCGGCAAGCACTACGCTCTTCACCTCGGACCGGCAGCAATCCCAATGACAGAAGATACACCCGCTCTCCGAGTCCCACACTCGAACTTCTACTTCCCCCAAGAGGATCTTCTCTCAACATGGGCCAAAGAGAACAAAACGCACTGGACCGTAACCCGTCCCGGCTTCATCATCGGTGCCAGCGAAAGCGCACAAATCAACATCTCCTACGCTCTCGCCATCTACGCTTCAGTCCAGAAAGAACTAAATCTCAAACTAGAATTCCCCTCTGACATCGGTGCCTGGGATATCAACAAAGACCTGACGACCGCAAGTCTGCTAGGGTATTTCTCAGAATGGGCGGCCCTGACTCCATCCGCTGCTGACGAAGCGCTGAATATTGTCGACGATAGTCCGTTCTCGTATGGCAGATTCTGGCCCATTCTTGCGAGCTGGTATGGGATTGCGTATGAGACGCCGGTGGAGGATGAGAGTAAATATTTCGTCGTGACGATGCCGAGGAGTCCTCCTCCGAGAGGATTTGGAAAGCCGGGTGAGGTGAAGATTAACTTTAGCTTTGAGGCTTGGGCGAAGAAACAGGAGATCAAGACCGCGTGGGAGAAGATTCAGAAGAGGGAGGGGTTGAGGAAGGAGTTGGATCCTTGGAAGTCGAGCGAGAGCTTGGTGGCTGTTTTTGGTGCTTTGGATGCTGATCTGCTGGGGAATTGGGCGAGGTACGTTTGTGCTCTTTTTTTGGTCTTGATTACATTTGAGTCTTCTCTAGTAACATTTACTCCGAATCGTGCTAATGGTGATTTTTTTTGTAGGACGCAGACCATGGATAAAGCGAAAAAGATGGGCTGGACTGGCCATGTCCAGACCGACGAGGGGCTGAAGAGGACAATTATAAAGATGGCAGAGTTGAGAATGGTGCCGAGTCTTTGAGTTAGCAGGTCCAAGAAGCGGGTTCTTTTGGAGAAGTATGGCTTCAAAATAAAAGTCACGAATGCAAGACCTCATGTATATCATTTTGCATCAATCATCCTCGTCACTTGTTCTCACTGTCCTTCTGAGGGCAGTTGATTACGCAGTTAGCGCTAAGGGAGGGCACGGACCATTACACTGAGGACTTATTATGGGTGCTTTTGGCGTCACCAAGAGCACCTTGGCGAATTGAGGAACTGTCAGATGTTGCTACTATAGTGTTGTCATTTAATTTTATTCTTTTGGTGTGTCGTCCCCCTTATTATGGATTTTCTTCGTCAAGATCCGGCACAGCCTTTTGCTTCCGCAAGTTTAGAGGCTAGAGTATTGTGTGATATGGCTGACTGTTAATTACTAGTAACTAATACAAAGTTATACAGCAGGCTCTTTTAACATAAAATAAAATTGTGTTCCAAGACTCACTTCTTCCTTCTCTATCTATCTTCTCCTCTAATTTTACATTCGGTCTACCCTCGGCTTGCTTCCTTCTTCTAAAGAAGCCCACGAACTGCAAGGCTGCAACGAGTTTGTCTAATGCATTTCCTAATTATCGCAGATCTACAAGATATGAAAATATTAGCGGAAGACAGGCTTGCTCTGCTATAATCTCGTGCAAGTAGCGAAGTACTTGTCTGACTAATAATGTCACACGCTTGAGGCTAAGCCATTTCGTGACCGATGAAGCGAGAATTCGTATTTTCAACACTTTATTAATTTTGTAGTGAATAATGATTTAACACTCAAGAAAATAGGCTTGTAGTAATATTGAGTTGTTAAGATTGTTTTTCTATAATCTGAAAGGCTTTTTTTTTTAATTGTTGTTCCTTAATCTACGTTGCAGTTCGCTTCATCAGTCACGATATGGCTTAGCTTCGACTTGCGCTAGCTTGCGAGGCTAAAATCCCCATCCCGAAAATGCTAAGAATAGAACTCTGAGAGAATATATATTCCAGAAGAAAAGGAGGTCCTCTCTGGTGTTAGTCATATATACCTGTAAAAGGGTTCCAACGTGCCTTACAAAATCCATAAAGTAACCCGACAACTTCCTATTTGGAACCACATATATCAGGATATTATCAGAGAGGTCGAACCATAGACTAGCAATATCTTTCATGAGTTTGCTGTCGTAGAAAAGGTTTCTAAGTGAGACTAGAGAGTAAATGCCGCTAATAAGCCCTGTATTCGACTTCGCTAGATCCTCTGGACTGTCCCTTTGAATATTTCCCCAGAAAGAAAAGTTGGTTGAGAAAGGTTTTGACTAATTTGTATTATGTGAGGTGTGTCGCTGAGATGAAAAAGCTTTCGAACCACTGGTAAAATGCTAGAGGGCTGCTTACCCAGTAGTTAGTAGATGATGCTAAGAACAAACTAAAGGCTTCGGAGGGATTGCATGAGGTATTAAGAGATATCGCTATAGATACTACCCAAGATGGCAGAGGCTATTGACATTGTAGGGACTATATATATGTTAACGATATTTTAAGTGGCCGCCCAGCACTATGCCGCCCAGCCCTCGAGGGGGAACATGCAAAGGTTGAATGAATCTCCGTATCGAGTTGCTCGGCGATTATAAGGATATCCGATGTAGAAAGTAATGTCGATAAGATTTAATCCCCGTGTTATCCTAGCACAGGCGATAATGATCTGTCTGGTAATAGCTATGATTGCCTAGGACGTAAAGAGTGGAGGATCGCAAGAATCCTTGTTGGTAGCTTTATCTTGGTAGAGGATATGCAAAAAGTCGTTCAGCTAACCTGTACGACAGCTAGATAGCAATACAATAGCAACGGTAGAGTCCAGGCCAGGAGTAAATTTGACGACAAGTTGATAATGTCAAAATCGTCTGAATGTTAATCTTAATAATAGAATACACCGTGATAAACTATCTCTTTATCTCTTTTAAGATATAAAGTGTGCTTTTATATTCTCGCTTAATACTCTCTTTCTTACCTTCAGTTTTATTTAAAAGCCACTTGTATTACGTAAGGTATACATTATTTAATGTAAAGTTACTTTAGTTGAGGAAACCCCCTCACCTGGTTTTGTATGGAGGAACCCACCTCACTTTCTTGACTGCCCCGCTCTGCTCACGCTGGGGATTCCCCGAAACTACACAAGTTCAATTTCACCATAATCCGGATTTTCAAGGCATAGAGCTTGGGTGTAGTGGCGGTAGTAGTTTGGGTTTGGGTGAGGGATTTCTGGTTGCGGGATTTTACTTGCGGGCTGGTAACAGTAACCGAGAAATTACTCGATAGCTGCCATGAACTAACCTTTCCATTATCAAATTCCAGCAATCCGTCTCCCAGGATGAAAGGAGGCGCAGCACGAACCCTCCCGCGTCAACTCAATCTCGTCAACATCCTCAGAAGTCTACACGGATGCACATACAATCGCCGAGCATGCAGCCGTATACCCTTCCTTGCCCACCAGTCAGCCAACAGCAAGTTGACAACCCGTTGACGATCGACATCCAGCTCTTCGACGTGTCTCGAAGTGTGTCAACCTCATGTATGATGCTGAATATAGCTTGGCGCTTATGAGGGATTTTCCTTTGTCCAAATCTGGAGATCCACATTCAGGCCTTGTCAAGCTGTCAAGCACAATGATGGGAACGAGGTCTCCCTAGAATTGGTATCACTAGTCGGGGTGATCGAGAACGATGAAGGTTTCCTGGTAGTAAGCTATGCTAGTTGCCTCTTGAGCTGGTATAAGTTTGTCCGTGCCTGCTTCTCAATTTTCTTACAAGTTATCCATTCGCGAAGATAGCCGCGAGTCTGCTTTTGTAGTATTCCAGGAACTCTTTGTCCTTCTCTCCCAATCTTCTATCAAAATCACCTTCGATCTACCCCTTTAGTCCTCACATTGTCCAAATCCTCTCAGTCGTCTAAGCGAAACACCTCCAAACAGCAACATGATCGAGTTCAGCGATGACAAGCAAAAGGTTTCACGCATTCAATGGAATGAGGCGGATGTAGAAACAGGGGAAGGAAGATCTCGTCCCAATCTGCAACGCAACAACTCCAATATTTCCATCAACAGTTCTCACAGCAGACGTGGTTCAATCGATCCAGCATCCGCTCTCCCCATCCATTATCGAACAGTCTCTTTTCAAATCGCGGAGTCAGGTCAGAAGAATGTCGCAGACATCCAGAAAGCAAAGGACTCTGCTGTGAAAGGTACCAGGCCACTAGTGTTTGTTCTTCACCTTCATATACTAACGAAAATTCAGAGCTTGGTGATCTCGAATGGCACACTTTGACGCCAGACAATATATACACTCGACTCGCAGTCTCTCCTAACCAAGGTCTCTCTTCAGAACAAGCCAAACGTCGCCTCGCGGAATACGGAAAGAATATCCCTTCTCCTCCACCAACACACTATTTCCAAACAATATTCGGATATTTCTTCAAAGGCTTTGGTTCCATTCTCCTTGTCGGTTCTATACTTGTCTTCGTTTCATGGAAGCCGCTCGGAGAACCTCCAGCACAAGCCAACCTGGCTCTCGCAATTGTCCTCCTGGCTGTGTTCTTCATCCAAGCAGGATTCAATGCTTGGCAGGATTGGTCCTCTTCTCGGGTCATGGCTTCGATCACTACCATGCTTCCTGACAGCTGCTTGATACTTCGTGATGGGGCAAGAGTAACTGTCATGGCACACGATATCGTGCCAGGAGACATAATGTACCTCAAGGCCGGTAACAAGTTACCTGCCGATGTTCGTTTCGTCGAGATATCTTCTGACGCCAAGTTTGATCGTTCGATCCTTACTGGTAAGTTATTCCCGTCTTTTGAATATATGTCACCTTAACTTCCACTCTAGGCGAGTCTGCTCCGTTGCCAGGTACCGTCATGACAACAGATCTCAATTACCTGGAAACTAGGTGTATCGGTCTCCAAGGCACCCACTGTATATCAGGAAGCGGAATCGGTATTGTCGTCTCAACCGGAGACTCAACTGTGTTCGGCAAGATTGCAAAGCTTACCAACGCACCAAAGACTGGATTGACTCCCTTGGAACGAGAAGTTCTCAACTTCGTCATTATCATTTGCTCAATCATGCTCGTCATGATTGTTCTGGTTATCATTGTTTGGTTAGTCTCCTACGCATTTGAAGATTTAGCGCTGACCTGTCTTCCCAGGGCCACTTACTTGCGTAAATCCCATCCTGGCTGGATCACAGTACCGCTCTTGATTGTTGATTGTGTTTCTGTTGCGATCGCTTTCATCTCTGAAGGCTTGCCCATCGCTCTGACAGCTTCTCTCACAATCACTGCTAGTATCATGAAGCAGAACAAAATTCTGTGTAAGTCTCTCAAGACTGTTGAGACCCTTGGCTCCGTGTCAGTCATTTGTTCCGACAAGACTGGTACGCTTACGAAGAACCAAATGTTCGTTACCCAATGCAGCATTGGAATGCACAACATGACACCAGAATCTGCCCGCGATGTTGAGTTTACGCCTGATGGTCCAAGTTTAAATGCCATCGCGCAGCTTCGTGCTGTTGCAGGACTCTGTAATTCCGGAGAATTCGACGCTGCGACTTTCAACCTGCCGATCCATGAGCGCAAGATCAACGGCGACGCTACTGACCAAGCTGTCTTGAGATTTTCCGAGACTCTTGGACCAGTCTCTGAGCTCCGGGAGATGTGGATCAAGTCTTTTGAGTTGGCTTTCAACAGCAAGAATAAGTACATGATCAGGACTTTCGAACTTGCCCAGAGAGAAGGTCTTGATCTAGCTTTGCCAAAGGCTGAAGCTGCGTCTTTTCAAGCCGAGGATAGGTGAGTCAGTTCGACTCCCATAGTTCAGCCAAAGCTAACGACTTTCCTAGTCTACTCCTGATCAAAGGCGCTCCAGACGTTCTCATTGGTCGCTGCACTAGCTACACTACCATGGGCGGAGAAACGAAAGTCCTCGACAACACCACGCTGACCACCATCGAAGAAATAAAGAATACATGGTCCGCACAGGGCAAACGTGTCATCCTTCTGGCTCGCAAAAGGATTTCCAAGACACAGGTCAAAACACTTCCGAGCTCAAGCCACTTCGAAGACGAAGTTGCGCAACATGCCAGAACTGGACTTACTCTCGTCGGTATTGTCGGTATCGTCGATCCTCCTCGTGATGAAATCCCCTCTGTTGTTAAGACATTAAGAAGAGCGGGCATTCGCATCTTCATGGTATGTGTCTATATGCTGGTTTGAGGTTCAACATTAACAGTTCCTCAGGTGACGGGAGATTTCGCACTCACCGCCCAAGCCATTGCTGCAGAGTGTGGTATTGTCTCGAATCCTCCAAACCTAGTCAAGGATATTTCAGCCCTTGCTAGAGATGACACCTTCTCTGTCTCTGGTGAATCCATTCGCGAAGACAAAGTTATTATGCACATACCATCCAACTCGGAGATCAAGTCTTCGATTGTTATCAGTGGTCCCGAGTTAATCACTCTGAACGAGCATCAATGGGACCAGCTTTGCAAGTATGATGAGATTGTCTTTGCTCGCACAACACCTGAGCAGAAGTTGCGTATCGTTCGGGAATTCCGTAAGCTCACGTATCCCGATTTCAAAGGTATGTTGCTGAGATTCAAACAGAGGGCCGAGACGAAATCGTTGCCATGACCGGCGATGGTGTGAACGACGCCCCATCCCTCAAAGCAGCGGATATCGGTATTGCTCTTGGTAGCGGATCAGATATCGCCATCGAGGCCGCGGATATGGTGCTGCTGGAATCATTCTCCGCGATCGTCGAAGCAGTCCAATATGGTCGAGTAGTCTTCGACAACCTTAAGAAAACAATTGCCTACCTCCTCCCCGCAGGATCATTCTCCGAGTTCTGGCCCGTCATGACGAACGTCCTCTTCGGCATCCCACAGATCCTTTCCTCATTCCTCATGATTATCATCTGTTGTTTTACTGACTGCGCAGCCGCTACTGTGCTCGCTTACGAAACACCAGAAGCTGATGTCCTTCTCCGCAAGCCTCGTAAACCAAGGACCGATCGTCTCGTCGATTGGCAATTGATAGTTCAGGCATACGGCTTCATCGGCGTGATCGAAACGCTCTGCTCCTTCGCCATGTCCTACTGGTTCCTTGAGCGCCAAGGCATCCCATTCTCAAACCTCTGGTTTAAGTACGGCAGCCTGCCAGATACCATTGACCCAGATTATGCAGCCAGTCAATACAATGTAGCGTCAAGCATCTACTTCATCAACCTCGTTGTCATACAATGGTTTGCATTACTCGCACTCCGCACGCGCCGACTGAGTATCTTTCAGCATCCGCCGCTCTTCAACCGCATGACGCAAAATTGGTATCTCTTCCCTGCCATGGCTTTCGCTCTCGTTATGGCGATCTTCTGGTTGTACGTCCCTAAATTCCAGTCTGTGCTTGGTACGACTGAGGTTCCTGTTGAGCATTTCTTCCTCCCGGCTGCCTTTGGAATCGGCATTCTGTTTTTGGATGAGGCGAGGAAGTGGGGTGTTAGGAGGTGGCCACGTGGGTTTTTGGATAGGTGTGCTTGGTAACATCGATTGGTGAGACGGGGAGGTGTGGTTGGCGAATTCAGTGTTGTATATCTGAATAAAAGTTTACAGTCATTTGCAGTCTCATATGCTTGTGATGTGCAACGACTCTCCGCGTTGTCTCTCTTATCTTGCTTGACTTCGGAACCACACTCAATAGCGAGAAAGAGAAAACAAACGGAAGCCTTCCAATCTCTTCAACGTCGCTGCCTTCTGAGTCCTAACCGCCAAGCATCCCCTGCATCCTCCCGCCAACCCATTTCCCCTCTCTAGAGCTCTTCCCCTCCCATTTCCCCCCCAACAAAAATACCGACCACCTCCCTCACGAACTCATCCCACCACCCTCTGCCGTTCAACACCCCTATCGCGTATTCTCTGCAAGAAGATCTGCATAATCCGATGCCGACCGTGTATCTATTTATGGCGAGGAGGTCAAAAGGTTCTGGAGAGAGACTTGGTGCGGTGTGGGCGAGCGTCAAGAGGGATTGTGAGTACTGGATATAGTGGGTGAGGGCTTGTGTGAGGTCTGATACCTGGTTTTGAGACGGTGTTAATCTTTTGGTTCAGGGTATGAGGGGCTAAAGTTCAAAGTGGAGGTCTTGCGACTCGAATGGGAAGCCGTTGATAAATATCAGATCTGCAAATCTTTTGGGCGAGGCTTGCGTCTTCGGGAGAAAGCGTCAGGGAAGACTTGAAATGCAGGTGTCAGTCAGTGCTCAAAGTATAAGTGTACAAGAATGCGATGATTATAGACACAGATCAGTTGTTTACCCTGGATTACATCCATTCCAAGAACTCTCTTCCTTCTTCTGTAGAGTCCAAAGAAGAGAGCGTTGCGGAAACCTTGGGGTGATTGGGGGTCTTTGTGGAGGCGCATTGTAGCGGGTGATTGAGTATTTGATTGGTGTTGTCGGGGTCGATGTATCGTTGCTTTCTAAGATCTCAGGGGCGAAACTGAATTGTATGTGGAGAGCATTGGGGAAGATAAGAATTGTCTGTTAGGAAGTTTGAATTAGGAATGAGGATGCATAGATTTCAGGGATGTAAGAAAGTATAAGAGAGACATGAGAGATGAAGAAAAGTTTGTTGAACTGTTTGCCTTCATTCAAGACTGTATATTTTGAAGGGATTTTTGCTCATTGCTGTTGAGGGATTTAGCATTCTCTTGAAAAGTGACAGCCTATCAAAGGGATTTACATCCTCATTCTCTGCTAATATCCTACAAATGAAAGGATAGATAAGGTCAAAGTAGGAATCGTCTGGAGGATAATTTCTCTCCGAGGCAAAATCAAATCACATGTAAGATATATTCTGCTTAGACATGATGAAATCCCCGTAACTTGAAGCTTAAATCCAAGAAAGTTGAAGCTTACTCGTATCCAAAGTATAAATCGCTTGCGATAGGGTACCATCCATCCTGCCTAAAGTTAAAATCCAAGAAAGTTTCAATCCAAACAAATATTGACAAATCGGTGAGTCCCCAACAATACCAGATCCACAGCTGCCTTATTCTTATCTAGTACTTCGAGGAAACAAAGATTGTCAAGACAGTGAATTCCCACTTGTACCAGATCCACTTTTCCCTTATTTCGATCTTTTACTACAGGGAAACAAGGATTAGCAAAATAGTGAATCCCCAACTGTACCAGATTCGCTTCTGCCTTATTCCTATCTTGCAATTCGGTGAAATGCGGTTTGCCCTACAAAATACTATCAACTCTATATGACCAAATAAGGAGATTTCCCCAACCATTCGAGCTATCAAGGCCTGACTAATCATCAATTTCTTGTTTGTATTTCTGACGTCGAACATCGCAACACGCCTTTGCCTTCTGTGCTTGTCCCAGTTAAAGGCCACGAGCGCTGCCAGCTGGAATCCTCTGGCTGGCGGCAGTTGACAACTCAGCGCGTTCTGGCAATTTGATGCCAGCGCAAGAATTTACTGAATACAGAAAAAAATTAGAAAAATTAGAACGCCGTTAGGAAACGGCTCCTTCAGTAAACATAAGATGCAAAAATCAAAGTATGTACAGTCTTATTTCCTAAGATGGTAGTCGGGCCTTAATCAGCTATGAAACATTTTTTTTACCGTATTTTTCGCTGAAAAGTGAAAATACTTGGAGTTATATTTTTATCATCAAACCAAAATGGAATAAAGATCGCAAGTCAAGATCCTTCATTTAAGATGCTTTCGAATCAGTTGTATTTATTGTCGGTCGGCGACCTGGAGTTTCACTAGCGTTAAGCGAAGTCGCCGGACACATCATCAACAGGATCCGCGCCTCACAACAATGCGGCGGCAACCATATGTCTCGGAATATTTCCTCGTCGCAAGCCACCAAGATAATGCAATGCTTTGAGCTGATAGATATGGAGGCGCGGGCCGGACGGGTACAACTATGTGCGAAAGTCCCACGTCGTCCTGTCTGGCACTGTACAGCCTGAGCCCCGAGCTATGTCTTCTCCTCCCGGAGCTTGGAGTGACCAACTTCATGCCGCCCGAGTATGACGAGGGGGAGGTAAATATAGTCGGTACCGTGCTGAAAGATTTTCTTATTCCCAGCGAGCCCCCTTGACGTGTTCCTGGCTGCTGGGACAGACAATCGGATATCGCCCTATGGGAGGGGAGGAATATAGTAGGGAGGTGCTCAGGTGGGGTGTTGGTGGGGTGGCTGCGTTTTGTTCGGCGACCTCCCACGCTTGAAATCGTCCCCTTCGAGCCCTAGCGCCAAACTTCAACCTTATCATCACTCTCTAGCTTCCAGACGGTCTGCAATATTGGGTTTGCTATGTCGCCGGGGATTACTCAGAAATGAAATTGAAATCGCATATTCCAGGTTAACTTGTGACTTTCCTTTCAATATATTTCTACCTCAAAACCCTTTCGGCTACGCAGAATTACCACCAGGAACAGCCCAATCACTTCACACTCAACTGACCGCTAATTTAGGTTCCAAGAAGCAAAATACTTAGATTTGTTTTGTTGCAACTAATCATCTTCCATCCTTCTCCGATGGATACAGATACTCGTAGTTCTCGCTCCACAGCTTCCCCATCTGGATCTCCAGCCCCGGAATGTAGAAATCGACCCGAGCGAAACACTGTTTCTTCTGCTTGTATACCGTGTCGGAGTAAACACGTGAAGTGTGACGGTCTGCAGCCATGCTCTCGATGTACGACACAGGGACTACAATGCATATATCTGAAGTCGAGACGTGGATACAAAGGACCTGCAGCGACCCGTGAACAGTTATTAGCAATGGATAGAAATAGTAAGTTGAATACGAAGAAAAGATTTGGAGGTGACTGATTATAAAGAAGAGATAGACAACGGAGAAGGAAGCGGTCAAGATGGATCCAGTATTGCCATTTCAAATTCCAATTTTGTCCCAAGATCAATGCCAAGTGACCCGATTTCAACCATAGACTTCGCACTCGTCAACCAGAATTGGGCTACGATACAACCGAGAGTTCAAAGCCCCAGCACGAACATTCGACGCAGATGTATGGAAGCATTTTTCCAATACTTTTACGACGCCCATCCGTTTTTGCCACCGCGGCAACAGCTCCTTGAAGCTTTCAAGGTCGGGCCACCAATGGACCATCTCGAGACAGCGATGGCCTACATTGGATCTCGGTACGTCAGAGGTGCTTCTCCGGCTTCCTACTCACTAGACTTGGACTGCTTCGTGTTGCAACAAGATCTCCCAAGAGATGCCTCCACGGTTCAGACAATGCTCCTCTTCGCTCTAGGACTTGACGGTAATAACGAGCGCAAGAAAGCCGTTGAAGTTCTCATCAAGGCACAAAGATTCGCTTTGGAGCTCGGTATGAATCAACAAGAGTATGCTACCATTAACGGGCGAGGTTCGCCTATTTGTGAGGAGAGTATTCGTCGGACATGGTGGGAGTTGTATGTTGTGAGTGTGATGGTGGCGGCTTTCCATGGGAAGCGAGCTTGCCAGGTATCAGGTGTCATCTCAACAACACCTCTGCCCTGCGAGGAGAAGGACTTCGTGAACGGAGTGAGTACTAATGTTTCCCTGTGCCATATGTCAGACTGATAGTCTCAGGTCATACTACAACTTCATACCATGGAAGAGTTCGACGATGACTCCTTCCTCGATGAGGAGATCCAATGGTCCTCATACGCATACCGGATTGCTGCTGCCAGGAATCTCGAACGGATACTAGGGACGGACAACATTGTGTTCCCGGAAGACCCTCGGACGTACAACCTCGATGCTCTTTTGGTGAATTGGAACCTTCACCTTCCGCCATCGAAAGTGGCGAACTTTGACCAGTCTGGGACGTTCGATGAGATGATGTTCCAAGCCCATATGATCACCGATTTGTAAGTACACTTAAATAGGGAGAAGATTATATGGAAAGGGACAGAACTAAATCATCAAACAGAAGTTCTCTCTTACTACATCGACGATTTACTCCCCTCGACGCAGCCGCATCACAGGCCATCAGTTCCTGTACAGCCCAAGGAGCAGTCGAAGCGCACTTCTCAGCCTTCGAAGATATCCACTCCAGCAAAGCCACACAAGCGGCATCAAATATCAGCAAACTTGTGGGGATGCCCACGCCTCTCATACAGCACACTCATTTCTTCATCTGCGCACTAACGCACTCCTCTATTTCTCACCTGTCGCTCTGGTCGCACCTCCCTCTCATAGTAGGAGATGAGAATTTGAAAGAGGAAATCAGGATGAATGCTGGTGCACTGAGAGCGATGAGGGCGGTGTGGCCGTCTGCTCAGACGGCCTTCAATCAAGTATCGGCAGCGGCGCAGAGAGTTTTCGAGATGAGGAAGGATGCCGTTGTGGATGTGTTTTGGTGGGATTTAATTGGTGATGGAAATGCTGACGGTGATGGTGATGGTGATCTGAACTTATCCGGTTTGACGGCTAGTGTTGCGGATGTGAATAGTTGACATGACAGTCGGCTATAATGTTCATTTTGAAATGGGGGAAGTAGAAATGGAAGGTTTGCAGGGTCGGTGGGGATGAAGTGGATATAATTGAGTCATGTAGGCGGCATGTTGGCCGAGATCTCGCAAGGTCCGTTTGCAAGCGCAAGAAGAACGAGAATAGAGACAAGTGAGGAGAAGCACAAAGGACAAGGACGGTTAAATAATAGAGCCGAAAGGATACTCTCTCTGTCAATTCATCCTCCATCCAGCATTCAAGCCAAAGAGAAGTCTGAAGTAACAAAAGAAATCTCCGTGACAGAAAAATCAAAAGAATTTTTTCCGGAACGGGGAATTGAACCCCGGTCTCCTGCGAACGCTTCAACTGTTTATCGGAACAGCTAATGAGAGGCAGAAATGCTAGCCACTACACCATTCCGGATGATCTTATTTATCCTATTAGATGATGACTAGGCTCTTATTTACGTATGTCAATGTGTGACTGAAGTGGATATTTTTGAAGGTTAGAAGCTGGTAAGCGAAGAGACGGAATACTGTAGCGACAGGGATGAATCGGATGGGGCGCCGAGGAGATTACTTAGTGGGCTGGCCAGCGGGTAGGTTAGAGTCATGCGTGACGTGGTTGAGTCGTACTGTGAATAATGCTTGAAGTCGTGGATAAAGAAAAAAGTTGGAAGAATGACAAAGACAAGAAGCTGCAAAGATCCAACAAGGATAAATACAGAACTTGCTCTGAAATTGTAGCTATTCAGACAGACAAGGTGTTGCAATCCGTTCATCCGAACACCTCAAAGCAGTCCTTCCTCCGTTCTGCGCAACAAATAATCGTCGATTATAAGGCCAACTCCTCAAAACGAGTCAAGAAGCTATCAGATGTCATGAAATCCACAACTGCACCCCAATTCATGCGGCTTGGCCCTAGATTTTAACCTTAATTCTGACAATATACCCACCCTACTCAAATCTCGTGGTCATTTTCCCGGAGCTCACAAGACCCAATGCCATGGAAAGTTCAGATGAGGGGTCTTTGACATCAGCGAAAGAACAAACATATTTCCAGAAGACACTGTTTTGGGATTTACCCGGCCTGTGTTGATGGAATATTTAGCTTCCGGCAGTGAGATCAGATCGGCACCTTCAGATTTACCCAGGTCTGGGAAACTACGTCTAGTTTCAAACAAGCCCATGATCATCAATCTTAAGCAAATCAGGCATTTTCGTGAGGGGTAATTACTGGAGTAGCCATACAGAGTAGTGCCTGCGTGTGCAAATGCACCCCAAGCAGCCAAGGAGAAACCATTTTCCCAGTCGTACATTCCGTTACATCGGGAGTGGGAAAGGGGGGATCGCTAAAAGAAATCTTACCTAAGCGAGCCCAAAACCCGATATTACTCCAAGGGTAATATCACACAGGTTTCATCTAGACATCTGATCTGCGGGGGAATGTTGGTGCGCCACCGAGAAGCCATTGAAACGGGAACTAGAATGTCTGTTTGATGCGGCTGGGCGCGTTGCCTCGGCGCGGCAGTTTCGTTTACATGATGTTTATTTCCCCGTACACGAACTCCATCCCTGTAGATTTTGCTAGGCATTTGTTTATACGGAGTAGGTAGGTGGGTAGCCATCTGCCTGCTTGTGGAGTCACTTGTAGATCTACTTTGAAGAAATATATAAAAGGGAAAGGATTTCCTTCCTATGGTAATATTCACCTAACTCAACCACCTTCATTCAACAGTTCAAGACAAGTCAAGTCTACTTAAGTCTACCTAATCACAATGGTTTCTTTCACTTCCCTCCTCGTTGCCGTCTCGGCTGTCACTGGTGTCTTCGCTGCGCCCAATGTTGCTGTGGCAAACCGTGCTCCAGGAGCTCTCTCAGAGCGTGGTGGAACTCCCAGCGCTACTGGTACCCACAACGGATTCTACTTTTCGTGGTGGACGGACAACAAAGCTCAAGCTACCTATACCAATGGACCCGCTGGTCAATACAGCATCCAATGGTCCGGAAATGGGAATCTTGTTGGTGGCAAGGGATGGATGCCAGGAACTTCTAACAGGTAAATAACAGTCGCTCTATGGGGTCAGAATGAGAGCAAGCTGACCGTGTGATAGAGTGATCAAATATACTGGTGACTACAGGCCAAACGGCAACAGCTACCTTGCTATTTACGGATGGACAAAGAACCCACTGATTGAGTACTACATCGTCGAGAACTTCGGAACATACAACCCCAGCAGTGGAGCTTCGAAGAAGGGCACGGTCTACGCTGACGGAGACACATACGACATCTACCAGGTAAGCTTTCCCCTTACGATCTTGCCAACTCATCTCCAAAGCCTTCTCCACTAGGGTCGGGCTTGAAGGGAAAAAGCTGACATCATATCACAGAGCACCCGTACCAATCAACCTTCCATCATCGGTACCGCAACCTTCCAGCAATACTGGTCTGTTCGCCGAAACAAGCGCTCCAGCGGAACTGTCACCGTCGCCACCCACTTCAAGGCTTGGAGCTCTTTGAACATGAAGCTCGGAGCTCATGATTACCAGATCGTAGCTACTGAAGGTTACTTCTCCAGTGGATCTTCCACTATTACTGTTTCGTCTTAAATATCGATACTAGATAATAAAGTAGATGGTGGCGGAAATTCTTGTATCTAGTTGGGTCATGTCAGTGCTGCCTTTGTACATACAATAGCTTTGTTTAGTCTTCTAGTCGGCTCTGAATGATACTTTTCGTTCGCTCCATTTTTCTCGATATAAGGTGTATGACAATCCGTTTGCACTGCCACACTTAGCCGTCGAGTGCCGACGATAGCAAATACTCGTCTCAGCTTGGCTGATCGATCTCATGACAACAAGAGCATGGAGTGTGCAGCTACATTGATGTCTAAGAATCTGCTTAGCTGAAACTGCTATTAGCCTGTAAAAGCCGCACCTTTAACAGGTACGAAAGAGCTTGGACGTCTTGGAAGTCGATCGGGGTCGCTGGGATGTTCCTTGACCATCTGACATAGTGTTTTGACTAGATCGAAGAGAGCCTAAATTTAATTCTTGCTGCATATCATCAGTGATCACATCCCGCTAATTTCTTGTGGAAAAAGGGTACGTACGTCCGTCATCTGATATCATCAACCAGACCAAGCTGCTACGAGAAAAATTGTTTCTTTTACAGTCTGCTCTTCCTTTCCTTCGGCGGTCTCGAGGTCACAATCACTGCCGTCTCACTACATGCCATGCTATGCCCCTGAGAACTCAGTCAGATTCCGGATCTTTCTCACTCTCGTCTTCACTCATTTCTTCGCTCCCATCTTCGCTTTCAAATTCGCTATCCGGCAACTGGTCCCGCAACATCCTATCATTGATCTCACGATCCACAGCAGCTTCCTCCTCGATCTCGTTGTATAGCTGCCAGTCGTGCATTTCCATACGTTCATCGCGCCACTCGTCCGGGTCCTCTTCCATGCGCTCATCATAGTCCATCTGATTCAATGCTAGTTCAGCATCAGGATCGATATTAGAGTCCATATCCATGTCCGTGGTTACATCCTCTAAGATCTCATCAAGTTCAAATTTACGTAATTCATCTTCTTGAAGCATGCGCTGGAGTTCGGGATCTGCGTAAGGGTCTTCTGGTTCCTTTGGCAGCATTTTTGGGGTAGGAGGTAATGGGACCTCCCGGAAACCAGCAGTGGCTCCGCCGCTTGCACCAAGATTACTTCTTCTGTTCATAGCAGGATGCAAAGGCGCTCTGGGAGGCGAACTATGTCTTGACCTGCTGGGTGGAGTAACCGGATTTCGCACTTTGACTTGGGCCTTGATGCGTACACGTCTAAATAATGCCATCTCGGTTTCTTCGTCATGTGGTGTATTTCGCTTCTTCGCTCTTTCCTGTCGAGCTGTTTCTGGTCGCGGGCCAAGCAGCATAGCAATATCGCTCGAGCTTTCTGCTTCGGATACACTAGGCAGGCGGTTCATATCGATCGACGTCATGGAGCGTCTGTATACCATCTTGCATTTTCGACTTTGCGATCCAGGTGTTCAGTACAAGGAAGTGATGCTACGGGGAGGGGAAGACCTACCATTCAATATATTTATCCATTGCAAAATTGTCTGTGTTCTCGTTCCGACATTTTGGGCAGCATATATTCCATGCTTCCTTCGACTTGAAGACCATACTCATATCAGCATGCTGTCCAGGTCTGAAGCAAGTCTCCCATGGTTTCGTGAGATCGACATCGATTTTGGTCGATGAATCCTGGATGACGAATTCCCCTTTCTCGATTTTCCTCGCACCTGGGCCGATGCTCTTGAAATTAGAGCGGAGAACTGAAGTTAAAGCCTAGGAGGCAGTAAGTCTCAAGTGTACTCCAACGACTAGAAATTTATTGCAATCACCTCAGCTGAGAGAACGAACTCCAGATGGAATGCCATGTGCCTCCCCAAGGCATCTACGAAAAAGACAGGCTGTTGGCGCTCAACTTGTCCTGGGATTCGAGTGATAATATCTTGAATCTTGATGACGATTTGGAAGATCTGAACATTTGTTTGGCTGTGCGAAATTAGAATCTACTTGAGACCTCGACTCATTTTCAGCTCGACTTTGTACTCACAAAACCTTTGCTGTCATCTCTAGGAGCTGTTTCCCTTGCTGGATCCCACTGCCAGAATTAGTCGCTTGTTGGCTAAAGAGCTCATTTTCTTACGTCGAGATTCGTTCAAGCACTAGATTAATCCTCTGCATGCACCCGAAATATGACTCCTGCATCTTCCCTGCCATGGTTCGATGCTGTTCGTCACTTTTCTTCGAATCAATTCTCGTCGCTCCCCTAAAGCCAGCATATCGTCAATAATCGACCCAATCTCGACTCCATTTAACCATCCGGACACGCATCTGACCAAAAACTTCACTCACATCTGCACAGTCGTCAAAAGCATCTCAATACTCGTATGCCCCATCAAATCTGCCTTAAACCCCCTCAAATCCTCCTTCCGACATAACGCCCACCTAATCTTCCTCCACCCATCCTTAACCTTACCACCCGACCCACCAGCCCTCAAACTCGGCTGATACTTCTTAATCTTCTCCCAGAACGCATCGATAGTCCTCTGGCACTGCGCAGCTGCCTGCATCAAGGCGACGTGCTCAGCATGTTGCGCATCGTCGAGCTCAATACGCTTCACACTTATCAGTGCCGTTTCTAGTGTGTAGAGTTGTGAGATTAGCTCGCGGTACTCGGTTGATGAGTCTCCAGAATCGCGGAGGGCGTCGACAACATTGCTCACCAATGTGAGGGCGGCGATGAAGTCGCCGGCTGAGAAGCCGAATCCGACGGACATTTTACAATGTTGGCATCACGATATTGAGGTTTAAGCTCTTGTGAGGTGTGGTATTGAGAAGTCATTGAATGCTGCGGGGGTACTTTTGTCGTTTTGAGGTGTTGTGATGGTGAGGCTGAGGCTGCATGCATCTCGAATCGAGGCGGTGGCTTAGACTTGGCAGACTGGTAGACTGCCTTGCCCGCCAGGTGAGTAGAAATGGGAAGTCTTGTGACCGAATGGACTTCTGGGCCTGCATTGTTGATTTCTCAATGCTGCTCGATGGGTGAACAGCATTCGATGACCTCTAATATGAGTTGCGTTATCACGTGATCAGATGTAATTTTCTCGTCTAGATACTCAGATACGGTTGACGATGGGTGCTAAAGAGACAATTATGTTGCTAGAGGGAGATTTGCCTTCAGATTCATCTTAATGAGCTGTACGATTAGACCAAAGCCTCCTTTCCCTCATTTTCGATACAGTCATGTGATCAAGCAGCAGCTTCATTTTGATGGAGGCAGGACATGTTGAGAGAGCGACTGCACAGTTTAACATTTCCTTCTTTCATGGAAACCTTCTGTACAGCTTCGGCATTCAGATAGAAGAATAGACACCTCTCAAGTCTCCGCTCACTTCGCCGCGGCCCGTTTTGCCAAGCGAAAGAAAACATCGCCTAAACTGAGGACGGGACATTTGGCCGCCTCATATCTGAGATGATTATAGAAAATAGTCACCGATAATTCTATTTCATGAAAGAACAGTAAAATCTTTATGTATTGATATCTACAGGCAGCGATAACCCCGAACGTAAGAGTGACGGCAATGAATAGATCTTTGCATATCTCAGTATTCATTCCCCTTTGCGAAAGGACAGGCTCATATCGATAATTTTAGACAAAGAGGATCTACGTGTAGTACTTCATGGTTCTACCCCGTTAGAGTAGAATCATCAATCAAATCACAAGCTGGCAACCTTCTCTCTAGTAATCTTTTCGTCGCCCTGAACACTCTCAGAAGCGGGGCTATCGATTTCTCCCGTACCCTCAGTGACAACACCGCGTCGCTCAATACCATTTCCATTAATGTCCCTCCAGATAGCTCTAGCCGTGTGAGCCATACTAGTCCTACCCTCCCAGAGCGGGAAAATCCCCACGCAGCAAGTGCTAAAGCCCAACCACATAATGCCAACGACAACCCATCCAGTAAAGAACTTCTTGCTGAAGACGTAACCGGTACCGTAGAGCGGCATAGGCCAGAGAACAAGTAGGACAAGGGTCATGGTCACAGTAGTCCAGCCTGCAATCTTCGACGCGCGCATCAGGTTCTTGTGCTCCTTCTCTTCGGCTGCGGTGTCTGCAATTGCAGCGCCAGGAACGCGTTCGATGTCGACGTTTGCGGCGTCGGCGATGTCGCTGTCATCGCCTTTGCGAATTGCTTTCATGCTTTGCCAGTCGTAGTTTGCGGCGCCGAAGGAGTATGTTAGAACTGGAACAAAGATCAATGGGCTGAGAAGTGCAACGACATTTCCTGCAAGCATGGGATTATTTGCACCTGTGCTCTCGACTGTCAAGGAGCCTGATTCCTTTGATGCAGTGACCAGCCAAGCGATGACAGCGCAGATGAGTCCGAGGACTGGAGAGCCAGCTGCTGCGACGAGATTCTGGCGGGACCAGAGGAGGGTAAGAACAGCAGGGAGGACTGCAGCTGACACGATGACGCCCATCATCAAGTACAAGTAGCCCATGGAAATACCGGCGTAGTAGAGACCAGTCGAGAATGCAGCCATGAAGAATCCGAAGAAGATGACACTGGTGTGTGACATGAAAATGAGGTTCTTGCCACTTGCTTTCGGGTTGATGTAGGTTTGGTAGATGTCGTAGGTCCATATACCGGAGACGGCGATGAGTTCTGCGGACATGGCGGAGGTTACGGCCATGAATACTAGGAGAAGGGTTGCTACTGCTCCACCATTTCCGAGTAGGGCGACGGCTGCATTGGGGAGCACAAGACCGGCACTGACGTCTGCGTGTGACATTCTCAGGGGATAGGTTGGGAATGAGGGGTGAGTTTCAAGGGCAAGGCAGGCCAGGCCCATGGTTGTGGCGCAGAGCCATGGGATAGCAAACCAGGAAAGTCCACCCATAATCTGTGCATTCTGTTAAAATGTCGTCAATGCAAGCGTTGGAAGTAATCTTACATAACCTGGCAGAGCAGAAACTGGGTGAGCTGCGATGGCTTTGTTGTAGTAACCATTGTCCATGAATACAGTACCGAAGTTGCCCACGATATTGATCACGAAGAAAATGGCACCTTCTTTTGATCGCATCGTCAGGTAGCTTCCCTCGGAGTTGCCCTCAACAGGGTGGTCCTTTGCGGCTTGCACGAGTAAATCGTAGACTGCTCCTGGAGAGCCAAGAATATTGGATGTCGCATAGGCAGTGAACGCGAAGATGAAAATGATGATCAGGATCATGACTGTGTGCACGTAATCTGTGAGGAATGTAGCCTTGATGCCCCCAAAAAGAGTGTACAGGATAACACCAATAGGAAGCAGGAAACACGCTGCTGGAGTTGGCATTCCGGTGAGAGAAGTGACAACTGCACTTCCACCTGTGAGGAGCATGGCAGTAACCAGAATGTTAGTCATGAGACCGAAAGTCATGAAAACCAAGTGGGCAACAACACCACTGCATTCGGTCAACAACTGCACGTAAAGTAGCAAAGGGGGTTCATACTATCTCGCGCGGATAACTTCCAGGAAAGTATGAGCGTTCGGTGCCTTCTTCTTGAGTTCAATTGCAACTGTTGCAAAGAGAAGGATCTGAACGGTGGCTCCACTGGCATACCAAAAGGGACCAGAGACTCCGTAGTTGTAAGCGACTCCAGAACTTTGAAGCAAAGTTGCAGCCCATGTCCACGAGGAGACAACAGCTGAAGCGACCAAGCCCGATTTGACGGTACGACCGGCTGTTGAGAACATCTCTGAGGTTTGAAGCTCATAATTGTATCTCTTGAGAATCCATGTGGTGAGAATCATTCCTTTTGAGATTGTCAACTTCGATTGTTGCAAATTTTGTCTGATACATAGGAACTTACCAAATGCGAATGCAAATCCCAAACCAAGTACAATACCGTAGCCATAGCTTTGGCCAAGAGGAGGAGTCCCAGCAACTGCGTCCATTTCGCAGGAATGGAAGAGGATCGAAAGTAAATTGAGCCAGATATCAAAAAGCACAAGTAGAAAAATGGGATTGTTAGTAGCTCGGCTGATTGTTTTCAAGGTTGCTTAAGCGGATGGCAGTGTTGTTTGTTGACCCTCTCTCAGAAGTGGACTTGACCGGATATATACTCATCTCTTTGATGCTCGTGAACATCTCCACTCCCTCTCGATGCATCATGAAAATTTTCTCTCCTCATCCCGTCACATCGGAATACTAGGAGTAAGAAGGAAACATCTTGGCCATAGCAGAAAGCTAAGAGAGACTCACAATTTACACTTTCAAGGTGTGTCGAGATCCAATCAGCTGTCTAGATTCTTATCTTTGAAGAGTTTTCGTAATTGCGTCCCAGACTCACATCAGATAAGCTGGCGTAAGCGTGCCTGGGCAGTGGGATGAGGCTTTCCCCACACAGAGAAGTGAAATATCTGCACTTTGCTTGAGGATTGGGGGAAAGACGCAGTTATTATGAACAAGCTGAAGTCACTGTGAGCTATCAAAGGGGGAAGATGCGGGGTGAGGGCTGGCAAAGATAGCGCCTCCGGAGGCCGAAGGCGAATTCTCTTAGCGGGCCGACGCTCGCCTTCGCCCACCCACATCCTCCACGCACTTCAAAGACTTCAAAGCGAAACGACAATAATCAGCTGCACGCCAAACTTTCACATCATGCATCTCAGAGCCTAGACAGCAGCCACATTGTTTATTTTGGCAACTCGTTTAGTTATTTCCTGGTTTCTGATTCGTCAGGACGAACGGAACAGGTCGTGAGGAGCGCTTCTTCCTCAAAGCGCGATATTGGGACATCTCCACCGCTGCATCGCTGAGATCTAGGATGGCTGACATCTGGCGCAGGCGGCTTGCACTCTGCATGCCAAGCATCTCCATCCCCATATCTTTTTCCTTATCTCGATTTTGATGTTTACTCAAAATCTCTCTGACAAGTGGAAAGTGGAGTCAACATTGCCAGGATAGGATCACGACTCACTCTTACAAGACTTGGACCTTGAGTTACGAAGTTTCCGTGAGCTAGTTTTGAGGCTGGGCGTCTAATGATTGTATCTATGAAAGTCATCAGGACGCCACAATCTTTTGAGCCTACATTTTTATTGACTTAACACGTGACATAAATATGTTGAGTAGGAATCCTCTCCCAATTTTGTTAGACAACCTGCTAACTCGTATTGTATAGATTCATCTACTCGTAGGACTCGACCGGTCACCATTAGCGATTGGATCGTGCATCAAGCCCGGGGCGATGGACTAGAACGTTTGCTTCGACTTCAGCAGTCTCTCAACACATCGGATGTAGCTTGGATATCTATTGCAAATCCAGACCAGCTACGTGCTCAATGGGAACAACTTTTGGCGCTCGAAGCTCAAGGGGGGTTACTGCCTCTGTATGGGGTCCCATTTGCTGCCAAAGACAATATCGATGTCGAAGGCTTTGTCACAACAGCCGCATGTCCAGACTTCGCATACCATGCAGTTGAAGACGCGGGGGTGATAGCGGAGTTGAGAAAAGCAGGTGCAATTGTTATGGGAAAGACCAACTTGGATCAATTTGCTACTGGACTTGTTGGCACTCGTTCTCCATACGGGATAGTACCGAACAGTTTCGACAAGAACTATATTTCCGGAGGATCAAGCTCTGGTTCTGCTTCAGTCGTCGCTCGTGGGATTGTTCCATTTGCTCTTGGGACTGATACCGCGGGCTCGGGTCGTGTCCCTGCTGGTTTGAATAACATCGTTGGGTTGAAGCCAACGAGAGGGCTTTTGAGTGCTAGAGGCGTTGTGCCTGCCTGCAGAAGTCTCGATTGTGTATCGATACTCACTCTAACTAGCGAAGATGCCCAGGTGGTCCTGCAGATTGCGAGTGTCTACGATGAAAAGGATGCTTTCTCTCGACCGGTACCAGCTGCACACCCCGCATATACCGGTATGAGCAATCCTCGTATCGCGATTTGTGGTAGTCCACCGTGGTTCGGAAAGACCGAGCAGGAAGCAGCTTACAATATAGCAATTGAGAGATGCTCTCAACTAGGCTGGGAGCTCATCCCAACAGACTTTGCGGCGCTTTTTAAGCTTGCAAGTCTCCTCTACGAAGGTCCTTGGGTGGCAGAGCGATTCGCAGCCATCAAGGATTTCATCGGCAAACCAAACATCCAGATGGATCCCGTTGTCAAATCCATCATTCAGAAAGCAGAAGGGTTCTCTTCAGTGGATGTCTTCGAAGCGGAATATCTCCGTCGAGACCTCTTAAGGGGAATTGAAACTGCATTTAGGGATTTTGATGCAATCCTTGTTCCTACCACTCCGACATTTCCTACAATACAAGACCTCGCCAATGAGCCAGTCCTGGAGAATTCTCGACTTGGAACTTACACCAATTTCGTCAATTTCATGGACTGGTCGGCGTTGTCATTCCCCGCTGGATTCCGCTCGGACAATCTGCCGTTCGGTCTAACACTGATCTCAACACAATGGGAAGAAGAGAAGCTTCTCGACCTGAGCCGGAGCTTTCTCTCAGGAAAATATCGACTCCTGGGCAATACCAAGTTCGATTCTTTGACATCGTTGACAAGGGAAAAGCAGCAAATTTTCACACCACTTGCTGTAGTTGGTGCTCATCTATCTGGCCTCCCTTTAAACCATCAATTGACGAATATCGGAGCAACATTGCGTACAAAAACTACAACTTCGGCATCGTATCAACTTTTTGAACTTGTTTCTCCGCCAGGTGCAGCCATTCGCAAGCCTGGCCTTGCCAGAACGTCTCCTGAGCACAGCTTAGGAAGTGCAATTGAGCTCGAGGTCTGGAATGTGCCTACAAGGGAGGTATCAAAATTTTCTCGATCAATTCCAGCACCACTCTTTATCGGCGAAGTCGAATTGGCGGATTCTAGTTGGGTTCATGGTTTCGCATTCAATAATGACGACCCAAAAGCTGTTAATTTAGACATTTCTCATTTCGGAGGCTGGAAGAGCTTTCTCCTCAGCCAAGAATGCGTCGCAGAGAAACAATGCCCAACCTCGAGCACCTCAACCTTGGCCATACGTCCAATCACGAAAGTCCTGGTTGCGAACCGCGGAGAAATTGCTGTGCGAATAGTCGCCACTCTGAAAAGACTTGGGATACATGCCATTACCGTCTACTCCAAGGAAGACAGGAGTAGCCCACACGTTACCGACGCAGATACTTCGATCTTCCTTGAGGGCGATTCTGTCGCCGAGACATACCTCTGCCCAAATCAAATCATCAAGGTTGCCAAGTCTGCAGGTGCAAATGCAATCATCCCTGGATATGGCTTTCTCTCCGAGAATGCCGATTTCGCGGAAGCGTGTGAACAGTCGGATATGGTCTGGATTGGCCCAACACCAGAGCAGATGCGAACACTCGGGCTTAAACACTTAGCTAGAGCACTTGCTGAGGAATCGCATGTACCCTTACTGCCTGGAAGTAAGATACTCAAGAGTCTCGACGAGGCTGTTACAGAAGGAGAAAGAATCGGATACCCTCTCATGATGAAGAGCACTGCAGGAGGTGGCGGCATCGGCTTAGAAAAATGCAAGTCTGCAGAGGAAGTAAAGTCCCTTTTCGCATCGGTGCAGCAGCAAGGTCAGAAATACTTCAACGACGATGGGATCTTCTTGGAATATTTTGTTGAGAATGCCAGACACATTGAAGTGCAGATTATCGGCGATGGAAGTGGAGATGTGCGGCACATCGGTGCGAGAGACTGTTCGCTCCAGCGAAGACACCAAAAAGTTATCGAAGAATCCCCGCCTTTGAATATTCCCACCGAGGTCTACCAGCAGATGTGCGAGGCTGCGGTGAATTTGGCCAAATCTCTCAAATACCGGAATGTTGGAACGGTTGAGTTTATCTACGATGCGAAATCCGAGCGCTTCTTCTTCCTTGAGGTCAATACACGTCTTCAAGTCGAACACCCTGTCACCGAGGCCGTGTCGGGATATGATTTGGTAGAGGAGATGATCAATGTTGCATCTAAAACCCCATCTCGACTATTCTCAAATGCGCCTGAGAACGCCATGGTCTTATCCGGCCATGCTCTGGAAGTGCGCATCTACGCTGAGAACCCGCTGAGAGATTTCAAGCCATCAACAGGCCAGATTTCCGACCTCTCTTTTCCAGGAGACGTCAGAATCGATACGTGGGTCAAAGCCGGCACCAAGATCTCCCCATCTTTCGATCCTCTCCTCGCCAAGATCGTCGTCACTGGTAGTGATCGCAAAGATGCAGTCGAGAAGTTAGCTACCGCGCTTGAAGCAACCCAGATTTGGGGAGTAGACACCAACGTCGAGTATCTTCGTCACATCGTTAAGAGCGACATGTTCGTCGAAGCGAAATACTCTACTACGACTCTGGATACTTTCGAGTTCCATCCAGCTGCGATACAAGTCCTCCAACCAGGATCTCTCACCACAATTCAGGATTTCCCAGGAAGAGTTGGATATTGGAAGATTGGCATTCCTCCTTCCGGACCGATGGACAATTACTCGTTTCGCATTGCGAACAAGATATTAGGAAATGACCCCGAGGATGCTGGGCTGGAATGTACATCTGTTGGGCCAACTCTCCAATTCCTGTGCAGCACCACCATTGCGATCGTTGGACCGCCTGCTGAGCACAAATTGGATGGAGCTCTGATTCCTCTGTCATCTCCCATCAGCATAACTCGAGGCCAAACCCTTTCTCTCGCAGCTCCGAAATCAGGTCTCAGGACCTATCTCGCAGTGAAGGGTGGCATACAAACACCCAAAGTTTTCAACAGCCGTGCCACATTCGCTCTTGGATACTTAGGCGGCCTAAGTGGACGCGAGCTGCGCAAAGCTGATATCCTTCCCATCCTTGAGATCCAGGAGCAGTTCGCTTCAACCCAGCTCAGCAAGCATCTACTACTACCATGTCAAAGCAAGCCCTGGACACTGAGAGTCATGGCCGGTCCACACGCGTACCCCGATTTCTTCGCCCAAGACGATTTCGAATCACTCTTCACCAAACCATGGAAAGTGCATTACAACAGCAACAGAATCGGCGTGAGACTCGTCGGACCCAAACCGAACTGGGCTCGAAAGGACGGAGGAGAAGCCGGGCTGCATCCTTCGAATATTCATGATAGTCCATATTCGATTGGATCGATCAGTTTTACTGGTGACGAAGCTGTCATTCTGACTTGTGATGGGCCTAGCCTGGGAGGTTTCATCGTCTTCGCGACTGTGGTCACTTCTGAGATGTGGAAGATTGGGCAGATGACTCCTGGTGACGAGGTGATGCTTTGTCCTATCACAGTCGAGCAAGCCTTGGTCCTTGGAGAAGAATTGCAACATTCGATAGACACTCTCACCGATCTCCCAGACACCACCCTTCCCCCAACGATCGTCGATCCAGTCGTCGGATGCATCGAACAGTTCGGCCGGAAAATAACATGCAGACAAGCAGGCAACTCAGCACTCCTCCTCGAATTCGGCACCGACACATTCGACCTCCGAACAAGTTTCCACATCCACTCACTCATCGCCCAACTCCCTCTCACACCTAACTCCCCAATCCTCGAACTCAGCCCCGGAGTCCGCTCCCTCCATGTATCCTATACCCCCACAACCTCCCAAAAAGAGATAATCGCCCTCCTCACAACCCACGAACACACCCTCGGCGCGCAACTGAAAGAAACCGTAACAAGCCGCTCAATCCACCTTCCCATAGTCTTCGAGCACGCCAGCACCCTCTCCGCCGTAACACGCTATTCACGCACCATCCGCTCCACGGCGCCTTACCTCCCAAACAACATCGACTTCCTGCAGACCATCAACGGGCTCCCCTCTCGTTCTGATATCACATCCACAATCCTCTCAGCGACATTCCTTGTCCTCGGATTAGGAGATGTGTTCTTTGGCGCGCCGTGCGCGGTCCCGCTTGATCCGAGACACAGGCTCTTTGGCACGAAGTATTCGCCGCCGAGGTCGTTTACGCCGGAGGGGACGGTCGGGATTGGGGGCCAGTATTTGTGTGTCTATGGGATGGACTCGCCGGGGGGGTATCAGCTGCTGGGGAGGACGGTGCCAATTTGGAATAGATGGGCTGAGGGGGGGAGGGGGAAGGCGTGGATGTTTGAGGTTTTTGATAGGATTGTTTTTTATGAGGTCGAGGAAAGAGTGTTGGATGAGGCGAGGGAGAGTGGGATGAGTGAGAAGTTGGTGAGTGTTGAGGAGGGCGTGTTGGATTTGGGGGTGTATGAGGAGATGGTGAGGGGTGTCCAGGGGGAGAGGCAGGAGATGGTGGAGAGGAGAATGAGGGCTGTGAAGGAGTCGGGGTTTCTGGACGAGTTGGGCAGGAGTTATCAGTCGGATTCTGGGGTGTTGGACGGGTTTGAGGGGGATAGGGAGGAGGTGGCGGGAGATGTTGTTAAGTCGGAGGTTGCGGGACGGTGTTGGAAGTGTGAGGTTAAGGAGGGGGATGTTGTTGAGGAGGGGACGGAGTTGGTGAGTTCTTTTTCTATCCTTTCCGGATCTCTGCCGATTCTATTTTCAACTATTCCCTCCTTTCCTTGAAGTTCTGAATTCCTGGGACTGATCTGTCGGTATAGATATGCATCGAAGCCATGAAAATGGAGATTCGGATCTGCGCCCCTGTCACTGGCAAGATTGCAAAGCTTTTCGTCAAGGTTGGCGAGATTCTGGACGTTGGAAGTCGGATTGTGGTGATTTCGCCTTCTTGAAGCTGCTTGGTTGGATGGGATTGATGAGATGATAGATGTCTTGCCTGGACATATTTCTGATCTGTTGCAGAATAGCGATTTGGACGAAAATCATGAAATTTTAGATAGGAGACCGTGTGTGCACTTGTGTGTGCTGGTCGTTATTCAGTGCAACAGTGACCTACTCTAAGGCTACAGGATCATCGATACGGCTTTGAGAGAATGTATTTCAAATCACAGGTGCCCGATACGGCGTGATCCCTGACTTCGTTTGAATGCAAGACTCGAGTCACTCACAGGAGCTGGGATTAAGCATGTCTTCGAGTGTATCCATGTCTAGTAAGACAAGCGGAGGAAGGAGTAGACAATAAATAAAGAGCCTGAAATAGCAGCGAGGACTTTGGAGTAATTCAATAACGGTGTGAGCATAAGTGTAAGGAAAGTAAGAATAAACGCGAGAAATATAGAGAAGGGGACAAACCCGTTTGAAGAGAGGACAAGGTAACTAAAATCCCAATCGACTTAAACCCAACCTGCCTTCAACCAGGTTGATTAAACCCACCTCGCTTCCAACCAGGTTGACTGAGTCGACATGAAATGGGCGCAACCGGTTTGAGTGCGCTCGCTCTTCTTGCACGCTGTTGGTGGAACCCGGTGTGAAGAGCTGCCGGAAGTGCGATGTGCAACAAAAATCTTTGAGGGATGGAATGTCATGTGATTTTAGGTGATTGGTTGCTTGGTTGGGAGAGAGGGGGGAGAGATGGGGGTGTTGGGCAAAGAGAGAGCTGCTTGATGTGATTTGAGAGGTGGAAATTGGAGATCACGTTGGAATGGTCCAGTGAAAGTAACCATGTGAGATAAAGGTCTAGCAAATCAGGTTGCTGAGAAGGTTTGTTAGGAGATTCTGGGGCCAGTGGATTGAGAGGCTCCATGCCGCAGGAGAGCTCACCGCTTCAGTGAAGATATGTACGGAAGTAGTGCTTTCGTTCGCGATATGTTCCACGGACAATGAGCTTATTTGTCAAGTCATTAGCTGCTCTCATCCGTAGCACATTGCAAGGCACTTCTGCATCCGAAAGTGGAAGTACGATCACGTGACAACTAAGAGATGCTCAGGTAGCTTCGTAGATGCAGCGAATCGCCCCGCGGTCATTCTGGAAGGGAGACAGAAGAGCAGTGCGCTTAGATCAACAGGAGGTATACACTACTTCCATAGCAGTGTCGAATCATTACTAGCTAGCGATTGCAGCATTTCGCGAACAAATTTTCTGAATTTCGACTTCGACGATGGCAGAATTGGAGAGTAAAACAGTGAAATCCCTGCAGGGGCCGAGAACAATAATTTCAGGGAAGGATGTTCGTGGTATGGAAGCTGGGAGCCCGCAGGCATCGCACGAGATAACCTTTCGTGGTGCCTGAACACGCATCATGCAAGAATTGTATTCCCTTCAAAAGCTTGTCGGGGAAGAAAGCATCCGTATGAAAGCCAGGGGATATTGAATTGACTGCGGAAGAGGACCGAGGAAGGAAAGGGAGACTGATAGGTATGGAAGCTCGTCGCGTGCTGGCTCGAATACCCCCCTCGATGTAGCAATACCCAGTAGGACCGACCCTAAGTCCAGGAATGCGTAAAATAGATGGGCAGGTATTCAGTCATCCGAACCAACGGTCCCCCAAGGCTTCAATCGTCCCGGTATGTATCGTTCTCGCGTCCAAGGAATTATCTGATTCGAGGTAGGAAATGTCTCGTCGCGTCTCTTGGCTGGCAGTACAGGTAGTCGCGGTCAATTGCCGTAAGTGATGATTAGGAAGCCTCGGAGAAGCTGCAACTCGATGCATCGATGATTACACATCGTAGGGGATTGCCGGGCTCATTGTAGCAAGGAACGTCCACGGTCGGGCATACTTTGTTTTATCAAAAATTTGCAAAAGGTCGGTAGGAAGCAGGTCGCGATTGCGTTGTTTTGATGTTCCTCACGCTAGGATTCGCTTACAGCCCACAATTGGTGATCGACCAATCAGAGCCGCTGCAGCACTTGCATGGTCAAACCAACACCCGGCTCTGGGCAAAAGCAAGCACAAAAGTTCGGTGTTCTTTCGCACCCCTGAAACGAGGTGTTCGTTCTTACCTTTTCCAAACAGGACTAGCGCCTCGTTCTTCAATCGAAATCACTGTGCACACTGCTGCCTTCCCCTTCCCGCAATCACCGCTGCAGCTCGCCCCGCCAGATAAAACCCCTCTGTCCCCCCGACTTCCCTCTCTCTTCTGCTTCATACCACTTTACTATCGCCTCCACCACCACTTTCATCAACACCCCACGCAACACCGTCAACAGACGCGTTATTTCATCACCAAACAACTCCTACATCTTTCTCACAACTTCATCATGACTGGACGTAAGTATTCCTGCTCCTGCACGCGCTTTTCCCAAAAAAGAGGTTGCCGTCGCTGTTCACCGGTCGCAATTTTGGTGATGGTGTTGAAACCTCATCGCGTTGCTGCCGACCAATGAACTTCGACTTCAGCCTCTTGGATCAACAACCCTCTTGATCACTACCTCTCGCACTCTTGCTATTCTGTTCCATCTATCTCGTCGACGCGTCAACTCCACTTGCTTATGAACTCACACTAACATCCTCACAGGCGGAAAGGGCGGAAAGGGTCTCGGCAAGGGAGGAGCCAAGCGTCACCGCAAGATTCTTCGTGACAACATCCAGGGTATCACAAAGCCTGCGATTAGACGTCTCGCGCGTCGTGGTGGTGTCAAGCGTATCTCGGCCAGTAAGTTATCTCGTCGTCTCCAACCTGACCCCATTCTAACTCGTCTCAGTGATTTACGAAGAGACCCGTGGTGTTCTCAAGACCTTCCTCGAAGGTGTCATCCGTGATGCCGTCACATACACAGAGCACGCTAAGAGGTACGCTCTCCTTATCTTCTTCCCCTCGCGGCTTGCTGACTCCCTTCCAGAAAGACTGTTACCTCCCTCGATGTTGTCTACGCTCTCAAGAGACAAGGTCGCACTCTCTACGGTTTCGGAGGTTAAACAACCCAATCCACATTCTCTCCCTCTTCGCTCCCTCACTCCTCGATCAACATCTTCGATCACGACTTCCACATTTGGGCATATGTTACTTTTGATAGTCTCTCGAGACGGTCTGTTATGCTGTTTACGGCAGGGTTTCGCTCATCTTTCTGGCTTTCGTAATCGACTTCGGCGGGTTTCAATCTGATCCCTTCTTACCAATGCATACCTTTTGATAGTCTTTCGAGACAGTCTAGCAGCTTGTTTACGAGCGGGGTTTCTTTGGTGTTCTGGTTGGGAGGTTGAACTTTGGGCGCATGGATGGTTTTGCTTTGGGAAATATGTATTGATTTCGGAGTTTATGGGAAATGGCTCCTGGTCTGGACGGGCGTCTGGAGGAGATTGCGCGAGGAAACGTCGCATCATCGATGACATTGTGAATACCAATGAATTGGCCCAAGGCCTGAATACCACTATGATTTCCCCCTTAACTGTGATTCTTGTGATGCTATGTGAAGGTCTGTGTTTCCCTTTCCGAGGAAGACGCGTTCCTCACCAGGGCGTACCCCGACTCCGACGGCAGTCCAGCATGTAGGGCTAGCATAGCATTGGGACAATATTTCGATTTCGGTACTGTTACAGATAGGTAAAGAACATTGGAGTGGAAGTTATACCACTTTTGGTGCCGAGAGCGCTGATAGAATTGAGTAACGTTTCGGGACATGATGGCCTGCATTCTATTAGTACGAAGCTTTCTCTGTTGTCTGCTCCTGCAAAATGTTCTAACCTTTTGACTGTCATTCTCTCGGCCATTTTTCTTGGGGAACAAAAAGCAGTCGGTCATTGATTTATTCTTTGCACACCGATTTGAAAGGCCGAGTGGAGTGGGATGGCTGGCTGGCTGGCAGGCTGGCTGGGAGGGTGGTGAGTAAGGCGACTGGGGGAAGTTTCTCAAGTTGGCGAGGTGATGTGACGAGATAAAGCCGCGCCGAATAAAAGGAACTGGGGTTTGTTTCTCTGTTGAGTCGTATCAACAACACCTCCTCAAAAATTCAATGGAACCTCTTACTCCTAACCTTTGGGGATACGGGAGGGGATTTATAGTGAGTAGGTGTTGGAGATCTTTCTTTGTTTCTCTACTCATCTATGGCTATTCTATCGAATTTAAAAAAAGTGGAAAAGATAATGGAAAGGTATCTGCAAGCAAGCCAGCTTATCCCAGGAAATTGAAGTAGAGAGAGAGAGAGAGGGGGGGGGGGGGGGGGGGGGGGGCAAGAGAGATATTCCTTACTTTCTGCTTTTGTGGGCGATTTTATTGGTGTTTTGAGCTTTTGTATTGTCTTTACTCCTACTCCTCCCTTCTGGTTACTCTTCTTTCCATTCTTCTTTCCATTCCTCTCCTACTCAAATACATCTGACACGTACCAACTCTATTCTGATCTATTAAAGTACATTCTATGTGGTTGTTGGATCGTTAGGTTTTGAGGGACGTGGTGATGAGGGAGGAGGTGGTGAGGCGGGTTGGTTGAGCTGCTTGCTTGCTTGCTTGGGCTTTTGATGCAAGGCGGTTGCTTATTTGGATATACGTAGAGGGGAGAAATGAGATCCGATGTCTCCTATGTTTTACTTGTTGGGTGTTGTGATGGGAGTGGGGTGGTGGTTATGGGGAGAGAGGAGAGGATTTTGTGAAGATGGGGAGGGGAGAAGCATTTGCTGAGGTGGACTTGGGTAGGTCGAGGGGGATAATTTGTGAGGGGAGGGTTATTTATGGGAGGGGGAAGGCTTTGATGGAGTACATACTCTTGAGAGGGTTAAGGATGTGCTTTGTTGGTGTAGACAATGGCGTTGTTGATGGAGGTTATGGACAAAGAGGGAGCTCTGCATAATGCATTTCATTTACTTGGAGGAAGTATGCCAGGAAGTGATGAGGAGAGCGGCCGAAGCCAAAACTCTTTGCATGATTTCTCGCCAAGTGTCAAGTCATAAAGCGATTCTGGAACTGATGATGGGAATGCCCCAGCCTTACTTACAGGACGGAGGTACAGAAAGCCTGTAGTGAAGCGAAGCGCCCTGCTGAGGCTGGACCCTTTTGTGGCGTTGTTTCTCCACGATTACAGGTGTGCTGTGAGCGCCACGAATTCTCCTGCCTTGGCTATTTTCAGCTGAAAGTAGAAATCTTCCGGGGCTGTGTACTAGAACTTAAATATTAGTGAGAATGCTCATTAGGGGATGTTCACATTCTCTCCACTTTCTCATCATCCTTTTCGAACATTTGAAATTCTCCGCTCTCTCATCCTTCTTATCGAACGATGTCACATATGGGAAACCAACAGCCCAATGCAACAGTTCAGCCTGCTCGGTTTTCAACCGAAACAGATTGTACGGCTGTGGAGTGTTTTAAGTACGAAGATGAAGAAGATGTTGAAATGACAGAGGCGACGCTGAGCGAAGCATCTTTGCCTGATTGGCTCTCCAAGGTTTGTTGATTTCGTGTTTCTAATGATGGTCTAGGCTCATGATGCAGACGAAGAGTAGACCTTCGACTCAGCCATCGCGGCGAGTCAAGCATGGTCTCAGGATCATGTAAGTAATCCATATGCCAGTTTTAGTAATGCCCCGACTGGACCTTCTATTTCTTGTGCTTACTGTTAGTTATAGAGTTGCGAGATTTAGCCCGAATCCGACGACTGGATGGAGTCTTTCGCTTAGTAACTTAGTGTGGCTTTTGATCTGATCCAAAAACACTTCGGCTTGCATGAGCTGTTTATGGCCAATTTGATACTTCCAATCACGCTAGCCTTTACATATTCTCCCGTAGGAAGGACTGAGTCGCGCTCAGGTGGTTCGTATTCCACCCATCAGCAAGACTCAACGATTTCGTGAGTGATGTTGAGAACGAACTGAAGATCCAATAGCAGTCCTCTTCGTCAATCTCGACCATTTCGGGCAAATTTCCTTGATACACGATCCAGACACCAAGATCACTTATGGTTTGTTAGTCTTGGGAAGCATGCACTTGCCAAGTGCCATTGCGGGAGATTTCTTGCGCTCTCAGCTCAAGGTGTATAGCCACCCACTCCTCCTCTTGATTCGTGTCCTTGACCAAGAGATCAACCTTCGTTTTAGTAACATGGCCTTGGTGATCATTGAGATCGATAAAATTCAATATGTGACTGGTCAGTATCAAAAAAATTCCAGGTCCATAACAGACGTCTTACTACTTGATTTCACGGAAATCACAAGATCACTGAATTTCTTCGCCGAGACTTCAGCTTCTGCCATATTCAGGCTGAAACGATGTTCTTTGGCGCTTTCGATCTTCGAGACTTGGAATGCCTCCCTGTCGAGACCCGACTCTGTTGACCAGGACAAGGATAAGTCTTCAGAGGGTCAGACCGGCATACTTGAGAAGTTAGAATATGTCCGTAATACTATTAATGGAGGGATAAGTATAGGCGAACTTGCAGAGAAGCGTATCGAAATATATCGGCAATTAGTAAGTCTACCATGACCTGAATCGGAATACACTTCTATCACACGAGGGATCGTGTACTGACGACGATTGCAAACAGATCTACCAACTCATGGCCCAGAAAGATTCGCGAGCTAACATTGAGCTTGCCAAAAGCTCGGCTGCCATCGCCAAAGCAGCCAAGGACGATAGTGCCGTGATGCGGCAGATAGCACTCGAAACGAAGAGGGACAGTTCTGCAATGAAGACTATCGCTATGCTGACCATGGTTTTCCTTCCTGCAACGTCAATCGCGGTATGTCTCTCCCAGCCCACCTTTCAACGCAGTCCAACTTTGCAGCAGCTGACGTGTGTGTGTGCCTATGCAGGCCATCTTCGCAATGCCCGTCATCGAATGGGATAGTTGGGACAGCAAACTTACAGGGCTCTCGCTGTATTGGGTGGTTACGCTGCCTTTGACCCTTGTTGTCTTCATGATCTGGGGCGGAGCTACTGTTTTGCCTTGGAGGAGTTGGCTCGCCAAGAAAAAGGGGGGAAATAAAACCAAGCAGAATGACGAAGAGATGGACGAGCTTGATGGAAATGGCAGGGTTCCCGTGGGGTAAGTATAATTGAGGCGACTCGATTGAATGTTCTAGTTAATGTGAAGCTGTGAGCTTATTATGTATGGATTCTCCAACCCCCCTTCGCTTTACTTTGACAGCCGCACCTCAGTACATACGAAGAGCGTTTACAACACCAAAGCCTCACTGAACTCCAACGTAAAACATCCCTTACAAGAAGAAGAGAATGTTCAAGTCAAAACAGCAAAAGCACCCACAACTCCACCAACAAACGGCAACAGACTCCTCACCCCATTCAACCTTGCCCACCTCTCCAGCAGCCCCCTAACCTCATCCTCTCCCTCTCTGTCCTTCCCATCCCCCTCACTCAACCCGATCAAGCTTTCATTCACCCCCCTCATAACCAGCACCGTAAACGGCGCAATGCCCACCGTCAAAAGCGCCGCTAGACCATACATTGCCACGACGTTTCGGGGTCCGCCAGTGCGTGATTTGAATGCGAGGTAGGCGAAGGAGGAGGCTATTACGGCTGAGATGGGACGGTTTTGCGCTTTCCCTAGTTCGTAGGTGTGCCGCCATTGGAGGGCGAGGGTACGAGAGGAAAGGGGGGTGGATTGACTTTGGGATTGGGACTGGGTTTGGGAGTTGAGGAGGGTAGGGATTGTGATTAGGGAGAGGGATGCGATGTTGCCTGGCGACGAGGGTTAATTGCGACGGTTTAGAGGGTTGAATAGTGTTTGGAGGTAAGATGGAAGAATATACCTGAGAGCCAAGCAGCTCCTCCAAGACCAATGACTTGAGCGATGCAGATGGATGTCCAGGCTGTTGCCATTTCGAGTGATTTTGAGTGGTTTCGAGATTTGATTCTTCTGTTATATTCTTTCTTTGTCGTTTGCGACGATTTGATCTGATTTGATCTGAGCCTGATTTTAAGAGATAAATGGGATAGATTTGGTTTGATTGTTGAAGTCGTGATTGAAACGGCTTGACGTCGAATATAAACACGTCCCTCGCCTACAGCCTACAATCCGGACATCTACTTCGTTGCAGGGGTAATAGTTGTCAAAGCAGGCGGTGCTGATCTAAACTTAAGTAAGGAATAATGCTCAGAATTTGGAAACCCTATTGGACAGTTTCCCTTGTTATCAACGAACTCTCTAGAATTCTTGGCTACACTCCAGATCTCCATCTCGGACAACTCTAAATTCCCGTCCAATTATTCTCATTGGTGTGTGGTGTTACTAGTGGCGCCATCTTACATTGAATTTGGACTCTCGCTTACCTCCACCCCCGAGTTGTTAGCTTCGGACTCTAAATTGTCCGCTGGACTTCCAAGTGGCACAGGGCTCGGATAGCTTGAAATGTGCGCGTTTCAATTGGGAGGTAGGAGGAGGGGATGTTGGGATTCCGATGGTGGTTTTCTTCTGAAGATTTGTTGCAGCACGGTAATTTTGTCTTGCGAGACTTTAATGAGGCGCGTGAGAGCGGACTATTGATCGGGGAGCTGCGCTGCTGTGCCGTGTTTGCTGAAGTTCGGGGTCAGCTCACAATCAGGCTGTTGATACATATTGAGTCGAGTCGTCTTTCGTTGTCAGTTTAATGTAGCACAAGTCACACACATAACCGATCGATTCTTTCATCTTTAAAATTCTACTCTACTTCGCCAATCTCACACAATTTCGTGTTTGACAATGGCCGCACGAGCGATATTCCGCACTCAAAGACCAGTAGCTGTTGCTGCTGGCCTCCTAGGCGCAACAGGAGTCGGGCTTTGGGTTGCGAAGTCATATTTCACCAATAATGCATTTGCAGAGTCTCCAGAACCACCAACTGTATTCTCAAGTTGGTTTGGCCAGTCTTTAAAACTAGGAAGTTCAGAAGTCGTAAATCACAACACGAAACGACTGCGATTTGAGTTTCCAAACGAAGATGCTCGGAGTGGGCTGGTTCTGACTTGTACGTTACTCTGGCCACGAAGTTCAAACAAGAGCTGTTGTTGACATTGCAAAGCTGCCGTTCTGGTGATGACCTGGCCAAAAGGAAAGATGTTCCCTACTGTGAGACCATATACACCTGTTAGTTCACTACGTAAGTTCCTAAACCAGATTTCAAGAAGAAATGTATTAAACAAAACTCTAGACCAACGCGGAGCCATCGACCTCCTCGTCAAGAAATACCCCAACGGAAAAGCAAGCACATACCTGCACTCCCTCTCCCCAGGAGACACGCTCTACTTTCTCGGCTCCCTCAAGAGCTACTACTGGACACCCAATAGACACCCCCAAATTACGCTCATAGCAGGTGGAGCTGGTATAACACCCATGTACCAGCTCATCCAAGGGATCCTCCACAACCCATCGGACAAGACGAGAATCACGCTCGTCTTTGGCATTAATAGTGAGGCCGACGTGCTTTTCAAAGAGGAGTTTGAGGAATTTGAGAGGGAGTTCGGGAGAGAGAGGTTTAGGGCTGTTTATGCCATTAGTGGGACGGGAATGGAGAAGGGGAGAGAGATAAGGAGGGGGTATGTGACGAGGGAGTTGTTGGAGCGGGAAGTTGGGAGGGCGGAGGATGGGAATAAGGTTTTTGTGTGTGGACCGCCAGGGATGGAGAGTTCGTTGCTGGGGAGGAGAGGGAAAGGTGGGATTTTAGAGGAGTTGGGGTATAGGAAGGAGCAGGTTCATCGGTTTTAGGTTTAGGTTTAGGATTAGTGTTTTGGTGTTCTGGACATCAGGAAAGGGCTGATTTAGATTGGGAGAGGTCTGTAGCGTATATAGGTGCAAGAGAGGCTTGTTTTACAAAATTGAATACACTTGAAAACCAAAAGTGGTTTCAATCCTGATAACCCTATATGCTCCTGCTGAAGAGTTTGAAAGCCGGAGGGAAGAGAGGGAAGAGAGGGAAGAATCAAATGCGTTAATAACATAGGTGATGCAGGTACCGCATGTAATGAGCCAGCCTGTGTTCTAATTGCATCGACAGTACGGCAAGAAGAGGATCCACATTATTCAAAAAATACGAAATTCAAAGAAAGACAAAAATATATCTTCACGTCGTCGCCGCTAATCTATGGGTGGCACGATCTGCCGCTCGATCCCCGCGGGGCCAGGCTCAAAGCAGCAGGTCCCTGTGCAGGCACCCCAATCAGGCTTTAGTCCTGGAACGATCCCTGAGATCAGCGTCATTTGTGCATCAAACACCTTCTGGATGTGGGCGTGGGAGCGGGGAGAACATCATTGTACTGTAGTATTGTCGATTGCGAAGGCTCCAGCAATCAACCAGGGCAGCCAAGGGTGGGATATGGCGAACAATTGACGATCATGGACTGCCGGTGGAATATATAAGCTTCTTTCTCCCCAGCTAGGCGTGGAGTTGGAGCGATGGCTGTAGCACAAAACGAGAAGTTCTTGGGGCCGCGATAATGTGAGTGTTGATCCCAGCCTGTGCCCCGATGTAAACATCGCACTCGGAGCTTCTAGTGCGACCATGGAGGGTGCTAACATGATTTGAAGCTGTGGAACTCTTTGCACTTCCTCAGATACATTATCAGGTACCTGATTGACAGCTTCAAGATGGTCAAGAAGCTCAGCGCTCTCTGTGCGGTGTTGGGGCTCGTCGGCGCTTCCTTTGCTGCTGCGCCGATGAGGGCAATTGAACAGAAATTGCGGGTAGGACAACCTCCCAAGGCAGACCTAGATTATCGGGACTGACCGAGCAATCCAGAGAACGACAATCTCGAACCGTGCCATACACAAGCGCGAAGACACCGACCCATCTCTCCTCTACCCAGCCTACAATCTCTCCGTGCCTATCGACCACTTCCACAACGATTCACTCTACGAACCGCACTCTGACGAGAAGTTCAACCTGCGATACTGGTTCGATGCTACATACTACAAAGATGGCGGGCCTGTGATCGTGCTACAGTCTGGAGAGACGGACGGTGTGGGGCGATTGGGGTTCCTGCAGAAAGGACTTCTACATGATCTGGCGGTAGCTACAAATGGTATTGGAGTTGTGCTTGAACATCGATACTATGGGACGAGTTTTCCAACACAGAATCTGTCGACGGAGAGTTTACGCTTCTTGACTACAGACCAGGCTCTTGCAGATCAGGCGTACTTCGCGCAAAATGTCGTCTATGCTGGATTGGAAGATAAGAACCTCACTGCTCCGAACACGGCATATCTTGCATATGGCGGAAGTTATGCTGGGGCATTTGTTGCTTTCTTAAGGAAGCTGTATCCTGATATTTACTGGGGTAGGTCTTTGGCAAATTCGATACAGTGCTCGTTGCTAACCAATAACAGGTGCTATCTCGTCTAGTGGAGTGACAGAAGCAATCTGGGATTATTGGACTTACTGGGAGCCCATCCGCTGGTATGCTGACCAGCAATGTATCGAATACCAACAGAAGGTTTTCGATTTAGTGGACAACATCATCATCCGCCAGAATAATTCCGATACAATAGCAGAGTTGAAGGCCGCCTTCGGGTTACCAAACGTCACTTATGACAATGATTTTGCGTCAACTTTAGCAAACGGTATTTCAACATGGCAAGGGAAAAATTGGGATCCGGAGCTGAATGATCCCTCATTTGATCTCTACTGCGGGAATCTTACCTCTACCGACTTGATTTACCCAACCTCTAAAGGACTCATCGGCACCGTGCAAGACCTTATCAAGAAAGGTGGATATGAATCGGAAGTCGAGAAGCTCACTCCCCCGATTCTAAATTGGATCGGTTGGTTGGCACAATATGTGGTGGATGACTGTGAAGATTCCCAAGATGCCTGCTTTGGATATCACAACATCACCCACTACGAGCAAGATGACATCACTCAAGACTGGAGATCATGGCCATATCAATACTGCACTCAGTGGGGTTACCTGCAGACTGGATCCGGCTTCCCGGACGACATCCTTCCCCTCATTTCTCGTACCAGCGATCTTGAGTACAATTCTCTCGTCTGCAAATACGCATTCAATATCACCACACCCCCAGACGTAGAAGCCATCAACAAATACGGAGGCTTCGGTATTTCTTACCCACGCCTGGCAATTATCGACGGTGAACAAGATCCTTGGAGACCAGCTACTCCCCACGCCTCTCCCTTCAATACCACTGCTGTCAACAGGACAGATACCATCAGCGAGCCTTTCTCTATGATTGCAGGAGCTGTGCATCATTGGGATGAGAATGGATTGTTTGCGAACCAGACGGTGGATTATCCACCGGACTTCTTGCCACCGACAACGGTGAGGGATGTGCAGGCGCAGGAGATTATGTTTGTGATGGCGTGGATGCAGGAATGGCAGTTGGAGAAGATGATTAGGGAGTATGATGAGTTGAAGTCGTAGAGCTTTGGATGATAATGACGAGATATTGGAAATATTCTTCGGCAGGCTGCAAGTCTCATGATTCTTACATAAAGTTCAGGACATTGACATTCGCGTAATTAGCATGAAATAATCTTATCACACGATTGAGAAATTCGATATCGCTTGATTATAATGCGTAGTCGTTTTAGTGATACCTGGAACGCATATACATGTACTCCCCTTATTGGACTCTTTAGTGGAATAATCATACCATTATGAGCTCTTCTCATCGCATCCTACTCAAATAAAACCACACATTGAATGATATAACCCCGTTTCTTCAATATAGGCGATCACAGCGGGGTAGAGTAAGAAAAGAGAAAGTTTTTTTTCTTAGTTGGTTTGCGTCATTTGTTTACTTTTGGTGACGCCGCAAATTGTCACCGAACTCGAGAAACTTGCGAAACTTGCGAGAAACTGCGACTTGCAACAAAACCTCGCTTAATTAACATTTTCAGTAAGCTAAGAGACAGCATGTGACTAGTGCATAGATATTTTTTTTTTTTAGCTTAGTTTTGAGAATTAGATTCTTGGTTTAACGAGCTGGATCATAGACTGCATTATTGTGATCTATGTCTATTTCTTATAATAGATTCAGAGGCTACTTGATGGGGGTTTGATTCGGATTTTGGGGTTGTGGCTGGTATCACGTTTTCTGGATTAGTGGGGAACTGTAGGTGCCCTGACGGAGAGGAGGCGTTGATGCGGCCCCCCTTTTCACGTTGGAAATATCCTCAATAAGCAGCAACACCATTACCTTTTGGTTTGTCTCAGCTTCCGTTTGGAGCTGAATTTGTCTCCGTAGTTACAAGTACGTTTTTCTCGTGACTAAAGGTAATTTTTTTGCCGCCTCCCAGGCAAGTGTGAATAAGGGACTTGCTTTTTCGATCTGCTTCATCTCCTTTTGCTCACAAATGCCCTATACGCCGATTCGATTTCGAGGCCTGGGTCTAACAACGCATCTGAGCACTGCAGATGATAGCTCCAACTTTCAAATATTTTAAGAGAACAGCTAAAGGAGACTGGTAACGTTCACTTGTATTGATCTTTCAGGCTGAAGAAAGTCATATGAGCTTTTGCTGGCTTTCCCTAAACTGCCATAACCTACCTACCTATCACTCCTTCAACATAGTCTCAATAACAGCCTCACTCCCACTCCCCTCAATTCTCCAAATCTTCACAATCTCGATACCTAAGCTCCCTAGCAAAGTCCGACACTGCCTTTCCGTCCTCTCGATGGCATTGAAATAAGTCATCATCGTCATTTCTAACATTGTAGGGTGGAGATTCGCTTCTACGTTCGGCAGAACCTGCTCGTTGATCAGGAGACGCGAATAGCCCGGCTTCATCGCCTTCACAGTATTACTGAGGAATTTCAAACAAGCTTCGTCGGGCCAGTCGTGGCAGATAACACGGAACAGGTAGAACTTCGCACCTGAAGGAGGTCAAAACTAGGAAGCTGGAAGAAGGAGACTGAAGAAGGGATGGAGTGTCCTTACCAACAACAGGCTGCGGAGTAAAGAAATCATACTCCACCTTCTCGATCCCATTCAACGGATCCTTATTCCCCCTCACCACCTCCGGCAAGTCCATCAACACGACCCTCCCCGAAACATCAGGACATCTCTCCCGGAACAACTTGACATCATGCCCGAGATTCCTTCCAACATCAACAAGCGTCACGGCGTCTTCAGTCGTACTTAAGCCGCTTACTTGGGTTGAGACGGGGAAGTAGTCGAGCCAGCGAGGAGTTCCGTCTTTACGACCACGCATGTAGATGAGGAAGTCTTGGTGGAGAGATGGGCGCTCGTTCCAGAAAGGTCTAGAAATCGCTGCCAGTGGCGTATTCTATGGCTGTTTTTCCTGACGGGAGGAACTGGGTGTCGCGGTACTATTCTGGGAGTTTGGCGTAGGTGGGAACGATGGTGTCGTGTCTGGATGGGGGTGTTGGTAGGGCAAGATCATGGCTTTGAGTATAGGTTGCTGGATCAGGAGGACGGTTCTTTTGAGTGGATGTGGTTAAAAAAATAAGGGGGGGGTTACATGAACCGGACTCCGCTTGTCCATGTTGCTGATGCGAGGGCTTCTGTTGTTGCACTGGCGCTGTATTGCTCTTCGCCCGTTTCGTCCACGATGTCCATTACGGTTAGAACTCGCATGACACGGACTACCAGATAAATTAGCTTAAAATTTCTCTTGAATTCTCTCTACTAGATCCAGACAGTATTGATCAGAATATTACAGTGGAATTCTTACCAACTAACAACTTATCAGCACCACATTTCACAGCCAGCTCATCGGCACTCATCTCCTGCCCCTCCACCAGAGCATGTGGCAAACCCATCTCAACTGCTAGTCTGACGGTTGCATTTTGTACGGTCTAGTTCCCGTCAGAAGACATCATTCATGAACCGAGAACTCACACGACCTCAACTGACCTGATAAAGCACTCTCCTCAGCCGCTCAGCAGGAGGTTCAGCCACTCGATTCAATTTCCGTATCGCTCTGATCAACTGTAGATTGTCGCCTCCACCCTTCCCAGATGCAACGGCTTTAGCGGCGACCTGCACTTGTTGGACTAGTCCGAGGAGAGATGGCATATTCTTAGGTTTTAATCTATGAGTTTGTTGAGATATGAGTACCGGCTAGTTACTGTTCTCAAGTGAAGTAGATATTGTTTGATCAAAGTTCAGGCTATAAAACTAGTGCATGCAGAGCTGATGTGGACACAGTCGAGAACCAGGAACGGATCCATCTCAGCCTTCCATGTACTTACCAATAGTTAATATGTTGTACACAGAGTCGGAGTTCGTGGTTGGAGTGCATCGTGCATGCGGACATCCGGGTTGTTTTCTGGCCTGCGTACGTACATTAGCAGGGATCTCGATACAGTACGTAGGCGGAGTCCGGTACTTCCCATCTTCTCCAGCAAATGAACGACTTTTTGTAAATCATGTGTACTTGTGTCATATCGGCATTGTTCATCTCTTGATGGAGTTGGTCTTGGTTGACATAAGGGTTCTTATTCCCGTCCACAAAATTTGCTCTTTATACTTGGCTTCAAGATGAGATGTGGCTACTACACTGCCAATTTATGTATAGATCCTCGACCCAACCAAGGATTACCTCGTCTAATTACCTCCCAACCAACAATACCACGACGCCAAAACTCCCTTCATGCAAATCAACCCCACTAAACATTCTTCGTCAACATCTGACTCCGCTTCCAAACCTCGACCTCTAAACCGCCTCTCAAAACACCAATCCTCATCGTCGAGAGCAGATTATGCGCAGCGTTCAAATGGTTATAGACCCCACCATTAAACATCGCCGTAGCATCTTTCCCAATAGCTGAAGAGATCAATGCTTTCCCACCGGGATGATCCTTCACAAATCCTCCAACATCATGAATAACCCCTCCAATTGCCACCAGCGCCTCTCCCTCCTTCGCCCTCGCCACAAAATCTTCCCACTCGATCAGCGGCAACTTGTCCAACGGTACGCCCCAATCCAGTCCAGCACGGTTCCGGTCAATCTTCTTCTGCAGCTGCTGCACCCGGCCTTTCTCAATCTCGTTACCCGGAAAAGTTTTCAAGTTGCTGGCTAGACCGAGCTGTTTCCAGAGGTAGATGCACCATTTCGTCGGGTCGTATTGGTGCCATTGAATGGCATTGCGGTAGTCAGAGGGGAATTCGTGGTGGAAGTTGTGGTAGCCTTCGCCGAGGGTAACAAGGGCTGTGATAACGTGGTCACGGGGTGAGTTGCGGTCGTCGAAGGGTTGATCTCCTATCCCTGGTAATCGAAGTTGAGTCAGTTTTTGCCTCTCTCAGATTGGTGAGGGGATAAGAGCAAGTACGTACAATGAGCGAGCGAGTTCACGCAGAACGTAGCTTGCTGGACCACCAGAAGCCTCAATATACCGGCATATATCAAGCCACCTTTCCAATCACCCCATCCTAATCCTGCAACTACGCAAGGGAACAAGAATGACATTGACAGCGCAATGGTGACGAAGTTCCGGTGCTGCCACATAACTACGGGATCGTTATTCAGATCCGTGATATCCACACGTCCGATTCTCTGAGGGTCTTGCTTCAACACCATCCATCCCATGTGGGAATACAGAAGGCCTTTCTGGACTGAATATGGATCTTTGAGGGTATCCGTATATCGATGGTGGGCGCGGTGATTTCGAGACCACCATCGGATTGAGCCTTGAATGGCACCTCCTCCGAGGAGTGCGAGGGATATTTGGATGGGAAAGGTGGCGGTATATGAGGTATGAGACCAGAGTCTATGGTAACCTATTCACGTCGTCAACATTCCATCTCCAACAAACAGCACCCACTATTGACTCCACAATCAATTCCGATCTACATACCAGCAGTGATTCCTAGCCCAGTCACGAAATAATACGCAAGAGCCCAAATGGCAGTCTTCATCAACAGCGGTGTGGAAAACGCTGAGTAGATCCCGAGCAGTGGGATTCCTGCTACAAAAATGACGTTGATCCACGCGATGTGCTCGTACCAATTCGCCCATGTGAAGGCTTGGTTTCCGATGTGTGCTTTCTTGAGAGTGGAACTTGGTCTGAACCGCGATGTTGAGGCTATAGATGGAGCCATATTAAAGTCGTCGTAACTAACACTGATAGAATAACACCAATGAGAGAGGAAGTCGCAGCAAATTCAAATTTGGAAATAAAGTTGAGGCAGCAAAATTTTTCACATTTTTGCAAAGACATTTCAATTCCTCATATACTTATTTGAAACTCCATCACGACTCCGAAGTGACGTTTAATTTTGTTGGGATTTCAACCACGACGCTTTTCAGCGTGCTTCTCTACCTAGGGATGGATGATCAACAGGATCATTCGTCACGCCTTGAAACGTGGGTCGATTGCGCCGCCTCCTCGGCTGTTGTCTGACAGGAAAACAGTTCAGAAATCGACCCATGGATGAGATTACCATGTGATGCCTCGGTGAATTTTAGGACTTTCGTTTTGTCGGTGGAGGATTGCGGAACATAGAACTGGGAATTGTCTTTGTTGAGGTCTCTACTACTGTTGGCTATCAATAATGTTGGGTTTGGGATGGATGTCGGACAAGTGGAAATGTGGATAGATGTTCTAACGAGTGGATAAGCAGTTCTGGGGAGTCAGTGGGGATGGCTTTAATGCTTACTGACTTGGGAGAAAGGGGCATATCGAGAGATGTAAGAATTAAATGAGGTTTTCAATCATTTCGGAAATATAGTCTTAGCATTCAAGGTAAGAAAATGCGGAGGGCAAATTTCTGAAAACGGTGATATCATGTGATACAAACATGACTTGGAAACATACACTGGTGGCCAAGTAAAATGAGCAAAAGCGCTACGCATGCCTGATTTGCTGTACTTGTTTTGTTAGTAGACTGGCTTGTGCAAGCCAATATGAGCAGGATTGGACATTGGGGCAATCGAGGCTGGATGTTCTGTGGCAGGAGTGAGTCAAGGAGAGAAAACCATTTCTACTCGTAATACCTTAGAGATTTTGGGACTTTATCTTATAAACTTTGGACAACTACTTAAAGGGTTAAACTTGACTAGAGTCGTATCTAGACTGATTTTATAGGCTACAGAGTTTTGAATCGCAATTGTTGATTCTTCGCTTCTTCCCAGGGGATTTCTTTCCCCTTCAGACAGTCCCAGCGGATTTGTGAAAATTAGGACAATACTTACATTGGCTCAGATTGAAGGTTTGATTGGATGGAGAATAAAATGACAACTTGAAGTTTTGACCTTTCGTCCACATCAACGTTGAAGATCCAATGCTTCCCCCAGAGCTCGCTTAAAACAGGAGATGGCGGGGGACAAGAAACTAAGGGATGTTTACGTACCTCCCGCCTCATTTGTAACACAGGCCAACATTTTGGATTCCCCCCATCAGATGCCTTGCCCTCCTCCGAGGAACGATATATGAGACATGGTGTAAGGCTGATCAAGCACGCATTCCAAAGTCGGAATGCCCGGCGCGAAGCGATGACTCAGATCTCGATGGATGATCTAACCAGGCGCGTATTGTCAGTTCTCTTTCTGTTTGACTTGTGCTTGTGTAAACAAATCTCTAGTTTAGATACCCAAAACTTCATTATCCACCACGATGGGACTGCTTCATCGGCTCTTATTATTTTTGCCGTCACATTGCCTTCATCGTTACGAGCTTTTGACTCCCAGCGACTCATCTCCCAACGATGACTTGGGGCAAGAACCCAAAGAATCTGCTGTGAAAACATCTACCAGGGATATCCGGATTATTGGATGCGCGAAAGCCGTTGGCGTATTCTTAACTCCATCTTTCCTGGAAAGAAATGGAAGGAAAGTTGAAAGAAGGATTACAGAAACTTCGTACTTGAATGGTGTCCGCGGTCTGGCAGCATCTCTTGTCTACATCCAGCACCTTTTATACGCCCACTGGCTACACAATGGATACGCAGGACGACCGGAAGACTTCATCATTCAGCTCCCATTTCTTCGGCTGCTCTTCTCGGGCCGTTTCATGGTAGCGATATTCTTCATTCTCTCCGGCTACGTGCTCTCTTACAAGCCCCTTCAATTAGCACGAAAGGGCGACACTCGAGCTCTATACGACAACCTTTCCTCAGCAGCGTTTCGTCGAACTCCGCGATTGTTCCTTCCAATTGTGCCAGCTATGTTTGGCACAGCGATAGTGATTTATTTTACTTGCTACGGGGCCGAGAACTTTACACGCGATGTCTGCATACCAAAAGCCTCATCGCTGTGGCGCCAGATCTGGGACTATGTGCGTGTGCTATTTCGCTTGGTCGATCCAAGTTTCTGGAGGGAATACTATCCACCTGGCTTGCCTCACTTGTGGACTCTGCCAATGGAATTTCGAGGGTCCATGGTCGTCTTCCTCATCGTCCTCGGACTCGGCAACACCCGACCACTTTATAGGCTGGGTCTGCTAATTATTTTTGCTTTGTTCTTCCTTCACCTGGGTAGGTGGGAGATCTTCCTCTTCACGAGCGGACCAATCCTCGCCGAGTTTCGAATTTATCGCAAAGAAAGTTCCCCCGAAATGGATTTAGGTGGAACCAGATCTAAGAAGCCTTTCTACCTGAATACTGCAAGAACAATCTTGTGGGCTGGAACATTCATCCTCGGTCTCTTCCTCGGTAGCTGGCCAGCTTTTCAAGCATGCGATTCTCACGGCTTCCGCAACTTCTGTAGCCTCACACCTGCACAGTACTCTGGCGATGAAGTCGCACAGCAATATTTCTGGGTTTCAATTGGTGCATTTCTTCTCCTTCTATCTTTCGAGAACCTCGAGATCCTGCAACGACCTTTCACGACGAAACTAGCGAGTTACATGGGGGATATCTCATTTGGATTCTACATCGTTCATTGGACTATGCTTTTCACAGTTGGGACTGTGATCATTGGAAACTGCAAGAGGTGGTTACCGTATGGGTACCCGAATTATAGTGTAGGGTTCTTCGTAGGCACGATCCTCACGACGCCGTTTGTGGTCTGGGTTGGGGATTTGCACTGGCGGGCATTTGACAATGGGGCAGTAAGGTGTGCTCGATGGCTTAATACGAGGTGTGGTAGAAAGCTGGAGTGACCTTGGTGAAGGATGTAAATGTGGCTAGTCCTGTCCGTGGAGTGTGCGAGAAGCATGGCATTTTTGGTTTGGCACTTGATCCCCTTCCACCGGGCTTCACGATTTTGATTGGCGCGAAAATACATCATTATCCGTTCGTGTGGTTCGGGAATAGCGTTTCCTCTGAAGTTGATAGTTTCCGTAATGCTGGGGTTGCTGATTGTGTCTGCCGTGCTGTTGGATCAAGATGCTGACAGCACGTTTAACGTTTCCCCTACAACGCTATTGTAATATCTCTATTTTAGTTATACAGTCCCGACATCCGGTAACTTGTCCAACATTCTGGTCCTGACCAGTCCTTGATTGCTACCCCACGATTTTCGATTTCGCCATCAACCATGACACTACTTCCATATAAACCGAAGCCCCTGAGGCAGCCCGAGCGAGGTTACAATTTAGACTTAAATTGCTCGCGAAAGTTTAACAAAAGTTTTGAGAGCTGCTGGTTTCAATATCGTTAAAACAATTGAGGAAAGTGCTTTTTTAGTCAATCTTAGTGAGTCTTTGAATCGAAATCCGGACCTAAATGGAACAGTCACGGAAATTCACAGCAGAATTCCAAGGGATGAGAAAGATGGAGTTAGACACAAGTCACGCAACGCCCTGGCTAATTGAGATCATCCCTCCAAAAAAGTTTCAAGCTTCGCGCGGAGGTGAAAGACACGCTCACTTGGCCGCTGGCGAGTATCGAGTCTGCATCAAAAGGGGTACATGCGTTGATTGTCAGTAGGACCTGGTCTAAAGTTAAGGTTCTATCTAAGCAATCAAATTAGCTACTCATTTCGCTTATGAATAAACAGTCCGAACCTTAACCGGAAATCCGGTTTATCCGATTCTCCAGCCCATTTTTCTAGGAATTTCAACTATGGAAGGTGTATATTCTACGGAAACTTTGGAGCTGGTCGAAGAGCTCGATGGAAGATATGTTGTGGCAACGAGACGGAAACTTCTTCGCTGAAGTTTGGAAAATTATCTTGCGGCTTGCTTGCATCGCCATGCATTTGCAATTTCCGGCTGGAGTTTATCAAGGAGCTGTGCAAACTTAATTGCTCTGCAACTTCTGAGCAACGTTTCTTGACCCCAGATTTACGAGAACTCTCCTTGAAACTTGCACAACTCAAAAAAGAAACTTGTGGAACAATGGGGCCAATTGAATGATTAAAAGCTAAAGCCTGGTGTCTTATACTCGAAGTGATGCCCACCAAAAGTCTCTCTTCCTCCGCAAGCTTTTTATCCACCACTTCTCCTTCAGGATGAAGCTGCTTCTTTCGCTACTGTTGGCTTCTTGCCTTTCCACAGATGTGCTTGCAAAGTGTAAGTTCTCCTACGGTGTCATAATTGAGTACGAGGATTGGGCCGCTGAGGTATGTTGAATTGGTTTTGGTTGTACAGAAACGTCGTCTCGAATACACACCTAACCCTTTCACAAAGGACAACTCTGCTCTCCTCGATGATGTCAAAGCCACCGTAGGGAGAAGCAACCAAGTTGACGAAGTCGACGTCAAACCACGCATAGAGCTATCATCTTCGATTTTCCGAGGAGTCTCTGCCAGCATTTCTGGTGTGGGCAATGAAGTCTCGGCGGATTTGATTCAGAGCAAGATCCAAAACCTCAGAGTCGTGAAGAAAGTGTCACCAATCTCTATTTTGCGCATGGTATCACCAGTTGGCTCATCCCCCTACTCTGGTCCGGAATCTCGACGCGACTACGCCTCCTTGGATGTCGGCATCCAAGTCACCAGCAAGGAAGAAAACTCAGGCAACACTGAATCTTCGACTCATGTAATGTAAGTCTAGTCTTGGAAAATAAAAATCAGGTGTCAACTGTATCTGGAAATCAATTCTGGGGGCCGCCTGTAATACTATATTTATGTGGAGATCATTCAGAGTTTGCAGGACAAGAGAAAGCTAATTCAATACTTCCGACTCCCAGGACCGGCGTTGATAAGCTTCACGGCGAAGGATTCAAAGGTAAAGGTATCAAAATTGCAATCATGGACAGTGGATTCGACTATAAGCAAGATGCGCTTGGTAATGCGATCGGGCCAGGACACAAGGTCACTTACGGCTATGACTGGGTTGGCGATGACTACAATGCCGACAATCCGGACACGGTAGCTGTTGAAGATAATGATCCATACGCCGATTGCAGCATTCATGGCACTCATGTTTTCGGTATAGTTGGTTCCAATCCTACCAAATTTGGGGTGTCGGGAGTTGCCCCCGAGGCCACGTATGAACTCCACAGGGTCTTTGGATGTCAAGGTACTGTTTCGAACGATGTCGCTATCAAAGCTTCCATTGCTATCTATGTAAGTCATCTGATGGAAATAGCCTTCGACTCCTTTGACAGGATTCGCGTAATTTCTGGTTGTTTTATTACACATATTGTCATGGTCTGATGTACATACAAAGGAGCGTGGAGTCGACGTCATAACGGCTTCAATTGGGGCAGGATCTGTTTATCCAGATGGTTAGTTCTCCCAGCCCTGCACTCGTTGAAGTATTTCTTGCTGCAAATTCTCACTGATTGCTTAGGGTCATGGTCGACGGTCGCACAACGCATCAATCAAAATGGAACCTATTTCCAACTCTCAGCAGGCAATTTAGGATCCGGTTACTATACTGGTATCCACCCAGCCACAGGGATTGACGTCCCAGCAATCGGTGCTGTCTACAATACCGAGACACCGTTTTACGAATGGAGTGGAAATTACACGTCCGGAGCCACTACAACCGATCTCAAATGGGTTCCTGGAGACCAAATTTCTTTTCCACCCGTCTTCAATCTATGGACTGCGTCGTCCGAAGAGTCGGATATCCTGAATACAGGCTGCGGTCCTTACCCGTCAGATCTTGAGCTCCCAGACTTCAACACCACCGCCGTCTTGGTCGGCCGGGAATGGATCTCCCCTTGTGACGGTTATGAAGTGCAGGACTACCTTGCGTCCATTGGAGTCAAATACACTCTCTTCTGTGAGTTACTGAGGTGTTTCATAGCTTCCGAGCTTTCGTCCCATATTATGACTGCAAATTGTGATTAAATGCTAATTTATTCACCACTACCTAGACATCAAACAGCCCGACAACCCTGTCACTGGACCATATGCTCGATTTGCCGAGCCGAATATTGCTGGTCTCGGAAGCTTGCGAGAAAGTGCAGGAAAGGAGCTCTTCTCAGCGTACCAGAAAGACAAGACTCTCACTGTCTCCTTATCGAGTTCTTCCGCCTACAACGACTCGCTTACTGTGATGAAGAACGACATTGCCGGAGGTCGAATGACTCACTACAGCAGCTGGGGTCCTACACTGGATGGCAGAACATACCCTACAATTTCTGCCCCAGGTGGACAAATTCTCTCAATATATCCCAGGAGGCTTGGGGGATTTGGTCAGATCTCCGGAACGTCTATGGCTGCTCCATTTTCCGCTGGCGTGGCTGCACTGTTGATGCAGAAACACCCTGATTGGGACTCCGCAACAATACGGAACGTTCTTTCCACCACGGGAAACCCAATGCCGTACAACGACAACTCGACAACGGTGTATGATTTCCTTGCTCCTGTTTTTCAGCAGGGAGGTGGGCTCATTAATGCTTATCGAGCTGTCCACACAACAACCATTGTTAATGTACCGAGCCTTTCTTTTAACGACACGGCTAACCAGCCTAAATCTCTTTCATTCAAAGTCAAGAACATTGGCATTGCAGCTCAAACTTATAAGTAAGTCAATTCCTCTTCTCAGCAAGCATATGGATGCTTGATTCTAATATGGACTCACTGCAGGCTCTCTCATATCGGCGCAGCATCTGGCTTTGGGATTTCATCCAGCAATGTCTACAAACTCTCCAATGACGACACTCGCGAGGTGTCCAACAGCCTTCAGGCCGTCTATGCTACCCTCGAGATTACTCCATCCGAGGTGACCATTTACCCTGGTCAGGAGTCCACCATCACAGTCGCGCTCACTAAGCTCCCCAACCTGGATAGGAAGCGACTCCCGTTTTATGGAGGATACATTGCCTTGAACTCCACAGATGGCACGCAGACCATCACAGTGCCTTACAGCGGCATCGCCACCTCAGTATACGATACTCCTATTAATATCACCGGATCTTCACTGGGCGCATTTAACAGCACTACATTGACTGTAAGCTCTGTTGAGGGACCCGACCTTACGGTCTTCAATATCACCTACAACGGCTCTAACAGTACCTGGGCGGACGGTATATGGCCAGCTTTGCTCATCAAGATCGATTCCGCAATTACAATTCACACTTTCCAACTTCATCTCTTGAAGGGGAATGGTGATCTGTTCTTCGAAGTAGGGACGCGCTCCAATAGTTACCGCCCCGGGCTTTCCTGGCCTCTGGATGGAACTAATCACAATAACACCTTCATACCGGCTGGCGAGTACAAGTTCCGTCTTAGCGTATTAAAGATTTATGGGGATAAGGCGAAAGATACGGACTGGATTTCTACCGTCAGCGAACCATTTGTGCTACGGTACACGCCGGAAAGCGTTGGCCTCCCGTCCAACTCGACAGTTCAGGGACGAAATTGGTAGAAGGTGAAGTACCGGCAAATGGTTTCCCTTGTCGAGAATTTCAGATGAAGAATGAAAGTCAATCGTTTCGAGATTAGGGTTGCTTTCTAGCCAGATGATGCGGGGGCATTGGTGTTGTACCAAAAGAAAGAAGGAATAGTCGAGATCTAGAATAGCGACCAGATCAAGAATTTAGCTACATACTCGTCACAGCTCCATCAAATCCCCCAACTTCCTTACCATGTAAGTCAATATGTGTCCTGAGGATGAATGGAGCTTCAATAATGCATGTAATGCATCGATGTGTGATACTTAGACAGGCAAATCTGTCGGCGAGCTAACGTCCACCAGCCCACCCTCAGGCAAGTACCGCCCTAGCGTATCTCCCATTCCATGTCTGAAAGGCTGTAAATCTCTCACAAGCCCTCCATGCTTTTCTTCATCCCGATGTTCTGCGTTCAGCGGAGGCGTATATTGCTTGAAACCAGTGGCAGGGACCGACGGTGAAGACGAACCCCCAGCTCTGTCTTCGAGATCTTCAAGTCTTCTCTTTAGTCGTTTGCCTATAAAAGAAGTTAGCTTTGAGGATCTAGTCGTTCGCTCTAATCTCTCTGTGGGTAAAACTTACGGTAGTTCCGCTGCGCGATGCGATTCTGGATCCGTCGCCGCTCAGCAATGTCTGTGATGTGAGTCCAGTCTTGGTCAGCAGCCGGTACGGTTTTCGGGCTTGAAATGGAAATCAATACTGCCGGATTGGTCTTGGTAGTATTGGGTGAGCTCCCACGGAGTTGACGATCCGGTGTTCTGCGGAAGCTGTAAGTGTATTGATTTTTTGGTTGTGTTTCAGTTGGAGTTCGGCTTAAGGGCGGGACTGAAGATCTGGTCATCACGTCAAAAGCTTCTGGACTGGCGTATGCTGCACTTAATTTGTCGCTGGTTCTTGGTCGTAGAGGAGCTGGTTCGTGATATTGCCTAAAGTGCATGGAAGGGTTCGTAGAAGACAATTCAGGTGTCCTTGTTTTCGGTGTCTCCTGATTTTCTGGTATCATTGCTGCTCCAGCCACACTGTTGCCTGACCCCACAGGAGATGTTTCTGGGACTGATGATATCTTCATCTTTTTTTCAGGCGGGCAGTACCATTCTTTGCTATGATAAGAAGCACTTGGCTCTGTTTTGACCATGGTCTTCTCATCTGCTACGGAAGGACTTCTTGACGTCTCGGGATAATCAGATTTCGGGGCAATCAAAGCAAGCCTTTTCTCATTCCAGGAAGTTTCGTCATCCTGAGATACATGCTTTGGAAGTGGTGATAGCGGAGTGCCGTATGAGCCGAAGGGTGAGGGCATATGGACCATTGTATCTCGTTTCATTATTTGTTGTCTCACGGACTCATTTTGCTGGACTTGGAAAGCCGAGATCTTCGCATCTGGTGTCTTAAACCGCTCATGGTCGACTGAAATGGGAGACATTGTGCTCTGTAAAGCTGTATCAGGATACCGGGGAAGGTATACGCTTGTTTCGTGAGGGAGTGGCTCTCGCTCCGAGTAAGGCGTTGATGGCCCCCTGTGAGGCCCGTGAAGTTTCTGTAGCAGGGACTTATCGTAAGTAGCTGCGTTTGCTCCGTACTCCCCGGGTATCGAGCTCTGAAATGGCGGCAACGTGGCTTGAATCCGGGGTAGGCGGTCTCTGGGTAAGTTGGCGTTCCTCGACTTTTCTTCCGCCAGGGCAATCTCAACCTCGTCTGAGCACACCGATGTCAGCGTCTTTATCCCTTCGTAGACTTGCCAGAGCAATAAAGGACAGAGAACTCACCGAGTCTTCTCCGTAGATTATCAACGTAGTCTTTTGATGGCACTTCCCTTCTGCTGATTTGAGGATAGGTACACCTTGAGCCGGCCAGATCACACCTATTACAACCTTTGGAGACTCCATCACAATTTGCGCCCATCGACATACAGTTATGGCATGTCCGGGATGGCTCTTCCATGGAGGATTCTTGCGTCGAAGTTGACTTGAGTTGAGCCGATGCAGCAACTTCTATTCCTGGCACTAGACTCGCCCCCAGAAAATTAGGTGAGGTAACATATCCCACGAACGAGCAAGCGGCATGCTCCGGAAGAAGGTTCCAGATAAAAACAGGAATAGATAGAAGAACCAAAGCAGAGAAGCTGCTGTACACCGCTTCGACTTTGGCGTATTTGATTAACGTCGGGCAGGAAGCCAACCACTTCTGACACAACTCCGAGTTCAGCTTTTGGTGTTTTTCTACTGCCAGCGATATAATAACTCGTGGAACTTCGTATTCGTCTCCGTGAATGCTGTTCATGGATTCTTGTTGGTATACTTTACCCTTCGGAGTGGATAATCGAGGGTTGTATAGTGATTCATACTCTCCGGCTCTGGGTTTAGAGCTCGATGCCTCTGTTGAAGAACTTGCCCCTTTGATTCTATCACTCATTGGTATCCTTCGTCCAAGCTCGATACTGGGTAGTGTTGGATCTGCCGTAGCAACCATGTAGATCGGTGTTCGTCTACACTCTAGTTTCCTTCTCTTCCCATTCTGCATCCGCTCTGGCCGCTCATGCTTCAGAACAGATAACACCTTGTTGTGTAACATGGCAGCCGAAAATGGTGGGCTATCAATCCAATCTTCTAGGACTTCTATCAAAGAATTTGTGAAGGAGTATCGGCCAGGTTGGGGGGCGATGCTTTCGAACCCACAAGCTGCGATGGTTTCTGTAACGGCTGATCCAACAGCTGGTGCCGCGCTTGCTGCTGCACAGCAGTCTAGAAGTAGCAGGACGTCGAAATCGGCCTTCTCAAACAACGTTTGGATCGCTGACCATTCCAGTGACGCGTATGCTGGATCTTGTTTACTGGTTCTTATTAGCCTTCCTCAAAGTAATTTCAAGTTTCTTCAATACCAGGTCCAGGTTGCTCCTCTGCTCGAATTTATGCCAGCATGGCCTGCGTAATACACAATGACCAAACCTCCATTCCCGTCGTTCTCTTCAACGACATCGACGACTTTGCTCATGAGCTTCAAATGAGAGTTTTTGGTTGGAATCAGCCATCTGTCAGTCTCAAATCCGTAATGCCTGAACACTTTCTCGAGATCATCGACTTCCCACTCCACCTGAACACATATCAGTATGAAAGAGCTCAATCCCCCCCAGAGGTGGGAACCACTTACATTCATCTCATCATCTTCCCATCTCAGCAAGAGAACAGAGACACTGCTGTATCTCGTTTGCGCCCTCCTCTCGTTTGGAAAAGCACGATCCGCAGCCTATCAATTCTTAGCCCCTTTGAATCCTCAAGCCTTGATAAGCTTCATACATTCTGTAAGTCCTTCGCAAAAGCCTCTAAATCTTTCATATGATACTCTGCTCTCCGTGTATCATGAGTACTAAATAGTGGAGCCGGAAGCGGGGTCGTCTCATCCTACGGAAGGAAAGTGTGAGCGATGACCATGGTACAAGCAACTTGCAGTTAAGAGATACTTACAAATGATTCTTCCGGGCTTGTATTGGGCGATTCTGAGGTATTGCCTCCTTCTGCAGACGACGGCGACGAGGATGTGAGCGTGACGAATGGCTTGGCCATCACCTCGGCAATGTGCATTATTCCTTGTCCGGACTCTCAAGCAGCTGACAGGTCCTGAAAAACTCGTCTATTCGCACGCCGTCCTGTACACGTACATCCCGAACAAACACAGCATTAACAATCAGCTCCAATTCGAATCATGCATCGTGTCCACGGTGAGTGAAAGAGGCAGTGGTCAAGATCAAATCGTGTTTGACGATGGAAAGGGAAAAGCAGGCGACGTTGAAGGAGATGGGGGATTGGGATTCTTGCATTCATCCCTGTCCTGATCGGTGAGCAGGACCGGCGCTGACCGTGCAGCTCGCTAAGCTTCAGACCGTGAGCCCGGAAAACCTCCCAGCCAGTGAAAGACCCGACCTGCGATGACTGGGACTGGGCTTCGTCCGTCAGCTGAGGTTGGGCTATTCCAGGGGCCTGTCAGCAACGGTTTGGCGTGATCATCCGCTTTGCCTGAGTGGGTAGGATGATGGGTGATGTATTTTTTTGATTTGATCTTGTCTATCCAGACCAAGGGAGACTAGACTGCCACACAAATTCATCATGCCGCGAAATAGTGACTATAGATCTAGATATGCACTGTAAACATATCTAAAGTCTCTCTTGGGAAACGCTCCGAGTCTTGAGAGAATCATCACTCTCCATCCCTCGTATTGGAGAAGTTTAATTATTTCCACCAGTCGGTCAACTCCCACTCGCTACCTGCTTTGCTCAGGAACCTCGCCCCCTGACCGTTCTCTCATCCACGACCCTTGCAAAAACATCCCCCACCCAAAAGATCGCAATCGTATTGACTAGGACAGCCAATACGAACTTCCTCACATAAGCCCCCAGATCATGATCCGTCCCGAATGCGGCCCACCCAGGGTTTAGGAAAAATCTCGTGCCGATACAGAATAGCACTGGGGCCGTGCATGAGGTAGAACCCGAATCAGATGCGGCCGAGGTATTGCGAGAAGCAGTTCGTGAAGAGGGGTTGAAGGTCTCTGTTTCGGGGAGAGCTGAGGATTCGATTTGTAGATGAGGAGATCGATGTGGACGAAGAGGGGGACAGCGGGAGGTAGAATGCCATGAGCATAGCGCCGATTATTCGGATGCCTTTGTCTTTCCCCCCAATTAGGCGGGGAATGCGATCGAAGCTGTTCGGGACAATCCAGTACTCCCATGTCATGTTTGGGACATGAGGAAACGAGAGGAGCCAGAGAGCAAAGACGATAAGTATGTAGGGGATGACCGCACGGGAGACCCTGAGAACTGGATCATTAGCTTTCCAGGTCTGGGTTGAGTTCCTCTTTCCCAATCCTGTCATTTTGTGCCAGAGAATTTTCTGTTCGGATAGATCAACCGCCATCTGACCCATGGACTCGATTGTTGGTAGAAGGTACTCTCCTTCAGGACTTGTATCCTGCTCAATATTTTTCGCAGCAATATGTCGTGGAACGTCCAAATTCGCGAGGATAACTCTACTAACGAAGAGGAAGAGGTCCCATTTGCCTACGTAATACAGATATAAGTCCCAAACGATCAGGAATGCCATTCTCCAGGATGGAGTAAGTTTCGCTATAGCCAAAACAGTTCCGTAGAAGATGTGAGATCACGGATCTCGAGAGGTATGGTCCATAAGTGGCCATTATAAGGCGGGTAGTAGAGCTTGCCTTCGACTAACAGGAAGGGGTACATGAAGATCTGCTAGTTCCTCCACCAATCCCAAAACTGCGCCGAGAATGTGTCGAAGCGTGGTGGCATTTGGTTCCATTTCAATAGGTCTTAAACAAATAGATCGTTAAATTGCAAGAGCATACAAATGAATGTATTCGCTGCACAAGGTAGATATATCCCGCACTCATTTTCGGAAGGTCGAGCTAGAAAGTGTGTCTAGGACACCAGCGGTGTCTTCACTTTGCATCTTGGATAATGCTCTGTAGGAGATTGCATAGCTGGATATGACGAAGAATGTCGCTACTCTTGATTATCCTTCGAAGACGACTTGGACGATTAGCAGTTAGAGAAAGTAGTAGTCATAGATGTTCTAGATATATTGCGCAGAGCTACGAAGCAGTTGAGGACGAAATGGTGGATGTACACTACGAAGCAAGCCACACTGCGGAGACCATCGAGGTAGGCTGTTGGAGAGAGTCGTCTATCTGACCCTACATCCTTTGTTGAGGAGCGATATCGAGAAATGAAGCCGGGTACAAGTGATTTGGTCACTGATAACAGCACAATAAGAGATTGTCAGAATGTATACGTCAGATAGTCGAGCAAAGTTCGTGTCCAGTGTGATCGAACTTCATCATCCGGGGCGACGAAATCCGATATAGATATGAAAGACGAGAAAGACTTCGAGTATTCCTTGTCCTTGTAGAATCCCGACATCAAAGATACATGATCCCTATCTTCGAGTCTCTCCATTGTTGAATGAACAGCACAGAGAAATTGCTGGGCCTTTCTAAAGCACAAAAACTGTTTTAGTAGAGAGTTAGGCTTGTTGTCCTACGAGATCGTGCGAAAACCTCCAAAATTTCCTGCGCTCCTAGCTCAACACGAATGCGTAGATATTTCGGAATCTTTACAAATGACTATATGAGGTTTCGAGATTAGTGCGAGTTGGTCGCATGTGTTGAGTCTTTGGTAAGCTATCTTGAGGCTAGGGCGTCATGGGAGGTCTGCATTCTGGATTACACTTGGTGACGTCGAGGCCATGGAGATAGCACTAAAACTTCTTCGTCTAACTTGAAGTGGTCTTATTATAATTCAACGATAAGGAAACAGAACTGAAAAGGTCGGACTCGAAATGAGAAGAGAGAGAAATCCCACAAGCCCTACCACGCGAGGAATTACCGTTTATCTCTATCAGCCGTCTGTGAGCACCACTGGCAAATCTCATAAACGCCGTAGATTGCCACTTAAAGAAGAGAGAAGAGAAATCAGCTCATCCCCGATGATTGTACACTTTGGTCGTTTTTCTTCAAAGAGGCGTCAAGGGTTAAGCATTTCTAGAAGCGGGTATGACAACGCCTGAAGTAGCCGCAACGGATCAGAAAGAGCAAAAATTCAGACCTGGGCAAAACTGAAAGTGGCTCTTTCAGCACGCCACGATTCTTGCATCAAATCGATGCACGCCTCTCTTGGCGACTTGGGAAAGGATATGCAAGATCACATCGGGATTTCCCCGGACAGGGGAACCGTTTGCTTTTCTTAACGACATTCCTTAAATGGACTGTAAAGCCGCAGTTGCAGGATTTCCGCGATTAAACCGACCATACCGAGGCAAGTGAAATGAAAGTTTTACAAACGCATAGAAACTTGAACAGCAGTTGAGGAATTTGAATTTACGGCGGTAACGAAAGATTTTGCGGGGAGAAAATGGTCGAGGTCAACGGAATATAGTTCCGCCTGCCGCGTTTCTGCATGCTGAAGGCTTGAGGGAATTGGGACAGACTTCCCCTGAAAATCACAGAATCACGCCACATTAATATTACGCCACTTGGGCTGCGACAGGAAACTCGCTGATTGGTATTCTTGCTACAATGCCTCTACGACTGATGCTCACGAGGAGTATTCCCTACCTAGGCCAAATTCAGCCGCTCCAGTCTGCTCTTTGCTGCTTCTACCAAATGGGATTCACGATCCAGCAATGCCATGATCTCATCCATCTTCTTTTTCCTGACACCGGACGGGACTTTCATGTTGGGCGTTAGAGGAACCTCTTCGTCTGGGTTGAGGCTCGTAAAGTGGTCTAGCAGATCATCGTGCAATTGTTTGACTTCTTCGTAGCGGGTCCATGGCTCCTTTGTGTTCTTTCCCCCGAACTCATCGTTTTCGCTTCCAAACACCTTGCTCTCCACCATCTTCACCTCGCCAAACCATGACTTCTCCTTGTCGCTCAATTCTCTACTCGTGCTTTTGGTTGCTTTTCTTCGAAGTCTCTCGATCCTGTCAGTGAGCTCCTCCTGCCGCGATTGAGCAGTGGTGATTCTGGCACTGATGCTTTCTTCGATGGAAACAGTGGGTCCTTCCTCAATATCATTCCCGGTGATTGCATCTACACGAGAAGCAACATCGTTTGCCTTTTGATCTGAGACTTCAATTCAGCCTGGAGGCGCTGACAACGTCTGAAGAGTTCCGCAGCAGCAGTACCGATGCGATGCGTCTCCTCGCTCAACACCTTGTGTGCTTCCGCCATGATTTGCAGCGTAGCTGGGGATAGTCGAACCTCTTCCTTCAGCAATCTTTTGTATTTGCTGTGCGCCAACTTATCAATGAAGGCTGGCAGTGCCGAATTCTCATCGAGTGTGTGAGATGGTTCATAGACTGGTCTCGGTTCGCACAATATCAGAGGCCTAGCGGGCTCCAAGTCGTAAGTGGGCGATTGTGATCGAGACCGACGGAAATCGATACTCGCGTCCTTAGCCGTTTCAAATGTCAAAGCCAGGGGTCCATGAGGGGTGGCTGTCAACAAAAATATCCAAGATCAGGATCGAGAATCAAGGTGCTTGCAGCGAGTGGCGAAGAACGATCGATGGGCTCTTGGGTGTACACGCGCTGGCGGATCGAATTTTCGGCCTTGGCCATAAGATCAATTCGAAACTCGGCGCCATGAGTAGCTTCGTTTAAATCTCCGTCGAGGCGGAAAACCCAAGGATGTAGTGACATGAAGGTGATGCTGGATGTGTTGGTAATGTAGAACGAATACCGCGAATTCACATCATGGCTGAAAACTGGCCAATCGATTTGGCCGTTCTTAACTTCGCTGTTCTTGGAAGTATCAAGCACCTCGAAGGTGAGGAGTGCTGGAGGATCGAAAATCTCTTCTAGAAGTCGTTGTGATTTCGATTTGGTGTTTGGCAACCACTGTGCTTCGACGCCGTCCAAATCCAAGCAGATGGAAAGTCGACCACTACTCGTCAGTAGACAGACCACCCCAAAAGAGGCACCCTCCTTGTCAACTCCCTCGGTCTCAACATCCACATCTTCGCCAAACATTAACTGTTCGTCATCGACTTTCGCTCCAATGATGTAGATATCACTCAGCAAATCGTCAGTTTCCTCATCTGACTCATCTGGGGCTAATTCTATGTCGAAAGGACCTTGTAGTTTGGGTATCCTTCCAGGTTTAGAAGGTCTCAAGAAGATTTCTCCAGGAGGGTCACCAGGTGGCCCTTCAACATGTATCGGGTCCTGGTTATCAATTTCCGTCATCCAAGCAAGCTGTTGTTGCGCTAGGGCCTTTGCCTTCGTAGAAATCGACGGGTCATCTTCCATGGCGGCGAGTTTTGCAACGATTGAGACGGACAGAGATGGCACGAGAGTTGGTGGTGGAGACCATTTCTCTGGCAGTAAGGGACAAAGCGCATACACATCGCCTTCTCTCATAGCAATCCACAAGGTCATCGGAGACCACCCTCCGCTGCCTCTGCCCGCAAAACAGGCCGATGCAACATCCATCTCCACAGAATCCGGCGAGAAGCTCTTGTTTGCACCGACGGAAGCAGCAAAGTTTTGATCCACGGAAGTGCCGTCCGCTAATTTCTTGAGATCAATTGCAAGCGTAGGCCTGTCAAAAGACCATCGATCCGCAGTTGAAAGCTCCCAAACTCGTACAACGGCGTCTACGGTAACAGTAACAAGACAAGTTCCATTGACACCTAAGGGATGCCATAGCGCCGAAGCTATTCCCGCTTGTGATGTAACATGCGTTGTAGGACCCAGTGTATATGATTTTAGCTTCATGGGGCCAGTATCAGCAGCTGTAAGTTGGGCAGGTTCGGGCAAGAGCGCAATGTGAACCGTATGGGTTGTCAAGATCGCCATATAGTTTCCATGAGGAGAAATGATCAGTTGTCGGATGTCGTCCGCGACTTGGGTTTTGATTGTCTGGAATGGAGCGTCAGTACTTCAACATGGAAATATGCTTATAAGAGAGCTCACTCGGTATCCTTGAGCATGATCCGCCTCATACTGGCTGTTCTCTCTGAAGCCCCGATCATTTCCTCCTTGCCTAGAAGCAGCTTTCTTCTTCTCCTTGTATTCCCAGCTCTCCTTCAAGTAAACGAGATCCGCCCATCGTATTTCCTTCCCAACAGCTACGAAGACTTCGACTCCACGGCGCGCGATAGTTCTACGGGGACCAGGCTTCGCAGATCTTTTACTCGCGGAGTCTGATCCATTCGATTGCGATAGAGAGCTGCTGGTAGCTTTGGCAGGAGCTGAGGTGAAGATGCTGTGTCCAGGATATGGCTTCTGGAGCCATGCAGGCGTGTATTCGATAATGTTTTGCTTCTGCATTTTGGCGTGTTGAGGTCAGCGAGAGCTTGCGAAGCTTTGAAGACTCTCAGAAGTATTTAAGTACCATGAGCTATTCTGGCGACACGAGTGAATGTTTGCTAGATAGTTTGTTGGTTCCTCACAAAGGGCAAAGATCTTTTTTGAGGTTGGCTGGGAAGCTTGACGAAGCTAGCGCCGCGTCGTCGCGAAACCGAAGCTCTCCAACCAACAGCAGAGCAACTTCTAACTCACCTGGCTTACTTGTTCTGCAAGACACAACACAAAATGCCCGGGACAATACGAAACACCGTCGATAGACTTGATAAGCCAAGTGCTTATTATCAGGGAAGAGTAAGGAGCCTCTCTTGTTTGTAGTCTATCATTAGGCACGCCGGGTTGACAAGGACTTCACTTTAGAACAAGAAACGCAGATACAATGACCGGGAAGGCGATGAGGGAAGGGAGCGAACCCCAGAGGAGCCAGTTGAGGACCCATTGAGGGATGCGGCCACCCTCTATGTGGGAAATCTGTATGTTGGATCAAGTAGGCGCAACGGCACTTCAATTCTAATACGGCATATTACAGGTCCTTCTACACAACAGAGGAACAGATCCACGAGCTCTTCTCGAAGTGCGGGGAGATCAAGCGGTTGATTATGGGTTTGGATAGGTTCAACAAAACGCCCTGCGGTTTCTGTTTCGTGGAGTACTACACCCATCAGGATGCGTTGGACTGCATGAAATACATTGGTGGCACCAAGCTGGACGAGCGTATTATTCGAACAGATCTTGATCCTGGATTCCAGGAGGGTAGGCAATATGGAAGGGGAAAGTCCGGCGGCCAAGTGCGCGACGAGTACCGGGAGGAATATGATGAGGGCAGAGGAGGTCTGGGCCGAGCAATTCAAGCGGAGAGAGTCAAGGAGGAAGAAGAATATGGTAAGGGTAGATAGGTCGGTTAGCCTTCTGTATTTTAACGGGCGTTTGGTGGCGTCAGGAAATGGGATGGCAGTTCAGTCTTCTAGAGGATATACCATCAATTTATGAATCGGTCATGGATACGGCCAAATGGCCGCAAAGTATCGATCCTTCTAGTACACATTTCTTGCATGCATATTCCTCTATATTGTACACACAATCCAAACGCCGCCAATGTCTGCTCGTACACTAGCATATGATACAACCATCATCCTCCATTTCCATTCCACTCTGATCAATACCCGGGGGGATTGACTCTTTGCGAAACCCTTGTCCATTTTGGCAGCTCTGTAACCATATCAGCACATCTTCCAGTTGTTCATCTATGTAAGGAGCTTACTTCGAATGCTCTTCCTGTATTTCTTCTCCTTTCTGTCGAAAATGGTGTATTTGTCCTTAGGTACCATCTCCTGTTCAATGGGCATCTCGTCCTTCCACCTTTCCACAGCCTTCATCGTCGTGCCCTGATTTGCCAAAGCTCTATCCACTACTGCGACGACTGTGTCGACAGCTCGTAGGCGCTTCCGTTGTCGCGCCTTTTGGAATTTCGAGAGTCTCCATGGGATCTTCCTGCAACGCAATTGCTATCAGCTCACATCCCAGAACAGGACAACGACTACGGAAATAGTGATCACTTACCAGAGCAGTCCCGAACATAACGAATTCGTAGGTCTGAAAGCTCCGAACATTGTGGCGGTGTTGGAAGAATTTCTGACGTTTCGGCATGAAGTTGAAGCTTCCCTCCAGAATTATCAATGCCAAGACTTTCAGAGGTCCACCCAATCAGCCGCTTCGCTCCACCTTCCTCTTCTTGAGCATCAACACCAGGCGTAAGCTCACAACCAGACATTCAAGCTCACAACCAGACCTCAAAGATGTCGTATTACTTTGCCATTATTGGCACACAGGATAATCCCTTATTTGAGTACGAGTTTGGTACTTCGAAACAGGGTGGAGACGGGGTTGCCCGATTCGCAGAACAGGCACGGCATGTGAACCAGTTCATTGTCCACAGCAGTTTGGATATCGTGGAGGAGGTACAATGGGGTAGCGGGCAGATGTGAGCAAGCTCCACCAAATATTTCAGCATCTGATAGCTGACCATTCAAGGTATCTCAAGTGTATCGATCGATTTTACAACAACTATGTGTCCTGCTTCATGACGGGCGGAAGTAAGGAACCATTTACTTCCCCCAAAGACCAGCACTAACCAGCGTACAGACGTCAAGTTCCTTCTACTACATTCCCCATCACAACCTGCTTCTACGACTACTAGCCGAGCCAGCACATCCATCGCTGCAAACCCAACATCGCCCCAAACGGAGGAAGCAATCAAGCAGTTCTTCGGGGAGGTGTACGAGAACTGGGTGAAAACAATCATGAATCCTTTCTATCAAGTCAATATGGAAGTGAAGAGTCCGGTATTCAGGAGCAGGGTGGCTGCTGCAGGAAAGAAATATCTGTGAGGGTCAGTAGTATGTTGAGTATGTTGAGTACAGGATTTGAACGATGAGCTCCCCTTCACCAGCAAGCTTGGCACAAAGAGCTCATATTGCGGACCTACAAATGGTCGCGGTAGCCTTGAAGAAGTACCGGCTACTTGCAACGCCATTTTACGGAACCATGGATCGATGTGACGTCCTCCCTTGGGTCATCCATGTCGGGAGAGGCAAGAAGTCAAAGTGTACGCCATGGAAGAAACATCCAAGGGAATTCTGGCGAGCATCGCAAGAAATGGCGGAGCGGTATGCTAGGATGGTGCAGAGGAGTTCGCAGTGCATATTCTAGATAGAGCTGAGATCTGCTCCTTCTGAGGGAGGTGGAAATGGCGAGTCCGAGTCTATGGTTTCTCGATTCATGGAGAGTCAACTCGCAACCCCAGAGGTTGTTACTACCAACGCTATCTTCGAAATTTCAATAGTCAGAAGCCTCTCCAAAATCTCAGATAACGGACGTCTCCATCACGAAGGTCCGAAACGAATCCACCCAAGAAGACTGAGCCTTTGTTTACATCCCGTCACTTGTCGCGTCTTCGTACCTCACTTCTGAAGTCATCTGCAACACCTAGCTAGATATATGGGTAGCTGCATGCTATGTATATCTATCGAAAGAGAAACAGAATCCGTTCAAACAATTCTTACTTGATTTTCCTTCTCTTTCTATCCGTATCAGAATCTTCTCGAAAAGCTAACAACCCCTAAACAATATGTACAAGTAAACAGCACTTTGAAATAAAAAGAATCACTCCGCCCTTATAGCGTCAATGGCTGAATACTTCATCCAGAACGCCGACCTCCTGTTATCTTTCAATACAAGCCCAACACTGGATCTGATCAAACCAGTCAATCCCAATATCCATCCCAATGTCTCACCGACAACGTCAAGCTCATAATCTATTGTCCGAGTGGATAGACCTCCCCGAGCTCTTCGTGATTGAACCAAGTTGTTGGGAAATCGATCACTGAACCCAAACAGCAAGACCTAGTAATACAAAGGGATAAGACGAGGAGAAATTCTTGGCAATTCTTTCCAGGCCGAACTATCCCCAAAAGTGCAATAGCTACTCTCATTTCAACTGTTTCTATGCAACACTGTCGCTCTAGCCTGTTGTGGTGTCAGCCCATTTTTCATTCTAGTCACAAGTCCAAGATTTCTACCTGATGACTAGGAATTAGCAACACATCAGTGACAACTACATTCTCCCACCTACTAGCCTGAAATACAACAACCTCCGCAACATCCTCCGGCATCAATGGTTCGCATCCCTCATACACCTTCTCCGTCGCCTTCCTATCACCCCCAAACCCCACAACCGAGAACTCCGGCTTACTCACATCCAGCTGGAAAGTTAAGATCTTAACATCATTCCCAACTTTAGAAATTATCTTAGCTGCTACTTCCTTAAGAACCTCAAGACGCCGAGCTGTAAGTATGAGACGTAACGATTGAGGGCTAGCGCGGGGCGAATTCAATGGCTGTGCTGCGACTTATACCAGAGGAAGCGCCAGTGATGAGAATGATTTTGCTAGTGAGATTTTTGAACATCTTTGAGGGGGTTCGTCAGTGACTAGGTCCTATGGTGGTATATGGGTAGAGGGACTGTGGTGATACAGCAAGTAGGAAACCTTGCAGCGCCTTCTGGCATTGAGTGCGGGGTCATTGAGGCGGTGTTTCCCCACATTTGAGTACTGATCGAGCACTACAGTTCTTGCATTTTCTTCCAGCTTGACATAACTCATACTTCTTGTTACCCAACAAACTTCATTCTCCTAGAGTTCCTTTCTAATGGCATTGAGTGACAAGAGTCTTCCTGCTTTTGGCTCGCAATTTGGTAGGTTGTAATATAACTCGTTTCCAACATCGCTTAAGCTCCTGCCATACAACATCAGGAACTCGCTGGTCTCGAGATGCAATTTGAGATACAATAAAAGGGGTTTTCATGGTCATGGAGTGATTCACGCCATTTGAAAGTAAGATCCGGTCTTCCTGGCATTGGAGCGCGTCTAAAATCCTAACACATCGAGTAGGACGAGTCCAGGGTAGGCACTACTTTGCGCAGGTCAGTGCAGGAGTAAATCTGTCACCAGGAGCCTCTCTATCGGATTTTACCTACTGAAATATGAGGACCTGCTGCGCATATTCTTCACTTACCCAAACTGTCATATTCAATGTTACTGGGTTCAAGCAGGTGACTGTCTCCATCTGAGCTCCACCTGAGTGGCATGACTGAAAAGGTGCAGATCTCGGAACACAAAAACACAGAGATGCCCTAAGAGCATCGAAAGAGGTAAATGATCTTAATTCTCTGGAAGGTGAAGCGGTGAGAGTAGAGGTCGAATCTTGCCTTTCTTGCTTGGAAATTTACGCCCTCGTGCCCCTATCTACTTCATGCAAATATGATACTATGAGGTACTGATCTCGTACTGGGCCTCGGCGAAAGGATCTGTAGCGCCATCGGTATGCTGTGTTTTCCTGTGTAGATTAAAAGGCAGGAAGGGATGATGACAAGTCAAAGTGAGGTATCGCGTCGTGTCGTTAATTTGAGTTCGTACTCGCTCGAAGAGCTAACTGATTTTGGACAATACTCGAAACAACATTTCTAGAAAGTTATTCATACCAAGACTCGTGCTTAACTGCTTGTGTTGCCGTTCACGTACGACTCAGAGAATGCCGTATAGAGGTCTATACAAGTGTGTGAGGGGCTACCAACATCAAACTCGTAGCGGGAAATGAAGGTTGTGGTGCGGGAGGGGGATCGTCGAAGGTTTATTATGCTTACGAAGTTCCTCGTTACAGTAGAACTTAAGCGGGAATATTCAGGGGCTCGCTAAAAGATTCTGCTTCGCTTCATGACATTCGAGTGAAAGCAAAGCAAAGCAAGGCAAAGCAAAGCAAACGAGAACCTGATGTCAACACCCGACTTTGAATATCTTTGCCCGACCTAGACCTCAACTGTTACTAGCAGTCCTAAACTAGTACATTGACACTTAGAAAATATTCCTACGAGGACACTACGCCAGAACTCCAAGGAACCCGCTTAGCTTCCGGCATTACTGGATGCTATTTTTCAGATTCGGTATCTGAAATGCACATTCTACTTATCCGTCAAGTCGCCAAATCCTTCCAAAGCCTCTACCTCAGCATCCGCAACTAGTCCCGCCTTATCTCTCTTCTTGTTCTCCATGTAGCAGACAGCTGTATACGCGACCTGCAGACCTGCAGCAATGCAGTACGCCACCAAAAGCCCTTTGATGGCACCGAAGTATCGAGGTGCCTGAGAAGGGATAAAGATGTGAGGTCCTGCGATGTTACCGCCGCAGTAGAAACTAGATGTTGTCAGTTTGAAAGTCGAGTTTATCATGTTGCTTGAGATGAACAGGGGGAAGACTATGAAGTAGAGACCAAGAACAGTGCTGCGTTCCGTGTGACATGCAACTTTGACGGCGGGGAGAGTCTAATTCAGCACGATTGGAGAGCCGAGAACTTTCTGTAGCCAACAGCAGCCGACGAGAGCATAACGATGCGCAATCGGGATCTTGAGAAGGCCGACGAGTCCAGCGATTCCAGGAATGCAACCCACTGTTCAGAGCACTTCATCAGCACAGCTCCTTTGAATGGCAGAACAGAGTCAGGGTGGACGTACGAATAATTGTCAGTCCAAGGGAATTATTGTATGTCGACAAATATCCAAAAGCGATGCACATAACAATCTCGAAAGCTCCGCCCGGCGTATGCAACAGACTCGTCTTGAGAAGCTATAGCCAAAACCTTTAATAATAGACGAGATGAAGTTGGCCACGCCACCATTCAGGATGCCGTAGCAAGCTGCCATCAGGAGAAGTATGTAGGTCTTACTGTCCAACAAAGCCTCCTTGATCTGATGGGGCATTATCTTGGGGTCCTTAACTCCAGTCTGGTTCTTTGAAACTCTCCAGACTGCCACGATCCGCCCATATTCGGTCAGGCATTTGGCATTGTGTGGGCCATCTGGTAGGTAGAGAATGATGACGAAACCCCACGCAATGGTAATTGCTCCCACCACCTGAATCATTAGACATGGAAAATGCAAGGATTCGGTGGACCTACTACATATATGAGCTTCCAGTTCGGAATTGCCAAGCCATCAACATGTCCCAATCCGCAAGAGAGAAGAGCACCAATGATAGAAGACATGCCGTTGACCGAAAGTCAGAAGGATGTTCGCAGAGACTGTTCTTCCCGAGTCCACAGCATCGATGTCAAGAGAATCCAAGCTGAGGAAATGCAAGCTTCGACAAAGCCGAGGGAAAATCGAATTGCGAAGAAGCCTGAGAAATTGAAAACTGCGGCTTGAAGCATACAGATACTTCCCCAGGCGAAGAGCATGCATCCAATCATTTTCCCGACGGGGAACCGCTGCAAGGCGACGTTGCTGGGATAGGCACCAATGAGCCAGCCAAAGTATAAAGCGGATCATACCCAGGAATAGTCATCTCCTGTCTAATGCGTATCGGGTTGCAAGCCATATACATTTGAACAGTTCAAGCTGTAAGCGGTGTAAGCTTCCAAATCGAAGTAGTTCGATGGGATATACTCATGTTTGCTTGTCAAGGAAGGACAGCATATAAGTTGTCATCATCTACTATCATCAGCAATTATTACTCACAGCCGACCGGATAAGGCTGTACCATTGGAAGAACAATGAAGTCGAGCTTTCTCCTGACTTTAACCGAGTCAATCTCCAATTGGGCAGCATCGTATTGCTGGGCCTGCTGGAATAGACCATAACCGATATCCGCAAACTTTGCTTTGCTTGGTATCTCAGTAGAGTCTCCATTGCCATTGTCTGGAGATATCTCGGAATCTGGAGCAGGCGCAGCGCGCTTCTCAATGTCGGCCATTTCGGTCAAGTCTGGACTAGAAAATTATTTGAGTAATGATTAGGAGGTGGTAAGGTCAGTTTGGACATGAAATTTAACAGAGATCAAACCACAACTTATACTGAAATATAAATTTCATGATAAGATACCCGAGAGAGAGGGATGTGAAGTCGACTGCTTGATGGACTCAAAGTGGCCATGGCAGGGATGCTTAGGAGACTCGAGATAGTGAACCAAACTACCGGTTTGCCACATCATTGAGTGTTAGTATCTCAACAGAGAGTACAACCAATCAAACTCAACAGCGTTTGAAGCACATGAGTATATTCCCAGCACTTCTGGGGCTAATCCGGCAACGATCCGCGACCATGTGGTATCCGCCAATGGCATTCTTTTGCGCAAGAAGTGGAGCATGCACCTCCGATGCAAGATTAAATCTGACTACGTGACAGGCGATAAGCATGGAGGAGATCCAGATACAGGCTAGAAAACGAGAGCTCAACGAGAAGAGGGGAATGTTAAAGCAACAACAGCTACATCCTTCCTATCCCACGTTGCAGCTTCGGGCCGAGCAGAGAATGCACAAAGAAATCTAGATAAAAGCACAGCTTATGTCGAGGCTAGAGTTATTTGGTCATGATCACATACTCTGCTGCAGCGTCGGACTGTAATATGCAAAGATGGGGGGATGGATGTTGATATTATGTCGTCGAGCCGAAATCGTACTACATCTATGCTATCACGAAGCGAGACTGGGCAACCAAGCCCCTTAAAGCATCATCCAGCGGTGCTAAGCCTATACATGGTTAGACTGCTCTGCCGATAAGAAATGACAGATCTTGGTCAGGATCTCCATCGCATGTTTTTCTCCTCCTAAGCTCTTTCGTCAAATCGGACATGCGGCGATTTCAATGACTACTTAGCTGGACCCTATACGGGCTGGTGCTTGTGCAACGAGGTGAACGACATTAAAACAGTGGAGATGGAGTACATCAACTGCCAGCAGCCATGTGGCACAGGTCCATGCTATCGGCTTGCATCCTTGCCTCTCAGCTACAAGACCTTTGTCTTCTCGCCGCAATTGAGTTTTGATAGCTTCGTTAAACCTTTTTTCGTAATGAATCACGACTATATAATGTCAATCCATGTCAAACACGGCTCGTAGAGTAGGTAAGACGACTAGCTCGGTACTTTAGTACAGTAACGCACCTACATAAATATGTTTCCTTTCAAGCAAGTGTTTTTCTAATCGTCTAAGAGCTTCATTTCTCAGTAAACTTTCACGTACGGTCTCCTTTGGCAACATCACAATTCAAAATGGCAACAGAAACAATGGCGGTTGCCTCGCCCAGGCCATGGCAGGGAATCAGAGATGCGAAGAAAGCCGAGCAAGCTGCGCGGATTCCCGTCAAATGGAGGTTGAACGAGTTTCCTCCTGCAGATACAATCGATGTACGACCAGTAGCTAGCACTTGCGGCATCCTGTCTGGACGGGAATTGAAGATCACAGGAGAAGCATAAGATGCGACTTCTCTAGCGGCCGCCATTGCGAGTGGCACCTGCTCCGCATAGGAGGTTGCTGTGGCTTTCTGCAAATGTGCGGCCGTTGGACACCAGCTGTGCAACAATCTTACCGAGATCATGTTTCTGGATGCAATTGAAGATGCCAAGAAGCTAGACCTATATTTCAAGGATACTGGCAAGACTGTGGGACCTCTTCATGGCTTGCCGATGACTTTCAAGGTGCACATATATTTAGGCACTTCGCTATTCTCAATTGATCCACTGATTGGGTTATAGGAATGTTTCCACGTCGAAGGTTACGATTACTGCAATGGCTACATTTCGAAAACATTTAAACCCTCGAAATCTAGAACATATGTCATCCAACTCGTGAAGGCAGCTGGAGCAGTTGTGATTGCGAAGACGAATGTTCCACAAACCATGCTGGTTGTGGAGGCTGATAACAATGTGTTTGGCCAAACCAAGAACCTAGTAGTGCACCATCTCACATGCGGCGGAAGTAGTGGCGGGGAGGGTTCGGATATGGGTTTTCGAGGGTCTGTGATTGGTGTTGGGACAGATGTTGGAGGATCGGTTCGGTATAGCAAAAGACTTGAAAATTGTATTGATTACATTTCTGACTCTGCCACAGTATTCCAGCCGTAGCGAACGGTGTATATGGATACCGGCCGACTTGTGGGCTTTTACCCTTCTATGGGTACGCTGCACCAGGTTACACAGGAGTCAATACAGGTATTCCGGCCACCCTTGGGCCCCTGGCTCAATCAGTCCGCGACTTGACTCTTTTCACACGCGTGGTTCGAAATGCAAAGCCCTAGATTGTCGATCCTGCGGTTGTACCAAATGTATTAAAGGAACGATTGCGCGGAAGCCAGTCGTAGGCGTAATTTACAGCAGCGGACTTACCCCTCACCCACCGATCAGAAGGGCGCTCCGAGAAGCGGTGGCGAAGCTGAAAGCCGCTGGCTTCGAGGTGAAGAAATTTGTTCCCCCAACCTTAACTAGTATCCGGGAGGTGACCGCGGAGCTTTTCACGCTGGACGGCCTGTCATACCAAAAGAACACATTGAAAGAGGCTGACGAACCCCCTGTTCAATCAGTGCTTGACATTGGATTCTGGAATATGCCTCGCAAGTCCCAAGAAGAGACTTGGTTATTGAATACCAGGAGACTTGGGTTCTGCAAGCTGATGCTGGATCGTTGGCAGGATGCACAGATTGATGTTGTTCTTTGCCCAGTCGGACCTCATACGCCCGTTCTCCCTGGTCAGTGGGACAATGATACATACACGGTTGCATGGAACGCCGTAGACGCAAGTCATTCGTCTTTCTTTTTATGTATTGACTAATATCTTCTAGTATCCTTCCATGGTAATTCCTTTCACTACTGCGGACCCCGCACTTGATCCCAAGGATGCCAACTTCGTCGGACTTAGTAAAATAGATGCCACCAACGAAGCACAATATGAGGTATACCCTATATTTTTCCTCGATGCAAAGATTGACCCTTTCCTAGATGGCCCTGAGCTGCTGGCTGGTGCTCCAGCTGGCCTTCAGATCGTGGCACCAAAATGGGGAGACGAACAGTTGCTGGCGGATGTCGAGCTTATTGATCACGCCTTGAATGGGAAGCCTGCAGGTGAAGCTACGTTTTCGTCAGGTATTCCAAAATTGTAATTGAGCTTGAAAATTTCCACAGTTTCTGTGTACATACTTTTCGTCCTGGACTAGCTGCGTAGCAAGTACCTGGAACAAACTTCCATGGCATGTTCCAGTTTCAAATATCTAGTCTTCCTCTTTCCATCTCTACAACTCGATAGAGGAATTCTCGTACGAAAGATGGAATAGTTCTAACCAGGTTTGAAGGTGCTGTGTCAGTTCTCTAATAGAGGTTTCACAGTTAAATTTGTTTGAAGAACTCAACACCAAAATAGCCCAGGATAGCAAACTCTTCATGACATTAAATTCCAAACAATGCAACAAACGAAGTAAGCGACGACTCCACATCGCAATCCATGGTGGGGTAGATCTACCCCTGTCGGCGATAAGATAGCTAACAGAGTGGGGTGAACAACAACTCACCTCCCCATCTTCCTCCCTCCTCAACCGTAAGTTGTACTGTTTTGGCAAAGATGGTGCAGTAATAACTCTAGATTTTGAATGCTAGGTTGGATAGTTACTATTGACCAAAGGACAGAACTTTCTCAGTTGTTTTTTTCAGTGGGACTTGGACTCACGGGTTTTGGCAGGCACACCGCCACCACCGCTGGGTTGAATACAGTACCTGGATGGAGGCAATCTTCAAATCACGGGTCAATTGAAATTGAGACAACCGAAGAAGAGATAGAAGCCTTCAGTTTGACGGAGACAAGCGAACACTGAAAGCAGATACATATCTCCACAAAAGAGCTCTGGATCTCAGACAACACACAGCACCTTCATACAACACATCTCGAGTCTTGGCATCCTTACGTTAAGGCACAGCCGCAAAAGCAATGGCGACATTCCTCAGCCCAGGCCCAACACGGCCTTCAACAGCAACTCAGGAACCAGAGAAAGAATTCAACATCTGCTTGGTTGGCAGTGGAGGCGTGGGCACTATTGCCGCTTTAGTGCTTGAAAAATCAGGGAGGGCTAGGGTTACGGTTGTGCTGAGAGGGAGCTATGGGGTGGTGAGTGAGAAGGGGTTTGATATTGAGAGTGTAGATCATGGTGATTTTATTAGGTGGAAACCTTCGAGAGGTAAGTTCAGCTTTCTCTTCACTTGGAAATCAGGGAGGGGAAGAGGTATGATTGCTTGGACGGTTTTTAGTCTTGGCGATGAAAGGATGATGATTGAGGGACGTGTGAGATGCACAGAAATATTTTGAGTTCATCATATGGAATGATCAAATACTAACGTGTAAAATCAGTCGTCCCCAGCATTGAAGAAGCTACCTTCGCACCCCGACCCCCACACACAATACCCTTGCCAACCGGTGCCGCAACACGTATGTCTCTTCCCGCCTTGAAATACTCCATGATCTGGAATTTGGGATCGGCCCTTTCCTTCCGATCCCAAGATATTGGGGGGGGAACATGCTAATTCGTTTTCCAGCCATGGAATCGCCGCGAGAGCGATATGATTTCCTCGTCCTCTGCACCAAACAGCTACCAGACAAATACTCACTCGCAAACATGGTCTCGCCCCTCATAACGCCAGGCCTTACATCCATAGTACTAATCCAAAACGGCCTCCTTATACACGTCCCTTTCACTACTCTCTTCCCTTCAAACGTAACCATGTCTGCCGTCTCCATGATCGGCTCCTTCACCGAAGGCGTCAACAAGATCAAGCAAACCGGGCCAGACATCTTGCAGATAGGCGCACATTACCATGACGGTGTAGTTGATTCCGTCTCTGCGGAACGAACACAGACATTCGTCGACATGTACAGTTCTGGTGGCGCGAAGAGTTGCATCCTAGCATCCGACATGATGCTAGCCCGCTACGCGAAACTCCTCTGGTACGCACCGTACAACTGTCTCTGCGCACTGATGGAAATGACAGTCGGAGAGATTCAACGGTCGGGTGCACGAGAGAAGTTCGTCGAGCCGATGATGCGCGAGATTGTTGCTGTTGCAAAGGCGGATGGGACAGTGTTGGCGGAGGACCTAGTGCAGGAGATGTTGTGGAGGAGTCCGGAGACGAGCAGGTATCGGCCGAGTATGTTGTTGGATAGAGAGCAGGGACGCCCGATGGAGATTGAGGTTATTCTGGGGGATGCCATTAGGAAGGGTAAGGAGTTGGGGGTGGAGGCGAAGGTTATGGAGAGTGTTTATGAGATGCTTTGTTTAGTTAGGTGGAGGATGGAGAATCTGACTGAGGAGGGAGAGATGCATATTGGTTAATGGCCCGGATAGTCATTTGGTAGATAGTTTTAGTGGAGCTTGATTATCTGCGAGATATGGTAGTGTTGTTCGTAGATTTGCATTAGATTAGACAGCGAAGATTTATATTGACCATTTTCCTTGTTCTTTCAGATGTCATCCATCTCATGGGTATCATGATCTCTCATCTCAATCTATATACACCGAAAATTCCTTAATCCCAAAATCTAAACTTGCTAAATCAACCCCTCAGATAGGCAAACACTCCCCCGGGTAAATCTCAACTAGATCCATCCAATTCCATGCCAATCCCAAATCTCTCGCCCTCCACACCCTCTGAACACAAAAATCCCTCGAGCGTCTCGCAGTAACAGTTTTCCTCTGCCTGATAATCTCTTCAAACATACCCATAACAATTGTCCTATCCTCTTCCTCCGTCAACTCCGTGCCAGCAATCAGGACAGGCCAAAGTGATGTCTTCAGCTGATCTGTCATAGCGCTCAGATGCATAAGTACTTCTTGTGCCATACCCAGTGCCACTTGATTCGCAGCTTCTGAACTCCCAGGGGGCTCTAGGAGTCTGTCGAGATAGAGTAATGCTGCTGCTCGGTGAGAATGTGCATGGAGGAGTAAGTTCCGAGATGCTTGGAAAGAAACGTTTTGGGCGGCGACGGGCCGCCATTGGTTAAGTCGCTGTCTGATACCAAGGACTTTTTGGTAGATGGCGATAGTAGGGTTGGTAGTTATCATTATAGCTTCTTCACTCCAAATATTATCGCCAAATTGATGTCGATTTCCATTTCTACTCACACCTTCCGAGGGTGTAAGTGTACCACCTCGCATCTCCTCGGCTAGAGCTTCCAGGTCCGCTAGGATGGGCATCAAAGTCACCGTATACCCCATGAAGCGGTCAGCGGTATGGAAGGAGTCATCGGACAGCCAGACGGCGTTTGGGATGAGCGGATGGCGCGCGTAGGTTAAGCTGATCATCATGTCTTGCCTCGCTAGAGCCCGGATAAAGTATTTCGCTACCGAGGAGAAGGAGAGGCCGCTGTCTTGCTGGTGCTTTGATTATGATGGCGGCGTTAGAGATTATGGCTGGGAGAGAGGTATCGGCTGGTTCTGATCGGTTGTCTATTAACTGTTTCCCCACTTTAGTGGCTGTAATCATGATCATGTGCGGTTCGATTGGGAGGGGGACTGTACTTCTAAAGCGCAAAGTCCGAGTAGCATAATCATCATCTGCTCTAAATCTCTCCTATCTCGCAATCGTGCTAATATTCTTTGTCTCCTATCCAGCATAGGAACGATACTTGAGCCTCCTTCTCCGAGGTAAATATGCCCGATAGCGCTTAGCGTGTCGCCGACAGCAGCCGGGTCCTGGTTGAAGACTTGAAGAACATTGGCATTCATCTCGTCGACAAATTCTTTGCTCATGACTAGCTCCCGAGGGTGTCTGCTGAAGTATATTTCCACTCCGGGCTGGTCGGTTCGTCCGATAGCGTCTGGTGGGTGGTCGGGCACTGTGGGATAGAGTGGTGGACAAGAGGGGAGTTGCATGGAGTTGGCACGGGCTCGAGCAATGAGTGTGATTTGTTGTTCCGTGTATTCGATTACTGATGAAAAGGCATCAGAGTCCTCTAACGCCATCTCTTCCACCTCCGAAGCTTGACTCCGAGGCGTAGAGCGGTGCACATCTTCCTCTCTGGGGGTCTCGTGTATGTCACGTGCACTATGTCTGTTTGTTGACTGTCTCTTCTCATACCACTGCGATTCCGGAATCAGAGCGGGCGTTTGAGGCTCTATTCTCTCCGATCTTTGAGACTGTGATACGGCTGCTGGACTCGCTGGCGGTCTTAGAGCATGTTTGGGGCTGGTTACAGGTGGTATTGCGTATCCTTGACATGCATATCCTCTTCTCTTACACGTTCCGCAATGGGGTTGCTCTTCGTCGCACTTCACTTTAGCCCTCTTGCAGTCGATACAGCCTTTTCTTGACCGCCGTTGCATGGTGGAGTATGTGTAGTGAGATGGCTGGACAACTAAAGTTGTACTTGTGCAGATTCGTACTATGGCTGGATACGTCAGACTGCAGTTGTACCTGTGAGGTTCTTGGACGTGATGAGATTTGCGCCGTGCCGATGCCGGTGAGCACAACTGCCCCGGCTGCCACCTTTACAGCAGGTCAAGGGTGTTCCCCGTCCTGTCAGGGCCCAAGTCCATGGATTTTGGCTTGGTTAGCTGGATCTGATTAGATTTTACCATCTGATTAGCATAGTACGAGTAAGTTTTCGGACCGAAGTAGTATGGTGATGTACTGACACTCGGATTTTACTTAGTGCCAAGTTCCATAGGTGTGGAAGGTTTCTGGACTCGGGCCGTACCTGCAGGTTTAGCGAACCATCACTAATATTCCAGCGCGTCATCGCTAAAAATGAATTGATTTTAGCAACACACTTAAGCGAGACTTAGAATGAAGCGACAAGATTGATAGCTTCCCATCCATCAGCTGCGATATAACTTATGACTACTCTTATGATTTCTTGTTTAAGACCTAGATCTATTCTTTGGCCGCATTCGCTGTGGATGACAGCACAGCGGTAGTTGAAGCTATGCCCGTTTGGTGCGGATGATAGGACTTGACCGTCAACTGAACGTTCTATCAACAGATGCCCATGATTGTCATATGTACTCCCTTGTGGACTTGTGAACTCCCTGGCAGGGAAAATGGCATGCGGAATGAACATAATAACTTATCTTTCGCTCCTATTCCGTACCATCTTTCTTGTTGTTTTGACACACAAGCTCGTTTAATCTCGCACTTGGATGACCATGCAGCTATATCAGTGGCATCCCCAACTTTACGAAAGAGCGCAATCATTTGCAGGCATTGAAGTAGTTCTTCATCACCGAAAGTCTGCGGGCTTCATCTTGAACTTGATGTTTGATTCGGATGGACCAAGTTTTTTGATTGAAATTTGCTATTTTTTGGGAGTTTGTTATTAGGGTAATTTGAAGATCCAGGTGGGGTGATGCAACGGTTCTCTTTGACGAAGAGGGGACGTCCAATTCGAGTCAATCAAAGACAGCAAGGTGAAACAAAATGCGTCCCCAAGCTTTAAAGAACAGACACCTGTGCCCTAAGGATGATGTTGGTGGAGTCTAGTTCTTTCAAGATGTTGTCGTGTAGCTCGCTTAATTTTCTGGCCCCCTTTTCAGTTACGTGGGCCTTTTCTCTTTCTTTCTTTCTTTCTTTCTTTCTTTCTTTCTTTCTTTCTTTCTTTCTTTCTTTCTTTCTTTCTTTCTTTCTTTCTTTCTTTCTTTCCTCTTTCCTTTCCAAGCAGTCTATGAAAGTCACTTACCGTTCAGATGGAGCTAGTCCCAAATCATGGATATCAAAGGATGATTTTCCGCCATGTATCGAAGATAGATGTATTCGGTAACGTCCCACCCCACCATTCCGCCCACCCTTTTACACCAAAAACGTCGATTCTGAGGTATTAATATCTTTATAATTAATTAATAAAAATTTATAATTTTTTTTATATTTGTATTTATTAGCCCTTTTTAATTAGGTTCGTAAAGCTAATTGCAATTCGAATCATAAATTATTACGTAATCTTAAATTTACGTTTTTACATACAAAAAACGCCAAAAATCACTGGCTAATAACTTCTTTAATAATGAATATTATCTTATAAAACTTAAAATATATGAAGATCGTACAGTAGAAGGCGAAATGAGTGTCGTTGTTGTTTACTTAATTATTTTTAGCGAGGTCCATTTCTGGACTACTGTAGCTGTGCCCCTGCCCCGGATGTACCTGGAGGTACCCCCCTCTGCCCTTGCAGAAACAGAAAATTAGCTAGCGACCGTCTCTACTATTTCCCCCGTCACTCCTTCCCTCCCTCCTCTTCTTTTGTTTCCTATCATCCATTTTTGTCAGCAAACATGGCGCTATAACTGGATGCTGCACAGCATGTTTTAATCAACGCATTACTAAAAGAAAGGTTCGAGACCAAGCTAATAGCCACAAAAGCTTCATGCAGGGTTCGCGCTGTCCAGAGAATTCGTCTGAAGAGACAACAGCAGTCCGAGGATTCTCTGAAGTAAAGCTTTATTTAGTTAACTAAGTAGATATTAAGAGAACACCTATTAATTATCCGCGTCAGTAACCTAAAGGCGAATCAAAACCTTGATAAAGTAATTGAGTCTGTCTAGTCGTGGCTAAGTCTATTAAATAATATAAAATAGCTAATGATCTACGATAATTACAATAACCTTAAACTACTTAGTAAGTCGGATCCCACGGCAGTAAATATTAGAAAGTTCCTTTCTAAATTATATTAAAAGTTAATTATTATTACGACGCGGTTAGTAGAGGTCAGAATCGGTCGATCTATTTAGATTCAGAAGCTTAATAATATGCGTGATAGCCTAGAGATTTTATTAAACGTGTCGAGGCGAGAAGGGCTAGTAATAGCTAAGAACGTTTTAAATTTAAAGCTACTTTTCTAACTTTAACGCTAAATCCTAATGCTATAAAGCTTATAAAAGAGTTAAATGGACTTCCCCTCGCATTAACTATTACTAGAGTATATCTTAATTAAATAACGAGGAGTTTCTCAGACTATCTTTATTATATAAGGAGTCATGGGTAAGGCTTAAGGAGACTAGCCCTGAGCTAAGCTCGTACAAAGACCGAGCCCTTTACTCGACATGGCAAATCTCTTTCGATAATATTAAACCGCGGAACCCCCTCTTAGTTAACCTTTTTCGTTTATAGGCGTATTTTGATAACTAAGATCTTTGGTTCGAGCTTCTTCGACATGGCGATTCTGATGACCCCGAATGGCTTCGAGAGCTCACGAAAGACGAGTTAAGTTTTAATAATGCGATGCGGGTTTTGAGTAACTATAGGCTAGTAAAGGTAGCAACGTTTTCACAAGAATCGACCGAGTCTAAAGAGTATAGCATTTATAGATGTGTTCACTCTTAGATTATTTATACTTTAAATCAAAAATAAGATTACGATCTAGTTAAGCTAGCTGTGAAGTTTATAATAGCACATGTCCCTGAAAAGAAGAATAGTTAGCTATAGACGATACAACGTCGACTTCTCTAGCATGTAGCGAGATATTCATATATATTTTTAAAAAGCTTAATAAAAGACAATAAACTAGTAGATAATTGCCATAACTTAGCGATTCTTTACGCCGATTAAGGCAAGCTAGACGAGGCCGAGCGAATATACTAGCGAGCGCTACAAGGCTACGAGAAGGCATTAGGTCCGGAGCACACGTCGACGCTCTCTACGGTTAATAACCTGGGGAACTTTTATAAAAACTAAAGCAAGCCGGTCGAGGCTAAGCAGACATACTAGCGAGCGCTGTAAGGCTACAAGAAGGCATGGGGTCCGGAGCACACGTCGACACTCAACACGGTCAACAACCTGGCGATCCTTTACAAGAACTAAGGCAAGCTGGACGAGGCCGAACGGATGTACCAGCGGGCGCTGCAAGGCTACGAGAAGGCATTGGGTCCGGAGCGCACGTCGACACTCAATATAGTTTATTACTTGGGCAACGTCTTCAAGCAGCGATATTATGCGGCTGGTAAGCTTTCAGGCCGTAATATTGTGCTTGCGTACATTAAGCAGTTGGCCAGCCTTTGCCTCAGATTTCCACACTCAAGACTGGCGCTATTTGGCTATGTTGGGCGGGCGTTCGTCTGGGTGGGAGACGATGAAAAGTCTGCAGCTGCCTTCGCGCATCAATTGGCTTTAAACTCTGCTTATAATGCTTTTTGTAATGGCTGTGGTACCAATCTAACTGATAGTACTAGTCGGCTTGTTTGTAGGGTTGTGAAGACAGTGATTTATGTAGGAGCTGTTTTGATAAACTGGGAAGTAATGGACTTGGAGATATTTCTCTTTCATGTTAAGGCCACAAGTTCCTTGATTTGGGCGATTTCAGTAGGGCTTCAACCGATGATGCGATATATCGCGTATCAGTCGAGGAGTGGTTGAAGAGTATAGCACTATAAATAGGAATAGTTAAAAGAAATCATATTGTCAAAGATGAGTAACCTTGCAAGCACGCTCAGAAAATCTTGTATGCCTGAACAGGACGGTGAATATGGAAACAGAAGTGCTAGAAAGGCTTCATTTCGCCATTCCGTTGAGCAGGCCTAGCAACTTACTAAGTAAAGCTTTGGGGGAGGTGTGGGGTCTGTCCCTTTTAGCCGAGAATCGTTAGTTCCGTCCTTTGGAGGTACTAAACCGCGTGGCGGCCCTGCAATTATTTGCAAGCCACAACAGCCACAAGGCTTAAAAGGGTCTCGGACAAAAAGCATGGATCTAGAGCTCAGATAAGAACCTTTAAAACGTGTAAGGGACGACAAGAGCTTGCCAGGGTAGCTGTGGTTAAGGGCTGGTACTAAAGCCTGAATAGTAGCTTTATATTAGTCAAGCAAAAGGGCAACGATCCGAATATTAAATTTTATTCGGAAGGGGTGAAATTGGTACTAAATAGCTATATAATGCTTCTGATGTTTTATTTCTGTAGACTCACAAGCTGATGTGGAGTTGAGAATGTGTAAAGTCAAAGTACCGGTACTTCGGGTTTTCTTCCATCAGGTCCACTACAAAACTCGGAACCCCCATGAAACCAGCACGGAAATCCCCTCGTTCCCGTCTACTGGTATTCGGGTTGCCATTTCGAGGAATGCCAGAAGCCGAATACTTCTGTCTGACAATATCTTCCAACGTACATTTCGTCTTTGGCAAACAAGTGAGTGCTGCCATTCTGTGCAGCCATCGCAGTTCATTCATCGCGCCTAAGCGAGCCGCGTTTCTCATCGACTACCCAAAGGATACCTCCGCTCACTCCGTACTCTCTTCCGACCACAAAGGAATACTCTCCCAATCATTCTTCCAATCCGCCGTCTTCTGCGGCCAAATTTCTCTATACAGCGGCTGGTACACCTCCTCATACCACAACTGTTCCTCATCACCAAGCATTCGTTCCCATGTACGTCCACAAACAGCCGTTTCCTTCTCCTCGATCGCTATAGCCCTTGCCACACCACCACCGTCTCGCTTACATATCCACGGGCGAGCGAACCATCTCATCGCAGAAGTTTCCGTCGATGAGCGACAACCGCGCGAACTAAAGCCTTCCTTATGAACCAGCGTCAGCCTGAGATATTCCAAGCCGCCATCGGCCGAGGAGATCGTGTTGAAGATGGATAGTGCTAGAGGAGCATCCACGGCGATATTAGTCCATGTTTCGCGGAGAAATGTCGGCCGCGTCTCCTCTCCCTCGGAGTCATAGTCATATTCAATGTTAAACGGATGCTCCCCGTCGACCTCCTCATCCCAGAATTCCTCATCCGGGCCGATCGTGTACCGCAGCGTCAGCACAAGGTGTCTCAGCCTCGGCAGCTTTGCCAAAGCACGGTAAGTAGCTACTTCTTGCTCGTCGCTTCTGGTGCGGTTGATTGGGATGCGGAGGTGTGTGAGGTGCGGACTGTTAGACGCAAGAAGCTGTATATCTGAACCGGAAAAAGTGGCGAGAGGGTTGCGTGAATCGTTACCGACGTCTCGAACTGGGTTGAGTGATAGCGCGTGTAACGATTCTCCGTGGCGATGTACGATGATCTCGAATGTCTTGGGACTGATGTAACCGGAAAGTTCAAGCCGTTCGAGTGAACTCAAACTCGACAGAAGGAGGTTGAGCGCATTTTGCGATTGCTCGGTCTCGTCTTCGATAGCAGACAGATTTAATTTCTCCAGCGACCTCAGATCGCCCCGCGAAGCGACCTCGGCTAATACAATACCATCACTGAGATGCCATGGCATGACGATGGAGCGCAGGACGGAGAAGTCTGCGTGCTGAACCCAGTGGTCGATACCGCGCGGTACAAAGTCCGGAAAGACCAGACTCTGAAACTTACCCGGCGTCGACGAGCGTGCCGTGGCTCGTTCGATGGTATCGTTACAGCTCGCCTCGCCAGGGGAAAATCCTTTCCAGGCGGGTTTCCCGAGGGCCATCGCCTGGTCGATTTCGAGCTCTCCGGGCGTCTCTTGGGAAATTACGCACAGGTGAGCGAGGTTCGGTGCTAGTCCGGCGACCATCTCCATGACGGCTTCTTTGCCGTAGTTTAACAGGCCTCCAGACTCATAAGAGCCCACGCGGAAAGCGATGCTGTATAGCGACGGGTGAGTGCAAAGTGCGTAGTCCTCTTTCGAGATGGCCTTGTGTTCGTCGCGGATCTGGATTAAGCTGGGAAGCGAAAAGTGATGTACATGGAGCCTCGTTCCCCTTTCCGCCGCCATCGAAAGCACAGCTGGAGGTACGTAATATCCCGCTGACCAAACTAAATCTTTGAGACCGGGAAACTCGCTTATGAATTCGGATAAGGCATCCCAAGATTCGGATTCGCGGTCCCGGATACTGCCTCCACCGTGACATATGTCTTTATGAGATGGACGGCAAAAATCGTGCATGTGAAAATAATGGCGGGAGTTCCACTCATCTCCCTCTTCTTCATACATATTTTCCCTTTCCCTGTGCCATCTATCCGCGTCCCTGGCTTTCTCTTCGGCTGTCTCGAAGAAGGAGATCTTGAGGCGGCGCACGTGACGATGCCGTCCGGAGGTGAGGAGAGTGTTCCATCGCGACAAGGTGCTGCTCAAGTACTGGGGATCGTAAATTTTGAGCTCGATTTGAGAGAAAATCTGTGCGGCGCTTGCGATATGACAAGTCCTGCTTGACAAGGAGAACGCGAGCAGACTGGGTCGCACTGTTGATCCGCTGTCCAGGTATTCGCAGATGCGCTCTAGAATAGGGAGAGGCAAAGTTTCTATGGTAGACGCCATTGAAATGATTCTTGCCTGAGTTGAAATCGCATGTAGAGAGACCGGTTGAGTTGAGAAAAATATTGGAAAGATTGGGTTGAGGTTGAGTTCGGATCAACGAAGAGATATGCTTGGGCAACTAGTGTCGCACTAGCGGACCTAAGCCCCCAGCAATGGACTAGAAGGCCTCCCGTTGTTCGCGCACCTAGAAATCAACTGAAATATTTACATCCTACTTTGTATTACTCACTTGTTTTGTTCTATGACGTCTAATATTAAAGGCTTTCAAATAGCGACGAGTTCTTCCGACAGTTTCGATAGCGGGAGACATCATAGTGAATATGAAAGAGTAAGTGCTCTAGTCTGAAAAATCATCTATTGCTAATAACAATAATAAAATAAGAGGTAAATAGCAGCAGTGTCGAAAATAGAGAGAACAGAGTCGCTGACCGCCGGCGTCTTAATAGTAACTTCAGCTTATAAGTAGCAGCAGTGTCGAGAACAGAGAGAAGAGATTCGCTAATGTTATATCTTAAGAAGTATGTATGATTAAATTAACCCGGTAATATAGCTAATTAGTATTTTTAAACTTTTCTAAGCGGTAAGTTAGCCTATACGCTTCTCCATTCATCTAATGCATATACAGATTTAAAAATATAAGAAGCCAAGAACAAATGGACCCACTCGCCTGACAGCAAAATCCGGTTGGATTTATCTTCAAAATTATGCAACCGCTGTCGCACAATCGACTTAAGGACCTATCTCTCTTCGTTACCTTATCTAAAGAATAGCTGTAATCTATATCAAATCCTCTCTAAAATCCCCGAGGAGACTAAGAACAAAAATCCCGAGATTCGGCTGTCTAAAGCTTCGCAATACGTAAAGATTGATGCCGTACTAGGTCTGTGCTTTACTATATTATGCTAGATAAATGCTAATACTATTTAGATTCGAAGCCAAAACACAGACTTATTAAATTTCTATAATACATTTCAAACCCTAAAGGTAATTCTAAAAGCTCGCTCCATTTGGAACTAATTAAGGAATAGATTCGAATATATGACGAAGGCCAATGCTCGCGAATCGGTAAATGCTATCCTAATCCCAATAAAAGTCGAATGCCAACCCGAGTCATTAACGTGGAAGATAACTATACTACGTGCCTTATTTTAATAGATAAAGAAAATATAAATAAAGGAGCGCAATATATTACTCGATCCCATTACTAAGGCACGCTTTCGGAAAAACAAAAGAAAAAGTCGCGTACTACTACCAGCAACGAAAAGGAATAAAAGACGTAAGGATTCCTAATTAAAGAATTACCACAAACATTTCAAAATGCAATTAACGTCACTCGAGAACTCGGCCAGCAATATCTCTGTATCGATTCGCTTTATATTATTTAAAGAGAAGGCGGAGACTAAACTGCTGAAGCTATGAAAATGGAAGCAGTCTTTAAAAATGCTTACTATATAATAACTACCACTTTTACTAAAGACTCAACCGAAGGATTTCTTAACCGGCTAAAAGAGAAAAGATCGCAATATATATTAGTGCCCAAGTCCTCACGTAGCGAAGTCTACGTTTGCATATCGATTGAAGAAGACTTCGATAGCGACGTAATAAAAAAAGTCTTAAATAAAAGGGCATAAGTGCTACAAAAACGAGCCTTGTCACGCCAAACGATCCATTTCACGAAGAGCCAAACTTACTTCGAGTGCGGCGGTGGGATGCGTTGCGAAATGCTCACTCATATAAAGAAGTAAGTCTACATCTAAGGCTTAGTATTCTAAATACCACTTTTCAATCCGCTTTTCCTTATTCGTAATCGAGCATTTACCTAAATAAACCTACTAATTTCTAATCAAATCAACGCGAACTTATCATTTTAAAGTAACCCGGAATTTCCTCGCTTTATCAAAAGGCGTTATTTATTTACTTAAATACAGCTCTTCCAAGCTCTCTTTACAAATTACTCGACATTTGACATCACAAACCGCATAAACAGGCCCGTTGCGATTAAGTCACTAATTAAGGCCTTAATTAAAGCTCTCAATACTATAATCTATTATAAGATCTTCAAATGCTTCCTCTACCGAAGTCTCATATAGCAACCGGCACAGAATATTTCACTGGAGAAGATAGCTTATAAAGATAATAAAATGCCTCCATTATAGTCTTAAATAATATATTACGGGGAGATCTAGTATTTACAACTAGAATTTGGAAAATTTAAGTAAAATCATAGTATTCAATTTATAAATAACAAGCCGAGCGACTCGAGTACTAGCTCTAAAAATCATAGATATGTCTTAAAAGCTTAAATAAGACGGCTACGAGATTGCAAGATCAAATCTGAAAGCGTTATACTCGACGACGCGGACAACAAAGTCGGGCGTGTACACTTTAATACTCAACCTAAGAGCTTCCTACCAGAAGTAGTTTATGCTATTATAAAAAGAAAGACTAAAAATAATAGCAATATTAATAGTTCGCGACGAAAATATTACGTACTATTTTTAGCAAAAGGTGCAATGCAACTAAAGCGCGGAACATTTACAAGAGTTAGAATAGGTTCGATCCAGTAACGTTTTCTGCTTCTTAATAATTAAAACAATACGACACAAATCCTTTAATATATTCTATTTGCAGTTCGATTTTGTATTTTCACCTTTTTTCTTCTTGAACGAGGGCTGGATTCCTTTCTTCTTCCTTCGCTTAGCAAACAAAAACGCCTAATAATTAGACATACAAATTAAGCGCAGAAAAGAATGCCTCAAAAGCTGAGGTGGCATAAGAGTTGAATTTCAACGCTTAAACCTTTTAAGATCTCCCCAAATCTTAAATAAATCTCAACTAAATAGAATTTCCGGGGCAATTCCTGTCGTGATGCAAGTAGGAACATGGAAGGGCTGAGAGTTCTACGTTTCTGTGACGCCTCAAAATAAAGTCGGAAGTAAAGGAGTTTGAAATATTTAACTCACGCGGTGGCACAGATTTATGGAATTGCAGAAGAAAGACACGTTGTGTACTCCTCCTGGTTTCTAATTCTCCCAGCTACTGTGTTGTCGACCGTACATGTATTCTAGCTTCCATTACCCGTCAAATCCCGCTCTGAAATCGCATCTCATTAGCTCTATCCTATCTTTTCAAGCCCGCCAATCCCTCATATTCACTGCATCATTAGCTCTCCTTCTATCCTTAGTCCCCTTCCTTCTCCGACAACATCTCGGCAGTACAAGCACCTTCTTCCTAATATAAACCGCCAGGTCGATCTCGAAACAGCTGCTCTTATTCGCATATATACCCCCATCATCTTTAATTTCAAAAATGTTAATCTGCAGGACTTCTAGATCGGTGTGGTCGATTAGCACAAGGAAGTTAAAAGTACTTCTATAGTAATCGATCATACTTGAGTTCAAAGACGTATCAATGTAAAGTCCTGCGCCTAGCAATGTAAATATAAGTAAGTAATCAGCTGTATGCCATGAAATTTTTAGAAGCAGCTTCTGAAGTGCTATCAGGGGTCCTTCGACTTGGATTCGAAGAGATTAATCTAGAGATGGCAAATAAAGGCGGTAGTAAGACTTTTGATAGCATAAGGGGATATAGAGTAGAAGAGCTGATTGATCCAAGGGTGGAGGATGGAAGCAATTAATATTATACTTGTGTGTCGAGTTCGTAAGGCATAAAATGTCGGGGAAAGACATTATTTTTATTACTGTACCGGAAAGATATTATCTAGTACAGTAATATAGCAACTAAGCAATAAAGTCCTTAAATAAATCACAATCTATTAATCCCCGGTATACTCGCCTCAATATAATACCATCTTACGCGTATACTAGAAAAATATACCATTTTTTCCCGCGACTAAACTTTATAACTTAAATTAAAGATGAACCCTTCGGAGACCACCCCCAACGCCGGTGCCTAGCCCTCCCATCGCAGCCAGACTCATCTACAAAAATAAGCTAATCGGACTTGTATCTCGATATTCTATATAAGTAATGGTCTCGAAGGTCGGCATCCCGTTATTATGCGATGCGTCGGATCGTTTTTCGTATCCAGCTTATTAACCTCAGAGTCCGACCGATTAATCTCTCCGATATCTTTTTACGAAACCTGCGGTAGAGGAAGTCTGCCATTTTACATCGATATAGATAAGGCTATTTGATTAGTAACTTCCTTCATAGGTGGTGTAATACGGCTACGACGGCCGACGGTCTTTGTTCTTTAGGTTGGGCATTTCGGACAGCTGTCTCTTTAAACGGATTCTCTGGACGACGCGCACGCTACATAAGGCCTCTGTAGCTATTAGCTTGGTATCAAACCCTTCTTTTAGCAAGGCGTTGATTAAAATATGCTGTGCGGCATTCAATTGTGGCGGCATGTTTGCTGACAAAAACGAATGACAGGAAAGAAGAGGAGAAGAGTGACGGAGGAAAATAGTAGAGACGGTCCTGGCCAATTCTGTTTCTGTAAGGGCAGAGGCGGGGTACCTCCAGGTACATCTTGGGGCAGGGTTGCACAGCCACAAGTGCCAAAAGTAGGCCTCGCTAAAAATAATTAAGTAAACAACAACGACAACCATTTCGCCTTCTACTGTATCTAAATCTTAAGATTTTAAAAAATTTAAAGTAACTGTATTAGTAGTTGTATTTTAATTAAGTAATTAATTTCTCTTATACAAATTATTTGTATAGTGCTTTATACTTTACTTAATTGTAAAATTATTATTAATAGAATTAACTTAAAACTCAAGAATCTTAAAATAACATATAAAATACACCTTTTATATAAGTTTAAAGGTTTTATATTAATATTTGTGGAAGTTATTAAGAAAATACAAAAAATCAAATTTACACCAAATTTGTATGAGAAAAATTTCTTAGACCTTTAAATACTTAGTTTGTAATATTACGTAATACAAAATGAATATCCTTGTAAAATAAAAAATTTCTTATAAAAAATATTATTAATCTTCAGTTTTAGCTTATTCTATTAATAAACCATAGAAATATTAATTATTAAAAGTAGTGAGTTTTGGTGTAAAAGGGGTGGCGGAATGGGGGGGTGGGACGTTACTGCAGAAGGCAGAAGTAAGAGTAGCTGCAGCTCGCTTTCAGGTAAGCAGGGGGAAACTCTAGCCACACTTTTCAGGATCAGCTACAGTGTGTGAGTGCTGAGGGAATATTGGCATCCGGTGGTGCCGGCAGAATTCGATTCTTGTGTCTATTGCGAGAGGATCTCGCTCACTCGTTCCATAAGCACCCAAATTAAGACGCATGTTTACATGCCTAGAGTGTTAAAGGGGTTGAACGAACTCGCTCGGTCGACGAGAATTTATTGGAGGGAGCTCTCTTTGAAGAGAGGGATGGTATGATCTCTTTTTGTAGTCGATGGTCATGTTTTGCTTTGTGTTGAAATGTTTTCACGGGTCATTTGATTTTCCGAGTATCGTAGCTTTGTTTTTAAGCTCAGAAAAATTCCTAAGTTCGACCCTTTAATCAGAGAGGAGAATGTTCTTGCAACCGAATGAATTGAGTCAAAATTATGCCCATGGGTAATAATCTTTTCGCTTCCTGTTAACCCTCGGTCGTTGTAAGCGAAAGCGCCAACAGGAAGAGAACAGACTGTTAGGTGCTTTGTTACAATACCAATTTGAGCGGCAAAAATGGGAGTCCCGGTATTCACCGGCAATTGCGGTGATTGCAGAGCGGTCAAGAACTACCTCCCCATGAAGCTTGTTCTCCCTCACTTCATGTGGGGTTAGCTAACGTAGAATGAAGTGGAGACTAGCACCCCACTCTTTGAAGGGGACTGTTCTTTAATTTTCCGTTGCAGATCAATACTTTTATCACTTACGACTCGAGTCATTCAAGTAGAGAAGTGCTGTACTAAGAGGCAAATGTGCTCAGTGATGCACGGTGAAGTAGGGAAGGAGACGCACAATGGTAGGGAACTGGATATCTGAGCACGAGCACATCCCATCTTTGCAAGAAGAAATGATTCAATTTGTGGAACAATGAGGATCAGTACTACGATGACAGCAGGTTTTGATTCATGTCGTCCCATGGGCGAGATGTTTTTAAGGACGAAGGGTGATCCCCAACATTTTCGTTCAAGTCACTTCTCTCTTTGGCACTCATCTTGGTCAAGATGGTCAAATTACTTGCACTCGCTTCCTTTGCTACGGCGCTGTCACAAGTCTGCCATGGCTCCTACCTTTCGAAAATGTCCCACAACTCCAAAAGCCTCTTGACTGAGTCAATGGAGTGGATGGACCAATTCTATGATTCCAATGCAGGATATCTTCGAGCGGTTCTGTCTAATTCTGCGTTCCATCACGAGACTCGAAGTTCAGCTTGGTATGCGGTAGGATTGCTCGCTCGCAACAAGGGTAAAGATGTTGAAAATGCGGAGAAAATCATTAACAATGTCATTCATGCGCAATTTAAAAATCGTGAGGATCAATGGTATGTTCTTGCAGGGTACATTTGACAGTGTTATTGTTGCTGACGAGGACCAGGTACGGTGATTATCAGCAGGAGCCAGAAGAACCAGAAGTGGGCTCACCAGCATACCCACCCTCGATTTATGGTACTTGGGATCCAAATTGGAGATCATTCGTCGGTACAACCTTCATCATCGCCTTAGAAGAGTTTGAGAGCCTGCTGAGTAACGAGACCATATCACACATGTTGGAGTCTCTGAAGAACGCCACCATTGGTGACACTTACAGAGTTGGAGGTGTTGATGGTGATAACTTGTATGCATCATATACGAACCCTGTGACTATCCCATTTTATCCGCAATTTAAAATCGCTACTGACAAGAGACCAGGCCGTAATGGGTGCTTTCATGTCAGGGTGGACAGGTCGTCGCCTCAATGACAGGAACATGACGCGTGCTGGAGAGGATTTCGGCAAAGAGATTTATGACCTATTCGTCTTGTCATCAAACACTTTATCAGAATTCAATAGCGCTACATACACCGGTGTCTCGCTTCTTGCGCTCAGTCTTTGGAGCAAGTACCTGCCATCCGATTCTATCATGGCCAAGCAAGCACCTCTCATGATCAAATCAACATGGTACGCATTTCTTATCCTTCGAGCACTTTCTCCCCCCTAACCCTGTCGCATGAGCGATTGAATGAACAACAGAAGCACGGAGATTGTCTTACAAATTTTAAAATCTAGGGAATCCATAGGCCAACTGTGGCATCCTCAGCTCAAGAATCTCGCAGGCCCATGGGATCGTTCCTACGGTTTTGACATGACACGTTACTTTGGTCTCATGTCTCTGCATTTCTGGAATATAATCGGAAAAGATTTATCAGCCCTTCCAGAGTTCGTATGTCAAACCCCTAAGTCATCAAAAAGTACTATTTCTAACCGTAAAAGCCGCAATCTCTCTCACACGCCGATGACTTCGCGTTCTCTCCTCTCTTTGCAGTTCTCGGTGACTACCACAACAGTCTAATTCCCAAGGACGTTGTGAAGAAGCTGAAGACCTTCTCTGGAGAGCATACCTACAACACCTCCATCATATCTCCAGCTTATGATCTCGGCAAACATCGTAATATCACCTCCTGGCTCGCTCCAAATATCAGCATTGGAGCAGAGACCTTCGATGAGACTGATATTGGAGGTCCCAGACAGACGCAAAAGCAGTTCAAGCCTGCGGTGGTCCAGTGGCAGACAGGATCCGAAATTGGATTTATTTCTGTAAGTCACAGACCCACTCAACGATGGAAAGCACGATCACAATGCAGGATTCGAAGCTAATGCTAAGATCTAGCTCTGGCCAACCGAGAAGGCCGCCACGATCGTGTCCTCTCCGGGCAAGCTCAACATCACTTATCCCTACGGTAATTCGTCCTCGATATTCAGCTTCGTCGTGTCAACTTTTAGCAGCAAGCCGACAATAACTGGCTGGACTGATATTCCCGCCTTGTCGGTGAATGTGGCGGGAAATATGAATGAGACCTATGGGCTCTCTTTCGCGGGTCAGTTTGGCGGGAAGGATGAAGACATATAGTAAGTTGATGTTGGATAGATCACACCGAAAATCCTACTGATTCATGGAACAGTGATTTCGAATTCTGGAACATTACCTACACTGCTCCTGCTGGACTTGTTGGGGCGCCGAATATTGTGCTTGATATTGCCCTTTCTACGTGAGAAGCGGAAGCTGATGCCAGATGGAGAATAAAGGTTTGGTCATGATGGACTTTGACAGCTTGATATGAAGACCATGAATGAAGACGCTTTATGTGTATTGATTATGAATAAATACGATTTTGGACAGTCGATTTTTGTAGATGTATAATATAGCTAGGAGGGAATTTTAACCTTCAATTATAGCTTCAAAAATAGTGTCATTCACGTGAGCAGTGACGGAACGGCTTCTTCTTCGTACACTCCTCTAAGTATTCTTAGATAAACTTCTGAGGCTTCTATAAACTTTTCCTTCTTATCGAAAAATAAAAAAAGTAGGGCTTTGAGCCAGTTTTCGAGAGGCTAGGGATCTGGGTACGTAAGAGCTTGCGGCATTACTCGGCGTACACCTAACGATCTTGCTTATAGCTTGGTTCCAGGCCATGAGGCTCATATCCCCAGATATTGAAGCCGTTCATGATAGAGTAAAGACGCCGAACCTATGGCCTGAGAAAGACCATATTTGGTATGACCTTCGATATGGAGTTGGCCCCCGAGCTGGGGAGATGATAGGCGAAATCGAAGCGAAATGGGGGTTTAGGCACTGTGGGGCTTCCAGGGCACATTTCTTGGATGGCTTGGTGGGGCTGATTCCAAAGACTGTGAAGGTTTACTTTGGAAAGAAAGCTGTTGATGTTGTGGCTAATGATCAAGATGGAAAAATGCGTGTTCGGTTTGACGATGGTGAAGAAGTTATCGCGGATGCAGTTGTGGGGTGTGATGGAATTCGATCTGCATGTCGGAGAATCCTCCTCGGTCCAGATGAAAAGAGTGCAAAAGCAGTCTATAGTGGCAAGTACGCGTACAGGAAAGTGGTCGATATGAAGGATGCTGTGAAGGCTGTTGGAGCAGAGGTGGAAAATCGGACAATTTATTCTGGCAGAGGTGGGCATCTCTTGATGTTTCCGATCAGAGCCGGGAAAGCGTTGAATATAGTGGTGTTCAAAGACGCAGATGGAGAGCCCTGGACTCAGCATCAATGGGTCGTTCGAAGCTCTCGTGCAGAGTTACTTCGAGATTTTGAGGGTTGGGGAGAAAAACCCATGAAGATACTCGAAGTACGTGCTTAAATTATACCGTCGGGTTTAAAATACTCTCAAGATTTGCTAATAACTCTTAGCTCATGGAAAACCCCGATAAATGGGCATTGTTTGACCATCTCCCTGCGCCAACATATTCGAAGGGGAACTTTTGCCTTCTCGGTGATGCTGCTCATGCTACAACACCCCATTCAGGAGCTGGAGCTGGATTTGCTATCGAGGATGCTCATCTCCTTTCCGGGCTTCTTTCACCAAAAAATATCAATTCAGCCGAGGATATACGATATGCGTTCAGAGCTTATGACGAAGTGCGGAGACCAAGGTCTCAGGAGTTGGTCACAAGGTCACGAAAGCAAGGAATGATGCTTGATTTACAGCAGTCAGATGGTGGAGTCGTGACTGGAGAAGAACTCAAAAGTGGTATGGAACAAAACATGGATTGGGTCTGGGAAATAGATCTTAGCGAAATGCTGGAACGAGGAAAAGGTTTGTCCAAGAGCTACCCCAGATCCTAGAGACTTAGCGAGCGCATCTGAGGTTTGGAAGAGATAAGTAAAATACAGTAGAAAGACTCTCATGGCGTTAAAATAGCTTCATACTATATATTCTCAAAACTGTGGGAGCCGGTTTGAAAGCAGCGAAGCCGAGTACGAGCTCCCTGAGTTCGGAAAGCCACCCCAGTCTAGTCAGCTGAGCAAGATCATGAAAGGTCGATCCAACAGCTTCTGCTCTTCATTTATCTACGATATATCACAATGAGCAAAGATTCAAGCTGATACTAGCCTTTCTTACACTCCAAGGTCATGGGAAAAATGGGGCATCGCTTGTTGATGTGATTAGCGACACTTTCAAGGCTTTACAGATTTGCGTGATCGGACGACACCTCTATTAGAATCATTTTCTCACCAATTTTTATAGCTATGAGGAACTCTCACTGCATATATCAATATATTGAAAGTTAATAAAATGTAATTCTGCTTCACAGATGTCGAGATGAATGCCAAAGAAAAACGACGATAGAATCTTGCGGTAGTATGCCATTATATTCTTGTAAGGAATTGACGTTGCCGACGCCCTGGCTTTCGCATCCAGTGTTGTTACTCGGAGAGGCTAATAAATGGGGAATAACCTACTTCCTTTAATGCTCGACATCTGTCCTGCGGTATTGACATTAGAATTGACCAAAATAAAAAAGATCAAGAATTTCTGCTGGTACTTAGTGAGATGAATCAGATAAATAAAATGCCTTTGTGAAGAGATGATAATAGCTAAGATCGACACCAAGCTCAAGTGGCCCATGACAACGTGTTTGATACCCAACGGCTCCAGTGGTCACCTCTCCTCAAGTACGAACAGAAAAACAAAAGGCCAAACAGACAAAAGCAGTAGACGAAGCTCCTAAGAACGAAAAAGGATATCTCATCATCGATATTCAGCCGCTAGGCCTGAATGATGCTGCGCCTTGTGAGCCCGATATGCTCCCTCCTCTTTCAGAAACCTCTCCTTGAGACAGCTCGAGCATAACACATGCTTCATCCGCTGATGAGACCTGAAAGGCAGTGCCAACTCCTTACAATACTACATCTCATCTTCGGGGCACAATCCGCAGTTTTAGCAGTTTTCACAATGCTTATTCCGAGCGTCTGGATGACGGAAGTGCGCCTGACAACAAGAATATCTCACATCGTAGTCATTCGCATGCCATTCGATGACCGCTTGGTCTTTCAAAAAAAATCCAGCATTCCACAAACCTGATGTGCGCTGCCTGTCAACGCTTCTCGAAAACCTCATCTTTGCAAAGTCCCAGTGCCTATCAGGAAATATATTTGTGCGCATCCTGACGATCCGCATACTCGTGCCACGTATAGTAGCCTAGTTTACCGCAGTGGCACGCCTGGTACGGGACATCGACAGGAGAAGGCAGTAGGCTTTCGTTGGCGAACTGGTCAAGATACTGTGTAGATTGCAACTGCGTTTGCATATGGGTGTTCGGATTGGCTTGGGTGGACCACCAGGTTGTCTCCACGCATGTATTGCATGGAACTGTGCGTTCATATGACTTGTATAAAATCTACGTCGCTTAGAATTTTAGCGGTATTTTTACTTATTGTAACTCTTGCTTTAGAATGACAGCCATCACGTGTCAGCAGCCTCACATACTAAACAGGGGTATAGGACGATAACAAGAGTCTCTTTGAATCTACAACTAAGGAGGAAAGAAGGTATGGAGAGAGAGTAACTAAAAATGAAGGGGGAGGTCCACACCGGAAAATGAGGCTATAGAGGCTCTCTCAACATTACTACATGGTTTGATCTGGACTGCTTGTTCCTCGTGAAGTACTTATAGCCCCAGGCAACTTTTGCTGGTCAGTTATGAGCTGTCAGTGTAGAACGCGAGTGTCGCAAGTCAGGAAGACCAGGCAATAAGTCACGAGGAAGAACAGAGAAAAAGAAATGGCTTGATTTAGTTCCATTGCATATACACCCGGTTTCTTCATTCACAACCCAGGGCTCACAACGCTCATAAGCATCTCATGCATCATGCATCACCTCATCTCATCCGATGAATCATCCCTCCCTGCCTTCCTCCCGCCATCCTTCCATCAATGATATGAGCTCGCAAGCAAGCGACCAAGCAGGCAAGCAAGCGGAGAAAAACGCGTAAAGATTCAGATATCTGCCTCCACCCTTTCAAAACCAAAAAAGCCCTCATGTTCATCAGGGAAGATGCTCCTCCAAACGCCATAACTATGCAATACAAAATAAATACACGCGGACAATTGCCAATCAGATAAATTGGACTTTCGGTGGGTTCCTGGATGTATTGCCGAAAAGATGTGGTGAGCAAGATGTAGCGAGCAAAGTTGATCGAGCAAGATTCATCCAAGTGAGATAGCTCATCTTCTTCGAGACTCGGACTTCTCAGCCTCCATCATTTGATCCATCATTAATCGCTCGCTCATGCTTCGAGGAGTGCCAGAAAAACTGCCAACACTAGCACGGAAACTCTGGACATTGCTCTCATCCAAACCACTCCGACCATTTACGCTGCCGACGAACGAGCTAAGGGGTCCAATCGATGCGGCCTGGGCGTGAACATCTGGGCTGACGATTGGCATATTGAATGGGTGGCCTTTGTAAGATCCAACAGCTCCAGCAGTAAGAGCTCCATCGGTGTCCATTTGTGAGGATCTGATGATTGGTCGTGCAGGTGAGCTGGTATAGCCGTATTTGTTCGATGAAATTTCTCGGTTCTCAGTGGGGCGGATGGCGGACTCCGTGTCGAATGAATCGCGCTCTTCATCGTCGAGATCTTCTGGGGGACTCTCGGTACCGGTTGGAGGAACGCCACTGGACTCGAGAGTCTCGTCAAAATGAAAGAGATCGTCGTCTTCTTCCTTCTTGAAATTGAGGTCTTTAATCTCCAGCTCGCCTCCAAGTCCGAAATTGTCATTTCCTTGCCAGGCTTTACTATATCGGGTTGCGGAGGTAGGTGACTTGTTGTCGTCGATGCTAGGAGGATTGGCTGGTGAGAGAATACTTGCGGCTTGTGATGCACTTTGCCGTTTAAGAGGAGGCATGTCAAGCATATCTTCATCGTCCTCGGATAATGTTTCTATGCGATCCTGGGATTCCTTGTCGCTGCTCCTCACAATCCCTGGGCTGATCTCGGTAACGGTACCATTGCCGTTGGCGGTGCTTCCAAGACTTGATTGGGACTCTCCATTTCTCGCGGGCATATCTTGATTCGACGAGTCTTCAGAAAACCCATTTGCCGTCGCGACAGAGGCCGATCCATCTGGAGGTGCAGTTACTGTAGTCCATTGTGTACCATCATCCACCAGTGGAGACCGAGACATATTTCTTAGTGCTTGTGAAGAAGATATCCTCTTGGGTGGTGGCTTCTCAACGTCCTCGATCATCTCAGATCCTCCCTCCTCATCATCCTCGTCGCTAAACAAGCTTGTTGGACCGTCACCGCTTATTGTAGATTCCGGCTGTGGCGAGGATGTTGGAAGCACCTCCACGCCGGCGACCTCGAACCTGACTCGGCGCGGACTTCCTCGCTCTTTATTCGAGGCACTCGAGGATCTCCGAAGAGCACTACGGCGTCGAGACCCTTCACTATGATCTGATCCAACTGACCACTCGTCCGTGTTCTTTCGCTGCGGAGTAGGCGGACGGTTGGCTTCGGGGGTATTCATCAATGACCTGGTATCCGTACTTGCATCAACTTGTAATGGTTCATCCTCTCTCTCCTTGCCTTTAAAGCCGGGTGCTGGGGAGGTGAGGTTGTAATCGCGACTGGATCTGCGCTCGTTGCGACTGGTGCTGTCGAGAAGTGGGAGGTAGCTCGGAGTAAATACACCTTGGAACTCCTTCTCGCGCTCGTGCGGACTGCGCGGACTGCCTTCCATATCCTCTTCTGGTCTTCGAAAGGGGACGGGAATCGGGAGAGTTTGGGTTTGTGAGAATGCACCACCACCGACGCCATTCTCGAGAATGCTGGTGCCTGTCGCGCTTGACTCACTCGTGCCCGTCTTTGTAGGATACAATGACGTGCAACCCTTCATTGCGTCCGCCATTGTCTTTGAGACTGTCTCGGATACGTCGTTGGGCACGCCGCGCAGAAGGTCCGCCGTATACTTCTCAAACTCGGCCGCCATGTCTTGCCGGTATTTCCACACCTTCAGATCAAGCTCGGACAGCTTTTGTTGAAGCTCCCCAACTAACTTGCTTGCTTCGTTCATGGTTCGCAGATGGGGGGTAGACTTGCGGGTGCAAGTCGGCGGTTGTCAATGTTGAAGCATGTCCGAGGAGGAGGAAGGAGAAGTCGAAGTGTAGGTGAGGTTATTTTGAAGATGATGTGCTGAGCTTTTCACTTCTGAATTCCAATTCGGAGATACTCCGGCTGCTAGCGGTCAAAGACTTGCCTTGCCTGCCCTGCCCTGAGGCCATACAATCTGGTGGATCCGACCCAGCCCGACCTAGACTGAACGCGACAGACGACCGCTCGGTCTAGATTGATTCTTTCACGCGCGGTTGTGCGCGCCGTCGTCGTTCTTCTATTTTAGATGCAGTCCGAATTAGAACTCTCGCATTGCTTCTTTCACTTAGTCTGAGGCAGTTGGCACAGAATTGCAATTGCAAAGGCAGCAAGCACGGCAAGACATATCGACGAGTTGGCATCATCGGTGAAGTCACCGCCTGCGTCCTTCGTCATCCTCCCACGCTCCCAGCGGCGGCATGTGAGCACCCGACACCGGATCATCACCTGCCTTGTCTGTCTTTCTTTCCCTGTCAGATTGCAGGGTTTCGCAATTAGCCGGACGTTCTAGAACTGCTTCTATATTGGATGCTTGTTTATATCACGTGTGGCGAGCTTCCACATGACTTGTTTTTGCTGAGCTTGATGATAAGAGTGTTGTCTGGAATACCGTATGTGTTGTTCGACGCATCTGCTTTGTTTCTATTAGAAGCGCTTGTACCGAGGTTCTGTTTGGGAATTCATAAGGGAAGCTTGATAAGTCAAGCTGGCTTCAAAAGCACTTAGCGAGCATACCCCTCATCAGCCTCATCCCAAGTACCATGACCTGCAGCAACATCGGCTAAGCAAGGTGTTTGGAGAAACGGACTAACCTACTGTCCCCAGCCAAATGCAACAGTCTCAACTTTTGAGGCTCAGTGATGAATTCATCCTCCTCATCGCCGAACAACTTCGTTTATTGGCTCCAAGCCTATGCGAGAATCCCAGCTCATTCAGCTCGATCTCCATCAGCGATCAAGACTCGATCAGCCAGCTCTTATTAACTTGCAAAAGACTTTGTGTATTTCGTTGGCCTACATTTCAAATTTCGTAATGCTACCCTCGCCCAGGATATCGTATGGCGATATACTATTCGGATTGTGTGAAAGCTGGGGCATTGCAATCGATGACCAACAACATCACCCAGGTGGCAATCGACACCCCATTAGACTAGGTTCTTGAAGCCGACATACTTCTATTACGCAAGAACCTCAAGCGCATTGTGTATGTCTGCACTCGACATGTCAAAAAATGGTGTTCATAGATGGCAGCTGGTGTTGTTGGTCATCGGAAATCAACTCAACGCGATCATTATGCGAAGTCATCCCCGAAGAGATCCAATAATTGCTCCGTACACGACGTCCACACATCCATTTGTATATCTGGAATTGTTCGTGGCTACAGTTCAGAACCCCTCATCTCGGCAAGCATGGACCAATGTGCGACTCTCCCGAGCAACTCCCAGACAATCTAGTATCTCTCTACATGCAAGCATCGTCATATCGTCAAGTGTTACCAGCGAACAACCTCTATAGCATCCTGTGACAGCATCCACGTCTCCATACTCTCCAAGTAGAAGTTCTTGGCCTCATCTCCACGTCCAGCCCACAAAAGCTTCCTCCGATTAGGCAGCTCAATCTTTCGAAGTGCTGCCTCGGAGGTTCTAGAGACATCTCTCGGCTACTTCATACATGGCACTTCTCGAAGCGAGAAATTCTGAAAGGTACTGGAGTCCTGGCATTACGCATGCTTTCGGCCCTTCCGGCTATTACCTTCCCGATGCTGTGAAGCGTTGAATGAGATATGACGAGTGCATTCCGGACGCAGACAGCGCCCGAAGAGGCGGATGAACTGTTACGTCGGTTTCTCTGTAATTTCGACTAGTTAACAAACCTGAGTTTGAAGTGCAAGATCGAGTTCTTAACTACTGAAATCATTACAAGCTAGCAAAACGTGAGGATACTGGAGATTTGTGATCTCCACGAAGCAGTTGCTAGCCATAGGCGTTGACCTACCACACCCGTCTTAAATTTGGCGAGAATCCGGGATGGCTGTCTGTTTATTTCAGAACTGAGGCTGGACATGTATTTGCGTCCGAAATATGTAAGTATCAGCCCACCTATCCCTGACTGGCGTCCCAGCAGAATTGACACATCACACCCAGACGGAAGAATTCCTCTCCATCATCGTCTCCTTTCCTCAGCTTTGCAAACTCACCCTCCGTATCAGTCTCGATTACCACGGCTTCACATCCCGTCTAGACGCCGCGAGTAAGCTCGTTCATGCTCTCTCCACACTTGATCCAGCAGAGTATTCAAAACCATAACCGTCGATGTCACCCGATTTCAGGAGTTTGTCACTGCATCTAATAGATATGGCGCCCGAACCGACAGGCGAACGATCGAGTTGAAATTTGTGGCTCGAGACTGTATGAGAGAGGTGTGAGACTTGCTGTTGATGATCGGGATTTGGGAAATAAGCCAGTGAGGCTCAGAACGTGGTTGAAGGGACATGATTTTCCCCCTCAGTACTAATATGTATCGTTTTGAGATGTTAACTTAGTCTATAAGCCCGTAAACACTGTAGGTAAACCATCTCCGTTGCTTTCAAATCAATCATCGTTGTTGTTTTTCCGATCCCAGATTATGGTTTTTGACCGGGTTCCTAGCCAACCAGGCATGTCGCATCGTAAGCATACAAGATCTACGACGCCGCCAAGTTCTCACTCATTCCATCATCGTCAGCATTTTATGCCGTACACTATGAGGGGCCCCCAATAAATGAATTGTGGGCGCCCTGAACATGAACCATTCTATAGTCTCATTTGGTTCAGAGTCATATACGAATATTTGAAGAATCTTTCCGCATCATCGTCGACATGGCGGCCCAAGAGAAACCGTTGCAAATCGATTTTGGTTCGGACGAGCAAGAGATCCACCGTCTGACTATCCAGCACGAAGTCACTAAATCAGCTTACCCATCACTAATCCTCGCACCAATCGACCTCACTCAGCCAGGCCTGAAGATTCTCGATTCCGCAACAGCAGATGGTACGGATTCTCAATTTTCACCTTGTGACACAATAACAAGCTGACCAAGAAGGTCTCTGGCTTCGCGATATCCAATCTCTCGTAGCAACCCCGCATTCACTCATCGGGACGGATATAAACCCCAATGTCTTCCCCTCCGCCCCAACGCAGAACATCACTTTCCAAGTCCAAGACATCACCAAGCCATGGCCCGCCGATCTCGCCGGCGAATTCTCCCTCGTTCATTCCCGCAACGGACTCGCAGGCTGTGGCGCCTTTCCAGTCGAAGAAGCCGTGAAGAACCTAGTGGGGTTGGTGAAGCCAGGAGGTTGGATACAGATTGAAGAAATGGATTTTCAGAAAGTAAAACACCTTCCGGGGGCCATTCGTGAGCTTGCTGATTTGCTCGATGTGATGTTCGCCGCGGTCGGCGCGCATTGGGGGTATGCTGATGAGATGGAAAAGTGGTTGAAAGATGCCGGGCTGGTGGATGTCGAGGTCAGAGTCATTGGTGTGCCGTACGGGAAAGCTTGCCAGGATGATTCAATGCGAGGTAAAGGGGTTGATGCCTTTGTGTTGGGTGCGGAGGCGGTTTGTATTGGCGCGAAAGGTAAGTCGAGTATTATTTTGCTGGAATTTGTTGCTAATACCGAGCAGCACTTGCGGTGGAGGGGTTCACAAAAGAGCAATTGGATACTCTACCCGAGAGGCTTAGAAATTACTTAGTCGAAGAAGGAGCAGAAGGTCCCATGGTCTGTGTTTGGGGTCGTAAGCCCCTGTAATTGATGAAATCTGAGAACTTAAAGTGTCACGCGAATTGTTTCCATGCAAGCCAATACGCTGCCACTCGGCCAAGTTGTACTTGTTCAACGAAGAACATTTGGACGTGTGAGAAAATATTGAGATACAATGCAGAACCTACTCCAGTGGTTCGGCTCAGCTGGTTCTGATATCCCGCGCTTAACCCGAATGTTGCCCCTTACTTGCCTAAATATGAGTCGAAATACGCGATAGTCCTGTCAAAAGCCAAGCATTTGGGGGGCTGTCGAGGCCCAAAAATATGTTCATTCAGCTTGCGATGCTAACCAACATGTTCAGAATCCGCCTTTCGTCCAAGTACTTGGAACACACTCGTGTGCCTCACTACTCAGCGCCCAAAATGACAGTAGCAGTTTTCAACTAAACACAACACATCTCGTCAAACACATCTGCGGATTAGCCAGTACCCGTAGCCGACTTCAAACTGTGGCAGCTTTCCCACAAGATGTCCATCTTGTCATGAAGGCCCCGGAATTGAGTTTCCGGATACGTTCAGAAGGGCGTTGTCCCATGGCGGAATTCACCAGGCTCCTAAGGGAACGGAAAAATCCAAACTCAGGAGATCTGGTGTGCGTTTTCTGCAAGCATCTTGAACAATTCAGAATGAAAAAGAAAGAAAAAAACAAGTAAGCGCTGTCCTCTCTACTATCTGGCCTCGACAACCTCCCAAATTTGTTCGTTTTTTTTTTCGCTCTCGATCTCTTTTCTCTACTAAATTTCGAACTCGTTAATTAGCCCAAAGTGCAAACAAAACGCATCGGTGGCAAGCCTTATAGTAAAAGCACTGCAATATTAAAATTCGGGGATACACTTGTGGGATTTGAGCCTTTGTTGCGAATTTATTCTTCTATGTCTTGCATCAGTTGAAGTTGAAGTGGAAGTTTACTTTATTTTTTTTAAGGTCTTTTTACCTCTCATGTCCCGATTGAACTACCCCGCCTAAGACAATCAACCTTACAAAATTAAACAGCATCAGTTGTTCCTGTGATACGAAGAGACTGAACACAGCAAACTTCGATTGGCTACATGACACTGGTGTTAGAAGTTTCCTACGTTCTTGCTGCTTTTCGGTCTCACGTGTATCTCCCTAAAATTGATTATTGTTTACTTCGGAGGTCGCTTAGCTATCTCCGCATACCTCAGTTTGGCAGGAATGAACCTCACTCACGTGGTCAGAGTGATGGCTCGCAACTACCTTACTCACCTAGGTAGAGGCAACTTAAGAGTACCTTGCTTTTAGCCTTTTTTTGGGCCTCTAATTTGCTTTATTTCACCTTTTGGCTAACCCTGCCCACACCATCAACAACTCCTCCTATCCTTCTTCTCCCATCAATGGATGTCGCTAGCGCCATTTTACCTTCGACATCTGGGCCGCATTCCGTCTCTCTGGTGGGTGCTATTCGGTACACGGTCTTTAATGAGGTACCCTCATTGAGCAGCTCCCTCGGCTCTCAAGTGTCCTAGCTGACTTGTGTATGTGTTCAGATCGCACGATCCGAGTCCCGCAGAACTTGGAGAGATGTTGGATTGGGAATTCGAGACTGGATTCGATCCCTACGATTCTTGTGTAGTGAGTTTTACTTCATGCTCAGACCACTTGCCTACTGCGCCATCAATATTCGTCGACACGAGCTGGTTAAAGCACTTCTGCAGAGGCGGGCCAGGTGGGTGCGGAGTCTCAGTTTCAACGCGACCTGTGCCGATATACGAAAGTTCTCACATTCGGTGCTAAAAACGATGGACTCAATATAGAATTAATGGCAGCGATATAAGGAGGATTGCTAATTCCTAGAAAGCTTCCGGTAAGGGTTTTTAATTCCTTCGTGGAAGACGCACCAGGATAATTGTTCAATGCTAACGAGCAAACACCTGGATGTTTCCCACCCGGAGGGACTCTAATGATATTGAAGACTGCTCAGTGCTCACTCGAAATTTCTAGACTTTGCAATGCGTTGCTTCATACTCGGGGCTGGCACAGAGTATGTATGTTCAATGAGCAGAGTGATTGGGCTGGTATACCAACCGACTAGGAAGACTCGCAACACTGCCTACTAAAAACAGCACGGCTGCACAAAATGACTCAGGAATCACCTCCGAAAATAATTAGCATTGACTGCATATAGGACTAACTATAATGACTATGGATTACCAAGAGACTCTAGATGTACTTTCAATATCTTAGTAGCTCTCTGGATCCCCTCATGCTCTCCTCGAGAAACGTGGGGACTAGTACACACCAGTCGACGATACCTGCCAAAGAAGAAACTGAGAGTCAGGTGGCGGGATAGATGGAAGTATCCCACGGTGTGGCAGTACGGCTTTTAGCGCCGTTTTCAAAAGAGACCTCTCAGCTCCAGCCGCACAACTCACCATCCTTTGCTTTAAAAGACTAATTTATACAAGAGCTATTATTCGTTCAAGTAAAGCTATCATTTCATCTAGTTCTTTTTGTTCTACTAGCTTATTTGCGCTCAATGCACTCCTTTCAGGTTTTCACGCTAAAAGCCGTAAGCGAACTGCCACACCATGGGATACTATAGTATGTGCTGTGTAAATAGTTGTTTGCCATGTAACATGTTGGGATCGCAGCAGATTTAGATCCTTTTGTGAATTAATGGCTATTGACCATTTCGTAGGAGGATATACTTCAGATGTGGGATTTCTCTGAATCTCGCTGCTTGAGTCTCCCGTGATATAAGAAAAATTTCTCCTGGACAGTACCAGTCTACCACCTACCCCGTCTTCAAACTTTGAAATTGGACTGTCCATTACAGCCAGTTGAAAATACCGATCTAGATGCCTTTAGTTGCTGGGTTTCCTCGCTACTTCAAAAATGCAAAGAATTGTCTAGTCTCAAGATTGTACAAGAGGTATAGCTAGCAATTGCGAACATCTGTGAGCTCACAAAGCTGGGGAGCAAATTGCGAAAGCTGTGGTTGATTGAACGCGTCAGAGGTGAACCGTTTTCGATGCCACTTCTATGAAATCTCCTGGGTTCATGCCCTGCCATGGTTGACATGACAATAGACACGATTCTGCTAGATGTATTAGATACGAGAGAGGTAACTCTTTCAATCATGGCCAACCATTTAACCTGGCAGCTGTTGTAGATCTCAGACCACCTCAGTAAAATAGCCAAAGCCAGAGAGCTACGAAATATGACTCTTCATGCGTGGAAAACTCTTCAGATCCCGATTCTACGTACCATAGGGCAACATGGATAATAAAGCAAGTACTCGATTAGAAGGTTGCCCACCAGTTCAAGGTGATGGTTCATTTGATGATTGTAGGTATTATTGAAGCTTCTTACTATGAACTGAGTATCCTAGAATCCTCCAAAGCTTTTATATGTTACTCTGAAACACCCTATTCTGTCAATTTGCCAATTCTTGGGCCGAACTGGCTAGGGGACCGGGAGGCTTCAGATGACAGAGACCATGTGGATTTCACTGGGGAAGAGCATCTTATCAAGGAATTTTTGTCCCGCAAGCACAAAACAGAAGTAAGTTCCCATGATGGAGTATACGAACAATGGGGTAGTCCAAAACGTCCGGCTGGATAGCGAACTGCGCACGAAGATTCAAACAGATTCAGTTACGACAATATGTCTAATAACTCGGATAACATGGTAGAACTTTGATGAGCTTCACTCGATTGGCTTCTGGGCTGAAATTAATGTTCTTCATAGAGCTTTTCTGCAAGTTTGCTGAAGGGATAATAAAATGGAGGCGGCGTTAGACAGTGGCATTATATTTTAGCAGGGTTTCGCATCGATGTCCCTCAATGCAGCAGTTTTTGTGATTTTGTCGCCACAGCGACTCTAGGCTAGGCCCAATTCTATGTAAGTGAACTTTTCAGACTTCCACAGACACTGGCCATTGTCAATAAAGCCTATCTATTAAATCACATAGGATCATGTGAACTTAATGAACAAAACATGGGCTGCCTTTCCCTAGCACGACAACTTCTCAATCATTATGGAGTCCTGACCAACGCGTTCAGAACCAACGCTCCCAGTGATCTTTAATCCCGAGCATAAACCAAATTCACTCGCTGCAGCGTTTGAAATAACAACCAGATGAACCAGAACAGTAGCAAAGCTGCTAATGACCCTGTGAACAATCCAAGTCGCGCAACAACCCGGCGGTCCCTTAACTAGGTAAACACCATTACCCTTCCCGTTAAAAGGATTTGACCAACTAGATGGTAAGTTTCTTCCTCTCCTCTTACAATTCATAGTGATCATGTTTTCCTAATAGCATAAGACTACCCTAGAAGAAGGAAAGATAGTCCATCGACTCGATTAGCTCTCAAGCAACATCAAATATTCAAACACTATTTTTTTGTTTGATTTTTTTTCATGCTCTAAAGCAAATATTTTTATCTTTTTAAGGGGTTTCAACTTTTCTTGAGATCTTGTGAGTCGTAAATCAAGCGATCTCGTAGGGCGTTCGATTTGCCAGAGAAGAAAAAGTGCTTCACAAGGGTTCTTTAATGCAGTTGGAGTTGATCAAGGGACTCGAAATGAGATAAACAACAACATTGAATCAGGAGTCAAGGCCCGTCAATGCTTTACGACTCGCTCTGACGTATGCTGTGGGCTATTTTGGCTTCCAATTAACATCCGTAGCTCACCATCAAGACTGGAAAGATACTTCAATGCTAACCTCCCCAAGTTTCATTTGATAGACTGCAGAATTTCTGTGATGGCCAGACGAAGTCAAGGTAAAAACATAAACTAGAGAATCAACGTTCAAGCTTTTGCAGTCTGGAAAGGGATCTTTCAAGTCCACTGCAGGGGAGGACAGCACAGACTTCATGATACGAGTATTACAGCAACAAGGCAGCCGAGAGTTGGATCCAAGCTGGAAGAAATTTGGAACGAATCAATAAGAAATCGAGGTATTCATTGCATTCGATGCAGGAGGGTGCTCCAACACTTTGGTTTCATCTTTCACGTTCTCAGGTCTACTAATTACTACTTGTTCTCTCGGGAATAAGAGAAATCAAAAGCCTTATTTAATCTAGTAGTCCCATGGCAAAAGCTTTAGTGGAGGATTTGAAAAAGTAAAGTTTCCTTGAATTTATTCCTGGATTGAGTTCGGCCGACGGACGTTGGACATAGCATGTAGGCCCCACCAAAAAACGGGCACTAGTGGAGAGCCAAGCCCTGTCGAGCAAAGTCCACTGGACGTCATGGAAAGAGGAACAGGGCTCGCTGCAATTGAGGGACTCAATCCTTTTCCTCTTCTTCGACCATCACGAAGCATCAATATCAGCTCATGGCTTCCGATCTTTCGGACCTATAATCTGCGACGAACTCTGCGCTTCCAATTGATTCGCAATGGCTTCGACGAGTACGACTGAGAGCACCCCTCTCCTGCCCTCAGCTGCACCAGCTCCCAGCTCCTCGGATGCACAACGAAAAGGTCGAAATGTAACATTCAACCCGAACCCATCCGTGATCTCGATCGACAATAGCACCAGCTCTGCCCCACGTCCTACAGCAGCTACTCCCTCTTCTATCCTCCCTGGAAACGCGTCTCTCCAAGCGTCGCAGCAGCCCATGCTCTCTGCGTTGAACAGTAGACTCCGCCGCAGAAACAGCTCTGGCTCCCCTCTTGTACCCATGTCCACTGCTCCAGTCTCAAAAATAGGACCTCAGAGAACAACTAAGAATACCCAGAAGCTTAAGCTGCTTCCTAATCCAGACTTTGGTGATGACGGCCCAGATGAGGAAAGCGGACGAGATGTTTATTCCCAATACACAAGAATCAAGGATCCTACTGCACGAAGAGATGCTGCGAGACTGGGGAAAGCAGATAGGGATCGGTTACCGCGAGTCACAGCATATTGCACGGCGAACAAGTACCAGTTAGACAATCTCATGCGCTTCCTAAAAGGTAGAGGGAAAGCGAAAGGCGCGAACCCGAAACAGTTCGACGAGTGCATTTATACTCCATATCACTATGGCAGGATATCAGAACGGGCAGCAAAGAGGATGATGGAGGTCCAATCTATGCCAGCTCAGATGCGAGAGAGGAGACACTCAGACAGTGCCATTGAAGTGGAGGACAACAACAAGCAGCGCCGGGAAGATCTGATCGACCTACACACTGAAGGCGGAGATACGGCCTTGAACAACGGCGATAACGAGATTCCTAACATCCACTCTTCGATCGTGGAGAGGCAAATGAGAGACGAGAATATTGCAACCGCAAGCAATCTCGACTTCGACACACAGGTGCATACACCCGAGGTCTTCCTATTCGATTACGGCGTCGTGGTTATCTGGGGCATGTCTTTACAACACGAACAGCGATTTCTGAAAGAGATTGCAAAATTCGAGAGCGAGAAGCTAGCCGCGGACGACGTGGAAACAGAGTGCTTTAACTTCTACTATACCCGGGAGTACCAGGCGCGGATATACAATGATTTCATCACATTGCGAGAGAAGGGGAACTACATGACCAAGCTTGCGATTTCGCATGCCTTGGCTCAGAGTGTGAAGGTAAGCTTGTACTCTTGTTCCCTCTCTGAAGTGGCTCCTAACAGATAGGATTAGACATCTCTCTTTGAAGAGCTAGTCGACAACACAATCGAAACCTGCAAAGACATCCCCACACAGATCGCCACGACTGGCAAGATAGCACTCAACCGCAAGCAGATCAACATGCAGATTGGTGAGCTCTTTATCCTCCGCATCAATATCCACCTCAACGGTTCCGTACTCGACACGCCCGAACTCTTCTGGGTAGAACCGCAATTAGAGCCTGTGTACCAGGCTGTGAGGAGTTACCTGGAGATGGACCAGAGAGTCAGCTTGTTGACGGAGAGGTTGGATGTTATTGCGGATCTGTTGGCTGTCCTGAAGGATCAGTTAAGTCATGGACATGGAGAGATGCTGGAATGGATTGGTGAGTTTTACTTTTCTTTCGTTCATTCTCTTCCATTTGGTTGGAAGCTGAAACTAACAGCAAAATAGTCATCGTCCTAATCGCCGCCGAGATCGTGGTAGCAGGCGTAAATATCCTGGTAGATGTGTATGCTGGCGTCGATTGAGCTTTTCCAAGGCCAATTTCATTGTACTCGTGCTCCTTTCTTGATCTTGTGAAGTTGGTTTTTGTAATCGTGCCTTGTATGCATGGCGTTCAGGTTCTCTTTTAGCGACTTGCATCAAGTTTTGAATAGTAGGATCTGGCTTGTAAATAAACCTAGGTATAGGGCTCGCAACCTGGGAAGTAAAAACTAGCGTAGTCAATCACATGTAGGATGAGTGAGTATGCTCAGGAGTAATTATTCGATTCTCTTCGGGCGTCCCACCCTTTGAAGCACTGATCTAAAGCCAAATCTGCTTGTTTCTCTCGATGAACTTTTCTAACACCGAAACAAACCAGCGAACTGTTGTACACCAGCAATGCCTGGTCAAAGCTTCGTTTCCATAACGCCAAATACTCTTCATGAACGCCGTAGGACAGTCCGAGTACGCACTGTTTAAAGTCCTTCTACCCCGCACCTATGAAGTTTCCCAACGCCAAATCCGATTTTGAAAGACATCAGGTTCGATTGACAGCTGTGAAGCCTCCGACTTCAGCGACCCCTCCTGGTGTACCAGTGTCATCAGCCATTTCGGTATCCTCGTCGACTTCTGCAGCATTCTTTGTCTCACCCCCCACAGCAACAGGCGCAGTAGCTCCAGCGGGAACACTGCTCTCCTTCTCAAGATCGGCAGCTTTCTTGATCTGCTCGAAACGCTGAGTGAACTGTTCCTTCTTGTCGCTATCGAGAGAACTCCACCCAGTTGCAAGAACACCTTCCATATTGAATTTATCTTCCGCTATTTCGTTTTGGTGCTCACTCTCCAAGATGGGTCTTGTTTCATTACAGTAGTACTCAAAGACGTTCTTTGGGCGACGAGCTTGAGATGGAACCAAGCTTGACGTAGAACTAGCTACTGCATAAGTGCCGTTGGTGGCGAGCGAACGCTTCGGGGCGATATTCTGTGCTTGTGGGGTAGAGTTGCGTAGAGGATCAGGGTGTGTATGCGTTGTCTGAGTGTGCGAGAATGCTTCGGAGGCAGGTGAGAGCGTAGCAGGTCCTTGTTGTATGAAGTGGCTACCTGCACGACCCTCACCCAGTTCTGTAGCAAGAAAGTCAGGTTTTCGATGACCCCGCTTGGTTCGCAGAGGCTTCTCTTTTGGCTGAGAGGTATACCGTTAGCTCGTCTGTTATAATCAATATCTACAGTGCTTTAGGAGAGTACAACTTACTGTTGGTGGTGGGCTAGGGCTGCCTTCGGAGTCTTCAACATTTGTGCTTGTCCGCTTGGCCAGTTGTTCGAGAAGAAATGCACGTTCGAGACGCATCTTGTAGACTGAGCGGCGGGCACGGTCGATTCGCAGGCGCTGTGCATCATTGGCTGCCTCTACTTCATTCAACCGTTGCTTGAGCTCAATGCATTTTCTCCGGTAAGCCTCTTCGACTGTTGGAGGGAGTTCGGGTGGGATGGATCCTAGGATTCCTGTTAGCTTATCCATTGCAGAGCCACGTAACAGCGTGATGAAAGGTGTGCTCTGTCCTGGACGCACTAGAAGCTGCCTGTGTCCAGAAGGCCGAAAGAGGTGATGTATCCGATCGGCCGGTCATGCCAGTCGCAGCCTTACTCTCACCTTTCGGTGCCCCAGCATGAACCTGCTCCGCGTACAGTGCATGCTGATTAACCCCATTCGCAAACATTGTCCCATGTATGTACGGAGAGGAATGCGAAGAGTGATGCAGTGGTACAGGGTGAACGGGATATCCTGAGTGCATGGGCAGAGGAGGTAGCGGAGGCATAGTGAGTAACACTTCAATTGGCTGCCCCTGTTTGTCGTACCATGGGATCGATGGAGGTAGTGAACCAGACATCGTAATTATGCCTCTGACATTTGAATGTGTATCGCGGAAGAGCTGGGAGCAGAAGAGCTTTATGCAGAGGGCAGTCCCCCCAGACGTAAAGGACAAGTACAGGAACTCCCAACACCAATGGAAAGAACGAAGGAATATGAACTTACCAGAGGGAGGGGCCATCGTGGATAGCGGTTTCGAGGAGAGAATGACGCTGAGAAGAGACAGTTCAGAGATGATAGATTCAGTTGATAAATGGCAAAAATATAGGTCAGTCAATTGATAGTGAGGCTTGTCGCATTGTCCGTCATGAACAAGTGAAATGCGCGCCTCGTGTCCTGCGCTTAGTCGCGTCAGGGGCGCCTCCTCCCCACTCTCGGATAATAAAATGACCGGCTCCGCGACAGGGGTGAAGCCCAGCTGTAAGGCACCCAAAAATTCGCGTGTGCTGTTGAATTTTGAGTGAAGACGCGACGGTGTTAAAGCTCCCAATTTCACAACAGCAAGATACTTGACAAGCTCACGCCCCCAAGGAACCTGTCAAGATGTCTCTCAATATTCCAAACGCACCAAACTCGGGTTTGTTTAAGCAGGGTTACAATACGTAGGTTCTTTATTATCTTTTTCTCCTGTGGCAGCTGCTAACTATCTGTAGCTACGATTCTGAAGATGGAGCTGTTCTTCGCAATATCGATGCCTGCCGTACGATTGCTTCAACTGTACAAACCTCCCTGGGACCTTATGGCCGAAACAAGATTGTCATCAACCATCTGCAGAAGATGATTCTCACATCTGATGCCGCCACTATCCTCCGCGAACTCGACGTCGTACACCCAGCAGCAAAGCTTGTCGTTATGGCAAGTCAGCAACAAGAAGCCGAGATGGGAGATGCCACAAACTTGGTTATCGTGCTCGCGGGAGAGCTTCTGAAGAAAGCTGAGGATCTGCTGCGAATGGGCTTGAAGACCAGCGATGTTATTCGAGGATATGAACTAGCACAGAAATTCGCTCTCGAGGAGCTTGAGAATTTAGTTGTAGACAAGGTTGAGGATATGCGGTCGCAGTCAGAACTCAGCAAGGCTATTCGAACGGTTGTTGCCAGCAAGCAGAGCGGCAGCGAGCAGTTCCTTGCAGATATGGTGGCTGAGGCTGTCCTCGCAGTTCTCCCCAAGAATGCCATCAACTTCAATGTGGACAACATCCGTGTGGTCAAGATTATGGGAGGAAGTCTCGAGCAGAGCCGAGTAGTCAAGGGAATGGTCTTCGGTCGGGAGCCCGATGGATCCGTCAAGAAGGCAGTCCGAGCCAAAGTCGGTGTATTCTCGTGTCCGATTGATACGAGTCAAACCGAGACGAAGGGCACAGTTCTATTACATAACGCCAAAGAAATGATGGATTTCACTAAGGGAGAGGAAACTCAACTGGAGGCACACATCAAGGAGCTGTACGATTCTGGGTTGCGTGTGGTTGTTGCTGGCTCTACCGTTGGAGAGCTTGCTATGCACTACCTCAATCGCTTCGGTATTTTGGTCATCCGTATTCTAAGCAAATTCGAGCTTCGCCGGTTATGCAGAGTTGTTGGAGCTACACCTCTAGCTCGACTTGGTGCACCCATGCCTGACGAGATGGGAAGTGTTGACATTGTTGAGACTCTGGAAATTGGAGGCGATCGTGTCACAGTCTTCAGACAAGAAAACGAGACTACGAGAACGGCAACTCTTGTTATTCGAGGCGCCACACAAAACCACCTTGACGACATTGAGCGTGCTGTTGATGACGGTGTCAATGTCGTGAAGGCTATCACAAGAGATCCTAGATTGGTTCCCGGTGCAGGTGCTACAGAGATGCAACTGGTCGAGCGGATACAAGCCTTCGGCGATAAGACCCCTGGGCTTGCGCAGTATTCCATCCGAAAGTTTGGCGAGGCATTTGAGGTTATCCCAAGAACCCTAGCAGAGAGTGCTGGTCTTGATGCTACGGAAGTTTTGAGCAGACTCTACACCGCACACCATAAGAAGGATGATTGGGACACAGGCGTTGATATTGAGGCAAGTACATAAAAGTTGCGTGTTTGAGTTACACTAACGATAACCAGAATGAAAAGGATACCGGCATTCTCAACGCCAAGAATGAGGGAATTCTTGATCTTATGATCTCGAAGAGTTGGGCAATTAAGCTTGCAACTGAGGCTGCCCGAACTGTCCTTTCAGTAGATCAGATCATTGTTGCACGACAAGCTGGTGGACCAAAACCACCTGGACCTAACCCTGTTAGTAATTTCATCCTATCGTCGAAGCTCTGACACTAATAAGCATAGAACTGGGATGAAGATTAGATGTTGCATTAGAGGCGCTGAGATGTACAATACCATGACCCTTGACGCAATCAAAAGTCTTCTGCCGAAGTGAATAATGAAAGACTTGTAACCACTATGTGTGGCTCCGGATTTTTGGAGTTCGTTGAGATTGAGGGCGCTCTGATGTTAGCATTGATTGTACTCTCATAGAGAAGCACACCCAAGTCGCATTCCCAGAAGAGGCTTCAGTCGTCTTGAAGTCTATTGGCTATGGCTTCTGCGAGACTGCAGTCGCTTTCAGTTTCTTAATCCTTTCGTCACCTTTTTTTTTATAGCCATCTTGCACAACGCATTTTAATGCGAAGACGACAGTTGAAATTTTGACTCATATCTCCATTAATACTCCATTCGTTCCCTACTCCTGATCGTTACCAAATTTATTGCTCATTCCTTTCTCCTTGAATCCTGCCAGGATATCCAGGCTGCCCTCATCACGGAATCTATCCGCTGTGATCCGCTCTGGGATATTTCACATGCACATGTCCGTGAAATGGGTTCTGGAGTGGATGATCTTAGACTTGTCAAGCTTCTCTGCCTTGTCTTGAAACTCGGGCAGAGTCTTGATGACAGAGGAGAACTTAAAGTTCACGGAAATACGCAAATGCGTACGTTTATCGTAGTTGATGCCCCCCTAATGGGGCGTGGAGGCCAGATAGTCGTTCGTAACGAGTTACATCATGGCACCCAAGTGGGGGGATGCAATCAACGAGAATCAAGATATTGGGGGCCAGAGTTCACACACTTGGAAAACGGTGAGTATGCTGAGTACAGAGGTACGAACAACTACTTGTCGTCATTTTCGTTCAATCCAGGTGCGGAGTTCTGCCGGTCCTTGATGCTTTCTTCCCCCCTGGATCTTTGGTTGGATGAACAGTCCTCCAATATCATTCTGACCAGGAATGACCAGTAATCCATAACTGTGAACCACATACACCCACAGTCGAAGTGCTTCTCCCTTGAAACTATTGGCCGAGCCCTTCCTCGCCTCTTTCTCCCTTGCGTACAAATGAAAATCTAACAGGCGGGAGACTTTTCATCCAGGGGAAATTAGAAAGGTCTAGTAATGTCTCGGAGAGTCTGCAGTAGGAAGCAAAGTAGGAATTGTGCAAAATTTCTGTTACAGTCCATGCCCGTGCTCATCTTAAGGCTTACTATTTTTGTGTTTTGCTCGGTCTAGGTAGTCTCGCAGTCGAAAAATGAAGCTGCCAAGGCTTGTTATTGGACTCGATGGATATTGTTGTGTTTATGTCCCCTGAAGGCACAATGTTTAAAGATAAGAAGATGGAGAAATTCCTCTGACTTTTTTGGGAGCAGCCAGCAGGGGGAAATGGATTTAACGGCTGTAGTGAAGTGGCCTAACAGTCTCTTAATCATCCTCCCATTTCATCGTGCCACCTTCATTTTGAATACTGACCTCAAGGTTGTATTTTAGAAGATGTGTCCCGGATTTCGCGAGTAGGCGACGCAGGAAAGCACAGGACTTCAGGCTTGCAGTCGAACGAACGTTCAAGGAGCGATTTTCGAAGAAGAAAAAGCTACAGCACTGACTTTGCCTCATCCGTTCGAAAGGGAATTGAATCTCGAAGAGCTTGATAGGAAGAATGCTTGTAGTAAATTACAAAACTAGTAACTTGAATTACTTGACAGATGCTTAGATGCCGCTAAGTAATTTCATGATAACAAATCTAACCATTATCGTCTTTCCAAGCTTAGCTTCAACAAAAGTTTGTCTTCTCCTCCACACCAAGCCAAAACATCACTTCTTACTACTACCTACCATTAAGCACATAAAACCTCCAACCACCGACCGATCAAGATCTCACTTCCTCCTCTCGTTCTCCAATAAACGCGGGGTCATAAATTCTACCCCCACCCCCTTCCACCCCCTCCTTCCCCATATAGTAACAAAACCATGGGGGTCAAACCAACCTCCGAACTCGGCATCGTGCGATTCGTGCCCTCGGCACCAACAGCGAACGCAGTATGTAATGAAAACAACGAACGCCTCCGAGACGTGGGGTGAACTCTGCATTGCATTATCATCCACATTCCCACACCCAGGTGCTTGGGTAGGAGGAGTGTGGTCAAGTGCAGGATCTGGTAGTGTTCTATGCTTATTTAGACGGCGAGCGTTCGTTGAACAGCTGCATGAAGGTGTGGCTGGACCGCAAGTGGAACTTTATTCTGACGACATGACCTGGACATGACGGACGAGTGTTGGAGATGATTTGCTCTTGAATTGTGCCAGAAGGTAGGGTATCCTATATCACTCTATTCCTCATCCTAGCGTACACTCCACCAAAATATATACATCACATCACATCACATCCAACCCACCTTCTCCCCTTCTTCCCTCCCCTCCTGCACCTTATTCCCTCTCTCTCCCCATCCCAAGCAGTACGCACCTACCCCTCCGGCGCCCTAGTCTTCAACTGCACACCATGCCACCCTTTAATCTCCTCGCCCAGTACCTGATTAACCAACCTCTGCTGCTTCAACATGCCCAAGCCCCTAAACCGCTCACTCACAATATCGATTCCGTACATGCTCCCGCACCCGCCGCTGATATCCTGTACTTCGAGACTCGTGCATTGCAATTCCCGCATCAGCATCTCCCAGATCTGGCGTTCTTTGGGGTTGAGGTGGGCGGGTGGTTCGGGGCTTTCTGCAGCGGCGGTCGTTGAATCTTGAGGTGTAGAGGAGGAGGATGTAGAGGGTGTACTATATTCGCGACGGAGGGAGGTATGTGCGTTTGGGAGGGATGTGGGTTGACGTCCGGTTTTGGGAAGAGTAGAGGTTGGTATCGAAGTCGTAGCAACAGAGCGAGCAGGACAAATCGCTGTAGCGACACATCGAGATCTAGTCATTGAAGTCGCACATCTCAAGGCCCCACCACTTCTTAAACATCTCCGCAGACTGGCTGTAGCTGCTCTATCCATTCTTTGCTGTGCTGTGCTGCTCCCTTCCTTTGAGATCGTCCTATTGGGTTCGTTCTCGTATGATTCCGTTGTGTGGAATGGATGGATGGACTGGCGGCGATTGAGCTGGCTGCAGTATGTAGCTAGATAGATGACACAGCTGATTGTTTTATGCCGTCGTCAATAAACCTCAAGTGTCTCCTATGATGTCGTCTGATGTCGACGTCGAGGTGGTTCGTGGAAGCTCAAGTCAAGCTCGGAGCTCGAAAATAAAATCGTCCCATCACCTCACCAATCCTCGGCTCGGAATTTCAAAGCCAGCCAGCCCGCCAAGCCCAGCCTCGCTTACCAAATCTTGGAGGCATGTTAGTCACATGATCGTTATGATTCTTTTAGATCTCGACGTCTCTTCCTTTCCTTGTTTTCGACTTTCTTCACGAATGCTAACTTTCTTAGAAGCTTTGGGGAAGGGATCCCTACCTTATAACCCTTTCTCAATCCTCGTCCTTTAGACTTTTCGTTTGTGTGGACAGCACATACATGAATGAACAACACATCTTGATCCACTTCGCTCTTCACTGTCACTTCACTTCACCAGCCACATCTCCACTCCTCTCCCATACCTCAAACTCCACCAAGAAAACCCCCAGCCAACTTTCCCACTTCTCAAAATTTCCGATCTCGATCTCATCTCAAACTCAAAATCTGACGAAAGCAAAAAAGACCCATATGATCGTCATAGCACATATGAGAAACATACTTACCGCACATGCTATCCACAAGGTCGCATAACCATACATAATAATGGAGTTACCGTACCAGAGACATGATTCGGTCCCCTCATCCTTATCTTAACTATCCTATCTTCACCTCCACTTAAACTCCACAACATCTACACATGGGGAACAGTTCATACTCCTATCGAGGGTGAATACATCACCGTATCCACTACTCACTCTGCTACTTGCTTACTGAACAAAGACAAGATGAGGAAAGCGAAGCTAGACATGAATGCGAGAAGTCTATCCAAATCTACTGTACCCACTGATCCGGCACATCCAGACCCAGGCTCCGAAGCAGACCCAGACCAGATCCACTACAATTCAGCCTCACGATCCCCTCACCGCTCCACTAGATCATACCGGCACCCGCCAAAGCCGACCCGCAAATCTCATCGCTCACATCACATCGTATCCCAATCTGCAAGGCTTATACAGTGGAGCAGAGCACTTCCCAATAAACCCCACCTCACTCACTTCCCACTTCCTCTACTTTACCTACTAGCCTAGCAGCCGACCTAAAAAAGACCGCAATCGCAAACCCATGACTTACCTAGGTACTCACCTGCATATTCAACAGCCTCATAATCCAGCCAGCCATACACGCCAACTAACTAATAGCAGTTACACAAGCGCCTACCCTACGCCTCGAAATCCAGCGTCCAATCTAATTAGCACCTACTCTAACCTACTCCAACCCAACTCTCCTCGCCTAACCTCACGCCTTCAAAGATAGCAAGCCCAAAAAGCAAACAAAACACACTACCAAGCAAGCAAGCACTACCCAGCCGTAATAGTGAGTAACCCCCACAACACTAACACAACACTACTACAACGAAAACAAACCAACAGCGATAAGTCACGAACTAGCGGGGTCATGATATAACATGACACGACATGACATCACCCAGATCACATCACATCAAGTTACCCGCGCTCCCCTCACTTCTCTCATCCCAAGTCACAAGGCAGGCCACTCTCTGTCTCTCTCTCTCCAAAAGGCAAGTAAGCAGTTCCTCTTACCCTCCCAAATCCTTCCCCTCCAAGTACGAAATCCCCGGGTCCGAATCCAATCACGTTCCTCTCCTCTCCTCCAGTAGTAGTAAAACATACAATAATTAGCGAACCAACCACACCCACACCCACACCCACCCTCACCCCACGAAACCCCCAAGAAAAACCTCCCTCTAGAGAAAATCAAGGCAGTAAGTGGCAGTCAGTGGCGGTGTAAACCCCCCCCAATGTACCTAGTACAATCTACCTCTCAACTCACACCCGCGTATCCAGCGCCAGCGCCCGCGCCATGATTCATGGTCTCCGGGACTTGGAAGTTGTTGGAAGATGGGAGATTGGTTGATTGATCGTCGGTGGTCATCTGAACATTCTCATACTGTACTGTACAACACAAGCTCCAAGCTAGCGATGATAATCAGCTCACTTGGTTCAAGGATAGAAACGTTACGAGTTTCGCTGTGTACTCTGGTAGGCTTGATAGGCTGCCGCTGTTCCTGTCAGATCATCACTCTCTAACCACACTGCCATAACCTCATAATCACAAGCCGCTTTCGTTGCGTAAGTCACAGTCACAACAGTCAGAGTCAGTCACAGTGAATTGATTCACCAACGGCCAAAAAACCCCATCAAGATCATCAATCAACTGTGTCTCATTCAAAACTAGTTAATCCGGATATGGATCCGCACCCCCCATCCCCATCCCACAAACTACCAGCGCAAGCAGGGCGGACAGGCAAAGAAGCAAGCAAGCCAAGCAGAATAGCCAGTCGGAGAAAATTCAGATAAAGGGCTTTCGCAAAAAAACACCTCCTCGAAAAAGACTCCAATGATGTTCGATTTCCTCTCACTTCCCTCCTATCCCACAAACTTCCGCGTCCGTAATCGTATCAGGTGTTGTTTGGTTTGTTCCGGCCCTATATCCCCATTCCGATCCAGTTCGCTGTCTATTCCCACCCCGTTTGCCCACCATCCGGCCGATTCTCCCATTTTCTCGCATGTACCCATGGGATTTTTCATCTCGACCCTCCTTCCCCATCCTGCCAATTCAGGATCCCGCGCAAAAAATAACAACTTTTTTTCCCAAATCCAAAAATAAACCAAAGCGTCGCAATCTCGATTTCGCAAAGTCGAAAGGCAACAGGAAGAAGCCTCGTAACCTCCTCCCCTAACCTGGAAGGGCTCGATCCGTAAAATATTAAAAACCCAGTCTATGTACGAAGGAGGTGAGAAGCCGTAGGCTGACGAATCCAGCCGGATAAAGGAACATGCAGAAACGCTCAAAAGTACAAGAAAGAATAGAAACTCCGAGCAAAGCAATCATGAATGATGTCCCCGCGCAGAAATGCATTAATGACGTTTCCGTAGAGGACGTCGGAGAACCAACGGGTGAGATCCGAATCTTCTCGAGCCAAACTCGCGACTAGGCCCCTTCTTCAATTTTATAATGACCACTCTCAGCAAAGAGGTAATCGAAACAACTCCCGTGACCTGATGTCCATCTCACCACTTTGATCGACGTTGCCCGCTCATCGTGCCGAAAATAATCATTCGTGTCGTCGTTTCAAAAAAAATTCGCCGGGTATCCGAAAGTCGCTTAGAATGCTGAAAACGTCAAATTTAACCCCGAATAGCTGTTGCGGTATGAGCGTCGTGGAACGGGAAACCAGCATGCAAGTTTTGGTACATCGGAGACGTACCCGAAACGAAGCCCGTCATCGGGGCTGGCGAAGCAGAGCGAGACGCCTGCGTGCTTGCTTTCTGAGATTGTGGCGCCGACACCCTCTCCATCATCAAGGGCGAGCTCTCCGCAGTAGAATCAGCCGATCCAAGGATGTACGCATCGTCATTGGCGCCATCATATTGACCAGATCGCATGGTTCCATCCTTCAACTGTGGGGAGGTCTTGGAGGATCCAAACTATAGTAAAATTAGCTTCTGTCCTGTCCGGTCCGGTGGTGGTCGTTTGTACGTACAAAGCAATATTTGTCCAACAACTCGTTGTAAGACTGGGAAGCCAAAGCAGGCTTTTCGGCACCAGCAGGGCGAGGGGAATCCGTTCCAGAGGCAGACGCGTGTACGGGAGCAGGTTTGACCGATGGTGCTGGCTTCTGTACCGATAGATTGTTTGGCATGGTAATAGGTGATGAGGTCTCATCAGCACCAATGATGAACTTCTTGGGAGCCTGCTTCTTTGCTGTTGGTTTCATGGTCAAGCCAGACTTATCGCCGAGGACGGTGTTGGCGGCTTGAATGGCAGCAGAGAGCGAAGCACCAAAGTCATATCGGTTGCCGAAGGCCTGCCCATTAGGCTGTGGTGCACGACGAGTGAGGTTATCAGAGCCCAGGCTAACAGCAGACTTCACACCTTTTAGACGAACAGAGGTACCTGACTCTCCCAAGTAGTCCTTGACTGGTTGCTTGAAGTCATCAAACTGGTATTTACCATCGAAGCCATCAGCAAAGTCGTCGAAAGCAATGGGCATGGACTTGGGCCTTGCGCCGGCAGTGGGTGACTTCTTGTTGCTTCTAGGTAAAGAGTTGACTGGTCGTGATACGGCACCGGGCATACCCTTCTTTCCATTCTGTGGCTTGGCCTTCTTTCGGAAGTCTACTTGGAAGTTGGTCGAGTCGTTGTTATCCCAATACTCCTGGCCGTTGACGGTGTATTTCACACAGAAGAACATGGTCTTAGCCTCGAGGTTGGCCTGGTCCGCAAGCTTGATGTTGAAGTTGAAGCGATCATACCCATCACGCCTTGGTTGGCGAACATCATGATTATATTCGGCGACGACCTCTGACGTGGTCTTCCAGTAGTCGAGCGTGAACCGTGCCACGACATTCTTTTGGAACCCCCAATTGGCGACCGCGACACTACCCACCAGCGTCTTATTGTCTGATGACAAAAACACCCTCTCTACTCTGACTGGATGCGAGATGCGGAGAGGTGTCTCGCTAGGAAAGTTCGATACAATAATCTCCCACTCGAAAGGTGGACTTCTTGCATTGTCGTCATTAAAAGGGAACTCGGTATCACTGTCGTATTGGTCGACGGGCGATGAACTTGCACTGACGGCCAGAGGTCTATCAACTTGGAGGAAATGTCGAACATGCTCCAGGTGAGAATCAAAGTGGACAGCCTTGGAAAATGTGGGTGTACCTGGCATACTTGAAGGCCGCCTCCTTGCTGATGAAGGGCGAAGTGCGGGTCTAACTAGCTCACCAGACTTCTTCCTGAGCATCGGAGGCTTTCGTCGAGATCGATTCTCCTCGTCGTCATCGGTAACCGAGTCTTCATCAGATCCAGTGAGAGGGGTGTCGGGTTGTCTTTGTCTGATGTCCATGAAGAGTGGTTCGGTGTTCGATCGGTTGTGAGAGATCTTTCGCATGGACTTGATAGCCGCCTCTTCCACGTGGAGAGCCGTTGGCTTATCTTCCGATACTGAGGATGGCATGATCAGTGTCAAAGCCTGGTTGGCCTTTCCAATCTCTTCCGCTTTCCTATGCGGTGAACTCTCTCTGTGTTGCTCGATAATTCTGATGGCGGCTTGTAGCTCTGCTAAATTATCCAATTCGCGACCTCGTGACTCTTTCGTATCCTCGTCATCGCTGGAGTTTTGTGCAGAGTCCGGGGGCGAAATGACTGCACCAGCAGGTATCTGAGTATCGTCCGTCACGGGAGGGGGTGATTGTCTGATGCTGCCAGAGGCAGTCAAACTGCTTGTATCATTGTTCTCCTTGTCGGCTGTCCCGGGTGGCGATGGCTCCAGCGAAGGTGCGAATGATGCAGTCTTGACCGAAGTTGTCCGTCGATGTCTGGTGAGGTATGACGTTGATCGTGGTAGTTCGGGTCGAGGGGACGCGCAAGGCCCTGATGTCTGACCAGCTTGATGCGAGGAGGACGATCGACGACTAAGGGCAGGAGAGTGAGGGGCCGACGCAGCTGGAGAACGCTGGGAGGGAGGAGTGTAAGGCATTCGAACGGTCGATGCCTGGATATGGGGTGGGTTGTGTGTGGTATAAGAGTAAGTATAGCTAGCAGCTCGACAAGTCGGATTTGTCGAAGAAGCAGTCTCAATTCCTGCTGGGCATTGGGTACCTCGACGCTCTCTGGTAGAAACGTAAAAGATGCTGCGCTAGTCTGCAAAGGAAGGGTCAGGTCAGCCTCGCCCTTGGGGTTCTATATGATTGTCGCTCAAAACGAGCAGAAGGGGAAAAAGAGAGTGAGAAGAAATGCGTAGGTAATTGGGTAGGTGGCGCTCGCAGGTTCGAAGGGGGAGGCTACATTGGAGCGCATGCGGTTTGTTAGACTTACGAGAGGTGGATGGGAGGAGTCTTCAGCGGAGAGCGGAAGAGAGATGAGGCTCGAGGAAGGTCAAAACACGGCGTATTCCAGCTATCGTGCGTGATACTCTTCGGCGTCGTCGGAGGGGGAGGAGCGATCGGGGTCAGTTCGAGTCGAGGAGGATATTCGACAGGAAGTCTCGGATCGATAGAGATTGAGATGGGAGGGGGGAAAAGATGGTACCAGGACAAAACCAAGTTATTGTTGGCTTCTCTACCTGTTCCTTCTGTTTCCGGGCGTTCGTTGTTGGCGGGTGAGAGGGAGGGAGTGAGTGGTATGATGTGCGGCCGGCCTGGGTTTTGCTTTGCGGGAGGGCGAGGGCGAGAAGAGTCTTTATTGCCCGGGTCCTGCTGCACTGCCGGAGCGAAGAAATGACGTCTTGCTGGATTATGCGAGCGAGCGAGCGAGGAACCAATGGGTGGCTTCACTACTATCGAGCTCGTCAATTGCAACTTCGAAGAAGAAATGTGAATCCAACAGCACAACAATGGAAGGAATTAATGGCGGTGATGATGATAAAAGGCTGGCTCAGGCCTAGATGTGTGGTGGTGAAGAAGGGGAGGAGGAGGAGGAGGAGGAGGAGGAGGATGGGTGGGAAGTAGCAGAATAAGGACGCGGGTATGGTTTGACTAGGTGGGAGGGAGTTGAGTGATAGTCGAGGTGGTAGGGGAGGGAGGGGAGGGGAGGGGAGCGTAAGATGGGCGGATGGGGTTAGAGGCAAAAGCGAGTGGAGACAAGTTAAACTTGGTGCGGTTGCAGGGGGGGATGGTGGGTAGGGTGCTTTTACGGAGTAGGATTGGCGTGCAATTGAATCAAGACCAGTTGAGATTTGGTGAAGCGCGAGATGGATGGGTGAGGGAGGGGTGGAGGTGCAGTACTTCGAAGTAGGTTAGGTGAGGTGAGGGACTGCACAGTACTACTTGGTACGAAGTCCATCGTAGATAACGCGCACAGGCAGGCAGGCAGGCAGGCAGGCAAATTCTGCAAAGCAGCATCCAAAAGCCATGGATGGCGTGAACCGGGGGGCAGACATAACATTTGCATGGGCAGTAAGTCAGTATGTAGCCACAGCAGGGGTGGCTTGGTGGTGGTACGAGGCCGCCCGTTGGATCCTTGATTGATCTGCCACTTCAACCTTTTTTTGGTGGGTGGGGCAGAGCTGTGCAGAGGTGGGCCATCGTCCTTGGTCCGGACTCAACAATGGAACTGACTGACTGACTGACTGACTGACTGACTGACTGGACCTGGACTGCATCGTAGAACTACTTCTACTACTCCGTACTACCAGTAGAACTAGACCTAGACCGCAGGGACCGCTCTCATCCATCCTCATCCTTATCCGCGTCCTCCATCCTCCATCCTCCATCCTTCCCCCATCCCTCCTCCCCCCCTACCCCACCGCACCGTACCATCAACTTCAACTCCAACGCCAAAACTAAAAACCTCAAACTAAAACCCCAAACCTTTCAAATCTTGCCTTCAACTTGTCTGTTTTCAACCTAAATCTGGAGATCTGGTTGACGCCCCAGCTGCGCCAACTCTACGTGCGGGTATCTTGACTCCGTGTTCTAGGTTTGTTTATATATTATCTGTATTACAGCAAGTACCCTCTTGCAGCCTGCTCTCTTCCAAGCCCTCCTTGCCCTGCCCTGGACTGAGGTTCTGTATCCGGCTTCGACGGGTCAGAAATCAGTCAAGGACACGGCACCGTGCCGCAAGCAGGGCATGGCGGGCGGCAGCGAAAACAGAGGAGAGGATGCCGAGTCCGAATTCCAGCCCAAACAGATATTGCAGATTGGTAATATGGCACATCCATTCACGCCGCTTTTGATGATGAGCTGCTCTGAGGCACGTCAATTCGCACGAACGACCAGCCCTCCTCCCTCTCCTCAATCCGCTTTATCTCACTCAAATTCTATCATCGAGTCCGCGTCCATCCATCCAACCATCTCTCGAATTGGCTGGGGGGATGGACGATATGTGACTAGACTAGAGGCTCTCAATCCCAGCAATTCCAAGGTTTGGTGAGAACCAGGATGTTGGTCCGTCTGCAAGCGGTGATTCGCTTCGCGCACAGAGTGGAGGGCAAGAACTGGGAAAAGTTGGCGTCGCCAGGTTTGATGCCAAGGCAAGCCACAGCGCGCTAAGGCTCATCGGCCATGCAACCAGCAGAGGCAGGAAGCAGGGATCAGGGATCAGGGATACCGACCCCTGCTTGCCTCTGTCTGTGCCAGAGTGGGGAAGAAACTTAGAGGGCTTGGCTTTTGTTTGAGCGAACGGGCCAAGCCATGGCTGGTGGTTATCATGGAAAACTCGGCATCCCTCCACACTCACACTCACACTCATACTCATCGCTGCACCTCATACATACTATAGTACAGCAAGAAAGTGACTGACTGCAGCCAGCCAAGCATGGGAGCGCTTCACATATTCTGGTTGAGCTGCCCTCACTGGATGCCGCCGGATGCGGACCATATGAATCTTAATATCCACATCCCACAACAAAATGCAAGATGGATGATGCAAGGCGAGGCAAGTCAAGGATAAGAGGTGATTGATAACCGAAGGTAATGATTCCAGAGCAGTCAATCAGTCAGTCAATCACCACAGTCATGCACTCCACTCACTGCACTGCACCTCGACTATGCATATCCACGGCTTCACCTACAGGACAGGACAGTACGTACGACGGTACTTCCCCAGGAAGTATTCTCTCATACACACTCTCTCTCTCTCACTTTCCCTCTCTGGCTGGCTACCGGCATTTCTGAACATTGAAGAGCAGCAAGCCACCCCCAGATAATACGAGGAGCTATGATCGAAGGCTGCAGTGAAGCTGAGCAAGACGCTCCAATCGTGCACAGTTAGGGAGGATCGATACACAGACCCATTCTAGAAACTCTTCATTATCCTCCTACTTGTTCCAATGGCTTGCCCCGTATGGGCCCGTATGGGCCTTTTGATCGTCAATCAACAAGTGTTGAGGCTTCCTTATCACCGTTTGTATCTCGTACCACGAAAACGGCGTCTGGGTACAAACCACAATACTTCATTCATATCTCCACCTCAGAATCCCTTCTCTAGACAAGCAGTGGTACCAGTCATCCATCCATCAACCGTGTAACTACAACAGTGGGCATTGTCTTCTCGTCCTGTCTCACAGAAGAACATAGATTCTCTTGAGTACCACAGCATCGGGCATAATCCGCCGAACGGATAAGCTCAAACTGCCAACTATCCTGTGTCACGATAGAAAGATTACAAAACTAATAGCGTCCAGCTTTCCGACTTTTGATACTGTAACCCCCTCCCAATCTTCCCTATCAAACTTTCCCCCTCCAAGCTCCCGGTCATCCCACGGAGATGTCCACGAAGCTAGGACATCAACTCACATCAACATCAACAGCCCAGACATCGTAAAAGGAGGATCACCACAGCTGCTTCGGTATATTCGGATCTCCCCACCAAACAGACCCCATGAATCCAACTCATCTAATCCCTCTCATCCTCCGCTCAATGCTCTATTGGTCCAACCGAAGAATGCTCACCAGAGGGAGAGAAGGTGTGCGTGTCCAGCCGCCTATCACATACCATGTTTCCCCTCTATCTGCAGACGACTGCATATCCAGTAAGTCAGGCATCGGAGGTAACCAAAAGTCAATATCAGACAGGTATATAAAATTTACCAATAGGAAGGCATGCAGTCACGCCATCGCTTGCGTATTCGCGCCACAGCCCATTTGATTCACCGGCGTGAGAGGTACGCACAATACCAGATATCGGTTTGGTCTTGGATGTGGGCAGACAAGCAGGCGTTGAAATGGGATGATATGGTAGATCTCCCCCTCCTTATCTTACAGCACAATTAAATCCATACATAGATTGGTGGTGGTGTGGAAGGACAACTTCAGATCCAGCTATTGAAGGCACGATAGATAAGAGATGGTGGCCGTGGCGGCTATGGAAAGAAATATACATACCGTACCGTTACGTACAGATACCGTCTATTACGGAATTTTACCAGGCATCAGCTCGCCGTCGGCGCTGAAATGAATTGACATCCCGTCCCGAAATCCTCTGTCCTATGCCTTGCCAACATTCCGATTTACATTCTCGCGATACATCCATACCATGTTATACCACGCCCGTCAAAACAACCTCATGGTCACTATGCCGGGGGGGCCGTCCTTAGAGTACGGTAGATGAGGATTCCATCGTCATCGTCGTCGTTGTAGTTTCTTAAACAGGTCCATCCTTGAAGCTCTAACCGAGAAGTCCGCAGTATTCCACTCCAACATCAAACGCCTACCTCACACCCAACCAAAACACCAGAATCGCATCGTGGACCTCCCCTCACTATTCAGTCCAATCACTCCACCTCCCAAGACCAAACCAAAACCAAACCAAGAAGCTTGGACGTACCAAGCCCTCCAAAAGTGGGCAGAACATGGGAATGGGGGTGCCAAGAACAGGTCAATCATCCTGGGGCACCATTATTTCACGCCTACCTAGTCAAACCTACCCCCCACTCTCGAGAAGGAACATCGTGAAGCTGCGCATGAGACCGGAATCACGATGGTACTTTCGCATCCGCGCAAAAATAAATCGATCGTCCATGTCCGTACCTGTACCTGACCTGACCCATCCGCGCGGGCAGGGCAGCGAGCGGGCAAGCGGGTTTTCCGTCGATCAAGCAAGCAAAGCAGAATTAAAAACCTGGATGCGGATCTTCATCTCGCTCTTCATTTCAATTTCGAAATTCCCCCATCTCAGCCTCCTTGACGTGCGTAAATTTCAAAGTTCCTTGTGGTGAGATTACGCACCTCAACCTTTTCCAAACAAATCTTACTTTTCTCCTGCCGTTACTGTGTTACTGCAAGAAAGTCAGAGCTCGTCCACTCGCTCACCGCCGAGTCTGAGTCTGAGCTTCGATGACCTCATATCTTTTAACCTCAATCCTACCAACGTGCCTGCCGCATCACAAAAGAAATGTTTCAACCCCCAAAGCCCCCAACCCCCAACCCCCAACCCCCCGCCAACCAATCCCCCAATCTCCGGTTCCAAGGCAGCGTCGTGACTCGACCTGACAGCGCCTCGTGACATCCTAGATGATGCGGCCGGCGCATGGCATGGGTTTTGGGAGGATTGGACGACGCAACGGTATTGGCATACGAAAGTGACACCTCACCAATGATCGGAAACAGATCGCAGACAAAAATGAGGAGCTTGGATCCTGAGCTTGAGCCTCGATCTCATCTCAAGGCTCGGATTGATTATTCGTAAAATAAAATTTGCATCTTCGCTTAGCTGGCAGAGAAATTCGGAGCTGGACACGGCACGGCAAGAGCGATAAATCTGGCAATTCATTGACTCGAAATTAAAGCAAATCCCAACAGCTCAACCTTATCTTCACAGTCAATACCACTAATCCTCTAGACTTAATGTCAATGTCAATGTCAATTTCAATTTCAATGGTTGAAAATTTCTGCATCTCCACGGCCGGCAGTCATCCTATAAGATCAGCAATGCGTCAAACTCAAAATCACATCTCACTCCACCTCCATCCTTCCTCCACGCGACGTCCTCACCAAGAGAGCGGTGAACATGAACCTCCTCGTATCGTCCTCGACGATGTTTTCGATTCTCTTCAACGGCGACGCCTCCGACTCAGCGCTCCAGCTAATCAACGGCTCTTATCGCACTTCTCGCTTGCATAAAATAAACCCACTCTCCGAGCCATGAAATAAAAATAAAAATTAGACTTCAGACCTATCCCTATCCAAACATGTCAGCAAAAGTCAGTCCTCAACCCCACTGCACTCCACTTCCACAGCTCTCCACGCAATCCGTGCTCTCCATGCTCCGAATCCGAACTTAACAATCCCAGTCCTCGCTACACAAAAAAACAAATAATAACATGCACTTTTAAGATTCTTGTCGTGCAAGGATGGCCAGACGCACGCACGCATGCTAATCACCATCCTAGGAATCTCTACGCGAGCGAGCGAGTAATGGCAAGCTGCACCCAATCAGCTTCCTGAGACGAGAGAGGAGAATTACAAGGTGGGGTTTGCGCCACACTTGCAGGCCAAGGGGGGCCAGACCAGACGGTTGAGAGCTTAAGCTTGAGCTGAGACATCTGTCTGACCATATCTCAAGCCCCCAGCTCCCAAGCCCCAAGCCCAAGCCCCCTAGTAATCGAACGACTTCTCCTCTTTCGAGAAGGAAACTCCGACGCCACAGTTTTTTTTTTTCCCCTTCTTCTTTTTTTGACATCTCCCAAGGTATGATAATGATCGACAGATGTGCTTCAACTTCAAGCAGAGCAGGGCATGGCAAGCAAGTATTTCACAATCGCACTCGTAGTCCGCCGCGCGGTTATCCGCCACAGAGATACTCCAACCAATCACAAATATGACTTTCCGAACATCCGCTGACGGGCTGGGGAGCCCCTCGGCTGGATCTGGATCTAGATACCCGGATCCGGACCGGGCATGGGAAAGAAACTCTAAGTACTTTAGTTTCGTTTTGTTGAAAAACTCTAACTTGACGAGCGAGACGCTAGCGCAGCTCTGGCTTACGGAGTATGATGGCGAGGGCGGATCAAACGTCTCCTCCTCCAGCTGTGGAGAGAGCTGGAGATGTACAGGAGTTGGAGATGGGGATGTCGGAGTCGAGATGCAGCTCCAGACTTCAAATGTCTCGCGGATACATGAATAACGTGCAGTAGATGAGTACCTACCCCGCCGTCCACTGCCATACGACGGCGAATAATGATGACGACATCCCCTCGTCCCTATCAACGCACTTACTTAGCCGACCGTACAGTACCTCTACGCGATCCGCAACAACCAAAGTCCACGAAGTATCAAACCTCAAAACTTCAAAATGTTAGTCAGTCAACAAATTGATAACATGCACCTAGCGAAATAAAGCCCTGTCAATCAGGGTCAGGGTCCAACCCTAAGACCATCCATCTCCTCCCATCCCGTCCTCGTCCAGCCAAAAAATCCCCCCTCCTCCCACACCACACCATCTCTCTCAAAAGGCCCTTTAGAAGTACCAGGTAGAAAGAGTGGTGATCAACAACCAACGGACCCAAAACTAGCAGTTCGGGACGATGATCGCGAGTAATGCGGCACAGGGAAAGATGAGATGCATGAAGAGGCGAGGGGGAAGTTTGATTCGTTGGGAGATGAGGAGATGAGGATTGGTTGAGCGTTGTTTGACCTTATTTTAGGTGCAGATATACGAGTTAGGTGCAGATTTCAGGCGGTTGGCGGTCGGGTTTGCGGCGAGAGTGGAGAAAGAGGGACAGTGAGGTGAGAGAGTGGGTGGAGAGCGGATGTATGGTGAGCCGCTGCTAACTTCCTTTGCAGCGAGGAGTACTAATATCTTTCCTTACGACATGTTAAGCGAAGTCTGAGCCGGGCTAGATTTCTCTTCTTGTTTTTTACTGCGTCTGGTCATGTAAAGAGGCATATATGTTACTTCATTACTCGCCGCTGATACATACCTTACAGTACAGTGAGTACTGTATCTGCTGCCCCTATGCTTCATCTTTCTGGCTTGCTTGATTACTTATTGCTATAGTATTACTCAACGTACGGAGGTACAGCGATGACAAAGACATGATGGTCGATTTGATAAATGCCCTTTTGAAAGCCTACTCCCGGTGCCGGCAAATGAAACGTACTTCTTACGTATGCTAGCAAGTTCAGAAGCCAGTATCTATGTTTGTGTTCGCTTCGGCTATAGACCTTCTTCTGCTGGGCAAGGAAGTATCTCCTCCTCAAGCTCGAGCCAAAGCGCGTCCCCTAACCTATTCTACCCCAGCTTCTGGGGTCTGTCTACTGTTCGTTCACGTCTCCTTGATAGGTGCTCGAGCTCGCGGCGGCCAGGTGTTCATCTTCCTGCAGCCCGCCGACCCGCGCGGCTCAAGTTTGACAATTCTCTCCTACTACTGAATTGTACCCCATGCATGCCTGTCCCGTCCACACTCTCACGTTCTGGACTTCGGTCTATGAAAGCCTCTTTTCGTTTCTGTTATATAAGAGCACTGTTTCTTGATGCCATCGGCCATCTCCGATACTGCAAGCTTTCGAGCTTTCGAGCTTTCGAGCTTGGGGGGCCTACTTCTCTTCCGTCTAGTGGTTTCTTTGGGGTATTCGTCATGTTTTTTGTTCGCCTACGTGGTTTAAGGTGTTTTACAGCTAGGAGCCTTAGATGGCGTTGCTTCCATCGTGACATGTCCGTCCATGATGGTCCTTATTTTGTTAGTCGGTTCCTCTCTCTGTGTGAAGATTGAAAGTGCAAGCCTTCTAATTTACAAACTGTAATCCAAAGAAGACTAGTTGATTAACTGCTACCAGGTAGCTCTAGCTCAAATCATCTGTGGATGCGGAATGCAAATGCGGATGCTGCCGTTAGACACAACAAAGCTGCTGTCAGGCTCCTGCTCGACCTAGCAATTCATTCCGGGCCACTCCAGATCCCAAAGTACAGGGTATGACGGGATATCAACCATTCTTTCTTCCCTACCCGAGAGCTCGAATCCACTTTCCCACCTCTTCCCTACCCGTCCCATATTTCCCCAATCGTTCGTGCAGCAGTGCAGGGAAGTACTTAGCGAACAAGTGACGGATGCGGTGGAAAAGCGTCTATCTATAATCTCTCTTTTCTCATAGCGGGAATCCACTCACATTGGAATGTCACCGGTGAACGCGGCAAGAGATTGAGGCGAAGGAAACATCAACTCCACACCACCATCCACGGCATCTCGGATCTTTGTTACTCACTCACAGCCAGCCAACCAAAGCTCCCATTAGACAAGGCAAAAGACCCTGCATATGCCGGAAGTCTGAAGCTTCCTTCCTTGCAAAAGAACCTCCCCCTCTCTCTCTCGAAGAGACCCTTTGAATCATGGAGGAGCATCGGCGATGGGGAGCTCCCTGCCTTCCCCACAGTCCGCAGTGAAGTTGACTACATAGCATAACAGAAACGAATACGCAATCGTGAGCCATCACAGCACCTCGCAGCATATAGTATCGTAAGATCTGCATCAAATTACACATGCATTCCGAGCATGTGAAAACGCATAGGCAAGCAGGCCGGCTATTGAGAGTGTCCCGAAGCGAAGCTGTGGATGGAGGCAAAGAGGATCTCCGTCTTCGGCATCGTACGACCACGGGACAGCTGATCGAGCCGAGCTGATAGGCACTCGTTGGGGTCCGCTGCGGTGCGGTGCGATGCATGTCAGCTCTACTGTAGCTTTGGTTCTCTTCCTTACTTTTTCTACCGGAAGGCGGGGTGGTGGCCGTTCATAAGGAGAAAGAAGCATGAGGTGATTGGGAGGAATAACTTAAATTCAACTATGTCTTGTCCGTGGAGAGAGAATAGGCTGAAGACGTGCTGAGATGGTAGGTATATGGACATCTTTACGTCCAGGAGGAGGTGGGAGGAGAGGAGAGGAGAATGTCACTGCGCCCAGCCTCGTGCTGGGCACAGCCGCAAAGACAGATGACGATCATACGACAGAGGCGACATCAATCATGATCCGATCACAAACTTTACCCTTGGGAAATGAAAGATTTAAAACAATAATTGCGAGCACGAGTGTACGATTACGATTCCACAATTCGTTCATCAATTTAACAGGAATGGCAAAGGTAGAGCAAAGCCTCGCGATGCCATGTGGTACAAATAAAGTTTCCTGCTTGTCTCGGTACAAAGCTGACGATCAAGTGCTTTTTCTGGTCGAAGGATTTCACGATACCTTCCGCCTGCCGTCAAGCGACCAGGGGCTGCGCGTAGTATTTTCGAACGTCTAAATTAATTACCCCGCCTTGTCTCACTGTGAAGGCTGAACCAACCCTTCCCCTTCACCACATCCCTTCCATAGGCTTCTTCCGTCAAGATGGCTGAGGATTTTCAGCCTTCAGCCACTGTATGCAGTGATGTTATTGTGTCACGACATTCTGGACGAGGACTGGTTGCGTCGGCTAGATTGATGATTGCATATGCATGTATGCATGATATTCCTGATCTATCGATAGATAGATAAACTCCCCAGATGAGAGAACTAGATACTAAATGTCATGATGAGATGACATACGATGAAATGATTGAGATATCATTAATATCTTCAAGATTCCCCGCTCGATCTCGTTTCACTATGAGGGGTAGCTGTGCTATGCCTTGCCTTAGAAAGGAGGAGAGAAGAGGGGTGCATATGCAGAACACATACATAATCCTCGTTTCTAATATGCCCTGATTGTTTGTTCTTCTTGACCCGTTAGAAGGTAAGAGTACAGAGTACTTCTCCCTCACTCGTGACATTCGAATCGCGGATTAGGTGGATGCTGCATACACATGCAAAATTATATATTTCTAGAAGAAGCTGCAGGTAGATTTCAATCGCAGCTGCTGTACCACCGCACTCTCAAACCCGCTCCAAACCCGATGCAACCACGACGCAACCACGACGCAACCGGCTTCATCTTCATCTCGCTCGGTTGCTTCTCCTCATAAAGCTGTGCAAGCCTAGCGAATAATTTCCCCATCCAGTAATCCCGTTATCAAAGCCTCCTCCTTCCACTCTCTTCCGATACCGTATCGGAGACCCTGAGACGGGAAGGTAGGTAGGTAAATCGGAAAGAAAAACCGTCTCTTATCTCACTCACCGCTCTATTCCGAGATTCGGGACGGCTAGGAGAGAAAGCGATGTCGCTGGCTATTCACGTCGCAGCCACCATCGCTGAATCTCGCGCCCTTTGACCAATTATATCCTCAAACCTAGCTCGCGGCTTACGCTACACATTCTGGCAAACTCATACCAACGAAACGAAGCCATAGGAAATTTTCTTTTCACCATCTCCGATCTAATCTGAGACTCCAAACGCTGGGCCAGACCACGCCCTGCCACTTCCTCTTTAGCTTAGATGTGGATGATTCGCAATCGATGGATGGAGGGGTGCCAGAAAACCAGGGCACGGCAAGGGTTTGTTTTTGAAGTGGTGTGAGGAAGGGATCTCCGTGAAATATTCCTCCCTCCCGCAACGGGCACTATTTTAGACTTTTTCTTCCTCTCTGGTAGGGGTTTAGACGCCCTGGATCACTCCCTGAACCCATCCCATCCTTCACTGACAGGAAGGGATCGGGGATTCGGGGTTCTGGGGAACGAGAGGCTGATACTAGCCACCATCACAACACCACCATAAGCTCTCAGCACACCACCCAAGCGAAACTGTTGAGCAACTCGCCACAGCGAACACCCCATTATTACTAAGAAACCCCACTTCATCATAAGTACCCATACCCATCCATCTCCACAGACCTGCAGAATGCCAATTCTCCGAAACTATTGAAGATGGGATATGGGATCACCATGGGGGAGTGGAGCGAGCGGGCTGCGAGCAACAGAAGAAGGACGGCAAACGAAGGGAAGGGGTCTTGCAGCGCCTGCATACCTATCGATGCAGGATTGCACCTTGGAATCTCTACTAATGCGTGCTTGCAGATGGACTGTCAGGGTTCGGATATGTATGAAAATACCAGCCTTGCTCCTTCGTAATTTACAGCACGTACAAAAAAAGATACTTCTATCAGAAGTACCCTCCTCCCTTCCCAACCTGCCATTCCTATCTATTCCCCTGCCACCACCCTCGCGCCCCCCCTGAATGCGAAGCGAGGCGCTGGGAAGAGGTTGCAACCACCCCATTGCGCCCTCAGGGCTGGCCAACCAGCACAACACAACACAACCACAACCACGATTGCAACACACACATATTCTAAACATCTCATTTACAGCCTCCTACTTAGATTACCAATATGCGTTTAATATGTGATCGGTCTGCTGAGCCAGTCAGCGCCCCGAACGCAATGGGAGGTGCACAGTCCTTGTTGGTACGCAGATATGGCAATTGTGAGGAACAGGATGGGATTGTTTGGGTGCTTGTTTCAATCGTCGTTGGGGGACTTGATTGGATCGTGGGACATGGCTACGATACGGCTTTCATCTCCAAGCTTTCACGATCGAAATTTGAATAAGAGAAGAACTATCGTAGCCCGAAATACGGAAAGGATCTCAGCACAACGCATTCGCTCCCCTCGGAGACGCTTTCTGTAGTCCGGGCTACGATAGTTCATCGTACCGACCTGTACGGACCGAAGTGAGAACCTTGGCGCCCTGCACGCAATGATGAAAGAGGAACTTCGCTGAACTCAATTGTATTGAGCCTTCGTATTCTTTCCTCCTCATTCCATTCCATGCCATGCCGTGCCGTTTCCTTCTTTGTCTTTCTGTTGAGGCTTTTGATGCTTTTGCTCTTTCTAGGATCGCGACGTGCGTAGGGTGGTAATGGGTGTGGGGACCGTGGCGGAGAGGAGGGTTGGAGGGGAAGGGGATGCAGTACAGCAGCAGGGATAGGGGCGAAGCGAGAATTGACATGTGAAAGTCGACCCTCGTCCATCATGTATGTATGTCTCACTTGTCAATAATGGCTAATTCAACCACCTCAAGAGAGAGATGGGATAGACGAACGCAGGAATTGCACTTTGCTGATTATTAATTGGAGATCGCAACTCAACATGACATCGCGTAGGTCCCTTAGGAAGGAAAGCGGGAGCTGTTCTGGAGAGAACGAGTAATGCAACAGCGGTGAGGATGCAACTAGGTGATGAGGAGGTTAGATGCCCAGAAGCTGTTGATGTTGGTGGGAGCTATGGCTGCACATCATTACCCCTCTGCTTTCCTAGCTCTTTGCGGGGAAAGTGTAAGAAACAAGGGAGCTCTGGTTCGTTCTAGCTCTGCTGAGTGATTTCGAGGCTTGTGAAAACCTCTCTCATCAGGATATGTGATTGTGTGTGTGGAGCTGGAAAGTTAACAGCACTCACAAACGCCTCATCACTTCATCAACTCGGACTTCTGCGAACACCGAAACTCAAAACCACGTGTCCACTCTAGAATTCGCATTCCTTCTGTTCTGAGTAATGAGTGCAGAAAGCCATATGTCTGCTTACGCAGTTGCTTCCCCGCATTTCGCAAAGGATGTTTGAAATTTAGAAACCAATTTGAATCTCACCGCATGCTGCATACGGTTTCGTTTCGTCTCGCCGCGTCTGGTTTTCAGAGAATGCGGGGTCTCACGTCTCGCAGGTTGGTATGTGCTAGATAGAGTGGCAGGTTGATGTGTCAGGTGTCTCTCACGTGGAAGGTCACACATTATGAGGTGTGCCTGAACACGGCATTTTGTCTTCGCATTTCAAAAATTATTTTCCCCGTGATTGGGTAAGTGGTCGGGCCTGTGGCTGTCGTCAACTTCACATTTTCAAGGTTGTGAAACGAGAGGTGGTGAAACACATATTTTTGTGGTTGTTGCTTACTGAATAGTGGGGGGCGTCCTGCTCTAATTGGGGGTGGGATAGATGGTTGTTGTAGTCGTCGCCTTCATTGAAGTGTTACTCGATACCGGGCCTTCGGCGGCGGAGGCTAGGGAAGGAGAAAAGCGTTCTTGTGTGACTTTACACTGACTGGAGGAAGGATTGCATTGCGAATATCCGAGACTACGGCTATACTGGTGTTCCACAACATTCCAGCACTAACCATTTCTACGCATGATGTCGTGCAACGTACCATGCTCGCTTCATGCTGTCTGACAAGAACGATGGGTGAAAGTTGATGGCGATCGGAAAGAGATGGCTCAGGTGTGTTGACAACTTCACTTTGCAAGACCTGATCCCAGACAGGGTAACAAGCCTCGAAAAATCTCATATCTTCCAGCGCCACAGATAACAAGGCTTGTTGATCTTCTGGAGATCTCCCACCGAGAACTCGTGTCTGTCGCCAGAAACAGACCGAGTTCTCTCTCCCATCTTCATTCCAAATAATCGCTTAGCCATTCTCCACTCAAATGACAACTCTGAACCTCTTTAGGAAATAGGGGTCCTTGATAAGCGTTGAATTCCATGTATCTCCTCATTGCGACTTGTTGATCTTAAACCCGTTCTTAAAGAGTTCGGATAGTGTATATCGAAGGGGGTCTTTAAAATCATTAGCTATGGTGCCAGCACGAGGCTGACACTAACCCCTCCCCCACCGCTAATCGTTGAGCACCATCTCCAACCTAGCCTCTCAAGACTGTCTTTGATCAACAAGGCGTGGCGTCTGCCAAAATAGGTTCTACAGAATCAGGTTTTACGTGCGAACTGAGGATCTCCATGGGTGTCACGGCTGTCAAGCAAAAATCCCAAACGCATATTACAGTTCGCAGGATCTGCACCATGTGTTCGTCACCTCACAGAATTTCAAAGTGATAGATCCCTTTCTGCCCTCCATTCCCGTGTCCTCGGCGGAAGGCAAACGGGCCGGTACGTGCTGTGCCGACTTGGGTTTCGGCTGTGTGGCGAGTGAGGGGGTGTATTGTTGTGGGTGGCGATTGGCGGTTTTGGTGTTTTCCGGAGGGGAGATATGTCCGGATGAAGCGGGAGCGACGGGAACGAGTCTGGTTTAGAGGAGGAGGGGTGAAGGTGAAGTGGGGGTTGATGCCCAAGTCAAAGGGAGCTGCATTAAGCGAGGGAGAGGTTGTAACTTGGGGGGTTGCAAAGGGGGGGGGTCGCGTTGTCGGCTAATTGTTTTGATCTCATGACTGAGTTCCAGGAGTCGTCATGAATATGCCGACTGCAATAATCTGCATTCTTGTGGCCGATTTGGTGAGGTGCAGTTGTTACACCTGAAATTGCCAATGTGAGGAGCATCAATTGCTCACGAGATGCTTCATACCTACCCTCTGCGTTGAGGGGTTTCTGGCGCACCCCTTTTATCGAGGAACTTTGTTCAGAAATATCTGCAGCTGAACATTATCACTCTTATCCGTAAGATAGAGTAGAAATGAAGCATTCCAGAATCTGCAGTCCTTTCCACACCGGTCTTAAGATGGCCATGGGAATCGGGGTGGACCAATTCCACCCTCGGCACCAATATTCAGCGTCACTTCTGTGAATCTCTCTTCTTGTTAGGGTTCAGTCTTCCTACTTTATTCACGTTGATTTTCCGAACCTTTTCCTTGATGCTATTTGTAACGCGAATTTGCTCGTTCTTTTCTTAACAATAAAAATAATAAACAAGTGCGTGCTTGGTTGGTGCTTATCAACTCGAGCGATAACTTCTGCTTAGGATATTGACCGAAAAATCAACTGAGATGTCACCCCAAATAAAATCCCTCAACTTCACAGCTAAATAGCATTTTCATCCCCAATTACATGCAAGTTGGCCAGTACCGAGCACAGTTATTTCTCTGTCATTGACTACATTGTCTATCAGTGCGAGATGCCCTTCACCACGTTATCCACTCTTCAATCAACCCTGTCTTTCCTTTTTCAAATCTCACAAAGCACTTCCGTTCTCCAGACACGAATGCTTTATCAAGGATGTGAATGCGGGCTTCCATCGGCACACTCTGCGCACTCAAGATCGGCCCCAGACCCTCTTCTTCGATTTCCATGATGCGTTGTGCAATTGCAGCTGATACATCAGAGTCCCATATTCCTTCCCGTCTTGCTGAGTTTAAGAGGAGAGCGATTGCTTTCCGTCTTACGATCGGGTCTCTACAACGACATGCAGCGTTGTAGAGCGACGGAATAACACTCATATCGAACGAGCAGTATGGTCTCTGCTCAACTTCAGAGCAGTTGGAAGATGCAAGAAGATTCGCAGCCAGCACCGTCACTCTTTCAAACTCTGCCGTAAGGTCATCGTACTCTGTCTGATCATTGAAAATCGTCGACGCAAGCATGATATTTATCGTGATCTGCTGCATCTTGAGCAACACGGCGCCACGAAGTTCCTGTGGTGTCAATGCCGCCTTTGGGGCTTTCAAGAATCCATTCATGGTTGTAAGCCAGCGACTGAGTTGCTTCTTGTGTTCGATCTGCGACACAAGAAGACCCCTGGGCATTTGACTTTTAACAGTCACCTTAGGTTGCAGGCGAGCTGCCTCGTGATATTTGTGGACTAGCTGTGTATATCGTACAATGGCGTAAACTTGAGATTGTAGACTAGTGTTTGCTTCGTCCATAGATGAGAATTCCTTGGGAACCGCTGGCCCGACCGGATAGTCTTGGTCTCCTAGTTGCGAATCGTAGAATAATTGACGCCTGGGGAAATATGTCGACGCTTGCATATCCAGGCGACAAAACAGTGGGATCAAGTTCAGTTGGTCCGATCGGTTGCCCCCTATAACTATCGTACTAGTATCGAGGTCTGGTTTGAAGAATCCCATTGACCCCAATATCTTGAGCCCACTCTCCAAATGCGCGATCGCACCGTTATGATTGCCCTGGAAGGTTTCCAAACAAACAAAAAGCAAACAAGATATGAGTATTGCTTCTCCAGATCGAGGGGTACAAGTTGTTGACGGCTTGGTCAGATAACCTATCGCCTTGTTACTTTGCTGCAACGCAAATTGTCGTTTTCCTGAGACAGATATATCCCCCAATACCGCAGATTTGCCATCACGGTATAACTCATGTAATGAGCCCAGTGCAATAACCGCGTGAAAGATCGCAGGCTCAGAGTGGCTTGCCTGGAGGAGCAGACCGTCCCAGAATTGCGACGGGAAGAAACCAGACATTTCTACTGCTGTTTTGTGGCGGAAGAACTCAAAAGCTCTCTTCTCCTGTCCATCTCCGAAAAGAATTCCTGGGATTCCCCTCGATCCAATCCGAGCAGAAACTAAATCCTCCTTCTGAAAGCAGTCTTCAATCTTGACAAGCCCGTTCTCTTTGCTTTCATACCCATCGCATTTCCGGCCTGTACTCGTACATCTAGCGCTGCAGATGATAGGGAGTTAGGAATTGCTACATCAATGGTGTCCGAAGAAGAATATAAGACATGTTTTTGAAGAATCTTGAGACGCTTCGGGGCTTCCCTAGTACTTACCACGATGGCTTCCCTTCATCACATTTAACACGTCTGATTCTGCGCAAGATGTCAGGTCTGCGATACGAATCGAAATTGTCGCTAGATTCAAAGCAAGAGTGACTGCCTGGAGCTACTCACTTGCATGTTATACACCCTGTCTTAGTCTTCGGATTTCTTGCTCGTTTCCTCCCTATCTCGGACATTTAGGTCGAAGCAAGACAGAGAAGGGTTAGATAAGCAGTCAATAAGTGGAGAATTACGGTTTTTATCAATGATTGATGTTTAGTACTCAGCTTGGAGCAATCCACGCAAGGCTGACGTGTGTTTTCCCGATCTCTGCCACTTGATTGGTGCACGTGATTGTGTACGAGCTGACCAATGGCCACGAAGTTGTAAAGTCGAGAACGGCCACTCCGGGTTAAGATCTGTATCACGGGAAGCAAATCAGATGGAGTTTTTGTATATATGATAGCCTTGCTAAAGTACGATGTTATAAGTTCCTAGCTCGGGATGTTGATGAAAATAATCTTCAGTCCCGGGGCGAAGCATGTGATGCGGCTTTCCCCACTGTTTATTGTTAGACATCTTTTTCCATTAACATTAATATACAGTAGTGTTTAAGGTCTAAGTTACTGGGGCTGTTCTAAAACTTGACATTTCTTTTCGCCGTACGTGTTGTGCAGTGGTTTCTCGCTAAGTGATGGAAGAGCTCACTGTTTATACTGAATGAAGCACTAAGGATGTCATTACTCTTCACTTTTTCATATCTGAAAGAGCACGAAAAAGCCGTTGCGATAATAGAATTACCGTTTCGCTGTTATAATCTTAATATGACGACTTGGTCTTTCCGACCCTCGAGTCAGATGTCAGTGGGGAAGTACCAAACCTGTTCACCTTTTAAGCAAGCTTCTGTTTTATATCGCGGTATTAAATATCTGCGCGCTAATTAACACCTAAGCTGCGTTTTCCCTTTGGCGACCTATTAGGCACCTAACTCATCTAACTTATAGGTTAGGTGTAAGTTAGGCTCACATGATTAAATAACTTAAGTTAAAGTAAATGTTAACTTAACTTGTAAGTACTTGATATATACTTCTCAATCATTAAGATCATCAACCCCCTTGGTGTTTACACCCAGTAAATACCAGGCCGTTACAGTAGCATTATTGTCAGATCTGATTGAGAAATTGAGAAACCTCGAGTAATGTAGGTCTCGATTTCATCGATACTGATTACTTTGCCAGTAGGTTCCCCTTCCCAGATGAGACATGGCGAGGATTTATCACAGCAATGTTTCGGTTTGGAAGGCATATGAGCTATAGCAAATGATTCTACTATCTGTGAGTCCGGATTGTACCACGCACAGGTTTAATACCTCTCAAGGCATCCACGCCTTTCTAATAACACACAGGCGAGAGAATCATCTAAATTGAAAACTAACGCCGGCTTATGTAGTCTATATAGTCCTTCGTTCTTAAGTTCGATAAATTTAATACATTATTTACTTAGCTTTATATCGTTGGCAAGCTATGGCCCATTTCAGGCACCGCCCGATAAACTCCATCATCACCTCACACAACTCTCTCTCGCTCTCTACCTTCGAGATCCGATAAATAGCTTCACAGCATTCAATCGCATTTCTTATGGCATCGGCATAAATCTTCTCTGCTTCTCTCGCACACTCCTTCAAAACACGAATTTTCTCTTCCGGTGAACCAGGAAATCTCAGCCGCAGACCTCCAAGAACTGTAACCACGTTCACGGACCACCCGGAATCAATGTCCTTGTCCATACCTATGAGGTCGTTCTGCAAGCCAATGATCTCGTTTAACAACGATTTGAGTTCTGTCATGGGAGCCGAGGGCGATGGTCTGAGGTAAGACATCGATTTGTTCAACGAGCCTTCCACCAGCGTGAAAAATGGCGAAATGCCAACCGTTTCGCTCCGAATCTTCATATATGCATCAACAGATGGTGGCGGAGATTCTCGATAGTTGGTTTCTGTAATCATCCAAGCGAAGACTTTGTTGACATCTTCCATGAATGTGTTGTATATGGCGGCTGGAAGGAGATGGTGAGTATAAATTCTGAATTCTCGAACGATATGTTGAATCATCTCATGATTAGAGTTCGGTTTGCTCCAATCTACATATGGTGAGTCTTTTGAGACGGGGATTAATCTGGGTCACCCACCTATACTAGTTCCAAGGCTGGTTCCAGAGTCCTTCCATGTCATGCTTCTTGCATTCTGTAGCGCCCGCTTTGCATCCATTGGATCCATTTTTTCTGTCAAATCGTCTACTTCGCACAGGATTGAAAACCACGCCGCCATGGCCAATAAGATGGTGGCCCGATCAGTGATGGCGGGGAATGTTAAGTAGATGCTATCAAGCTCCTTCGCAAATTTCTTCTCGTTCTGCTTCACGTTTACATCCAGCCAAGGCTCCGCAGCAAATCGAAATTTAACATGTGCTTCGAGAATTGTGGGATCCGATGAACTGAATACCACTGGTGATCCGACCTTGGGGATTGGGAACTATTTACACTAAGTTTTGAATTCTGTATAGTTTTTGGCTCAGCGCATACCTTGATCTCCTCACTAATGTTTCGACAGAAATGTCTCAATACTTCGGTCTCTATCGTTCTTGTAGACTCTTTCGAATTCTCTGCCCGTTTCCCTTTACCCTTCCAACGCCAGCTCAATATCTCTCGTGTCCGCGATCTCAAGCGGGATGATATATCCAGCTTCGAACCTTTGCGAGTGAACATGTTTAGAATCGAAATGTCGAGAATTATTTACTACACGGAGAGAAAGCCAAAGCCAGCGAGACAGTCATACAAATGCATTCGCGAGAAGATCTAGACATATGATTTGATGGGCATGGTAAAGCATTAGTATCTATCAAGCCGGTCCTGAAATAGGGGACAGACTTTAACTTGGAGTTTAACTCTCGGCGAATTCTAATATTTATACGCGGCAGGTTCAAGTTCAACGCTCAAATTGAGTTTACTACATACAATTTCACAATGTTGTCTTTAGAAAAGGTGTAAAATCAAGTGTTTTCTGGAAGTTCCTTATAAATTGGGTATTTTTGACGATAGGTGCACTTAAGAGGTTCTCAGCGAATCGGGAATCCAGGGGTTCGGGGGGCACCAGGTCATACTGAGTCGGATCAGTACCGAGGGGGTTTCGGAGGCGACTATATAGAAGAGCTTATGCTCTCCCTTTTCCTCCTTTCCTCTTCATCTTCTTGTTTCTTTCGTATTAGACTTATTAGCTCTTGATATCCTCAGCTAACGTACTCCCATATACCTCTTAAACCGCTGTCTTGGCTACTGTCGTTGCATTTTTGGTATGTTTTCGGGTTTGTCCGGCTTTTTATTCGTCTACCACGAGACACATCTTCAAGCCGGCGCGATCGTTCTATTCGACGTGAGGGCAGATCATAATTTTCTTCTCGTGAATCCCTTGCAGAACATTTTAATAAAGTTTGACATCTGTAACTGCCGATCGTTGGCGCCCTCCTACTTGAAAAGGAAGATCAAATAAGGTTGCCAAGCCCTGCCCTGCTCCCCAGGGTATTAGTACTATCCTTCCCTCTTATAAATGTTAAATGTGAACTTTTATAGGCCGAATTCATAAAACACCTTTATTGATTAGTTATACTCCCTGACTAGTCAACTTAGCACAAGCCAAAAGTAAGTCTGTTGTAAAAGCAAGAGTAGCTATAGAAGGTTCGAGAGGCCTCCGAAGCCCTTTTCGAGGCTGAGAATCAGCTAAATTATTAGATATATACCCTAGAAGGTTATCCACAATAGGTCCAGTTTTCTTCACATTTAACATTTAACCGGGGGAGGGATAGTATTATCCCTTGCATTCGTTTTGCAGATCATTAACTGTGAAGTTCACAGAGTTCATAAGGGTTCGTCCTGTCAAAGTGTAAGCTCCGTGTGGAAATTGAGAAGGCAAGATAAAGTTCCGAAGAAACCCTAATTCTCGAACTCGCACTCAATGTTACCTTGCCAAATCCACAAAATTCCTAGGAAAGAGAAAAGGCAAACGGTAGATCAAGGCGGCACTCGTATAAGTAGTTTATCACACACTCTTGCCGCCAAAGCACAATCTCCCCCATTAAAACTTTGAGAATGTCAACATAGTTGTTTACGATCTCACTCATTCCAGTCACTACATTCATCAATTTTCCTTTACAGCCAGGAGGTCGATAGCGTACAACTCATATTTTCTCATAGAATTTATTTCTCACTATTTATCCAATCATTAACCCACCGATCTACTTCCACACAAAATCCCCGAACATCAAAATGCCAACATCCGAATTCTCAGCCTCCATCAACCTCCTCCCACCCAGCACGAATCCTGCCCTCGTCGTCTCCGGCCCACTTGCGCTGTACAACCCAACCCTAATCCTCATTGCAACCGCCCTCTCCCAAAACGGCATAATCTTCGGCATCTTCTTCCTCCTCCGCGGCTTCAGCGCCAAACGGGTTTTCGACACCCACTACCTGACCTTCCTCCTAACAATAGCTCTCACCCTCACAGGCCTGGTCTTCCTCATCGACCCTGCCTTCGATAGTTTCAAGGTCTTCTTCTTCCTTGACCATGAAGCCATTGAAGTTGCGCTCGCGCTGCGCATCCTGCTTCCGGTGAAGACGTGTAGAGAGTATGCGGGGTTAATACTGTTTTGTCTCTGGGGCGCGTTGTGTACACTAAGTGTGGCTGTTAGTTTGAGTGATTTTTATTCCCATGGGGCGGACATTGTGGCGTGGGGGGCTTTTTGTTCGGATTTCATGTTGGGGGTTTCGGGGGTTGTGTTGATTAAGAGGTGGTTTGATCTTCGACCGAGACTTAGTCATGTGTCGCCGACCTTGAGGGAGAAGGCTGTGGCTGAGGGTCTTGCTGGTATGGGGTTTATTCTACATGGTATGTTCTTCTCTGATGTCTCCAAGATAGCATTTAGAGCTGACGGAGGATAGGATTCTCGTCCATGTGTATCGGACCTATTTTCACTCGAGTCTTATACTTCAACACGGATCCGAATTGGTTTGCATATGGCTTCGTTTGCGCATCCACATTTACATTTTTTGGTCTCGCGTTTATGATACCTGCTGCCACCATGTTCTTTGGGACCATTAACTGGTGCTGTTGGCACAATCGAAAGGTGCTACCTGGGCAGGCGCAGTGGGAGGATGAAGAAAACGGGTCCAGAGAGGAGGTTTCGCAACGAAAGACGAGTTTTAGGGGTGGGAGTAGGGATACATGTATCGAATAGATTCCGAGAGGAGCTTGAATCTAGGCGCAGTGCAAATAACCGCTGGGATTACTTCGCCTGTTGGCTCGAAGAACGCTTTGTGGCTAGCAATTTCCTTATAAATATAGCTTGTACAGTGCCCTTTATTTTGTGTCGCAGTCCCGCAAACGTTTGTATGCTGTGCGGCTAGCATAGGGAATGGACAGTGTAATCTACTGCATTTAGACTTGCTTGTCCTTGAAGTATCCGTCCAACTGCTAAGATACAAGCTTTAGGGGTCGTGCTGACTGTCGAAATTTGCGATTGGCAGAGACCATTTGCCGGGATTTGGTTTCCCTGCGATAATGTCTGCTAGAATCGAGTCTCTTAGGAAGAACCATCTCTTGATGAACCGGCTTGCCCACTCCAATGCGTAACTCCACCACCTAGTTTGTTGAATGATGCACCATAGCCGCCTTCGGGCGCACGAACGCTACAACCAGCGCTAGAAGAGAGGTTGCAATCATAATTGTCATTGTTCGGCTCTCAAGTTTGCTTGTTGATTGACGATTTGAATGTACAATTGGCGCTGGTATGGAGCGAGATGTGATTTCGTATGATGTCATTGAACCCTTCGAGAATGTCAATCTCACCGTAGACACCAGGCGGGTGGTAATTGTGGAAGGTCCAGCTACGCCTAGTGAACTTTGGCTGATCCAAACATTCGAAGTACTTACAAGGCAGGCCAGAGCCCGCAATCACTACCAGGCATGTGTCAAAAGTCTCCGATCAATAGGCCATATCGAAATATATCCTTACTTTGGAGCCAAATACTCTTGCGTCCTATCGATGTAAGAGGTATGAAAGAGGTATTGTCTACCTTCACACAGACTTGTTCGCCAATGATCCTAGCGAGACCAAGAGTCAGGAATCATTGAGAGACTGATAGTCTGCAAAGCCGTTGGTCGGGTCTGGAAACTGAAGAACATTAGTCGGGCTACTAGGCATTCAAGATCTGTACTCACGTCCTCAACGATGAAGCTAGAATACCAGTTGGTGTAATTGTAGCTGTAGACGAGAGAATATGTCTCCGCAGCCTTGCTGTAAAAGACCAGTGTCAGTGAGATGACGACAGTAAGCCAATTAGAAGGAGTCATAATCATTTATTATGCTTGATTTGCATGCCCATCAAATGCAGAGGTGAGTTCAGGAGGGATGGTTTGAGAGTCTTAAACTTCAGAGTAAGTGGAGAAGGAACCATAAGTGTCATTTCGAAGATCCTTGCGAGTAGGTACAACATCAGCTTTGGGCGCGTGCTAGTGCAGAGTCCTCTGGGACTTAAGTCTTGGAAATTCTGGAGACTCACTTCCTTGCCGCCAAAAAGCATTGAAGTTAAGAAGTGCTCGATATGAGGACAGCTCGGCTGAATGATTGCAATTCAAATCGAAGTTCTCGTTAAACCTCAACTAAACCCACAATTCAACGCCTTAAACATCCGAGCTACTCCAGAACAAAACCTTATCCCATCAAGAATTCTAGGCTAATCTCCTCTCTTTCCTTTCATCTTTCCGTCCTGTGCGACCTTGTCTGCTTCGTTGAGAAGCTTGGAAAATATGGCGGCAGGAATTATATAGGCAGTCCAGATTCCTGCTGTCTGCACGAAGCGGAGGTAAGCGCCAAATCCGTAGGTCTCGTGTATGTAGGCAACGAGACGAAGTGGAGATGTCCAAGGGCCCATGAGGAGGGAAAGAATACCTAAGAATACACATGCCTTGCTTATGTCCGCACCAGACCTCATTTTGTTGATGCGATAAGCCGCTCCTGCTAACACTGCGCACAGAATACATTCAAGAACCCAAGATAAGACTGGAAACTTCTCGTACAGTCCGAGTCCAAAGTGGTAGTTCCCATAGGGGTACAGAGTCAAAGCAGTTGACTCAACAACCAAGATATCCATCAACCAGTGTAGAATAGAAGATGCCGCGCCGAGCATGCTAGCTTCTTTACAGAATCCCATGACATGGTGACATACAGCCCAACCAAAAATGCTTGACCAAACCAGCATCATCAAAGCTGAGTGTTCCCAGTCGATGAATGTGAAAGTCGAGAACATGTAAGGGCCTCTGGCTGATGATGGAGTGATGACTGTGAGACCTAAGAGAGCATCAAGTCCCCCAATGATGTCGAGAAGTGATGATCCCATCATGACCGGCCAAGCTGGAATTGAGGGTCCGTAAATTGCCTTGAGCAAGATGCCAGCTGCGAAATGCCCATGATACATTGTTGAATAAAATAGATATACTGCTCTTCGATCAAGAGTTACAAGTGGGCGTTCCAGATTCTGCGTTGATACCTTGCACTATTTTTTGGGTTGTGTATTGCTCAGTGCATGTACGAGAGATCTGCGATGCCTTTGAATAGAATTTTACTTGTCGTTATTAAAACCCAAAAGAGCCCCATGACGGGAGCTGACTAACCAAGCTGCATTGCCTCAAATTATCGTAGTGTCTCTTGACCATCCTCGGTCCACGACGCGGCATAGAAGTCTGCGGGGTAGAACGAAATAAATCTGAGTGCATGCTTCTCCCTTCCACTGTATAGTCTGATATGCGATCCCTAAGGTAGCCTTCCTAGACACTGCGTCTGTAGGCTGTTGCACACTCCGTCGTATGATCATGAAACGAGCCTTCTCCTTTTGATCTTGTTATTCCCAATCTATATGAGTAGAAAGAGAAATTTTAAAATTTGAAGTCTGAGGTGTCTTTCCCATGTTCTATTCACACCCAACCCGGAATTACAGCCATCAACATCGAAGGAGTGAGGATAAATTTCATGTCATGTGACCAAAACCAACCAGTTAGCTACACCCAGCGAACCTGCAAAGATAATCGATTTGGCTTGCGGATTCAACCGTATCGGGCATGCTCATACTGATCCGAACTGTTAGACTTGAGGAATGTCTCGATTTGTTTTGTTGATATTTCAATCACCGAACGCTCAGCCCCAATCTAGCCGCTTCGACAAAAATATGCAGGTAGGCGCCTAATCATAAAACACGACTTCCTTTCACGCGACAAACGACTACTCTTACTTGTCACCCACCATAGACAGTAATTCTTAATCTAGACTCCTTACAAGTCCAACGCAAAGCGGGAGGGCAGACGCTATCTTTCTGCAGCCAACCTAAGTGAATGCACGGATCATCGTCCTCCAGTGGTTGAGGCAATACTCGATGCTAGATGTCCTATAGAAGCTCACGCCTCGCTAAATCAATATTACCTGCTTCGAAGAAAGTCCGTTTAAGCACGATGGACAAATTCAAGCTTCCAGGCACTGATGTGCCCGTCCAACTGGTTGATGATCTCTCTAAAGAGGAGGTGCTGGAATTTCCGGCATTCAAGGTGAGCTTCAGCCCTCCTTTTATTTTTACATGACACTGATCATCTTAGAACTGGATCTCATTACTACAATCAAACATGGCCCTTCAAAGCAACCCCAAACACGTCTATTACAAGTCTCCTTATGTCCTAAGAGAAATCAAAATCCAAGCCATCGACCGCTTCGGCAAACGCATCGGATTCATGAAGATTGTGGCAAACATCACCAACTCCGAAGGAGAGTTCCTACCTGGTGCCATATTCCTTCGAGGTGCCAGCGTCGGCATGCTAGTACTTCTTCAGCCCGATGACTTGCCAGCAGACAGTCAGAACGAAAAGCACGTGATCTTAACCGTGCAAAGCCGTGCAGCGACTGGAGGTTTACAGTTCGTTGAACTACCAGCAGGAATGGTAGACAATGGATCATTCTCCGGAGCTGCCGCAAAGGAGATTCAAGAAGAGATTGGCCTGGAGATTCCCGAGGACGAGCTGATCAACATAAGCGAGTTAGCAATCCCTGCTTGCTCTGAAGGAGAAGAGCAAAGTCCGAGGGCTATGTTCCCCAGCGCCGGCGGATGTGATGAATACATTCCTATTTTCTTACATGAGAAGAGAGTTCCTAGAGAGCAGTTGAAAGAGTGGACTGGAAAGTTGACGGGCTTAAGAAGCGAAGGCGAAAAGGTCAGTGACTTGTCCAATCTTTTCATTCGTTACTCACAATAGTAATCCGTCGATTGATATCATCTGAAAATGCCAGTAACTTACTAATGTCGCTATGCAGATCACTCTAAAATTGGTCAAGCTGGATGATCTGTGGCTCGAAGGTGCACGAGATGCAAAAGCTTTGGCAGCATGTGCGTTGTACGAAGGACTGAAGAGAAGTGGAAAACTATGATTGCCACCTGTGGGATGGCATCGAAGTTCCTATCTGATACGATATACATTATCTCTTGATACCATAGGGAGCTCCCGCTGATCAAGTCCTTTTGTCTTCCATTGGCCAAACCTCTGTTGCTCGTTTCCAAGACTATCAAATCTCTGTCTCCACTAAACACATCGTGGCTACCTGTCGATAGCAGCTTTGTAGTAGAGAAGCAGCAAAATGATTCTTTCAGATGTTGGTAACAGATGGTGAAGTGATCAACAACACACCGGAGCAATGAAGCGCCAACGTTACCGTGTGAAGAAGTGACAGAGCGGTATTGAATAGGTATTGCAGGTACATATATGTACTTGACGAAAGCGCATATCTTTGCCAGTAGTCATAACTTAAGCACAGCAGGCTGATATTCAGGTGAACCCCTATAATCACTAACGAGCACTATAATGTCTGTCCTCAAACGAGCATCCACAATCAGAAATGTTCAAGAATAGAGAAGGCATACCTTGACATAACGTTGGCCATTCACTGCCTGCATTTTTCCATGTCAAGTGGTGTCGGATTCCTGGCCATTTAGGTCACAGCTGGTCGGCCGTGTCCGCTGGCTAGTCTGACAACGGGGCGGCTGTTCACTCCCTACTTAGACACTTGCTGGAAGATATACTTTGTGTCCGTTTTGAGGATATGATTAGGATTTGCCATTTACCTGACAGTTGTAATTTCTTGTCAGTGCCGTCAGCTCTCAAATTTGAGACTCTTCAGCCCTGCTTTGCTTGGTATTCACCACAACTTTGTCCCGGTCCAAAAAGAAAAATGAGGGCGGCTCGGCCAACCTTCCCTGGCTTCAGCGGGGTAAATGGCAATGGTGGGGTATTCGACAACGACCCACTTTCCGTTGACGGCCGGCTTCGACGACAAACAGCCTAAATACAAAGTCTAGAATGGAATACTTCTCTGAATCTCAAGTTCCAATCTTTTCGCATCTCCCTTCCTAAACATCTATACGAAATATAGCACAATATCGGACAGTCCTAGGTGAACAAAATGGCGTCGATGAAGGATAATAAAGCAGTTAAGATGCTGAAGGCGGCAGAGGAGGGGGGGTACGGAGTGATTGGCGTTGTATCTGTACACTTCTCCTCCCTTTGCACCCCTGGTCTTTGCCTGGTTTATGCATACCTCTATGCTAATATTTTGGCTTAGTATAACCTCGAAACCATCACAGCCGTCGTCCGCGCCGCCGAGAAGAAACGCTCACCAGCACAAATACTCCTCTTCCCCTGGGCGCTTCACTACTCCCCCCTTCTCATCCACCTCGCAGCCGCTGCCTGCTCGACTGCCTCTGTTCCCATAGTCCTGCACATGGACCATGCGCAGTCAGAAGAGGAGATCATCGCCGCGGCCGAATATCCCTTCGACAGCATCATGGTCGACATGTCGCACTACGAGAAAGAAGATAACCTCGAGAAGACGGAACGTATCACCAAGATGCTGCACGCGAAGGGTATTGCTACCGAAGCGGAACCAGGCAGGATTAATGGCGGGGAGGATGGAGTCGCCGATACGGGGGATTTGGAGGGTTTGTTGACGGATGAAATCGAGGCGAAGAGGTTTGTGGATACAGGGATAGATTTTTTGGCGCCGGCTTTTGGGAATGTGCATGGGAATTATGGGGGTGTGGAGAATATCAAGTTAGATTTCGAGAGGTGAGTTCTGTTGATTCTTTGTGTTTTCAGTCTTAGAGAGGATGTGCTTTGGGCTGGTGGTTGGAGATGTTAGGCTTAAGCTCCAATATCCTTTGGATAGAGACAGGAGGGCATGGGGGTCTTGGATATCTCGTAGATCAACTTGAGGAGCCCAGAGCAGCGTTTCGGCCTGTTAGGGGCGCTTGCTGATACGCCACTCTTGCAGACTCAACAAAATCCGCGAAGCAATCAGAGGAAAAGCAACACTTGTCCTCCACGGAACGAATACCTTCCCGGATGATACAATGAGAGGGTGCATTAAAGGTGGAATGACGAGATGTAACGTGAATGAGCTAGTGCTGTCGAAATATAACAAATACGTTGCGGAGAACACGGGCAAGGTGCCGTTGACAGAATTGATGGGGAAGGGAACAGATTTGATCCAGGAGTTGATTGAGTATCAGATGGATGTCATGGGGTCGACGGGGAAGGCTTGATTTAGTCTGTGGGGGTGGTAGATGGGAGGTTACATTGAAGATAGACAACGTTGACTACTTGTTCATCTTTTGTCTGCTTCTGTACAAGACGAAAAGAGTCCTCAGCTTTGGTGGAAGAAGTGGAATAATGTTGGCTAAACCACCATGCACATCAAGTAGCGAAATAAGCTAAATAAATAGATCAACCGCTCAACACAACTGTGACTGACAAGTTTAGAGAAGACCTATTCAGAACAACACTTCCGTCGGCAGATCTTCCTGTCTAGGCTAGTTCAAGACTACAATCTAGTTTGGAGAACCCAAAACCTCTCTTGGCCAACAGGCACTACTGCTCGTGTGTTCAGCAACTTCAGTACCATCAGGCAGCGGAGTGGGCTGGAGGGAGTACCTAATTCTTACTTGCGCAAGGAGAATCGGCAACTATACAACGAAGGGTAAAAATATACATCGCCTTCAGCGGAAGAAAGGATATTCTCAAATTCAAAAAGTGAGTATCCCTTCCCGGTGTATTTAGTTGAGGCTTGACAGCTTGAGTACATAAATATGGGCTTTTTTGTGCTTGTCTTTCTTTTTTTTTTCTATTCAGCGCATTAATATATGCTCTCAAAATATTCAAGCAATTATCACTCGCAAGTTCAAGGCATCAATCGTTATTATGTTACCATTGGGTGTGTAAAATTCTGCGATTAACGAGTCTTTTCTAAGATTTCAAGGTAGTATTCACGTATGTGGCATATTCTTGACACTGAGGAAAGAGTTCGACCTGAGGGACATAAAATTAAAGCGGTCTCGCTTAACTCCAGACTTTATTCGATAGAGAGGATCCGACAAAAAAGAAAACCTCGAGTACAGCTGCCAAATTCCACCTCGTCATCTGAAGTCATTTTGCAACAAGGTGAATGTCGATTGGAGATAAGGGTTCTAGGCACATTTGGCCTCCAACATGCTTCGTTTAACTAGAATTGATGATATATTTTGGCCGAGAAGTCTGCTACGGCCGCGAACCCACTCCTTATGAGCTAGAAATAATGTCTCACTTCACATTGCACGGGATTCACAGGTCGGAACTGTCTGCAATATCTAGTATGTGCAACAATCAATTGAATAATTATAGACTCTGTTGGTACGTATCCGCGACTCGTTTCCCCTGCCACATTAAACCCTCTTTATATGTATCCATCCATGCCGGCCGCTTGGATATGACTGCTCACAAGGCCATGATGAGAGCACCGAGTCCAAGTACAAGTGGGAGCCCATCAGAGCCTAGCTTCAGCGCAGCATTTGGTGTGACCTGAATTGGTCCAGAGCTGGTAGTCGAAGAAGCACTTTGTGTTGTTGTAGAGGACGAAGAAGTGGATGATTTTGTGCTGCTCGTTGAGGTAGTTGACTCAGTAGAGCTCTCCGAAGTTGTACTGGAGGTGGTAGAAGTCGTCGATGTGGTTGACTCCGGGGTTCTGGTCAACTCGGCAGTGGTTGTAAGAGTGCCAGTTGGGACTGGGGCCGCGGTAGTGGGCGCAGGAGGGAGAATGACGCTCAAGGAGATCGTAGCGCCGCAGTCTGCGAGAGGTGTTCCGTTTGGACAGCACCCAGCATCAGTGCAGTAAAATCCTGACGGGCAGTATTCTACAGAAATTAATTTGCCGTCCTTGGACTGGTTCAGGGAGGGTCAACTCACTTCCGTTCGAGCAGCAGCTTTCTCCCGCGCTTGGGTTGTAACATGTTGGGAAGCTGATGCACTCGATATTCCCTGGGCCACATGATCTCTCGCATGTCGCTGGAGCCGTGACTGGAACACAGGTGTCCACCTGACGCTCGAAGACGCTTCTAATTGCCATCATGGAGAGACGTTGGCCAGATGTTGCGGCAGCTACTGCGGATGCAGCGCCGAGAAGGAGAATATTAGAGGAGAAGTGCATCTTGGAGACTGACTTGGAAAGATCAAGAAGTAGAGCAGAATAGTGATTATCGGTGAAATCTGACTGAGGCTTGAGAGCTTGATTAAGTTCAAAGAGCAGACTCCTTGGCTTTATGTACTTCTTTTAAGACGGAAGATCCAATCTAGGACCAACAATTCTGAGTGATCATCCCTTCTTTTGGTACTCTGTTCCTGAAGGATTGCATTAAGCTAGGAGAACCTTGCCCTTTGTGCATGCTACCTCCCATAGCACTGGACAAAGATATTTGATTTGTTGTCATAAACGCCATGCTGCTCGATATACCCAATAGGAAATATGTACATCGCATGGTTGGGCCTCTGGGCTATTCATAGAGGCAGTGAGCCTCCACACCTGGATGTACGTCTTCGGATCCAATTTGAACATGGGGTTCCTAAACCCCCTCCCGTTGTACGAGACGGGACAAACCCATAGGGCGAGGAGGCTTGGTTGGTGTTGTCGGGTTAAAGTTGCGGCGTCTTCCCCATATCTTACTTGTACCTGAAACGGAGGAGATTGGCATCGGCAAGCCACCTTTTTCAGCTGTAGGATTTAGTGTTGTACAGAAAGGAAAGGTCTCTTGGCAGGAGATCGACTATGCAAGATTGGCTCTCTGACAGCGAAGTCTGCCTTGTCAACTGAGCTGGTGGCTTTCAAGCCAGGAAAACTTTGTTTGGGACCAAAAACTGGGGATCATGGGAAATTAGATTGGGAAAAATAAAGTCGGTCGGATGGGCAGGGCAGCAGCAGGTTGCTCCCTTCCCCTGGAAGTTAGCCGAGGCTTTGTTGTAGCCGCACATTAACCATAACACGTATTTTGGGATTTGATTTCAGCTTTAAATCGAAGCACGTCAAGAAAGGCCCCATGCTTGTAGATCACCTGCACATGGTCTCGACAAGAAATTTCGTTCCGCTGTTGGAGACGTGCCCGCCAAATGCGCACAATTTTTGTAGGTCAGACGCGGTTGAGTGATTGAATAACACATTATTTGAACCCAATTTCTATAGTGTGATTCATGGCCAAGCCCAGGCTGATGGATAGAAAAGAAAAGAAAAGAGAAGAAAAGATGAGGAAGAATAGGTCGCCGAAAACTATTTGAAACCCTGTAGTACAGCACCTTGGTGTGTAAAGGGCCAGCTGCTGACAGCCCTTGACTCTCAATCATAGTACTTTGCACTGACGCCCTTGATAATCTCTTGCTCACCATTCTCCTTCGTCGAATCACCGGCTCTACTCACATTCTTCGCAACTCGCGCCTTGACCCATTCTCCAGCTGTCAATACTGGTCCATCCGCTTGTTTGTCGAGTCCCAACCGCCCCAGCAGTGGACTTGAAATAGTCTTCAACTCCAAATCATCTTCAGGTCGTACAAAGTACAACACACCTAGTCGGTCTAAGTGTGCTTGGTCTGGTGGCGGTGCAACAACTCGGTGGATGCTACTCCTCAGATAACCATTGGTAAGGAACGACAAGGAATCTGCTATGTTGACGGTAATACTTCCAGGGTACGGCTTGACGTACTTCCAAGTTTCTTGTGGGGTTCGGACCTGCAGGGCTGCGACTGGCTGACGGAAAAGTAGTGTCAAGCTTCCGAAATCGGTGTGTCCTTTCACCCAGACATTGTTGATGGCTTGATTCACTTCTGGGGTTCTCGCATGGTACTTCATATACCGCAGGTGGCAGTCGCTTTTCTCTGAATAACGATGGGTCTTTAAAAAGAAGTCTTCCGGAAGTTCCAAGAGAATGGCAAATAGAACCAAAAGTTTGGAAACAACTTCTTTATGAATGTACCTCCCGAACTTTGAGATCTCAGCCCAGTTTTCATTGATCAAAGTAGGATGCGCCCGCTCATACCGAGGGATGAACTTGGGAATGTTGTAAATTTCTGTGTTGTCAAAGTAGCCTTGTTGAATTTAGCATTAGAGTCGGCCCATCGCCTCAAACTGGGTAGAGCAGCTCCCCTCTCAGCTCCCGGATGTAACAAAAAACCTGTGGTAGCTGCTCACCTGGTGCAATTTCTCGAAGTCCGATTGGCTTGTATCCGTTGTATCCTCCATTCTCTAGATCAGCTCGATACTTCAACTTTTCTTCGATATCCAAGTTGAAGAATTCCTTGCCAATAGCGAATTGCCGGTCAACTTCATTTTGATCCAGTCCAAAGTTGATGATGTAGAAGAAGCCTTTGCAAAATTAGCATGTATGAGTGTTGTTCTGAGTGAAAGATCAAGCGTTACCAATCTGCTCAATGGCGTTCTTCAGTTGTGATGCTAGAGCTTGTTTACCACCAGTTGCATCGAAGGCTGACAAGTCAAGTGTTGCAAGATCAGCCCAGTCAAGCTCGTGACTTGTCTCCGGTACTTGAGTATACAGTGGAACACTGTTTGATGTAGGTGTCTGAACTTGTGTTTGAGACATGATTGCAGGTAAATGTGGTCATGGAACTTGGAATAGTCAATTTTTAGGTGAGAGAAACATCTGTAATCAAACTTAGGAGGCTTGACATAAGTCATGAACGATGTCTCCCCGCTCGAGTCTCGCTTTAACCCCTCATTAGCAAGCGGGGTATGTGAACAAGGTGTATTATTCAGGAAAACGTGCCAACGCTCAGGCAAGGCGATACAAGTTACTCGGAAGTACTCTTCCATCCCTTGTCCTCTAGTCACTACTCTGACTGACACTGGTTACTGCAGATGAACTGCAAATGTCGTGATCGCGGGGTTATATTGCGAATCACGTGCGGGTCTTTCCGTTCCTCCAAATATGAGACGCAGATGTCATGCTGCCCAGATTGCGTTGCCATGTCCGATATTTTGCTTTCATCAAAAACCCATCGAAAAACCCCTTTGAAAAGTGGGATGTTGTGCCAATGTGGGTTCTTATCTCCAGAGCTTGCGGATGCTTGTCAGATTTTGCTCCTGGCTGTTGAGATGCCATACTAGCCAGGGGTGTTGTCCTCTGCTGCTATGCTACAGTCAAGAACAAGGAGGGTCTCTACGCTGCAAAGATATTCTCCAAGGCTTTTCGAAGCAGGACTATTCCCGGTTTTGATTTTGAGCTCTGCCATTGATACAGACCTGATGAGTTGTCTCGACGACTTCAGTAATTCTATATCTTCGGTTAGTTTAGTACTGTGATCTGTGGAGCTTGGCCTTTGCATTCGATGATATGTCTGTGAAAGGATGGCTTTCCGGATGGCAATGGTAAGCTTCGCTAATCTCCCACAGAAAGTCAACAAACACTAACAACCGTGCGCACAGGCTATTCCTCATCGAAGGTCTAGCAACTATTGTGTTTGGCGTAGTATTTTTCTTTGTCTACCAGATTGTGAGTATTTAGGCAAAGTTCACTAGGCGTTTTCTAACTTAGATGTCAGTTCCACCGACTCCATACTGGCTCTCAGAGAAAGAGAAAGCTTTAGTGTGGGTCTAGACTTCCAAATGAGGTCCCTCTCTCAGCTGGGACTCACTTCAAAACCCACGGGATCCATACTTCATTGAGAGATGCAATAATGTGGCTCTGGGCAAGTTTAACATTTGGGGCTTACGGAATGAGGTTCTACCAATCTACTGTCATTGCAATGCTGGAATTCACATAAGTCTGAAGCCTCCAGTCTAACCTGACATCTGCTGACGAGGTTAAGCATAGCTCGGTTGAAGTTCCAACTTTTATATCCCGACTGCTGTACCAACAATTTCTATCATCGGTATCCTTGGTTTTGAGGCCGATACTACTCACTTACCACGTCCTCTATTCCCGCTCGCGCTGCGAGGAACCATCATGGCAACCTACTCCGTGCTATACACCTTTCCAAATACAAGCGGTGTCTACGCTGTGACCACAATAGCATCGTCTTGCGCTATTTCTTGGAATCCGATGATGTGGAACTCATTCTTCACACTCATCATTTCAAAATGTCCTCCCAATACCACATAGAGCGATAGTGAGTACAAACAAGAGAGAGAAGTCAACTCATATTGTCAAATTGGCGGTGCATTCGGCTCACATATTTTCAGAAGCCAGTACACCCCCAACTATATAATGAATTTCGCTATAGCAATGTCCTTGGTCGGCCGTGCTACCGTGATGAATCTAATCACTTGGTCTGTCAATCAACGTACGGAGAAGGAAACCAGAATGTTCAAGTTGGCGAGGGTGAAAGCTGCAAAGAGGGCTAAGCGATTCTTGAGGGCTTTTAATTCATGCTGATAGAGGATTAAACAGAGGCATGAGCGGTTTACATGAGACGAGCCTGACAAGCGTGGTGAGGATTTTGGTTGAGTCTAGGAAGCTCTAGGAAATCGGGGCAAGATTTATGTCTTCTCCACTGTGGAGGTAGAATAGAAAAGATTTGGTGTAGACAAGAAGGAAAAGGGTCATTTGAGACTGTTGCGCCACGTCATATCTCGCAATGCCCGCTATGAATCGATCATCGTGTTTTCGTGGGTGTCCCTTCCTCAGTCAATATAACTCTTCGCTAAATTCAGGTGAAGCCCTTGAACAATTAGCGAGCATCCGCCCCCACAGGCTTCTTCTGGACAAATTTCCAGCGAACGAACGCCGAAATACAAGGAGCTTGTCACACCCTCCTATCGCCAATATCCCTATAGCTAGAAGGAATTAACTCGAGTCTGAATTTCCACCCATCTCCCATCTCTTCTCAACCAGCAACATAATTCTCGACATACATCCAAGCACCACCTCCCTCATTACAGGATTCATTCACGCTTCGCATTCGCTTCCTCTAGCCCAACACCAGCGCCACCATCTAATTCAATTCGATTATCCCGGGCACATGACACGGTCAGCAATTACGCCGCTCTAGTCCATCTCTCATTGGCTCTTCCTACTCATGGCCTCGCCTCTCATTGGCTGATGCTTACGAGGTCAACAATAGCGGCCCAAGGATGTCCCGTGGTGAGGCTATTGCATCGCATTTTAGATATCGGGGTAATAGGTGCTAGAGGGATGATGAGAATGACGATGGTCGGTTGAGTTCTGTTTAGATAGGGAAGGGGGGTAGCTTGATCGTATAAATGGGAGAGCAGGGGAAGGGAAGGGAGTGAGATTTCTGTATTATAACGTCGCTTCCTCATTTACAGACTGCCTATTGGAAATATTTAACCCAGAACTCTTTTCAAGACCATCAATTTCCTACCAGAAATAACTACACGTTTGAAAGAGCTACACCAAAAGCCATTGCAATTCTTCCTTTCAACACAAATACAAAGTCTCCAGCCCCTCAGAATGACAATCGTCTCCTCCTCAACTATCATTGCCGTGCCTCCTTCCGTAGTCCGCTCAACTGTAAGTCTCTCCCCCTCCCAACCCAAACTTTTTTATCCCACCCCTTCTCTCCCATTCCCAAGTTCCCCTTTCCTTCCAACTCCCCCAACTAATGCCCCACCAAGTTCCTCGACTGGCCCAACCTCACAACCTGGGACAAGCGCTACATGAAAACCCTAACACCCCTCCTCCCCTCCGGGTCCCCCGACCCCTCCAAAACAAGCGGCCTCTCCGTCGTCCCCGGCGATAGAGTACACGGCACGTTCTGGGGCGGCGAGGCGTATCTGGAGATCCTGGAGAATTCCGAAAGCCAGATGAGGTGGAAGGGGGTTTGGCATGGGTTGGTGGCTGTGAGGTGTTTTAGGTGGGAGGAGGTTGAGCTGGATGGGAAGACGGGGACGAAGTTCACACAGAGTGAAGAGGCGAAGGGGTTTATGGGTGGGGTGTTGGTTGTTGATGGGTGGTTGGGAGGGAATCTGAAGAAGAAATTTGAGGAATTTAACGGGGATTTGAAGGCGTGGTGTGAGAGAGATGTGGGCGGGGGGAAGTAGTGGCAGAATTGAGGTTCTGATGTGACGATGGTGGCGTGGAGAGGTTTGGAGTTGTAGATGGATGATATGATGGTGCATGGCTCATGGGAAAGACTGGCGTTTTGACGGGCATTTTTGGCGTGCATGGTTCTTGACGAATTAATGAGGTTCGGAGCTTAGATGCATACGATATTAGGACAGCATGTTACTCTCTCGCTCTCTCTCTCAAATCCAACTTTTGGTGTTTCTAGGGAGACTTGAAGTGTTTACTTGTCAAAAAGTTGTTCAAGGATAGCCGAGTAAGGATGGAGCCAATGTCATAGGAGCATTGCTATCTTTAAGTGAAGATGTTCATTGTGATACTATTTCCGTATCTGAGGACTCCTGCGCAATACTCGAACACCGTTCTCAACCACTAAAAGCATTCCTCAACCGATTCAGAATCTCCTTCGAAGTCTCCCAAGCCCTCGACTTCCTCCTCTCAGTCGTCGCCACACTCTGCCTAATCAAGACCCTCCTAACCTTCACAATATCTTCATCCGTCAACCCACACAACGTCTTGACATACATCTCAGCTCCACCCCATTTCCTCTCCACCATCTCAAGCATAGCCAGCATACTCTCAGTTCTAGCACCAACCATCCGCTCTGCACGCTCCCTTCCGCCACCACCCGAACGAGCAAAGACTGGGCTTTTCATAAGTCGGTCTACCACGCCTTGTCGGATGGGTTGGAGGCCAATGTCTGAGAGTTTGTATTCTTCTGCGATGACATCTGGTTTGACGCCGAGGAGAGAGAGAATAATTCCTACGAAGACGCCGGATCGGTTGTTGCCGGTTGTACAGTGGATGTAGCATGCTGTTGGGGAGTCGGGAGACATCGCTGCTAGGTGTAAGAGCATAGTTCGACATGCTGGTGCGCCGTGGGTTAGGATCTCGGTAAACGCTTCAACGATGCCCTAGAATCAAAGTAAGAGTAAGTCTGCGATAGTGAATAGGAAACAGCGGAATGAGAGGCCAAATGTACTACACAGACGGTACTCATTGAAACACGAGACAAGAATCTAAAGCAACTCCTACCTCTGTCCCATCGCTTGCATAAAGCACATATCTTGCTGCTGCCTTCTCAGGCGAATACTCCCCATCGGGAAACGCAGGACACCAAACTCTCTGAATACCCTCAAGATCCTTAGACCCACCCGCTTTCTCAATCTGCCCCTTCGACCGCAGATCGAAATCCGTAGTGATTCCCAACTCTCTAAGCTTCACCACCCCTTCATCAGTCACGGTAGTAGTATCAGGACCCCTGTAAAAGACACCCTTCCGAACCGTACCCGTTACGATTCCCTTGCTATCCTCGATCGGCCAACCGCCTATGTCTCGAAAATTCGCAAGGCCAGGGATATCCACGAAGGGAGGCTGGATCTCCGCCTTGTCGGTCATGGGATCGTCACGTGGAGTTATCTCTTCAGGCGCCTGGACGACGTTCCAGTTGTTACACCGACTTTTCGAGGCTCGCCAAGATCAACAACGAGTGCCTCCCTCTGATATCCGGTAGCGATGCAACGCTTCACTCAGATCGACGATATCATTCGATTCGGCCTAATCAGGCAGAACAAGGAGATGCTACAGTACAGTCAGTCACTATCAGTGACTTCAAGCCGAAAGATAACGCTGACGCTTTATCCGGCCTCTTCTGATTCGGTTCTAGCGGTTGCTTCGACCTCGTGATCATGCATGGACATCTGCTTTAGGTTTGGAAGGTCTGGATTTCTTGCAATTGAAGAATGTTTTGTTGCACGTCTACATGCATTGATGATGCATGGGGTTGACTGGCTATCCGTTGCTCATGCAGACGTGCAGCTTTTAGGTTGCTGTCATTCGGCCAACGGGCTGCAGCTGCTGTTGGTTTGGTTCGATGCAGGCAGGCAGGCTAGAACGAGTTGGACTTGATTCTCTCCGCCATCGGATGCGTGTCTGAGTGGACGAGTGACCAGGCAACTGAGTCACTGCGGGTTTGTTGCATGTCGTATTTGAACCCCTATCCATGCGTGCATGCTGCCCGTCAAAGGAAGAGGCGGGGTGTGGGGGATGACTCGATACCCAGGTGATGAACGAGGATGGGTAAGGAGAGCTGATTGTTGGATTTTGAGGTGCAACGGAACGGGTGGGGAATGCTCGCTTCAAATTTTAGCGAGCCTGTAGCCCCTTCCCCTGTTTTTGTGATCCTGTCGTGTTGTCCTTTTGCCCAAGAATGAGAAGGCGAGCTGCTTTGGCGAAGAAGAATGACTTTCCAAGTATCGGATCTATGCAGTGATTGTTTTATGCCGCCATATTTCTCTCAGACTATGGAGTAAATCTAAGGAACGTGACGGACTGCTTTGATCAACCGTGGAAGAAGATCAAAAAGACACACAATTCAACATTGAACAAAGCGCAATGTCTAATAAACTCATCTACTCCTAGTTAACATCATACCTAATCTATTCCTCAACATTCAACAGCCCGAAACGACAACGGCATCAATCACAGCACTAGTGCCATTCTTCACCGATTCCACAGCTCTCTTCAGAACATCCTCTAGATTTGACACATTGTCGACCTTCTCCGCAAAGAGATTACCGCCAGAAGCAGCTTTTGCGATACCTGCATAATCTGGCGAGGGACTGAAGTCGATATTGAGTTCCGCATTTGTGGCTTTGGATCCTAGACCATCAGGGTGGACGAGTAACATAGATCTTCTCGGTGCGTTCCATCCTGTAGAATAATCAGCTTGAGCACGTCTTCTTTGAAAGCTAATGGCGATATACCCTTGTTATTGAGAACGATAGTGAGTACCGGAATCTTGTAACGATGTGAGATCCAATACACGGATCCAGGAACCGAGAACAAGAAGGTTCCATCACCCACGATGGCAACGACGAACTTGCCCTTTCCAGCACCATTCTCATACTCAGATGCCAGCTTGATACCCATAGCTCCACCGCCTGACCATCCAAGGCCACCACCTCCACAGTTGATCCACGATCCTGGCAGGGTGGCTTGGATATTGTCGGCTACAAACAAAGTATTTGTTACTGCTTCGATGGCGAAAATGCTATCTTGTGGGACAAGTTGGCGGAGAGTGCGACATAGATAGCCTGTTCCGAAAGTCCCATCCGGTTTGGGTTCGGTTGCTGCGGCGATACCAGTGAGTCGTTTGCTGTGAGATTCGGCGAGAGCGTCCCAGCGTTGTGTGTAGACTTCTGTGTTGAGCTTGTCCGAGAGGGAAGACGTGATGTAGTTTGTGAGCTGGGTTAGTGATGTGAAACTGTCAGCTCTGTATCTACTGAGGGCATTCAAGTAGAAGACAGGCATTTGACTACTGTATATTAGACAAGCTAGGACGAGAAAAAGGTGATAACTTACTTCTTGAGAGGATCGACATCAATGTGATAGATCTTGGCACCTTCCTTAGGATGGCATTGTGTGTTGATCCAAGGAACATCTATGATGATTCTCAGTACCAAGATTAGCGGGCCTAGATATAAATGACTTACCACAATCGATAACAAGAATAACATCCGCAGTTCTGATGGATTCATCACTACCGTATCTCAGACCAAGCCATGCCCGATGATCCGCAGGAAAGCACATGTCGCTACCTCCAGTATCCAGTACCCTCAAACCCTTGACAGAATCCGCAAGTTTCACCAAAGCTCCAACAGAGGCATGGTTTCGACCTGTGTACCCAGCAATGACCAACGGCTCCTTAGCACCAACCAGAGCGTCCGAAATAGTTTTCACCGCACTCTCCGTCAAAGCGGCCGGCTCAACAGGGTTCCAAAACGCACTATCAAGCTTATACGGCGTGAGATCCTCTTCCATAACCTCTCTTGCACCAGTAAGGTACACCGGACCAGCTGGTGCACTGCACGCGAACTGCAAAGCTCTATTGACCATCTGCTTGACATTCTTGCCCGTCTTGATCTCAGCGCTATATCGGCAATACTGACCCACGATGAGTTTCTGGTCCGGAACATCTTGGATCCAGTGGATGTACTCGGTTCGGGATCCGCGCATCTCTCCTTCAATTGTGTAGGGTGAGAGGCCGGCGAAAATCAGAACGGGTGCTCGTCCGCAGGAGGCGTTGTGAATGGCTGCACCGAGACCTTGCGTTCCAACATCGACGTGTACGAGCACGCATTGGGGTTTTCCGGTCAGACGAGCATAGCCATCTGCCATTGACAGCGCTACCATCTGTAGATAGACATGAGCCAGTGTTGATCTAAAGGAAAGTATGGATACGAACCTCGTTGGGACATGTTATGATCTTAGGGAAAAGACCATTCTTTTCATTCTGGCCCTTGACGATAGCTTCCATGATAGAGGGGTGATCCGATCCCAAGTTCACGAAGCAATGGGTTACCCCCGCCTGTATATTCCATCAGCTCCGCCTCTGTAAGTGATTGGTTTCGAATAAGTAGAAAAAACAAACGAACCTCCCACAGGGCCTCGAAAAAGGCGAAAGATGCTGTATACATGTTGCTGGATTTTCCCTTTCAAGCTTGAAGTTGAAGAAGAGTTTTTATGAGAAATTTCAAAGTCTGTCTGTCAATAAAGAAGAAAACTCTCTATCCCTCCACTCTTCCTCCCCAGGTATTTTATGCCAAGTGGGGCAAAATATGGCGGGGTAACATCCCACCCACCTTCGGGACATTGAACGGCACGTCAGCAGTTCTGTGATGGCATTGCGGTCAAGCCGAGGGGTGACAAAGTGATTACATGCATTGCCATTGTTGTCATTTTGCTGCCGCTGTGTTGTTCCTGGGAATCTAAATATCCTTCAAAGTCCGATTGCGAGTCGAAGAACCTGGAAGTGAGAGCGCCATCGGAGGTGGGCTGCCCTGGGCTTGAGCATCAGCCCCGGCGGAATGGCATCGCTTAACAGCTGAAATGTTCCAGTGGTCTTCCTCCTCACTCACAACCTCTCATCCAGCTCAAGCTCATAACCAGACATGAAATAGCGTCTGACAACCTCTCATTATTCGAAGCTGGCGAATGTTTGATCCCGTACTGGTAGGAGCCGCATGAAGATGAGGGGCTTCTTCAGTCAACGCCGCTGGTTCGTCAAGCAGGTCAGGTCATGCTACCTAAGTAAGCTTACCTAGGTGGTCGTTGGATATCGATCTATTTCTGAAAGCATTCACTCGCCTTTGGGCCGAGACGAAGCGGCGTAAGTGAGGGGTTGAGCATCTAACTAACATCACTTCGCTATATAATAAAGATCTCTCTTCAGAGCCAATTGCCAACTTACTCCTATTTCCACTGTCCGATTAACTCTCAAAGCAAGCAGCCAGACAGACAAGATGCGAGCAGCAAGATTTCATGGACGTGAGGATATACGAGTCGAGGAGATTGAAGAACCAAAGTGTGGAGAGGGTCAGATCAAAGTTAAGCCTGCATTCGTCGGAATCTGCGGAACCGGTACGGTACCTCCTAACCCTTTCTCCATCTCAAATCTATCCAACATTTAATTCAATCCATCAACCCACTAACTCCCTCTCACCAGACCTCCACGAATACCTCGGCGGCCCAACCTTCGCACCCCAGACCCCGCATCCCATCACCAAAGAGACAATCCCCATAACCCTCGGCCACGAATTTTCGGGAACCGTAACCGAAGTCGGCTCGGGAGTAACCAGCATAAAAGTCGGCCAGCGCGTCGCCGTCCAGCCCACGATCTTCGACGGTACCTGCGGCGCCTGCAAGCGCAACCTCCAGAATGTGTGCTACAACGGCGGATTCGTAGGCTTGTCAGGCTGGGGCGGTGGTCTCAGCGACGCCTGCGTCATACCCGCCGATTACGCCCTGCCCATCCCCGACAATATCCCCTTGGATGTAGCTGCGCTGGTGGAACCTCTGTCCGTGGGCTGGCATGCGGTCTCGCAGAGCCCGTTGGAGCCCGAGAGCGATATTCTGGTTCTAGGCGGTGGTCCTATTGGTATTGCTGTCATTCTCGCGCTTCGTGCTCGAGGATGCGGGAAGATCATCGTTTCGGAACCGTCGTCCCAGCGTCAGAAGTTCGACACGCATTTCGGTGCTGACGTCGTTCTCGATCCGAGGAAAGACGATGTTGTTAAACGAGCGCAGGAGATGACCGGGGGTGAAGGTGTGGACATTGTGTTTGATTGGTAGGTGTCTTCTTGCGGTGGAAATATCTCCATAGTGCGGGATTTGGAATCGGATCCTTTGTTTTGAACCCTCAAGACATTGAAAAAATTATACATGCTAAATTCTTGACTAGTGCGGGTGTGGCGGCTGGGCTTGCGGCAGCTTGCAAGGCGATCAAAATCAAGGGAACCATTGTGAATGTTGCGATTTGGGAGAAGGCCGTTCCGTTCCAGCCGAATGATTTGGTGGTTAGAGAGGGCAAGTATGTCGCCAGTTTAGGTTATATGAAGCAGGATTTCAAGGATGTTATCAAAGCTCTTGGCGATGGTGAGTTCTACTCTCTTTTACTTCCCTCTCGTCCGGTATACCAGATGACTTTCGTCTCCGAGGAATCAGACGGGGTTGCTGTCAAGTTGGGTGGAGATTAGATGATTAGATTGTGGTTCCGTCTGATCGCAAAACCTATCCTCCACTATTTACCGAGAGGCAAAAAAAAAGTAAACACAGCTAACGATAAACGATAATAGGACATATCAAACCCGCGGACATGATCACAAGTAAAGTCCCACTGGAGCGCGTAGTCGAAGACGCGATCAAGGAGTTGATCAAGAACAAGGAGATGCATGTTAAAGTTCTTGTAGAGATCTAGACTTGCGCGCCTCGTTTTCTGACATCGGTAACCTTGTGGAGTGAATGGGTTGGTTGGACGTCACTCCACCTAAGTCTCGAGTCTCAATGTAATCTTACTATCAGAATCTTATCACAATCACATTGCAAGTTATAAAGCACAAGTAAACAAGAGTTCGAGATGAAGATGATTGAATTCAAGTCGCGATCTAACTAATAGCCAAAAACGCGCAGTCAAATCACAACAGATCCAGTCCCGACCAAAAAAAAAAAAAAAAAAAAAAAAAAGAATAATGCGATCTACCGCGCCATATCCTCCTCTCATCTTGCTGAACCAAAAAAAAAAGAGATAAACAAAAGTCAGAAGAAAGAAGCTCACTCCCATCTGTAAACCCCATCGTTATAAAGAACGCGATGTCTCCTATTCCCCGGCCCAACCGAAAATCTCCGTCTCGGCATCTGCCTCTCCCTCAACCTAGCCTTCAACTCCTCCTCCTCCTTCTCTACCAACCTCGCTCTCGCAACACGATCCCGCTCCTCCAATCTCCTCCTCATCTCACTCTCGCTGATCAGCGCCCGCTCCCCAGCCAAGCTCCTCTCATCACGGATAGCAAGGTTATCCAACATGCCAGTCAGCGCCTCGCTTTGGTCGATCACAGGACGGAGGAATTGTCTCTCTCGCAACGGCCGAGGTGGGATAGGCACCGCGGGTCGACGACGGATTTCCTCGTCCTGCTCGCGGATTCGCTGTTCGCGGCGGCGCGAGGCTTCTAAGGCTGCGATGCGCTCGTCGCGCTCTGCGGCGATGAGGCGCTCCTGTTCTTCTGCTTCGCGACGCGCACGTGAGTCGAAGGATGTGTGCGATGTGGAGGGCGATTCCCATTGGAAGGTCCCTCCTGTTCTGTTGTTGTTGTTTCGGCTTCTGGATTGCGAACGTGCTCGTCGTGGAACAGAACGTTCGCCTACCACGGCCCCGATGGAGGGGACGCGGGGGTGTCTGAGGAGAGGACGCTCGTCGACGATGACGGGACGGCCGCGCTCGCGCTCTACACGTTCACGAGGAGTGGGAAGAGCGCCGTCAACGATGAAGGCTGGTGAGGCAGGTGATGAGGGCGCGGTGAAGGTTCTGAATGTCTGAGGTGGTGTTCTGGGTGTTGGGGGAGAGTCGACGATGACGATGCGCTCTTTGCGGTGGGTGCGTGTTGGTCTCAGGGCTGGGATGTCGCTGCGTCGCTTGGATTTACGGCGATGGAGCCGTCCATCTTCAGAGGAGTAGTCGCCTGAGTGTCGGTGGTGAGATCCGCCCGAGGATCGGGGTGGTGTTTGAGGGAATGTGCGTTGGTGAGCGGTCATCATGTATTCGGTTGTGGGTTCGCCGAACTGGATCTTGCGGACGGGGTTCTCGAGCGTGGAGAGCTTCTGGCAAGGGCGTCCAGGGAGGCCGTATTGGCAGAAGGATGTTTGACGGAACTCGCTCTCCTTGCCATCGGGGTAGCGGTCGACGTAGACGTTGGTGACACACATTGTGACGGTTGGAACGTAGGTATGGCCTGGTGGCTTGGATGGTGTGGTTGTGGTATGCCGAGTTGATGTCGGTCTTAGTACCAGTGGTGGAATGGTTTGTGGTTTGGAGACGGTGGTCTCAAGAACGTGTTCTCTTTTTGCGAGTGGTCGTTTCGTATATGGAAGTTCCAAAGGATGTTTGGAAGGTTGAAGTCTGTTGGGGTTCGAGGAGCTCTTTATATGCAAAGGGACTCAAAGACTCGATGTACGTCAGTCTCCGATATCAGGCACAAATAATAGTCGCACTTCTGGTTCGATCCGATGAACTAGAGACATGGAGACGACATGTATAGCAGATGTCGTGTCTTTGTATGTTGAGGGAGGGTGAAGTACTAATCGGGATGGTGGAAGGCGATGTCAGAGAGGAGTCCTGAAGAGGGAAGTCGGTCTCTGGATCAGGATCTGGATATGGTCCGAGTGAGGTGAGCGAGGCTGTAAACAAACGATACAGGCTTGTACAGCTGAGTGGGATGTGATTTGATTTTGCCTCTGGTAGGTAAGCAAGTTGAATTGAAAAGGATGATAGGAGGGAAGAGAGGAGAGTGCCTGAGTGGTGGGATATGCAGAGTCTTTATGTGTTCAGTGTGTCTTGGAGTCAGTCATTCGGCCATGCCATAACTAGGCAGACAGTCACATTTATGTGAGTGGAGTCGAGTAGTTTGGGGGCTTTTGGAGATGCGAACCAGCCGCTGCAGGGGGGAGGGAAGGGAAGGGATGAGTGGTGGTGGTGGGAAGGGTGGATGGATGGGTTAGCTGCTTGGGTGGGTGGAGTTTCTCGGTGGGCTGGAATGGAATGGTGGGAGAGAGAGACGGAGAGAGAGAGAGAAGAGGTCGTGGTCGCAGTCGCTTGCACCGAAAGGGGTTTGGTGGGCAGGGCTTGGAATGCCTTCACCACTCACAGCCCTCGAAGTGCTACGAGGCTGAGCGGTCAGCCACAGCAAAGACCCTGGACTGGGTGGTGCAAGCTTGCATCCTGACATACAAAGGGCCCACTTGCTCACAGAGATGCCTGTCGGAAGGGAGGAAAAAGGCACAGTAATGTAATCCAGGTCTGTTCTGGTCTGGTATGGTCTGGTTCTGGGCTTCCTGCCCTTTCTCTGCACGCCGTTGTGGATCCTGCAGCCGCAAATGCAGACTTTAAGTTGTACTGAAACTGGTTGTTTCTTCAGTCCCTATGCTACTCTCATGGTCACTCTGCTATGGTCATCATGCGACGGCGAGACGGTTGTCCCGGACGTGACGGCGGGAGGAGCGGAGGACATGGGCAGACGTGGATGGGGAGGAAGGCTGGAACCAAGACGAGGAGAGAAGGATGAGGAAGTCTGGAAGCGAGAGAGCATCACTGTGGGAATTTTGATCGCTGCTTGGCGGGCTCAGGCGGGTTTGTGTGAGTGTGCGTGTGAGTGTGCGTGTGTGTGTGTTTGTGTGTGTGTGTGTGGGACACCAGAATAGAAACAAAATATCGTCAACCTCGAAACCCGTGATCCTCTCGCGCGCAAGAATGGGACAACCCCCTTTTCCGTTTCCCCCTCCCCTCCCCTCATCCCCTTACTCGGTCGGGTCGGCGCGAAGTGTTTCTACGGACTCCAGGTGACTTTCGTCCATACAGAGTACGAGGGCTCTCTCCTGTGGCCGCATCTCTCACATCACCCTCACACACCAACAGGCGGGCATGATTGTGCATGTTTCGCGTAGTGGAGGGGAGGCTGCTTGACGACAAAGTCAGATTTAGAATCTCGGTCACTGAAGACGGCCAAAAGCAGTCGTCACCAATCGATCCTTCAAGTTACGAATACTTGCGACAACCCTTTTGGGTTGCCGCCACTCATCTTCCATCAGCGATCTGTCTGTCTGTTGGTCGGTCTGTGCCTGGCAGGACTTCCTGTACTGTATGAACACTTGCATTCATGAATCTCACTTGCATGCCTGTGGCTCTCTTCTGGGACCATCATTCCGTGTTATGGTTCTCCTCAACTGTAAGATTCTAGGATACCTAGCTTGGATACCTAGGTAACCTGTCTAGGACAGCCACATTACGAGCTCACCAACCGGACTTTTGCTCAATGATCCAAGTCCATCCAGTCCAGTTTCCCAAGACGTCAGTCAGCACGGCTCTCCCGCAGAGTCGCACTGGCATCCACAGTCCCTCCCCCCCTTCCTCTCCCTCTCTCCCCCTCAGCCCTCCAAGGCGTTCATTAGCTCCTTAAGCCACAGCAATCTCCGTCAAGCTGCAGCACGAGAAGTCTGCACGGTTCATCTGAATGACGGAGCTTCGCAGGCGCTCTGCGGGAGAGCATCACCGAACAGCGGGCCAGTGGAGAGGCTTGGACCAGTGGAGGTTGGAGGCGGAGGGGCAGTGCACCCAGTGCCCTGGGCCATCCTCCTCCCTCCCCTGAAGATCCAGGCTGTGCACCTTAAAATCTCACGATACAACTCGTCGTCGTCGTGTTTTCAACCAATACTGATGGGTTTGACTCTCCGCCACAGACTGTTCGTGCCAATTTCTGTCTGTGTGCACTACAGTAGTGCCCGCGATCGTGATGCATCGTGATGTTTCTGCAAAGGTCCGCATGCCAGCCCATTGGATCTGGTGATGGCATGCCCACTGGCACTGGACCAGCAGCCGGACACATCCAGAACAAGACATCTCTCACACGCAGGTACCCACCCCCAGGAATCCAACGCGCTTCTGGAGGGAGGGATCAAACGCCGTTTGATGATCACCTCGACCTCCAGCATGCACGGAAACAGAAACACGGCCGCGGGTAAGTCCGTTCTGTTCCCAACGGCGCATATCACACTTCTCGGCCCTCGAAAAGGTCTACTGTACTCGGATGTCGAAAATCTGCCTTGACGCCTATTCGGTAGGTACTAAAAACACAGAAATATCATACGGGATGACTCGACGATTGTTTCACTGCTGCAAACCACCTGATAAATTTCCAGGACTGGTTAGGAATTAGACAAGGGCCGAACATCGGACGACAGGTGAATTCCTAAACCAGTCATCCGGGGTGGGAGGTGTGGGTGAGGGAAAACCTAGTCCAGCTGGAACTTGCTGACTGCAGTCAGCCTCACAAGGCATTCTTGGGATCTGGAGAGAGTACTTCTGGCATCTTCATCCCACGCCAAGAGTTGGTGCAGTTACCTAATTGATTCTCATGTCTTCATTGGATGGCAATCCGAAATTCCTGTGGTTGCCTTCTTTCGTGGAGTTTTGCAAGACTTCGGGATGATCAATCAAGGCAACGAACGTCCAAGGAGACGGACAGAGAGTCACCGCAGGACAGTTTTCGTTTGACGTCAACACTGATGGTGTCGCTGGATGGACATATCGTAGCTTGGTCAGGTAGTCGTGAAATTCAGCGTTCCTCTTTTTTTTGGAGCTGCGAGGGAGAACGCTCTCCAGAAGGAGAGATTCGGCTCCGATCACGTGGCATTTTTCAATATCTGTTCAACCTGCGAACAAGCTGATAGAATTACTACGTCTCTTTACTGCTGACCACAAAACATTCCCCATTCATTTAACTTTCATTGTCAAGGCAATTTGAGAGCTGCCGCTTGTCATTCCCTCCCAGACTCGTGACTTGTTCCTCCATTATCACGTGTTATCACCCTTCCTCAACATCTAGGCGCTGCCGAGGCTTGCTTCAGGCAAGCCAATACACAGGAGTTCATCATGACTGATACTTTTCGATCAGAAAGATCATCTGGGTGACAGTTTGTCAAGCTCTTTCCTCAAACTCCCCAAGCTGACTATCCCTGGGTGGGGAGAAATTCGAGCAATCATATTTCGGAGGCTTTTTGAGATATCAGCGATTCCCTTTCAGATCTTGGGTCCAATCATAGTTTGTCGGTACCTGTGGTAGAAGCCTCATTTCGATCATAAGCGAGCTTTTCGACTTTCGAGGTATCGACTTCGAAGCAAGGGGTTAACTCACACCATGCTTCTATCTCTTATTGCCTGAGATAGCCAGCACTGTTCCCATTTGGGATGTCTCTCTTGTATCTTGTATCACATATAGAAATGTTTCAATTCAATAAGCTCCTTGCTTCGGTGACGGCTTGTTGCCAGATCTCAACATTCCAACACATACTACTCATCGTCTGCAATACCAAAGTTGCTTCTCGACCTCTTCTTGAAACTTGCTATGCAACACGCATCATGTACAACTTGTGAACATGCATCAACCGATATCTCCTCACGATGTCCTCAACATGGCCCCCTCCTCCTATGGCTACGAGGTCGCTTCGCAAACCTCCCCCGAGCATCCCGCATGGTCCTCATCTCAGCCTGTATCCTCTTCACAATAATCTGCATGTACAGCACCCGCGAAATGCACACCCTGCCCTCCGAACTAGTCTCTCAACACGCCATCAAAGAAGACAGCGGCGTCTACCGGATCCTCAAAGGCCCTATGCCCAGCGTCAACCTCGTCATCGCAGCCACATCCAAGGAGAACTACTCCTGGGTCAAGGACTTGAAAGTTCCCGGTATGAAGGTGGTACCGTATATCGCGGATGATCTCAATGCGACGCATCATGCGCAGCAGAATAAGGGACATGAGGCGATGATGTACCATCAGTATTTTTATGATTTCTATGATAATCTGCCGGATATTTCCATCTTGATACACTCGCAGCAGATGTCATGGCACGTAGAGCAGTTGCTTGATCAGAGGTACGATAACCCTCTCCTCATATCTTAGTCGATTAGATCATTCCCCAATCCTTATCCTTCCTTATGTTGCTTGTGCTTCTGCTTATGGGGTAAAAAAACAGCATGATATTCACCCTCAACCACCTCGACCTCCGCGAAGTCCAACGCCGGCACTTCCTCAACCTGCGCGTAACCTGGGGCGTAGGCTGCAGCACCGGCTCCATCAACACAACCCGCGTGAACGAAGAATCCGGGACGTCCCCCGAACAGAAAGAGATGCAAGAGGCCTTCCGCGCGAACTTCAACCTCTACGACGTCCCCGAGATCCTCGCCACGCCATGCTGCTCCCAGATCGCCGTGACGAAGGAACGGATCCGCAGCGTCCCGAGGGAACAGTACTTGCATTATATTAAGTGGTTGCTGAGCACGAAGCTGAAGGATAGTATTAGTGGGCGGACGTGGGAGCATATGTGGCAGTATCTGTTTTTGGGGAAGGCGATTGATTGTCCGCTGGAGCATAAGGCGTATTGCAGGCTTTATCATATCTGTTTTGGGGGGAGGGAGGAATACGAAGAGTGGATTGAACTAAATCAGGGGAGGCAGAAGCTTGAGAAGGAGTTGAATGCGCTTGTTAAGGGACCGGAGCAGAAGAAGGTTAAGGATGGGAAGGTGATTGAGGGGAAGGAGAAGGAGAAGGAAGTTGCGCTGAGTGAGACGGAGAAGAAGGCGAAGGAGACCATGAGGATATGGTTAGAGAGTGAGCTAAGGACTGTCAAGGAGGCTATTCGCGTGAGGAGGGAGGTGGCGGTTGTTAGGGGGAGTGTGGATTCTAATCGCGTGGCGGAGGGGCAGAATCTTTATGCTGATGAGGGCGAGCCGGGGGTGGAGGTTAAGATCTTTCCGCAGGAGGGGACGAGCGCGGTTTTAAGTAGTACGGCTCTATCTTAAGTGTTGAGATTGTGTTTGTGGGCAATTTGTATTCTCCGCGAGTGGGGGGGGTTGGAAAATGGAGTTTACAGCTCAGAAGATCGGATTCAATCATATATGTTGTGTGCTTGGAAAACTCCTTCGAGGAATTGCTTGAATCATTTTGCAGAGTGACCGGAATGTAGCATAAGTTCATCTGGAGTGATCATTGTTTGTTCTATAATTGGTGAGCGCGTAATTCTGCATTTCTGTCTCTTGTGCAGGAGGAGCCTTCAAACAATATATCTCAATATACACCAGCAGAGCTGGTAATCGACGATTCTGTATGAGTGGCGGAGAAGCGAATAATGTAGTCTCTTGCTGAAACTTCCTAATGTACTCTTGTATGACATGGGATTTGAATCGAAGCTGCCAGACTGGTATTTCAATGTCGCGAGATGGGTGTCTCCATTAATGTTTACAAAGACCTCGCTAAATTTTCAGGGGCAACATGCCTGAAGCGAACGATGCTGCATTCTCGGAGCTCCTCCAGAACCCGTATTGCCAGCAGCTTTCTCGTGACAATTCGCAACTCTACATCTATGTCATGCCTTCTCACGAGTAATGCGAATGATATCTCACTTCTCTAAGCCTGGTATTTCACTCCAAACATTTAACTTCTCAACCCTCACATCGTTAAACTCAGAAGAACCCGAACCGAACATCGGGATGAGAGGAAACGAGCCCGGCAGAACCCCGCAGTGCGGGGTTCCCTCGGCTTCCATCCATGACATTTCATTTTCACCCCACCTCAGAATTTCCATCCGAGCGAAGTCGCATCCAAATCTAAATTTCGAAAAATACGCATCTCTACAACACTCACCACCCGGTTTCCACAGCAAAGATGTCAGATAAGCCAAGAAGACGCCTAAGTATACACTCCGACTCCTCAATTCCTCTTCAACAACTGACAGTATCTTAGACAGGCCAGCCCTTTTGTCCGTTCCCCCACCACGATGTATAGATAAGGAATACATACATAGACATGATACTGATTGAAGCAGTATCTGCGACATCCAAGAGAAATTCCGCGGACCTATCTGGGAATATGAGAAACTGTGCGTGCTTTCCCCTCCACTCCCCCTTACTCTCTCCTTCTACCCGTACCACAATCCAAACAGGTAGAAAGAAAGTTGTCTATCAAGGGTCATAAATTGCCATTGATATTAACAATGACCTAATAGTATACTCACCACCCAAAAAATGCTCGCCGCCGCCTCCATCCTCTCCATCCCCATCTACGCGACAACGCAAAACTGCGCCCGTCTCGGCGCAACCTGCTCCGAACTCGATCTCTCAAAGGCAGTAGAACACGTCGACAAGACGGCTTTCAGCATGTGGATCCCGCCCATCGCGCAGCACTTCTCCCCCTCCACGCCCTCCGAGATCGTCCTCGTCGGCATCGAAACCCACATCTGCATCACGCAGACGACACTCGACTTGCTAGCCGCTGGACACAAAGTGTATATTCTTGCCGACGGGGTGAGTAGTTGTAATAAAGAGGAGATTGGCATTGCATTGGACAGGTTGAGGAGGGAGGGCGCGGTGGTCACGACGAGTGAGAGCTGGATTTATGAGTGTATGGGTGATGCGGGCATTGAGGAGTTTCGGGCTATAGCGGGGCTGGTGAAAAGGTGTAGTGGGGATACGAAGGAGGTGCTTGGGGCGTTGGCGGGGAGGAGTAAGATTTAAGGAGGATAAGGAAGGGGAAAGAGAGCAGGATGTATGATTCTAGGTGTGGAGTTGTATTGGGAGGGTGGCTCGGGGTTCTGCGGATTGTACTGTACAAGATATGGTTTACTGTGATATCTCAAAGTCTAGAACATGCAAAGACTAATGACCAGCATTAAAATTGCTATGTAGTGTCGGATTTCTAGTATGATGATGTGCTTGACTGTTCCTATAGTGTTTATTCACTATCAGAGGGAACCAAAACTACAACTCGTTGCCGAAAGATTGTGATTTCAACACATTTCGCCTCCTCGCTTTCAGCCCTTTTCGAGACCTTATATAGATACGGCTCACAGCTTGACAAGAAGCCCAAAGGGAAAGCAAACTAAGGATGAAAGAGCCATGACGAAGCAAAGCAGCAGAATTGGAAACTCCAGGAGGCCTGGAATTCTAATTATGGACAAGAAAATATCCTACGCGGTTAAACACAACTACAGGATCTTATACGTCCCCTGCGTATCAATCAATCATTATGGGACTCTGCTGTCAAGTTACTCGGACTGTTGTGAATGTTGAAGTCACTGCCGAAGCTTCACACTAGCTCATTGTCGTAGCGAAAGAATATGACTACAAGACTTTGCTTTCAGTTGTATATTCAAGTGCTCTTTATGTCTATGTAAGTTCTAGGTCCTAGTCACATTACCCTTTCCAGCCCAACCAAATGTTTCATTTGAACTCAACAGCCTCGACCTTAGCCCTCTCCAACCACTTCACATCGCCCTCATTCGTCCCTTTCTGAAGATTATACAACTCATCAATCAATGCAGGCACAAAAGTTCCTGGCCCCCTAACATCTTCCCTCTGACTCGCAACCTCCGCCGCAATCTCATAATGCAGCAACCCAGCTAATGTAGCCAACAGCTTATCCCCCTACAAACCGCCAACATAACTGAGATGATCGTGCCGAGAACACATCCACTCCCAGTGATCCTACCTAGCAACTCATGCCCATTCGAAACGGCAAAAGTGCGTTCCCCATCACTGATGTAATCGACTGCCCCTGTCATGACAACGACGTTGCGTTCTCGCGCCGCGAGGTCACGGACTAATGTGGCCTTTTCAAGGGATGAGGATGTACTTGCTCCGCTGTCCACGCCGCGTTGTTGGACAACTGTTCCAAAGACTGTTTTGATCTCGCCTTCGTTGCCTTTGATTACATCGAAGTATCCAGCTGCTAGAAGGGTCTTAACAGCTGCCCTTCGTACGGCTGTTGCGCCTCCTCCGACTGGATCGAAGACAACAGGTCCGCCTTCGAGGTTATATGCTTTCAATGCTTTGCAATAGTTCAGCAAGCCGTCGGGAGTTACGGTGCCCATGTTAATGACGAGGGCCCCGCCGAGTTTGCTGAGATCTGATGCTTCTTCGCCGTAGTTGGCCATGATTGGAGAGCCGCTGATCAACGAGTTAGTATGTTTAATTTTCATATGTCTTGAGATCAGAACAAAGGATCAGATCCTAGATCCCGGATCGTGGAGTATTTTAGGGCGAGGAAAAACATACCCTACTGCGAGCGCGACGTTGGCTGCGAAGTTTTGGACGACGAGGTTCGTCATGTTGTGGGAGAGGGGTGTTTTGGATCCTACTTCTTTGGTAATGTTGGGGATTTGCTTGATGAGTTCTGAAGCTGAGGTGGGCTTGCTGGTGTTGGCTAATGACTCGACTGCGAAGGGTGGAGGTGTGTTCACTAGATCCAGGAGTTCTGTGGCCGCTTTCTTGGGATCATTTGCTGCGATGATGGCGCTGACGACCGCAACGCCGTCTAACTTCTTTGATGGCGCTGATGATTGGTATAAGACACGTTGGAGCGTGGATGCGTTAATCCCTCCGATGGATACAGTGCGGACATCTTTTCCCACTTCCGCAATGGCACTGAGTATTTCTTTGGTTCCTGCAGTTCCAATGATATGCTTCGTGTTTGTTTTACTGACATGCTTCAGCACAGAACACTTCAGAATCAGAGTAAATGCAAACTTCACTCACGTTCCAGTTGCAAACATGGTACCTACACCGAGGTAATCCGCTCCATCTTTACACGCAGCTACGGCTTCCTCGATGCTGGACACTGTCACGCCTATGATTGCATCTTTTCCGAGCAGTTTGCGCGCAGCAGGGAGATCTGAACATAGTCAGAGGTAAATACATAGAACCGGCTGAAGGTGCAACACGTACCCAGGTCATCTTGACCAATATGGACACCTTCGCAGCCAACAGCGAGCGCAACATCGACACGATCATTGATCAAGAGAGGCACATTGTGCTTCTGCGTCACGGCGTGCAGTTTCCTAGCTGTGGAAACCAAGAGTCCGGTGTCACTGACTTTGTCTCTGTATTGAACGAGAGTCACTCCGCCTTCGAGTGCTCCTTTCACTACTTCCACGAGATCTCGATTACCGAGGATGGCAGGAGTGGAGTCTGTCACCAGATAGAGTGAATAGTCCACCTTTTCCATGATGGGCTTACTAGAGCTTTGAGAGGGGATTGAGTAGTTTAGAAGACTTTTCTAACTGCTTTCAACCTTCAGTACTTGGCAACTTTTTCTTGACTTGCCAGTCCTAGAGTTGCTCTCGCTCTCGTGGACACCTGCTTCAAACTGTCCACAGTTGAAGTACTGAAGTATTTTCAACACAAAGTCACAAAGCTATTGTGACTCTTTCCACAGTAAAACAAGGGGTCTACCGACGTGGCTGCCAATCACGAGGAATTTTCCCTTTTCGATCACGCCAGTCTGCCCGTTTGGAGAGTCAAAGGTATAAATAAGATTGCTGGGGCCAGACACTGAGATACATCAAGGAGAGAACGTGGCTTGATTTTGACAAGGTTAACAGATGTTTGCAAAGGCTGCACGCATTCCTGATGCACGTAATGTTGGCTGGCTGCTATTGAAGAAGAGGAAGAAGAAGAGGAAAAACAAAGACAAAAGACAATTGGAAGAAATCCCTCGGAATGGTGAGGTCAAGACGTTCAGCGCATTGTCAAGCGAGTTGGCGCTAGCGGTCTTTTCGGAAACGGCAAGTGCACCAAAAATGGCTGACTGGCCTGGCAGGGGCGTTGGACTTTTCTTTGGTCTCCACTCCACCATCAGCGAACGACTTCTTTCTTCCATCCACCTCCACCATCACCACCCACCATCGCCTCCTCGAACAATCACAACAACAGACAACAACAACACACATCCATCCACGTCTCCCATCCCACGAACAGGACTCCTACTATAGAACCTGCGCAACCCTTCTGCCGCTCTCTAGCTCTTCAAACGTCGCGATCGAGTCGCCCGCGAACACGTCTGTCTCTCTCTGCCTTCTAAAGCAGATCAAAAACCTACTCCTCTTGCCCCTCCATCGGCCAGTCTCGTCGACAGCCTCTTCAAAGGAAGCCTTCCCTTCCCCTTCCACCGCATCACCTCTATCCAACAAAGCGATCAGCTCGTCAACAGATACATCTGCGTTATATGTATCTCACACCCCACGCCAACGACCTCAGACACCAGCCGCCTCTCGAGCTGCAACCATTTCGCATACCGCGGAAACCTTGTAGCCCCTACTTCAGTAGCAACGGCTAATACATTCTGTCCTCGTCGAATGCCGCGTTAGCAATCTACAACCAAGCATCTCCTTCTGTGCTCTCTCTCGCTCCCTCCGCCACATCCTCTGCATGTCATATGTCGCATCGTCCGGTCGTCTAACGGTCCAAATCCTACCCTGATCCATCCACACAAAATCGTCGAAAGAAAACCCAAGCAACACCGCAATCATGGCTACTATCAACATTCGCAGCGATGTGAAGGACCCCTTCTACCGCTACAAGATGGAAAAGCTCCAGTCCAAGATCGAAGGCAAAGGAAACGGCATCAAGACCGTCATTGTCAATCTCAGCAGTGTCGCAAATTCGTTGGCACGCCCTGGAGCCTACGTAATCAAGTACTTTGGTTTCGAACTCGGTGCCCAGACCAACTCCAACCCAGCTGACGATCGATGGATCATCAATGGTGCCCACGAAGCATCCAAGCTTCAAGATTACCTTGACGGCTTCATCAACAAGTTTGTTCTCTGCAAGAAGTGCAAGAACCCCGAGACCGAGGTGGTTATCAAGGACGGTCATATTGTACTTGACTGCAAGGCCTGTGGTCAGCGCTCGGATGTCGACCTCCGCCTCAAGCTCAGTGGCTTCATCCTCAAGAATCAGCCAAAGACCGGCAAGAAGAACAAGGCTGATAAAAAGGCTGCCCGCAAAGCCAAGCAGAATGGAACCGCCAACGGAGACGAGAATGGTCACAACAGTGGAAGCGAGAACAACTCCGAGAACGGATCCAACGAGAATGGAGACGTTGATGTTGAAGCCGGCAGCGATGATGAATTGACTCGCCGCATTAATGATGGCGCTCTCGAGCTTGAGGAATCAGCCGAAGTCAAGGATGACGAGTGGACTGTTGATATGTCTCCCGAGGCTGTCAGAGCTCGTCAACAACAACTCCCAGATGATCTCAAGCAGAAGCTTGTTCTCGGCGAGGATGACGATGAGGATGGCGAGGGTGGTGGAAACTCGGCCTATGACCAACTTGGCAACTGGATCACCAGCGAGGCCGAAGCCAAGGGTGGTGTCAGCAACGTCGAAGATGTCGCTATCTACTTGAAGGCAAAGGAGTATGGTATTGAGGCAAAGCACCGTACTCTCCTCGTCTTGGTTCAGACTATCTTCGATGACAAGATCGTCAAGCAGATTCCTGCTCGTGCTCCCATGCTCAAGAACGTAAGTTGACAACCACTCTCCAATTCCCAGGTCATGCCCTTCTAATGCTGTTAACAGATGGTCACCTCTGATAAGCACCAGAAGGCTCTTCTCGGTGGCGTTGAGAGATTCATCGGTCTCAGAGGCCAGAATGATGCCAAGTTCTATGACGAAACCCCGAAAGTCCTCATGGCTCTCTACAATGAAGACATTCTTCCCGAGGATGTTCTCACCAAATGGGGTACCAAGGCTAGCAAGAAGTACATCGATCTTCCCACTAGCAAGAAGGTCCGTAAGTCCGCTGAGGTCTTCCTCAACTGGCTCGCAGAGGCCGAGAGTGATGATGATTCCGAGTAATTGTCTCCAACCTCACCTCATCTAGATCATGTTTCTCTCGCTCACTTTCCTTTGATTGGTCTGGCAGATGGATGTTTCTAGACATACATGATGACGGACTTGGCTCTTGCCTCTGTTTGGTCGTCTTGGTATCGGGTTGAATGCTTAGATTGGGTTTGCCCTTTGGTAGATTTGTCTGATTTTGATCGGTGCTTCTGTCTCTGTTTTACTCTCCTCCCTTCGTTATTTTATGGTGCTTGAGAAAAGTCTGGTTGCCTTGTGCCAATAGCAAAATGCATTCCCCTCTCACAAAACATCGCAGAAGTTTGAGTGAAGTGATTTTACCGAAGTAATATTGAATTACCAGTTGTGATTTGTGAAGCTCTAGTCAATATGATCAGATCTGAATAGATGGCATTACTTCAAGATATTCATATATCACACCGACACCGCACTATCCAACCCAACAAAAGTAAATCCCTCCATAATCGGTGTTTCCAGCCTCGAATTCCTCCCGTTGATCTGCATAACTAGCCAAACAGCATCCTCATTAACAGCCTCCAACGCCATCCTAACCCCTTTTCTCTCCCAGACTAAAGCTCCCAGCACATCAACAACCTCATCAAACACCTCGTCCTCAACCCTCACATACTCAACCACCGTAGCCAACAACCCCACAAGCCCCTCCCACACCTTACTAGCCATCGAAAACATGCCTCTCCCTCCAGTCCCCCTCTTCTCACTCTCCGCTTTCGCCTTCGCCGACCTAGCGAGTTTAAGAACAGCGGGAAATTCGTCGCGGAACCGCGTACTGAGGAAATCACCTGCACATCGACAGATCTCGGAGATGGTCTCGCAAGCAGCTATCTGAACGTATGGTTCTGGGTCGTACAGCCGCATTATGAGGACGGGCCAGATGTCGTTTACGAGCGGGAGAAAGGCGTCTTCGTTGAATGCGAGGGAGGATGAGGAGGTGCGGATTAGGGAGAGGAGTTTTGTACGCAGGTGGGCGGAGGAGGATGTTAGGTGGTGTTGGGAGAGGCGGGTGATGGATTGGAGCATGGTGTAGGTCTTTGTGGGGGGTGGTTTGGCGACTTCTTGGGGGAGGGGTGAGGAGTCTTCTCCTTCTCCTTCCTGATCTGAGTTTTCGGCGTCGTCTTGTGGGTTCGCTTCATCTAGCAGTGTTTTGGCTGATTTCCAGGGCTTTTGGGGGACTTCTTCATGGGGGATGGAGGTGCCGTGGGAGGTAGTCTTTGGCTTAAGTAGTTTGACTAGCTCTGATACGGGTGTAGGGTCTGGGCGAGTCTTCCTGTGGTTTATGAGAGGCGTGTCTTCGATTTGTAGTTGGCCTGATGTTGATCCTACAGAGACGATCTCTCCAAGCACAGTGAAGAGGACGTCGACTAGGAGTTGGTATCCATGGAAATTGTCCAATGCGGCGAAAATTGATTCTACCACATCGTCCAGATAAAGTAGGAGAGAGGGTCCTGTAAGACGAATCATCATAACGAGGACTTGAGGCGCTTGAGGAGAGATGTCGAATGTGTTCAGTCGAAGTGAGATCGCATTGACCATGTAATCAACGTTGTCCACAATCAAACCGCTTGCGTTGGCATAACCGCAAGACTTGGAGATAATGTTCAGACAAGTGACAGCATGCTCTCGTAGTCGTGGGTTTGAAGATCCGAGTAACTGCACAATGGGGTACAGTGTGTCTACCAGTTCTGTCTTGAAACCTTCCTTCATACGTTGAGCTGTGTCTGCCATGACTTCTAGAGCGATGGCTTGTAAACGCCAGTCTGATGTTCTCTCATCAGGGCTCACAAGAAGGGACTGTGAGTATGAGAACAGCTCCGCATTCATAGATTCCTGCTCGTCAGATAGTGTCAGAGATGGTTCGAAAAATTCGTCAATGTCCTTGTTACCCGACTCAGCCGATCGTAGAATTTGAGACGAAAGCCAATACGCTGACAGAAGACTTGGCCCTGAGGCACTTCGTGCATACTCTAACATCTCGCTGGCCCTGCTCAGCTGAGATTGCCTGCTACCAAGGCTGCTGATAAGAGTCGCCAACTGATTTCGGGTCTGTCTTTGACTTTCCTGGGCCATTATTATTGGATGAAAATGGGTTGACATGGCATTATCAGATACCAATGTCATTGCAGCTTGACTGTTCAAATCAAATTCTGCTTCTTGTACGCCCTTCGCCACAGGTGAAGCCTCGAGGATGAGAGTTATACTATCCCGGAGAGAGCTTCCAAGAGCGTCCTCCAGGATAGAGGACTCAAGATTCAAGCCTATAAGTAGGCCGTGTGCTTTCGACAGCTGACCTAAGGCTGCATGTTTTGCAGACTCGTCATTTGACTGCATTACTCTAGGGAGACTTGTTACCCAGTTGTACACAGTGTTTCTGATCAGATCGCCCAGGATTGGGTGAATGGATGCAAGGTCTGTAAGAGATGTCGCCCTCAGGCTCAATTCTTCTTCGGCGTCTACTCCTGCAAGCGTCATACAAGTCTCGACGAGTATTGGTGCTGCTTCAGACAAAGTGTCATGGCACTCATCTAAAAGGGTGATGCACACTTGATTCAGTGCTTTCCGTACTTCCACAGACTCGTGGCTTCGGAGCCTGATGACGTTAGAGAGAGCTAGTTTTATCTGGCCAGTAGTTGCCTTAAGCCATGACTTGGTAAGATTCTTCTGCTTCCGGTCTGCGCCAGCATCAACTACTTCGTTTGAGGCTTTATCGTTCCTGATATTCCGAGTACGAATGTCACTCAAAATAGAAATGAGGACGTGTCCGAGGACATCCAAAGCCCTAACAATAGCTTGCCGAGCTCTTCGAGACCCAGTACCAGGCATCAAAAATTTAGCCAAGGCAGATATCGTACCTGGCAAAAAATTTGAGAGCGCTTCCGGGTCCTTAATGCAGTGCCAAACGGAATCCAAAGCCTGAAGAGCTTGGAGTTGCGCAACTGCTGATGGTCCATCTGTAATCCCATCCAATATCACTGTCACGCAATGTCCCAGAGCTGGTATTGTGCCCGACTCGACCATAGATGCCGAGCCCCCCGGCGTGTTTGCCAACGCTCGAAAGAGTGCTGCAAAAGCCCCATATGCCTCAATCATAAGCTCTTCTGGTGGGGGCGTAGACTCTTTCCCAGGCACCCCGCCCGCCACGAAAGTGAGCAGGATCAAGAGCTGCTTCGCGAGGTCCAGAGCGATCGAATTCCTCCAGCCATATTCCAACAGTATCCGCATACATTTTATTGTGACCTCAGATAGCCGGTCCGTGTATGTCTTCTTCCTCTGGAGGATTTGAGAGAGAGGAAAGAATGCGTAGTCTGCCAATTTCTCGTCGAATGCGCCGTCCGTCCTTTTACATTTCTCTTCGAGAATTGCAAGTAGCAGTGTCGCGGATTGGAGTACCGCTTTTGAGTTGCTTGCACTGCCATCGTCTCTGAGGACTAGCTGACTGAGCTCGACACATTTGGGTTTGAGCTGCTTCAGTTAGACAATGCTGTGTGGATGGAGGGGTATGTCTACCTCCTGAAAGAGCACATTTCTCGCAGAGCCAACTCCGGTATCCATAATGACTGGGCATGGGGCATGTTACGCAAACCAGCTTAAGGGACGCGGGGGTATAGATATCTCGTCATGAGGTTGTAGCAAGGCAAGGCGAGGCTGAGAAATGGAGCTTGGTGCTGGAGCTTGGAGCGCTGCTGATTGGCTGACCGGTTAAATTTCGGCAGCTCTGAGAAATCACCCACCACGGGCACGACCTGATCGAACTGCTGTTGGATATTACGAAACGCCTATTTTTCAAGGTTTCAAACATCAGATTAACAGTCATTCAACAGATTCATATGGTATTGCTTCATCGAGCATGCCATGCAATCTTGATTGCTGTATTTCCGCAGCTTGGCTAATCAACCTATTTTAGACGCATTCTCGCCATACTTCGTGAAAGGTGCTGAAAAGAACTCTTCTCCCTATCAAGCATAAGGCGCCTAGATGCCGAGAGGTTCCAAAGTGATTAAATGGTCGCTTTCCAAGAGTGTTCAGGGATATGTAAATATTGATTTGACTAGAGGGGTGGTGAATAGGACTTGTCGGCTTTGTGCCAGGGGACTCACAGGTGTATACATATCTGACCCTTTGGTCTTCCACCCATCGCTCTGGTTCTTCCCAGCAGAAACTTGCGATCGTCTTTAATACAGAAAGTACACTTGTCTCCTCCAATAAAGTCAAGAGAAACCTAATTTCATCGAACAAGATGACCTACACTAGATCAGCATTCCGAAACCAACAAAATCATCAACATGAACCCAGTAATATCGAGACTCTCACTCCGTACGTGCTTTCGAAGATTTTTCCATCCTGTCTTCGACTAACTTTCTCCACCAGTCCTCCTTCTCGCTATCTTAAGCTACAACTCCAGCGCTACTCCAACAAGCCCGAAGTCTTGTCCTACACCGAAGACCTATGTTCTCTCCTGTGGAAGTATTGCTGCTACCATCGCCTGCCGTGCCTTCCCACTGTACTTTTCCTGCAATACACTTGGGAAGTTGAAGTTCAATCGGCTGCCGGAGGAGATTGATGGATGCTTGAGCATTTGCAAGTGTGTTTGACGGCCGAAGAAGTACTAGTTGAGATGGCGAGTATGACGAGGGAACGTCATAGCATTACGGGCTGACTAAAGAGGAAAATGTGACCGTGAGATAGGGAGGAAAGGGGGAAGCAAGAACTTAGCCAACACTTACCCAAGAATTTTCGAATCATTGTTGCGAGTGTGATTGTTCAACAAGAACTATTTTCCTTGGCAACCCAGATCATCAGTGATTCAGAACACACCCAATTCCCACTCCTCATGGTAAATAAGATTTTCAGAATGTAATACAAAGTCTGCCAAGGCTTTTCTGCGATTAGCCCCTTCTGTTGCATTGTATTCCTGGAAACTTTGACCAGGTAAGCGTTTCGTCCAACACTCAAATGCTTGAAGGGCAAAATATCTCACACTATCCTTCCGCTGGACATTTCGAGGGTTTTTTTCAGAGTATACTGGCAGATTAATGATCATTTCAGAAACTCCGGTGTTTAAAGTCCTTTCGATGATTCAGTGTTTGTACATATCAGCTTAACAGTGCCTAAGAAAATGCGAAGCCCCCATTCTACACGATGCCAGTAAGCGAGTTTGTGCTTACGAAGTTAGGGGGATGACAGCCCTGGAAATTTAGCGACACAGGCCTGGAACTCGTCTCCATCCGATTTTATCAACGCACCTAGTGGCTCTAATAAGTCGTCTTGAGTCTAAGATCGTAATGCTTTCGCTGATTCTCTCAAACATAACCACTTGGAACCCTTCATAAACTCCCGCGCTCTGTATTCTTGTCATGCTTGCCAATCAAAATCTGTTCCAGCGCCACATCCTGCTTTTTAAATGCCCCTCGTTCACTTTGCCTCAAGCCCACCCACCCATTGGCCAACAAAACCTCGAAATTTATAACAGAAATATACATTCACGTAAGAGCAAACTTTTTCAGCACGTGGACAGATGGCCGAGCTAGTTATTGCGCCAGGTTAGGGTTATCTTAACAACAATCTCCTGGTCACGAAAGTGGCGTGGGTTCGGTACTTTTATATCTTCAAGTCTAGTACATGACGAGTCTCTTCTAACTTCCATCTTAGAGTCTTACTCTGTTCATAAAGCTTTTTTTGTTCTTTCAGCATTTGTACTCGGCTCTTGAGCGACTTCTTCTTCTCAAATCAAGCTTGAGAATTTGCCTATTTCACACAGGCATCAAAGACATTTCATCAGGATGCTCTTTTCTTTTGTAATGTGGACTGCGTAGCGGAGGTCGTAGATGCCTAACTTCGTTGAAAAGAGGGTGGCTTTTGGGCCCCTAAGAATAGCCGCTTGGTGTATGCAGCATGCATGGGCTGTGGTGCGGCACAGTCAATTTGGCGTTTCAGCCGTAGCCCTCACTCAGCCTCGTGCTGACATCTAGTAAAACACATCAGTCTCAGTTTCTAGTCTACTCAAAAGTAATAGGGGTCTGCCTTACTACCGAAACATATAACTCCTCTTGGATCTGCCAGATGTCTACCCATCGAAAGAATCGCCCAGTATTTCGAAGGTAGACGACCCCGACTCTCATCTTGTGACCTTTTCTAGGACGTCACCGCGTTCTCACCAGGCTACCAACATCCAAAGGGAACCGATATGGAGTACAAACCTCCCAGCCGCAAGACAACATCCGATGGCCTGGTCTTGTATCCCAACAAACGACTAATTGTGTGTTGCGATGGCACTACCAATGCCGACGATTCCGGCCAACCCCTCACAAATGTAGCAAAAATTGCTCGATGCGTCAGTGATGAGGATACATGGACGCCGCAGACGTTCATCCAAATCGTACACTACCAACCAGGAGTGGGAACCGGCACTAGTCAGTTTACCAACACGAAAGATGCAGCCATAGGTAGAGGTATGTACACTAGATCCCCTCATCTTCAAGTGAGTAATTGAATGTTCTTACACAATTTCAGGACTTTCGAAAGCAATTCGTGCAGCTTACAGCTTCATCTGCTTAAACTGGTCAAGCGCAAAAGACGAGATAGTGCTCATTGGTTTCTCGAGAGGAGCATTCACCGTACGATGTGTTGCGCAGTTCATCAACGATGTTGGATTGCTGACGAAGAGCGGCCTCCGGCATCTTCCCAAGCTTTTTAAAGCTTGGACTCACTTGAACCATGGGAACAGCAAACAGGTCCAAGCGTTCGAAGACTGGTGTACTGAGCTCAGGGGTTGGAAAGAACTTACAACGGAGACTGTTGAGATCAAGGCCTGCGCTGTCTGGGATACTGTGAAGGCCGTCAATAAATCACACTACCCCGCTGTTGGCGAAATTGTTCCTGGAAACGTCAAACTCGCAATCCAAGCCCTTGCTCTTGGTGAGAAGCGAAGTTTGTTCAAGCCTATGAGATGGAAACTGTCAGGGAATTCAAAGGATCAGAAGCTCAGTCAAGTTTGGTTCGCGGGAAATCACAGTGATGTTGGGGGTGGTAATCCGGACATGACTCTTGCAAACATCACACTCGCCTGGATGATTGGACAGCTTACGAGCCAGATTCATTTCAGTCATGAAACTTTGTGGTCAATTACGACTACTCGTGAGTGGTCGAAGCCATCGGCGGCCAACGTTGACGAGGATCTGGAGGATGAGAAGAATGCGGATATGGAACACTGTAAAGTTGTTGCCACAGCTCCCATCTCTTCGGATCTATGTGAGTAGAATCTTTATCAACAGCCCTGATCTGTACTGACTTTGCTTGCAGTACGTTCCAAGGATGGCTCAGTTTCAATTCTTCTGCGCGTCGGCGGCTGGGGTTCGAGGGATCCGGGGACCGACCACATCCACTACAGTGTTCACATCCTTCTCTATCTTGGTATAGCATCGTACACGAAAGTCACACGTCTAGATAATAGCCATCTCAGTGCTGCGATACCTAAGAACGACGAAAACAAGTTCGAATCGGAGATCCTCGAGAGATGGGCAAAGCACATCCTCTGCGCTCACATCAACCTCAAGCAAGCACGCAACATGGCCGAAACTATCACCCCTGATAACCCGGTATACCAAGAACGTTTACAAGAGCGGATCAAGGGGAATGCTTCATACAACGCGGAGATCCCAATAGCTGCCATCCTCTCTGCATTCGGCCGGCTGAAGCAGAACGACAAGAGCGCTGAATTGAACGAAATTTTCAAAAGCTTGCAGGATCAAAGTCACAACCCACACGCACGGAAAAAGAGACCCTGGATTCCTCAGAAACCAAAGAAAGCTATGTTCGAATTCAAGCGTCATGATGATGCGAAAGCGGGCCCTGAAACTATATCTGAGGCCTCTCTGAAGGTTCAATTCAACGAAGGTTCACCGAAACCTACGCTTGTGCTCACCAGGACATTTCCTTTGCTGATGGGGAGATGCCATGCTTTACCACTACCTGCTCCGACCTCCAAGGTTGAACAGTGTGTCCAGTTTATTACAAAGAAGTTCGAGAGGAACGACCAAGGCATACAGCCATGTGAGAAATGTGCGCAGATATGGGAGACGAGTTTAACGGACGGATCGGGACCTTCACGGTCAAGGGGTAAATCCCCATGCTCAGAAGTCTCAAGCTGAGGGATTGATATACGAAATATCTATAGTCGTCATCCTATGAGCAGCTGGTATCATTCAGGGTTGAGACCATAAGCCAGAGGTTGACGACAACAGTGCTATTGAGTGAGATTGACAATTTAGCTGTCCCTGTAAGATAAGACGGGGTGCCAATTACCCTTACGGGCTGGCGATATTCACACATCGGTTTCTCCGATAGTGTAGACTGACCAAAACTTCAAACTGTACCACATAATAAAATTCTGAACGTCTTTTCAAAATTCCTTTTTTTTTGCTATACCAGTAGTCAAAGCTCCTACCCATACACAAGCAAGGATTTCCCGGACTCTCTCTGATCAGTCATTTGGCGATGACCTAGCCGAATTGAGGAACTTGCTTTGCGTCTGCAATAGCAGCGGAATACTTCATACGGTCCTTGACGTAGAACTCGACGCCAACAGGGTAGTCTCGGACGCTGCGGTCATCCACCCCTCCACTCTTGATGCAAACCTGGTCAGGCATGACCTCCAACTCAGTGTACAAGCTGCTGCCACAGTCTAATATCTTATCAGCCTGTACCACACTACAAACGCCCTTGAAAGCGTGGGAAAGGGAGCCTCACCTCCACAGAAGAAGTGATTATTCTCCTTCCCAGAAGCACCAGTAACGGCGAACGATTTAGGGCTTCCATGAGTAATCTTGAACAACTTCCTAGCTACGACGATATTGGAAGTATAGGCGGCACCACTCCATTTCTGGCTACATCGATGTTGTTAGTCAGGGGCTCAAAACACCTTGATGGGCTTCAATCATACCAATCGACGCAATGGCAGAGCGCTGTCACGTCAGGTTCGCCTGTCACACCGCTGTTAGTCAGATACAGGGACGGACGGGAAGCTGATATATGACGAACCCTGGTACTCGTAGCGGACGGCGTTGCACATGCAGGATCCGGTAGGCATATTTGCGGTTTGGAAGTTTTATTGCTTTGGTTTTTCGTTGTGATAATTTTCGAGGTTTTGCTGGTTTTGGTGAAAGCGGAGGAGCTGAGAGTGTAAGTGGGATGCGTTTTATAGCTACGTAAAAGCGGGGGGAGGTGAACCCTCAAGAATTTGTCCTTTCGCCCGCCCCGTCAGTATTGAGCGACAGCTCTCCGAGCTCTCTAGTATCTGGGGTAGCTCTTGGAATGGCTCGCCCAAGCCTGGTAGTTGGGTAGTACAGTTCAAAAAAGCGAAACTGCAATTGTAATTGGCGAATATGTTTCGGGTGGGACAAGAAACTGCCTTCCGTCCCTATTTCAATTCAAGACTACGCCAGAACCAGCTTGGACCCAAAATGATTTGAGTTTGGGAGCCATTCGCACCCACGCTAGCAGCTCCGAAGGATTGTTGATCGTATGTTCTTGGGCGTAAACCTCCAAGCTGTCACACCGCATGGAGAGGTCATAGGAAACCAATCCGAAGGATCTTAAACTGCAAGTCCACGTGATTGCCACACCGCTAAAGAGCCTGGATTTTAGCGAATGAACCCCTAAATCACTCAATGTCTGGTTCGCTTTGGGCACTGGCAGCGCTGGCAGCGCCACAACCCAAACTCGAGTTTTTAAACCTACCTAATCAGTAGTATTTCAGCTTACCAGTTTTAAGAGCCTCACTGCTTGGATTTGAGTATCTGCATGGCCCCGCCATGGCGCTAGTGTTTGTTGCTCGGAGACTTCGCTTAAGAAAGAGGACAGTAAACAAGTTGCGAACAAACGAAACCGCGCACCTGCCTCTGCGTATATCCAAAAGAGTAGCATCAGAGTAGCAGTCTCAATAAGCTCGTCGCAATTGAGCAATCTGCTGCGTTCCCCTAAGCGCTTCAAAAACGGACTTGAAAGTGTGTCCATCGCTAATTCCGAATATGTGATGAACGGTACCGATTTGACCGAACATTGGGTCATATACTCCCTTAGTATTCACAAACAGTAGTTCCAATCAGATGTCTTTAAGCATCCTCAAAGATTTCAATTCCATCAACATGAGCTTCGAACCCTACAAAAGTGTCATCAGCATCCTATCAAGAAAATGACCTTCAAGCCAAGCAGACTGGGGATTCTAAATAATGCAACGGAAAGATATACCTTCATTACCCGCAACGCCAAATTTGATCGTATTCATATCCCCCAACCTCAAAGTGAGTTCCACAGGTACCGATTTGTGTTCGCCGGCACGAGAATTCATATCTGAGATGTTCGTTGGGATGAGTTGCTCATTGACAAAAATGTGTGCTTCGCCCGCTAGAAGGGAGATGGATTAATTTTACAGCTTTCCTTTTGATATACGTGAACTCACTGGTGGAATTGTTTACAGTGTAGTGTAGAGACACCCATTGTGGTTTTCCTGTACCTGTGACGTTCTGAAAAATGATATGACTTTGAGCATCGACTAGAGAGAGGTCAATTACTTTGTTCGATTGGATCGTCATGACTTTTCTTTACTCACCTTGATGAACTGAGCGTTTGCTGATACACTCATGACAGTCTGTGACGGCTGTGAAACGTATCTATTAGTACATCGGGCTGGGAAATAGCTGTCCTGGAATTTGACTTACCAGCACGACCCGAAAGAATAGCAGACTCAGCTTCGTACCTCTTCTTAGTGGTAGGCCACGACACCACCCCAGTCGTCACATCAACCTTCCACATAGAATGATACTGAAGATTAACCGTATGTGCACTATACCACAACCCAGTCAACCCCCGCCCTTTCAGAAGCAACATCTCTAGAAACTTACCTCGCATCCACAGCCATCGGAAGCCAAATATAAGTCGAGCTCGGCCCCCCTTTTGAATCCCACGAATCACCCATGTAGATATAAGCCGTAGCTTTCGAGCCTTTGATAGTAAGCTCGTATGTGTTCTGGGAGTTGTATGTCTTCTCTGCTTGGGGAGCAATGTCGAAAGGCCCCTTGAAATTCCCGCTGATCCCCTCACACCAGAACATCTTGTTGGGGTTCGAACGCCATCCAGTCTTGCCGGAGACGATTAGGAAGTAGATGTTCCCGACTTTGAACATACCTGGCGCTTCGTATGCGCCGGAAGCTTGAAGAATAAGTTTATTTACTGATTGATAGGTGTATTGTTGGGGTAAGATTACATACTGACGTAATTCTTCTTGTCACCCAGAGTTCCGTCGGATTTGATCTCGTTGATCTGGACTGTGTTGTGGTCCGCGCTCGTCATCAGATACCATGTACCACTGTCTGGGTCTTGGAACATTCCTGTATCAGAGTAGGTCAAGCTGTTCGGAGGGATCTTCACTGCTGCTCCTCTCGTTTTGTATCCTCCTTCCATCTGCGTGGAGACCAGAGGTTGTACTAGGCGATCTACTTGTCCGTAAATCTTCAAATGTTAATCGGTTAGTGACGACTTCGGGCAAACCGTGAGAGGGGAGAGGGGAGACTTTGAAATAAACTTACCCAGAACGACCCATTTGGCTTCGCGATCTTGGGTCTCCATAACCACTGGATCGCCGCTTGAGCACCCAACGGAGTCCAATTCAACAGATCTGTCGATCTATACAGATATGGTGTTACACCTCGCCAGCTCCATTAGAAAGGAACACTTCAAAGACAAAGACCTGTATTTATAACTCACTGTCACTGGCAGCTTGGCCAATCCAGTAGAAATTCGTACCCCTCTGATGTATCATACCGCCATGAGCATCGATCGTCTTGCCGCTCGTGTCTTTCCATACAGCCCCAGGCACGATCCACGATGCTGCAAGGGCACTGACAGCAAAGCTAGATGTGACGAAAATACGGGAGAACAACATATTTTGAGATTTTTGAAAGTAAAGGGATGATCCGTAATGGGAATATTTTGCATGTACTGTACTTGAAAGGAATACGTGTATATATACAGAAATATAGGTTGCATGCGCACTCTCTCATTTAGCCACAAGCGGAAAGTGACTTCTGCCATTACTTACAGACCCAATTTTTCGATCATCCCAATCCGATAGTAGGTTACAATCCGGTTCTGGAAGCTCTTATATTAGCCTTTTCCGTCCCAGTCCTTTTGGGGAATATTTCGAGGGCATCATCACTACTTTCAAAACACACCTGCAAGATGGCGGGGTAACCGAGGGGAACGCGGGGATATAACTCATCCACCAACAAAATACGTTTCCAACCCTTTAGTAGATTTATCCTACACTGTTGCTCGGTGTTGAAATGACCCGATGCCTTTTTTTTATCCGGTGTTTTCACTCCGTTTTCGCCCCATCTGACAGTCACATAGATGGTGGCTGGGCGGTTGGAAAGATTTTGATTTAAAGAGTTCTATTTTCCTTTCTCGCTATTAGAAAACACATCAATGCTTTTGGAAGAAAAAATCCATTGCCCCCGCCTATTTCGGTGACTTGAGGCGTGAGTATTTCAAGGAGATAACGCCTTGCTGAGAGCCCACCATTATTTCCTTCCTATCCTTCCTTACGTTTAATATCATGTAACTCATAGACGTTCACCGGCCTCTGCCTTAGCCTGGCCATATTTCTTGAGGCGGATGGCTTGGACCTGTTTATTGTCAGTACGAATTAAGCTTGGAGGAGAATGTGGGTAGGGGCTTACAGTGATGAAACCACCAGTCTCAGAAGGAGCGAAATCACCAATCTCATCCATGGAGCTCTCAGATGCATCGTAGAGCTTGGAAGTCTCTGAGGAGCGGCCGAGAACGGAGAACGAGCCCTTGTAGACACGGCATCTGACTTGACCGTTGACGTCCTTCTGCGAGGCGACGATGCTTTGCTCAAGGAATTCGCGCTCTGGGGAGAAGTATAGACCGTCTGGTTTCTGGGTTAGCGTTGGAAAGTTTGAGAGAGAAGCATTATTGGGGAGACTTACTGTAGAGAATCTTGGCATAGTTGAAGGTAAGGAATTGATCACGGAGAGCGCGGACCTCACGATCGAGGACCAGACCCTCAAGATCGATGTGAGCGCCACGGAGGCAGGTAAGACCTGGGGTCTCGTAACACCCACGGGATTTAAGCCCGACTTTATTGATGTTAGATTGTTGGAAAACAAGTTGGGAATTAGTGCTCACTGAATCGGTTCTCAACAATGTCGATACGTCCAACACCGTTTCGGCGGGCAATAGCATTGACCTAGAGGAAGGCGGGTAAGAAAACGTCTGTTTAAGAAGTCTAGATTGATCCACTGACCTCTAAGAAGAGCTCGACTGGATCGGTGATGGTCTTGTCTCCGATAACCAACTTGACTGGAAGTCCCTTGGCGAAAAAGAGAGTGAAGTCCTCTGGCTTGTCTGGGGCGTCCAAAGGATCAACGGTCTAGGCGAGATATGTTAGCGGAATTATTCGCCGAGTATGCTTCGCAAAATATTTTTGCATCAGGACTTCCACAGCTTATATCCTAGACAAGCAAACAATTGTGTATATGAGATTAGAAAGAGCGACTTACGAGTTTCCACATGTCGTTAGGTGGGGTAGTGTCAGGGTCCTCGAGGATACCTAAAGTCCGGTTAGTATTGAAACGCAACACAACCATTCAACCCTTTCCCTGCGATCTAGACCATGAAATTTCCAACTTACCAGCTTCATACGAGCAATGAGCCAAGTTCTCATCCATAGACCAAGGCTTGCTCTTTGTGCTACTAACAGGAATACCCGTAGCGGCAGCATAATCCAAAAGAGCATCACGACCGGGGAAACGCTCATAAAACTCCGGCATTCTCCAAGGCGCAATGACCTTGATCTTAGGCTGTAGAGCATAGAACGCCAGCTCGAATCTGACCTGGTCGTTACCCTTTCCAGTGCAACCGTGGCTGACAGCGAAGCACTTCTCCTTCTGCGCGACGGCGATCTGAGCTCTGGCGATGACGGGTCGGGCGAGCGATGTGCCGAGTAGGTAGACGTTCTCGTAGATGGCGTTGCATTGCACAGCCGGGAAGCAAAGCTCCTCGATGAATTCTTTGCGGAGATCCTCGATGTAGCAAGCGACGGCTCCGATCTTCAGGGCCTTGGCTTTAGCTGCTTGAAAATCCTCTGTGTGGTTATCCAGTCAGTTTCGTGTTGTGCGTATTATGTATTTCGTAGAGTGGGTTTGTTGGTTGGTAGGTTTTGGGTTTTGGGCATACCTTCTTGACCGACATCGGCCATGAAGCAGACAACTGTTTGATCAATTAGCTGTGGGAATTTGAGGAATTGATCAAGGAGGAACTTACCATCGTAGCCAGCCTCAATCAACCATTGCAGAATGCAAGAGGTGTCGAGACCACCGGAGTATGCGAGGCAGACCTATCTGTGTTAACAAGAGCGGTGACTCAAGCCCACCACCACAACAACACCACATACCTTATCCTTTGCCATATTGTCTTAATTGATTGATCTTATTGAATTGGCAGGGTTTGTTTGAGTTCGCAGATGTCTTCGCAGTCGAAAATTGGAGGATTGGTTCGAATTGAGTTGAATTGAGTGAGGTTGAAGGAGGAGAAGAAGTATGCAAAAGTTAGAAGTCAGGTATGGATCGAGGGGTGACTGTAAAAAGCTTTGATTTTTTCTTACGCGCATGCATGCCCATGCCCCGCCCCCGATAAGATAAGGCTAGGCTAGGCGCTAGCCTGGATGTGACCCCTCACTTCAGAATGCCCCGCTGTCTCGCTTGTCGCCCCCTGAATGGACGGCAGCAACAACATTCTTGGCATTCAAAATATCTCCCGCTCTTCGAAATCTCTTCCACCATCTTTTCCTGCTGCGTTTTTTCTTTTCTCATCTAACTAGACACACTCATGTATTTGCATTTGCTCATGCACAAGTATCGTCATTTGCCGCCTGCCTAGCCTAGCTTTGCATAGGTGTGTCTGGAATCTATTTCTTGGTCCCCTAGGTTTTGGTGACCTGGTTGTTGGTGGGGTGGTGGAGGAAGTGAGGAATGTTCCGATTCGATGGTGTGGCGTTCGTTCCATTGAACTTTTGAAGGGTCTCCGTTGAATGGGGCTCTACATCAACCAATTTGGGGATTGTGTTCAATCAGAGGTTCTGGCTGATGTTGAGAAAAAGGCCAAAAAATATTTTGTATCTAGGTATGAAGTCTGTATGATTTTCCGCTCTCCAGTACTCTTGAGATATTCTCGCTTGAGCCCCTTTTCTCCTTTACCGAGCCGATTAAAAACAGCACTGGGTAATACCACAACAGGGGACACGGTTCAGACCTTGACAGACATCGTTGAAATATTTTACTTTATTCTCGACCCGTTCAGCTAGTCTATTGCATACATAAAGGTAGCCCCAGAACTCAGGCCAAAACCCAACCAAGCAGCCTGCGCTGCATGCACATCTTCAAAGTGAAAGAAAGATCTACTGTAGTTTGTTCTGTCTATTCCGCTGTAGCGGATGCCTTTGGCTTGCCCGGGTTCATCCACGCAAAAGCCGACGCTCCTCCAATGGGGTTCGACGATCTGGGAACCGTCGTGATGCTGCGCGTGGCTTTGTGCTCTTCCGAACTGGTCCTCTTGCCTTCCCATCGCAGGGGAACATTCTCAGTTCCGCTAGCTTGGCTCTTTCGTCTCAGTTCTCCAGATGGCCGAGGTGGTGGTGGTGGTGGTGGATCGTAGGTCGTGCTTGAGCGAGCAGCAGATGTGGAACGGCTTGGGGCCGTTGCCGTTGTGGTGGTTTGTTTGGTGGATGGTTTGAGGACCTTCATGCTTCTGGCCCCTCGTGTTGCTCGTTGATACCCACTGATTGATTCAGTCTCGCTCCCATTGATCGAGCCCGACTGGCGCCAGGAACCCCAAATACCACCAGAGGATTCGCGTCGCGCTGATTCGGAGGAAGTGGGATCTGAGGGCTCAGATTCTGCTACAGAGTTGTCTATCGTATGCTTTTCGAAATCAGTCATACTCCCGTTCACGCCACCACTTCCTGATTTCACACTCGAAGCTCGCTCACGAGCACCGTCAGTGGTGGTAAAGGTAGCATTGACAGGCGATTGAGGTTCGACTGGAGTCATCATCTTATGGCTGTTTGAACTTGCTACACTTTCAGCTCTAGCTGTCAAAGCAGACCTGATAGCGTCAGGTGTGGGTTCAACCTTTGGCTTAGATTCTGTCGGAGTAAATGTAGGAGCTGTTGCCTTCAGCTCATCTTTCTCTGGGAGGACGTTTGCGGTCATTAGATTCTTGAACATGTTCTCGTCCTCAGGCCTGACAAATGGAACCGAGAGCTTGTTTCGATCATCACCGTACAGAACCATGAGGTTCTGGGAAAGCAGAATATCCGCGTTATGAGCTCGAAGGGTATCGCTACCAAGGAAGACCCGTATCTTCTTACGGTCTGAGGCTCCCCGCTGAGTCACTCCAACAATCTCAAAATCAGCCGAGAGAGCTGGGAGCTGTGGAGCCGGGCTGTTTGATCTCGAGGTTGGCTGAGTGATGACCGCTTCAGGAAGGTAAACTGGGAGCTTGATCGTATATCGGCCATTGGAGCTTTTGTGCACAAGTTCAGCCAGTCCCAAGTCTTTCACAAGGCTGTAGTCCAAAACAGATCTCTGAGAGCCTGTACAAACAGCAGCATAGAGTAGTGCATTATGCGAGAAATTGGTGGTCAGCCAACATCGAATAATAGAGGGCACAGAGCCCAGAATGAATAGTCCTGGAGGGGGATTAGGGGTATCGATAGGCGAATCATCATCTTGGCCTCCGATCATGAAATTAGTATCTAGTCCTAGGCTACTTGTTCGTCCGGATGCTGAGTGCATCGAGTGTACCGAGTGGCCTGCCGAGCTATGTCTACCATCAGACTTGTGAGATAGAGACCGCTCAATCATCGGATGGCTTCCAAAACCACTATTGGGTCGTGTTGGTGCAAATTCCCCAGAATTTCGCGACCCCGCTGCCCAATTCGATCCTTGCAATGCACTGACATCAAATCGTACACTGTTGGCTCTGGATGCACCACGTCTGACTGGTTCCTCATCGGCCTCCAGTTGTAGACTTCCCAAAAGGTTATGTCCTTGCTCATCGTCAAAGTCATCAAAGACATCAGCTGAAGTATTGGGAACAGGACCTGCGAATGTATTAGCCTGGTAATGTTTGATGAGGTAAATTAACTTACCTTGTTGTGGAGTGCCACTCAGAATGCCAGGGAATGGGGGGCTAGGGCCCCAAACAGATTTCAAAGCAGCATCATCGGCTTGACGTCTTTCTAACCTCAAGAGGCGGTCGGCATGGTTGATTTGTACAGCTTGGACATGCTTGACGTCCATCTGAACATGGTATAAGTCTTCTCGTGTAGCCGTAAACTGCGAATCCATGCCCAGCCACCGTTTGTATGCCAGACCCAGAGAAAGTACCGGCGAAGCTCAAAGTATTCTATCCAGATATTCCGAGGCAGGTACCGATAAGATGGTACGACGTTGGGTACGATGCTGTTACGTTAAACTACGACGCAGTATCTGCCTCCCTGAGCAGTAAGTTGGATGTTGATGTGGTACTGTGTTCCCTGGATCCAGAGGGACAAAGGTCTTTGGTTTGCTGCAGTCCGCAACTGATCCCTAATTGCTAGACTATGCGGTTACCCGTTGGTGCTAAGCACTTGGTTGTGCAAAGAAATGTGAATTCACTGTGTCCAACCGTATGCCCAGCCAACAATGTAGCTCTTCCTGAGTCTATCCCTCGTTTCCAAACGAGGTTCACGAATTTGGCCTCCCCCACCGCATCGACCCACGACCGTCGGTCACAGCGATCTTATGCGACCGCGGGAAGTCCCTGATATTTCGGCGATGCGAAGATGCGGAGATGCGTATGCTACGTACCGAAGTCGCGGTGGGCGAGGGCGTGGGGGAGGTATCGTCTCCTGGGTGGAGGCGGAGAAGATCTGCCAAACGGTTTATGGAATCGATGGAATGGTGGGGATTCGTCAAGAGAGTTGATAGAGGGTTTGGAAGCGGCACCAAAGTGGGAGAACAAAGACTTCACGGGTGAGGTTCAACGTCGAGTTTTGAAGATAGGTAGGTAGGTCGGTGAAGGGAGGAGGTAGATGCGAGCTTGGTGGTCACTGGCAGTACGTAGATGCGAGGCCACTTGATTTTTTTGTCTATGACGATTAGTTGCCGGGCGTATGTAGGTTTGATGAATGAGGAGTGGAGTGTTCTTGGTGTTCGAAATGCTGGCGTGTGAAGTCAAGTCGGAGAGGTGATGTCTCTGGGACTAGCCTAAAGCCCGTAGACTCGTTCCCCGGAATTTATGCAGGGATGTCGCGGCAGCTGTGGAGTGTTCCAAGTATTGTTTTTCAAAGATGCCATGACATTGATCTGAAATATGAAGATTATGGTCCGCTGAATTATTTACTTATAGTAACGCAATGCGGTCCTTCGATAGTTGCAATCCTATCAACTTCGTCGTCTGACCCGTGACCCTAGGTCTCTACCTCCAACAGCCTCCACATTCTCGTCTCCTCTTGGGACAGGAATTTTTCCAGGACGCTAACGTTGAATCCTTTCAACTCCTGTCAATTCTAGGAGCAACACTCCAGTGACTAATACCGTAAGTCAGAGTTCAAGTGATTCTTTCGTAGAAGACTTACGGAAATATCCATTTCTGATCAAGCTCTGATTCTTGAGCCCATTCCGGTCCAACGACAGGAATCACTTCGTCCAGGAATACTTTATATCCAGCAGCCGTAAGATGCAAGCCATCGAGCAAGAGAGTTCGCAATCCTAGGCTATCGCCCTTTTCTAGCGTTCCAATCATCTTGCCATCATCCACATAGTTTGGAGTAAGTCTAGCACCTTCTCTCATCAACGCGGTCCAAAGATCGACTAGCACAACATCCCTATCCTTGAACTCTGTAGCTAGCTCACGGACAACATCGGCATACTCAGCTGTGACTTTCTGGACGCGAGTGAGAGCGGGGTAGCCTTTTCCGAGGTCATTTGCTTGGAGATGGACTTCATTGACTGGAGGAGGGGTGACGAGAAGGATCTTTGGAGCGTGAGCTGTGATAGAGGGGTGAGTGAGGATCGTCTTGAGATTCTCTCTGTACTTGTCCAAGGCAACATGTTGCTTGGATGGACTGTGTGGGAGACAAGCATCATTTGCCCCAAGAAGTACAAGCTGCATAAGGGTTAGCTTTGATCGTGAGAATGTAAGGACGCACTAGTAAGATTCTTCAAAAAAGTTTGGGTGATACAATCATGCATCTGAAATGCAGACTAGATAACACCCCACCTTGGGCTGGACTCAGAATATCAGAAGTTCTTACTAAGTAATGGACGTTGGCAGACGCTGTGGATGGGATGAGATCGTCTAGGATAGCCAACACATGCGCCGTATTGTACCCACTCTAGAAAGGCTGTCAGTCTTCGTGATGGAGGGGTGGAGTTGAAGGGTTGTCCAAACCAAGCCCCGATTAATGACATCCAGTCTTCGAATGCAATCTATAAAGTATGGTCAGCTTGGGTCTCACATGGAGGGTAGCGGATGTTGGGGTGAATGAGGAGGATGTAAGCTGAAAGAGATGGACTTGCGCTCTGCCAAACCAGCTCCAAAGGGGACGCCATGGGGGAGATAACTTGTAAACTGGACGATCGAATCTCCAAGAAGGATGAGTTGGGGATACTTGTTGTCGGCCATAATTCTGAGTGTTGTATGAAGCATCTGCAGGTTGTTGTGGGACAGAAGCTGTAGAGTTCGGGATCAAATGAATGGTCTAAGGGCCTGAGTGGATGCATGAACCAACCTTGACCTTAGAGCTTTATAGCTGCAGTTCAGCCGTTCAAGCCTTTGTTAAAGGATATTCCTAACATGTTTGAGACTTTGACTCAAGGCCTCAACTACGGAATCAATTACAAGTGCATACAATCCGCAACAAACAACTGTGTATACAAGATACAGGCAGCGGTGCAAGTATCGGCACGGTAGGTCTTGTCAGCACTGCAACACGCCAAGTACAGCGCAGCAGGCTAGTCGAAAGATAGACAGCGGGTATATCGGATAGCTGGAATATCAATTTAATAGAGCTTATGTGGAAGTCGACTACGAATTGTCCGGATCGTGAGACTTTAACAGAGCTGACGCACTCGCCATCTACCATTCAGTCACAGTGCGCAAGAAACCCTGGTGATACCATGATCCAGTGCCCTCACACGTCCAATCTTCGTGGTGCGTTTGTAAAGCAGTCTGAGCAAGAGAGCCCACGACTCGAACAAGGCTAATCGCCCAGGTAGAGGTCCTCGTCCTCTTCACAGTTGAGTTGCTCAACCGAGCTGGTGGCGCAGGCATGTTGGTTGTTGTCTCATGTCTGGACGGGGTACGGGAGCCGTCGAGTTCATTCTACGATATGATCGAATAAAGAGGAGAACCAATCCGACTTTACTTTCCTGCAAAAGACCACAAGAAAACCTCAATCCAAGCCTTCATGCCTCTCACTACCTCCAAGATAAGAAACAGTTATGAGTCGCACAGTATCAGGACTGCCGTGGATTACGGTTTGTTTGGTGCCCCATCCCCCCAGGACGCAGCTTGCACTCTTCAGCACATTTTCTGCAGTCAGAATGTCGTCTCTTCATTTACGTTCGCGGAAGCCCCATGAACCGGCTGCCCATCACGCACAATTCCATTCTGCAGAGCAGACAATGGGCTCGATCCCAGCAACTCGTGAGCGCCAACCTCCACAACCCACCCTGTTTTCTCTGCATCACATCAGTGGCACTAACATGTATACAGGCATTGACCCCCACGCCTATACAAGCGGCGGATGGCTTCGTCACGACAGGTTGGAGCGTGACTCGCGCTACATCACCTTTAACTTCGACGCGCTCTGCAGGAGGGTTGTCGAGCTATGTCCTGGAGCTGCTTCCATCACGACTTACGACAAGAAAGAAGGGGGTTTTAATCGGGTCTTCATTTTCACCACCGACAATGCAAAACGTGTCGTGGCGAGGTTACCCTTCGTACTAGCAGGGCCGCCTCGGTTGACCACCAGTTCTGAAGTGGCCACTATTGAATATCGTGAGTTCAATCACACACCAGTTAGATATACAGCGCAGCCGCTGATCGCCATGCACGTCCTAGTACAAACTAATACCAGTATTCCTATACCGAAAATCCTTGACTGGAGCAATGATGCTTCAAACTCCATTGGTAGCGAATACATCATAATGGAACACGCTGCTGGTGTTCAATTGCACCAGAGATGGCCGACTATGGCCGGGGACCAGCAAGTAAGATGCATAAACGCTATATATCAGAAGGTCAAAGAAATGGTAGACATCAAATTTCCAGCATACGGGAGCTTGTATTTTGTCGATGCCCCACTCGACTCTGGCTCCAAGCAAACTTTGAACAAGAGATTCTGCATCGGGCCTCATTGCGGAGCTATCTATTGGAACTGCAACGTTGGCGAATCTAGATATTACCACAATACAAAGCCCAACCAGGGACCGTGTAAGTGCCGTGGCTCTCACTTTGGCAGAAATGCACCACTTATAAATCATTCTAGGGCCTGATCTTACGGCATATTGTGACGGTCTCATTGATACGGGTCTTTCGAGGGTGCCACCTGTCGATCCTGTTCCTCACAACCAACCGCGCTACCGCGGGTCCGTTGAGGCGCATCTTCGACTCCTGGAATCTGGTCGTGCTGCTATAAAAAAAATGTCTGAAGACCCTCGGATCCGGGACGCGGCTGCACCAACGTTGCTCCAACCTGATCTACATAAAAGAAACATATTTGTTTCGGACGACGACCCCGCTGTCATTACAGGTATCATCGATTGGCAATCGTCTAGTATTGAGCCAGCTTTCTGGTATGCAGACGACGTGCCAGACTTTGCAAGCCCTGTTGCCCATCCCTCACTCGAGAATCAACTTGAGCCCAATAGTGAGCGATGCGCGAAGGCATTTGATGTTTGCTCACAATTTCTTGTCCCGAAACTGTCGGGACCTAGGTTGATTGATGAAGGCCTGTTCCGGCCCTTTCGCTATTGCTATAGGACGTGGAAGGATGGTCTCGTGGCTTTCCGTCACGAGTTGATCGAAACTTCGCTGCGCTGGAAGGAGCTGGGTCTTGTGGGCTCATGTCCGTTTCACCCACCCACGCCTGAAGAATTAGCCATTCACCAGAAAGAATACAGAACATTTGAGGCAGCACAGGATCTGAAGAACAATCTATCAAGCTTGCTTAATACTGCATCCGATGGATGGGTTCCGCAGGAGGAGTGGGAAGCGACGGAGTTGGCGCATAGGGAGATGTTCAACGGAATGTTGCAAGCTGTATTAACCAACGAGAGTCCCGACGACGATGAACCCATAAAGGATGAAGAAGATCTCAGGGCAATCTGGCCATTTGATATATGACAGGAGACTCCGGCCTGGACTGGACACAACATTTCAAAATAACATGTGTCACTGTCCAGCTGCGTCGAGCTCAAATCGTCAAAAATTTCTAGCTTGCTGTAGCTCCAATACTGAATTTAGGGCTAGGGACGACGATAAGAAGCTGCCATCTCGTTCGTGACTACCCTTCTTGAATAACTTACTGACGACTCCTTACCTTCCATGCTGCTCAAACTGCGGCTCAAAATTGTGGGGATGAGGCTTGTGCCTGAGACTGAGAAAGGAACTGGGCATTGATGCAAAGCAATCACATGTATCTCTTTCCTCGTTCCTATGGACCTTTCGCTTTTCTCCAAGCCCTTAGCAGTAAACGATGCACCTTACAAAGCTGATGCAGGCCCTCGACCTACTTATTAAATTGATATAGGATAGCATTTTCCGGGTCGCACACATTGCCGTCAGGGAGAACTTCTTCACTAGTCCAAAAACTAAATATCAATCTTTTAGTTCAATTTATACTGTCTCGCAATTTTCGGTTTTTATCGTTTCTCACGTACACGAGCACAACTCCATTATTTCTTGGTCTATCACAGCGATCGGCAATACACTTAATTTGGAGGTTTCCGGAATGACAGGGGCATCTTCTGGGAGGCCAAGCAGATAAGGCCGCAAGATCATCCTCGTGATGTTCCACAGCCGTCACAAGGGGTGGATGCAGTGGGGGGTGCAAGCTCACTCGGCTCTCCCTCAAGTCCCTCCCGGAGCGTAGCACAAGACCACGGCAGCAGCGCCACGAGAATGGCTGCTCCTCCACCTCCCTCCCACACATCCCATCCAAGGGACTATTTACGCTGTCATCGACCCCCCCTTTCAACGCGGTGTTTGATTCACAGTCCGGACAACCACCTCAGTCTGTCAGACAACGTATAACCTAAGCCAGCCAGCCAGCCAGGTAGGTGCGCTCAGGTAATTTCTCTACCCAGCTATACCGTACAGTCCTCGTATGTCTCTGATAGAGGACGCCACTCTTTCTTGCAGGGAAGGCAGGTCAGATAGGACTCGAGTCCCCAAGGCTGACTCCACTGCGCTCCACCTTCTTTCCTTCCTCCACCACCGTCGATACCTTTCCAAAGCTTAACATGCTGCTGTCAAGTTGACGATCCCTCCTGTTTATTACAAGTACGACCTCGCCTCTCCACACCGACGCAACGCACCACAGCATGTAGTGTTTGGTGCCGGTCGAAATGCCTCGTTCTCATCACTCCGGCTCAGGTCGTGCTGGCCATATTCCCGACGCCTTGACCATGACCCAAGCTGTCCCTGAGTCTGCGGACTCGTCTTCGCCGCCCTCACCTACAATCCGGAGGACTACCTTGTCTCGCTCGCACAGTTACGTGTCTGACGAGAGAACCCCTCTCCTACCCAGTGCAGGACGTTCCAGGATTCGACTTCAGTCTGCAACAGAACCCGCGAGGCTTCCACGTCTCTCCAGCCACCAGAGTATCCACGGTATGGCACCCCCCCTCTCGAACAGCTTCACGGGCTAATACCAATGCTTTAGGAAGTCTGCGAGCTTCTCGACATCACAGCCGCGCTGGGTCATGGGGGCAACGGTTGGTCACCGCTTTGACGACAGACCGTAAGCACAAGGACTCCATGCGCGAGTCCAAAAGTTCTCTTTACCCTGATGATCGAGTTTGGTACGATCAGTTTACTTCTACGGACTGGGTTCACGATAGTATCGCAGATGCCTACCGAGTAAAAGCTCTCCGAGGCCGGAAGGATCTGCGAGGCCGGATCAAGGCAACCTTTGATGGAGCGCAAGGTTGGATATTGAGTGCTGTAGTGGGATTCATTACAGCAGTTCTTGCATATGTGGTAGACATCTCAGAGGCCCCAGTCTTTGATTGGAAAGATGGCTACTGTTCAAACGGATTCTTGATTAGTGAGAAGGTAAGTCATGGTCAATTATGGTGTTATGGTGTACACAAGAGCTTAGGGCTGGGATATTGTACTCCTTAACATATTCACTTCCTTTCTGATGCTTAAATTATGTCTGGCGTCGAGAATGAGGAACAAATGGCCTCCCTTTCCTACCGAGTATTGCGAGCTAGAAGACTAGCCTTACTAACCTGGCTTCTAGCATTGCTGCCCTGAAGGAGACCGTTGCCCTGCCTGGGAATCCTGGTCGAATTTTGTCCAGATACCAGGTGTCAGCGAGCAAGTCGTTGAATTTGGCATTTTCGTCTGTTTGGTTGTCACGTTCTCGACCATTTCATGTCTATTGACGCTCACAACCAAGACTATTGTTCCTTCGACGTACCATATTTCAACGCTCGACGAGAACCTGGCTGCAATTTCGAGTCGGCCTAACCTTGGTCAAGAAGATGGTGCAGCGAGCCCAAGTGCAATCCCCGAGGAGGACATAACCCCTCCAATGGTTTACTACTCAGCTGCTGGATCTGGGGTCGCTGAAGTTCGTGTCATACTCAGTGGTTTCGTTCTTCATGGATTCTTGGGTCTGAAAACCCTCATCATCAAAACCCTGGCACTGATATTGAGTGTTGCCTCGGGTCTCAGCCTAGGCAAAGAAGGACCGTTTGTTCATATTGCCACTTGCGTTGGCAACATTGCATGCCGGCTATTCTCGAAATACGATGGAAACGATGCAAAGAGGAGAGAAGTCCTTTCAGCGGCTGCAGCTGCAGGTATCGCCGTCGCTTTCGGGGCTCCCATAGGCGGTATTCTCTTTTGTCTTGAAGAAGTAGCATACTTCTTTCCGGCCAAGACCCTGTTTCGCACATTTTTCTGCTGTATTACCGCGGCTCTGACCCTAAAGTTCCTCAACCCATACGGCACCAACAAGATTGTAATGTTTGAGGTCCGTTACTTAACCGACTGGGAGTTCTTTGAGATTGCGGCATTCATCATGGTTGGTGTTCTTGGTGGAGCTGCTGGTGCAATCTTCATCAAAGCATCCCGATCATGGGCGCAATCATTCCGGACGATTCCTATCATCAAGAGGTGGCCAATCGCTGAGGTTATGCTGGTGGCTCTGATAACTGGCCTAGTCAGCTACTGGAACCCATACACGAAGGTTCCGGTTGCGAAACTGCTCTTCAATCTGGCAAGCCCATGTGACATTAATAAACCAGATGATCTAGGCCTCTGTCCAACTGATATGGATGAGATTTTTCCGGTTGTCGGGAGCTTGGCTATTGCATTTTTCATCAAAGGAATTCTTACAATCATCACTTTCGGCATTGTAAGTCTTGCAACACTCACAATTGCTCCATGAAGTTTCATATGCTGACTGTTCTCCTAGAAAGTTCCTGCAGGAATTTATGTCCCATCCATGGTCGTAGGTGGTCTAGGTGGACGTCTCATTGGACATCTTATTCAATGGGTTGTACTTCGATTCCCAACGTCACCTATTTTCGGAAATTGCGCTGCACATGTTACCGGTCAATCATGCATCACCCCCGGAGTTTACGCACTCATTGCTGCAGGCTCAACAATGTGTGGTGTGACTCGACTGTCCGTGACCTTGGTTGTCATTCTCTTCGAACTGACTGGGAGTCTCGACTATGTTTTGCCATTCTCTCTGGCTATTCTAGTATCGAAATGGACCGCCGACTTTATGGAACCACTTAGTATCTATGTATGAAGGACACACCCAACATGAGAGCCAAAGCTAACAGCCACAGGACTTGCTCACGAACCTCAACTCCTATCCATTTCTAAACAACAAGCACAAGCCGATCTTTACGTCGGACTTGGCAGACATTTTGCCTCGCGTGCGACGAGAGCGAATTATTGATATATCCAGCTCGCCACTGGTATCCGCGAGCAGTCTTCGCCGGAAGTTAGAACTTCTCCACCAAGCTGGCGAAGTTGATGGTGGTCTACCAATCATCAGAGATGAAGTTCTTGTTGGCTTGATCCCCGCTCCAGACTTGGAATATGCTCTGGATAATCTGGAGGATGAGGCTGAAACCTTGTGCTTGATGGCGAGGGTGACGAGTTTTGACGATTCTGATAATGACGCGATGCCTGACCCTACAGATTTCTCAACATACATCGATCCAGTAAGTACTTTAATGATACCCTTGTCACCATCGGCTAATCAGTCATAAGGCCCCTCTGTCTCTCGACATTCAATCACCAATGGATTTGGTGTACGAGTGTTTTGTCAAGCTGGGGTTGAGATATGTTTGTGTTACACGAGACGGCAAATACGCTGGAATGGTTGGCGTCCTTCTTCGTGCTACTTACATGACTCTGCTAATGGAACCCTAGACTCACAAGAAGACGTTTGTAAAGTACATGCGTGAGTTGGAAGAGCGCGACGGGTATATGTGAACGTGGAGTTTTTGGCAAGCATTGGCATAGCAGCAGCATCAGCATTTTTGCATCCAGTCCATTTCGGCGCAGAACAGAGCAGGGCATTGCATACCACCATTGAGTGTTGGAGTTGGGATTTCACACCCCTTTTTATTGTTGCATAGCTTCTGCGTTATATCTCTGAGGGGTTCTTGCATACTCTAGTAGTTTGTCTGTCTAAGTTAGTGGCTTAATATTATCAGTTGGCATTTCTTCGTTTAAAGACTCTTCTCATGGTCTCGCACTGGAATGGAGTGTCAGTCGAATTATGATGGTAGCACATTGCATTGTTCATAGCACTACCCTGAGACTTTATAAGGACTCGGTAGGAGTCGAACCGGTGAAATAGTAGAAGAGAACCGAAAACTATAAGCTCCGTCCAATGCCAGTACCCAATATTAAGTCCCTCGCTATGCCAGGAAAACCTCTCCAAATGCCACCCACCCACCCACCCACCCACTCATAACGCCCTCCAAACGAACCAAATCCTCCTATTTGATAAACGGAATCCCCACCCGCGTCCTCTTTCTATAATCCCTATACTCATCCCCAAAGAATCTCACCAACAACTCCTCCTCGCCATCAATCCTCCTCTCAAAGAACTTCCACAGCACACCCGCATACCCCAGCAGCGAAAACACATTCCCACAAACCAGCTGCGTGCCGATGCCCCACCAGAAGAACCCGAAATAGCTCGGATGTCGGAGCACACTGTAGATACCTGTAGTCACCAGCTGGTGGCTCTGCGCTTTCGTGTGCTTCACTACGTGGCTGAAATTCGTGCCTGCTGTCAACATCGCTACGGCTCGTGTTGTTTGGCCGATGACTATCATGCCGAGACCGAGGATCAACAGGGGGTAGTGTATATATAACGGTAGGACTACCGCCGGGAGGAAGTAATGCGAGAGGAGCGTCTCGAGGAAAGATGTTGAATGTGCGATCGTGTACGCGGATCCGTTACTGGAGAAGAGGAAGGAGGATATCTGCGCGGAGGAGGTGTTGGCGCGGCTGGTGGTGTAGAATTCTAGGAAGTGGAAGAGGGAGAGGGTGGTTATGAAGAAGGGGGCGCGCCAGAGGGGTTGGTGCGTTGTGAGGAGGTAGAGGGCGAGGACGAGGGTTGACGAGAGGGTGAGGCCGAGGAGGAAGGAGCGGATGGCTATTCCGGAGAGGGATTTCGGTTGCCCTGGCTGGAATTGCCTCTCGTAGATGTCGAGGGCGGCGTTGAGCTCTTGAGGGTGGGAGGGGGTCGTTTGGGTGGTTGTGGTTGAGGGAGGGGGAGGTCGTGTTTGGGAGTGGGCTGATGAGCCGAGTCCGCCGCGGTTTATGAGTGTTGCGGCCTCGTTGAATATACTGCTACTACGGGGGGTTGTCCAACTGCTGCTCGAAGGGCCGTTGCCTGGATGGTTAGCTGAAGCGTTGGCGGAGCCGTTTTCTGAAGCCATGTTTGCGAATTGCGATTTAGTGGTCGCAGAGGCTTTTGGTTGTTTGTCGAATTTTATTAGGAAGAGGAGTTCATGATAGAGAAGTGAAGATATTGCTGTATGTTTCGATGATTTACACAGTAGGTGAGAAGGAGAATAAAGAGCGGGTGGACTGTCAACAGTCTTTGTGGTGGTTGATAAAGCAAAACGTACATGATTTACATTCTCGGACGAGGCTGACGATCGGATATGGATGCAGGCTCGGTTGAACTTCGGTTGGACCTCGGCTGAATCAGCCTGCATTCAGCCAGCTCTCTCGCGCTCTTGCTCTTGCCTTGTCTTTAGTGGGAGATGGTTGGAGTTCAGCAATAGATCTGTAGTCAAGCCAAGAAGACTAATTGTTCTGAACCACTTTTCACTTTTGAAGCTATTCTACTCAAGATCCCCTCGAAAATATTTTCCTACTTCCTTTCCTTCTCCCAACTCACATTCTCGAATTTTTCCAAGATGGACAAGCTTGATGTGGCGGAGAATGAGGCTCGCATGCTACGCGGGGAGTTGTACTACGCTTTCGAGCCAACCATTACCGCCAAAAGAAACAGGTGTCACCATGCATGTCATAGGTTCAACCAAGCTGGGGAGGCAGCCCGAAGAGAACTTGTGAGACTGTGGAGAGAGTGAGAACCCAATCAGCCTTTATTGTCTGTGTGCAACCACAGCACAAACCTCCAAAGCCATCTCTATACAAAGCTAACTTGTGATCAGTATTATCGATGACAAGACCCCGATGCCACCACCTGGAGCTACTGAAGTAGAAGAGGCTGCTCTTTTCAAAGACGACGCCTATATCGACGGGCCAATCAAGGTCGACTACGGAACCAATCTTCGGTAAGTCCAAATACAATCCCTTCCTTGACCATATACTGATCGTCTTAGAATCGGTAAAGGTGTATACATTAACTTCAACTGCACTTTTCTGGATACCTCCCTGATCACCATCGGCTCTCGAACTCTCATCGGTCCAGGCTGCTCATTCTTTGCCGCTACACACCCTCTCGATCCATTTCTCCGTAACGGCACTAATGGACCAGAGCTTGGAGGTGCAATCACAGTCGGCGAAGATTGCTGGTTTGGTGGAAATGTAACAGTCTGTCCGAACGTCACAATCGGTCGAGGGGTCACTGTTGGTGCTGGAAGTGTGGTGACCAAAGATGTTCCTGCTTTCCATGTCGTTGCCGGGAACCCTGCACGTATCATCAGGAAGATCGAGCCCAAAGAGCCGGATCCAACTTTGGCTTCTTCCGAAGACAAAGAAGTGGTAGTGGCGGCAGCTGAGCGAATTTGAGGGTTTGGTGGTTTGGTGGTTGGTCATTTGGTGTAAATAGACGGTCTGGCTTTTGCGTCGAGCATTCAAAGACCTCCCTGTATAGAGAATGAAGATACGATCAAAACTAAGACGTTGACCAGGCCCCATATGAATGGAAACCAAGTGGCCATCCTATAGTAACCCGCATTGTATACGGCTCCGAGACTGCACAATGTTAGCTGATTACAACGGCATAGACAATGGCCAACTGCTCCAACCAGAAAAGAAATACTGACATCAAACCAACAAGGCTCCCAGCTAATAAAGCTTCCACTCCCGCAATCGCGCAATAGATGATCGGGAAAGTCCAAACGTACTTCCAAGCCTTCTTCCCCTTTCCCAACTGCATCAACACCGCGTAGACCACAACCACGACATGGCAAACAGCGTATATTATCAGCGTCCAGAGGAGTGTGAATCGCCAGATATCGTATGTCTTGTAGAGGTAGTTCGCGACGCCTGGCTTTGCATTGTATGGCCAGTAGAGGGATGGGAATGGAGGTGTTGCGTAGTCTAATGGAGCGGCGCTTTGGATACGAGTACTGTAATTATTGTTAGGCATGATTTGAAAAGCAGATATGAGGAACTTACTTAACTGCCATAGTCTCGAGAAGAGCCTCCAAGGAGTTGGTGTAGTTGTCAGCCTCGTCCAATTGCAAACGTTGTTCGTGGTTGGAGGAGTGAAAGTAGAATGGCGCGAAAGGCTGAAGATGCCTCGGCCCGCCAACATTATCCATCATCTCGATCCTGGTCGCGTCACCCAACTATCAACAACTTCATGCGACTTTTAGGGATATTTCTCAATCATGCCGGCGGATCGCCTTCTTACCACTGTGCTGCGGGCATACCAGGGAGCTCCTGATCCAGAGCAGAACAATAGGATTCTGTCTAGCACAACATCACTCCTAACGACTCTCTCGAATCCACTTAACGTCACACTCCTCACATCACATCTCCTCACTGCGCCGGCAATATGGAACAAAGTTGATGGGCTAGATACAAGTCTACGGATCATTAGTATCTTCAATACTGCGGCGATCACAGTTCAGAAACACCAGATTGAGGGCCAGTCCAAACCATACGATGCATATCAACCGCGGCAAGGAGGCGGGATAGCTTGTGATGACTGGGCGAAAGCTGTGGTCAAAGGACTCGATGAACGGACGCCTAGATGGCAGCATATACTGGTGATTTGCGGAGTGTTGATTGGCATGGAGGGGCAGGAGAGACAAGGGCTATCGCGGGGATTGAGGACCACTCTGGAGAATGCAATGGTCACAGCAGTCAATCTTGCTCTGGATAGTCCCTCAACTGCCGGAATTCTTGGTTCGGGAACTCTTGTGTTGGCTTTGAACCATGCATTTCCCCTTTTGTCCAATGGAGTCAGGAGCGAGCTGAACTACGATGCTTTGCTCATGGTTGCTGTCAGGACTATGACTTTGACCGAGGGCTACCAGGAAGGTTATTTTATCGAAGCTATCGATTACGATGTCAAACAAGTCTCTGGGAACAAGTTTGACTGGGCAGCAAAATCGGCATCTTTTCGACAGCTTCAGAAGCTCGCTAAAAAGCCTGTGATAGCATCAATGGGGCCTCTCTCGAGACTCATTGCTCATGCCATCGAGAATGTGCGGAATCCTCTTCTGGTACTGGAAGCTCGGGAACATCTACTTGCATTTACAACTAGTGTCTCGCAAAAGTGGCAGAGGAACAAGCTTTCTGAGATCGATCCCTCGGAAGAAGCTACTTTCCTCACCCCCGATACTCTTCGAGTTACATTCCCAGTTCTCTGGCAGATACTGAAGACCGCCATGTTTGCTACTGTGGTCATTTTAAGAGCAGTAATCGGACGGACTCTGATCGATCATGTCCTTGCCTCTCCGCAGCTAGCTCCAGTAACTGCGTCACAGTCACTTCTGGCTCTCAAAAACATACATTTCATCTCATCTCGGCTAGGGTCTAATGCCTTCTCGGCCTACACATTTGTCAACATCACATCTATCGATATTCTCACTCGATTTCCCAGCTCCTCTCTCGCCTTTCTCCGCACCATATACCCTTCTCACGCAGGACAGATCCCTCCTCATCCTCTACTGCGTAATCACGATCTGTTCTATCTCAACACAGCTGAGCATTTCACGCTATCTCTCAAACCTGCAGATGTTGAAAACCTCATCGTCACACCATGTACACCCTATCTTTCCCCAACAGCAAACGTTCACCTTCTTGAAATCTTCGAAGCAGCACACAGCGCAATGTTAGCTGTCCTGGCCGCTCCTCAAAACGAAGAGCTCACCGCGAGAATCTTGCCTTTCTACGTCGAAAGTCTCTTCGCCTCTTTCCCAAGAAATCTCTCACCCAGACAATTCAGATTCGCTTTCAAAGCCTTGATGCAAATCTGCACACCTCCAAACCCACTATCGAGCTCACATCCCTTCATGGCGGAAACACTACTAGAGATGCTTCACCACCGAGCTCTAAATGCACCCACAACACCTCTTCCACCTTCGGTAGCTATAAAATCCGAAGCCGATGCGAAGAGTCAGGAGATCCCGCTTTCAGAACAAGCAGTACTACTCCTCACTCTCTTAGACGCGCTACCAAATGTCACCCTGGAGGTTCTTGAAGTCTGGTTACCTCTAGCGGCGGACCTTTTGAATGTCATACCGGATCCGACTATGAAGGAGCATTGTAAGAGGCGCTTTTGGGAGGTGCTGGAGGGTGGCGAGATGGATGTTGAGAGGAGTGCTGTGTGTGTTGCTTGGTGGGGGACACGGGGTGGAAGGGAGAGAGTGCTGTTTGGTGACGCGGAGGCTGGACCGTTCATGAGTGGTGGGCTTGGGGCTCCCGGCAGGGAAAGTAGGCTTTAAGAGTGGTGACCACCATACTTGTATGTATATTAGATAAGTATGACTGATGAGGCGCGTTGGCGTTCTGGGTTCTTGGATATAAGTAGCTCACAATGTCACGTGTGATGCACAAGCCGGGGGATGTCTATGATGGTGTTTATTGCTCTGAAGCAGGTGGGCTATGCTATCTTCTTTTCTAAGTCTTGCAATTCGTGCGATACTCCAGTCGATGGTTGTATGATCGGCAAAAGCAACCTTCAAGGCCGCCTCCCGATTCATATATCATCCGTCATCACGTCGTAGCCATGCCAATGATGTACTGTATCTCCTCCATGACTGCCCTCCGTAACTCCACTCCTAATTTCCCTTGAAAAGGAATGCCAAATTCATATTAGTACACTAACAAAAATACGGCCACAGCCACCAGCTGCTTCGAAGTCCTAAGTAGAGCCGAGTACTTTAGGTAGCCATCCGACCCAAATATCTCAAATCAGACATCCTAGCCTCAAGATACGTATCCCGAGTAGATAGCGTCTTCAACTGCGCAACCACACCCTTCATATTAGCATCCAGTCTCTTGCGCTCCTCCCAGAAAGCTCTGTACTGAGCACGGTGGTGCTTAGGAACAGCTTGCAACTCTTCAGCTGAGAGCGAGATGCTGGAGTCGGAGAGGTCGATCTCTGGCTCGGGTTCGAGTTCGGGACTGACAACTTCTTCTGCCTTGACCAGGCTGCTTTCTGGCTCTGGGGTGGTGTTTTCGTACTTGATCAGAGCGGCTCGGGCTTCCTGCTTGGCTTTCTTGGATTTCTTCTGCTTGTGCACACCACCATGAACGGGCTTGAGAGCAGCGGACTCGGATTCCTTGGGTTGCTTTTGAGGCTTCTGTAAAAGGAAAATGTGGTCAGTCAGCTAGCTATTGTATATGCTTGGATTGGTTGGTATGGGGAAGATCTACCTTCTTGCCCTGCTTGTCAAGCTGATCCTTGTTCCAAGCTTCGGGCTTCTTCTCGAGATCCTGAGCCGTCTTCTTCCTATCAGCCTCGCGCTTCTGCTGCTGCAGCTCGTTGCTCTTCTTCTGCTCAGCCTTGCGCTTCTCCTCCAGGTCCTTCTTCTTCTTCTTGTCAGCTTTGTGTTGATCTTGGAGTTTCTTCGTCTCGGCCTTATCGGCTGCCTTTTGCTTCTTGTTCTTCTTGTTCTTGCCCTTCTAAAACATCAACCTGGATTAGCCAATACTTTCTTCCCTGCTCCTTATAGATGTTCGGTTTTTCTGCGAGCCCAGACAAACCTACCTGGCCCTTTGATCCCTTAGTCTCCTGTACCTTGGCACGCTCATTGGCCTTTACTTGCTCCTTTAGCTGGATATTCTGATTCTTGCCTTTACCTTTGTGGCGGTTCTTCGCATTGGCACCGGCGGATGTTGGGAAGGGTGCGTTCCCAGAGCTTGACTTCTTGGATCCGGAATTAGCCTTGCCTTTGCCGTTGCCGTTACGCTTGGGCGCGTTCTTGTTGGCTGTTGCGCATCAGCTTGAGGTTTTGTAATGTGTATGTGTACCACATTCCATCTTGCATCAATCGCGCTGCATCACTGCGGCTTTGTCCTAAAGGAGGACTTGGAAGGAGAAAGGATGGGGAGGTTGCTTACCTTCCGCATGCATGGCTGCGGTGGTTTCGAATTCGGGGTGGTGATGCTCGATTGATACCTTCGCGAAGAATACGCTTGATAGATATCGAGGTGTTGTATAAGGAGGTAGGCAGCCTAGCTTCTGCGGTATTGTGTTGGTGTAAGAAGGTCGCGGTGAGAGCAGTGTTGAAATCCGGTGGGCTCCCAGGTGTTGACTCCGGGCGGTCAAGCGAGGCGGCAAAACAACAAATGCACTAGTTTGATCCGAGATATTGACATTGAAACCACAATTTGATAGCCAGAACTTAATTTCTGATGGAATTCAAATTGTGTCCCTATAGCACCTCTGGTCAGATTCGTGGATGTGCTACTCCGCCCTCGTCTGTTTAGCAGGTTTAGTTAGCATCTCTGCTTTATTTCCAAAGTAATCAGCTGTCCAGTCCGCTGTTGGTTGCCAAAGGATAATTTTCATATTCCTATTCTTCGAAGTCAACACCAGACTCAACTTGCTCGAAGCGTAAAGGATGGAAAGAGCTGGTCAGGCTCAGCTCCTTTAGCGGCTACCTATCACAGCGTACCTTTACACAGCGCCTAGTCTCTGTGGATACCATAAGGTAAGATTTGACATACAGAAAGTTGTTGATAAGTTCCCACTCTATTTTCCAAAACCCGGGGCCTGCCTTTGCCTGAATACTCCTTACTCCAGTCTATGTGTAACATCCAACGCGAAAGTCCACCCCTTGTAGTGATCTGGAATACAGGAAACGCCGAGCAGGGAAGAGTGAGATCCACAATAAAGTACACATCTTCAAAGCTCAATCCATAACTCCAACAGTAGCTTTTGCCCACTCTACCGTTCGTCTCCACGAATAATCCACAGCCGAGGAATAAGGAAGTAAAGCCTTGACCAGACGCCTCCCAGCGTTCCTCGTATACCACCAATACGAGAAGATATCCAGTAGGACGCCGTAGTGTAGGAACAGAAGACAGGCCAGGGGATCATTTCTTTCTAGTAGCATGAAGATGCTGGGGCTGATCTTCTGCGGCCAGGAGATGGCTGGCCCGTGAGACAGGGTTGAGAGAGGTGAAATGATTTCTTCGAGTAAGCGACAGCCTTGGTGGAAGTCTTCTTGGTATTGGGTGTGGGTTTTGCTAGCTTCTATCTTTAATCTCGAGAGAGATTCTAAGACGTAGCTATTGTGAAGTGTTAGCTAGGCGAGGGGACGGGCAAGGAAAATCCCGGAAGTGTATTGACTATGTTATAGATGTATACATACGGGCATAACTTATGGCCATTTGCAAACGCGACTCTGCTCTACCGTAAGCTACTATTCCTCGTAACATAGACAATATATGGTAAGGATACTTACTCTTCAGCCCCCGGGTTTACAGGCCTAGGAATGACAGTCTCCGGATCGAAAATCGGTTGGAAGAAGTCCTTCAGAACTCCGTTCCTCAATACGACTTCCGACTGTGCGCAAATGATTTCCATGCCCTGTATCAATTTTCGATGACTAGATAGATCGGCTATTGGGCTCCGAGAAGCCTCGCCGTTTGGGTCTTTGCAGACGCCGGGTATTGCAATGGAGAGCGTCAGCACCAAGATAGAGCAGAGCGCAATCGCTTCACAATTGTCTAGATTGATGCTTGATAGTGCCTTATTCAAACCAGCTAGTGTTAGGTCTTGGTACCGTAGCGCTGTCTGCAGCCAGGATTTCTTCGTGCCCGTTTCGAGATGCGCGAGGTGTAGTGCAGATATTGCAAGCACGCTGTCTAGAAGGAAGGTATGTTCAAATGCCATGTCTGGCACGTGGACTTGCCAGCATTGGACATGGCCTTCGTCTCGCGGGAAGAATGTCTTGTAGGTATTGGTGATGAAGTGGTGGAGCAGTTTTAATTCTAGGGTCCTCGCGGGTAAGGGACCATGGGATCTATCTCTCAGCTGGTCTTGAGAACCATCGGATCCCAATTGGCCGTCTCCAAACCCCGAGTTGGGCTGGAAATGGCAGACGAGTTCTCGCTTTGTACATGGACCACATGTAGGCCGACTTTCATCGCACTAGAATTTGTCAGATTACTGTTGATAACCAAATCGGGAACTTGACGCAACACAAAAGTAAAAATCCATAGACCCATGCTTTGATGCCTACAGTCTCTATCAAAGCGGGGATTTTCGAGGTACGACGGAAGAAAATCGAGGAATGATAATCTGAGCTCACCTTCACGTGCCTCCTTTTACACTGTAGACATCCACTATGCGACTTCCGATGTGATCGACGTGGGGGCATTCTTTTCGTGTGTTAAACGTGGAGGTCTGCCGGAACGACTCAATAAAGGTATAAGAATCAAGAAGCATTGAAATGGGCGAGAAGAAAAATACGGTGATACGACATCCATCAACGACCAACCTTCTTTGTCCTCCCGAGCCTGCCGAGACGCTACGCACGTCTTTAAAGCACGAGTCTTCTTCAAGTTGGCTCATGAGCTCAGAGCCGTTAGGCTGTGCTGAGCCGCCAGTAGTGTGTTAGTGTTGTGGCAGTGCCGCCGGCAAGAGCGAGCTCGCTTACCATCAGCTCGGTCTTGGATGAAGGATCGGGGCTCGTCAGTCAACAACTCATTGGAGTAGTATTGCATGGACAGAGTCTCACGAATTAGATAAAATGTGAAAAGACGACAAGAATGACTTACCGGTTTGTCAGAAAGCATATTGTCTTGGGAGGAACTCCTGAAAAAGCCTTTCGGTTGAACACTGTCTTGTTCCAGGCGGATCAAGATGGAATGAAAGTGCTAGATAGTTAGCATCCTTTCCTCTGTCATTCTTCTGAGCTGTATGCTTTCAGTTAATGTTCCTCGGTACAGTTTTATGTGTGACCGCGTGTACTTCAATATAGGCGCGGGCTTGCAGGCAGAGGGCAAAAACGCAGGCAATCGCAAAAATGGCTCTCGACTCATCAAAACATGCCTCCTCATCCAGATAATGCTCCTCGCTCTCTTCCTCATTATAAGAAGCATCTTCCACCGACGACATATCCAAAACCCTAACATGAAGATACTGGACACCTTCGCGCCATGGGAGAAACACGTCGGTGTTTTGTATGCTACGAGTAGCTTCATCATGATCCGTTCGATGTTCAGGTTGGTGGAGTATAGCCAGGGTGAGAATGGGCGGTTGTTGCAGAATTAATTCTGGGCCACTGGTTTTGATGCGGGGCTTATGTTGTTGACCATGTTGGATTTTAATTGGACTCATCCTAGTGAGATTGAGGCTTTTATCAAAGGGGATACTAGATGTATGATGCTCTTGCATGATATGACCTAGTCCTGGGTGAAAGCAGAGGCTGTCCTGAAGTTGGAAGGTGTTGAGCCTTAGGCTTGCATTAACAGTCTTTTTGACCTTGTATGGCATGGCGGAGATGGAGGCGGTGACTGTGAAGTAGAAATTGGGAGGAGAATTGCAGTGGTTGTTGCGTCTCATTGGACGAAATCCGAGTCCGGCGATGACAAGGAAATATTAACGTTTGATTAGGATCTTGGATAAGTGTGGATGCTGCCACTCTTCTCATGATACAAATCTATGGCTTGTCAAATGCGCTGTACGGCTTGGAAAGCGTCATTCAAGAGGTCGAATTGAAGATTAACCATCTCTCGTCCCAAGAGGTAACCCGCAGGATGAACTGTAGGCGATTTTGGTTTACCACTTGAGGGACCTGGTCGACTTCGGTTCAACCTGAGACTGTTGCCATGTGGATTGTTCTGTATTGAAGGGCTCTTGACACGACAAATTCTCGAGTGGTTGGGAACAAATTGTGATTTTTAGCTTGCCATTTGATGAGCCTCCATCATACATGCTCTGTTTGCCATATCTAGCAATTTACTCCGGATCATCCCATTCCGACATGTCGTACCGAGTCTACTTGCTGCTCATCATGCCGCTCCTCCGTCCTCACGTTATGGAATGACTTCTGATCCTCCTCCGCATACTGTGGCCCGATCGCAACCTGACTCGGCGAGGTCGTCATTGTCCTTCTTTTTCTCCTCCAGAAAAACATCCCAACTACCAACATAGCACACAAGAACACGAAAGCCATAGCTGATCCGATTCCAATTCCAATCTTTGCTCCTCTCGCTAGTCCCGAATGATGATTGGTTGAGTCTGAGCCTTCAGTATTGCTTGGTGCTGCACTCGTTGTGACGACATTTGCACTCGACGAAACTGGCTTGGCGAAAAGAATACCGTTGACTTGAACTCCCCAGATAGAAGTTGGCTCCGATATAGAAGTGCTAGTGGTCGTCCACGTGCCCGAGGCGACAGCCTGAATGTAAGTGACCATTTGTGCTGGTAAAGGAGAATTGCATTGTAGCGGATTTGGCGCCGTGGCCCAGTCCACGAAATTATAACCCCTGTCCGAATCAGCTAGATGTAGGAAACGTGATGAGGTTTGGTTGATACGAACGATGGACAGCACCCGACCCGAGTACTACTCTTGTCCAAGACACTCATTGCAACGGTCTTGTACGCCTCAGGACACACCATCTTGTACCCACCCAACTCGGTCCTAGTCGTCAAACCTGTAGCCGAATCCTGTCCCCACCAGAGTGTAGCTTGGGGCGGCATACAAGCCGGGCCAGAATTGTGAGCTGCATATCCGGGATCGAATGCAAATAACCTGTCACCGCCCTCAACAGCGGGGTTGACGAAGAGAGAAGAACAGCCTGTTTGGGCAGGATAGGCTGTACTGAGCGGGAGGTACGTGGTCGTAGTACCAGCACTCGTGATCAGCATAGGAGAGAGAGACATTCCCACGAGATCAGAAGCGACCCGAGAGAGAGGTCGTTGGACATGAGAAGGGAGAGAAGCGACAGAGGAAGACGAGATGAAGATGAGATGAAGTTGAAATAGAGAACCTTGTCCGACCTTACGTACTGGGATGTGATATATCAAGAGGCGTATTACAGCCAAGGCTGTGCCTCCTCCTTCAAGGTGGAGTGCACGCCGGTGTGTAGGTTTAAGATTGCACGATCTTCAGCCGCGTCTTCATGCAATGCAAGAGAGAGAGAGTGTGTGTGCGTGTGCATGCACCGTGCAGATGTTGGGATTGGAAACTCGGGAGAGCCTCGCGAAGCTAAGACCCAAGACCGTCCGATGTCCCACGCGAAGTTCCTACAGTAGCGTGCCCGCCCGCCAAAACAGGGGTCTCGGGCTCGGTCTAGAAAAAAGTCACTGGAGGGCCCGCCCCATCGGTTCGTGTTCGTGACTTGACCATCAACACCAAAGAAACCACGCGTCTCCTTTCCATGTCTCTATCCTGATCATACGCGCCTCAACAGTCACCGACACCAAAGAGCAATAAATACAGTACCCCCCGTATCCATCCGCCAAGATGTCAAAGACTACCATAGCGATTATAGCGGCTGTGAGCGCAGCAACAGGCGCAGGAGTTACGGCAGCCATGTATTCAACGCGCTCAGAAAAGAAGCTCCAAGCAGTCCAGTCCTCCACCTCGCTCTCTACCACATCAAAAACAACTTCTGCTCCAGTACCCATACCAGGAACTCTTCCTCTCCCATCGAAATCCATCATCCCACCCGTCGACCCAGCAGGCCTCTTCCAATACGGCTTCCCAGGTCCAGTAGCGGACCTCGCAACCCGCAACGCCCTAGTATCCTCCTTCGACCGCCGATTACGAAACCCCTCCTGGGTAGCAGAGCACATCACGCCCGCTTCCCTCGCCGCCTCGCACGGCGATCGCAAACACAGCGTCTTCCTCGAAGACCCCTCTGTCCCAGAGAAGTTCAGGGGCAAGCTGAAAGACTACTTCCGCAGCGGCTACGACCGAGGCCATCAAGTGCCAGCCGCTGACGCGAAATGGAGCCAGGATGCCATGAACGACACTTTCTACCTGACGAACATGTGTCCGCAGGTCGGTGAGGGCTTCAACAGAGATTACTGGGCGCACTTCGAGGATTTCTGCAGGAGGCTCACGCAGAGATACCCCTCTGTCAGGATCGTCACTGGGCCATTGTACCTCCCGAAACGAGATGCCGTGGATGGGAAATGGAGAGTTTCATATGAGGTTATTGGCAACCCACCGAATATCGCGGTACCGACACATTTCTACAAGGTTATCTTCGCGGAGGATGGAACGACGTCTGGACCTGTTGCCGTGGGAGCATTTGTGCTCCCAAACGCACCGATCCCGAACGAGAAGCCGATTACGGATTTCGAGGTCCCGGTTGAGGCGGTGGAGAGGGCGAGTGGGTTGGAATTCGCGACGAAATTGCCGGTGCAGAGGCGGAAGAGGCTCTGTGCGGATACGGTGTGTAGTTTGGTGATTAGGGAGTATGCGGCGAGGCAGAAGGCGTTTGGGAAGGGAGATGGCCCGGCTGTGGAGAGGAGGACGAGTCCGAGGAATTTGACGGCGCAAGGGGGTGGTTCGAATCTTTGATCTGCATATTTTTTCTTTTTCGTTTACCTGGGGATGTTGGGTAGAGAAAGGAGCTCGCGAGAGCGGAGATTTTGCGTTTGCATGGTGGCTTAATCTGAAGACTTTGTAGAGGGCATTTGCATTGCATATCAGCATGGCGTTTTTGTCCTTCTTGGGCATTTGTATTTATGGATTGTAGTTCAAGTTGATAGATAGCATACTCAATACCCAATTCAACAACTAAACCTTACTTTCATATCCGTAAATATGACAACAACCAGACACACGCCTGTTTTAAATGCTTAATTTCCAGGCATATTTCTGACTGGTGGCACTGAGAACATAATGACGAGGGTAAATCTCATCAAATTTCAGCTTTTATGAAGTAGCCATAAGGTTCACCCAAGAAGCTTCTCACCTGCGAACGCCAAATGCCCATTCCTGTTATACAAATCTACCAACCACCCAACCATCCGCTGATATTTAGATCGTAGGGTGAATGAAGAATTACCGAGCACGAGTAAACTTCCCTCTCCTTTGCTCCATCTGTAAACTCTCCTCCTGACTCGGCAAGGGACCCCGTCTCCTCACACTCCCACCACCACTCGCCTGCTCACTCCCCTGTCTCTCCTCACCACCCATCCCAGGAATCGGGAAAGGAGGCTGCTGTCCTATACCAGGCGGCGGTAAGAATCCAGGCGGCAACCCGAACCCAGGCGGTGGCACACCAGGCACACCAGGCATACCAGGAATCATCATACCAGGCGGAGGTGGTGGCATCTGTCCTGGAAGCGGAGGCGGCAGGCCAGCTTTCTGCATCATTTCGGCCAAGGCGGCGAAGTCAGGTGGATTGTTGAGATCCATTCCTGGTGGAGGAGGTGGCACGCCTGCACCGTATGGCATCTGGGGCGGTGGCTGGTATTGCGAGATTGATGGCGGAGGAGCATTGCCCATGCCCGGGATGATGGGCTGTGCGCCTCCTGGTAAGGGAAGGCCTGGAATACCTGGGAAGCTGGGCAGTTTGGAGGGCATCTTCTGGTCGACGAGGCCTTCTGTCTCGTCTTCCATCTCCTGCTCTTCTTCTTCCTGCCGTTGACGCCGGCCGCCGCGGCGGTCCCAGGTCCCTTGTGCTTCGGCGGCTGCTTCGCCGATGTGGTGTCTGTCGTTTGAGATATCGGTGTCGCCTGGTCGGGCGCGTGTCCAGAACTTAGTGGTGCGGTCGTTGGATCCTGACGCGAGGATGTGGCCTAGTGGGTGCCAGTCCATGGACCAGATTGGGAACTCGTGGGCGTGCTTGATTTTGTGGGCTGGGTGGATGGTTTGAGCTACTGCGGTCGAGGGAGATGTGCTATCCCATGGAGCTAGGGTGGGAACTGCTCCTGGTGGGTTGTTGGGCTCGTCGAGTAGGTAGTGGAATATTGCTCCGTCGCCTCCGCCGGTGCTGATCATGTTGGAATGTATGGGATGCCAAGTCAGCGTGGAGATTTCCTTCTCGTGCCCTTTCAGGAGAACGATGTCACGCATCATTCGGAGGTCGAATACTCGTGCTATTTGGTCTCGTGCTGAGGTTGCTAGACAGTCTCCTCTGACTCGTTCAAAGAGTGTCTTGGTGAGGGTATTTTTGTGGCCGTGTAGTGTTGTTAACACACGACTTGTCCGTGGATCCCATAGCTTGACTAAATGATCTTTTGATCCAGATACGACCAGTCCTTTGGTAGGATGCCAATCGACGCTTTTAACATCCCACCCGTGACCCTCGAGCATAGATTCCTCGGTCCCCAAAGCAAAATCGAATATCTTCAACTTCGAATCGTCGGAAGCCGTGATAAATTTCGAGTCATTAGGACTAAACGCAATATCTCTTATCGCATCATTGTGTCCTTGGATGACTTTGACATTGTTGAAGTTAGGCTGCCAGTACTTGATCATTCCATCATGATCAGCTGACAGCAACCAGTCATTGTTATGAGAATAAGACAGAGCTCGGATAGCAACATCATGTGCTTGCATGATGGTCTCGAAGTTGAAACCAGTTCCATTCCATAGCGTAAACTCGCCACTGCTGGAGCCTGTGAGTAATCTTCGGCCGTCTGGTGTCCATCGGACGACGTTGACTGGGTGCTTGTTCTTGTTTAGAGATGTGTGAAGATGGCGAGCAGGTATCGTGTCAGCGGGTTCGTTTACTCTTGCTAGAGGTGGGATCATCTAACAACATTAGCAAAACAAGGTACGGCCTTCAAATAAGGGAGACTCACATCCACAATATAGCTCGCACTTGGCCTTTCCATCTCTCCTCGATAGCCACCTTTGAATCTTGGCTGCCGATTCCGCATCCAGTGCACCATAGTCGACCCATAATCAGTTACCGGCCCTATAATAGCATCATTAGCAATATTTCTTGAAGAAGACCAGCTTCAAGTATCTCTAGGAAACAACAATAGCTGTGCTATCACGTGAGGTCTTCCTCACTCTTCGAGGCTCTTCCCAATAAGTTAAGGCAAGTAGATGAGAGATGCTTGGGCAGGAACACTGGCTCCGAACCAAATCCTCCCTAAAAAATGCACGCCTGTGATTTATTATGATTCAACTTTGCCTCCAGTTTCTCTCCCTGCACCTCGCCCAACTTGACAATTAATCCTTCATCGCAAGTTCAACTTACTTCTCCCTCGTCCACGAATGAAGACTCCTTCATAGCCTCCGCCGCCTCCGCTACCTCCTCCCCCTTGACCTCCATAGTCGCGTTCGCCGCGTTGTTCGTATGCCATAGTCACTACCTGGTCATTCTCGAGGTTTGTGCGCTGTCAGATGAGGCTCTGTTGCCGAAATGACCAGATTTGGCTCGGAATAGGTGACGGGCGAGGTCCAAGAGAAGTCACACGAGATGTATTGTCGCAAGTCGTTCACAGGTGAATGTCATCTGGTCAACGATCACGTTTCTGGCATGAAAGCTTCAAGGATTGTGGAGTTCGAGCATTCACACTTCCATCGGAATGGAGTATCATTTCGCCTAGCGCGCTTGACGTCGGGCTATTCTCGATTGCTGCCGATGGCCTTGGAATTCTCTCAGTCCCAACACTGACGCAGGCCAATTCAACCAGTCCAGAGGCAAAATGATCCCGCCCAATTGGATCGACAGGGCCAGACAGCTCCTCTCTCTACGATTATCAGAGTACTGTATATCTTCCATTATGATTCCTTTTCACAGTCTGCAATTTCCATCCCCAGCTATTCTCAGGGCGATTCCATCATCCTCGTCCGTTTGCGTCCAGTAATAAATAGCTTGGCTCCCCCGGCCCGCCACAGTTGTCCCGCTTCTGGCTGTCGCATTGATTCCTCCTCCGTTCCTATTATTATTTCTTCTTCACACCCCCTTGGCTCGAGAGTCTTTTCAAGTAGAGTACATCCTCGAGGGGACTCTACTCCTATTTCATACTTATACTCTAGTTTATCTTCGAGACAATGGCAACTTCTATCAATACTGCCACAGTCACTGGCGCAGAGCTCGCCACGGACGCACCTGTCAAACGAACGGCTCATTCACATGTCAATCCCAAACTCAATGGATTTTCCACGCCACAACCTCTTGCGCCCCTCCGGCTGAAGAAGAAATACAGACATGTTGCAGCTGTACACTCCAATCCGAGGACTTCTTGTCTCAGTCATGACTCTGAGTCCACTCCCAGTTTTCTTGGGTTCAGGAACTTGATGGTCATTGTCCTCAGTCAGTATCAAGAGATTTTGTACATTGGATGCTTCTGACCGTCTTTAGTTGTTGGGAATCTTCGATTGATGCTTGAGAACTTCAAAAAGGTGCGACTTGCTTATTTGCTAGAAGACAAGAGCTAACTAGCAGTAGTACGGAGTCCTCATCTGCATACGATGTCACGATTACAGACGACAAGACCTGATCCTCGGAGCTGCGTTATACTTCATCATACCATGCCACCTCTTCCTCGCGTACGTTGTCGAATTAGTCGCAGCTCAACAAGCAAGAAGATCACTGCGCGGGGGCAAGAAGAGATCTGGGACCGCTACACCAGGAGGAAGTTATGTTGCATCTGATGAGGAGATGTCGAAGTTCCAATCGACGTGGAAGTTGGTCGCATGGATACATGGAGTCAATGTGTCTCTGTGCCTTCTCATAACCTCCGTCATTGTCTACTTCTTTATCCACCATCCGTTGATCGGGACGCTCTGCGAGGTCCATGCCATTATCGTCTGGCTCAAGACGTATTCCTATGCCTTTACGAATCGGGATCTACGCCATGCATATCTCCATCCCTCGAAGCGAGAAGAGGACGCTCTACCGGAGATATACAAGCAATGCCCGTATCCTCAGAACATCACCCTGAGTAACCTTACGTACTTTTGGTGGGCGCCGACCTTGGTCTACCAACCAGTATATCCCAGGACGCCAAAGATTCGATGGGTGTTTGTAGGTAAAAGGATGGCTGAAGTGTTCGGGCTGAATGCCTTTATGTGGATTGCAAGTGCTCAATACGCTGCACCGGTATTGCGAAACTCCCTGGAGGAGATTGCTAACCTCAATCTCGTGTCTATTTTGGAACGCCTCATGAAGCTGTCAACCATTAGTTTGGTTATCTGGCTTGCTGGATTCTTCGCTTTGTTCCAGTCATTTCTGAATGCTTTGGCCGAGGTTACGAGGTTTGGAGACAGAGAGTTCTATACCGATTGGTGGAATAGCCCAAGTGTTGGTGTCTACTGGCGGACATGGAATAAACCAGTCTACCAGTTTATGAAGAGGCATGTCTTCTCTCCTCTTATTGGTAGAGGATGGAGTACTGGTTCTGCAAGTATTGCTGTATTTGTGTTCTCGGGCATATTACACGAGATTCTTGTGGGCATCCCAACACACAACATAATTGGTAAGCCGCAGCACCCTTTCCACAATGGCAAATGCTGACCAAGATAGGCGTTGCTTTCATTGGCATGATTGCACAATTACCACTTATTGCTATCACAGCACCATTGGAAAAAATGCAAGGGATCAATGGGCGGATCATTGGGAATTGCATTTTCTGGGTCTCTTTTACACTGATCGGACAGCCTTTAGCGGCACTTCTCTACTTTTTCGCCTGGCAAGCAAAATACGGCACCGTGAGCAAAGTCGTCGCGAACCTATAGATCAAGCTTCACACAGGATAGACAAAATGCAAGCACTTTCATAATCTTCATTATTCATGACACTCTATCGTTCTCAGCACTTAGCTCGGCCATCATACCACCCTTGTCCCTCTTCTTAGCATCCTCCTGTAACCTCCTCGCAATGAACTTTGAAATCTCCTTGACCTTCACCGCCGCAACCTCCACACAGTTCAGCAATGTCAACGCATGTACAGCCACACCTCCCAACTTCGCAATCTGGCAAACCTCCCCATGCCTATTCATGCCAATAGTCACACACCCCTCCCGCAACTGCTCCTCCAATAACCCCGCATCCAGCAAAACCTTCTCCTTCTCTCCCTCCCCATCCTTCCCCAACGTCCCCTCCCCATAAAAGCTAAACGTCACACATAGCGGGAAATGCAGCAAGCTCAACTTAACCGGCTCCCTCTCTGCACTACTATAAACCACTACCTCCTCACCCCTCGTCTCCGTATCTGGCTTCCTGAAATGTTGCAACGCGGCGATCACTCCAATACACGCCGCGTCCACGAGATTCCCGTCGTGGCTTAACACATGTACATCTGCGCGTATGGACCATACTTTCGAGCTGGCGATCAGGCAGAGCGATTCTGTATCTAGTGCGCCTGAGCGTCGGATCGTCTTCTCGAGGAGGCGGGAGAGGAGCGTTTCGGTCTCGGTGGGTCGTGAGGACGATTCAATGGAGGGCGAGAGCATGGGTGAGAGCTCTGTTGTTATGGTAAAGAGACCGTCGATGGGCCGGTCGGGGAAGGGCGTTACGACTTGGGCAGAGATGTGGGTGTGTATTCTGTGGAGGGGTTAGTGAGGGGTTGATCTAGGTGAGATGATGTTTTTACAAGCAGTAATGACAGAGAATCAATCAACCCGAGAATTGAGCTGGAGGAAAAGCAGGAATAGAGGAATAACATACCTCGTCTTCCCTAACCTAACATCCACCACACCCAATTCATCCCCAAAATCCAGCTCCAAAGCTCGATACTGATCGAAACTCCTCCCATCCAAGCGTATATTTTCCTGTAGCGCTTTGGCAAAGAACTGCCTCTCGTTCAACGAGGGTTCGACTTCTCGCGGCATCGTGAAAATTGTGCAATCGTTGTTTGTTAACGGCACTTGGGGGAAGATGTCAAGGCGAGGCTAGGAAAGAAAGCGTGAAGCTGGATGGGAAATAATTCAATTGCGGTCGCTTAAAGCGGAGGCGGTGAAGTGCTGGCGCGCGGAGATTGCCGTTCTACCTTCGAAATCTCCAGATTGGGATTCCAGATTGAGGCAGATCAAGACAACCGCGACCTCATCGACATCTGGAGATTTCACAGCAAATATGACGACTGGTATGTATTTCCCTTGAAGCTTTGATGATAGATGCTAATTCCAAATAGCACACAGACCCACGTTCGACCCCGTACGTATCTTGACAACCGCCTCAAATTACAGTAACTGACATCGAATAGGCACGGGGAAAGGACGCTCAGAGAGGGCCAGCGTACCATCAACGTCTCCTCCCAGCCCACACACAACTCAAAGTCCGGTACGTGATCTTACAAACATCCAAAATACAAGATAGAGGCGGGGATACTGACAGGATCACAGACAACCAGGACAAGGCGGCGATGCTGACCACGAGGTTCGCGACCTGCGCGCAGAGCTCCTAGCAGCTGAGGCGGCACACTTTGCTAAAGTCAAGGGTGGTCCTACACCTACGCCTTCGGTTGCAGAATCAGAGGTCCAGACGAATACGGCGAAGAGGCAGTTGGAGAATGGGGATGGGGAGGAGGATGTTGATGCTAAGCGGAGGAGGATCTTGGAGGAGACAAGGGACATTGATGCAGATTCGGAGAATGAGGAGGATGATAGTAGTGATGATGATAGGTGGGTTTTACGATTATCCTTTGGCACTTTGGATTGGGGAAATAGCGAGGGCTATGATGGACACAAAATGAACTGGGCTAGGCTAACTAATGGGCTACAGTGATGATGAGGATGAAACTGCGGAGCTACAGAGAGAGTTAGAGAAGATCAAGCGAGAGAGGGCTGAGAAGAGAGAGCAAGAGGTAGGTTGAGACAACTTCTTCTTTCGAAGCAGCCCTATACGGGAGAGGGGGGGGGGCTATCTTTGGCATGACTGACAGGACCCTGCAGGAGCGAGAGAAGGCTGCTGAAGAAGAGGCTGCGCGGGAACATGATATTGCTCTTGGCAACCCTTTATTGAACCCCAAAGCCGATTTCAACGTCAAGCGCAGGTAAGTTTCACGGTCCCGGCCCAAATTCCGAGCCTGATTCACATGCTTACTGTGCCTAAGGTGGGATGACGATGTGATCTTCAAGAACCAAGCTCGCGGGACCGAGGATAAAGGAAAGAAGAAGGAATTCGTCAATGTGAGATTCCTCTTTCGGGAATTATTTGTGATGATCACAGCCAGCTAACCAATGAGTAGGATCTTCTTCGGTCTGATTTCCATAAACGCTTCATGAGGTGAGGAGATATCAAGCTTTTTGGTGCCGGGATTGGCGGCTAATCTCTATTCTAGTAAATATGTGAGATGACGAGGCTTGCGTTCATTTGGTAGGTGTTTACGATTGTTACGGTTGGTCCGTCGTTGGACAGGAAGGGAACGGGGCAGGTTGAGCAGGATTTGTGGGGATGGGAAAGGGAAGTTGATTTGAGCACGGGAAGAAGAGCGTCCTGTCCCAGCTTGCACTTGTGACTTTGTACGATTTAGAAGGGGAGAACCGGGTATGGACTCATATGAGATACTGGTCCAGCTGAGCAGTGCATCAAACAAGCAATCCTAGATATGCATCTGATAAATTCAAAGTCCCATACAGTAGCAAGCCTTTCAGCTGTGTCAATTCCAACTCGTCCAGTTCGGGAAAGACGTTAAAAGCTTCGCTGCAAGTAACTGATCCTCGTCTCGAACGATTGGCCAATGCAAGAGCCACATTGTGCCACCACGATCTCAGACAGGGGTCCAGCTAAAGCTGACGGACACGCCGATCATGACGAGCGAGCAAACATCTCGCATGCACTCCATAGAGGGTCAAGTATTCTCGATCCCACACCGGCCGAATGAAAGCTCCGCTACCGACCACGCAGCAGCATGCAGCCCTTGAAGTCAAATAGAACCAAAAAGGCGATGAAGCGGGGTCGTATGCATGTCTTCTATGCACCTTGAGCTGCAAGCTGCAAGCGAGTAGGTGGAAGACGAACTGAGGGATATCAACTCGACGTCTTTCTCTCTCTCTCGTGGCTTGGGTCTGGCCACAGCCCTTTTTTGCATCGATCCTCGATATCATGCAGGTGCCCATGAAGCAGCCGATGCCAAGTTTTTCTCCAGATCTGTCAAACCAAAAAAAAAACCCAGCAAACCAAGCTGAAGGAGGGCCCTTCCCTCCCTCTGCGCGATTTAGCCTCGCCCTCCCTGTCATCCATTTAATCCATGACCAGCGTTAGTGCGGGGTCGAGTTGCGCCACCATCGAAAGCTCGAAGCATCAGCATCGAACGCACTGCTCCACTTTTCCTCTTTATCGAGATCTTGCTTTGTTTTGTTGTGCTTTGTTTTTGCTGCAGTCTGCTGCGGTTTCGTGCCTTGCTTTTTCGGGTATGGTATCCTGCGGGTGCGTAGACGTAGGCTACTATGCCGTGCCTTGTTTCACGGGCTTGATCCTTTTGGAATCGTGGAGGGGTGAGAGGAAGACGTGATGTCCTTCTGGCCAATGGGATGGGGAGGAGCTGAACGATGCGGGAGGTAGTTGAGGTGGACAAGGGTACCAGATGACGCAACCGTCTTTCGAGCTGGGCGACAGACAGACTTGCCGGCCAGCAAGGTGTATGGATGCGATGGGATGTCTTGAAAATCGAGCAAGACCTCTGGGTTAGGATCTGCCCTGTTGTGAAGCACCAGCGGGAAAGGAGGACTACGGACTTCATGTCACTGCCACCACTAGCTGTCAACTAATAGAGGGGTAAAGTATAGCTCTGCGTAGTGCAGAACGCGAGAGGGGCACGGAATGGTATCATGGGGCTTTCCCGAACTCATATATAGCTTTTCCCTTTCCTCTTCCTTTCATGACATCAACTTACCTCACATTCCTCTTTCAACTCTTCACTCAATCCAATCCAATCACCAAAAACTAAACTTTTTTTTAAACAAAGATCCAAATTCAGCAATCATGTCTAACTACGACAACGATAACAACAACTCCGTAAGTACCTAACCTGTTACCCACCAAAAAAGCCAGTTCTTCATGGTTCCCATTTCCTCTGACAGACTTCCTTCCCAGGGCTCATACGGCAGCGGAAACAATGATTCCTACGGAAGCAGTGGCCGCAATAACAACGATTCATATGGGGTAAGCGTCCTCGAGTGCACGCAGCCATGCTGTGCTGTGTAGCGATTTTTCTTTTGGATACTAATTCTATCTCTTTCAGTCCTCTGATCGTCAGGGAGATAACAGCTACGGAGTAAGACCCTCTAGCACAGCAAGCCATGCTTTACACTACCTCTCTTATCCTACCCTGGCCCCAATCTCATACCCTTGGAGCTACAAGTGCCTCGTTGTTTTTAATACATTAACTAACTTCCTCCCCACAGTCTGGTAACACTGGCTCCGATTCCTACGGATCCTCAGACCGCACCGGAGGCTCAGGCTTGGGTAGCAACGACAACAACACCTCATCCGACACCTACGGTTCCTCAGGACGAGGAAACAAAGACTCCTCAGACACATACGGCTCCTCAGGACGAGGCAACAATGACTCCTCAGACACGTACGGCTCCTCGGGCCGTGACACCAACACATCGTCTGGCTTCGGCTCTTCCAACAATGATAATTTAGGCTCATCGGGACGCAACACAGATACCTACGGAAGTGGGAACACTGGGTCTGATTCTTATGGATCTGGAAACAAGACCTCGAGCTCGGACAACTATGGGTCATCCAACACTGATACTTATGGATCCGGAAACAAGTCTAGCTCTGATAACTACGGCTCATCAAACAATAACACTGGATCTGACTCGTACGGCTCCGGCAACAAGTCCAGCTCGGACAACTATGGATCGTCGAACACCGACAGTTACGGAAGCGGAAACAAGACCTCAAGCTCAGACAACTACGGTTCATCAAACACCGACACCTACGGCTCAGGCAACAAGTCCAGCTCGGACGCCTACGGTTCATCAACCACCAACACCGGCTCCGATACCTATGGATCCTCAAACACAAACACTGATTCCTACGGCTCCGGCAACAAGACATCGTCTTCCGACAACTACGGATCCTCAAACACCGATAACGACTCCAAGTCCAAGGACTCCACGACCGGCAAGATCATGGAGAAGGTCGGTGGCATGTTGAAGAATGAGAATCTCCAGGATAAGGGCGCAGCGAAGCGCGCTGCTGCGGGCAATGACGATAGCTACGGGAGTGGGAATAACAACAACAACAACAACGACTATTAGAAGGTTGTTGATATGAGAGGGTATGATGTATTTACTAGCCAGCTATGGATTAATGAATGAATAATTATGTTGAACCAAGTTCTCAACTTTGCATTGCTTATTCTTCGTCTTTGCTATGTGACACGGGGTTTGCTTTAAACTATCTACCATTTTTACAATGGCTAGGCCAACTTGCCATGTTCTCATGCACCAGTTACCTGCCAACTCCTTCGGAGTCTCGGACGAATTTTCCCTCCACGCGCGTTGCGATTTCGTTCGTCCATTCTTGAACGAGAAGACGTCACTTTGCAGCTTGTGTCTTTACCGAGACAGGGGGTGAGAGAGCTTTGTACATGTGCAGACGCTGTGACCGAGAAGCAACATTAATTGCTGGGAGAGGGATACAAGTGGTATTGAAGGAAAATAAGTGGACGTGGGATCTCCTTGATGAGAGTGACTACTGCTTGCGCTGTCGTTTGCAAGTGTATAGGAGCGAGACATGTCAGAGTTCAAGCTCCATAGCATGGTATGGCTGAAGGAGGGATTAATAGCTGGAGAATTGCTGGACACTTTGAAGAGAACACACAGTTGAGATTCAGCCAAGATTTTTATAGAGCTGATCTCTGATTAATCTCTGAGCAAAGTCTAGGATACATCGCTACTCATGCTCAAGCCTGATCCGGGATGGGTGAGTGTGTATAGCAGTATGTGATAGCAATTCATGAGGCCAAGAGGGCAATGCATCGAGTATGAGGATCTCTTCCTGTTGTTTCACAAGCAATCCTCTGCAGAAAAATTGTAGTTTCCCATTAGACATTCATAATCGGAAAGCAACATTTGTTGTAGAGTAGAAATCCACATGGTGGAACCTTGGACGGCCTAGCGTGTAGCTTTCAAAATAGCCCGTATCATCCGGTGGTTAATTCTTGAGAAAAATTGCGTCAGTATCGTTTTATTAACGACAACGTGGTCATAACATTTTACTTCGGTAGAAAGAAGATGACTTACTCTTAAATTCGGATCCCGTCAATAACAATGACGACTAATTTAATCTCGGGTAGAACCCAGTCCTTAAGCTCCTCATCCGCAACTTTCTCTTCTCGCAGAAGAGTGACTCTTAAGCGCATTTCCTTATGCCTAGGTTCCTATACTTAAATATCCTCAATTATTTGCATCTTTGCAGCCATGAGGACGTCCCACTCAACCTGTGTGGAGTTCTGGTCCGTGGCCTCAGTGAAGTCAAATGCACCTGGCCTCGGAATATCTCCCTTGTGGTAGTAGAGAAGTACCTCATCGTGGAAACATCCAGGGTGCACAAGGAGGCCTGAGACTGCGGTAGGGTGTTGGGAGCGGGATGCTTTCTCATGGACATTGATGGCACATGAAGGTGGTGGACACTCGTACCAGAGTTCGGTGTGCGATTCATCCCTTGTATTTCCCCATTGGGAATATCTGATCCATGGCGAAATTGCTGTAAACACGGGCCGGGGTAGTAACAGCCAGACCATCATCGCACTGGAACCACGTTTCGAAGCTCAAGTGGTAATGGAGATGGCCAATAGCTCTAGATTCGCGGTTGGTCTGCAGGATGCTTGGGACGGGTTGCTTGGTATAGAACTTGAAGGGTTGGTACTTGACGGGATCGTCACCAACTGACCACCGGTATGAGAGAGATCTAATGCGTCGAGCCCAGATGTCGAGGTTTCGTGGTAGGTTGGAGGCATGTTCCCCTTTGATAGATTAGCTCTGAAGGAAGCCATAGGCAGACCGATACTTACAGATCATGTTCCTAAGCTCGGCGGGCAGTTTTGGGAAGCAGGTGAAAGTGTTACATTGCTTGGGTCGGACTGAGGCTGACTTGCCGTTCTCATTGGTGGCAGAGACGCTGGTACTCTCCATGTTGAGCGATTAACTTGTGGTGGTAAGTAGTAGGCGACTGGTTAGGAGAAAAGTCGAGGATTTTTGGCAACGGACAGAGGGTGTAGAAGTGTGAGAGGCCCTGCTGATGGCGAGCCCAAGTGAGGTAGGCTGAACTGAGGCGGGGTGAATTGAGGAGGGGTTGTCTCCAGGTCTGGGAGACGTGACGACGCCCATCTAGGTATCTAGGAATTGGGAGGTTCCGCTCGCATCCTAAGGCAGCTATTCAGGACCCTAGATAGGTACTGCTGCGGATGGGATTCTCTGATTTGACTTTCTCTCCCGCCATCAGCGTGAAGGTGCTTGTTTCTCAGTCCGTCACGCCCCCTTTTATCGTAAGCGAGCATGTTGACACGGTAGCGAGGTTTCTCTGCAAACACACCTTTGGGACCTGGACAGTTGATTGTCCTCTTTAGTTTAGAGTCAATAATTCGATCCTTTTAATTTGACAAGGAACCAGTATGTATGTGCTTCAAGTAAAAAGTTTCCGAGAGTGAAGAAGCCCTAATTTCACCCCGCTCGCCAACTGCAGCTCGCCTACCCTATGCTGCAGGTCTCTCCACACCGCCAAGTTCTTTCTGTGGAGAATTTCAATAACCACATCACATAACCAAATAAGCTGTTCTCGTCAAAACAGCTGAGCAAAACGTTCACGTTTAAACCCAGTAATCTGGCACTTGTGAGTGTAATCATCAACAGATCGTCATGATCCGTGACTAATACCATCCAGTGGCGGAGTGGTTAACGCGATGGCCTGCTATTCGCAAGAACAGTATTGACAGCCAGTAAGTCTAATTGAAGCCACAGTCTCCTCTTCACATCTAACACCCAACCAGTTTCCTTCGGGAGCGAGTGTTCGAATCACTCAGGTGTCGGCGAGTTTTTACTTTTTGCTACTTTTGCTGTTTATTTTGACAGGTTGCTGTATTTAGCCCGGAAAGCTCTCGCCAGATCTTTTCACACCCATCTGGGTTGTTGGTGCGACCCGACATCGGGTATCAAGCGAATGCTCCACCTACTGTAGGTATGGCTCTCAGCCGGTCAAGTGACCATACAAGTATTAAAGTCCTGCAGAGTCAATTTCCAAGTATTCCAGCGACGAGCTAAACAGACCGACCGATTCTGGAGGTAGCATGTTCGAGGAGTAAAGCGAGACCTACCAGGATAATAGTGGCACTTCTCAACCTCGCAAGACTGATTTGGGGAGTGACACTGGAGGATATACGAAGGGCCTACTAACCAACATTGGGCCGTATAGCTGCCCCTCGTGGTCGAACGCAACAGTAAGAGGTGGGGGGTGCACGAGGCAGACGACGGGTATTCTGGGAATTGACTCGAATCGACGAAGAGTCCCAGCACCTTGGAATGAAATCGGTTTGGCCGTCCAGATGGCAGCAGTGGGACGCCGTCATCCGAGGCACATTCGCATCCTCTTCTGGTGTCTATACAGCGCGCTTTATCTGAGGTTATACATATATGGCTTCTCTATGAAGGCCCCCATTTTCTTCGTATCAGCAGGAATCCCCCCTAGTGTTTTAGACGGAGCTGTGGCACAGATAAATAAATGATCAAATTTGAAACTGATAGCACAGAAAGACAACATGAATTCAAACCACTTTCTGATCGCAAACTAAATCGCGTGGAAATCTCCACGCGACAGATTCATCTTTCTGCCTTTCTTCATTCCTACAATCTAGAACCCCAAATTCATATCCCGAATATCTTCACAACTGACTCTTCATTCCAAGAGACACGATCCAATTCCTTTAGGCCTACCTCTGTAGCGGCGAGTCTATGGCTGGTCTAGTTCTGGTCAATCGTCGAATGAACACCATTCAAAGCTTCTGCACCTGATTTCGCAGCTCATGAACGAGGACAAAATTTCACGCGCTGCCCCCCATCCCATCCCCCCATCAAATCAATCAAACTTCACAAACCGATCTCCCCAAACTCTCGGCAAATCTTCTCGCTTCACCAGCTTCAAGTAAGCAAGCCTCCGAGCGCCGGGCTTGGCTTGTCCCACGTGGCAGGGTTTCCTTAGCGCGGGGCCAAAATAAATTTCGATATCAGGAACTTCACATGAATCATCGACCACAGACCCACAAGTCGCCCCAAATAAAATACCATTTCCCGCGCGGCAAAGGACAAGAACAAGGTGAGTCGGAGAACGAGGTCAGCATGAGATAAGGGGTTTGCCGCGAAGCCTCGGCTTGTTCTCCTTTGCTGAAGGGACCTCGTTCCGTATTTTTCTCGATATGATGTGTTATATTCCATAAGTTGCCTCCCTCTCTACTTTTGTTTTCGGCTCCTGCGCTTGTTCATAGACTGTAGATTCCCCGTTGTCTGTATAGAACTTTCATTTTAAAATTTCTTGTTTCGTTCGAGATAGAGATAGACAAGATGAGCAAGATGGGGGATTTCGAGGCTGTCCGAAAGGATATCGCAAAGCTTTTACATCAGCCAGAATACGACGATGGCAGCGCCGGACCTGTTCTTGTGCGCCTCGCTTGGTACGTTCTCCTCCCCATTTCTACCATCGCATCATCTCATTGAATTGTAGGCATTCCGCAGGCACCTACGACGCAGAAACAGACACTGGTGGATCGAATGGAGCTGGCATGCGATATGAAGCAGAAGGTGGCGATCCCGCAAACGCTGGTCTCCAGCACGCACGCGTCTTCCTCGAGCCTGTGAAGGCAAAGCATTCTTGGATCACATACGCAGATCTGTGGACGCTCGCTGGTGTGGTGGCTATAAGGGAGATGGGTGGACCGTCGATTCCGTGGAAGGGTGGCCGAACAGATTACGTCGATGATAGCAAATTGCCACCACGAGGTCGCCTACCGGATGCTACGCAAGGGTACGATCATTTGAGAAGGATCTTCTATCGGATGGGATTCAATGACCAGGAGATTGTGGCTTTGTCTGGAGCGCATAACCTTGGACGGTGTCATTCTGATCGTTCTGGCTTTGAGGGAAGCTGGGTGAACAACCCAACGCGGTTCTCGAACCAGTACTTCCTTCTCCTGCTCTCGCTACAATGGAAGAAGAAGACGCTCGCGAACGGGATCGAGCAATTCGTGCATTACGACGACGATTCCGAGACGGAGCTCATGATGCTACCCACCGATATGGCCTTGAGACAGGACAAGATCTTCCTCAAGTACGTGGAGCTGTATGCTACGAACAAGGAGGTCTTCTTTGCGGATTTCACGAAGGTTTTTGCTAAGTTGTTGGAGTTGGGCATTCAGAGGGATGGGGAGGGGAGGATCACCAATTCGGATAATGAGAGGGGTGGATATCATTCGGCGCCGAAGAAGAGGAACACTCCTGAGACGGAGGAGACTACGGATGACAGGGTTGGACCGAGTGAGGGTGAGCCGTTGAAGGAGGAGAATAAGGCTTTCAGGGCCAGGTTGTGAGTGGGCGGGTAAGAGGGTTGTATTAAATAGGTTTGGGACATAGACTTCGAGTTGAGGGTATAGAATAGAATAGAATAGACTCGGCTTTAGACGGCGGCCTGGGGAATAACACATAGAATCTTCTTACGCTCAATTTAATGTGTTCTTGCTTTTGATCGACAAGGTGCGCCTTCTTGTATGTTCTTACTTCTGATCGTTAGTTGATCCTTCCGATATCTTGTTGCTTTTGATCGATCGCTGTCCAAGATAGGTAACTGAAGTTGACTTAGACCATTAGAGCTGTACCTCCGAGCCGAGACCAGGGCGATTCTCAGCCTCAGCCCTTCTCCAAACCACGCGCATCATCCTGCCCAGGCTCCGAGGCCCAGCAAGGCCGTTGATTGGATGTACAAACGTAATCCAATAATGTCCTCGTATCTTCCCCGTGTTGGTCTGAGTCGCGTGGATGTTCCAGCCACAGGAGGTGAACGTTCGCGGGCTATTTTGCACTGACGTACTGTACCTTTGCGTGAAAAGAGAGGACGGAGTGAGAGAATGTTCCCTCCTCCGGTCTTAGGTAGGTAGCTGTCTAGGTGTGATAGTGAAAGGAACTCCTATCTCTCTCTGGCTTTCTGGCGGCGGTGGGCTGACGCTGGGCGCTGTTCTGCCGCGTCAGTAATGATACGAGTGCCGTGCTGTTCGGTGAGTCGTGGGAGTGGCTGGGCTGGGCTTGAGGGCTTGAGGGCTTGAGTCTGGAGCTTGGGCGGTTGATATGATATGTAACCGTTGCAGGACTGGCTGGACTGAGACGGGACTCCAAGAGCAGGATGGATGATGGCTGGATGGATGCATGCATGATATCTATGGCCTTGTAACGTTCAATTGACGGTGACATTCGCTCTTTATAAAAGCATTGCATAACTCGTATCTGCATTCCTTCCTTCGCCTACTATTATTGCTTTGAGGCATATAATTGCTCGTGGCTATTCTTGCAATCAAACAATTGTACGTTTATGGATGCTTTCTCGCTTGGCACTTGAAATTAAGCTTCCCTCTCCTCGTCCAGTCGCTAACGTCGTCCCCTTCCCTTCCCCATCCTTCCTCCGACTCGACTTAAACGCCGTCCGAACCTTACCTTGCCTTGCCTTGCCTCACTCCTACGCCGACTACGAACTCCCTTTTCTTTTTTCCTTGCCCACCTACTTCATGTGCCATTCCAGCAGAACCAGTCCATCTCGTCTGACAAAGACGAGGTAGACTGCACCGCATCGCCAGCGTCATATATCTCTAGATCTGCGATAGATAAAGTACAGCTCCGCCCGAAACTTTGGTCGTCACCGAACACCCCCACCATGTCAAACTTAGATCCCAAAACACCCAATTCGCGCTCACTAGAGAAGAACAATGTCGCCTCATCTGCAGAGTGGAGGAATGCTGCTTCTTTGAACGAGCAGAGCGCCAGACAGAACTCCGAGATCTCCATGTCATTCCCCGCCGAGCTTGCACAAGACTCTGGCTCCCTATTCAGATCCACGACCATTGCGCCCTCACCTCCTCCCGGCGCATCTGGCGCATCTACCCCTTCCGAGAACGACAAGCCTCTCTCTCGTCTCGACACCACCTCTCGCCTCCTTCCTATAGATATACATCAGTCGAGTCCGAGTCCCTTGAGCGCGGGCCTGCGAATCCAGACCGATATCGTCCCGGGATACATAGTCACGGCAGCGAGTACAAGTAACACAGCGAGAAGTTCAAGTGAATCGACGAGGATCCCGTCCAAGTCATCGAGTACAACATTAGCGAGGACGCCAAGTGTAAAGAACGTTTTCGCGACCAGTATAGGCAGCAGCTCGAACTTCGGGTCAGCTCCAAATTCTGCCTTGTCCTCGCCCATGTTGAACGCGATGGCAGATGTGACTCCTCTGCCATCACCACTTATGACTGGAGATTCGCCCGGACCTTGGAAGAAACTCACGGCTCGGCCCCAATCGCGCGACCTAGTGGTACCCTCTACAGCTGACTCGGCGCTGGTGACCGCAAATGGAGAGTCGATATCTGCAGCTATTGCAAACCAGTCGAAACGGCGCGCTTATCATGGATTATCTAACGAGTCTGCGTTGACCAGCGCGCAGAACAAGGAGAAGAATGCTGAAGGACATACGAGGAACAGGAGTGTCAGCGAGTATATGCCCGAGTCGGTTCAAATACCAAAGTCTCGGCACATTACGGTCTCGGGCTCGCACGCGATGGTTCTCGATGTGACTCCGACGGAGCCTTCAGCGGATATGCACATGCGAAGGGAGCCGCATTTGGCTGTACAAAGAGGACTGGCACCGATACCTACACCACCAACCCCACCCTCGAGTAGGACTGGAGGAGAGAGCAGTGACAGCGATTCTTCATTAACAACGGCTAATCTACCTCGATCCCACAAGAAGCCTCGCTACGAGTATTTTGATGCATACACGAGAGAGGACTCGAAACGGAGAAGATGGAGGGCGTTGAAGGTTCTAGGCCAGGGGACTTTCAGTAAAGTTATGCTGGCAACAAGTCAAGTCCCCGAAGCAGAGAACCGCATAGATGAAGACGATGTTTTTGGATCTCAGATGGACGGGATTATGACCCCAGTTCCAGAGGCCAAAATCGACCGGAAGAAACTTGTTGCGGTCAAGATCTGCGAACATGGACCGAAAGGAGGTGCATCGGAGGAGCGGGTAGAGATGTCTTTGAAGCGAGAGCTGGAGATCATGAAATCGATACACCACCCGTCACTTGTGCATCTCAAGGCATGGAATATCGAGGAAACCCGTGCGATTCTAGTACTGAGTTACTGTCCCGGCGGGGACCTTTTCGAAGTTGCAAGCGAGCATCGAGATCTCCTGGTGCCAAGCTTGCTGAGAAGGATGTTTTCCGAACTTGTGGCTGCAGTGCAATACTTACATGACAGGCATATTGTGCACCGGGATATCAAGCTTGAGAGTATGTCTTTTTGACTATTGGATATTGTATGGTGCTGATCACATCTAGATGTTCTCGTCAACCTTCCCCAACACGAGCTCCGCAGAGCTCAGAACTGGGCTGCATATCCCAATTCTATCATCACCCTTACAGACCTGGGGCTGTCACGTCGTGTAGCTGATGACGAGAAACTCACTACTCGTTGCGGATCCGATGACTATGCTGCTCCGGAAGTGATTATGGGACAACCCTATGATGGTCGAGCAACAGATGCTTGGTCACTAGGCGTTCTTCTGTACGCGCTACTTGAGAGCCGCTTACCATTCGACCCAAATCCAGGGATGTCTGAAGGCCATAAGCAGCGTAGCCGTACTAGCCATCGCATCGCGAGAGTAGAATGGAGGTGGATAGAGTACGCAGGCGACGAAGGGGATCACGAAGGGGATCCCGAAAAGTTCAAGGAGCGAGGACTCCTTGGAGCCATGAATGTCACTGAAGGTCTTTTGAAACGAGCCCGAAGTCGATGGACGATGGCGAAAGTTGCAGAAGAGGAGTGGGTGAAAGGTGGAATTGATGTCGAGAACGGCCTCAGATTCCGTGAAGAGGACATCCCCGAAGAAGTCCCCGACAATGGTCTGGGAATCCAGTCACCGTTATGACACTCATACCACGTCTGATACTTCTTACCATGCTAGGATTCGTTGTATGGGCCTTCCGACCAGGCAGCAACACTTCCTAGCAAAAGCAATCTTTTTTGTTATTTTTCTTCTACAAACCGAGAATAGGGAGACCGGCGGGAGGGAAGAAAGGGATGGAATGGTCAAGGACATTGGGTACTTTTAGATAGATAGCGATATCGGACGTTTTCCCCAGCTGGCGCGAGCGAGTGAGCGAATTGCCGGGTTTTCTGGGCTGGGTGCGTGGCGTTTTGAGTGTTCTGCTTTTCTTCTTTTCTTTTCGTCCTTTCTTGTAGGAATGAGTGGGTTGATGGACGGATTTGGTGGGATTTAGGGACTCGGGGACTTCCTCCATGGTTTTGTTCTTCGTGTTGTTGGCTTGGTGGTTTAGTTTGGGGTTTCTTCGACCTTGTGCCTTTCTTGGACTTGATCTGAGGGGTTGGTGTCTTCTTTTCTGGTGTCTTCTTTTGGCGTGTTGGGGGTTTGTTTGTGACTGAGGAAGAAGTGTGGTGAGGAGATGGAGGTCCGGGGTGGGATTGAGATGAGAGGAATGGGGATGGGGGTTAGAGACAGAGCGTGTGGATATCGTGTATATTAGATCTGGCTGGTGGACGTGTATAAGACGGTTGTGGGAGTTGAGGCGAGGAGGCAGAAAGAGAAAGGTGTTGGGCTGGGATCGAGAGGATCTATGGAGTGTAAGCCGCTTAAATAGAAACAACAAAGTCATGTTGATCAAAGCATACGACATCTCCTCTCTCGTCCCACGCACTTTCCCCCCCAACCTGCAAGAGGTCAGTATTGATACATAATACGTTATCACGCAGAAGTGTCGTATCAGAAAATAGTAAGTGACCACCTTCCTACCTTAGCCAAAAGTCGTCAGAACGTTGCATTTCGTCTTCACAAAACTGCGTTGCCTTAATGCTTCGTTGGCTTAGACTTGCGGCCAGAGGCAAGAAAATACGTGCCAGATATTACCTATACCTTACTGCGATGAAACTGACTCAGAGATACCTCGTACCATAAGATGTAAGTGAGCAGAGCGAGTAAGGCAAGTAAGTTATGGAGAAAGCCTGGGAATTTGGGAAAAGGAAGCACAACTTTCTGCATGGTGTCAGAACCTGCTGAGGCTGGTAATATCCACGGACGTGAGCTTGACAAAGTGGGATGATAGTCGTGGATAGTATCATGGCGCCTGGATGTCTCAATATACTGACTGCATCGTTCCTTTGACGACTCAGTAGAAAATGGAGACAACACAGGATGGAGAGCTCAAATTGCATTTCATAACACATACATACATACATACAGATGGGGATATCGACAAGAGGAAAGCAAGCAAGCAAGCAGGTCAAGCAGGTCAAAGTAGCCCGTCACCCTCCTTTCGGTCGCTTCATCTTTTCCTTCACCCCCCTCATAAACAGCTTAAACAAACCCAACAAAAGAAAGTGTCGAAAGAAAAGTGAACCATGCAAAATAGAAACGACCATTTTTGTGCATAGCATCGCTGGTCACCGGCTGAATCCTAAACTCAAGCGGCGAGATGCGACGCGCTGCAGAAATGGAGGAAATTGTACAATCATACAAAGGGTTGTTGCCATTCATCTTCTTGCTTGCCCTCATTGACCATCGCTCAATTCTTCTTTCATGTTGTCTAATCTCCCCCTTTCCATTCCCATTGCTTTCCTACCTTTCTCTCCATTTTCTCGTCTCGTCAAAAATTATCATTAACTTCATTCATAGCTCATCGTGGGAAGTAGCAGAGCTGATGGCACTGCTTACACTGCTTGCGAAATCCTCCATGCCTTCGCTGGCCTGGCGGATCGCGTCGCTGGCTCCTTCACCGGCGGAACTGGCGTATTCTGCTAGCTTAACGCGGGCGCTCTCGACAGCGGCCGTGAGACGGGACTGTGCGCTCTCGATGGCACCTTTCTCTGGGCCGTAGATGGCTTCACTGGCCTTGGCAGTTGCTGATGCATAGGCTTCAGCCATTGCGGCTGTTGCTCTTTCATAGGTGCCAGTCTCGGTGCCGTAGATGGCTTCTGAAATTGCCTTTTGGGCAGACATTGCGGCATCTGAGATAGTGCTTTGAGCGGCCTCGACATAGCCGGTGGTTGTTCCGTAGATCTTCTCGGATGCGACGCTTTGAGCTGAGCTGTAGGCTGATGCGGCGGCTGAGGTTGCTTCTTCGTAAGTTCCTTTCTGACTACCATAGAATTGAACGCTGGCAGCCTCGACAGCTTCGTTCACACGAAGGGACGCTGAGTCGAGGATGGCTTCCAGAGTTGGCGGTGGTGTGAAGACGGAGCTTACAACGGAGCTAGCCGATGCATAAGCTTCGCTAGCATAAGAAGATGCTGAAGATGCGGCCTGTCCTGCTCCTGTGTAGTACGCAGAGCTGAGTCGACCATAGACAGATTCAGTGAAATCAGGTTCCTTGCCAGACACGAGCTCTGCAATCAGCGATTGGACAGCTGCGTATTGGGAGATAGCCCCATCAGTGGCTTGCGCAGCGTACTCCTTGACCTCGGAAAGTAGCCTCCTGGTGACGAAATAAGGTGTTGGTGCTCCATAAACCTGCTCACTTGCCTTGGTGATGAGTGCTTCCCAGTTCTCGCTAGCGGCGGACGCAACAGATTCAGTCCAAGGAGTCTCGGTGCCATAAACAGCGGATGAAACCGAGGAAGATCCAAGCTCCAACTTTTCTGAAATGACGGAGTTGATGCTAGCAAAAGATTTTGAAGCCTGAGACATTGCTGAGCTGTACTGGGCAGAGGCTGCAGATACTAGAGTGACTGTTGGGACGTGCTCCGCGTTCTCACTGCCAAGACTAGAAATTGATGCGAGGAGTTGGTCGAATTTGGAAGAAGCAGCTCCAACGGCATCGGAATAATGTGCGGAAGCTGTGTTCAAGGCTGCTTGGAATCTATGCGTAGGAGTCCCAGCAATCTTTGCGCTTGCTCCAGAGTAAAGACTCTCGTAGACAGGGGTCTTTGTAGGCATGACAGCGGATGAAGCTGAGTCCAAGAACTCGGAATAGCGTGCATGAGCCATACCGATACCAGCATAATATTGTTCCTGCATTTGTCCAAGTAGCTTTTGCTTGGCGGGAGCACCTGTGTTGATCGCGGCCACATAGTCTTTTCCGTCCTTATACTGAGCAGAGGCTCGGTTGAGCCCATCGGAGAGTTTAGCTTGTGCAACAGAGGAGATGGAGGACAAGATGGACTGGTATGCAGGTGTCGGAGTTCCATAAACGACAGTGGATGCAGCTGCAAGCGCAGATTGCAATCTTGAGCTCGCTGCTGCTTTGGAATCCGAGAAGGCAGCTTCAGCCGAGGAGTACATTTCTTCGTGGACTGGCTTGGGCTCCCCAGAGATCTGGGCAGATACGAGCGACCGAGCTTGAGAGTAATGCTCATTTGCTCTGGACAAAGCTGCATTGTACGCATCTGTAGCTTGGGCTGCGATGGAGTCTGTGATGGGCATTGGTGTTCCATAGATGATAGCGCTTGCACTAAAGTAAATGTTAGACCCATGTCATCGGAACTCGCGAAGTTGACAACTTACGCTGCCACGGCCTCGTCGTATTTGCTCGCAACAACGCTCGAGATGCTCTCGCCGGTGCCTTGTTCGGTTCCGTACAGAGCAACACTAGCAGCAGACAATGCACTAGAGTACTTCTCGGCGGCAAGTTTAGTTATTGGTGAGTTTCCAGTACTCGTTGCCTTGAGCAACGCTTCACTGACGGCATTTGTCATGTCAGCATATCTGCCACCCGCTTCGCTGGCCATACTTTGTATCTTTTCGCTGTAGCTGGCATCGTCGGAGTCGTCAACGATATCGTCGAAGATGATCTTTCTAGCTTCCACATGCTGAGCCATAGCCCCACCCCACACCTTCTTAGACGCTGTGCTTGAGGCCGAAGAGGCTGCGGAACTGACCGAACTAGAAGTATCAGAAGCGCTCTTTGAGAGTGAGCTTGCTATGGACGATGTAGCAGAGCTGAGAGAGCTGGACGCCTTGGAAGCACCCTCGGATACCTCGCTACTCGCTGAAGAAATTGAGGAGCTTGCGACATCCGAGAAGCTTGAAGCAGATTCTGAGATGACTGACCCCGCGGATTTAATGCTTTCCGAAGCCTGTTCCAGCATACCAGGCTCACTGCCTACGATAGACGATGAAGCCTTAGCCGAAAGACTGCTCGCACTTTGACTTGCCATCGATGCAACACTCTCCACGGTTCCTTGTGATGTACCCACAATAGAGCTCGAAGCTTGGTCGACAACACTGCTAGCTGAAGCCTTCGCTACAGATGCAATACTTTCAACGCTCCCTTGTTGTGTCCCAACGACGGAGCTGGACACTTGATCTACGATGCTGCTTGCCGATGCCTGGGCTACAGAAGCGGCACTTTCGACACTTCCTTGCTGTGTGCCGATAATAGAGCTTGAGGCTTGGTCGACGACACTGTTAGCGGAAGCTTTTGCCACGGATGCTAGGCTCTCGACGGTGCCTTGCTGAGTGCCAATAATAGAGCTTGAAGCTTGATCTGCAAGACTGCTTGCACTTGCGCTTCCAACAGAGATCACACTTTCAACACTGCCTTGAACCGAGGCAGAAGGAGCCACAGCCTCGCTCAATTCGTTAGCCTTTTCAGCTACCTTCTGAATAACAACTGCGGCGGGGGCTGGCATAATCTTTGTGCTGAAATCGTCGCTCGAGTCGGCTGCCTGGATCTTCCAGCGCCCGGTTTCCTTTAGACGTGCGAGTTCTTTTGCGGCATTCTCAGCAATGACCATTGCTTGGCTTTCGATCTCCTCGGAGGCGGCACGAGCTTTGTCAAGACCTGGGTGACTAGTTACAACGTCCTCGACATCAACTCGCCACTCATCAAATTTGGTCTTCAATTGATGGTACTTGGCCCAATCCCTGTGAGTGATACCATCAGTCCAAGCCCATCTCATTCCTATTTCCTGCAAGCCAAGATCCCTGATGTGGTCGAGAATCTCAAAAGTATCCCGAGCTGAGAGACCAACGAGATCGTTGGTCTCGCGATCGTAATTTTGTCTCCAGCTGCGCACCGCTTGTGCTTTTTCCTTGATGGAAATACCAGCTTTACGGACCGCAGTACTAAGAGCATCCTCGGATTCCTCAGTGTCCTTCGAATCATTGACAATGGAGATGATGGCACTCTTCAGCTTCTTGAGGCTAGAATTCACCGTCTCTTCGAGTTGAATGATGTGTGCTTTGCCAACTTCCTCGGCTTGGCTTTGGATCATTCGATCGGTAATCTCAGTGATTCTTTCCTCGAGATCAGCAGATCCCTCATCAGCTGCTTTAGCGAACTTCTCCTGCCATTCCTTAAGATCATGACCGACGATCTTCTGAGCCTTTTCGCGAATCTCCTTCTCCGTTTCAGGTGTAGCTTCGGGCACCAATGAAGATTCGACGGTAGTTGCGGTCGAGGTGGTTTCGGATGTAGCAGTAGCATGCGCAGAAGAGATTGAGGATGCGATAGACGAGAGTGTCTGTGAGGCTACTGACGCTGAAGAAGAGCTATCGATGTCCTCGACAACTGCCTTCAGCTTCTTTCCGTCACGATATCTTCCCAAACGCTCCCCAATTCGAACGAGTTGTGGCTCAACGTTCTCGCCATATAAAATTCGAATTTGTGGCCAGACAGTACGGTCCAAGAAAACAACACCAGCGGTCCAAGCCCACTTCGAGTATGGAAGTGCGGTGTTGACTGCGAAGTCATTGGCAAGACCATAACCTTGTAACGCGTATGGCTGTACAGCAGTGTATGTTGGAAGGATATGTTCATAGTAGGTCTGCTGAGCATTGGTCTTTGCAATCTCGTAGTATGGGCCAGTTGCTGCCACAGCAGAATCGACATGAGGACCAAGGGTTTGATCGTACTTTTGCTTCAGGATAGCTTGGTACTTCTGAACTTGCGGCTGTACATTCTTATCCCACTGAGCTTGACCGAAAGCTTGTGCCTGTGCCACACGGGGCGCGCCATATTTCTTCCCCATAACTGTTGCGGGAGAGATCACTCTCTTGTCCAAGACGTCATAGTATGGCCTCGCAGCGTCGACATATGGAGCGGCATAGGTATTGTAGTAGGGTTCGAGATGAGGCGCGATGACAGATCGTACTTGGAAGTATGGCTTGCAAACCTTGGGAGAGGAGTCTGTGAGGAGATCGGCTGTTGACGGGCATCGCAGGAGGATAACGATGATGGAATACCAAGTCAAGGCTCTGCAGGGCATTAGATTACAGTAGGCAGATGGGAGTAGATGGAGGGATGCCATACCTGGACAATATGCTGAAGAGACTGAAGTTCTTCTTTGATTTTGGAACTGGCTTCGGTCTGGGAGCTTTGGTATGACCGTTCATCCCCTTCTGACCAGGCTCGACTGCCCGTCCGTTACTTTCGACGGCCATCTTCTACAAAAGCATGCAGCTTCTGAAGTACAGGTCCAGCTTCGAGATTCGTGTGTGTTTGGATTAGAAAGTTGGTTCGAAGAAGTTCGCTGACCTCGAGGGAACGAGTGAGCTTTTTGCCGAGCTGGTCAAGGTCTGGATTGATCGACACGGACCAGAAGCTTGATGTGAGGCAAGGAGTTCCTCCTGTTTCGCAGTCAGACAATGCCGAACTGATGGGTGGGTTGATTGGTAGGAGACTGGATGTCGAGGGGGTGGGAATCTAAATCAACGCAAAAAGTCCCAGCGGATAGGAAGACGTCGAAGTCGAAGTCCTAGGAATCGTTAATTATCACAAGCGTGTATTTCGTCTGACAGCTGGGGCTGGACTGGGACAAGCAAGATATCTAGGGAAAGTAGCTCGTCTGGTCTAGCGCAAACGGGGGGCGGGTCAATGTGGAAAACGTCATTGCGGCCTGGATGTCCGACCTTCTTCCTGCAGCAGCGACAGGACAGGACAGTCCAGTCCAGTCCAGTACACAGCTGTCCGCGAACCGATTGACGAGTGAGAGAAGGTTGTGGCTTGCTATTATCTTGAAAGCTACGCAAATGATCCACCAAACCATAATCACACTCTCACAGACATGTGTTCGTGATGTAGTACATACAGTAGTAGAGTATCCTGCTTTCCACCCTGGTCCGTCGAACGTGCTCTGTTGCCAGCTTTCCTGTTCGAGTTGTGCTGGATCTCTAAGGATGCTCAGCAACACTGTTTCAAGCCAGCCCCATGCAAACTGTTCTAGTTGTACCGAGAGGGGGTTTTAATTCCTCTCACGGAAGAGAGAACTGGACAGACTGGCTCAGACAATAAGACGTGTTCCACTGACAGGATCAACAGGAGCGGGATGTTTTCACTGACCCCGGGTCTAGCTCGCAGTACCTACAGCAGTACTGTACTGTACCTCACTCACCTAGTTCTCGACCTCAGATAGAGGCACTTGCACGTGATCACCCAGACGCGCAAACTCACTTGCACTTTCTTCCGCGCGCCGATAAAGCCTAGCCACTAGCCACTAGCCACTAAATAGCCACGAGCCACTAGCCACTAGCCACTAGCCACCCTCGCCTGCCCTGCCTTACTCCGTCTCCGTACTCCATCCGTACCTTGCCTTGCCTTGCTTGCCTTGCTCCCTCCTGGGATTTGTGATCATTCCCATCACCGTCAGAACACACACCCTACCCCACCAATTTCTCCACCACGGAGACCAGATCAGACCAGATCAGACCAGGCAACACCTCTCAAGCGTTAGGAGGTGCTCATCAACACACCCTCTGACTCCACGTCCAGAACCTGGGAGCGGAGCCCATTCGAGAAATCCCAAAGATCCATCCATCATCTCGCATCAGCTCCTCGGCGATTGTACGGCTGAGGATTACTTGCCGCATACGTCCGCAGATGGTCCTACGGCGTCGATGAACACTGGGCTCTGCCTCTTCACCTCTTTCCTATCACTCGGCGTGGATTTCCATTCTTCTAGAGCACTACTATTCCCTTGACCCCCCTCCGCGATGGCGGACATCCAAGATGGCCAGGCGCCCACCCCCGATGTCATGAACGACCCTCAATACACGACCAACTTCGAAGATGGGGAAGACGGGTCTGGAGACGCAGATACATGCAGAATATGTCGAGCAGAAGGAAGCGATACGGAACCTCTCTTCCATCCTTGCAAATGCAGTGGGAGTATCAAGTTTGTCCACCAAGACTGCTTGATGGAGTGGCTGTCACATTCCCAAAAGAAGCACTGCGAGCTCTGCAAGACCCCCTTCAGATTTACGAAATTATACTCTCCGAATATGCCGAAGTCACTTCCTTTACCTGTACTGGTTCGACACATTATCATACACTCCGTCAAGAACATTGCAACATGGCTGAGATTCTGTCTAGTGGTAGCTGTCTGGCTAGGATGCCTCCCATTCGTCATCAGACAGGTCTGGCGTTTGTTGTTTTGGTTCAGCGATGGAGGGTGGCCACCAAACTACATACCTACCAACTCGACCAATAACTCCACATCGATACAAGCGCTGGAAATGGCTCGAGAAATTAAAAAGCTCGCCGAAATCACCAGTAATGGAACATCCCCTATCACTCCCTTGCAGGACAACCAGACTACATCTGCCAGTATGGGAGGATTGGTACAAAAGCTGATGGGGCTCTTGATGCCTGTTTCCCAGCTTCTAAATATCAGTGATTCGGATCCTTTGCTGGCCGGTTTACTCAAGACGGTATATCACGGACTGGGAATTCAGAACGTGGTCATTCCGGAAGGGACAAATGCCAATGCCAGCGTGCCACAAACTTTCATCAGTTCACCCTCCCGATCCCAACACTCATCGCTATTGAGTGATGTTATGTTCTTGCGAAATCTGACAAGAAACTCATACATCAACCAGCTTGTCATTTCAATAGCCGAAGGATATGTTATTACAATTCTTGTCGTTGTTTGTTTCATTCTCGTTTTCCTTATTCGGGAATGGGTAGTCCAACAGCAACCAGGAATCAACATTGGTGCTGGCTTCAACGCTGAATTTGCACCTCCTGACAGGGCAAGAGATCAGCAACCTAATCGAGATTTTGGCCTCCAGGTTGATGGTGAAGATCTCGTCGACAATGTCCACGACCCACGAGATCTCGGAAGACGTCCAATGGCCCGACCACGTCGAAGGAACAATCGCTTAGACGATGTCATTGAGCTTCCTCAAGACAATGAGGAGCTTCTAGAGGGCATACGCTACAATTTAGATGATTCTAGTTCGCTGCATCGCCCTGCACCGGTCCGGGATGCCCTTTCGCCAGCCGCAGAAATCCAGCGAGCTATTACCGAGGAGCCAAGGATGACAGAGGAATTTCTTGCGATCTGGCGAAGAGCGGACAATGATCCATCGGAGGTTCTGCGGATCATTGAGAGAGAGGATAAAAGCGATCAGATGCGGTATTGGGTTAACGCTATGAAACTGCTGACCAAGCAAGATTCTCAAGCATCCGGAAGTCATGTCCCTACAGTGCCGTCTCCAAATCTTGCCAGTCAATCCGAGGCGAGCGGTGAGATGGTCTCGCCATTACTTAACCCCGAACGCCTAAGTTATAACGCCACAAATACAAGGGATGGGCCAACAAGTAGTGACCGAAGCAGAGCTAGTTCTGAGAGCTGGGAGGACGTCGAGCCACTCAATCTCCATCACCACAGACATATCCCGGACGACTCGGAAAATGATGCAGATACAGAAGACCAGGTGTCAGACAAGGGGAAAGGGAAGGCCATCGAAGATGCCACAGAAGAAGAGACTTTCAATACCAGTCTTCAGGAGAGAGTTGAAAAGGGCAGTTCACCGAGATTGAAAGGTCGAGCAGGACACAACCATATACTGGAACAAAACCTTGTATCAACCGAGTTCTCCGGCCTTCCTTGGATGCATTCTGGAACGAACGGTCCACCTCAAAGCACTTCGAGACCACGGGCTGTGTCAGATGGGCCCCAAATTCGTGACACGATCTCCCCACTTGCCAACAATAACTGGAGCTTTTCGAATCTTGATGCTGGCCAAGATCAGGCTAACAATACCCCTATATTCGCATTCAGCATGGACAACCGTGGAGCTGCCGCTGGGTATGAGTCACGGACTGGATCCAAGAGGCAGAGCGCAGCTCCTGAGAACAGCCTAGCGGGTCCATCCGAACAAGTGAACCAAGCGTGGAAGGCTGCACAAGACCTTCGAGTCCAGCATGCTATTGAAAAGGCTAGAGAGGTTCAGAAACAGAAATCGGAACGTCAAGCACTTGACCCTCTGCACGCGACCCCCCAAGAACAATCAGACCATGAGGACCATCTCCAAGATATCGCCCACGATAGGATCACACAAAATGACCAGAATCAGGATGGAGCATTGGTCGCAAATCCAGTAGATTCCGACTCCGAGTCCGAATTGGGCCTGGACCCTAACCCAAATCCTTTTCAACCAGATGTTCTACTTCCTGAGAACAGGGACCCTTTGATAGCGCGCCCCGTTGAGCCTGAAGGTGTGCTGGGACGTGTGGCTGACTTTCTTTGGGGAGGTGTTGGCGACGACGGACACCAGGATGATCTAGGCGGGAATGACGAACACATAGTTCACGACTTGGCGGCTGAGGCACCATTTGTACCCGTGGCTCATCGCGACCACTTTGACGAAGACGATGAGTTTGTGGAACCCGACCGGGATGTTATGGAGGCTGCAATTGCTGCTGGCTTAGATCCAAACGACCCTGATGCCATGGATGAAGCTGAGGACTTTGAAGGTATCATGGAGCTCGTCGGCATGCGTGGGCCTTTCTTTGGTCTGGTCCAAAATGCCATATTCAGTGCTTTTCTGTTGGCCTTGACTGTAGCAATCGGCATTTGGATTCCATACAACATCGGCAGAGTCTCTCTCCTGCTCACCGCCAATCCCGGGCCCGCATTCAAACTGCCTTTGCGATTGGTATTTGGATGTGCAGCATTTTTGCAAGATCTGGCTTTGTTCGTACTGGGTGTAGTGTCATATGTCACTCTCTGGCTTCTCTCCATACCGTTCAAGGTCTGGTCGTCATATTTCCCTGCCGAGAGCAACACAGTCGCGACGAACGGCTTCGCACTAGGTTCGACCGTCATCAATCTTTCCCATGATGCTGTCGATCGGATTTTAAATGGAACGCAGAGCAGTCTTACTCACATGTTCGATTCCGAAATCTTTGCCTTTTCGGCTGCGTCGCATGAGTCTTTGATATCTCTGAGATCTCTTCTCCTTGACACACTCGCTAGCATTGGTCGCACCGTGGTTTACATCTTCACAGGCGACTACCATGTGACAATCGGGGGCATTTGGGGAGTGCTGGCCGGCGCCGTGAAATCCTGTTGGGGTCTACTGGTGGGTTTACCCACACTGCTAGCGAAGCCTGATTCCTGGGTCATCAGCCTTGAACTTGGAAAGCGAGCAGCTCCACTTGATCCCGAGCTCAGCGTTTGGGATGGTACAGACCGCTTTTGGGCAATCTTCGCTGGCTACACTGCTCTTTGCCTTCTTGGGGCGCTCTATGTCAAAAAGGGATCGCCGTTCTCGAAAGGTGTCGTTGGACGTGAGTGGGAAGCCACGATTATCGACCTACTCAACCAAGCTGGAGGTGTCATGAAGGTGATCTTGATCATTAGTATTGAGATGCTGGTATTTCCTCTCTACTGTGGCCTCCTTCTTGACGGCGCTTTGCTGCCTCTGTTCGAGAATACGACCATCATGTCTCGCCTCCTTTTCACGATCAAATCTCCTCTCACTTCTATCTTTGTACACTGGTTCGTAGGAACTTGTTACATGTTCCATTTCGCCCTCTTTGTTTCGATGTGTCGGAAGATCATGCGGAAAGGTGTACTATGTGAGTCAAGATTCGATACATCTTCTAGATATTTACTGACCTCCCAGATTTTATCCGTGACCCTGATGATCCGACTTTCCATCCTGTACGAGATGTCTTGGAGCGGAATGTAGCAACACAACTTCGAAAGATTCTCTTCAGTGCCCTGGTTTACGGTGGACTGGTCGTCATCTGCTTGGGTGGCGTTGTCTGGGGATTAGCATATGCATTCAAAGGCGTTCTTCCTATTCACTGGTCGTCAAACGAGCCAGTACTTGAGTTCCCGATTGATTTACTATTCTATAATTTCTTGATGCCTTTGGCAGTCAAATTCTTCAAGCCTTCGGATGGCTTACATGCCATGTACAGCTGGTGGTTCCGCCGTTGCGCGAGAATGCTCCGACTTACCTGGTTCATGTTTGATGAGAGAAAGCAGGATGAAGAGGGTTACAACGTGCGCAGGACTTGGAAGGTCATTTTCAACGGCGCCACTACCGATTCCCTGAAGAAGATCAAAACGGATGATATCGAAAGGCCGTTTGCCGAAGACCCAGAATTGACAGCCTACTTCCGAATGGATGGCCGCTACGTCAGAGCACCGGCATCCGATCAAGTCAGAATACCAAAGGGCGTTTCCACTTTCCTTGAGGTCGACGAATCGAATCACCGAATTGATGGCAAGAAGGAACGTGATGGTGTCCATGGAAAGTCTTCAACCCACTTCAAGCAGGTTTACATTCCACCTTGGTTCCGAACACGCATTTTCTTGTTCATCGTTTCTATCTGGCTGTTCGCAGCTCTTACTGGCGTCTCTATCACGATCGTTCCCTTGGTTCTAGGTCGACAGATTTTCGCTAAGATCATCCCAGCGCATGTCCGCAAGAATGACGTCTACGCCTTTTCAATCGGCATTTACCTCCTAGGCTCGGCCCTGTACGCTGTTTTGCACGCTAAGCAATTCTTCTCGTATATCAGGAATATCATCCGTGTCAACGCCGACACTCCCAGGAACGTTCGTCGCCGTATTACCATTGTTGCGTCTCGGGTTGCACGCATTACCTGGACTTACACGGCCTTCCTCTTCATCTTACCCACCCTTTTCTCCTTCCTCGTTGAGTTCTACTTGATCGTACCACTCCATACATATTTCGCAATCGAAGAGCGACATGTCATGCATTTCGTTCAAAGCTGGACTCTGGGTCTCCTTTACGTAAAGCTCACAACGCGAATCATTTTGTGGCATGAGGATTCCCGACCAGCCCAATCGCTACGTGCAATCACACGGAACGGGTACTTGGATCCAGATGCGCGCCTTGCAACTCGCAGCTTCATCCTCCCTGTCGGGCTCACTCTTTGCTTCGCGCTTTTCTCTCCATGGTGCTGTGCAAGGATGGTAATCTTGACTGTCCTGAGAGATCGCCCAGAGAAGCATCTCATCGCATACAGATACGCATACCCAATGTGTTTCGCTCTCTGCTGCGTCGTATACGCCCTTTACATCTTGCTCAGCTGGGTAAAGGACTGGAGAATGAAGATCCGAGATGAGGTCTACTTGATCGGTGAACGGCTCCACAATTTTGGCGATAGGAAATCGGGATCAAGCGGGGTCAGTGTTCCGAGTGTGAGGAGGATTGAGACATGAAGGTGGGAAGCATGAGAGATGAGATGAATGCATGACTTTATGGCATGGAACTCGGGTGGAGATATCAGGCGTTGGGAAGGCAATTTGATACCATACGTGGCAGCGTTCTTGGCTTGCTTTTGTTGCATTAGTTGTAGAATTGAGAACAGATATTGATACTAATATTACATTTGTCTTTCTGTGTTTTTGACGGGTAATTAATCGTGATCATTCCGTGAGCACATCAGCCATATTCACCTTAAAATGAAATATTTGTTGAAGGGGGAAGACTTGTGGTTACTTACAGAGCAGTGTCGTCAGAAAGTCTTGCATCATTTACCACCACCAGCTTTGTCGGCCCCACTTTCGTTCTAAGCGAGCCCAATGTTTACTTCGGCAACACCAAAAAAAATTTCCAACAAAAAGGGACAATTGTAACAAAAGCTGCGAAGCCTCTCCACGCTCAAGGCTAACTAGGTGGAATGACTAAATTTGCCACAAATAACTTGAGATTGTCGCCTTTTTCCTTCGTTTTCTCTCTTTAACTGCGGACTTTTTTGGGGGGTTTTTGATCTTCATCTTTAATTATGGTGTGAACTTACGAGGGAAGCAAACCCGTGAAAAGCCCCATTTAACTCGCAACCATTCTACCAGTAAACATTCCAACTAGATTGAAAGGCGGGGTGGCTACTGATTCGGGCTTCTTTAGGGAATTGATAGCCAGGTTGTGGTGGATGCCGCGGGGGTCTGACTGCATTTGTGTTCGGGGTGCGGGGATAGTATGCGGACTGTTGGAAGGTTCTAGTTTAGCTGGGGGGTTGCGAGAGTAGTGGGATTAGAGAGGCTTGGTAGCTGAGTTTTGGGGAGAGGATGGTGGGTTTGGGTCTTATTGATGGAGTTGCTCAAGGGGGTGAAAAGAGAAGAATTATTCAAGTCGAACAAAAAAGAACACCCAAGCTGTCGGGATATCTGGATGTATGGGAGAGGGAAAATTAACTACCTTTTTCTCGGAATTGTGGGTTCTATTCTTCCGGAAGAAGTTGAGGTGAAGGGTTTTTTAAAGGTTTTTGTTCTATTATCGGTGTTGTTGAACTTAATCATCAAGTGGTATTGGAGGCCAGTAATGACTTAAATGTACGCTGAACGTCTAGAGAACGCAGCAAGTCGAAGCAAGGAAAATGTACTCTCTACATTGAAGAAAGGACTCGAGATAACGCGGTTCAGCGAGTCCAAAAAACAAGTAACTCAGGAAAGAAAAGTTGTACGACAATTAAATAGAAAAAAAATTGTTTTCCAAGCTGTCGAGATGTTTCAAGGAAGGAAAAGATAGGCATACTTACTTTTGTGGTGATTTTTTGGGTTCTCAATCACTCAGCCAGGAGGAGTTGAGGGTGGTTGTCTTTTTGTGTATTTTCTGCTGTTTCGTTTGTTTGTGAACTTGCAGACCATTTGTGAAGATGAACTGACCTGATGACAGCCAGCCCTCTTCGGGTGGAATGCCTTCTAGAATATGATAGGAGCGGCATGAATGCCGCAACTTGAGCCTACTCATGCCACCTCTATCATTACTCGAAGTATTCGGGGTTGTGCACGCAGCGTCGGGATGGACTTTGCTGGGTGACCTTCTGGAAGCTGTTAGTTTTCGCTTAAGTGTGAATTGAGTGAAAGCATGACATCTCGACAGCATGTTTGGAAGTGTTTGATGGCGGAATCTCGGTTATTTTGGTAAAAGGCTAGGGTAGTAAAGTACTAGCTTCTCGGCTTACAGTATTCTCGGGGAAGTGCTGGTGAAGTTATATTTTCGGCTCAAATTCGGTATAGGCTCCTTCTGTGAAAATTGATTTTATCATTGAGCCCAGAAGTGCAATCTTGGGGAGGGATTGCGCTTGTTGAGGCTACAAACATACAGATTCACTGACTGCTTGCATTGTTTACTTCTCTATGAAACTCAGATGTCCAATGACTACGTGCGAAGCGGCAAGTAGCGTCGGATGGACTGGGATTGGTAGTCGATTTCTTCTAGCCTTTCGATATCTTCAATATATATTAGGCAGATGTGGAGAAATGCTCCTGTATCTTGAGCGAGCATATGAAATGATTGTTGTGTCTAGAAGCGAAAGGCTCTAAAAAGCCGAAACAAAAAAAAATACTTAAGCTGTCTAAGACCTGAGGGAGGAGGTGAGTACTTACGTCACATAAGCCAACGTCTTTTCACTTTTTTCTGGATTTTCTTTTTCGGGGTTTTCTGTCTCCTGAGATACAGACTCTAATGGAGATGAAATTTTCTCGTTTTTTTTTTTCTGAATTAGGTCTTTTTTCGAACCTTGCGAGTTGGGGTAGGTCCCTTCTGGCCACTGCCGGTGGTGCGCGCGACACACCTGTTAGCAGGTCTTTGTTCTTGATTGTAAGCTGTTCTTGATTGTAAGCCTGGACATTAGTGGATACCTCTGTCCTGACTTGCGTTGGTTCTGTCCTGTGTATTGTTAGTGTGTGATTGGTGAATTCAAGGCGGTCTTAGACAGCTGAGTATTTGGTGATTGTTTCGAGATTTACCTTTATTGGTTGCTATGAAGGGACAGGCTGCGTGGAGAAAATCGGGGTCACTTCGGCATCTGGATTCGTTCGCTAGCCTGGTGTTTTAATTGAAGGTGAACATCAGAACTTGAACGTACCCATATCTCGGGCCGAAGACCGCGACGCAGGGCAGCAGCAGATTTGAGAATCAAGTTGAGTTGTTGCTCCTACACGCCGGTTTATCCTCGACAGTTTGCCCGAGTTACCGTTGGAGGCTTCATTTGGATGCCACCTCTGTTCGACAATAGTTAGCAGGGCGCACCAACACTACTTCGACGGCACCATCTGCTCCAGCTGAATTATGTTTAATTTAGAAAGAAAAAAACCGCGTAATCGTCGAGTGTGGGAGACAGCCATATAATCTCTTTCATTAGGGAAACCGGAGTATCGATTCACGCGAGGTTAGGTTGCAAAAATTGATGCTGACCAAAAAGTCTGACATGAGTCTCCGTTATTTTGGGGAATGAATATCATATCCTTTGTTCTTCATTACGCTACATTAATTATGTCAAGAAATTGATATCCAGGACTCAGCTAAAGCAGAAGCGGATGTCCAAATATATCGAACCTCGGATTATGGTCATCGTCCGTAGTCAGAAGCAAGTCGGTCAATGATGTATGCGATTCCCTCTGCTCTATATGTATCTGACTCTGCGTAGGCAAGATTGGTGACATTTGCATCAAAGACAATGTTTTTCGGGTCATCAAGCGTGTACTTGGGCCAATTGACACAACCCGCTACACATCACTCCAAGTCAGCAAATGTTAAAAAAGACTGGTGATGCAACGCAGAAAGATTTTAAGGGAGAAAGTCTGGAAGTAAACTCACCACCTGCAGCATTGTTCGGATCCAGATCAACGATGAAACTCGCCCACATCCTCGACATGACCTTTGCAAGTTGCTTGTATGTCTCTGGCTTGCCCTCGAACGGATTTGTCGCAACCTCGTTCATATACCCGCGCCCGCCGATATTGTACATCATGAATGCGACTTCAGTGAAATGGCCCACTCCAATCGTGGCGTCGAATCCAGCCGTGAAGACGTTGAAATGGTATGAGTATGCGGTGGCGTTGTACTCTGCCCATTTCTGAGCCTGAAACCTGCGGGAAGCGTGCTGTCTCAAGTCTCCAATGTAGGACGCTGCGCGCTTCCATTGAACTCCCAGAGCAGCTTGAGATGGCGGTGGACGACCTGAAAGTGTGGCTGGAATTCCAATTTCGGGGATGTCTGGATAGAGAGCTGCGATCGTAAGAGCTGTTGCATTATCTGGGCCGGCTGACCGAACGAGTTGGAGAAACTGTTCAGTGGTGTTGATTCCTCTAGGGGCAAAGGAAGTGCCTTCGTCGAAATTTCGGCCAAGCAGGAATGGCACTTTGACAAATTTCCCACTAGCAATCAAACTCGCACCTGAGTCTTGCAGGAAGTCGTTGTCGACTTGTGGACCCCAGGATGCGTTAGTTGTGACGGAACTGTTGAGAATGTTGCTCAGCACATCTCTGTCTATCGTTCGAAGACATGCAAGTGTGTCAGCTGTGGTGCTACAATTCGTCGCATTAACAATGCTATCGTAACTTGGCTGCCATTGCTCTGGAGTCTGCAATCGGATGGATCCAACGGGTCCTCCACTTTCTGCAATTGCTCCCCGGAACAGTCCATCATCCCGACCTCCATACGCAACAAGTTGCGCTCCCACTCCATTTCCGCCAGCGCTCTCACCCCAGATCGTGACCTTAGTGGGATCGCCTCCAAATGCAGCAATGTTCTCCTGGATCCAATGAAGGGCCAAACGCTGGTCTCGTACTCCCATGTTAGCCGAGCCAGCTTCCAAAACTTCTTTGCCGAAGAGGTATCCCCAGGCTTGGAGACGGTAATTAATGCTGACTCCGATAAATGGTGATTTGGCATAGACTGACTGCTCCACGATGAAGGACAGGTTGTATCTTGGGTCACGGCTCCCTCCTTGGGTATTTCCGCCACCGTGAATCCAGACTCCAACAGGAAGGTTCTGAGCACCAGAAGGACGAATAACATTAAGCGTCAGACAGTCCTCTGAGATGATGTTTCCAAGAACCCATTGGTCGCTACCATAGCCCATGCATTCGGGTGAGTACTCTGTGGCGTTTCTAGTCTCGTCAAAAGTTACGTTCAAGGACTGTGCTTGACGAAATCGAAGATCACCAACTGGCGGTTGGGCGAATGGTATGCCAAGAAAGTAGTCCTGGTTGAATGTAGAGCTATGAGTGCCAGAGTAGGTGCCGTTCAGGACCTTAACTGTGGGGGGAGTATCTTGAGCAAAGGACAATGTGCTGAAGGCGAGTATGCTCAGCGGCAGCGCCTTGAGGAAGAGTGATAGACTAAACATGGTGACGCTGGTCCCAATTTTAACTTAGCCGAGCTACTTCCGAATTGAAGTCAACACAGAGTCGAGATGGACAGACATAACAATTGGGGAATAATTCCAGATATTTATATGCGAAAGTCAAGATCTGCTAGGATGGTTTCTTTCTTCCCCACAAACCGCTTCTTGAGCAAGGATCTCCACGATCTAAAGGCACTGGCAGTTTAGATCGGCTTCGGCTCGCATGGCCAGCAAGGTTTAGAGTTCATCCCGAGTCATTTGACAGCAAGAATTCCATTCCCAGAAACTCTCAAGCGTCCCAGAACGACATAACCCGAAGTGTAGCCGTCAAAAGAACGTCACGGTTTCTCTTGGCAACGATTAGAAGGCCCGAAACAAGGCTTGGTAATTCTACTCTTGCATTAGAGTTTCGGTACCGAACCCAAGCAGGTCAGAAGCTTCTTTACTGTCCTGGATGATGGGATGAAATTTTTGCCGGAGATTGGCCTGAGCTGGCATTGTGGAGTAGCGGGGCAGTATGGCGGGGTTCGCCCATGGGGGCGGGGAAATAAATACGACCGAGATTTCAACGTCATTGAAGTGGCTGGAATTTCCTGGCCTCCTCCCCGATCAGGAAAACCATTTTTGATCAACTGAATGTTTCTCGAGTAACAAATGCGCTTACTCGTCCTGCCCGACCTACAACTCAATTTGATAAGGGATGCGGGAAGCAGTCACAAAGTACTGTAAGTGAATTAACAGGACGGAAAGATGGCATGGATAGCTTCACCATTAAGGAATTCGAAAGTGGGATGCCACTTCAGGTGCAGAATCTTCGAGCGGATACCTGCATCCGTGCTATGGACTATCAATTGAACTGAACCTGGAGAGAGGCGATGCGCACTCCGAGGCGGTGGATTGGGACGTGTACTCTCGTCTCTGAGATATTTTGCATCAGGAGAAGAATTGTCTCTGGTAAAGCCTATGTCTCGGTTATTCGAGGTTTTCAAGCAGCGTTACCAGAAGATAGGTGCTGAATACGAAGCTTGAAAATGGGACACAATCTGTTATCCGGCTCAAATCACAGGAGTCGAGTGCGGTTAGCGATGGGGCGTATGGTTACAGATTAAATTATGTGCCCTCGAGTAAGGAGACTCCTCTCTTTCAACATTAATACTTAATATTTTCATAGTCACAAGCAATATCAGGTTTATCATGCAGTGTTATAGTAACCACAGTTGAGACTTTTGCCTTTTGTTACGAAATCGTCGAATTGGCTGAGCAGCTTCTGTTAATTTTTCAAAGCTTATAGTTTTTGTACCGGCAAATAGTTCTTCAGGACAAGATTGTAAATACGATTTCTCTTCGATATTTTACTGTCCTGCTACTTCATCTCAGCTTTTGTTTTTCGGATTCTCTCAGACACTAATGAAAGCTTCTTTCACATTGTGCTCGATGGTGTAAACCTTGGCGTAATCTTTTCTTCGTAGCCGAGCCATGGAGACAGTGAGAATGATAGTTAATTGAGTAGAGATCTAGTTGCGGCTGGAAAGTTTGCGAGTAGCAAATATATGCAATTCTATCAGTCAGGCATTTAAGATCCTGTGGGCCGAGCCTAAGAAATCTCAAGAAGTCTTATAAACCATCTTGCCTGACCAAGGCGGTCGATATCGGCCTATCTATAGCATTTTCAAAATAGCAAGAATTATTCTGCTCTAGAAACTTTAATTAGAATTCTAATTGCAATTATTCGCAACTAGTACATACATGTAATTGTGCTGGTCGGGTATTCAAGGCCCTCTGGGCCGAACCTAGGAGATCTCATGAAGTCTTTCAAGTCATCTCGCCTGGCCAAGTTGGTAAAGACCCATCTGTCAATTTCGACAATTTGCCAAACCGAAATATATGTCAGTCTTAGTCGAACGTGCTTTACTACCTGTCATGACATCACAGTTGCACAAGTCTCCCAAGCTCAGCATTTTCTATGATGAACATACTCGCTTGACACAGATAGGTCTGTTAACAATCAGGTAATATGCTAGTCTAGTAAAAAATAAATAAAAAAAAGAATCAGTCCTAGGACATATCAACTTAGATCTAGTCGACCCATACTTTCGACGGTAAGATGCAGCAACATGATGCCGAAAATTTGTGGCTTTGGGTGTATAGGTGCGCTTCGAATTGCGTGTAGCATGTTTCCGAGTAAGAAACCCAGAAGGCGTCAAGAAAGCAATTAGAGCGAATTTGCGGCTTGGTTGCGCAGGAGGATATTCTGGACCCAGAACCTCTTTAAGCCCAGCGTAGACTCTTCACTCAGTGTATATTTTGACCTTCCCCTTCAACTAGTTGATAGCATCTGCGTGAAGGCTAAGATTCACCCCTCGCTTGGATGTAGCTTCGTCACCTGAAATTCCCTTATAAAAGACATACTTAAATACCGTAGGAAGGCTTTTCTAGGTCAGCCATACGGCATCTGAGGCTCAACTCGTAAAGGTCATAACGGGGGAGGAATTAATCCTGGGTGGGCATCGACATCCACAATTCCACATCCACATCTGTATCCCTGCCACGAGTCATCCAGGGCGCACGCACGCACTTCGCACACTCCGCAACTTAGTCCCCCCGCTGCCTTTCGCTTCTCGCTTTGCTAAGCAGTCGGCTTTCAGACTCACCGCGACGTTCAAACCTTGCCCAACTGGGACTGGTCACTTTTTGCTGTCTATTCAAGTGTGTGTTTCTGTCTGCTGTCTTCCGCGGATCAGAGATGTATTCCTGACAGGGGTATGTTACTGGTCAACGAGGGCTGAGCTGGACTGCTTAGATATTTAAACGATATCAGCGGAACCCACCCAACCAAAAGTCAAAACCCTCGGTCCTGCAAAGTTGCTACTCGCTGAAAAAGCCATCAGAACCATCAGAGCTATACTATTGGATACTACGCAGGCAAATGTTGGAGTCACCACTCCAGAGGAAGGCCACCACTCAGGGTGCCAGTCTCAAATCGCAACTCTTCCACGGCACAGGGTTGGAATTGCACCGGCCCTAGCATCATCGGCAGGCTGCAAATATTTCCTGGTCTTCTCGGCACCTCTCACCACCCGCAATACCTTGGAACAAAAGCAGCACTCTCCGCCTGATAAAACTCAAGCAAGGCGCAGGGATACACTCCATGATACCGCTGGATATCGGGACCAAAATCGAGAATACAAACCTGCGCGTATATTGATTGTCACAAAATCTTGACCCTCCCAATCCGAGCTTTTAGTCTTTACACATACCTCTTTGGATGGCCCCAAAAAAATTCGTACACAAGGGGCAAAGAGACATGTAATTCTTTGATTGCTGCTTCATGTGGCAATGGCGAGGCGGGTGTAATGTTAACGGATAATCGAGCAGTTTCGCTGCTTTCAATTCCTTAATCTAATCGGGAGATAGGGAAGGAAGGTGACGCTGCTTTACTCCCGCATCATGATACTTTTTGAACTGGTTGACCTTTGGCTTGTTTGGCTTGTTTGGCTTGGACGTGGCTTGCATGCTGCCCAATTAAATTTGACCAAGCATAGCTACGCTTCCCTGACATCCATCCTAACGTTCCATCTTTACCCACCTGGTAATTAACATGTTCTTTCTGGAATCTCTCAAGAAATTAGCACTTTACCAAAGCAATCATGGGTAAGGTTCTCTGATATTCTTAACGTCTCGACAAGAGTCCGGTGATTTTCTTGAAACGAGCAATGTCAACAATCACTAACAAACTGGCCTCTAGCGTTATCTGCAGAGCTCATTTCCATAGCCTTTGGGCTGGTCGGCGTAGCCATTGCTCTTGCAACATACTGGTTGACTCGAAAACGTAATACCGCGGTTCCAGGTAAATCTCTCCTTTTATAGCTTTCAGTATATCTAAAACCCCTACGTATCGAGGTTTCAATCTTCCAAAAACTGACGAGAAATGTGTAGAACCTGACACAGAACTCGCGCTCCTCGATCCCGCTTCACTTCCATCATCACCACCTCATCATGTCATTGAATTCAACAGCTCCACCGCCACAACACCTGTTTCCGCAGATCAACGCAGTAATCAGTTACACGAAGTCATCGGGGATGCATTGGAACTTTTTTCGAGGCATCTTCGAGGTCGAAATTGATTCAATTTTCGTGGTTTGAGAGATGGAAGAATGATTGACTCGTCAGACATCCGGTCGCTGGCCTAAGACAGTACTTTTCTTGAAACTGCCCAGGCGTCATGGACAAACTTTGATGAGAATGGATTGCTTTTATATCGGTGATTTCTTTTGGATTTTGCTATTGGCCAGGGAAATGCAGGAGTTGCAGTGTTGAGGTTGTGGTTGGGTTTCACTGTAGCAACCATTGGGTTTCGCGACGCAGCAATTCTTCGAGGAAATAAGGAAACGACAACACAACATCCACAGAACAGCTCGATATATTGTAAAGACTTATATTTCTGTAGTTCTCAACACCTCAATCATCCAATGTAACGTTTTCGCCTCCGTGAATCTCCTGTTGCGAGTCGCAAAATCCCCTTTCGTTTCTGAGCAGGTGGTTGACACCTGCACCAGGGCATTTCTCCTCTCCGTCATTGTTTTCATTCGCAAACCATCCATCTGAACCGTAACTTTTACCCATTTCCTTTATAGGAGTCCAGATAACATCGATCCAATCTTGATACGATTCCGTGGCTGGGTATAGCTCACTGCCTAACTTCCCCAAGCATGGCGTGGAGGTCTTGGTGCCGACTCGCTGAGTGCACGCATTCACCAAGAGATCTTGTTTGCTGTCAACCTCGATGCACTTACTCATCATCTGTGGCCATCCCGATGTATATGTCCTTGAATTTGGACCGTTTTGTTCGGATAAGCTCAACAATCTTGGAGCAGGGTGGATTGATGAACTTTTTGAGAAAGGGATAGTATGGCGTTGTCTTGTTGTTCCGTGTCGTGTCGTACTTCGCATCGACCGTAGCTAAACCCGCATTTATTCCCTTCCCTTACGCGATAAGGCGCTAGAGCAGCAACGTGTCGAACCATGCTGCAAATGCCCACATCATGATCGCCCCATAACTGCATTCGTAGCTAAAATCTCGATCCTCCTTGCATAGAGCTTCATCATATGGCAGACTGGGTCTCCCCAAATAACACCCCTGAGCAGCTCGTCCGTGACAATCTGAGCCACAACACCCTCGTTCATCAATTCTAGAATTGGCTTCTTCTTCGATGACCGATTCTCATACTTCTCCACACTTCTCAAAAGTACGATCCGTCCTGCGTTGCTTAAGGTAGCTTCTGGTACGGGCCAGTAGGGTGCAACCTCATTTATCGGAAGACTTTTCGACTTCTTGGGCTTTGATTTCGTTTTATTCAGAGTGAGAGAGCTGGATTGTGCCTTGAGGTTCGAGACTAGAGGTTGTAGTTTCTGAGGTGTAACCGCACAGACCTGGCCTGGTGCCGGTGATGAATAAAGGTCCAGCAGGGAGCGTACATATGCCTTATCGGCTCTTGGAACCGGATCGCCTTCGTTGACGAAGGATAGGAAAATGGACTTCCGAAGAGCTGGGTTGGATGGCCTCGAGAGTGGCAGCAGAGAAACGGGCGGAGCACCAAAGCTCACGCAATGGATACGTTTGAAGCAACCGGTGAGTATGTTCAGTTCGGACTCTGCTTGAGGGGTGGTAGCAAGCATATGAGAGTAAAGAAGAGACGCCACCGCTCCACCTGCCGAATGACCTGTGATTAGCAGCGAACATTTGGATCTGCTAGGGTCTTCTTGTAGAAGATGGCGAAGTCTGGCTGCTACAGGCTTGATCATCTTCTTTGCAACCGTAAGAAAACCTGCATGGCAAAAGTTCCCCGGATCATCCTAAATTCGTTAGCTAGATGTGATCACGTGACGCGCAGGAGATACTCACAAGAAATCCCTCGGGAGATGCTGGTGCAGAGTTCAAATTGACAGCCCAATCCATAAATGTCTGTGTCCCCCTGATAGCAAAGACAATCGTATTCATGTCATCCATAGGGACAGACTTGATGACCATAGCCTTAGTTCCTAGTCTCCAATCTGCATCGAGATGTACCTCCTTCTCTTGTCCAGAGGGTTTCGTGTATACTCGTTCGGAGTATTGGGCAGCTAAGCATAGTAGGGGAAATGTAGGGATATACCTAAACTACGTCAGAACGGACTTGGTGCTGGGTACGAACAGACTCACAGTTTAAGAGGCGGTAAGTTAGGTGGGAGCCTTGAATTGGCATATAGATAGACTTTGGCGAAGTAGTTGGTACTTGTGAGTGCTGAGGATACAGAATTATTGACCATGCCCTTCGACTTTCCCTTTCCCAGTGCTCGATCGCTATATCCAGTCTCTTCTTGCTGCTGCTGCCACATCGGCTGAGGCGGGGAAAGAACAGTCAACTCCCTCTCATCTCCACTGAATTGTTCTCCATCGATAAGTGTAATGATGTTGTCAAACTTCGAGGAGATTAGATCACAAAGGGCGGCACTTTGGTTGAGATACTGCGTCCCCTGTATGTACAGCGGTGAAACGCCATTTTGGATAATATTAGCGCCGCAATCGGGCACATTTGATGCTAGAAGGTTGGACATCGAAGACAGATTGAGTTTGCTAATGTTCCCACCAGACTTCTGCGGCCTTCGAGGAAGTGGAGGAAGCTGATCCTGGTGTACTAAGACTGGTTGGTATTGCGGGGGAACTGGAGCAATCAGCCAGCCTTTGGTCTGGCCATTGCCATGCGATGTATGCGGCCGCCTCTGCTCCAGATATGACCAGTTTGGCCGATATGGATTCGGATGTTGTGCTGGTTGTTGGTTCACGATAGGCGCCGACAGAGGTTGAGGTCGAGGAGGTGTCGTCGGTGTAGGTTTGCCTTTCTTGGAGCGACCGAAGATCGCCATCGCTTATAAGTTAGACTTTGATACGCTGTGATCCTTGTAAATTGTGGTCCGCCCAGCGGTTGTCAAGAATGTCTCTTCATCGCAGAACAACATCCACAACTTCATGAAGTTATTGATACAAGTGGAAATGTGTGTAGATGAGAGAAGTGAATAACGAATGTTGCGAGAGGCAATCAATCGCGGGTTTCACATCACAAGGGCGAACCTAGCGGGCAGCCTTTGAGTGTGCCCAGGCTCTGAGTTGCCCTTCAAGTAGTGCATGATGTCGTGCCATTCGTCAACGACTCCGCCCCGTTTCTATTTACAGGGACGGCATGCTGCAGGTTTTTAGCGAGCAGGAGGCGAATGCCGAGGCGACTGGCTCGTCAGGGACACATGCGAATGTGAACACTCTCTTTCATTCGCACGAACGGTTCTATGCAGCATAACTCTTGTGTGGAAGAGAGCAATATTGAAGCAATTGAAGTAAGTGGCTCGGGTAGAAACTCCTCTCATTCGCACGTTCGTACTCAACAAGGGGGTCAGGGGCTTGTGTTTACCCTTCCCCCGCCGATCTCCCTTGGTAGCGGGGCAATGGGGTATGACATACCATACAAACCCAAGATTTGATCACCGATGCATCCTATGCCTGGGAGAATGATTGTTCCGTCCGCCTCCGACCAACGAAAGTTCACGACAAGTTAAAAGTATACAATACCCATGCCTCCATCATCTGGAAAGAAATGCAACATCCTTCATTGCAACATTACTAAAACTAGATACGTCCGTCGTACTCCAGCTCCTCAGAATTCCGTGCTATTACCAGCCCATCCCTCGCTCATGTTCGTCAGAAATCAATCTCCCTTGCGCCCTGAAAGCCTTTGAATCCTAGTAGCTTTTCTCCACCAGCTGCACTCAGCTCAATAGCAGGGAGGGCATATTTCCACATCCCCTCAACATACTTCGTCAGCATGTGTTCCGTTACTCCTTGTTGAATAATCAGATCGAGCAGCAATGCTGCATCTGCAAGGGCTGTATTTGCTCCCGATCCTCCTGCGGGCATCATTGCATGTGCAGCATCGCCCAGAAGAGTTACTCTTGCTGAGGGTTTCCAATCTGGCTGAACAGGCCTAGCTGAGACAAGACGAAGCGGTGCACATTGATCGATATCTTGCAGCTCGAACAGACATTTGATCGATGGGTCCCAGCTCTTGGTGAGTTCCACTGTCAGATCCGCAGCGGCTTTCCCAGTCAAAGAATGGAATTGGCTGTCGCTAAGCCCAATATCCTCAGCACTTCCGCCAAACACCCAGTAGACGTAGTCGTCGACTTTTTCGAGTCGCCCATCAGACTCAATCGAAGCATCCGTGGGGAATCGCATCGCTTCGAGAAAGACACCCAGATTGTTCTTGTCTTTGATCACTCCCATCCCTTTCATAGCCTTCGTTGTGAACTGAGACTCGAATTCGCTTGTGATTGGTGTCTTCCCGTATAGACAACGAGTACCAGTATCGACATATCGATAGTCGGGCAAGAACTGCTTCCGAACTGCTGAAGCTACACCCTCAGCGCCAACCAATAAAGTCCCTTCTTCACTCGTTCCATCACTGAAAAATGCCTTCACACCATTGTCGGTGGTTTCGTATCGCGCAAACGACTTCCCGTACTTTACATTCTCTTCCATTCCCAGTGTAAGTAGTGAACGCAGCGTCTTCCTATCCACAGCATACCCCCGCTTAACATTCGGGTCTGATTTCAGCCCAGCCTTGCCCCAAACACGCTGCGCTAGAGCTTCTTGACCTGGGCCAGATCCCATACCTGGCATGACCTGCCCAGATAAACTTGTTGCGTCAAGAGCACCCAGCTGATTGAGCCTCAGCTCTACGTTTGCACAAGTGCGCTCAAAAAGACTCCAGTTATCTTTGCCGAGACATTCGTGGAGAGCTACAGCTCCGTTACCAGCGATGCGAATGCGATAACCTTGGGCTCGAGAGTTTGGTGAGGGATCTTTTTCAAAGACGGTGAAAGGGATATTGTGTCTTTTGAGGCCTTGAGCTAGGGCAAGGCCACCGATTCCACCTCCAGCTATCAAGATGCGAGGAGACTGCATACTACAAAAATCCGAGTCGGAGAATAGGTCAGACGTGAGAGATGTTGAACAATGAAGGTAAAAGCTTGGGTGGTATTACAGTTCGTAACTTGATTATGATTCAGGGCTTAGATTCAAGAGGAAAGAGCAAGATCTTATGTACGCTATGGAGGTTAGGCAGAAGCTTGAGAAATGTGAAGTATCCAGCTGGAGTCGGGTTGGTCTATTTTGCGAGTCGGACATCATTTCATCGGAAGGAGCTATTTACCGAATCACCAATGACATTCTACCTTTCCACCTTTCCGGTTCATACCTCCAAAAGGAACACACAAGCATATTCCTCGAACCATTCAACCTGCAACGTGAATAATAAAGCCAATGATTTTTTGCGAACTTCAAAGAAGGGTGTGAGGCATGTTACATTCCTCGCTTGCGCTTCTAAACCCCTTTTATGCAGAATACTAGCTTACGAATCATGTTTGTCTCGGGCCGAAAATGCCCATTTCTTAGACGTGGACCAACAGCGAGTGGTCGATCAAGACAATCGACCGAGCATTTCTAATTTCATACATTGGTTTTAATATTTGGGCGAATGTAGATGTAGCCAGTCAACCGCTGACAACGTCACTGTCATTGTCATTTCTCCGTGGTATTTTAAAAGGTCGATTTTTGTAGCATATATACACCATAAACCCCGTCACCCAATTCTCAGCTTTGCGCACAATCTCGAAGGTAAGTGGAAAGACAAACGTCCTCAAGCAGAGCCCATCTATAAAACCTCGAACAAAGCACAACCTCGTCCCATGACGGCGCCCAATTCTTATTCTGCCTTCTTTTAATCCGCATCATCTTCTCTGCGACAGAATCGCGAACCTTAGCTCTCTCCTCCTTCTGCTCGGGCTTTGGTAAGTCTCTATAATACGCAAGAAACATCTTGCTGTGAGTTGAGACGACGAGATTGTCCGCAATCGACATTATCAGGAGGACTCTTGCTCGCAAGAATCGTGTTTTTGGAAGATCGTCTTCCCAATCCAATGCTGCAAGCGCCATAAGCGCTTTCGTCATGTAATTTGCGTAATTGCCGGCGTTATCCAACCATGGGTGCTTAATCCCAAGCTCATCGACGAGTTCGGTAATTTTTGGCCGGTTGACACAATCGAATAATTGCTGCGCAATGCCATGTGTGTCGACGCAGGCGTGGAATGTCCCCATAATGTCTAATCCAAGCACGCGTAGGGCGCGGAGGTACGGTTTGAGACCGTGACCAACGAGGGCTATCTTACGGTTAAGCTTGTGGTAGGAGAATATTATGTTTGTGATTTTGGAAGCTACGTTCCTCGCTAATAAAATTTCGGTTTTGCCAAAGTCAAACTCTTGAATGGCTTTGTGGACGTAGGATTTGGAAGTGCCTACGAGATTGTAGGATGTAACTGCCTGGTGTTCTGGTTTTTTGCGGATAGTCCGGCAATCGAGGATTGATAGACCAACTTGGAAGTCAAGCCATTGCCCATCCTGGAATTTAGAAGCATTTGAGAGTGCGTGGATATTTTTGATGCTCAGCTGTGAGGCGTAAGAGTGTTCGCGATTTAATTGAGAGCGGGAATGGGATGACCCCGAAGATCGTTTGTATGCATTTGAGTTGCAAGTGAACTCAGGGACACATACCGAAACGAATACCCAGTCTTCGGAAGGCCGATCGTTTGGGGCGAGAATTGACGAAATCTGGAGACACTTTTGGAGAAAATTGAGTCCGCACTTTAGCAGGAAAGGTACTTCGCGAGCTTTGGCATCCATTCCTGAGGGCGTCATGTCTGCTGAAAGATAATTATGTAGTTATGGATCATGCTAGAATTCAGATGTGGAAGGTGTATTTTTATGTACAGGAAGTTGTTCTCGCTGTTCTGGCAATTGAAATTCAAACTGACACGGAAGTGCCCTTCGGTAGTAACCAACCTCGCGGGGGACGCAAGAGGCGGCACTAGATTAGCACAAGGCTTCGTTTGACAGACGACTCAATGCTCGGAAATTGATACCAGAAGAATTACTTAATCTCTCTGGATTTGCCTCCTGTCAGTCGCGTTAGTCTTATGCAGTTTAAGCGGCCGCAATGCGAATTAGGGTTGATGGATGATTCGAGAGCAACTTGATTTAGCTGTAGATCTGCTAGCTTCACCATCAGGAAATACCGGGAGGCTAATTAGGAACCGCTAGTAATTCTCACCACTCCATGTGTACGGAGTAATAAACACCCACCCAAATCTCTCAAAATAGGAAGGACAGAAACAAAGCCAGGATACTCAGCAAAATATGACCTTCATACGGACTCAGCAAAGGGGAGACGAGGAGCACATTGATCAAACTTGCCCATCATCTGTCACAGGCAATGGTCGATATCAGAACAGACACAAGCACGATATAGAAAGAAGTCCATCTTGAGACAACATATACACCGGGATGGAATGAGCGTAAAACGAAACGGGAGGAACAGTTGCGCCATGCTGCTTCTCATCCTAAACTTCACGGCGTTAAATTTCTCCAAGGCTATCTGTTCTAGCCTATTCTTCTCGAAGCTTCACAGATGAAGACTAGATTTGCGACATGACCGAGCTATTATGTGAGGAACTTGGATTTGGAGGCATCCAAAAACCAATGTCGCAAGTTTTTGAGAAGACAATCTTCATTGCGATCGACTTCGAAGGCTACTCATATCCATCTGAGCTAGGGATATCAAGACTGGAGCGAGAGGAACTGCAGAATATTGAGGACGTCAGACTGAAGAAGTCAAAGGTTTTCATACATTGCACTACCAATGCAAGAACGGAAAGCGAAAGCATATCCATAAAGCGTTCCGCTTTGGAGAGACCGAGAACCTGTACTCGGAGGACCTCCCATTCATTCTGGCCATTCATTCTGGACAAAATATTTCAGACCAGTAGTAGGGCAGACGATCAATGCTCTGCACCACAAACGATTCTAGTGGGTCATGGCATAATAAATGAGCTAGATATTTTGGCCAGTGTGGGGATTGATCTCACACAACTGACTCGGTCGTGGGAATTTTCGATACGAGGCAGCTAGCATTCGAGATTATCGGCTTCGAAGCTCTTCGGAATGGCTCACCGCTGGGAAGTATTTACTGACTACTCATAAATGATAGAGCTGGGAGACATCATAATGCTGAGAACGATGCCGAATAAAGGCTGACGGTATTCCTCATGCTTGTACTTGAGAGTATCAAGGTGAGTTCCACTGTCCTAGCCCAATATCGCGACTTAGAGAACGGTTTGGGAAGGAAACAGCAAGAGAAAATACAGTCATGCACTTCCGCAAGGTCTGATCCCAGCTGGCAAGAGAAAGCTGTGGCCACTAGGCTACAAGTCGTAAAATGGTCTAACATGACGTAGAATCCCGATCAGGGGAACTTCAAACTCAGACATATGAGGCAAACGTAGAATCTTAAAAATTGTAGATGTTTCAAAGCATTGGGATGCGTGTTGGTGTGAGAAAAGGAAGCTGGAAAACATTTGTTGTGGCGGTGGAGGTCTCAGGAAGGTTGCTTAGCTTGAGCTGCCAAAACAATCCTTGTGGAAGTCGCGTATGGATCATCACCGACGCGCTCCTTCACCCACCAACATCATCGACCAACTCAACACTGGCCACTCCAGGATGCGATAGTTGTGGGAAACGGAAGCACGCCTGTATTTCTAAACACCACGTACACGCGCCGACAATGCCTCGTCCAAAGCGCACAAAAGTCGCGCCTTCTGCGCCTGCCCCGCGCGTCAAGAAGTCTACAAAGATCTCCCCTCTAGTTGCGACAGCTCCTGAACCACACAAGGCGCCTTTCGACGACTTATACGACGTAAGTGATGCAGAGGATAGGGCTACAACAAGCCCGCGACGCGTTAAGCGGGACAATGGCAAGGGAAAAGCTATTGCTGCTGCATCTTCGTCGCGAGGACTTGGAGGAGGGATGAATTCTCGCGACTCGATAGAGAGAGACGGCGAGATATTGGAGAACAGGTTAGGAAAAGATCGCATCCATCTAGAGGACTCGGCGGAAGAATCCTCACTGCCAGAAATTGACCTAGACTCGAGTAGTCCTTCAATCGAGACTGGTAGAAAGGAACAACGCACCCCGGCTGTCGAAAGCTCCATGCTTGCGATAGGAAATTTCAGGAGACGACCGCGTCAACCAAGCATTCTCGGCCGCGGTCCTGGACGAGCGAGATCTAGCAGTATAGATTCGAATCTAGCTGAAGATAATGCGCTTATGAGTGTGGGACAAAGAAACACATCAGCTATAGGAATTGGCAACTTCAAGAGGCGGCCCCGGGAACGGAGCATAATGGGACGAAATCCTGCTCCTATCGCTCCTAGTAGTATGGCAGTGGATATGGAGAGGGGCACACCTGCGCATGTAGGATCAGCGATGAAGATAGGCACATTCAAGCGCAGAGAAAGGGAGCCTAGCATTTTACGGACTGCTCAAAAGACGCGACAGGAAGAGGCTTTTGATTACGATGATGACGAGGACGATTTCAACCCCGAGGATGAGTCAACACCTCTCAATTTGTCGAAGACCAGAAATATGACAAGCTCTTCTGGTGGTCCATCTTCCTCGAACTCGAGAAAGCGGAAACTTTCAGCTGTTCAGGTTCCACGTTCAAGCCCAAGTTTGCCCTCTCCAAGAGCAATGGAAGCAGATGACACGATCCCAGCAACGAATCCTCTCGGTGACGAGCCAGAAGCTGATGAAGAAGCTGAGCCTTCACCACGACTGGTCCCCTCGATCGAAGCCCGATCTGATACTCCCGAGCCTCTGAGTGAGACTATGGCACCACCTCAAAGCAGCAGTCCCCTTCCTTCTAGTCCCGAGCTGCCAGCAAGGACGCGACGAGCACCACCCAGAGGTCGACGTCCCTTGCGAGGCAGAACTCCACCACCAAGAACACAAGATTCGCCGATCTCCTCACCTCCATCTCTCACGCATTCGCCAAATAGACCAGTCCACGCAGCAGCCACAACCCGCAAACCACAACGACAGGCTCCACCTCCAAGCACATTCTCTACGGCTCAGCTTCAAGCTCTTCTTCCTAGGAGACGGCAACGTGCAACAGCTCGAGATCCGTTCGACGTCCCGAGCTCTGGTGACGAAGTTGATGTTTCTGGCCTTGCACCAGATGACGATGAGCTCTCCCACTTGGATGTCCAGGCCAGGTCCCGAAGACATGCGAGCGTTCGAGCCCGAACTCCAGCAGCACTCAAACGAGTAGGAAAGCTCAACAAGGCGGTTCCAAAGCCGAAAGAATCAACAGTAAAGCGCACTTACGGATCACGAGCCAATGCATCAGACAAGGAAAATACTGTGGAGGTTGATCCTGATGACAGCCTGGCACCAATCCCAGATAATGACGCCGATGGACCGGAGAATAGTCAGGAGCTGGAAGAGAGAGTAGGCAAGGAGCTGAAGAGAGCAGCGAAGAAATTCCAGGAGGTCGATAAGTGGGAATTGGAGTTTGAGGAGGTTACTGCGAGTAGCTCGTCACCGAGAGATGGTCGATAATTGGCTGTTGTTTCTGACCGAGTTTGCTGCCGTTATTGGGCTTCTGAGTTCTTATGAGTGGATTGAAGGATGAGGAAGGATGGTATGGTGGCATGCACGCCTTGGATGGCTGGAGTTTCTAGGGAACGGATCACTAGGCATGGCTTGCATTCAAGGCGCCGGGGTTGTAAGGTTGGTTTGCTGAATTGGCTTGTTGAGAAGCCCTATTGTTCACAAGTCTGGAAACAGGAAGCGAAATGAAACAACATATCAAACTATCCCTCCGCCATTCTATAGTGACTTTTGGGCAATTACTCCAGCAGAGATTGAACGCCTCCCCAATGTCCAAACGCCTGTACTATACCCAAACGCACCCACCAGCAACAGTTTCTATCGAAGTTCTAGACTCGGAGTAGCCGGTCTACTCTCCCTAACAAAGAAACTTATGTTCTCCCTCAACGCCACATACTCGCTCTCAGCGTACCCCAACAGGCCCTCAATCTCATTACTCCTGACTCCCTTAATCCTCATAATCTCCGCCGCGCTATAATTGACCAGAGCTCTCCCGACCTCCATCCCAGGACCCTCCCACAACTTCGGCGCCAGTCCACCAGTTTGCAGCGCTGCCTTGGGGATCCTATCGACAACAACAAGACGTACGGCTTCTTGCTGTGCGAATGTCCCTTCGACATCTACCACACCCACTGGGAGAAGTCCCGCTTTATTTGATAGGGCACGGTGAGCTCCAGCATCGATATACACCGTCCCATGCGGAGCCAACCCATGCAAAAGCCAGAAATACCTATCCCGAATAGGTTGTGCTGACGGAATGAAGCGCGTATGCAGCGGTGCAACAACAGCCGGTTGCAGTTCAGCAGTCGATCTCGCAAGAGGCTCCTCGAGCGACGCAGCTGCCGAATGTATGATCTTACCGGATGGAGGAGTGGAAGGGAGTGATCCGGTGGCGGCTTTCAGGTTCTGAACGTAGCGGACTATGTTGGCTATGTTGCCTGGGTTGGAGGAGCGTGTTATTACTGTTGTTACACCTGCAGAGGTTGCGAGACGGGCGGCTACGATTTTGGTGGACATTCCCCCGGTGCCTAGGGCTGAACCCGCACTGGATACTGGGTTGGAGTTAGATTTGGATGGCTGAATTGAGGAAGAGAAATTGGATAATTTACCGTCTGCTTGCAAGGCAGCTATGTCTTCGACTACTTCGATAGTTTGGGCATCAGGGTTGGTTCTAGGATTCTTGTCATAGAGACAATCGACATCTGTCATGAGAAAGAGATAATCTGCATGCACCATTGCTGCTGTGATGGCTGACAATGTATCGTTGTCTCCGAACTTGATTTCTGTCACGGCGATGGTGTCGTTCTCGTTGACGATGGGGATGACGCCCATATCGAGAAGCTCTGCAAATGTGTTTTGAGCATTGAGATATTGGGTGCGCTGGAGTTTATCAGAGTTGAACAGCTTGGATTGGAGAAATGACTTACATCTGCGATATCGTTTCTTGTGAGGAGAATCTGGGCAATTGGTTGACGTAGATGGCCAAACAAGCTATCCCAAAGACTTATGAGACGACATTGACCGATTGCTGCCAATGCCTAGGTTGATTATCAATACATATCTTCTGAAAAAGAATCATGAGAGAAGCTTACTTGAATTCTTGGAAGGTGTTTTGGTCTTTTGTCGAGATCCATTCTCCTCAGACCCACTCCAATAGCCCCGGAAGACACAATAATAACTTTGTGGCCATCTTTATGAAGCTTCACGGCCGTCTCAACAATGAGAGTCAAGATGGAAAGTAGAGGTTCATGAGTCTTCTCATCTACAATCGAGCTGGTCCCTGTAGTAATCCGTTAGCATGAGTATGTGAGACCAGGATTCTGATGAAGAGACTCACCGAGTTTTATGACAATAGTCAATGGTTTTGGAGCCTTCATCTTGAGCTGCATTACTGTCTCATATCTCACTCAGAATTTGGGGAAGATATAAAATCATATAACAAGCAAAGAGAGCGATCATGGGAGTTATATATTGTCGGTATGAGTTGTCGGGTCTTAACTTTTTAGCTGCGAAATCGGCAAGAAACACAGCCTTGTCAGCATGCTCCCCTGATTGGCTCAAGCTCCAACCCCAGAAAAAGTCAACAGCCTTCAACGCCCTTTTCACTACATCAATCCCATCTACGTCCGAACTCCCCCTCTATAATTCCAGCGAGCCTCGCAATCTTCACGATGGCAGAAGATACCCCAAGGCACCAGCCGCAAATACAAGCACGAACGATCCCGCAAAGACAGGCTATGATCCAACAGCGAAATGGAGCAACTACTGGAACATACTTACGGGGCGAATGACCACCGAAGGGCAGCACGAGTTCCGCGAGGCAGCATACATCCGCAATGAGGCAGCTGACTGCAAGAAGTGCGACGAGTGGCGGGATTGGTGTTTCCAGTACTCGCCGACGGTCATATTCATGAAGAAGAACATCGAGGCTCTGAATGGAGATCTGCATTCGGGAAATGTTATCTGTAGACGGTGTCCGACAAGGAAGGACGAGAATGGGAATTGGGTTAGGCAGGGAGGGGGTTTCAGTCCTGATCATGGTATCTTGATCTGTGCGAATGAGATGAGGGATAGGAAACACTTGGAGGATACGTTGGCGCATGAGATGGTGCATGCGTGGGATCATTTAAGGTGGAAGGTTGATTGGGCCGATTTGAGGCATGCGGCTTGTACAGAGGTGAGTTTGGTGAGGCTGTGAAGATGTGAGAAGATTGGGCTAATTGGATTTAGATTCGGGCGTCTAGTTTGAGCGGGGAGTGTAGGTGGATGAGAGAGTTCTGGACGAGGAACAACTGGACTCTTACACAACAACATCAGAACTGCGTAAGGTCGAGAGCAGTGAGATCTGTGATGAACAGACCGTCTTGTAAAGACGATGTTCAGGCGGTGAAGGTGGTCAATGAAGTATGGGATTCTTGCTTCGCGGATACCCGGCCGTTCGATGGCATCTATAGATAGAATTGGGATAGAGGATTGTAACAACATGTAGAAACACCAGAGGCAGCTTGTGCTTGTCATGATTATATTGTTCAGCGTAGGCGTACAGGAATATAATGATCTCCAACTCCCAAAATTCATGCCCATCCATCTTGTATGATACGTTATGCCTCCCAAGCTCCCAAAACGCCAGTCTCATATCATTAACTCGTCATTCAATCATCACGCTCCGATGGTTTATTTCCAGTCGACTTTGAGTCCCGCATACTTGCTCGTTCACCCTTTACGCAGTGCTTGATGATCCAAGGGTGCTTCTGAACTTGATCCAAAGGAATTCGCTTCTCAGGATCCAGAACAAGAAGCTGTGGATGGTTAGCGAGGGTCGCTGAGTTCCAGTGGTATCACTTACTCTCTTGATCAAATCTCTTGCTTCCGGGCTCACAAAACTGGGTACAGTCATTTCTCCCCTCGCAATCCTCCTCTGGGTCATGACTGGAGTATCTTCAAAGGGTGCTTCTCCAACGAGGAACTCGTATGTCAAGACTCCCAAGCTCCAGAGATCGACCTTCTCTGTGTAGTAGTTGTCCTGGGTTCCTGGCTTGATCATCTCGGGTGGCAGATAGTCAAGAGTTCCACACATGGTGTTTCTCCTGTTGTTTGGTGCGTGAACACTCCAGCCGAAATCGGATATCTTGATCTCGCCATGAATTCCAACCAGAATGTTCTCTGGTTTGATATCTCGATGCATCACATGCTTCTTATGGAGGAACTTCAAGGCTGCGGCCATCTGTGCAATGTACTGGGCTGCTTTCCATTCGGGGAAACGGTTTTCCCGACGAAGATGCTTGTACAATTCTCCCTTTCCGGCGAACTCGAGAATCAAGAATATTCTCTTACTGTCGTGGAAGTGTCCGTATAGTTGAAGGATATTCGGGTGTCGCAGGTTGCTTTGAATCTCAATCTCTCTTCGAACCTGCTTCTCGACCTTTCCTTGCTGGATCTCGTTCTTGTGCAGTACTTTCAGCGCACAAACAAATCCAGAGCTGCGCTCCCTTGCGAGATAAACACGGCCAAACTTCCCCTTTCCCAATGGCCTGCCAATTTCGAACATGCCCAGGTGAAACTGTTTCGGTGGTGCGGGTTGTTCATACATCGGATTCGACTTGCGCTCGAGTTTGATCACTTCTTCGGATCCTCGAGAGGAGCCTGCTCCTTTTCTTGGTGGTGAGCCGTTCTGCATGTTTGATGCCCGCCATTGCGCTGCTTGGGAGGGAACAGTGACTATTGTGCTGGTTGTGTTTTGATTCTGAAGCGCGACTTTGAGAAGGTTGGCGCGACTTGCATTCTGTGATAATTGAGAGGCAGAGGTTGTGGATGTTGACATCTTGACATGTTAGTTGAAGTAAACAAATCGGAAGCTATTCCAAGTACCTTGGACTTTTGGTACTTGCTTCCATCGCCCGGATCGTTCTCGTCGTTCACTGACATGCGCTCGAAGCGCGATTCGAGAACACGGGTAGCCATTGAGAAGGACCTCGTGTCAATTGGGATGAAGACTCTGTCGTGGGATCCGGCCGACCAGTTGAGAGGTTCTGCGCGTGCTGAAGGTTAGTATGAGGACTTGTTCAACTCAGGTCTGTATGTTTGGATTTCATGCAACTGCTAATGCTGTTTGCCAAGTCGCGCTAGTAGTGGTTGGCCGGGCAACAGTCGAAACTCGAGCTCTTCCCCGCGCTTGTCTTGCTTGTGAGGCTGTGACTGACAGCCAGCTTGCTTTGCCCCACCACCCCAACCTCAAGGAGACCCTGGATCCAACGATACGGAGTACCTCAATCGCGACTACATAGGTACTTGAAAAGACCCTCCTCGGACACAAGCTCTGCGGCTGCAGAATCTTCACCGAAAATGGCGTTCAACGGCCCCATCAACGAGGTGTATCCAACGCCAGATGCCAAAGAGAGTGCCACCGTGTCGCATCATCAAAAGGGCTTCAAGATCAGTGCACGAAAGCTTCCCATCTCGAAATCTGGTCCCATTGATGAGATGTCGAAGACGCTGGGCATCCCCGTACCAGAGATGATATTCGGCGACAACATGGTCTCGATCGAACATATGGCGAGTGGCTGGCGGCTGGAGTTCAATGCATATGATGCTCTTGATCGGGTGGATAAGACGGACAAGAATATGTTGAAGGTTGCGTATTCGCAAGAGTGGTCAAGCAGCAGGTAGGGGAAGGCCACTACCACAATGGCGGAATGTTTTCTGACATATCGCAGGGAAAAGACGCATGAAGGCATCAAGGAGGTAGTAAAGCCTTTTGACTGGTCGTACACAACAGACTACAAGGGCACGATAACCAATGGCAAGCAATTCGAATTGCAGAAGGACAATGCGGAGCCAATTCCAATTGAGCTGCTAAAGCGCCCTGATCCAATCCTGTTCTTCGAGGAAGTCGTCCTTTATGAGAGCGAGCTGGATGATAATGGTATTTCCATCGTCTCCTGCAAATTGCGGGTTATGCCAGATCGTATGCTGTTACTGTGTCGACTTTTCATGAGACTCGATCAAGTCCTGCTGAGGATTCGGGACACGAGGATCTATGTAGACTTCAATACTGGCAAGGTTATCAGGGACTATACAGAGAAAGAAGAGAAATTCGACAAAGTCAAGCAGGTAAGTTCTGAGATTTCTTGCACGCATCTGCCAGTCTTCACACGTATATCTGGACTCGTGGTTTCCCTCCTTCAGTCCAAGTCCCACTCTTCGTCATTGACTAATATGATATGTAGGGCCTGATCTCATCTGGCAGGCTACCAAGCGATATCACAACAGCTTTACGTGATCCCAACCAGATAGGTCATCTCGTGCCGGAAGTTACCCATACTTTAGAAAGTTTGACGGTCTCCTGATTGTCTTCATTTCCTTCAAATCGTTGCATAGCGTTGGAGTTTGGGAGATGAGATGAGCATTTGCATGGCGTTGGATGCGGAGTTGTCAACTTGTACCGGAGCAGTTACGCTCATATAGGTAGGATCTCAAGCAGATCCTCTCTCGGAGATATCACACTTGTATGATTATGGAAGCGGAAATACCTGCTCCGATGGACGTCCCATTGAGTTCCCTTCCGAATGGAGCTTCATGTACTTAAGACAGTGGGTCTTGTGAGAAATTCCGAAGACGATGGTGGATTCCAGCAGGATCCAAGCAGAGCGATGCGCCTAAGCGAGCAAGTTCATCCCCCAGTCTTGATGCATATTGTTTTGCTTTGAGCATCTTGCATTTGGGTACGACTCATGAGAAGCATCTTAAGATAGGTCTTAAGCTTCTTAATAGCTTTGCTATAGGTTCCTTTTCTGGGACCCGAAGCTCGGGTGTGTGCATTGAAAAGGGGAGCCTTAATCCCCGCTAGCGGTTTTGAATCTTCTCAAGAAGACAGTCAAAACGAAACACACCAGCGCGCCTCCCCGTAACCCAGTCCAAGGAATGCTTGAACTTACTCCGCGATCTACATGTTACCCCCCACACCACAAGCAGAATTTTGACAAACCACCAACTCTCCTGCGAATTGTCTGTACTTGGTGCACCTTCTCTGAAAGAATGGGTGGGTTTTAATTTGGTCCTCCATGTGTCCTCCATGTACCGGCTTTGTATTTAAAAAACGGTTTCCATGGCAATACAGGACAAGAGGTGATGGCTGAGAAAATGGTTCTGCTCTAAGCGAGGTCGTCAGGGAACTGGCATCCCCCGCATCCCCAGGATCTACCCTCCTCGGTAACGAAGATCCTGGGGATGCGCAGTTCAGCATTTCGGTTTGTCACATTTTGACTTGAACGTTCTTTGATCACTTGTTTCGAACATTCCGCTAGGCCGAAATGCAGATGATTTCGGTTCCACGGGCCTATGAAACTGTGTTTTAATATACAAAGCCGGTAGTCTTTTGGTTTGGGTCAAATGAAATGACGAGGGCGTCGGGAGAAAAAAAAAACAAATACTGGGAGGGGCGAATTCCCTTTTGGGTAGCCGAGAATATTTGAGGGTGTTGTTCTACTAGTTTGTACTTGTGAGCTCCGGATTCTGCGGTGGTCAGGGAGATGATCCGTTACAATTAGAGTGGTGATGTCAAAGAGAAACGAAATCCTGATGAATCTCATGACCAGATCCCTCTGTATTGGGGATGATATGTCAGTATATATGAAGGTTCAACATCCTCCATCTTATCCTTCTTGTCCACTTCACTTCATTCATTGACGCTCAAGCAAGCTTGTACGTTCTCGCTCTTTTCCAACCCACATTCTTTTCAGAACCAATTCACGTTCATTATGATTTCCGCAGCTGCAGCTCTCGCTATCTCGTCCTTCCTTGCTAGAGCAGGCGCTCAACAAGTCGGCACCCTCAAAGCGGAAACCCACCCTGCCTTGAGCATATCAACATGTACCAGTACAGGCTGCACCACCGAAGCCGACCAAGTTGTCCTAGACGCCAACTGGAGATGGACACACTCGACCACCGGCTCCACGAACTGCTACACAGGCAATACTTGGGACGCAACGCTCTGTCCGGACTCCGCTACATGCGTAGCTAATTGTGCTGTCGACGGCGCAGACTACTCCGGCACCTACGGTATCTCTACCGCCGGCAATGCACTGACGTTGAAATTTGTCACTGGTAGCAATGTTGGCTCGCGGACTTATCTGATGGATTCTGAGACTACGTACAAGAAGTTTGAGTTGTTGGGCCAGGAGTTCACATTCGATGTTGATGTCTCGAAACTTCCTTGTGGCTTGAACGGTGCGCTTTACTTTGTGCCTATGGCTGCTGATGGGGGCATGTCTACGACCAACAAGGCTGGTGCGAAGTACGGAACAGGATATTGTGATGCGCAATGTCCCAGAGATATGAAATTTGTCAACGGCTCTGTAAGTCAACTTAACAGCTCCATGACATCCTGGAATTGACTAACAGTTCAAAAGGCAAATTCTGAAGGCTGGGTACCTGATTCCAACAGTGCCAACTCCGGCAAAGGACCTATGGGCAGCTGTTGCTCCGAGATGGACATCTGGGAAGCCAACTCCATGGCTAACGCCCTGACACCCCACTCCTGCAAATCCAACGAACCAACAGTATGCACTGGCGATGAATGTACCCGCAATACCGGTCTCTGCGATGCCGACGGCTGCGATTTCAACCCATATCGAATGGGCAACACATCCTTCTTTGGCGTCGGCAAGACAATCGACACCAGCAAGCCTGTAACAGTCGTAACGCAATTCATCACAACGGATGGCACGACCACTGGGGCGCTGTCTGAGATAAAGCGATTCTACGTCCAAAACGGCGTCACCTATGCCCAACCAGCCTCAGACATATCGGGCGTAACTGGCAACTCGATCACGGACTCCTTTTGCACTGCTCAGAAGACCGCTTTTGGAGATACCGATTACTTCGGCACCAATGGCGGTATGGCTACCATGGGCAATGCGTTCTCCAAGGGTATGGTACTCGTGATGAGTATCTGGGACGATTATTCGGCGAACATGCTGTGGCTCGATGGCAACTTCCCAGCGGACAAGGATGCGGCTACGCCGGGCGTTGCGCGGGGCGCTTGTGCGGCTACGTCGGGCGTCCCGGCTGATGTTGAGGCTTCGGGTAGGAGCTCGCAGGTCATTTTCTCGAACATTAAGATTGGACCAATTGGTTCCACGTTCACTGCTCCTGCTTAGGTTAAGGGAATGGATGCGTGATGGCAGTGCTGGGAGTTGAAAGATGGTTGGGATGGTATAACACAAGAACGACTTTTTTTTGGGGGGGGGGGGGGGGGGGGGGGGGGGGGGACTTTGGGTAGACCTCACTGATGGCTTGCAGCCCGGTGCTTCGGATTCTTTTCTCGTACATATATTTTTCTTGATTTTGTGGATAGAAATGCAACTACTTTATACGAAATTGAGATAAGAACTTCTTCCTCCTACGGTGTCTTTATACGTTCTTCATATGTGCTGTCCATTATTGATGCTTATCAGACTGTGTTTCTCCCGGAATTTCTTAAACTTTCAAGACATATTGACTAGGATATTTAATATATATAGGTCTGAGCGTTGTTGTTGAGGACTAAGTCAGACGTACATGTCTAAATATGTAGATACGTCCGAGAGGCTGTTGTAGAGGCGTCTGAGAGGCCATCCAGTTTAGCGGTTAAAAGACCAATAAAATAAAGTTCGAATTGGAACGACGATCTTTCTATGTGGTAATGAAAATGATACGGGTATTCGTAAGCTGATGGAGGTCATAACTAGACGGCGGCATACAGCGCCTTAGATTTGAGGTATCAGTACTGGCTGAGTTCTATCCACTTCGCGCAGAGGGCTGGAATGTGTGGCTGTTACCCATCATAGACAGCAGGTTTATTGGTTGTTCATATAGCCCAGTAGGGACACCCATTTCCAGTCTATATTCAGGGGAGTAAGTCCGTGGGTACGTGGTCTTGACAGCCGCGCAAGCTTGGCACAACCACAGTGAAGGGTACAGAAATAGATGAAGCGACATCTGAGATTAACCGACAGAACAACGATAAATTCTCAACCTGAGAAATTCGAGTCTAGGGAGATGAAAATAACTGGTAGCAATCATGAAGACAAGATAGTCAACCCAGGCCCCTTGAAACCACCCCCATATGGCGGCGGACTTGAAGATCTAGCTCCGCGGTACGTACACGACAAGTTGCTGAGCTTAGTCCGCTTTCATCGCAGCGAAAGAAATCATAAAACAATTGCGCAGTATGAAATTGCCGCTAGAAACGCAAGAAAATGACAGTAAAGTACGCTACTGTTAGAGACAAGATGTCAACAGAACCGAAGTTTTACAGGGATGAAGGGCGGTACACCAGTACATCTACCTAGCTTTCAGAATAAAAAGTCAAAAGGTTCGAGATTTGAGCCAGGAGGCCAGGGAGGGGTGAGGGGTAATAGCAAAGCCGGCTTCCGTTCGTCCCCGGATACAGGAAGAATGGGGGTCGTAAACCTTATCAAATGGACCAGACGCGTCGAGCTTCCAGATCTGTGACATCAAAAACCAGTCTTCCCTCCTAGACCTGGCTGGAGATCAGACACCTAGATACCCGGATCGCCAACAGCCGTGCTCTTCGATTGGAAATGGAAGGGATGATGGATGATGGATGATGGGATGGATGGATGGATCCACGGAAGTTGACAGAAGTCTGTAAGCCTTTCCGGCTGAGTTCTAGAAGGATGCTGGTGATTCCGTCAGATCTGAGTCGTGCGGCCGCCTGTCGTGACACTAGAGCAAAGTTACATTTTCTTGATGGCTGAAGTAACCATGAGTTTGGAACAATACTGACACTGTTGGGTATCGAGATATAATTAGAAAAAGTAAAGTAGGAAAATGGAGAGAGAGAAATAAGGAAGAAGAAGAAAAGAAAAAAAAACGTTGAGCCTACTGCAACTCCAACATGAGGCTGCAGATGTTCATGCACGTACACGTCGCTTCGCTGACGACCTGCTACCGGTTTGAATATATATTGGACTTCGGACGTGCACACCCCGGTACCACCTAACATATCCCCGCCGGGACAGTGCCGTGAGGTGTAATAGATAAAATTGCAGGATATTTTGACTGATGCGATACGCTATTGTCTTTTTTCATGAACTGAGGAAACAACCCCCTCCTACTCTGTGTCTCGGATATCGACCGAAACAAAAGACTCGCCTCGCATCGCCTCCTCTTGCCAATGCAAACAATGGATGCCGATGTTACGCTCACGCCAGCCACTCCACTGCACCCCACTACTCATGCCCTCGCACTCACAAGCGGCAGGAGGATAATCTTGTCTTTATCACAAAATAGTTTGCTATGTACTTGGGCCCCGTCGATGCTTGTGTGCACAAGTCATGTACGAGTAAAGTGTACGAGCAGAGTGTATGAAGCTAGAGTATCCCTTATGCATGCAAGTGTCTTCGCCCCGCCAATTACCATCTTCTCCCCAACGGCAATTATGTCCCGAAATCTCATTTTATCGCCCGTCCGATCTCATCTCATCTCATCTTACATCTCATCTTGCCGTCGTCAAGCCCCATGTAGTAGACTGGTGGTCACTCACCAGAGGCCTGGTCTATGGTTGTCTCACTTGTTGACCAAGTATCTATATGCGTAACTCACGCATTTATACTTACAGTACCCTTCACTCGGGTCAGCCGCGCTGAAACCCATTTGTCCCGACGCCTTCTCTACTGCTGTGTAAGTGGACAACTTTGTGATACCTTCCCTGCCCCTCTCTTTCATGTCTCGCCCGCATGGCATAGCCGGTGTCCTCCAAGCATCATCTTCGCAAGCTCACACCCAGCACTTCGTTACCAGGTCGGGCATTTTATGTTTTATGGCCCAGGCTAGGCGATATTGACAAGGATGCATGCAACTCACACCCTGGGACGGACGACACTCATAATAAAATGTTCGTCCATGACTTGCTTCTTCACGACTTCACCGCTCCTCTCCTTTCTATCTCATCTCCCACTCCCCTCTGCTCTCCCCCATCTAGTCTCTCTTGAGTTGCTTCCCGTGGAGTCTGACCCAGCCTTTGCTGCCTTCCCTGCCCATTGCAGCAGCTGCCATTGGACATCGCGTGAGCTGCATCAACATCCGATCCATACGACTCTTGAACCACAACGGCCACAGGCCGGAGCAGCTCGTCCTGTATTGCACTGCACCACACAACAATAACAACAACACATACTGAAACGCTACGTTCCACATCCGTGTATCTGCTGTGCCTCTGGAGTCTGCGAGCGACTTCGAGTCGAGTCGAGGCGGGTTGAGTGAGCGAGTCTGCAGGTCTACGGAGTAAGTGCAGTCTAGCACGGGTACGCGAGGCGAGGCGGCTTTCTATCACGAACTACCTTTACCAACTATACTTACCAACTGCTTAACAACCGTTGCCTCGCGCCTCTTCTTCTGCTTCTTCCTCCTCCTTCCTCTCGCCCCCCCCTCCCTTGCTCTGCTCCTCCTCCTCCTCCTGTCGACCCTTGCTCGATGACCGGATCTGGGGTTGTCACCTGCTTAGAATTACCTGCGACTTTTTCTAGCCGCCTTCGCCTGGCCCTTCTGCATCTGCATCTGCGCCTGCATCTCCAAGGTCAATATCACCAACGCAGCACCACTACCATTACAGCCACACCTTTGACAGGACCTTTTCCACGGCACCCGCATCTGCATAACTGCGAGCTGGATCTGCGCCGTTCACAACCCAGCAACGGATTGGTTCATCCCACGACCTGCAGCCCATTCCCGTCGTTTGTCTTCGCACAGACCTCGTCGCCATCTGTCCCATCCCAGCCTGGATTCCGCTCCACATCCACCACCACATCAACCACCGAGGAAGCTCAGCGGCAGATATCTCGCGGGCCAGGCGGGGTTTGCCTTCCAAGTCTTTTCACTAGACTCTCAGCTAGCTCCTCGAGAGCATATCTTCGTCGTCGTCTCTCTGTCTTCTCATCTTTGCCACGCTGCGGCTTTTCGTTGTCCAAGTCGCCCACCATGTCAACTCTATCCCAACCACAAACCCCGGCCGCGCTCGATAGTCCCTTGAGAGAGCACAGACATCGACCAGTTGAGAGGCTCACGGACAGCTTGGAGACCCCATCTCTCGATAACCGTAGCTATAGGGTTGTGCGGCTGCCGAACCAGCTGGAGGTGCTCCTGGTCCACGATGCTGAAACCGACAAGGCCTCTGCCGCTATGGACGTCAATGTGGGCAACTTCAGTGATGAGGATGATTTTCCGGGCATGGCTCACGCAGTAGAGAACGAATCCCTAGCCTATACCATTGAATCTGATGGCTAATACTTTTACAGACACTTGCTATTCATGGGGACCAAGAAAGTAAGGAAATGTCTAATTTTCTCCCAAATATGTTTTTGCATGGGATTATGAGTCCCTTGCAAGGCATTAGTAGCTCAAGCATAGCCTAACTGTTCTTCTAAACTGTTCACGGAACAATTGTTAATTCCCTCACAGTACCCAATTGAAAATGCCTACTCCCAATACCTTTCTTCCCACTCTGGAAGCTCGAATGCATACACCGGAGCTACATCTACAAACTACTATTTCGAAGTTGCGGCAAAGAAGGCAGAAGACGCAAAGGCAGACGAGTCATCACCGTTATATGGAGCTCTGGACCGATTCGCACAGTTCTTCATCGACCCCCTCTTCCTCTCTTCAACCTTGGACCGAGAATTACGAGCAGTCGATTCCGAGAATAAGAAGAACCTGCAGAGCGATCAATGGCGGCTACATCAGCTGGAGAAGTCTCTTTCGAACCCAAAGCATCCATACTGCCATTTTTCTACGGGGAATTTCGAGGTTCTGAAGACACAGCCAGAGGCACGGGGGGTTGATGTCAGACAAAAATTTATGGATTTCCATGCCAAACACTACTCAGCGAACAGAATGAAGTTGGTTGTGTTGGGCCGGGAGTCTCTGGACGTTTTGGAAGGCTGGACTGCAGACCTGTTTGCCGGAGTAAGAAACAAGGATTTGCCCCAAAACCGCTGGGAAGATGAAGAGCCGTTTGGACAGAAGGATCTCTTGACTCAGTGCTTTGCAAAGCCAGTAATGGATTCCCGGCAATTGGATCTATCTTTCCCCTTCATAGACGAAGAGCTACTTTTCGAATCACAACCAAGCCGGTACATCAGTCATTTAATCGGCCATGAAGGACCCGGGAGTATCATGGCTTTCATCAAGTCCAAGGGGTGGGCCAATGGGCTTAGTGCAGGTATGTCAAGTATTTTTTGCCCGTAGAATTTGCTAGATCTCGAAGCTGGACCTCTTCGAGCCGTATAATGGCAGGCATTGTTTAAAGGACCAAACTCTGGATCCTTTGCAGACCTTGAAATGAGCTAATTTCATATGCACAGGGGCATACCCCGTCTGTCCTGGTACACCAGGAATCTTCAATTGCCAAATCAGGCTCACAGAAGATGGACTGAAGAACTACAAGGAGATTGTAAAGGTTTTCTTCCAATACGTGTCTCTCTTGCGTGAAACCCCACCTCAAAAATGGATCTTCGAGGAGCAGAAGGGGCTGGCGGATGTGGATTTTAAGTTCAAGCAAAAAACTCCAGCTAGTCGGTTCACAAGCAAGATAAGCGCAGTCATGCAGACACCACTGCCTAGGGAGTGGCTTTTAAGCGGACACAGCAGGTGAGTCTCAAAATCAGATCGCACGCATGGACCCGGTTGCACGGTGACTGGAGGATTCAAGTGGGCACTCATCGCCAATTATGCAGAGCACTGACTCGTGGTTAGACTTCGGAAGTTTGATTCTACAAGGATTCAAGAGGGGCTTGCATGCCTAAGACCGGATAACTTTCGTATGAGCGTTGTGTCCCAAAATTTCCCTGGTTCCTGGAAGAAGAAGGAAAAGTGGTACGGGACGGAGTACACTTATGAAAAGATACCTGCAGATTTCTTAGCTGAGATCAAAGTTGCAGCTGCGAGCACGCCCAAGAATCGGTTTGCTGAACTGCACTTGCCACACGAGAACCAGTTCATTCCCACGAAACTCGAGGTTGAGAAGAAAGAGATCAAGGAGCCAGCAATTTCCCCAAAGCTCATCCGGAACGACGACTTGGTTCGAACGTGGTACAAGAAAGACGATCAGTTTTGGGTGCCAAAAGCCAACCTCTTTGTCAACTGCCGGAATACTCTCCCGAGCGCAACAGCAGAGAATTCGCTCAAGTCAAGACTGTACACGGATGTGGTTCGAGATGCGTTGGAGGAATATTCATACGATGCCGAACTGGCAGGCCTGGACTACTCGGTGTCTAGCCATTCCATGGGCATTGAGATTGCAGTTTCCGGCTACAATGATAAGTTACCCGTTCTCTTAGAGAAAGTGCTTCTCACCATGAGAGATTTGGAAGTGAAGCCAGACCGGTTCGAGATCATCAAAGAGCGATTGCTCCGCGGTCTGAAGAATTGGGATTATCAACAGCCGTACAACCAGGTCGGTGATTACACCAGATGGCTCAACAGCGAGAAGGGCTATATCAATGAGCAGATCCTCGCAGAGCTACATCATCTTACAGCTGCCGATATTCAGCAATTTTACCCCCATCTCTTGCGACAGATGCATATTGAGACCTTCGTGCATGGAAACTTGTACAAAGAGGATGCACTGAAGCTGAGCAACCTCATCGAGACAACTCTGAAGCCACGAGCTCTTCCGCAAACCCAGTGGCCTGTTGCCCGGGCCCTGGTTTTCCCACCAGGTGGGAACTTCATCTATCACAAGACATTGAAGGATCCTGCGAATGTCAATCACTGTATTGAATATCTCTTGTTTGTAGGAGACAAGTCTTTGCGTCCTTTGAGGGCGAAGACGCTGCTTCTCGACCAAATGACTCATGAACCGGCGTTCGATCAGTTGAGGACTAAGGAGCAATTGGGTTACGTCGTTTTCAGTGGGGCCCGTACCTCTGCAACAACCATCGGTTACCGTTTCATTATTCAGAGTGAGAAGACCGCGGAATACTTAGAGTCCAGAATTGATTCATTCCTTAATGGTTTCAAGGAGACTCTTGAGAAGATGTCTGAGAGTGACTTCGAGGGGCACAAGAGAAGCTTGATTACGAAGCGATTGGAGAAGTTGAAGAACTTGGATCAAGAATCGGGCAGACTTTGGTCGTACATCGACAGCGAGTATCTTGACTTTGAACTTGGTAGGTCACCCACGCATTGGCATTCATAGCCTTGACTAACAATTCTACAGTTCATGAAGACGCTGCTACTATCAAGACTCTCACTAGAGCCGATATGATTGAATACTACAACCGCTTCATTCTTCCATCTTCGCCTCTTAGATCGAAGCTTGCCATTCACCTGAACGCACAGACACCCAACTCCGAGGGTCCTTCAGCCGTTGCTAGTGTCGTTGAGAAAGGTATGAAGGCATTAGGCCTGAACAAGGACCGGAAGGATCAAGAAGATGGGGAGGTTATCGAGGTCAAGTCAGAAGGAAATGGTACAACACCATACGTCATCACCGACGTCCGAGAATTCAAGTCGAAGTTGCAAGTTAGCGCTGGCCCCCAACCTGTCAAACACATCTCAGAGTTCGAGGAATTAGACTCGAAGCTGTGAAATCAACAGTTTCGCCCTCGCACACCAACTGCTTCGATAATTTTCACTCACCAAAAAGGACAATATTCTTGCATGTACGCATCTGCGCATTGTTTTGGGACGGCTGGTGTAGAGACATGCCCGCCCTAGAAAAGAAAAGAGAAGAGAAAGTGAAAGCTTACACTCTTGACTTCCTTCCTTGCCTGCCCTGCTTTGTTTTGGCTAGGGGCAAGCAAGCGAGGCTCAATCATTGCTGGAGTCGAGGTTTGGTAGATTCCTTGGTGGGCACATGGGATTGTTGATACCCAACTCGGTACATTAGTTTTTGATCGACCATTGCTTTTCAATACACTTAGGGTTTAGAACTTTCCGTTTCTCGCTTCAAATGTTTTACGCTGAATGTTCTCGTCCTTGAATGCTTCGTCTGAATTCTGGGCGGCAACCGTACTCAGCCAAAACAAACGAACATCCCAGTCTCCCATTGCGTCAAAAGAGTGTTTGCCAAGGTAGTAGGCACAGAGGAGGAAAAAGTCTAAAATATGGAGCATCGAACAATGAGCATCTCTCTCAACTTCGGTCCGAGCACACGCTGGTCGGTCATCGGGAGTAGACTCACGCACTAAAGAGCTCCGAGAAAGCATGTGCAAACAAGCAAGCAACGTTCCTTTTCGTTTCCTATCTCGCGGCTATACTAGGGCTAGCTAACACGACTAGCTCACCATCACTGCGTCTATCTGTCTCTCTTTCTCCACACCTGCCTCTTTCGCGTCTCCTCTCCTCCGTAAACATCGGGTCGCTTGGGGCGAACGTCGCATGTTCCCATGTCCCCACTCCACCGCCCCATAATTCCTGCCAGCTGTCAGCCACCACCCCGACCAGCCAGACCCATTCTTCCGATCAAACAAGATGGATCGGATCCAGAATAGTCAATGTTGTCTTCTTCTATCCTCCGTGAATCCTCCCCGAGAGAACTACAGACTTCCCACTGGGATACCCCAGTCTCCGCTCATATTCCGGTCCCATTCTTCGACCTAGGCCTTCCTCTAGCCAGTCTTGTACGTCCATTCCACCGAGATGCTTCGTTGTCAGATCCGGACCCCTTGGTATAGAAGCACGGTCATCGATCCAAAGACCAGGCCAAGGTCAAGGCTGGCTGCATCTTAACTGGGATATTCGACAAGCGGGGTTGAAGGAGTTCTGTAGCATGTCAGGTGGTCGAAACTCCGTCCAGCGCCCAACAGCAGGCAGGGACTCAGGAGTTCTCAATTTTTCCATTCGAACGATTGATCAGAAACACAAGAGTGAGCCTTTGTATCTCGCTCTCTCTCTCTCACTCTTCATGGAGTAGATTCATGGACACTCCATCCTCCCTTCGCTAGCTCATGGCTTGTTGTTGTGGAGCCGCGGTGGAACTTCTCCAGTCTCGACCTCACGAAGACTGGAAGAGGAAGCTGGCGAAAGTAACAGTGGGGGAACGCTCTTACTTGTCCGGATCTGGCCCCATACATAAGGAAAACAAGGTTGGCCCCGGTAGCGTAAAGCTTCAATCCCATGCAGAAAGGAAGCATCCAAGGTAGGGCAGGGAGTAGGGACGGACCGCTTGCAACCTTACTGTAGAACCTTATTTGGCTAAAGTTCAGGACTCGGCGAAAAGGAGAAGCTGGAACGTAGCTTTCCCGACGAGGGCGAGGGCGAGGGCGAGATTGGAGCGGCTGGACTGGCAAAGTGGATTTGAGAGAGCGGTAAGAGTGGAAGTTGCGGAGGATGAAGATACTTGACCAGGAGGAGGAAGATCTACGGTTACTTGGATGTTTGATTCGGATATGATTCAGATGATCTTTTAATGGGCAGTGAAGCGGCTTATGTTGGGATCGACTCTTCGAAAATGATGTTGTAGCGGTGAGACGTAGCGTGCTAATTAATGTTATGATGCTCTTAGGTGATGGCCTGAGGCAAAGGGAAGAGGGAAAGGGAGGGTAGGGGAGGCAAGAATTTTGGAGTGGTATAATTGTAGAGTAAGACATGATAAGTAGGGGTCGAGACTGAATCTAGTTAGACAGAACTTGAAAGAGCGAGTTGCAGTGTAAGCTTTATTTTTTCAAGAGGATAGGGAGGTCCCGCAAGTCAGCGTCAACGTCTCAGGAAGTACTCTAAAAGGAATGCTTCTATTTGCATACAGTATCTCTGGTCTAGGATACATTATCTCTCGCTGGACGATTGTCATTGATTCATCATGGAGATGGTCCAACCCCATGCATGCATTCCATAATTCATGTGTCGTTTGTCATATGCAGCGCCAAGCCAGGCAGGAAGGTCACTTATGCAGCGCACCAGCATGCAAGTGTATTTATTCATCGTCACCACAAACCCAAACTCCTTCAACCCACCCAAAAGACAGGGACACCCAAGACAGCCAAGACAGCCAACCAACACGTTAAGACCTCTCAGTCCATCTTCAACTCATCGCCATCTTTGAGATGAATTTCAGTTACTGGTTCATCATCGACTTCCAGAGTATCTTCGTCAACTGCTGTGACTGAGAATTCGGGTCTTGAGTAGTGCATAGGATTCGCATTGAGAGTATCGTACAAATCGTGCTGAAGGGCAACGGCGGTCGCAATACCAGATTCATCCATGTCAGGGACAGGGCTTGGATCAATGAAAGCACCGTCGTCCCCTTCGGCCTCAGCATTTGCGAAATCGGTAAGGCGTTCATCTAGTGATGCCTGATCTGGCGAAGAGCCATGATTGACATCGTCACTACCAGCTTCCGAGCCTGCTCTAGAAACCATGTTGTCCCCACCATGGTTTACGCCGAGCTCGTCCAAGTCATCCAGGTTCTTGAAGCCGTTTTTTGACCATTTTGATGGTTGATACGATGGTGGGGGATCATCACCCATGTCGATGGCTTCGTCATTTTCAATGCTTGTTCGAAGTGTTCCCGAACCAAAGACAGGAATTCCGCCCACGCTTTGAAATGAGCCACCATAGTCCGGGACCTTCTCAAGAGTCGAGGGATCAATTGTCGTCATCTGCTCGCCAGGGGAACCATGATTTAGTTGATGGTGAGCTGCTCCTACTCCGGTCAAAGCGCTCGACGACCCATGAAGGGAGGAGTTTCCGACGAGGCCCTTGCCTTCCCCCGAATCAGACGCATCGTCATCCGAGGCTTGGGGGGATAAATCAAAGTCTCTGCAGATCTCCGCAAATCTTGGTCCTCCAAGTGGTACATCTGATCGTCGCCGGTAGAACAATAGGTACGCACTCGAAGATACGATTCTCGACAAGTCCTTTTGCTTCGCGACAGAGGAGTCTAGGTCTCATTAGTATGTGCTGAATCAAGAAGAAAGTGCACAGCTCACCATTGTATTCATACCACTCGTTGTCTCGGTAATTCTTTGCGAAAGCAGTGTAGTGACCACCTCCAAGTCCTCCCCAGTGATCATCGACGGCAAAGAGGTCATAAATCTCCTGCTTACCATCTTCGGTTTCGATAACTCGTGAACTGAGGTCCAGACCGTCGAGGGGAAAGTCAACCAGAACATCTAGCTTGTCCCGGCGGTATTGACTTGAGCTGAAGCGTTTTAGGTGCATAATGAGGATGTCGGGTGTCTTCCAGAGCTCAAACTTCTTGCTAGCGCGTTTGTGCTCCTTGCAGCGAGGACAGTACCACGTATCCATCTCCGAGAGAATTTCTTCCTTGCCAAATTCATCAAGGCAATCGTCTAACGTGATACCGTTCTTTCTCCGCAGTGAACGCGATGCTTGCAGGGCTTCAAGTTCTGGGTCTTCCAATGTCTCTGCGTTGGCCCACGTTGCCATGCCATTCTTGTCGTCAGGGCTCGTGCCAGTGAACATGGACCTCCAAGCATCATCGGACCAATCGATCACCAATATTTCTCCCAGACGTACCAGAGGTCCATCATCAGGAGCGTCTTGCTCGATGTCCGCAGGACTTGGAGGTTTTCGACCTGACTGGCTGCCCTTTTTTGAGTAAGTCTTTTGTTTAGCAGGACGACGCTTATTGTAACCTACTCTGACCCCAGACTTTGGTCCGGCTGGTCGAACAGGAAGAACCTAGTGCTCGGTCAGAATAGCCTCTTACATCCCTTGATGCTTCCAGGAATATGTTTTTCGTAGATAGGAAATCTGTAGCAGGAAGGGGAAAATCGTAGACTTACAGTAGGTGCCATCGCAGGAGCATCATCCTCATCCTCGTCGCTCGACTCGTCATTCATTCGTGTCCGTGCACTGTTACTGGGACTGCTCTCCGAACCAGAAGGGCTATCTGCAGCGTCATAACCATGGGCCGAGTCATTATCGTGCTGCTCATGGATGTGGCGGATACGTGAAGCAATGGTTGGATACTTTGTCTCTTCATCTACTGTCGTAAAGCCCGTGGGTATCATCTCCTTTCCATTGCCACCATAGCACAGCTCGAACATGTTTTGTAGACTTCCGTTGAGGTGAGATCCAGGTTTCATGAAGGCTGGTCGGCGTCGATTGAAAGCTTTGAGTATGCCTGAAGCAGTTGTGGAATCTTTCATTGTCACGTCCACAAGCTCGTCTTCACCATCAATAGAATTTGCAACGACTTTGCTATCTCCTGAGGAATCAGCATCGGAGCCCGTGGTCAGCACGAGGTCTTGGTCGACTCCATCAGCGGTATTGGCATCAAGATCTCCATCATCAAGAAATTCCTCGGAGGTCGTCAAATTAGCCACCTTCTCAAGGACCTTCCGCTTGATGATGTCCTCATTGCGAGCCTAGGCAGAATTGATCGTCAGTCAATTTTATTGAGAGGAGAATTTGCAAAACTTACCTCCTCGGGAGTAAGCATGATGAAGAAAGGAGCAGCGACCACTTCCCAAGGTTTTCTGGTCGCGAATCTGTTGCCGGTCGGTTCGTGTCTGTCCTTAGGACGACGGTGGAAAACAGGGACTAGCATATGGTTGGCGATTTGGTCGTCCCAGTCTGGAATGTCATCTTCCTCAGAGTCGTTGTTTGACGAAAATGATTTGAAGTTCTTCTTCTTCAGCTTGCGAGGAGGAGGCCAGTTGGTTGGCTTCGCTTCGAGCTCATAGACTGCGATGTTATCGGTCTGATTGATCTCTTCGGAAGCTACATTGAAGTCGCTGAAGTGCTTGTAAAATTTGTGCTTAAACTCTTCAACCACGAACAAGCGTTCGCTAGGTACACCTACACGTTTGGAAATAAATTCCTTCATGCTTGCAATGCTCGCATTCTTGTCGATGTCGACACAAACTATGATGGGCTTATCATAGAGTGGAAAGAAGAAGACATTGTGTCGCCAGGAAGAATGGATCGGTAGCTGGAGTGTCAAGTTATTGAACGGGTCGAAGGTGATGCTAACTTTGGCGCACGTCGGGCAGACAAGGGTCGACTTGTACATTCCGGTGAACAGGTCTGCTATGACCGAGTCATCGCGCTTCTTGGTGATATCCCAAACCTTGGCGGCCATCTCTCGAATTGCTTCGGGATTGTTGACCATCTCATCGGTTGAATCGGGTTTCTCGATATAGGGTTTCTTCTTGACGCGGCTCAGATCTTCTTGGAGGCCATCGAGAAGAAATCCTAAGAATTCCTGAGAATCTTGCTGGCCGTAGCCTGCGAATTGAGCTCTCCATTTACCAATGATATTCTTGAAATTTCGAGGAGCGATGGAGTTGGGCGTCGGTTCTTTGTGAATCTCTTGCAGCAGTCTCCAGTATGCCGAAGCAACTTCTCCATTATTTCCCAAAGCATTATCTTCGTTCAATTCCTGCATAGCACAGCCCGACAAGAAGTACTTGGTCAGCTCCTCTACACTGCGAACACATTGCAACGCAGAGTTCATGTAACATGTATTTCCAAGGTTATTCAACCCAACAGTTCCGGGTGTTCTACCTGACTTCTGAGCTCGGCCTCGAGTCATTGGACCAGATGGGGTAGGACTATTGCGGCCGCTGTTGGTTTGACTATTGAATCCGTTCTTGTTGGAAGCTCCGGTGCGAGTCAAGGCTGTTGAGCTCGACTTGTTGTTTGGATTAATCCAATTAGATACGAACATATCTTTCTTGATTTGCTCATCCAGGACTATGTTCTGATCAGCGGCGAGGCCGGCTAAGGCGAGGTTCATTTGGCCATTGTAGTTGGGGTTGGTCGAATGATCTTCTATGGCGACCACGCTTCTCTGGGTGTTTCTCTCCAGGGTTGTGAAAGTGGGTACATCAAGAAGGAGCTGAGTCCAAGAGTCCTGAGGGTTGCGGGAATCCGGAGCAGCAGCATCACCATTGACAGGAGAACCGGGTCTCGATGATGGAGGTGTTGCTGTATTCGGCGCTGCAACACTCGGCTCCGCAGCAGGCTGCAGTCTGGGGACACTCCAAACACGCACCTTGTGTTTTGGATCTATATATGCCGACTCCTTGATCATCTTCAGAAAGTCGACATACTTAGTGGATGTGCTGAGCACAAAAACAGGAGCAGCGGGATTCTCAACCTTGAGCTTTTGTCCAATCAAAATGCCACCTCCGTGTAGCCTATGGATGGTGAAGACCGGAGGATTGAACTCGAACTGGAAGTTTGGCTCGGCTCCATTTGGACTTGTATTGTGCGCGAATCGTTCGACGGGAATCGTTCCAGGCATCAGACCGTACCACTCTGATATGAGTCCCCAAGCGTCGGAGGGAAAGAGAACGAAGTCGTCCAGTCCAGTTCCATGCTTGAGCTGGACAAAATCTTTGCCCGAGTTGTCTTTGATGACCTGCTGGATGATATCTGAATTATCAATTGGTCCGATTTCGCCTTCAGGCTCGACCTTGCTCTTTTGTCTTGCTGCTGAGCCCCGACTAGAAACTCGGTTCATCCATCGCTTCGAAACCAAGAACGCGTTCTTTCCTTCTGCGAGCTTTTCTTGATTCCAAGCCTCAACCATAGTGGTGATGATTTTGATCTGGGCGTCGATGGGAGGAATTGCTATAGCAAGTTGTCAGTAACTTTTGGTACTTGTGAGGATTTTGAGATAATGTAAGGAAGCACATACTGGTCTCTGCAGAACCCTCATCTGAGGTTCCCGGCCGAACCTTGGAGCTGGCTAGCCCATCTACTTGGTCCTCGTTTCTCAGCATATCGACCGATTGTGCTCTGACTCGTGAAGGCTGTGCATCGTTCGCAGTCTCTGGTGAATCCGACTCGGGGACCATAATCATATCAACATCATCCTTCTGGCTTGAAGAGACCGCAGCCTCCAAGTCCGACGCCCGTCGCTTCAAAGGTGACGATGACCGCTGGGGAAGATCTGCGGCACCTCCCATGATAGCCCTATGTGAAAAATGGCGAATGGGAGACTGCCCTCTGGTTTCCTGGTCGTTGGGTGCAAGGGAAGAAGTCCTTGCAAGGTCTAGGTCCCCACCTCTCTCGCCCTCCAGCGAGAGACTGGCGTAGGCGGCACTTGGAGAGCTCGCCGCGGAGGATGTGTTGTCGACGGCCCCCAAGGACGAGGAGGTCTGTAGATGCGAAGGTATGTGTGGAGGAAGGGCGGTGTCGGAGGGGGAGGGGATCTCGAATCGCGGTACTTCGTTGGCCTGAGAATCTGTATCTTCAACGGAGCTCAGTGGGATGTCAGGGTGGTTATCGGTCTGCGGCGAAAGCTTTCTTTTCTTTGTGGAAGACGTCGTGCCGATGAGCTGCCCTTGCAGCTCTGAAGTGCGTCGTGGAAGCAAAGACAAGAAAAGACTGGAAGGTTCCTGCAAGGTGGGAATGGGTCTGGTGGATTGTGGGTGAAGCTGAGTGAGGATCGCGAGGCTGCAGGAACAGACAGACTGCGGATGTTTAGGACAAGGGCCGTGGGGACTGCAACATCGAGGCCGATGCGGGTTGAGGAGGATATTTGTGCGCGGTGTTGTATGATCGAGGAGGCGTGCAGGTCGAATTAATTGTTGAGTTGAAGTGGGAGGAGGAGGAGGGTTGAGAGATCGAATTGCTCGCTCGATTGATTTCTTCTCCAGGGCGAAGGCGGGCTGCGGTCGGTCACTTTAGCGTGCTTTACAGTAGCGAGTGATCGACGTGCTAGAAGACAATTACACGGCGACTATTTGATTTTAGACTTGTCAACACCAGGCACAAGCACAGGTACAGACACTGACACGGCCAGTATGTAGCAAGTGTGAGGAATTGGCTAGAAGTCGTGATCACTATGTCAAGTGACTTCTGAGAGTTAATAGAGGTGGTTGTGGTAGCTTTTGAGAGCCTTGTCTCAACATGTCTCCGCGTGGTCTCTGGCCTGAATCATGCTCCCCATATGTCATCATCTGTTTCAGTCCTGTCCAGTCCGAATTCACCTTGATCTCTGTATTGTCAGTCTTATCCGCAAGACGTAGATGGTATTTGAGTCCATCTGAGGCTGCGTATTGTTGTTAAAGTGTCTATGTGTCTTTTGAACAGTTTGCGAAGGAATAGTAGGGACTCGAGTGTGAGTTATCTTCAGAGCCATGCACATCTTAGGGAAGTGCGTATTTCGGAAGGTTTGCGGATGTCTCTTCTATCCTACAGAGTTTTGAGAGCCTCTTATGATTCTGAGCGGGTGGAGGAGCATCGCGTGTCGTCCAGGAAATTTTAGACTAGCGCTATACAGAAGTCAAGACAATAGCGCTTCATCTTACAGATCCTTTATTTTTGGATCATACAGATACAGACTCTTCGTGAAGCGGTAAGATCGTTGATCTTGCGTGTGTTTCGATTCTGCAACAGAGTTCCCTCAGATAGTTGCACACTGAATGAGCCTCGTTCCTTATTATGTCTCTACAGCTTTTTTCATATGTAACAACAAGGGATGCATCACAACATATTCATAGTAACTTTATCCGTTCCAGCTTTTTGGCATGCAAACATCCGAGTCGGATGTGAACTACCATGAGTTCAAGCATTCAGGAATACTAGAATCACCGTCGTTGTGATATGTGTTCATACCTGTCCTCTTATCTGCAACAGACAGATAGAACAATCATGCAAAACATCTTCTCATTTTGAAGATATCTGCCTATCTATCTGTACACCTCAAGGGAAGAAATAAAGTATCCATTTGATCCCTATAAACACACCAGAATCAGAAACACACCAAAATCAGAGTGGCAAAGAGACAAAGACCACCAAGTGATGTCCTATGTCTTTCCCAGTCTCTTCCTCTCCCGTACAAGCAAAAGCATATCTAATATCGATCTTTGAAGTGGGTATCTTCTCATGGCATCAAGCCCTGGCAACGCTGTCGCCAGAATAATATCGTCTCGTATCATAAAACTCGGGTGGAAACCACCCCGCCAATTCCATGCTGGCATGTCTTGAGTTGGTCCAGCGCCGTTGTTGTTGATTAAACATTGCGTTTTCGGCTCTGCCGTAAGTTCTTTCTCGGATTCGCGACATTGGTCTGGGTTGTTGTTTAGCCCTCAAGGCTCTCACACTCTCCCTGAGGCTCTTCCATGCAAAGCTACATCAGCTATACACGTCCTTCTCACTTCTCTCTGGCATACCCCTTTCGCCCTCGGGGAATACTCCACTACTAGCCCTAGTACTGTGAAGCACTCCAGCCCGGCCATTATCCACGCTATTCCCACCAACACCAAGCCCAAGCCCAGCCTTCCGTTCCCTCTCCCTGACTCTCTCGTCGCTACTGTCACTCTCCTCTTCTCCTTCCTCTCTTTGATCAACAAATTTCTGCACGTCTTCCTCAAACATCTCACTCCTAAGGCTCTCTCCACTTGCACTCGGTCCGCTTATCCCCTCCTCATCAGTATCATCTGTCTTCTGTACAGCGATCACCGGCAAATCCAGCCTTTCCTCCTGAAGCCTCAGACCAGCTTCCCTTTCCATGTCCGCCTGATTCCTCAATGCCTCATGATAGAGCGGCATGCTACTCTGTCTCGCCAACCCCAGACCTTCCATACTTGGTCTCGGTCCCGTTCCAGCACTTGCTCCCATATCAGCTTCAATTCCAACTCCTGAAGCAGTAGCTGGTCTAGGGATCGGTGAACCAAGTCCCATACCCCTCTCCCTCTCCCTCTCCTTCCCCTTCCCCTTCGGCGTTGGGCTAGGCGTCCCGCCAAGACTCCTCCCAAAAAGACTTATACTCGGCAAATTCATCCCCTTGAACGGCTGTATCCTAGGCGGAGGCGTAGGAGCTTCCACGGGTGCTGACGAGCTTCTGAAGAACACTCTACGAGGTGTACTCACAGTAGGCCCTATTCCTGCTCCCACACCAGAAACACTCGACCCCGCCGGAATCGCCCTTGAACCACTATCTGTCATGCCCCCTCTTGGACCCATACTCAAGCTCGTCTCCTGCATGTGACTCGGTGGCAAATTCGGGACTGACACACTACTCGCCGCTCCAAACCCAGGCCGAGCAGCAAAATCCGGCGCCGGCCTAGGAGCCAGCGAAGTGAATGGGGGGCTCTCGTCATCTTCCATTGGGCTCTTCCTCCGCTTCCTCACATACAACAAGAAAATCGTCAGGAGCCCCGCGAGAAGTAAAATGGAAAGCGAGCCGAGAACGAGGGATACTGTGATGTTTGTTCGGGAGAGTGTAGCGTTTGAGCGGAGGAGAGAGGATTGTCCTGCTATGGCTGAGGTAGCGGCCGGGTTTGAGAAGGGTGTTATGGACAGAGAGAGGGTAGTTTCCGTTACGGTAGAAATTACGTTTGTGGGCATAGTAGTTGTAGTTATAGTTGTTATATTAGTGGCCTGAATTGTTACGAGTGAGGTGACTGTTGCTGAGCTGAGCGGAGGAAAGGGGAGCGTGACAGTGAAGTCTGTAGGTGTTGGTTGTGTTGACGTGGACACCGGCACTCCTGTAGGCACTGTACTCGGTATTGGTACAGGGATCTGTAGTGATGTGGCGCTTGGAAAGATAGAAGAAGGGAAGGTAGTTGGGAAAGCAGGCCATCCGGCACCCCATCCCGGCGGTAAGTTGTTGAATGACATCCAAGAATCTGTTTCGTTTTCGTGTTCTGTTCTTCTCTGGGTTTCTCTAGGTCGAAGCTCCCAGCCTGTGGAAACCGAAGCGAAGTTATTGCTGATAGCATGTGGTATGGACGAAAAATTCGGTTAAGGTAGCAAATTTCAAAAATGGATGTGTGTGATCCAGCACTCAAAGGAATGTAAGCTTGCCGGCAGCAGCCAAAAAGAGACGAGTTAAAAGAGTGTAGGGTGCAGCATCTCGAGAACGACGGTGAGGGCAGGAAGCGTAACCAAGTTTTCGTCCCCCAACGGTCTGTCGAGATATGTCGACGTCGAGGTACAGAAACCAAACCAGACCGAGCCAGTACAAAAACCAGAATCAGAACTGTGTTTAGTTCTGGTCAATCGACTAGGAGGATAAATGAACGGGAGAAGGAATGTCTTCGGGAAAATAACCCGTCTGAAAACGAATGAACGAGGGATCAGGTAAGTGAACCAACTGAATGACACAAATGGCCAGCTCGCGTGAAGCAAGGAAACCAGAAGGAAGTAAGAGAAAGAAGGGAAGGGAAGCAAGGAGGAAAACAGAACCAGTCGGCTCATGGAGGGTAAAAGCAAGAAGCTAGCTATCTCGGGCTCGGTATCATACCCGTACTGTATAGACTGTGTGGTAATATCCGGTCGCATTGTCTTCTGCAATATCATATGATTCATATCTAAGCTAGCAGCAGATGAACGACATGACATCCGGAACCGTCACTCCCCATGGCACGCCCAGCCAGAAGTCCTGTCTGGACTCTGGAGCTACAATACAGATACAGTAGTCCATGCGAACATTACCATCATTACTGTCTTACCCATCTAATGAGTCCTCACTCCCCTCATCGACCTACCTCCCCAGTACCTACCTATTAATTACCTAGCAGCTCCAACAACCCCCAGCAACATAATCCCCACAATCAACATATCCAAACCCCAAATTAGACCCCACCCCCAGCAAAAAGAAGCTCGTTCCTCCATCCGAACCCTTCTCTCCTCCGTCATCCACCCATTCATCCATTCATTTCATTCATGCAGTAAATATACTTACTACAGGCCAACTAGTCGAGCCGAGCTCCACCAGCCATCCGTGCCATTCGCCATGCAGACAATCCACGTGAAGTTCAAGATCACCACAAGGGTTCCTTCATCACACTCACTCGCCTCGCTTTTCTCAGAGAGCCGCTCCCATCCTGTCCAATTCCTAATTCCTGAGACAAAGAACGCACGGCGATCCCACCCCCTCGGAGACGTCTGATGCCGGAGACCCTGCCCTGTCCTGGCCTGTCATCAAGCTAAGCGAAGGAAAGATGGGACGGAAGATCTCCAACTGCGCTGCTCTTCGCATAGCATAATCCACCATCCGGACCTTTATCGAGATTGAAGATTCCCACATCGAGGAAAGCGTCTTGTGTCGAGTGCTCAACCAGGTACAGCACTTTGTAAGTGGTCGACATCTCGTCATGCAGCATCTTCCGTCCTCTCGCCCACAGACGATTCTCATTCGCCAGCTTGATGCTGCTTCATGAGGGGAGTGAGGCTCTCGGACCTTCTTCCAGATCGGATCGGAATAGGGTAGGTACTGCGACCGGATGACGGCTGGAAGCAGCAACGCTTCCATACACCGGACCGGGGGGCTCATGTACAAGACTGGAATTGTTCGTCTGATGTCGATACCCGTGTTGATGATGAAAGCGCGCATGCATTGCTTAAAGCACGTAATATACCTGCTGTCGGAGGTCTTCACGTTTTTCATGCTTTGTTCTACTTCAGTTCACGTACCTCACTTCACTCAAGGTAACAAAACCAAGTGTTGACTGAAGAAGCCGACGGCGGACAGAATACACTAGGTTGGAATGGACTGAATTGAACTGGAATGATGAAATGCATTGCTTTCTTAAAAACGCCTATATGACCCCCAATTTACAAAGTGTTGAATGCAATCAATGTACACGCTTCACGCAAGCAGGAAACCCCATCTCTACTTCCATCCATACATCTATCCTTCCCGAGAAAACAGAACGAAAGACAAACAACCCATTTCTAATTATGCTTGGCTCAAGAACCTCAGGGCCTCCTCTCTCTCATTAGCAGGTAACATGCTGAGCACCTGTTGCACACCCTTCAAACCACCCTTGCTGTTTCCTCTCAACAAGCTAGCAACATCAAAAGCAACACCTTCCGTCTTCAGAGATTCGACCTTCTCGTGTACAGTCTTTCTGTTCTCCTCATACCACATGGCAACTTCGCGATCCGCGTGCGAGAACTTGGGGATGCCAGTCCACGCTGCAAGAGTTTCGAGATTGCGTGTTCGTGATGCGAGAGGGTTCTTGGAGGCAGATGCCATGCGCTTCAAGATGTACTCTTCGTTCACACGACGGCGTACACGCCAGTAGAAGAATCTTCTCGACTCTCTCCATACCAAGGATTGTCTAATAACATTCTTGGCCTTCATTCGGCCAGCACGATCGTGGAGATCAGCAAATTGCAACGAGACCTGCATGTAAACTGGGAGGAGCAATTGCTCCCGAGCAGTGGCCTTGACTTTGACCTCGGAGATTTGCTCTGGGGTCAAGGACTTGTCGGCCAATTGCTTGCGAAGCGCACCGTACTCGGGGTCCAAGCGTGCCATGGTCTCGAGCTGCTTGTCTCTGCGGTATTTGATATTCACAATACCCTCTGGCTCCAAGACACCACCGCGTGCATCCTCGTCAGCATACATTTCCATATATTCTGGGTTGATTGTAGGATCGACGACGACCTGAAACTGTTAGCCAAGTCCAAAACGAATACGACAGTGCAACTTACCCATGAACCACCACGCAATTCTCCGAAAGGTGGGATGTAGACGAAGATTGGCTGCTCGTACTTGACAAGCGCGTCGACAATGTAAGATCCGTATTTCAGGACTTCATTGTACATATCACGTTGTCCACCGGAGAAACCTCTCCAGTTGGCCAAGATCATCAATGGCAATTGCTCCCCATTGTTGAAGTCCTTGATGGCTTGTGCGGTCTTGAATGCAGAGTTCGGGTACCAAACCCCACCGGCCTCGTTCGAAATCTGTTCCATCGAATCTGGATTGGCGGGATCTGCAGGGGTGATATTCTCAACCGAGCGGGTCTCAACCGCAATCACACCCATGGGGATGCCGCCAAGTCGTGCACGGCCAACAACCACGGTCTTCGCCCAGCCACCGAGAGTCTCGACAAACGATTCCTTGTCGAAGAGACCCGGCATGAATCCCTCGTCATCATCCTTACCAGCAATCAACCATCTCACGTCGTATGGTTGCTTGGGGGGAGGAGTGTAGACGATATCACGGTCCCAGGAGTCGACAGCTGGTCCGATTGGCAATGGGCTGTTCCTCTTATCTGGGACGTAGGCCATCCACTCAACAATCTTGGACACACCTTCGAAATCATCGTTGGCAGTCATGTGCGACACACCGTTCTTGTACATGATTTGAGTGCCTCCAAGTTGCAAGTTGGATGTGTAGACTTCACGACCGAGCAGCTTGTTGATAGCTGGAGCGCCAGTCAAGATGATTGGCTGGCCCTCGATTTGAATAGCTCTCTGTCCCAGACGGACCAAGTAGGCACCGATACCTATTAAAATCAGTAAAATACTTGCGAATCTCGGAGTAACACATACCAACTGATCGACAAGTCACCAAAGTAATGGTGAAAATGTCCTCATAAGCTCTGCTAGTTGCACCGGCAATCAGACCAGAGCCCTTCAAACACTCAACACCAAGACCATCCTCAGCACCGACGATGGTAGTGATCTTGTGTCTCACTTCACCATCCTCAGTGATCTCCTCAGTGATGACATCTTTGCTCTTGCCATCCTCGAATCGCTTCTTAGCGTCAGCCTTCAAGTACAGGTACTTGAATCCGGCCTCTGGCTTCTCAGGGTTGTTCCATGCGACGTTGAAATGGGGAATCAGCTCCTCAGCCATGCCAATACGAGCACCAGAGTTAGCAGATAGGTAGATACGGGGGATGCCAAGTTTCCTCGCAAGCTCTGTGCACTTGTTGAAGAACTGATCCTCCTTAGGTCCGAAACTACCAATCTTAAAGGTGATGTCGTTGGCGACGATAACAAACTTCCGGCCACGAGGATATTCGGGCGTTCTGGCAGTCACGATCCACCCGACCATTCCGTGAGTGTTGGTACCTGGCTCACGGAAAACTTCGGCAAGGTTATCCTTGTCATCCAAGACAAGCTCACTGTAGTCGATGCATTCGCCAGTTGGCGGCTGCTTGTCTGCCAGGGGTGCGTGCTTGCTGACAGCCTTGACCCAGCTGGTTTGGATAGCTTGTCTGAAGAGTTCTGGGAAATCGTAGACATACTGGGTACCCATGATATGAGCCTTGTATCTCTTTGGTTGCAACCATTCCTTTGTAGGATATGGCGTGGATACAGGTCGCAAGTGCATGGAGCCAACCTTTGTTGTGCCTCCAATGCTCTGGAAGACCCAGTCACCGCCCTTCTCCGACTTGCGCTCAGCATACATCTCAACTTGGATGACATATCCAGAGGTGTTTGTGATGACAACACGCAGAGGATATGGCATACCCGTGGTAGGCTCAGTGCAGATAATGCGAATCTCAGCAGCAGTGACACGGAGGCGCCAGAGACGACGACCGAAACGCTCCAAGAAACCACCCAGAGCCTTCTCAACCTCAGGTGGCTGGAGAGGGAAGACAGGGGAGAAGTTGATGAAGATGTGGTTGAGATCAGAGTTGTTGTTGCCAATGATCTCCAGGGCATCGAGCAGATCGTTCATCAGTCTGTCGGACTCGGAGATGAGGTACTCGGCAGTTGGGATCTCATCACGGAGTCTGCCAGGACGGACAACAGCACGTGTGAAGTAACGCTTGTCGCCTTCGACATCTTTGCCGGTAGCCTCGTAAATGTGGATGTTGCGGTTCTCGGTGAAGACTGGCTTGATTCTGAACTTCGAAAGTCTTCCAAGTTCAAGCTGGAAAGCCAATGCGGGCTCGATGTGTCGAATGCTCTGATCTTCCTCGTACTCGGGGCCACGGAAAGTATAGTATCCTGGGTATGATCCGTCCTTGTGACCGCAGATGAATGTGAGACGGCGGATGCGGCGGGCCAGAAGTTCTTCCTTGTACTCCTTGACGATGAGGTTGATTCTGGCAATAGTCTCATTATCATCGAGACTCTCAGAATCCCGGACAGCAACGTTGCAGACGGCGGTAAGCTCATCCTCAGTGGTAATTGGTGGCAGGGTCTTGCGCTTTCCATTCAAGTCTGGCATTAAGCCAGTGGGAAGTGACTTCTTACTCTTTCCGTAACTAGGGAACACTTCCAAGGCACGCAGGAGATACTCCTCGGCCTCGTCCAGATATTGCACTGGAACGATGACACCCTTTCTGGTTGGCTCATTGTCGGTCTTGTTGACGAGGTAAGACATGTCGCTGATGGAGCTGACACGCTTGAATGGGTTGCCACTCTCGTATGATGGAGTGGCTGGTGTCGAAGGAGCCGAGGATTGAATAGGCATACCGAATTCTGAGGCGCCAACCTTTCGGAGAACAAAGTCCCACGAGACAATGAATGGTGGCTCGGAGGAATCATTGTGATACTCGATCTTCTTCAGTGAGTAAGCACGGTATGCTCGTCGAATGTAGACTTCCAGAGCAGCGAGCGAAACCCATGGATCTTGGTAACCGAAAAAGATGGGCAAGACATCAAAGACAGTATACTTGGAATCGACAACCTCCTTGAGGACCTCAAGGTCGGGCTCTCGGTGCTCCCATCCAGTCTCACCATATCGAGATTCGACAACAGATGATCGGAGAATGTGCTCCATCTGAGCAGCACGCTCTTCCAAAGATGGCATAGCACATTGGATGAGAAGCTCGCGAGCCTTGAGTGCGACCTTAGCGGTTTGTCTGGACTCGAGCTCGGTAAGTTTCCGTAGAGCTGGGCGGAAGTACTTGGCGACGTTGCCTGCGCTTGGCTTGTTTGGCTTGTACTCGTCGAGAATGGCAAGAATCAAGTTGTTCTTAGCACCAATTCTGCTGTGAGAAAGAACAATTTGGACAACCTTAAAGCTGTCGTCCTTATTCTCATCCCTGAGCTTCAAGATAACTTCTTCGTCACGGGATTGACGACCAGAAAATAGCTTCTCGACCGATACATATTGCTCCAAAAGGCCCGAGAAAACGTCGAACTCGTGAACTTTCTGGCCCTCGGCGTATCGATCAAGGACCTCAGTCAACGGCAGGAGAGTTGTCTTCAAAGTCTCCACATCAGAAGGTGCAACACTCTCTTCGAGGAACTTAGAAAAGGCCTTAGACAAGTTCTTTGCTGGGAACTCGCCCTTACGAACCTTCGCACGATCAACGATCTGTGTGAAGGTGGCATCAAGGCGTTGAGGCATTCTAGCGTGCAGAGCAGAGAATTGAGCGTTCCACTCGCCATATGGCAAATCTGGGTCGCGGAGCACCTCCATGAGTTCCTTGAGGGTAGCTGCCATGATGACTTGGTTGTCGAAGCCATTGAGGATGTTGGTGAGAACGCTGTGGAGAAGGAGGAATCGTTGGGCGGGTTTGGTGCCTACCACTTGTGGTGGTCCAAGATCTGGGAGCTGACCTAGGAAGGGCTGGGCAGATTGGACTCTTGAGGGATCATCAAGAGCAAGTATACCGATAATATCACCAGCCTCCAATGTAGCTCCTGGCTGCTTGATGAATTGCACAATACCATCTTCACCAGCAATAAGAGGCATGTACATCTTCATGACCTCGACTTCAGCGAATGCCTGGCCGGCCTTGATGTGCTCTCCGTTGTCAACTGTGAACTTGACGAGCTTTCCTGGAGATGGAGTTCGGAGTTGGGTGGGGTCGTTCTCTTGCTCGAGCAAGCAGGTCTTGCTGTCGACACTCAAGCGAGTGGCTCCAACTTCTTCCTTCCAGTAAAGGTTGTGACTTCTGCCGCTGAGGAGGACCAAGAGTCCTCCATCACTCAAGGCACGAACTCCCACTGAGCATTTCGAGCCGTTGATGAACAAGTGATAGCTGTCCAAGCTTGACCGAGTGGCCGTAAACTTGTATCTGTGACCATCGTAAATGAAGTCGATGGGGAAGACGGTCTTCAGAATGTCCTTTGCTGGGACTTGACCCTTCTCCAAGCTGTTTCTATATTCGGAAATGCAGGCCTCACTGGCGATGTGGGCTTTGCAAACAGCACCGCAAACAACAGCCAGCATAGGATCTGGTCGCTCAGCAGTCAACTTGTTCGAGATCAGCTCATCGAGCCATCCGGTAGTGATGGTGTTGCCCTCGAAAGCAGGGGTCTCCAAAAGCTTGATTAAGTACTCGACCGTGGTGCGGAAATCACCACGAATACTCAATTCCTTCAGGGCGACGACCATGTGTTTCCGCGATGCTGATCTGTTCTCACCATAGGCGAAAATGTGACCAAATTGACTGTCGGAGAAACTGTGGATACCACCGGCAGTCCCTACGGAAAAATAACCCCATACGTTGGAACTACTCCTGAAGTTCAATTCGTGCATTGTACCGCTCGAAGGCTTGAAACCCTCTCCTGGATCTTCGGAAGTGATACGACAGGCAGTGGTGTGGCCCTTTGGTTTTGGTCGACGCTGGGTAAGAGAGCTGTTCTCCTTGGAAAAGTCGAAGTCGATTTCGCTTGAGGTTTGGGGATCAGCTCCATACAATAATCTGATGTCGCGAATTCTGTGCAGAGGAAGACCCATCGCAATTTGGAGTTGGGCAGCAGGCAGATTGACACCACTGACCATCTCGGTCGTTGGATGCTCTACTTGCAATCTGGGGTTAAGTTCCAAAAAGTAGAATTTGTCGTCGGAGTGTGAGTAGAGGTATTCGACAGTACCGGCCGAAACGTAACCTACAAGACGACCAAGACGGACAGCAGCCTTCTCCATTGCCTGGAACGTCTCAGGCTTTGCGATTGTGACTGGTGCCTCCTCGATAATCTTTTGATGTCTGCGCTGAACGGAACAATCTCTCCCGAAGAGCGAAATGTTGTTTCCGTACTCATCGGCCAGCAATTGAACCTCCAAATGTCTGGCATTCCCAGCCAGCTTCATGATGAAGATGGGGGATCCAGGGATCTCGCTGGCGGCGGCTTTGTACAGGGCTTCGAAGCCTTGCTCGCTTTCCGCCTTTCGGATACCCTTTCCACCACCACCTTCAGAGGCCTTGATCATGACCGGGAAGCCAATCTGTTTTGCCTTCTCGAGACCCTCTTCCCATGACTGGACGCAGCCCTTCATGTAAACTTCGTCTTCGACTGTGACAATCCCGTCCTCGTTGACATCCACCTTGTCAACACCAGTTCCCGACCATGGTATACAGGGAACTTTGGCGTGTTGTGCGACAATCGTAGAGGAGATCTTGTCACCAAGCGATCGCATGGCAGAGCCAGGAGGACCGATGAACACGATCTTTTTCGGGGAAGCGGCTAACGATTCTGGCAGCTTTGGATTTTCTGAAGCGTGTCCCCTATTCGAGTATCAGTAAGTGTATTCGTTCCGCCCACAGAAATCGCAGAAACACCTACCATCCTGCCCAAACTGCATGAACATTCATACGCTCAGCAACATCTACAATCAACTCCACGTTTGCGTAGTTGTTGTTATTCGTTCCTCCAGGGACCTCGACGTATTGATCTGCCATCCGGATGTAATCTGCGTTTGCCTGCAGATCCTCGGGAGTAGCCATGACGGTGAATTGAATGGCCCTTTCGTCGCCGAAGGTCTCGTAGGCCCATTTTCGGACGGATCTAATCTCCTTGACTGCAGCAATACCGTTATTGGCAATCAAAACCTGTTCAGCTGGTCAGTTGGGCCTTCGGCGGTTTTGTCCGGTCTGGTATACGCACGTTGGTGATGACCGTGTGGGCATCGTGAGCTGCCACGAAGTCCTTGACGGGACCCGGGGCAGCGTTCTCCAGCTTGTTTCCACCGATGAAGTGATCTGCCAGCTTGTGTTTGGCTGCATATGAGGTTGAGCCTTTCATGACGGGTACGGTGCCATTGGTGGCCTTGACACCATTCCCGTTGCCATTGACTGCGGCCATGGTGCGGAAATCAATGCTCGCGGAGGAGCGGACAGAGTGAGGTCGCCAGTGGTGATGCGAGGAATTGCTGTATCCCAAAAGTGACCCAAGTAATCTGCTCGCTTGGCCGTGGTGTTATATCTATCTTCTCGCGAGGATCGATAGAGTGGAACGGGATTCGGGGCTGAGGAGCTGGTGGTGGTGGTTGTTCAAAGTCGCCGAACGGAGACGGGCACCGAATTAGAGAGCTCGAGGAGAGGCGTGGAGAGGAGGCTGTGGGGGGTATCAACGACAGAGGCAGAATTGAAAAAGGCAGGCAAGTTACGGCAGGGAGCAAGTTCGGAGGGAAGAGCAGAGAGGCAGGATTTTCTCGATTGAAGGAAGAAGAGGATAGGAGGAGGAAGATGGTTGTAAATTGTACACGGGAGGGTAGTAGTTGAGCACAAAGTACGGGCTGATGATGTGGAGGTGGGTTTATGAAATAATAATTCCTTGCCCGACTGTCAGTAGTAGTTCCAGTCCGTCTTCAACAAGGTCCTTGCTCCCTCCCGTCCTGACCAGTGCCCAGTACCCAGTCCCCACCCACGCCTAGCCTCACCAGAGCTCTTTCCCTCCTTCCCTCCATCCCTCCCTCGTCCTCCTCCCTCGCTCCTTCCCTTTCCCCTCCGCTTTCCTCAACAGCCATCGCTGGCTGCTGGCCCGGCTTCCTGGCCGCGTCCAATTCGGTGAGCGAGCCAAAACCAAAACCCCCAACCCGACCCAACGAACTCCACCAGCCCATGCCCGATGCGGCATAGACTGGTCCCTCTCCAACAGATTTCCGCGACAATCTTAATCTGCACGACTTCCCAGCAGAGAAAGGGCTAAAGACCATGATCCAGATCTATCTCACAGTCGAAAGCCCGCGCCGGATGATGTCGGATTGAAGCTGGACTTCTGTGTAGTACTTAGTAGATATCTGTCTGCATCTGTCTGCATCTGTCTGCTTCTGTTTGTGGTGCTGACCTGTCCTATCTTGGCGTGTTGTTGAGTCCAAGTGTCCGTAGCGACCTCCCTTACGGCACTGTCCTGCCTTACGGTACATAGGACTACGGCCTATTCTAATCTCATCGCCGCACCACCAGATCCGATCGATCCTCTCCTCCCCTCTTCCCGCCCTCACTCCCTCACGCACAGCTCCACCCACTCACTCACTGCTGACTGTCTAGTACTGGCCGGACTCCATGACGCAGTTTTCCTAGCACCATCCAAGCCCCCATGCCGAAAAGGAGCCAAGGCGTGGCGGCAACTTTCCGCCTCGTCCGCCTCGAGGAACTTCCCCAACATGTCGGGATGCCAATGCAAGATGCCCCACTCTTTGCCCGAATGCTGAATCCAGCACATTCTCACTGACTTCCGACGTCTCTCACATCCGAACGACCTTCTTTCCAATTATCGGTCTTGGAGTTATCTTTCAACCTAAATACCGAGGGGTTGAATTCTTCCAACATCTATCTACCGCTCACTCCTTTCATCCGGATTATATATATTTATATACAATTTTTTTTTTTTTTCACCACCTCTACCTGCATTCGAAGCTATACCAACCAACCAACCACCTTTCCTTCAGAGAGACCCTTCATTCCTTTCCTCAGCTTACACAAACATTTACTCGGTGATCGCACCGACCGTCTTCAACTCTGAAATGTCAAAACTAGCCCCCTCCCCCTTTGACTTTTGACAAGCACCGTAGTCAAATTAGACGCCGCCACGGCGCAACGCTGAATCCGACACGCCTCTCGAAAGAAGGAGAAGCAAATAGAGATACAGGGCTGAGCGCGAGCAACTTGTCAATTTGTATATGGCCTAGGTATTGAACGAAGCGAAGGAACGGGCTGTTTATTGTTTCTACGGACGTCCGGCTGAGCTCACTCATCCTCATCCTCATCCATCCTTCGCTTCGGCGGCTTCTTTGTGCTGCTGCACTCAACTGCGCCGCGCCGTGCTCTACTCTACCACTCACGCCTCATCCGTACTAGCCTCATCCCATCTCACTCCCGCGAATCATTCTAAAAACAGCGATCTGGTGATGTGAACGGTACGGACGCCATTGATACGACAGGTCATTCTTTTGTGTGTATTTAATCGTTCATGGGACTTCTAGTTTTGGTTTGGGTGAGCTAGAAAATGATTCCTGAGTATGAGCTGTTGTGGCTTGTGCTACCGCTGTGGCTGAGGATATCTTCGTTCGGTGCAATTAGTCAGAGGAGAGCAGAGCAAAACAGAGTAGAGCGGAGGAGAATTCCATGAATGAAGTATTCCCTCCGTCGATTATCTAGAATCATACTGAATCACATGCATGGTTCA